>CM066983.1:97372079-99772079 GCA_033977485.1 Hydrangea macrophylla
GACATTGCATCACACATAATTTTTCAGCACTCTATTCGAAGCTTCTAAGCTAGCACTTTAACGGTCATGTGCTAAATCCAGGCTTCTTGAGTGCTCTAGAGAATTAGCCCAATTCTCATAGGAAGCGGCCCCACTTCCATACTCAAATATGTGAGTCTATCAACGATGTTCTCATGACTCTGACATCCAACCAATAATGGATAGAACTCATTAAGAGTTATAAGCAACTCAACCTCATATCTGACATGAGATTCATGCACCTATACTCTAGGGATAGCCAAATGAGCTAGTGCTCAATTTAGTGCATGTATATCAAACCACTCTATGACTCGTTCTTCCCTTTGAACTTAGTTCTCAGGATCTCTGGTCCCTATGTAGGGTATCCTCATAGGCGATTTATCATTCATTGGGTTTTAGGGCTGTCTCCCTCAATGCAATCTAGAATTTAACTTTAGCTAAAACTTTTATAAATAATTTCTCTCCATAAATTGTCTCATCTCACAGTACTATGTTTTTTCCTTATAGACTTGATTTTCCAATTGTAGCACTTATTATACTCCACCAATCATCAAAGTACTCTACAATGGATCAAGAATTGTGGTATTGATTTTCTCCTACATTGACGTTTTCATATAGAAATCACGAGCCAACCCGCTTCTTCATTGGCTTTCAACAAATAACTTCGATCATCTCCCAATATGAACATATATAGCCAATGGTACTATACAACTAATCACTACAGGGTGTTCCAAATCTCATCACTATACTTTTCTAGTACAGTGAAAATCCTTTGATTAAGAAAACCATAACCAATAATTTCTTAAAGTATCTCATTACACAAGTAATGGTATTCAAACAACTAATGATCATCGTGGAAATCCCAAGGTATCACAAACTTCATCTTGGTTAATTCCAAAGATATCAATTTTAATCAGTTCATCTTGGTTCTTTCTTATGTCATCTTAAATCAGTTCAAGGTATCAAGCCATTTTGGAAAATATCCAAAGATATCAATTTTAATGATCTTGGATTAAAATCGAGTGTAGACACCCCATTTTGTCGGCTATCAGATTTAGGAGACCCATAGCTTGGTGGTTCACAATGATCGATAAAGGACTCCTGGAAGTTGGTTCTATTTCTCAAAATGCTCAGAATGACCAAAATGTCCCTGAAAGCCATAAAACTCCCAGATTTGGTCCCAAAGTTTTGGAAACATGCTACGTCGTAAGAAAAGTATTCAAATGAGTTTTAAAAGAAAAATCAGATGAAATCGTCGGCTCCCAGAGACCCCCGGAAGTCCCGAAAGTTCTTGAAAAGTCCCCGTTGACCGGTTTGACCAAAGTTTGACCAGGTTTGACCAGGGTTTGACCAAGTTTGACCAAGTTTGACCAAAGTCGTCCGAATTCACCAGAATCATTTTTAAATCATGAAAAAGTGTTAAAACAAGTTCCGAAAGAAAATCGAGCGAAAACATCAGCTCCCGGGAACTCCCGGAGGTTTCCAGAACTTCCCGGGAATCCCAGGTTTGACCAGTTTGACCAGAGTTTGACTTTGGAACCGGGGTGCCAAAATAATTTTCAAATATTTTTCATGGATACTAGAGGTCAATAGCTTTCCAACGGTATATCGCACATAATTTCTGGATTTAAAACGAATTTATTATAAATTTCCAAAGGCGAAAAAGGCGATCAAATCAGCTTTTATCGCGAATACCGCAAAACTTTTCAAGGTGACCTATCCCCGAACTATTTTTTATGTAAAGTAGACTCCATTACCTTTCCAACGGTATATCACAACCTCGATTTGGAGTTCGTATGCATTTTCTGTGAATTTCGGACAAAATAGGGCCTTTTCGCGAATACCGGAACTTTGGGGGGCCTAAACAGCATTATCCAGACGAAGGGAGGAGCACTGCCGCCGCGGCACTGGCCCAGTGCCGCCGCGGCACTCCCCTCCAGAGCAGTGTATTTTTAAAATTTCTTTTGGGGTCCCATTTTGATTAATTAAAAACCAAAACGACGTAGTTTTGATTCCCAGCTTATTTTGGACCAATGGGAGACCATTTTAAACTTTTTAAAACTCTATTTACCACCCCTCCTTTGCCTATAAAAGAAGTCATTTACTTCCATTTAGGGGAGAGACATGGAAGCTTAGAGAAAGCTTAGGAAGAAACTCTAGGGAAATATAGAGAGAGAAAGAGAAGAAGTAGTCTTCTTCTTCCATTTTTTCCAATAAAAGTGAGTTCTAATCTTGTTTTCCTCCACCATTTTTCTATATACTTCATCATCAATATACCCAATCACCATTCTTGAGCATTCTTGAGTTAGGAAGCTACTTCCATGTCCAAATGTCAAAATCTATGAGTGAAACACCAAGCTACAAGTCCAAAATCATATTGATTATCATCTATTGATTGTTATTTACTTGCTTGTTCATATTATGTTCATCTCTTCTTAATCTCATTTCTTTTTATTTTCTTTATTTACTTTACTAGTTCATCATCATCTAAGTGATGACATGAAGTTTGGGGTGAGTGAATCCTTATGGATAGTAGCTCTTGACCTCAAAAACATGTTTGATAGATGATGATCATAACCTCAATACTTCCAAGATGTTCTTGAAATGTATTGAAGTTATGTCCAAAATAAAAATGAATCTCTCCAATAATATTGGGAGTTCTTTGATGATTCAAGGTTGGATGAGGTTCTAAGTGGTCACATGGTCATCTCAAGAGTTTAAGTTCATGCTTTGAACATCTATTTCAAAACCCCCAATCAAGAACTCAAACTCTATTTCAAACCCAAATCCATTTTCTTCAAGAATGATCCAAAACAGTGAGCTGTTCAGATTCAAAGATTTGTTTTGAATTAAATACTTGAGTTATGATGATGAAACCACTTGGAAAATCTTCCTAAGACACCATAGTTTGTCCCCAATTTTTCCCATCAATTATAGAAATGTGAAAGTATTTGTTTTGGATGTGAGAAGTTCATATTCATAATCTGCCTCTGTTCTCACAGAATGTTCACCCAACTTCTTGCACTTATTCTGGATATTTTCGTCACTGTACATATATCTTTTCTATTTTTTTTTATAAAACTTGGGTGTCTTAGGAAACTTTTGGTATATAATGGGTCATCATAAACCTTTTCTTTGATTTATGAAAAATCATACAAAATCAGTCAACAGTGCAGCTTTTGTTTCTGAGTCATGTGTACATTCTGATTTATTTCTTTTAATCTGTGATAGCTATTGATGTTTGGCTTTTTGGGTTATTTTCTAGACACAATAAGGATGATCTCTGATTTTTCTCACATTTTTCTAGGCACGTTTGACCTCCCATTATAATGTTACAAAGTAATGCATACAGTCTGTCCACTATTCACAGCATTTCACTTTTTGGCTTTCACACTTTGATGCAACACTCTCTTGTATCTAGATGAACCCATATCCCATGCACATGTTCTTTACCACTTTTAGCATGCTATATCATATCATGTATCATCTATCCTCTCATGTATCATACTCCCATAGATTCTTGAACTTGATTTCCAAATAAAACCATGGTTTGCAAATACTTGGGAAGTTCTTGAAATAAGTTAGGAATTGATATTCCAAGTGGTTAGAATATTCATCCAAGATCTGGAAGTATACTTTCAAAACCCTCATTTCAAAACCCCCCCTCTTAAACCCCTCATTTTGATTTCAAGAAATAAACCTTGTTTTTCTCAAAACCCTCAAAACAGTGAGTCATTTAACTTCAATGAATTATTTTGAGTTCAATACTCAATGTATGAATGCAAGACCACTTGGAAAGTCTTTCTAACTCACTATAGAACACCCATGATTTTTGGCTTGACTTGGAAGTACTTGAAAATGGTCCATTTGGACCCAAACATTCCTTCCAGACATTCTGTCTTTGTTGTCACAGCAGCTAGGTCCACTTCCAACTTGTTTTACAGAAAACTTTTCCAAAAGGGGTGGTCCTAACTTATTTTTCCCTTAAACTTCATTGTCTTAGGGAACTTTCTGTATAAAATAGGCCTCTAGATCATTCTTTTTCATTTTCTAAGATTTTCTAACATTTCAGTCGACAGTACGAACTCTGTTTCTGAGTGACCTCTATTGTTTATATCATTTCTCTCAATCTGTGATAGCTATTCAAGATTGGCCTTTTGAGTTGTGTTCTAGACACAATAAGGAACATCTCCATAAAAAATCATGCATTGAAAACGTTCCTAACCCCTCTTTTCAAATTCCAAAAGATCATGCTACTGTTCTGTCCACTATTCACAGCAAGTACATTTTAACTTTCATTCTTTGATTTGATGCTCATATGCATTCCAAATTAGTTCATATCTTAGGAAGTAGTTCATACTACATTTGTACACATCCCATGTTAATTTCATTCATTCATTCATACACATTTTAGACTTCTAAGTCACTCTAGGAATCCATGTACCCAAAACACACTACAACCTTTGCACATTTTTAGATACATACATTGCATTCATGCAAGATTTGGGGTTTTTGTAACTCTTAATCTAGGAAGATTATAAGGAATGATCACGATCACACGTTCATGCTTCCCCTTTGATCTAATCATCCTTTCTCATCCGTCTCGGGGATTGAGAGATCTTCTTTTCTCAAAGAATAACATGAATCATACTAGCTTGTTAAGCATATTTTCATTTCTTTCTTATTTGTTTCCAGAACAATTCATGTCCCCCTTTAGATTAGGAAAACTTGATTAATTGATATATGATTAGACGTTTTTTTCCTAGGTTTATTTGTGTGATCTTTCACTTCGCATTGTGTGATATTTGGCTTAGATCTTATGAATGATATCTTATCTTTAGATCTTTCATTTCAAGTTTCTTATGTGATGTAATATACTATCGTAGTATTATTTGTCGAACCATACATAGTATAAGATGATTATTTGGATGCTAATTGAGGCCCGTCGAAAGATGGGGCGAGTTGAGGGTGTTTTAGTCGCGACAAAGGCTCCTTCCTCTCTCGTACCAAAACCCCGAACCAAGTTCTTTGGTTATGAAGGGCCGGTGCCCTTTATCCATTTGGGTGAGTCAAAATTAGGTTTCTTGGTTCCTTAAAGACCAAGTGGCGACTCTGTATCTGTTTTCAACAGACCTTTTCTCTCTCCTTGATTCAAAATCAAACGAATTTCAAAACATAACAAAGAGGTGGAAGCCCGGTATCCACACCGAGACTAACCCAAATTGTTCATCTTGGAGAATGTCTAAGGCAATCACAAAATAATCATCTTGGATAACATCCAAGGGATCACATGCCAACATCGTAGATTGAATCCAAAGTATACACAATATTATTATTTTTTTTAAAAAGAGTTTCCATATCATTTTTTCCAAGACAAAATTATACCAGACAGCTCAATCTTTTTTTTTTTTTTTTTTTTTTTTTAATTTTTAAAAACCCCCCACTATTAAGAAAAATATGTAACTCATTTCACCAATGAAATTAAAAACAAATTTCATATTGGAGCGAAAAGAGTCTTACCCATATCTTTACTTTAACCAAACAATTTAAGTGCCTCGAAAATATCTTGAAGTTCTAGTAACCCAAATATATATATATATATATATATATTTCAAATCACAATTTTTCTGAGTACCACAATTTTTTCAAATAAGAAGATATTTACCATAATTTCTTCTTCTTCTTTTTTTTTTTTTTTTTTTTTTTTTTTTTTTTTTTTTTCCGTACTTCCATTCTTCTAAAGCTCTCAAAATTATATCCGATCACAAGCTCAAATTTTCTAGAAATGTAGAGATTATTTTTTAAAGACCATATTTTCTCAAAAGCTTGTAAAAGCACACTTGCGAAAATCTCATAATCTCTCTCAAGATCTTTCTTTTTGTAGCTCCGAAATTTATCATCACAAAAAGTAATAGGAGACTATTTTTTAAGTAGTGTAACTTCTCAAAAATAAACGAAATAAGCACATTCGTTTAAACTAATTTTTCCTTCAATGGTTTTTTGAACCATTTACATATATTCCAAATAAGAACAAAAAATATTGAGCGTCTCAAAATTTTGAAAGTCCGGAAAGTCAAATTCACTGTAGGCTAAGCTCACGACATATTTGTGTAATGTCTAAGTCTTAAAAACCTTTATTAACATACACGGTAAGATGACAAGCTATGTAATCAAACCTTACTGGACATCTTGAGAAGATTGTGTACCATATATATTCAACATTGTTCTTAAGTTGACTACATGTGGTGTCTTAGCAAATGAATGAAGCATATATCGAATAAACAATGATCTTGCTCAATAGGTAAGTAACTAGCTCCAACTCATTGGAAAAAATTCCAATTTTCTTTTTCTTGCAACCATTTACAAACTTTACCACTAATATCAATGATATTTCAGATTCTACCTCTAGACCAATCAATGGTAACTTTTAGCATTGTGATGCCCGAATACAAATAAACAGTTTTGTAAAACTATTTCACATGCAAGTAGCAGCTATGGCATTCTAAAAAAAAATTATCATGCCCTTTTTAGTAATACTTATTTATCAAGCCACTTTTTATATTACCACATACAATATTTGAAATCCTAATTTTATGTTAGCAACATATAGTCCAATTTGCCTCTTTTCACAGGGGTAAAAAGCATATTGGAATAATTGTTGGATAAAAATTGATTTTGGCCATGTTTGAGGTCAAAAAAATGTGGGACCCATTTAGAGTTTGAATGGGTCTTTGCATGTTTGTGTTCTCCTCCATGAGGAGATGAACTTTGGATATTTACATGTCTAAAATCATTGTTGAGTGAATGAGAAATTAATCCATTGAATACATATACATGGACAATGTACGTACATGAATAAACCTATGGATGAATCATGTTCATACATGAATGAATTTATAGATACATAATGTACATTCATGGATACTGCACATTCATACATGAATCATGTACATGCATGAATGAATTCATAGATGAATCATGTATATACATGAATGAATCTATAGATGCATAATGTATATACATGGATAATGTACATACATGGATGAATCTATAGATACATAATGTACATACATGGATGAATCCACAAATACATAATGTACATCCAATGAATCCTCTCTCCCTTTAGTCCTATATATTCTTAGCTTTCTCCTCAGAAATTCATAGTTAGAAAAAACAAGAGTTCTTTCCTTCAATCCAATATTCATTCCTGAGAGAGTTACAAACATAGTTGGTTCGCTGGAACGGTTGTTTATCGTGCTTGTTAACTGTTGTTGCCGCTGTATCCTGGGAGACGGACGCCGAAGAAATCCTCAAGCACTACTGGTAAGGCGGAGAATCTGTTTTAAGGAAACTATGTAAATCACAGGCCTCAGTTTGAATATTTTCCAGTTTCTGCTTTCTTTTAGTTATTGTAATCATTATTCTATAAGCAGTTTCAATTGTAACATAAGATTAATTCATGTACTGCTTCTGTTTTACATCAATTGTATTCAAACAGTTTATTGAATATCAGTTTAATTTTCCCAACAAGCTTAAAACAGATTGGTTTTTAATAATAAAATTAAAATAAATTGTCAAACAAAAGCAGTTTTATTTTAAAAGGGAAAAAAAAAAACCAGATTCGATTTGAAAATAGTTTTTTTTTCCCTTTCTAAAAGGAAAATTATTTTTCTAAAGAGAATTATTTTCGAAACAGAAACATACAGATTTTTACATCTCAACATATTTTGGATTTAAGTATTTGACACGCCCGCTTTTTCGACACAGCCTGGCTGTCGGTGTGGGCCTGGCTTTTTTTATTTTATTTTATTTTTATTTTTATTTTTAAATTGGTTGAAATGCGACAAATTTTATTGGGAGTGGTGAAAAGAGTATGATAGGGCCTATTTGAAATGTTCAGAGTCGCCACCTAACATTTGGAGTGTTAGGATCCCTGCAAAGACAATTAAAGTAATTCATCTTTGACTTTTGAAAAATAGGTTTTAAGAAAGTGGGCTCTTTAAAAGTATGACTCTGAATAGCCATGCGAAAACTAGAGATCTTTTAAAATATGGGTTCGGGGACTCAATTATGTCGAGGGAAGGTGTTAGGCACCCTCGAACATCCGCGTAAGTACGGTTGCTGATTCTAGTGGTTTTCATGATAATGGGGCATAAATGAAAGATAGTAGAATGTGAGGATGTACAAGAAATAGAATAAAAGGTGTGGTTATGGCCGCACCCAAGTGAAGGGTTGCATACGTATCTCAAGGCGAGAATCAGGCCGTACGTAGTTCTGTGCTTTGTACATGTGTGTGTGTGTGTGTGCAAGTGTTTTAAAAAAGTTGGTCGATCTAGACCGTGTAAGTATGAAGTAGTATTTTGAGCAAAGATGGTGTAGCTAGGAACTTTAACTTGTACGGTGTAATCCTAAGCTTTAACCTTTGAAGTAGTGAGTTTTGAAAAGTGATTTGAGTGAAAAATTGTGTAACTAGGAATTTTGGAAAGTGATTGAGATTAAAACGAACTTATGCAAGCAAGTGAAGAATGAAGTGTTTTTTTTTTTTTTTTTTTTTTTGTATTTTTCATTTTTTTCTGTTATTTTATTCCTATGCCTGAAGTAAAGGTCGGTGCCCAAAAGAAAGAAAATAGATTTTTTTTGTATTTTATTTTTTATGTCGGAAGTAAGGGTCGGTGCCTACAAGAAAGAAAAAATGATTTTTTTTTTGTAATTTTCTTTCTTTTTTTTTTTTGTTTTTTTTTTTTTTTTGTTTTTTTATTTTTGATTTTATACCAGAAGAAAGGGACGTTGCCCATTAAAAATGTTCGAATTTCCTTTTATCAAAGTTATTGATCAACTTGATAAGTTGGGTATATTCGGTTTGAATAAAGTGGAAAGATGAACCAATTTCTATTTATCAAAGTTAATGAACAACTTGATAAACGTGAATATTTGGTATAAAAAAAAGACTTCTTTCTTGTTTTTTGTTTTATTTTTATTCTTTTTTAAAAAAAAAAGAAGTTTTCTAATATACTAGACTTTATTCACTTGAAAAAGATCAAAATCCCAAATGAAAGATATTAAAGCAAAGTTCTACAAAAGTTTATTTCGAAGTACAGTTTTTTCACAGCTTTGAGAGAAGTTTTCCAAAAATGGAATGGAGAGGTTTTGGTGTTCCCAATTTTTTGAAATTTTGAGAGAAAGTTTCCAAATGAGTCTAGTTTCCATGGTAGAAAACCATTTTGCAATATCTTTTGTAGATGGAGAGAAATTGAATTTAGAAGCACCCTTACTCAGAAAATAGGGACTGCACTGTCGACTGAAATTGGACGATTTTTTACAAAAATTAAACTGATCCGAAAAAAAAAAAAAAATCAAAGATGTAGGTAAGAGGCTATAGTTACAAAAAAATGGAGTAAAGAAAAAATCTTGAAGTAGTCCAAACAATGAACGTGATCTGGTGTCACTACTGTGGTGTTTCTGGCAGATTGTATGCCATCTGTGTTTGTGTTTTGAAAATGGATCATATGATTTTTTAAAAATTCGTAAAAAATCACAGACCAACATCATTGAGTTAGGAACACTCTCCAATTGGTTTCATTTGATTTGAATCAAAAATAAATTCGTGGTGATATTTTGATTATCATCACTGCAGTGGACTTTAGCAACATGGACTGTTTGGTACTTCAATGGTGATTTGTGATTGGAGAAGAGAGATGATGAAGAGATGAGGGAGTGGGTTTTGCTCCCTCCTTTGTGCAGATGGGAATGTGGTGTATATATTGGAAAGAAGAGAAGAGGGGGAGGAATAAAGAAAGAAAAAGAAAGGAGAGTGGGAGACAAAGAAGTGAGTGATAGGAAAAAAAAAAAGAAAAGTAATATGAAGATCGGATTCCAACATTGTGTTGGGTGTTTTTTTTATTTTATTTTATATTTTTTTTGTTTCTCCCTTTTATGAATCCACTGAAAGTGATTTGTCAAAAAACAATTGTGGAGCAATAGTCATGTGTGGTCTGGTGCATGCGAGACTGTTGACCTTTTGACCCCATAGTGTTGACTTGCAATATCTTTTCCATTTGAGGTCAGATTGGGATGATTCAAAAAACGACACGCTCGTGTCAATGAGCTCTTTATTTTTGAAATGATTAGGTTGGGCAAAAATGGGGTGTCAACAACTGCCCCTCTTTGTCATGTTTTGCGAAGCAAATTGTGACAAAGATAAGGAGACACTCATTTTTGCCTCAAAATTTTTTCCTTGAGAAATATGTACAAGAATACGAATGATCTCAAAGTCTGGTCGAGATGTCCACGTAACTTATGTGGGAAAAAATTACATCCAGCGTAGTTCACGCGAGTGACACCATGATTGGCGAAGAGTGAAGTGATGTGTCAAAGTAGGCAAATGAGCGGTGTGCTAAGATAGGCAGCTGGGAATTGGGAGTATTGCCAACTTAGACAAACAACTCCGCTGGGGATTGAGAGCTTTACCAGAAAGGGTGGATGACTCCATTGGGGATTCATGTGAGAATCGAGTAAAAGATGGATGGTGTAGTTGAGAAGTGCGTAACCGCGTAATCTCGAACTTTAACCAAGAATTAATATAATAAAGTGAGGGTATAGTCGGGCTCTTAGAGCTGCCTACGTATCTCCTGCGAGGAGAATCAGACCGAGCGTAGTTCGCAAAATGAAGAAGATGCCATGTTAGGATAGTGAAGAGCAAAATGCCACGTCGGGGCGCAATTGCAGTGGACATGAGAGAGCAAATGCCACGTGGGGCGTAATTGCTATGGATATAGGAGAGCAAAATGTCGCGTGGGGCGTGATTGCTGTAGGATATAGACTGGCAAAATGCGGTACGCGTGATTACCGTGAGGATATGAGAGAGCGAAATGCCACGTGGGGCTTGATCGTTGTGAGATAGGAAAAATGCCACATGGGGCATGATTATTGTAGGATATAGATGGGCAAAATGCGATATGCGTGATTTCCGTGAATATATGAGAGAGCGAAATGCCACATAGGGTATGATCGCTGTGATATAGGGGAGTAAAATGCCACGTAGGGCGTGATTGCTGTAGGATTCGAGAGCAAAACGCTACGTGGGGTGTGATTGCTATAGAGCGCGGGATAGTAAGAGAAATACTTAACGCTTGATGATATGGACAGAATGCCACTTGACGGGCTTATACTTGATGCTGAATGATATGAACAGGATGCCCTTTGACGGACTTATACCTGATACCAAATGATATGAACAGGATGCCCCTTGACGGGCTCACACCTGATATTAGACGAGATGAACAGGATGCCACTTGACAGATTCACACCTGAGACTGGATGAGATGAAAATAGGATGCCATTTGACGGACTCACACCTGAGACTGGATGGGATGAAAATAGGATGTCATTTGACGGACTCACACCTGATGTTAGAGGAGATGAACAGGATGCCCTTTGACGGACTTACACCTGATGTTAGAGAAGATGAACAGGATGCCACTTGACAGACTCATACCTGATGTTGGATGATATGAAAATAGGATGCCACTTAATGGACTCATACCTGGGGCTGCTAAGTGAGATGGACAGAATGACACTTAATAGACCCACTCCTGATTTCTGCTGATATGATTAGGACGCCACTTGATGGACTCACTCCTGGTAATGTGAGATATGAACAGGAAGTCTCTGACAGACTCGTTTCCTGGTAATTGGAGATATGAACAGGGTGCCCCTTGACGGACTCATTCCTCGGTAATATGAACAGGATGTCTCTGACAGACTCGTTCCTAGTAGTGAGATTGTGAATAGCATGCCTCTTGATGGACTCAATCCTGAGCATGAAGAGGTGAACATGATGCCTCTTGACGGACTCATACCTAGCATTGGGGATGATATGGGCTTGGTGATCCTGAGTGGGGACATACTTCTTGATGATCCATAGAGGATGTTGATTTGACATGTGGAGCTGAGTTGAGAGATTGTTGTAGAGTTAGCGAGCCTGAGCAAAGGCTACATGAAGTGGGAGATCTTGGAAGTATGTTGGGCCAGTGGTTGGGCTTTGGAAGTATAATAGGCCAGTGGTGAGGCTTTCGGCAGTATGTTTGGTCAATGGTTAGGCTTTTGGAAGTGTTGGGCGAGTGGTGAGATTTTTAGAAGTGTTCGGCTAGTAGTTGGGCTTTTGGCAGTATGTTGGGTTAGTGGTTGAGCTTTTGGAAGTGTTGGGCTAGTGATTGGGCTTTTGGAAGTGTTGGGCCAGTGGTGAGGTTTTTGGAAGTGTTGGGTTATTGATTGGGCTTTTGGAAGTGCGTTGGGCCAGTGGTGAGGTTTTTGGAAGTGTTAGGCTAGTAGTTGGGCTTTTGGCAATATGTTGGGCCAGTGGTTGAGCTTTTGGAAGTGTTGGGTTAGTGATTAGGCTTTTGGAAGTGTTGGGCCAATGGTGAGGTTTTTGGAAGTGTTGGACTAGTGGTTGGGCTTTTGGAAGTGCATTGGGCCAGTGGTGGGGTTTTTTGGAAGTGTTAGGCTATTAGTTGGGCTTTTGGCAGTATGTTGGGCCAGTGGTTGAGCTTTTGGAAGTTTTGGGCTAGTGATTGGGCTTTTGGAAGTGTTGGGCCAGTGGTGAGGTTTTTGGAAGTGTTGGGCTAGTGATTGGGCTTTTAGAAGTGCGTTGGGCTAATAGTTGGGCTTTACAAAGTGTTGGGCCAATGGTGAGGCTTTGGGCCAGTAGTTGGGCTTTGGAAAATATATTGGGCTAGTGGTGAGTGTTTTCCTTACTAAGATGATAGAAGTATCAAGACCAGTTGCCCCTGTCACAAAAGATATGCATTTTCTGCTATGCTGTAAAGTATGAATGATTTTTGTTTTTTATGTTTTTTTTTTTGAATGAAATGTTATGCTATGTACAGAGTATTTACAACAGTATTTGATGCATGAGTTTATCATCTACAAAAGAATGTTCATAAGTTAGTGGATATTGTCTGTCTTGTTGCTTATTGGAACACTAGAAGGCAACATATTTGACTGTATGAGTTCAGTGCTCCAGTATTCGGTGAATGCCCAATTCTTGTCCGTATTTGCTGCATCGATAGTTTTGCCATAGTCTTGATTCATAGCACCTTTTTTCTTAGGTTTTCACTACGCCCGCCGGACTATCTTGAAATTGCCAGTATGTGATGTCCCATGTCTTTGAAATGATGCAAAAGTATGATTTAATAAATCCAACAAGACTTGTGTCAATCAGAGTGGACTTTTAGTGGGTTGTATCGTAGGCCAGGGTCATGGGTTAAGAAATGAAGGATCGCATGAAGGCTCAAAGTTTTTTTTTTTGAAAGGTCGATGCTTGAGAACACCTTATGCTCTATTTTTTTTTTTTGCCTGCCCCAATCTAGTGTGGGGTGAGTATTATCGAGTGTAATGTGACTTGGGGGGAATTGCCCCAATTCGAAGCGAGTATCTAAGTTGGATAGTATTCTGTGGATTTGTCCAGCTTCCATATATATATATATATATATATATATTTTGCTTTTTCGTTGAGCTTCATTTTTTTTTCATTGCCCCAGTGTGGGGGTGATCCTCAGGGGGTTTGAATTTGGAAAGAGATTTTCATTGTATGGCTCAAGTGGGCTAGCAAGTGAATAATAGTGTGGATAGCTGAAATGACTGCCTCTCATCATTTTGACACAAACATAGTTGGATTTCAGAAATCATATATGTGCAACATTGAAATTCGTGCAATGTTATGGGAGAATAATGGGCCGCCCCACTTGGTATTTGATGATGTGTGGCGTGCCTTGAGTTGAGGTATTTCTGCTCCTGAGAGTGTACTGTCCATATGCTACAGTGATAGAGCAGCATGCACTTGCGATGATGAGCAATGCCAAACACTGTAATGATTAATCATGGTTTTAAAGCCTTTTTGGCGTGTTCTATCGTGAGTTGTGTCCAAAAGTCCAATGCGATGTCCAAATTGGCTTCAACAAGTTACAAGACAGCTATATCCAGTGAACCATGAGATTTTAAAGCAAGATGATGAAAAAAGCTTTTTTTTTTGTTTGTTTGTTTTTTTTTTTTTTGAACTTGTTTCTTTTTTTTTTTTTATTCTTTTTTTATTTATAAAAGAAATGTATGTACTTATACAAAGCAGACAATGCACATATTTAGTAGTGGAGAAAATGCCCCTGTGTGGCGTTTCGATACCTTGTAAGGAGTTGTCACACCCCCAATCCGCCCCCACGGATTAGGACACGTGTAACAAGACTATACGCATCCAAAATACACTAATAAGCTAGAACCATGTTAGTTATTAAGGAAAAACATGATTTGAAGTAGCTTAAAACTACTATGCTGAGATAAAATAGCCCAAGGGCAAAATGGTCATTATTAATATATGCCAAAATTTTACACCAAAAGATAGATTTTTGAGTCCCGGTTCCAACGCAAAAAACGGCGCGCGAAACCGAATTTTCTAGAAGGAGTTATGTCCGTTTCCTTTACGGCGACGAAAAATACCTTTGAAATCACTGTCTTGTGCAGAGGGGCATTCGACCGGTCGAGCGGGTCAATTCGACCGGTCCAGATACCCTCTGAACCATATTTTCCCTTATTTAACATCCTCAAAGGTCCCCAAACACACTAGTCACTTGGGGCTACTCCCCAACCAACTTAGAACCACCAAATAATGCACAAAACATTGAAAACCCATCGAATCACGCAATCATTGCAAGATTTCAACTCATTCCAATTGAATTTCAACAAGAAACTAACTCAAGTTCATTCTAAGAACTAGCATATACATGAAAACATTTTGAGGAAGAGTTTGAAGCTTTGTTTAAACAAGTTTGAGCCAAAGAACACTAGTATAACTTGTGTTGATTAAGAAATTCCGCGAAAAATACTTATCAACCTTTGGAACTAAAAGTAAAGTTTCTATAGGTCAATGGGACCCCAAAGGTACCCTCTCGGCCTTTTATAAGTTAAAACAAAACATAGGAACATTTAAAATCAAGGGGCTGGCAGTGGGTTTTTCGACCGGTCGAACGGGTCTCTTCGACCGGTCGAAAGCCCCTCTGCAGAACCATTTCTACAGCAGCAACTTTCAACCTATTTACATGAAGTTTTGAAATCAAAAACTCACTCAAACACTTCGAAACCTTGTAAAACTTCTTAACCTTGATCCTAATACACATTGGGGTACCTTCAACACTTTAGACTTGTACTTAAGCTTAATTAAATCAAATTAAGACATTAAAGCCCAAACCTTGCATAAACTTGTATGAACATAGAATTTTACATAAAAAGAGTTCAAAAGTTTTACATTCAACTTAGTTACAAACCAAACTTGCCCAAAATGGTTGTGACATACACCCGGACTTGCCGGGGTGGTCCAACTCAACGAACCTACAAAATCCATAGTTTTAACAAAAAGACTTACATAGGTTCCACAAGATTTAACAACAACTCCTCCAACTAAAAACATTATAACTTAAGCACCATAAGCCCAAACCATAATTTACATCATATTATACGGTTAAACTGATACAATAAATCCTAAGCCTTTCCCCATTTCCAAGCTCGATTCACCTCCTTTCCGTACCTTGCTCCGAACCTGCGGTGGTTGTTATGTACCACAACAGAAATAGGAAAACGGTTTTCTTAAGCATTTTTGCTTAGTGAATTAACTAACATGCTAGTGATGTCATGAACATGTGTAATGCGGCAATTTAAGCACATAAGCATACGTAATCGCAGAATTCATGGGCTAATGGTTCACTCCGACCCGAAGACCTTTCCCTTGGTCCCGCGGCCACTTCTATTCCTTGGACATCCGTTCTTAAAGCGGATTTCTTCCTCTTCTCCTCCCTTATTCCACCATAATGAACCATTATTCCCAATCATTCATTGACCACTTAACACATAAGCACATAGTCACATATTCATGAATATTTCTTTACCAAATCAACATGTAATTCTAACTTTAACATGAATTTGACTACTAAATCCAGAATTATTATTTCTAACTAGAAATTGAAGCACATAACATGTACCCACATCAAAGCTTAAGTTAGAAAACTCACCAATTTCAGATTTTACCCCAAATTAAGCCTCTAGATGTTGATTTCCACCCAAAACCCAGCTCAATTTCTACTCCGGTGTAATCCTACAAGAATCCGGCAACCCATGGTTCACCAATTGAATTAAGCCTCCAAAAACTGTCAATTAAAACAGAATTTAAAGACATGCAAATGACCGTCTCACCTCCACGAGTCCGAATATGGCTTCGGTTCGCGAATTGGACGACGAATGGCGACGGTACGGCAAGATTACGGCGAACGGTGACTCTCGTCTTCCTCCCTATCTCGTCGGCTCTCTCTTTCTCATCCAATCTGTCTAATTTTTGAGAGTTAACAAACTCTTGACACCCATGCATCCTCATGCATTGAGGTGTCAAGTAAGTTTCTTCCTTCTTTCATTTACACCCTCCAAATTTCCTAGGTTCTTTTATTGAAATCCCCCGAACATTTCATTAACTACCCAAATATTTAAATGGTGTTTGTCTAAGTTTCGTATGGGTCCCAACGTGAGTCCCACATATTTTGTGAAGTTACTATCGTACCTACTAATTATGCACCTTTTTGCAAAAATGCCCTTATTGGGTTAATTAGTAGATATCAAAAGCTAACATATTAACAATTTGATATTGAAACGACTACATATATTCCAAATAGTCATATAAAATGCATCTAATTATTTAAATGCAATTTATTTCATATTTTATCCGGGCCCTTCACTGGGTCCCACTTCCAAACCTGTCCCTCCTCACTGGGGACTTTTCCATGGGCGAGTCCAAGCCTCTCCTTAACCCATTTTATACACTAATTACATAAATTAATGCATATTAACATGTTAATTAACCCCTTTTCCGGGTACGGGTGTTACATTTCTCCCTCCCTAAAAAGAAGTTTGGTCCCCAAACTTATTCTTACCTCAAGTGTCGAATAAGTGCGGGTACTTGGCTCGGATTTCATCCTCCCGCTCCCAAGTAGCTTCTTCAATTGAATGGCTGCGCCATTGAACCATTACAAGCGGAATTACCTTGGTTCTTAACACTTGATCCTTTCTATTAAGGATTTGGACTGGATGCTCCACATAGGTCATATCCTCTCGAATCTCCAATGGCTCTGGAATAATGACATGTTCTGGATCCGATGTATAACGTCGAAGCATCGACACGTGGAACACATTATGAACATTCGCCAATTCTTGTGGTAATTCTAACCGATAAGCTAATGGTCCCACCCGATCAAGAATCAAGTAAGGTCCAACATATCTTGGACTCAGTTTACCTTGCTTACCAAATCATGCTATGCCTTTTAAAGGCGACACTTTCAGGAAAACATACTCACCTACCTCAAACTCCAACGGTCTTCTACCCGTATCTGCATAACTTTTATAACGACTCTGAGCTGTTTGCAACCGTTGTTTAATCAATCTAATCTTGTCGGTAGTGATTTGTACTATCTCTGGCCCCAAAAGTTGTTTCTCACCAACTTCTGTCCAACAAACTGGTGATCTACACTTTCTCCCATATAATGCTTCATAAGGTGCCATTCCAATACTAGTTTGAAAACTGTTATTGTAAGAGAATTCAATTAAAGGTAGGTGGGTCTCCCAATCAGCCTTGAAATCCATTACACATACTCTTAACATATCCTCCAAAATCTGAATCACTCTCTCGGATTGACCATCGGTCTGGGGATGGAATGCGGTACTGAAATGCAAAGCTGTCCCCATAGCCCTCTGTAAGCTCTCCCAAAACCTCGATACGAATTGAGTGTCCCGATCCGACACTATAGACACTGGTGCCCCGTGAAGTCTAACAACTTCTCTTATATAAATCTCTGCTAGCTTTGATGGATTCTTAGTCTTAATTGGTAAGAAATGGGCTGATTTAGTCAATCGGTCTACAATAACCCAAATGCTATCATTCGACTTTTGAGATTTTGGAAATCCCGAGACAAAGTCCATCGTGATATGCTCCCACTTCCATTCTGGTATCTCTAAAGGATGTAGCTCTCCTCCAGGTCGTTGATGTTCCATTTTTACCTTTTGGCAAGTCATACATTTGGAAACAAATTCCGCTACCTCTCGCTTCATACCACTCCACCAATAAATCTCTTGTAGGTCTCTGTACATTTTGGTACTACCCGGATGTACTGAATATCTGGTATTATGAGCTTCTTCCATAACTCTATCTCTCAAATCTCCAACCTTAGGAACACATAATCGATTGATGTATCTCAGAACACCATCTTGAAAGCTGAACTCCGGCCTTCTACCCTCAGGTAATTCATCCACAATCTTCTTGAATTCTGGATCCAAAAGTTGATTAGACTTAATTTCACCAATAAGACTCGGCTGTGCCACGATTGCAGCCATTAAACCACCCTTAACTCTAGGAATTACTTCAAGTTCCAATTGTTCAAATTCTTCCACTAGCTTCTCCTGTGCTGTTAGCGTATAGGCTAAATTTTCCGACGACTTCCGGCTCAAAGCATCGGCAACGACATTCGCCTTCCCAGGGTGATATTGAATCTTCAAGTCATAATCTTTCATAAGCTCCAACCACCTTCTTTGTCTCATATTTAGATCCCTTTGGGTAAATAGATATTTCAGACTTTTATGATCGGTGAAGATTTCACAAGTCTCCCCGTATAGGTAATGTCTCCAAATCTTCAAAGCAAAGATTACCGCCGCTAACTCCAAATCATGTGTTGGGTAGTTCTTTTCGTGAGATCTCAGCTGTCTTGACGCATATGCTATTACCTTGTCATCTTGTGTTAGCACGCATCCCAAACCTTGATGAGAAGCATCACTATAAATTCTGAAATTCCCAGTGCTTGTCGGAATTGTAAGTATTGGTGCGGTTGTCAACTTTTCTTTCAATGCTAAGAAACAATCTTCACATTCCTTATCCCACTCAAACGGTACATCCTTTCTCATCAACCTTGTCATTGGAGTCGCGATTCTGGAAAAGTCTTTGACAAATCTTCTGTAGTATCCAGCTAACCCCAAGAAACTTCGAATTTCAGACACATTTGTTGGCCTTGACCAATTCAGCACAGCTTCTATTTTCTGTGGGTCTACAGAAATACCCTCCTTGGAGATCACATGCCCTAGAAAAGTGACACTTATTAACCAAAACTCACTTTTTTTCAATTTCCCGAACAACTGTTTCTCCCGAAGTCGCTGCAAGACCAATCTCAAGTGTTGCTCGTGTTCCTCCGGACTCTTGGAATAAATCAGAATGTCATCAATAAATACAATTACAAATTCATCTAAATAAGATTTAAAAACACGATTCATTAAGTCCATAAAGGCAGCTGGCGCATTAGTAACCCCAAACGGCATCACTAGGAATTCATAGTGTCCGTATCGGGTCCTAAAGGCCGTCTTTTCTACATCCTCTGCTTTAACTTTCAGTTGATGATATCCAGACCTCAAGTCAATTTTCGAAAACACCTGAGCCCCTTGAAGCTGATCGAATAAATCATCAATACGTGGCAGTGGATACTTATTCTTGATCGTTACTTTGTTGATTTCTCGGTAGTCAATGCACATCTGCATTGTCCCATCCTTTTTCTTCACAAATAGCACAGGTGCACCCCACGGGGACACACTAGGCTGAATAAAACCCTTGTCTAATAACTCTTGCAGTTGAATCTTTAACTCTTTCAACTCAACTGGTGCCATTCGATATGGTGCCCGTGAAATAGGCTGAGTCCCCGGTATAACATCAATACCAAACTCAATCTCCCGCTCGATCAACACACTAGGCAACTCCTATGGAAATACATCTGGAAATTCTCTAACTATCGGGATATCTTCAAGTTTAAGATCAACACCCCTAGTATCAAGAATACTACATAAAAATCCACGGCAACCTTTCTTTAACAACCGACATGCTTCAACAACTGATACAATATACGGCGGTGATACAACACCCTCGCCTTGGAAATAAAATACCTCTTGATCTGGAATACGAAAGACTACCCCTTTATTGTTACAGTCGATAATCGCGTGATTAGCCGCTAACCAATCCATACCCAATATAACATCAAAGTGTTGGATCACTAATGGCACCAAATCGACGGTTAACCCCTTACCATTAATATTTATTCCACATCCTCTAAACACCCCTGAACTAACCAATGGAACTCCCAATGGTATCGCAATAGATAAATCATAATCTAGGGATTCTAGTGGTTTATCTAAATGTTTAGCGAAGTGGTGTGATACGAATGAATGTGTGGATCCCGAATCAACAAGTGCATTTTCTTGGTGTGAGCAAATGGAAACCATACCTGAGACAACGGTATCGGTAGAAGTAATCTCTCCCAGCCTGAGCTGAAATGATCTCGCCTGCCGCTGTTCCCTCCTCGGGAGTTGCTGAGTAGATCTCGGTGTGATGGCACTAGCGGCGAAAGAACCTGAGCCTGAAGCTCCTTGACGCTTGGTAGGACAATCTCTAGCTTGGTGCCCTAACTCTTTACAGATAAAACATCGACCTCTCATATCCAAGTTCTGGTTCGGACAATTTCTTGCAATATGCCCCGGTTGTCGGCAAAGATTACACGTGTTCAAATTTGGAAGTTGATTGCATCGTCCCCAATGAAACTTCTGACAAGTTTGACACCTCGGTTTGTTCCCACTAGAACCACTGCCACTACTGGCCGACGAACCTCCCGAACTCTGCTTCTTTGCACTACCTTGACCACTGAACTGACTTGATCCCGGTCGTTTACTTTGTTGACTCGGTGGTGGTGGCATACTCAATGTATATCCAAGATCTCTTTCAGCGATAGAAGCAATATCCAAAGCCTTAGCATAGGTCTCTGGACGGAATACGGTCACGCGCCCTCGAATATCTCCCCGGAGTCCCGCTACAAACTTTCTTGCCTTCACTTTCTCACTGGTTATCATTTCCCCCGCAAACCTTCCCAAACCCGTAAATTGTGTTGAATATTCGTGAACTGACTTTCCTCCTTGCACCAACTCCATAAACTCTTGAGCCTTTTGATCTCCAAACGATTCTGGAAAATATTGTTCGTTAAATATTTCCAGAAAATGATCCCATGTAGTTGGTTGACTCGGACCCAGCTTAGTTCGCCACCAATATTGTGCCTCATCTTTTAATGTGTCAGCGGCAAATAGAACTTTCTGCTCCTCTGTACACGGTAATACCCTGAAGATCTTCTCCATATCAGAAATCCAAAAGTTTGCCTTCATTGGGTGGGCTTCCCCACGGAATATTGTTGGCTTCTGTTTATGAAATTTTGAAATAGTAACAGTTTCCTCCCTTGGATAAGGATTCGGTTGTACCGGTCTTTCCTCGACCACGTGAGTTTCAGCCACTTGAACCAATCCCTCAATTGCTCTTTCAACTCGTTCCATTCGGTTTGAGGTGTCACCTCCAGACATAATGCCTGGTACCCACATTATTACACACACACACGTTACTTTAAACAATTCAATAACATGCTAATTTACATTAAAAGCATGCTAAGTAAACGTGTATGCATGGTTATGCAACTACGTGTCGTTGTGTGCACACCACACGTCGTATACGTCTCTCGTCCCAAAGGCTCTAAACTATTGCTCTGATACCAAAAATTGTCACACCCCCAACCCGCCCCCACGGATTAGGACACGTGTAACAAGACTATACGCGTCCAAAATACACTAATAAGCTAGAACCATGTTAGTTATTAAGGAAAAACATGATTTGAAGTAGCTTAAAACTACTATGCTGAGATAAAATAGCCCAAGGGCAAAATGGTCATTATTAATATATGCCAAAATTTTACACCAAAAGATAGATTTTTGAGTCCCGGTTCCAACGCAAAAAACGGCGCGCGAAACCGAATTTTCTAGAAGGAGTTATGTCCGTTTCCTTTACGGCGACGAAAAATACCTTTGAAATCACTGTCTTGTGCAGAGGGGCATTCGACCGGTCGAGCGGGTCAATTCGACCGGTCCAGATACCCTCTGAACAATATTTTCCCTTATTTAACATCCTCAAAGGTCCCCAAACACACTAGTCACTTGGGGCTACTCCCCAACCAACTTAGAACCACCAAATAATGCACAAAACATTGAAAACCCATCGAATCACGCAATCATTGCAAGATTTCAACTCATTCCAATTGAATTTCAACAAGAAACTAACTCAAGTTCATTCTAAGAACTAGCATATACATGAAAACATTTTGAGGAAGAGTTTGAAGCTTTGTTTAAACAAGTTTGAGCCAAAGAACACTAGTATAACTTGTGTTGATTAAGAAATTCCGCGAAAAATACTTATCAACCTTTGGAACTAAAAGTAAAGTTTCTATAGGTCAATGGGACCCCAAAGGTACCCTCTCGACCTTTTATAAGTTAAAACAAAACATAGGAACATTTAAAATCAAGGGGCTGGCAGTGGGTTTTTCGACCGGTCGAACGGGTCTCTTCGACCGGTCGAAAGCCCCTCTGCAGAACCATTTCTGCAGCAGCAACTTTCAACCTATTTACATGAAGTTTTGAAACCAAAAACTCACTCAAACACTTCGAAACCTTGTAAAACTTCTTAACCTTGATCCTAATACACATTGGGGTACCTTCAACACTTTAGACTTGTACTTAAGCTTAATTAAATCAAATTAAGACATTAAAGCCCAAACCTTGCATAAACTTGTATGAACATAGAATTTTACATAAAAAGAGTTCAAAAGTTTTACATTCAACTTAGTTACAAACCAAACTTGCCCAAAATGGTTGTGACATACACCCGGACTTGCCGGGGTGGTCCAACTCAACGAACCTACAAAATCCATAGTTTTAACAAAAGGACTTACATAGGTTCCACAAGATTTAACAACAACTCCTCCAACTAAAAACATTATAACTTAAGCACCATAAGCCCAAACCATAATTTACATCATATTATACGGTTAAACTGATACAATAAATCCTAAGCCTTTCCCCATTTCCAAGCTCGATTCACCTCATTTCCGTACCTTGCTCCGAACCTGCGGTGGTTGTTATGTACCACAACAGAAATAGGAAAACGGTTTTCTTAAGCATTTTTGCTTAGTGAATTAACTAACATGCTAGTGATGTCATGAACATGTGTAATGCGGCAATTTAAGCACATAAGCATACGTAATCGCAGAATTCATGGGCTAATGGTTCACTCCGACCCGAAGACCTTTCCCTTGGTCCCGCGGCCACTTCTATTCCTTGGACATCCGTTCTTAAAGCGGATTTCTTCCTCTTCTCCTCCCTTATTCCACCATAATGAACCATTATTCCCAATCATTCATTGACCACTTAACACATAAGCACATAGTCACATATTCATGAATATTTCTTTACCAAATCAACATGTAATTCTAACTTTAACATGAATTTGACTACTAAATCCAGAATTATTATTTCTAACTAGAAATTGAAGCACATAACATGTACCCACATCAAAGCTTAAGTTAGAAAACTCACCAATTTCAGATTTTACCCCAAATTAAGCCTCTGGATGTTGATTTTACCCCAAAACCCAGCTCAATTTCTACTCCGGTGTAATCCTACAAGAATCCGGCAACCCGTGGTTCACCAATTGAATTAAGCCTCCAAAAACTGTCAATTAAAACAGAATTTAAAGACATGCAAATGACCGTCTCACCTCCACGAGTCCGAATATGGCTTCGGTTCGCGAATTGGGCGACGAATGGCGACGGTACGGCAAGATTACGGCGAACGGTGACTCTCGTCTTCCTCCCTATCTCGCCGGCTCTCTCTTTCTCATCCAATCTGTCTAATTTTTGAGAGTTAACAAACTCTTGACACCCATGCATCCTCATGCATTGAGGTGTCAAGTAAGTTTCTTCCTTCTTTCATTTACACCCTCCAAATTTCCTAGGTTCTTTTATTGAAATCCCCCGAACATTTCATTAACTACCCAAATATTTAAATGGTGTTTGTCTAAGTTTCGTATGGGTCCCAACGTGAGTCCCACATATTTTGTGAAGTTACTATCGTACCTACTAATTATGCACCTTTTTGCAAAAATGCCCTTATTGGGTTAATTAGTAGATATCAAAAGCTAACATATTAACAATTTGATATTGAAACGACTACACATATTCCAAATAGTCATATAAAATGCATCTAATTATTTAAATGCAATTTATTTCATATTTTATCCGGGCCCTTCACTGGGTCCCACTTCCAAACCTGTCCCTCCTCACTGGAGACTTTTCCATGGGCGAGTCCAAGCCTCTCCTTAACCCATTTTATACACTAATTACGTAAATTAATGCATATTAACATGTTAATTAACCCCTTTTCCGGGTACGGGTGTTACAGGAGTGGAATTTTAGACAGTGGGTGAAGTATTGGCCTTTTGCGAGAGTGACCAAAGGCTTGTGGGTATATTAGACTATTGGTAAAAGGTTTAGAAACAATGCATGTACTGGATGGATGGGAACAACACATATGATTGGTTGCTCATGTATTTACACAATCCTTGACATTCTCTTTTTATTAATGATAATTTTTTGATACATATAAGAGCAAAAAGAGAACAAGAAGAAAACTCTTACATTTCATCAGCCCATTGTTCATTGGTAAAGATAACCCACCCCAACAAATGATTTGAATCACAGGGGCGGTCCGAGCTTCCAAGAACATTTTTCGTAATCTTTATGGACTTCTTCATTATCAGACGGTTTGAGCCAGAAGTAAGCTGCAGCCGCCATAGCCATCCAAAGAAGAATGCATGCTTCACAGAGTAGAATTATCTCACTCAAATCCATGTTGTTCTCCAAACCCCTCTTTTTTTTAGCACCTGAACGCTTGAAATAAGATCAAACTTCTGCTCTTGGTCACAATGGTGGAAGACAATGACTATGAGTATGGTAAGGGGAGAGAAGTGAAAGAAAGATGAGTGAGTAAGAAGGGAGAGGAGAGAGAGAGAGAGAGAGAGAGAGAGAGAGAGAGAGAGAGAGAGAGAGAGAGAGAGAGAGAGATGCAGAGATGGGGGCAGAGCTGCGTTTCGAGGAGGAGGGAATGAGGGAGAGAGAGAATATTTATGCTCTTTTTTTTCTTCCAACTGACGCTTTCTCTCTCTTATCTATCTTTTCTTATTTTCTTTTTCTTTTTTTCTTTCTCGTGACCGACAATCTCTCTCTCTCATCTTTTACTTTTTTGACTTTTTTTTGCCTTTTGATTTGAAAGAGTGTAAGAGTGTGTTTGAGAGAGTAGAGTAGCCTATTGATTTGGCAATGAGATGACTTGAACAGTTGCGAATATGTTGGTACTGCTTGGAGTTGATAATATCAATGTTCGCAATTTTGACTCGCACGTGCTGTCATTGTATCGAATTAGGCCTGAGTGAAGGATTAGAAATGATCAAGCATGTTAAGTCAGCCTTTGAGCTGGTTCAGTTTGATGATAGCAAACACAAGTGGATTATGAAAGTGATGATGAGGGAATAGAATCCTCATTTTAGAAAGTGCACTTATGTTACTAACAAGAGATAGTATTTCCACAGCTGATTCTTGAACTGATAGCCCAATGTTAGGGTACATTGCATAAGAAGTGAAGATAGTGCTAAGGAGGGTTTTTTTTTTTTTAAATATGAAAAGTTACAATGATACAAATGTACATTTGAATTTTGATGAGTGGGAACAGAGTTCTGCCAACGTGAGGCTTCCTTCCAGAGGTCGAATGCTAACGACATCCTACGCACTTTTCAACAACCATGTAGATCCTATAGTCCGTTCCATAGAACCCTGAGTTAGTGTTCTTCATGTCTTACTTCTGAGGACAATACCGTCCTGGGATTCTTACCTTCCCAGTTACCCTACAAAACAATACCCAAAGATCCAAACTACATTAAGCTGGTGGAGGGACACGCGTAGTAAGACATGTGGGCTCAATCTCATGCACACTCGACGTACAGGGACTACCTCGAATCCGGACCATGATGTTCATTCCACTTTATTTTTTTTATTGATTTTTTTTTGAATTTTTTTTTATTAATTTTTTTTAAATAAAAAGAGCCTTAGTTCTAAGGCTCATGCCACCTTGTGAATCGTTCATCTCGCCCATTAAGCCCAAGAAGGAGCTTTGAGCTAAATTATTGGCAGTGAAGAAAGAGTAAGGATCAGTGGATGGAATAGGTGATTTTTCGAACTCGCTTGAAGACTTGGCGGGGGATTTGGATATTTTGGGACCTCTGGTTTTTTTGTTTGATACATGAGAATCTGGGACTTGTTAGATTGCGAGTGTTGGACTAGCTTAGACCAGCAGGGGCAAGTTGGAGTAACAGAGGGGATGTAGGCAGGACGAGAGACTGGAGAAATCGCATTGGGAGTAGCGAGATCCAACGGAGTTGGAGAAGTTTGGTGGTTGTTGCTAGGTTGTAAGAACCGGACTGGAGAAATGGTGCTGGGAGTAGCGAGATCCAACGGACTTGGAGAAGTTTGGTGGTTGTTGCTAGGCTGTAAGGACCGGACTGGAGAAATGGTGTTGGGAGTAGCGAGATCCAACGGACTTGGAGAAGTTTGGTGGTTGTTACTAGGTTGCAAGTACTGGACCAGATCAGACCAACGAGAATGAGAAGAGGTCGTACAAGTTTGAGTAACAGGAGGAATATGGATAAGGCTAGAGATTCCAAGGAGATTGGAGCAGTTGTGGTGGGAGAAATGAGATTGGAACAATTTTGAAGAATTTCTATGTTGTGATCTAGATCTTCCATGGCATAACTGAGCCAAGGATCCAGATCAGGATCTTGGGATTGTTTGGGTGATTCTTCTTTTGACTGAGCTTGGAGTTGTGAAACATGTTCCTTCAGTTCTAGAACTTGTTGTTCGAGGAAAAAGATGTAAGAAACAGGACCTAAAACGGGATCCTGAAGTCTAGATGTGGCTTCATACACAAGGGAGCAGATAGTTTGTCGATGGTCTGCCTCGGATACCTTTTCAATAAGGCGTAGAAAGCTTGTGCTTCCCAAGAACTCATGAATGGCTTCATAATCCCTCACACTTCCTGTATACTGAAAGTAGGGAGCCAAGATACAATCACTTCTGCACCGTCTTCTATTATACTTACAGGCACCACAACGACTTGTGTTAAAAGCCATTTTGGTACGATTCTTTGTCCCTCTTCTCGATCTCTCTGGGAAGCTCCTGTACAGGGCTTGTTTCAGATCTAGGTTGGGTGAGGTTTTTTTTTTTTTTTTTTTTTTTTTAAGAAGAGAGATGAGTTTAGAGATAGAAGAGGAGGGGAAGAAGAAGAAAGAGAAGAGGAGAGTGAGACTGAGAGAGGGAGACCAGAGAAAGGTTTATTAGAGAGAGAGAGTGGGTGAAAAAGACATATAGAGAGGGGGATGTAGAGGGTTTTTAAAAGGAGAGAAAGAGAAATGAGGAGTAGATCGATGAAGAAAAAAGAGGGGGAGTAGGTGAAAAAAAAAGAGAAAGAGAGAGACCGTAAGAGTGACAGAGAGAGAAAGAAAAAGCAAAAGAGAGAGAGGGTCGGTGAGAGAGAGAGAGAAAGAGCAAGTGGAGAGAGTAATGTATCGATGTTGATGCACACATAGAGAGTGAGAGCATGTGAAGAGAGTGATGTATCAATATTGATGCATGTGTAGAGAGTGAGAGCATGTGGAGAGGTTGATGCCTAATACAGACTTAAATCAGGCCTGGTACCCAAACCTTCAAACCTTCAGCGCCAAAGCACTTTCTCAGGTTGGTGGTTCGAGCGGGAGAGTTTTCTGTGCGGTACCGACGGTGACACCGCGACGGCCATGCCACTTACTCATCTCCCTATCTAATTTTACAAGGTTTCCTCGTGAGGAAGGGTTATGTTATGCTTGCATGCTAGTGTGTAGTGTGCAAAATGATTTAGGCATTGGCCTTTGCAAATTTTGGCATTGGCTTTGCAACTTTATTTCAGTCTGAGTCGTGAACACCCGTACAAAAGAATACGAATTCACAAAAGAAAAGATAAAACAAAATTGTTAGTAAAAAAAGAAATGCCCCATTGTAATGAGAATCACTAAAGTGACGGCCTGTAGACACCCCAATTTTGACCTAACGTCGAATTTAGGAGAGTGTCACCTCCGTATCCGATGATGACAAGGACCGAAAAATTGAAGTATTCCAAGCTCTTCAGAAAATCTCCAAAACGAGATAAAATTTCACAGAAAGAGAAAAATACCAGGTATTTAGGAGAATTCAGGTATAAGACATGATTTTTGGAAAGGATCTTCAAAAATAATTTGTTTCAAAAAGGGGGAAGACCTAAAAAAGGGAACCTCAGCTAAAAACGGCACACGGCAGACTGCCGCGGCACTCGCTGAGTGCCGCGCGGCAGTCAGAGAGTGCCGTTCCGGCTTTCACCGAGTGCCGCCATAAATTTCTGACTGCCGTTCACTTTTAAAGTCTGTATTTTGCAGTGCAATACGTATGCATATGCGAATAAGAACAAAAAACTGATAAAGTAAGACTGACAAAAACGCGGCAATCCATTAATTGTCGCGGCATTTGATGAGTGCCGCTCGACAGTCACGCAGTGCCGGAACGGCAGTCATGGACTGCCGCGACGGCTTTCACGGACTGCCGCGACAGTTTCTTGACTGCCGCCCTGGGCAGCAGTCTGTCTAAATTCAGAAAGTACACATTGTACCACCAAATGAGATGTTTACACATGTATTTTACTCCGAATTTACTGAAATGACCTAGGTATTTTTGTCTATATAAGAAGAGGTATCTCCATTGAGAAACACACAAAAAAAAAGACTACCATTACACCAACATTTTCCTTAGAGAAAAAAAAGAGAGTTTGGAGAGCTTGAAGAAGAGTTTGGAAGATCTTCAAAGGAGAGAAACTTTGAGGATAGTTTGGAGGTGACCCTCTAATCTTAGTTGTGTTTTCTTTCTTTTGAGCTTCTAATTTACAAGTCATTTAGTTTTTCTTGATTAAGTTTTAGAGTTTGTTAAGTAAACTTGGAAGTCCTTACTTCCTAGTTCTTTGATCCTTCTTCTATTTTTCTTGTTTATGTTCTTCTTTTGAGATTCTTGGAGATCTTCAATATCTCCCTTGAAAGCTCTTGAGTTTGATGTTTTGAATCTCATGTAAGCTTATACTTCACATGGGAGTCAAAGTTTGATCATCACTTTTTTATAAGTAAATAGATGGATCCAAGTCCATGCTTATGACTTGAGTCCTCTAGCTTGATGTTTCATGGAATCCCTTCTATATTCCTTGGAGACTCATGAGTATTAGTCATATCTTCATCTCCAATGACCATCAAGTGGTAGGAGAAAGTATTTTGGGTCTAAACTCATCTCTATGGTTTGGATTTATCATCTTGAGATTTCATGAAGTCTATTCATACTTCATTTGAAATCTACAAATATAAAAGTCTTTAGCCTCCAATGACCATCAAATGGTAGGAGAAGTGGTTTGGTTTAAACCCAACTTCATGGTTTAATAGTTGGGATTAACAAATAAAAGTTGAACTTGACAAATGAAAACAGTGAGTTCACAAACTGTTTTTGATCAAAGATTTTTAGTTCGAAATCTAACCGTTGAAATCAAGTGAAACCAACGGGAAAGTGTCAATAACACAATATTCTACCACTGTAATTTTTGTTTTAAGGTGGTTTTATGTTTAGAAGGGTTTGATCATGGGTTTTGTGAGTCAACCACAATCTGCCCAGAGTTTCAGAATAGTTTCAGAACAGCAAGTCCATTTTGAAATTCATAAATCAGAAGTCTAATGGAGTTTTTGGGGTCTCTAATAATTTTTTCTGGGTACCTTAATGTGTTAGGAAGATCCCCTAAAAAGAATGAAGCATTTCGGATTATTTTACTATTTTTAAAAAATCAAACAAAATCTCTGGACAGAGAGTTGTACATCTCTGAGTGATGTCTGGTGTTTGTCCTTTTCCCAGAGATCCGACCGTTGAAACCTTGATTTTCTTTTTGATTTGGAAACTAGACTCACAAGGGCATCTCGTGTCCAAAATTCACCAAGATCAAACCATGAGAGATATGCTTTTTATTTCTTTTAAGTTCTGGTCTGCTCTCTGCAATTTTCAGAGTTTTATGACACATTTGACTTACTTTGTAAATAAGGATCTAAATGACTTTTCTATGATCTAGGGCTTAAACCATGCTTTAATAATGATTAGTTGAGCTTGAATTCAAAGTTTAAGAGTATTTCATAGTTTATCCTTGTCCATGTACATATTCATCTATATGATTCGACACTTGTAATTAAGATTTACTTGCTTTGGATTTAATTACATTAGATAGATTTAAGCTAGAAATTTAGGATTGTCATTTTGTTTTGCACATCACGTAGACTAACCCTTTGTTTTGTAGCGCTATTAAGGTATGATTTCTAAGACTTCTCTTTAGTTTATCTTAATTTCTTGATTTTATTGATTCTTCGACTTAATGCGCGACACCTTAGAATTAGGTTTTGCCTTATGTGTATATGTGATTAGAGACTCTTTTTAGGATTTTCTTTTGTTCGCATGCATTGCACGTTTATTATCGCTGCTGGATTCCGGGTAAGTTCACTTGTTCTCTATTACATATCATATCGCTTGTTACCCGAATTATGTGGCTTTTGAATGATATTTTGTCAATTACAATTTTACACCCTTTGGACATGCTTTTGTGATGTATATGTATATATGTATTAGTTGAGGGCATGCTTAGATTAATAAATTTGATTAAAAGGATGTTGAGTAGAGGCCTATCGCAAGATAGGATGAGAGAGGGTGTTTTAGCCCGATGGGCTCCTTCCTCTCTCATTCCATAATCCCCGGACCTAGTTAATCTCTGGTTTCTAAAAGATCAGTTTGCTTTTAAAATGGTTTCTTAATTTTCCTTTTAAAAAATTAAGTGGCGACTCATTTTGTTTTCAGAAATTGATTTTGAAAAGTTGTGGGTAAGTCAACCTGCGATATCCACACGGCCTGAGACCTCTTAAGTGTGAAATTCCCCAGCAGAGTCGCCAGTTGTCGCGCCTGCTTTTTCGGCACAGCCTGGTTGTCAGTGTGGGCCTTGCTTTTATTTTTGAAATTGGGTGAAATGCGACGAATTTTATTGGGAGTGGTGAAAAGAGTATGGTAGGGCCTATTTGAAATGTTCAGAGTCGCAACCTAACATTTGGAGTGTTAGGACTCCTGCAAAGACAATTAAAGTAATTCATCTTTGACTTTTGAAAAACAGGTTTTAAGAAAGTGGGCCCTTTAAAAGTATGACTCTGAATAGCCATGCGAAAATCAGAGATCTTTTAAAATATGGGTTCAGGGACTCAATTATGTCGAGGGAAGATGTTAGGCACCCTCGAACATCCGCGCAAGTACGGTTGCCGATTCTAGTAGTTTTCATGATAATGGAGCATAAATGAAAGATATTAGAATGTGAGGATGTACAAGAAATAGAAAAAAGGTGTGGTTATGGCCGCACCCAAGTGAAGGGTTGCATACGTATCTCAAGTCGAGAATCAGGCCGTACGTAGTTCTGTGCTTTGTACATGAGTGTGTGTGTGTGTGTGTGCAAGTGTTTTAAAAAAGTTGGCCGATCTAGACCGTGTAAGTGTGAAGTAGTATTTTGAGCAAAGATGGTGTAGTTAGGAACTTTAACCTGTACGGTGTAGTCCTAGGCTTTAACCTTTGAAGTAGTGAGTTTTGAAAATTGATTTGAGTGAAAAATCGTATAACTAGGAATTTTGGAAAGTGATTAAGATTAAAACGAACTTATGCAAGCAAGCAAAGAATGAATTGTTTTTTTTTTTTTTGTATTTTTTTTTTTTTTTGTATTTTTGTATTTTTCATTTTTTTCTGTTCTTTTATTCCTATGCCGAAAGTAAGGGTCGGTGCCAAAAAAAAGAAAAGAGATTTTTTTTGTATTTTATTTTTTATGTCAGAAGTAAGGGTCGGTGCCTAAAAGAAAGAAAAAAAGATTTTTTTTTTGTATTTTTCTTTTTGTTTTCTTTTCTTTTCTTTTTTTTTTTTTAATTTTGTTTTTGTATTTTTGATTTTATACTGGAAGAAAGGGACGGTGCCCATTAAAAATGTTCGAATTTTCTTTTATCAAAGTTATTGATCAACTTGATAAGTTGGGTATATTCGGTTTTAATAAAGTGGAAAGATGAACAAATTTCTATTTATCAAAGTTATTGAACAACTTGATAAACGTGAATATTTTGTATAAAAAAAGATTTTTTTTCTTGTTTTTTATTTTTTTTTAATTTTTATTTTTTTAAAGAAGTTATCTAATATACTAGACTTTATTCACTTGAAAAAGATCAAAACCCCAAATGAACGAGATTAAAGCAAAGTTCTACAAAAGTTTATTTTGAAGTGCAGTTTTTTCTCAGCTTTGAGAGAAGTTTTCCAAAAATGGAATGGAAAGGTTTTGGTGTTCCCAATTTTTCGGAATTTTTAGAGAGTTCTGAAATGAGTCTAGTTTCCATGGCAGAAAACCATTTTTGCAATATCTTTTGTAGATTGGGAGAAATTGAGTTTAGAAGCACCCTTACTCAGAAATAGGGATTGCACTGTTGATTGAAATTGGATGATTTTTTTACAAAAATTAAACTGATCCGGAAAAAATAAAAACAATCACAGATGTAGGTAAGAGGCTATATTTAATGGACAAAAAAAATGGAGTAAAGAAAAAATCTGGCAGTAGTCCAAATAGTGAACGTGATCTAATGTCACTGCTGTGGTGTTTCTGGCAGATTGTATGCCTTCTGTGTTTGTGTTTTGAAAATGGATCATATGATTTTTTAAAAATTCGTAAAAAATCACAGACCAACATCATTGATTTAGGAACACTCTTCAATTGGTCTCATTTGATTTGAATTAAAAATGAATTCGTGATGATTTTTTTATTATCATCACTGCAGTGGACTCTAGCAACATGGACAGTTTGGTACTTCAATGGTGATTTGAGATTGGAGAATAGAGATGATGAAGAGATGAGGGAGTGGGTTTTGCTCCCCCCTTTGTGCAGATGGAAATGTGGTGTATATATTGGAAAGAAGAGAAGAGGGGGAGGAATAAAGAAATAAAAAAAAAAGGAGAGTGGGAGACAAAGAAGTGAGTGATAGGAAAAAGAAAAGAAAAGTAATATGAAGATGGGATTCCAACATTGTGTTGGGTGTTTATTTATTTATTTATTTTTATTTTTATTTTTTTTTGTTTTTCCCTTTTATGAATCCACCGAAAGTGTTTTGTCAAAAAACAAATGTGGAGCAATAGTCATGTGTGGTCGGGTGCATGCGAGATTGTTGACCTTTTGACCCCATAGTTCTGACTTGCAATATCTTTTCCATTTGAGGTCAGATTGGGATGATTCAAAAAAACGACAGGCTCGTGTCAATGAGCTCTTTAGTTTTGAAATAATTGGGTTGGGCAAAAATGGGGTGTCTATAGTATTAATTAGTATAAATTTGGAATTGTCGTTTTGAATTCCAAGTCCCTCAACATAATCTGGAATTGTCCATAGTATCGTGAATACATGTATATATATTGATTGTTTCTGTTTTGAATATATATAGTTAAAATATAAAATTGTTTGGGTTAGCAATCTGAACTTGCTCTCCGTGCGAATTTTCTTTTTCTAAATCGATTCAGCAGTTCACATGATAATCTGTGTCTCTGATTATTTCTTGAATCATATGACTGGTCTATCTTCATGTAGACACAAAATCTAAATTTGCAATATTTCGCGTTTAGTGAATTAGTCAGCATTTTATAATTATGAAAATGTGCATTCATTTGTATTACAGTATGTGTTTGATATTGAATAGCCACAATATTTAGAGAATCGGAAAAATATAGAATGAATGTTCTCAAATAGTGAAGTGATTTTTGAAATATTAAATGATATACCTTTTGGTTCTCTATTGCTATTTTAGTGCACTTTCTTTAAATCTCTGTATATCAGCCGTTATTATTCTATTACATATAGAGAACCAGGAGTCTAGTACTTTCAACTTATTTGGTTTTATTTTAAATCATTAAAGTTTTAGTATATAATTGTAATGAAATATACATTGCGATTTAATATAACAAAAGGGTTCTAAACTGTTAGTGCACATTTTGTATTTTCCAATACACTGTTTTGGCCCTTTTGAAAAGGAAAGTGTATAGTTTTCATTAACCGACCATGATTAATTGGTATATATATATATATATATATTTTTATTATAAAAGGGTGCAATTCTTGTGAACATATTTGAGAAAAGAAAGGGGAAAAAAATCAGTGCTATTTTTGTAACCCATTTTGTGGCAATTATTATGAAAGTTTTAAAAGTGTTGCACATAATAATATCATGGAGGCTGTGGATATCGCATTTTATCCTACCCACAGCTTTTTCAAAATTTCTTTTTCAATTCAAAATACAAAACACGAGTCGCCACTTAATTTTTAAAAGAAAATTTAAGAAATCTTTTTAAAAGCAAACCGAACTTTTGCGAAATCAAAGATAAACTGGGTCCGGGGATTATGAAATGAGAGGGGAAAAAGCCCGGCAGACTAAAACACCCCCTTTCATCCTATCTCGCGATAGGCCTCGATTCAACATCCTTTTAATCGAATTATTAATCTAAATGTACCATCAACTAATACATATGTAAAAATATACATTACAAAAGCATGTCTAAAGGGTGTAAGATTGCAAAAAATAAAATATCACTCAAAACCACATATTTCAATTAGCATGCGGTATGATGTGCATTTAGGGAACTAGGAAACTTACCCGGGATCCAGCCGCGAATACTTAAACGTGTAATGCATACAAAAGTAGAAATCCTAACAAAAGGGTATCTAATACACATATACACATAAGGCAAATCTTAATTCTAAGATGTCACACATGAAGTCGAAAATCAATAAAATTAAGAAGTAATCTAACTAGAGAAGAGTCAAGGGATCATACCTCATCAGCGCTACAAAACAAGGGTTAGTCTACATGCTTCAGAAAGGATATATGACATCGGACAATCATCAATAAAAGCCTAGCTTAATTCTATCAGGTAGAAGAAATGACACAATTATGAATTTTAATACCAATCTATATGGATGAATGTCTATGATTACATGGATATGGACAAGAACAAGCTATTGGATTATTCCTTGATTTGGATCATTTAACCTCTGTATTTAAGCTTAACTAATCATTATTAAAACATGGTTTAAGCCCTAAGTTATGGAAAGATCATTTGAACCATTATTTGCAAAGTATACCGAATCTGTTCAAAAATTCTAAAAATTGCAGAGAACAAGTCAAGGATTTAAAAATTGGGAAAGTATAGTTCCCATGGTTTGATGTCAATGAATTTTGGACACAAGATGCCTCTGTGAGTCTAGTTTCCAACCCAAAAAAGAAAAGTCGAAGATCAATGGTTCAATCACTAGGAATTGGACAAACACTAGACATTACTCAGAACTTTACAACTCTCTGTTCAGAGTTCTTGTATGATTTTCTAAAAAATAGTAAAAAAAATCAGAAACACTTTAATCTTTTTAGGGTATCTTCCTAACACATTAAACTACCCAGAAAAAATTATTTGAGGTCAAGAGCACTTGATTAAGGCTCTGATTTATTTATTCTAAAGAGGTGTTACTGTTCTGAAATTCTGGACAGATTGTTGTTGTTCCACAAAACTCATGACCAAACCACTTTGAACATGAAATCTCATTAAAACAAAAATCACAGTGGTAGAACTTTGAGTTATTGACATTTTCCAGTTGGTTTCATTCGATTCCAACGGTTCATTATTTAACTAAAAATCTTTGATCAAAAGTGGTTAATGAACTCAATGCATCTTTGTCAAATATAACTTTTACTTGCTAACTCCAACTACCAAGCCATTAAGTTTGGCTTAGTTTAAACCACTTCTCCTACCATTTGATGGTCATGGGAGGTTAATGACACCTATACTTGATAGATTTCAATGGAGCATGGAAAAGTTTCATGAAATTTTAGGATAACGACCATGGAGATAGATTTGGACTTATCAACCAAACATGCTAAGTACCAACTATAATCTTCTTATAAACCATGAACTTATAAGAAGGCTAAAAGATTTCAAGCCAAGAGATTCAAGTAAGACATTGAAAGTCTCATGAATCCCAAGAGATGAATATAATAAAAAAGTAGAGACCCAAAGTTCAAATATCATCCAAATTAACATGTATTTAAAGAATAATTAGTCTAGAGTCTACCTCTAAATATCCTCAACTTAGTGATTTTGAAGGATTTCCACAAGTTAATCAAGCTCTTCAACTCTAACTCACACACAACTTCTTCTTTTAAGCTACAAAAGTGACTCTTAAGTATATTTAGAAAATTCTCTAGAGGTTAAGGAAAGGGAGAGTCAAGATAAGGTCGGAAGATTCAAGAAAATCATCTCCCTTGTAATGGGATATTCACCCTCTTTATATAGGCAATTTTTAAGAGAGTATTTCAGTCATTTCACAGTAAAAACTCTGATCCCGTATATCCTTTTGTAGGTGCAAAACGTGCTATATTACAGCTGTCTGCTGGAAAACACGGCACTCACTGGAGATGGAAGCGGCACTTGATGAATGCCGTCGCGACATTCATTGATTGCCGCACCGGCATTCAGTGAATGCCGCGGACAACTCCAGGGATTGCCGTTTCTTAAATTTTGCGGCGATTAAAGGAAATTAGCGGCAGTCACTGATTGCCTTTACGGCACTTACTGAAAGCCGGTCCGGCAATCAGTGAGTGCCGCACCGACAACCCGTGACTCCCGCAGATCCTGCCATGTGCCACATTCGTCTACTTTCATTTTCCTTCCTTTTCTTTTCTTCATTTTTCTTTTGTTTTCGGGTTGAGGAGTCTTTCGAAGAGCTTGAATCACCTTTGAAAACCCTAGATTAGTCGAACATTATTATCATCGAATTTAGAGGCAGCACTCCCCTTAATTCAACGTTTGGTCAAAATCGGGGTGTCTACAGAGGCTCATGAAGATCAGAATTGGTTCATAAATCTAAAATTTTATGGTTGAAATTTATCGAGGCATGAACATAAGGGTTGGTCGTGATAAAGTAAAATCATGTGACCTTAGAAATTTTATCACTATAGGACAATGATAAATTCTCGTATCAACTTGAAATTGTCCTATACTAGCTAATGTGGGGGTAGACATATGACGGAAAATACATCACAGTATTTCATATTCATTAATACTTTATAACTATAAAACTATTGAGTATGCTATTTTGGGATATGTGATAGTCTTGGGATAACTAAGAAGATTGTGGCAATAAGTATTTATTACTTTTGTCGATGATAGAACTAAATAATACTATGTGGATTTGCCAAAAAGTAAGGATGAAGCTTTAGATAAGTCCATTCTGTACAAGACTGAGGTTGAAAGTCAACTAAGAAAAAAGATTAAGGTGTCAAGAAGTGCCAGGGGTGGTGAATATGTAACACCGTATGGTGAGTATTGTGCACAACATAGAATTATTCACCAAACTACCACACCTTACTCGGCTCCATCAAATGGAGTTGCAGAAGGGAATCGTACCTTAAAAGAAATGATGAATGCTATGTTAATAAGTTTTGGATTGCCACATAACTTGTGGGGGAGGCAATTCTCTCTGCAAATTATATTTTAAATAAGGTACCTCGAAAGAAAGTTAATCAAACCCCGTGTGAACAGTGGAATGGTCGAAAACCTTCCTATAAATTCTTACGAATGTAGGGGTGTCTTGCAAAGGTTCTTGTACCTACTCCTAAGAAAGAAAGGATAGGTTCAAAAACTGTTGATTATTTATTTATTGGCTGTGCACATAATAGCAATGCGTATCAGTTTCTTGTAAACAAATCTAATAACCCAGATATACACAAGAACACGATCATGGAGTCTAGAAATGTGTCGTTCTTTGAAAAAAATACTTCCTTGTAAAGAGGAATATAGTTCTAAAAAACGCACATTATATTTGAGACTATTGGGGAAAGTAGTAAAACCCAAGAAGAGGATGTTGATGTTGAGCCTAGACGAGGGAAAATGGTTAGAATATCAAAATCCTATGGTCCAGACTTTCTAACCTATCTATTAGAAAGCGAGCCTCAAAGCTATAATGAAGCTATAGATCACCAGAGGGTCCATTATGGAAAGAAGCAATCAAGAGTGAAATTGATTCCATCTTACAAAACCATACTTAAGAATTGGTTGATCTGCCTCCTGGATGTAAGCCTTTGGGGTACAAATAGATTTTAAGAGAAAAATAAAAACGGATGGTACTATTGACAAGTATAAGACAAGGCTTGTCATTGAAGGGTATAGACTACTTTGATACCTATTCTTTGGTTATGAGAATAACATCCATTCGTATGATTATTACAATCGCAGCTCTGCAAAATCTCGAAATGCATCAAATGGATGTTAAGATTGCATTTATTAATGGAGATTTGAATGAAGAAATCTACATGGAACAACCCGAACGGTTTTCTGCTCCAGGGCAAGAGAAGAAAGTATGCAAGTTTGTCAAATCATTGTATGGCTTAAAGCAAGCTCCTAAACAATGGCATGAGAAATTTGACAAAGCTATGATTTCTAGTGGATTTAAGATCAATGAGTGTGACAAATGCATTTATGTCAAAGACACCAATGATGGTTATGTCATCTTGCGTCTTTATGTTGATGACATGCTCATTGTGGGAAGTAATGATGAAATTATTACCTCAACTAAGAAAATGTTGAATTCTAAATTTGACATGAAAGATATGGGACTTGCTGATGTTATACTGGACGTCAAGATCTCTAGAAATACTAATGGACTTGTTTTGTCACAGTCGCATTATGTAGACAAGATTCTAGAGAAGTTCAATAAGTCTGATACAAGTATAGCCAAGACATCTGTAGACTTAAGTCTACACCTATCTAAGAATACCGGTGAGAGTGTTTCTCAATTGGAATATTCTTGAGTGATATGAAGCTTGATACACTTGATGAGTTGTACAAGGCTTGGCATTGCTTATTTAGTTAGTCAACTGAGTAGATACACGAGTAATCCAGGAAATGACCACTGGAAAGGGATAGTGAGAGTACTTCGGTACTTAAGTTACACTCGTGATCATGGGTTGCACTATATGAGATATCCAGCTGTGTTGGAAGGATACAGTGATGCAAACTGGATATCAGATATTAAAGATTCAAAGTCTACAAGTGGATATGTTTTTACACTTGGTGGTGCAGCTATTTCCTGGAAGTCTTCAAAACAAACTTGTATAGCTAGATCGACAATGGAGTTGGAATTTATTGTGCTAGACAAGGTAGCGGAAGAAGCTGAATGGCTTCACCATTTTGTAGAAGATATTCCTAGATAGTCGAAACATGTGCAGCAATTTGCATACACTGTGATAGCCAGTCTGCTATTGGAAGGGCACAAAGCAATATGTATAATGGTAAGTTAAGACATATTCGTCGAAGACACAATACCATAAAACAACTACTCTCTAGAGGGATTGTCACTATTGACTAGGTAAAGTCAAACGATAATATTGCGGATCCGCTAACCAAATGTTTGAATCGAGAGTTAGTTAATAAGTTATCTAAAGGAATGGGACTAAAGCCTATGACATTACAAGGTACCGGAATGGAACCCAACCTAGTTGACTGGAGATCCTAAGATCAAGGTTCAAATGGACAACCTAATTTCATGTACCTTAGGAGAATCACTGAGGAGAAATACTCTCTTGTCCATTTCTATGACAAAATAGTGATACCTGCATGGGTAGAGGTTAAGCTTAGCTTTTAATGACTGTGTGCGTTGGTATAACCGAGTAGAGTATAGCTGGATACTCTAAATAAGTCACCTATGTGAATGTGAAGTGGGGCGGCTTTTAAAAGGATTTGAGATAGGCGAAATTCTTTGATAAACATTCACTGAACCAGGCGAGTGTTCAAGGTCAAAATGAATAAAAGTGTAAGAACTAAACTATGTTAAGGAAAGCTCATGTGTGAGGTTTGTTGGTTGTTTACACTAACGGTAATCAGCTCAAGACTTCAAGTTCACTGATCCGCTAGTAAATCTGATAGACTATCACAAGGGAAGGTTCAAAGACAAAAAGCTACCTATCTCTTTGCAGGAGTGATCCGTTGTGCTCTCTCTTTCCAAGTCTCTGGTGTCTCACATTGTTTTAGATTAATTTCATTCATGTGGGGGATTGTCGGATAAAAATTGATTTTGGCCATGTTTGAGGTCAAATAAATGTGGGACCTATTTAGAGTTTGAATGGGGTCTTTGTGAGTTTGTGTTCTCCTCCATGAGAAGATGAACTTTGGATATTTACATGTCCAAAATCATTGTTGAGTGAATGAGAAATTAATCCATTGAATACACATACATGGACAATGTACATACATGAATAAATCTATAGATGAATCATGTTCATACATGAATGAATTCATAGATGCATAATGTACATTCATGGATAATGCACATTCATAGATGAATCATGTACATGCATGAATAAATTCATAGATGAATCATGTATATACACAAATGAATCTACAGATGCATAATTATAACACCCGTACCTGGAAAAAAATGTTTAACTATCTCGTAACATGCATTAATTAATATTAACTAGTGTATATGGTAGATTAAGGGGAGACTTTGGACTCGCTAGTGAAGAGTGTTCAGTGAAGTACACAGTTGGAAAGTCCCCAGTGGGTTGGGACATGTATTGAGGTGGGACCAAGTGAAGGCCCCAGATAATATAATTTGCATTTTTACATGTTAAATGCATTTATATGATTAAATGAATACTTGCTTAAGTTGCTTTCATATTATAATGTTATATATTCTAGTACCAGTTTGGATACTTGTATAAGGGCATAAATGAAAAATGATTCATAATTGGTAGGTGCGATAGCAACTTCATAAAATATTTGGGATAACATGTAGGACCCATACGTGACATAGACAAACACCCATTTAAATTTGGGATAGTTTTAATAAGTTTCATAATTGGCAGGGGTATAATCGCAAAACTAACAAAACTTAGGGGAGGTAACCATAGAAACTAAACTTTGGTTTACATGTTGTGAGACACATGTCTCATGAGTCATCACTCATCTTCATCTTCATTTCAACAAAATAAATGAGTTAGAGAGATTCATACGAAAATCTCGACGGAATCGACGCCGACGTTCATGACTCCGATTGACGCACTTAACGACGTTCAATTTCGAAACATGCTACATATTCAGACTCCTAGAAGAATTATACCTGGATCATACTAGGGTCTTAATTCTGCTATTAGGAGTGAAAACCCAGAGGTGAGTAACTATAATCCATGGGCTGAATGTATAATTGTGTTTAATGTTACAATTTATGATGTATCATGTTGAATTATGTTGGTTAAAGCATGATAGTATAAATTTGAAGTTATTATGCTTAATTTTCAAGGATTTCCATGTTGAGATAAGTATGTGATTATGTGTTATGTGGGTTGAAGAAAGCCTTATGTCGATTCACCGTAGATTTACTCCATAATAAGGAGACGTGGAAAAACCCAACGGTGTAAGGGTATTCACCGCTTAACTGTGTAAAGGTGTGTGGGTGACAACCTAGCTATGGAAGGGTATGTGAGATGGTGTGGATTAGAGGTGTTATATGCTTATAAGAGAAAAAGGCAAGAGCGACGACACGGTGAATTAATATTTAGTCTTTTGGAGACTAAATGATATGTTGATTGTTGATTGTTGATTTGTGCATTGAATATGACATACACTCATACATGTGATTAGCTTTATTCACTAAGTGAAAGCTTAAACAAATGTTATTTTCTGTTATGGTTATTGAATAACCATCGCAGGTACGACATGGGAGGAGGAGAGGAAATGACGTGTACGAGGGGGGGGGGGAATGGGAGAGATTGGAACTTGTGTGATATGTTTTTAATCTTGTTTAAATATGTAACTTGTTATCTTGGGATTTCTAGACCTCATGTTGTAATATAAGTATGTAGGAGTATGGAGTTTCAATTATGAATTTTATGTCTTTCCTTAAGCTAAAATTATGGTTTGTGTATGTTGAGAAGGATGGGCCTTTCCGACAAGTCCGGTTTGGAGTCGTAAGTGTTTTGGACGAGTCTTGGTTATAAACAAATGATATGCAAAGTTTTGGAAAATTTTTGGGTAAAAATTTTCATTGCTACGTGGTTTTGAGCAAGGGATGGGTGTTATGGGTTCTTTTGACTCAAAAGAAGTTGTGTGTATGTTTTGAATGGGTTTTGGTTGTAACTAAGTTGTATGTAAAGCTTTTGAACTCTTTTCCGATAAAATTATATGTTATACAAGTTTAATTAAGGTTTGGGCTTTAATGTCTTATTTTGATTCAAATGAGCTTGGGTACAAGTTTAAAGTGTTTGGAAGTACCCCGGTGTGTATTAGGATCTTGTTCAAGAAGTTTTATAAACTTTCAAAAGTGTTTGAGTGAGTTTTAGTTATAAAATTTCGTATAAGTAGGTTGAAAGTTGCTGCTGCAGAAATGGTTCTGCATAGGGGCTTTCGACCGGTCGAAGGGACCTGTTTGACCGGTCGAAAAACCCACTGCCAACCCTTTAATTCTAAATGTTCCTATGTTTTGTTTTAACTTTTAAAAGGCCAAGAGGTTACCTTTGGGGTCTCATTGACCTATAAAAACTTTACTTTTAATTACCAAGGTTGGTTAATATTTTTCACGGAATTTCCTAATTGGCACAAGTTATACTAGTGTCATTTGGCTCAAGCTTAGCAAGTTGGTCTCAAACTCATTTTCCTAGAGTTGTTACTAATTATTACAAGTTTTGGTTGAAACCAAGATGTTTATAAGGTTTTTTGAGAACTCCTTACCACAAAGTTCTATGGCCATGTTAGTTTTGATGAGATTTGTGGGTGTTAATAGCTTATTTTGGTTTAACAAGGTTGAACATATTTGGTTGATTGGAGTGGTATTTGAATGCTTTTAATAGAGTTGGGAATGTCTTGGATTTGTTTCCATTTGAGTTGGGAACTTTGCAATTAGCTTGTGCATGTAAAAGGAATGCAGGGTACAAATTTGATTTTCATTCTGATTCCTCTCGACCGGTGGAATTGACCCGCTCGGCCGGTCGAATGCCCCTCTGTCAGATCCTTTGTTTTGAGAAAAGTAAATCTTAAAATGGTCATAACTTGGGCTAGGAAGCTCGGATTCGTGTGCCGTTTTCGCCGTTGGTCTTTAAATGAGGAATACTACAACTTGACATTGGATTTGACCAAAGTTTCAAAAATTTCCATTTTACCCTTGGGGTTAATTACATGCTAATTAGCTTAATAAGGAGTTTAAAAGAAAGTTTAAACTTGCTTTAAGTTATATGTGTTGGGGATGTATCTTGGCGATATTGTTACACGTGTCCTAATCCGCTTGAGGAGGGTTGGGGTGTGACAATAATGTACATACATGGATGAATCCACAAACACATAATGTACATCCAATGAATCATCTTTCCCCTTAGTCCTATATATTCTGAGTTTTCTCCTCAGAAATTCATAGTCAGAAAAAAAAAAGAGTTCTTTCCTTCAATCCAATATTCATTCTTGAGAGAATTACAAACATAGTTGGTTCGCTGGTACGGTTGTTGTAACACCCGTACCCGGGGAAAATGTTTAATTATCTCATAATATGCATTAATTAATATAATTAGTGTATAAAATGGATTAAGGGGAGGCTTGGACTTTCTCGTGGAAAAAGTTTTCAGAGAAGGACACCATATGGAAAAGTCCCCAGTGAGGTGGGACAGGTATTGGAGTGGGACCAGTGAAGGGTCCGGATAAAATGAAAATTTTATTTTATATGTTAAATGCATTTATGTGATTACATGAATATTTGCTTAAATGCGTTCATATTATATGATGATTTATGTGTTCGCATTTGACACCCAAATAAGGGTATAAATGAAAAAGATTTAAAATTAGTAGGTGTGATAGCAATTTCACAAAATATGTGAGACCCACGTTGGGACCCATACGAAACTTAGACAAACACTCATTAGATAATTGGGTGGTTAATGGAATGTTTGGGAAATTTCATAATAAGGAACTTAAGAAATTCGGGGGTGTAAACAAAAATAGAAAAAAAAAACTAGTGACACATCACTTGCATGTGATGTGTGTGTGTCACTAGGAGAGTTAAGACTCTTAAAATCTGTAGAGATTAAAGAAAAGAAGAAGAGAGCTCGGAGAGAGAAACGGAGAAACCGTCACTGACGTCGAAATCTCGCCATTCCGTCGCCGTTGTTTGTCGGATTCACGAATCGAAGCCATTTTCGGACTCGTGGAGGTGAGACGATTGTTTTTACGTCTTTTATTTACATTTTAATCGTCGGATTTTGGTAGCTCATTCTAATCGGTGATAAGCGGTTGCCGAAAACTTGTAGGAATTACTCCGGAGTAGGATTTTGGCAAGAATCGTTAAGGAATTTGCTTGTTGGGATAAAATCTATAAGAGGTGAGTGACTCTAATCCATGGGTTGGATGTAAATCATGTTAAATGTGTTAATTTATATGTTGATATGTTGAATTCTTGTAAATTAGAACATGGACATGAGAATTGAGTATATATGAACTTGTTGATATATGTGGGTTTGGTTGGTTTACTTTAAATTGGAAGTTTAATATGTGTTAAATGATTTGTGAAGTGCCATGTTGAGGATTATGTGATTATGTGTTATGTGGGTTGAAGAAAGCCTTATGTTGATTCACCGTGGATTTACTCCATAATAAGGAGACGTGGAAAAACCCAACGGTGTAAGGGTACTCACCACACTAACTATGTAAAGGTGTGTGAGTGGCGACCCAGTTGTAGAAGGGTGTGTGAGATTGTGTGAATTAGAGATGCTATATGCACATAAGGGCAAAAAGGCAAGAGCGACGTCACGGTGAATTGATATTTGGTCTTTGGAGACTAAATGATATGTTAATTGTTGATTTGTGCATTGAATATGACATTACACTCATACATGTGATTAGTTTTTACTCACTAAGCGAAAGCTTAAACAAATATTATTTTCTGTTGTGGTTATTGAATAACCACCGCAGGTACGGCACGAGAGGAGGAAAGGAAATGACCGGCACGTCGGGTTTGGGCTTGGGAGTTGTAAATATGTGTGGTTATGTCCATATGCTTAGATGGTTTTAGTTTCAAAATATAACTCTAATGCTTAAACAACTTGAGTTTTGGGAGGGTGTAATATATCAAGTCCAAGTTTATGTTGTTTATGAGTTTTGTTATATGGGTTGTACTTGTAAACCACAAGTGGCGTATATTTGGAGAGATTTGGGTCTTGTAAATATGTTCATAACTTGTAATATAATGTAACTTGTGGGTTAGTATCCTTGACTTGTGGATTAAAGACTTGACTCGTGGTTGTATCCATGGAGTTAGTTTTGGAATCCTACGACTCATGTGTTTAATGTAGATTTGAAGGAACTTATGTAATTTCTATGTGAAAGTTGTAGGTTGTATGTTTGGATCATTCCGGCAAGTCCGGATACATGGGTGGTAGATTTTGGTCAAGTTTCCTTTGTAAATAAATGTTTTTGTGAGGTTTGATCCTCTTGTTGGAAGGTTTATGTAAATGGTTGCTTGGAGATGGTTTGAAATGCTTCTTTAATGGTTTATGTTGTTGGTTATAACTTGGGTTTATTTCCAAGAAGGTTTCATGAAATCTTAACTTTTGCCAAGAGTTGAACTTCAAACACACTTGATTTGATTCAAAGGATGTGTCTATGGCTTAGCTTGATCCAAATAAAGTGATGTTTATGTTTTGAGTGTTTGGAAGAACTTAAATTGGTGTTGGAAATGTTTCAATGTGTTTCAAATGATTTTAAAATGGTTGGTTAAGGTTCTATGAGGTTTGGGTTGGTTTTAGGTATGTTTGGACTGTTAGAACAGGGGTTTTCTGCTAAAATATGACTTCTGCAGAAACCGGATCGATCCGGGCCTTGAGCGGACCGATCCGGAGCATCTGGAGGAGCCAGAGTGGTCATTCTGTCAAAACCGGATCGATTCGGTTTTGGGCGGATCGATCCGCTGGTTCAGTTTCAGCACTGACGGCTTTTACGGAAACGGACATAACTCACTCTAGAAAACTCGGATTCGCGCACCGTTTTTTGCGTTGGAACCGGGACTCAGAGATCTATCTTTTTCTATAAAATTTACTATACCTTATTAATTACCATTTTACCCTTGGGGGCTATTTTGTAACAATAGAGTTGTTTAATGTTGCTAAACACATGCGATTTTCAGTAATTCGCATGTTTCTTTGCAAATTAATGTACTTGGACTCTTGTAACATTGTTACACGTGTCCTAATTCGCATGAGGCGGGTTATGGTGTGATAGTTGTACATCGTGTTTGTCAACTGTTGTTGCCATTGTATCCTGGGAGACGGACGCCGAAGAAATCCTCAAGCACTACTGGTGAGGCGGCGAATCTGTTTTAAGGAAACTGTGTACATCACAGGCCTCGGTTTAATTATTTTCCAGTTTCTGCTTTCGTTTAGTTATTGTAATCTTTATTCTATAGGCAGTTTCAATTTTTGTATTATAAGATTAATTCATGTACTGCTTCTGTTTTACATCAATAGTATTCAAACAGTTTATTGAATATCAGTTTAATTTTTCAACAATAATCAAAATGTGATAACCCACTATTTTCATCACGTATCTCAACACATATTTAAATAACATAGGTAGCTTAGCCATGAGAATAGTATCCGCAAATAACAAAGTAAATTCTTACCGCTCACATTATCCTCCGTAAATATCGTCTCAAATTGTTAGAGAATAATACAAAAATAGCCTTCAAAGAATCCACCATAATAGAAACACCATCAATTCTACCATTGCATAGAACCAATAAGAAGGTGACTGGGATGAGACGCGAAACGCTCTCTTTAGACGATACGTGCCCTCTATGGGTAAACCCGGTGCAATAGGAAATAGCACGCCATCTCAGGGATATAACAGCCCGGCCACCCTTACCGTACGCCTATCAAGTCTGTACAACATAATATGGCAAGAAGCTTGCCTCTAGTGCTCTCTTTACCCAAATAAGTATGCTTACAAGAAAAATGCATATAATATATGGCGTGCTTATATGCCGGTTGATCAAAACAGAATATTCTTATACATAAGGAAAAAAAGAAGAAGAAAAAAAGAGTGAAGCTCTAGTATATCATTCACAGCTATATGCATGTATATATATATATATATATATATATATAAGTATTGATGATGGTTTCTTTAATGAGTTTAACATGAAGACACCCGTAATTTCTTGTGTCTGTTAGACATACAAACAATCATCTAAACAAAATTTTACCCGTTGGATAAAAGCATGCCCCCATAAAACTTCTTTATTTCTTTTAACTCCAATGCACATTGCAGTTCAGAACAAAACCCCCTATGACCATATGTATGCCATAACGACTAGAATGCTTTAACAGCCACATAACTAGTATAATTTATTTTAAATAACAAAAAGTAATTCTATTTTTATTAAAATAATCCAATAAATAATGTTTAAGAGTCCATTTGGGAGAAATATATATCTTAAAGATATATAGTATCTTGGATGTTCCTTGCCTATCAAATTCATCAATTTTTTTTTAGGTTACTGGTGTTCGTTCTTCAACCATTTTCGAAGAACAATGGCTTGTTAGGGAATGCATATAACATCATATTAGTCACACTCATTTTTCTATTTTTTAGACTAAAATTATGTAAGAGTAAGTCTTTGGGCATAAACAAATCTCACAAACAAAATCAACAAACACCACAAGTTGTCTATCTCTTCTGATGGAGTCCACTGACACTGTGAGATCCACAGAGGAGAGAGAGACACATTGTGAAATTTGTAGATTGTGTTTGTGAGATTTGTTTGTGCCCAAAGACTTACTCAACTATGTAATTTTGACGAATAATATGTTTTAAGGTATTTTTTTGGTTAGACGCGAACTTCTATTTCTATTTAATAAAAACATATAAACCAAGCATTTGTAAATTTTGAACTAATTCACTTATAATTTGTCTTTTAGACTTTCCATGTAAGGGTGGAGCTAGAATTTTTAATTGGGGGAGGCTGGGGGTTGGATGAATGTGCATAGTGATGAAGGTATACGGGGGTTGGGGGCAATGCCTTGAGGCTGTTTATTGGGTCTTTTGTTCACATTTTTTGGTAGGATTTTTTGCATAAATAATGCTACGATTCTCAAATTTGTATCCCAAATTTACCACCTGAATTTACATTGGAGATTATATTGGATGGTCCTACTGGCTGATTACACACACACATATATATATATATATATATATATTTCAGTCATCTAAAAGTTTTCGACTTTGAAAAATTGGGTGTGTGTGGCGGTCCAGCACCTACGTTTAACAACATTTGTTAATGTGGTGAAGGTGTATCTTAGTAAAGTGACAGGCCTTAAGAATTAGAAATATCCAATTGAAATGAAATACTTAATTAGGGTTCGTGGTTGTTTTACCAATTAAGACATGTGGAATATGTCGTCCCAGACTAGGCTTTATGCTCTTTGAACTCTAAAGTCAATTAGGTGGACGTGATTGAATCACAACTATGTAGACTTGTTCAATGGTCCCCTATAAAGCTCTTTGAAAGTCCTATCTTATTAATGTTCACGAACATGTTATTCTTTCATGCACCATAAATGCATAAGAGTACTTAAATGTATGTTATGGATAAAGATATAAATGTGACAATATGGATACACACAAATATGTACTTTCAGCCGACTTATTTGGGATTTTTTTTCAAATTTTTTAATTTTTATTTTAGGGTTCAATGTCTTTATTTTCACAAAAATCCCTCAATATATAGAAGGAAATTTCACATAACTTGTGTCAAATTTGTACCCCTAACATTACTCTTTGAAAATAACTTCAAATTTCATATAACTAGTTATGTTAAATTTTGTAAATAAGGATTTGATTTGATTAAGTTTCGCCAATTAAAGACTTATGACAAGAATTTTAAACGGGTTGTCCTATAAACTTAAAATATGAGGGATTTTTTTTTATTTAATAATTATTATTTTTTTGTAACATTATCAAAAGTCTACAAGATATAAAGTTTGTTTATTTTGTCACTTGCGGTGATATAAAGTTTCTCTTGTTAACACTACAAGATATATTATATATATATATATATACACTAGCGGTTGAGGCACACGTGTTGTGTGTGCAACACTTTGTATTTATAAACAGAGCAATGTGTATTACTAAAGATGTTCTCCCTCTTTTTTTTTTTTTTTTTTTTTGAGATATTTTACCAAAGATGTTCTTAATTAGACAAAAACTTAGACCCATTTAACTCCCTGTACAAAGATGTTTTTAGTGAGACAGGGTAGCAATGTGGAAGACCAATTTCAAACCACGTGCAAGACATACACTTTTGCATCTGTGTAACTCTTCGAAAGTAGGAAAATAAACATACACGAAAAGGAAATCTCTCAACTTAGAACTAAATTCATAAAATAAAAAAAAACAATTTAATTGGTGGAGAAGATAATGAAAGACCTGTTCTTCGCTCATCAATTCCTCAACAATTTTGTCACTGACAACCTCACTGTCGTGTGAGTCGAACTGACCCCAACCATCTCTTCTCTGTCTCTCACATGAATTTCCATCAAATCTTGCCCAAGTTCTCAATTTATAAACTGATAATGGTGCTCATCAACATGATACACGAATGGTAAAAGTCCTCAACAATTCAGAAAGTGAAAAAAAGAGTACCGAACAAAGAAATGGTTTGAGTGGGAAGAGAATTTTTGAATGACATGATCTAACTACAATGGAGCCAAAATTGAATTGAAATCTTACAGTTTGAGGTTTCGGTTGAAAAGCATTGAACTGGGTTAACCGTCAATTTATAATTCAAAATATCCATAAGACTTTAAAAGACAACATAGCCCTTTTATATTTATTTTTTAAGAAAGTAAAATGTAAAAGTTTTAATGTAATTATGAATAGTATAAAAAGTAAAGTGGTACCCCTTCTTTTTCTTTTATATAATAGAATAGAATAATAGATATATCAATATATGTACATTATGCCGACCAATAATAATATGCTTAAAACAGAATATTCAATACAAACCTGAAAGCAGAACTTGAGAGTCCCAGGAAAGGTTCGAGTTCATAACTTGAGAGTTCGAAGAAAGGTTTTGAGTCCATCCTATATAGAGGATACGTGATACATGAAAACTAGGCCTGCTAATTTTAAGCCCGCACAGGCACTCAGCCTGCTTAAGCCGGAAACAAATTGTAATCGGGTTGGAGAAATTTCAATAAGCGGGCCATACATGCATTTGCTGGAGTTAAGCATTTTGACAATCGGGCCCAACATGAACCGTGTGAAGCCCGCAACAACCAACACGTGACCACTGATAGGGTTTAAATTCTAAAATGCTAATTCCCTTCTTATTCCTCTGTACACGGCGAATGTGACCTCTCTCTCTCTCTCTCTCTCTCTTCTCCTGGGTAAGTATTTTTTGACACTATTCTCTCTCTACAAACCCCTCTCTCTCTCTCTCTTGGCAATTTACACTATTAATAGCTTCTAGGTTGCTTAGTGTTCTTCTTTGTTCTAATTTTACTTTTTTATAATTTTACTTTGTTCTAATTTTTCTACAATTGCTAACAGTATATCCACAGACATATATATATATAAATTGGGGCTACGGGTAAACTTTTGAACTGGTGCAAGCAAGGATTTTTGATAGCTTCCACTCAATTCTTCTCTACCAAACAAGGCTTTGTCCCCACCATACTTATATACACACATATATATATATATATACTAGTTGGAGCCCTGCGCGTTGCGCAAGGAATTTAATTGTGTCGGTTCATGTGGTTAAGTGGTTGTTAAAAGTGTATAATAAGATGTTAAAATAGTTAAATAGGAAACTGTAAATGTAACTTTTTAATCTAAAACTCTTCTCATGGAAGAAGTTGATAATTCTGACTACGGGTATAGTATAGTAGATACTCCCTCTGTCCCATAATAAGTGTCCACTTCTATTTTGCACAATGTTTAAGAAAGTTGTATTATATTAATTTTTTGGGTTCATTAAAGAGTCACTTTCCAATTTTATCCTTAGATGTGATGGGTGTTTGACTTTTTCCTTGTTTTAGGACCACAAATAAATCATACTTTGTCTTTATTATAAGGGTAGTTTTGGAAAGTAAGTAAATGCTATATACCAATTTAGGAAAGTGGACACTTATTATGGGACATCCAAAAAAGGAAATGTGGACACTTATTATGGGACGGAGGGAGTATATATAAGGGGGTTACGGGTATACACATATGTACATATGCATATATATATATAGATACACACACATATATATATATATCTATACAACAACAAAAAAAGAAGGAAGGGCTACGGGTCAGACCCGACCCGGCCCGTACTAAACCCGACACATACGGGCCTTAACTAGGCCCAGCTCGTTTTCAGCCCGACCCGACTTCAGTCCGGCCCGAACCCGCCCAAGCCCGCCCAATTGCCAGACCTAATGAAAACTGACTCGGAGGTGGCGGTATTCCTAAAGCAAGACACCCGCCACCCGCCTTTGAAGGCTCTCTTGGAATTTAAAAACACAGATTCATCCGCTGCATATGGTGGAGAGGCTCTCACATTCTGCTCAACAACTTGTTATGAATTTAAAAACACGAAACTAAATTTCCCCAAAACACACACACACACACACACACACACACACACACACACACACACGTGAATAGTAATTAAATATGTACACCAAAGAAAATACAGATTTCTACGTGGTTCGGCAAAACCATGCCAACGTCTACACCCGAGAGACCAATCTTTCAGTATTTAGAATAAACAATTTGTATAAGAAACTTTGGATTAAATCCCATAACTCAACCCTCACATCCTTTTGTATACCTACTCTCAATACCCCAAAGAACTCTCACTCTCACACCCTAGACCATGCACCCCCATGAGGGAAGACCCCCAACTTGGTGTACACCGAGGGCTTCCTAAATTCCTATATAACATCCATTTATATAGAGTTTACAACCCATTACTTATTGGACAAGTAATACAACTCTATCAGAAAGAAAACCAAATTACAATAGAAATATAGCCAAATCATAATCCCTAAATTAATAGGATTATTCTACATGTGATATAACCCCAACAATCACCCCCTCTATCACTTGTGGGGAAACTGCTCAACTATTCTATCTAGGGGTGGACATTCGGTCGGTTCGGTTCGGTTTGGAGAAATTCGGTTCGGTTTTGTTCGGTTTGGTTTGGAGAAATGAGAACTGAAACTGAACTGAATTATATTTCGGTTCGGTTCGGTTCGGTTCGGTTTTGGTCAATTCGGTTCGGTTTGGTTCGGTTTGGAAATTCGGTTAACCAAATTTTGAAAAAAACTATACTTTTTTTTTTTTTTTTTCACAACTTTTTTATATGTTTCTTGTCCCATTTTCTTTCATATTACAAAGAAAACATATGTTTATATTTACTTATATATATTATACTTATATTTTTGTAATATATATAGTTGTGTATAAAAATATATTGATAATATATAAATTTAAAAAAAATTCGGTTTTTCGATTCGGTTCGGTTTGGGAGAGTGGAACTGAAAACCGAACTGAAAAAAAAAAATATAGTTCGGTTTGAAACTGAACTGAAATTTTTAACTGAATTAACTGAACTGAAATGAAAATTTTAGTTCGGTTCGGTTCGAATTTTGGTTAACTGAACTATTTGCCCACCCCTATTCTATCATACGTGATCAACACCTCCTCAACCGGAGCACCCACAAAGCTGACCGCTTTGCCACCGCTTGCCATGATTGTCTTCTGTTACAGCGTGCACACCCCGAATCAACTTGGTCTCTACCCCTCCGATTCGTCAAACTATGGCCAGTACATGTGCAGCTGCACGAGTTAATTATACACATTAACTCTAGAGAAGAGCCTCGATCCCCCTTTCACTTTAGCCGGATGCCCCTCACCATCGTCTGAACCGTGAATATATCATTCACCCACTTGCAAGAATTTTCCATCGAGTACTTGAGAGTACAACTCTACTAACCAGACGACATAAACCATCCACATTTCTCTCAACTACCGTGTGTGATTCAGCAACAAAATTAGATTCCTTTGCAACTTTGGGATCAATATCACACCACCCAAATATTGAACCTACTCCAAAAATATTAGATCAACATTCCTACGTGCAATATCATAACAATTACCTCTGTCGGGTGATTGCGCATGTATCTGTCACCGCCTTCTTTAAACCCATCAAATTATTTTCTCTAGAAGCACATACTTACCGTATCCGGAATCTAACAACCCAAGGAAAATGCCCGTATGAGTAGAATGTGAGATCCTCTCCACCATACGCAATCTGCTACAATCACAGTAACATCACAATTATTTTTCGGCCCCAGATTCCAACCTACTGCAATATATATAGGATCTATCACCAAGAAAAATAAATACCAATCTGTGCAGAATTTCATAAATCCGCAGCGCCTGAAAACTTTAGGAAGCATCTCTGATCCGAATTCCAAACAATATAGCTTGTCTCATAAACTCCCTGAAATTTCGACCAACCAGAGTCTTTGATTCAATACACCTTACCACGCTGGATAACTAACCCCATCCAAGACTTCATGCTCCAGGGAAGTCATCCACGCCCATGACCAGTGCCTCACGGCGTCACCCATGTTGCACCAACAATATATATATATATATATATATAGGGTGATGCTATTGCCACTCCATCATTGAACCAATGCACTCCATGGTACCATTCTTAAAGCATGTGGTGCATGCATGTCATGCATTATATACATGGTACCACATGCTTTGATAGTGGTACTATGGAGTGCATTGGTTCAATGATGGAGTGGAAATAACAATTCCCATATATATATTTCAAACTTGTATAATCTTTTTGCCGTGCTCTATCCCACTGTCACAATGTGCTCTGTCCGCCATGACCTTATCATTATGATTCTGATATCACTTGTTGGAAATTTAAAAACGTGGAACAAAACTCCCCTAAATAATCACACACACACAGGGGTGTCATTTAGAACGGAAATTTTGATTCTGACCCGAAAATTTTCAATTTTGACACCAAAAATTGAATTCCGAATTCCGAAAATTTTGAAAAAAGTCAAATCGAAATTGTTTCGAGTTCCGAAAATTTGTTTTCCGAAATAATCCGAATATTTTCTGAAAATTTGGAAGAATGTGGAATTATTTGTCCCACATCGAATAAAGAGAAATGAAAGAGTAGGGTACTCTCTATAAAAGCATGACTTACCCTTTCGATAGTATTAGTATTCTGAAATTCCAAAAATTCCAAAAATTACGAAAATTTCCAATTCCAATTCCGAAATTTCCGAAATTCCGAAAACGGAAAGGAAAATGAAATTCCAAAAAAATTGGAATGAAAATCGGAACACATTTAATTTCTGATTTTATTATTATTTTTTTCCCCGAAAAAGTGTATTCCGATTCGTTCCGACCGAAACACACCCCTACACACATATGAACAGTAATTAAACATGCATACCAAAAGAAAACACAAATTTCTACGTGGTTCGGCAAAACCATGCTTACGTCCACACCCGAGAGACCAGTTCTTTCACTATTGAGAATAAACAATTGATACAAGAAACTTTGGATTAAATCTCATAACCCAACTCTCACACCCTTTTGTATACCCACTTTCAATACTCCAAAGAGATCTCACTCTTATACCTAGACCGTGCACCCCCATGAGGGAAGACCCCTAACTTGGTGCACCGAAGACTTCCTAAATTCCTATACAACATCCCTTTATATAGAATTTGCAACCCATTACTTGTTGGACAAGTAATACAACTCTATCACAAAGAAAATCAAATTATAATAAGAATCTAGTCAAATCACAATTCCTAAATTAATAGAATTATCCCACATATGAATATGTGATATAACCCCAACAAGACTGTGGCTTCATGCATGCTAATTAAGAAAATGTCATGGAAAAGTTGACCACACAAGCAGAGGACTTAATGTGCAGATATTAGTAGCTAGCTAATCTTGGTGCTAACGAGGCTGTGTTAACCCTTTAGAGGAACCCACCCCCAGCTCGCTTAAATCTGCCTCTTTTGGCAGACTAAACGGGTACTATTGCTTAATTTGCTTGCTTTGTTTCTTTTCCTTTGACCCAAAAATATATATATATATATATATATATACAAATTCTCAAATATTGTGCATGTAAATGCATACCATTAATTATCATCTGTTCTTAGAGTATTCTAATTGGATCTAAATTACTGTTCCAAAGTTGACTAAGAAATTCTTTAGCTGATAACTTGTGGATAAGGAAGCCGGATGGTGTGCAGTAACAGTGAGATATGCCGATTTGGATTAAATAGGTTGGACGACATATCATGTTTTGTCTTTTTATACCTTCCACTTGATCATATATGGATGACTTCCATTTCATACCCGATACTATCCCAATTATATACGTGTGCTTTTATTATTATTATTTTTTTTATTATCATTATATGTATTTTTTTTTAATCTTACTAAGAAAACTAGAAACGCACACGTGGTGCATTAGGAGCATTGTCTACATAGATGAGGTCCCATTATTTGTGGGCCCACTCAACCAAAACAAAAAAAAAACAAAAATTCTAAAAACTCAGTCTCTACAACACCCCTAAATAAAAGCCAAAAAAAAGGGGGTAAAATGAGCTTTTAATAATCAATCCCGTTATTTGTGGGTCACAATGTGTGAGTCTCACCCAAAATAAAAATCTAGAAGCTCAGCCCCCAAAACGCTCCCAAATAAAACCAAAACAAAGACCAAATGAAAATGGGTAAAACGGTCTTTCAATAAATCCCATTATATGTGGCACCCACTTAAAATAAAAATGTGAAAACTCAATCCCTAAATCACCCCCAAATAATAAAGAACAAATGAAAAAGGGTAAAACAGTCTTTCAATAACTGATTGCATTATTTGTGTCTCACCTAAAATAAAAATTTTAAAGTTCAGTCCCTAAAACGCTCCCAAATAAAACCAAAACAACGAACAAATGACAAAAAAGGTAAAACGATTTTTCAACAAGGCAATTGTATAAAGTGTAGACTTTATTATGTAGGTATTAAATGGTAATTCAATAATGAATTTAACGAACTTAAACTTTAAGCCTCTTTTCTTAAGGTAGATAAGAGTACCATTCCTTACAAATAATAGTTTCCGTCATTTTTAACAAAAATAAAAATAGAATGCCATCGCCCAACTGTGACATCATTAATCGAGCTAATTTATGAAATTTCATCGAAAGATGCATCTTTAACATGTGGAGAAGTGAATCTTTTGAACCACCAAAACGTTGCAGTTTTTGGTTTTCAATTTTCGTTTTCATTTTTGAATGGGTTCTTTTTAGAACAAAAACCGACAGTGGAATCACTTGACTTTTCATTCAAAATGTTTTAGATGATTCTTATAGGATAGCAACTGACAAATATAGAAACCAGAACAATACTCTCACTAATGCCCAGAATTTGAACTTAGGGTTCAGATAAGATCAATTGTGTATCATAAAGATGCTGAACATTGTCTAAAGGTACCCTCAGGGGTGAGTACGAGACTTTATCAATAGAACTGGTGTTTCAAAATGGTTTATACTTCTAATCCCAGCCAATATCAAATCATAAAGTAACTAAAATTGGATAATGCAAATCAACGCGGATGATAAGATACCTACACATTTGGGAATAATCCCTAGAGGTCTTACTTTTAAGCCCTGCGATTTACCTGATGTTCTGAGCCAAACAAAAGAGACTTACCTGATGTGAGTGGACAATGGAGGTCCACACACCCGGTAGGAAAAAAAGGCATGGCCGACAAGCTACATAGCGAACAAATTGCTACCGTTTGTACTGGGTATAAAATCAACAAAGCATACGAAAAACAATCATATTTCTTTTGCAAAAAACATTATACAAAAACAAAATATGCTATAACAACAAACAGGAATAGCAAGAGACTTGGAAGAGTAGAGATTTCTTCTTGGAACAGTTGGGTTATCTACACAAGCTACACAAGAAAACAACGGAAACCTATGAATCAGGCCAACCGTTCTCATTTTCACGAAGCTCAAACTAAATCATTCAACTCATATCTAACATTTGAAATAACTCTCTACTATGATATTGATTAAACAATCCAACATCAGCAACTCAAGACCTCCTATAAGGTTCTCTGGTAAAGAAGGGGTGCCTGAGGGCTTCATGAGCTGTCATCCTGATGGAAGGGTCATACCTAAGGAGACCTTGCAAAAGGTCTATGAGATCACCAGCCGAATGATCTACATGCTGCATTACAAGATTCTGCCAATAGGAAGTAAATAAGTTAAAACTTTCTTTTAGTAAGAGAACGTTTGGGAATGGTGTCTACCAGCCCCAACGTGGTTTGGAGGAGAGTCAATACGCATTTGTAACATGTTTGCGAACACCGTGATTGCAATAGCAACCACATAAAAAGGTGATTGCAATAATCAGCACAAGCGCTGCTTCTGGGAATCACAGATTTCTGCAATTGCGAAGTGTTGCCAAACGGGGCCCAAGTATCCTTCTAATAAATGATGACGAAAATAAGAGCAAAAGACAAAGAAGTGATGGCCAAAAAAACTGAAATAACCTGAAGACGGGGTAGCTTCAAAACCGATTTGATACTTTCCCGGGAGGTTGCACCTTCAGGCCAGTCCAATCTACCCCTTCTGATATACTTCTCAGCATGTCGGCTGAACCACACAATCAACACCACAAAAGGGAAATTGGTGATTGAGAAATCAATGAAGAATAATAAGTAAAACCTCTCAAAAGGAATCATACTCTATTCTTCTCAACATGTGCTGAGGTAATGGGCCTAAAACCCTTTCCATCATAGCCAGGTGCTCCAAATTCTCATGCGTCTGGAACAAAGCCTCTCCCTGAAAACGACCATACGTCATCATATGGATTTCTAACATGTTTTGGCAGTAATAATATAATACAAAATTAAACATACCGAGCACAATTCCACTAAAATGCAACCAACACTCCATATGTCACATGGATAGCTCCATCCAAGTCCTGGGAAAAGCCAACAATAAGCTTACAAACATTCAATTTTGCGTACACAGTGTCATAGAGATAATTCTGACATACCTAGAATAACCTCTGGTGCACGGTAATGCCTAGTTGAAACAATATAGTTGTGCTCTTGATGCTCATAAGCAGTGCTACCGAAATCAATAACTTTAATAGCACTTGACTTTGGCAACCTCTTAAAATATGATCCATCTCTCAGTGACAAGGATGCGACCTGCAGTTGCAGGAAAAGAAGCAATCAGGCTTCGCAAATCGATGATGAAAGAAATGAGAAGAGTAATGGTCACGGTTGAGAGAGAGGAAAAAAAAAATCAAGAAGCAAAAGAGAAAAAAAGAATAATCAGGATCGAAATAAAATTAGTGTCCAACTTGAGAACTAGTTATAATGCATCATTATCAGTACAAGCAGAAGTACCTTGTAGTCAGGTATTTTTATATAGTCTGCTGAAACAAAAAGTATATTTTCAGGCTTCAAGTCTGTATGGATGAGGCGCATATCATGCATGACTGCAAATTGTACACCAAAGCAACTATAAGCACCCAAACACACTAAACATCGAAGATAAATTCTAGTTCCAAACCAATTGCATGATTTGCATCATAACATTAAGACAGAGAAGGAGTGAACCAAATGAAATCTCTGCGAGAAAAGAGAAAATTATAATTGAAAGAAAAAACAGCCAAACAACTCTCAGAGTGATAAAAAGTATAGGGTTCGAGTATCTCGCACTAGAACTGTTGCCATCAAGTTTGAAAAGATAAGAGAAACAGCTTGAAGTATTGACTACACACATGCTACACATTCCAAAAGTTGACTGCCAATCTCACGGACTAGATCAACCGGAAATGAGCGATAATTGTTTTTCCGAAGAAAATCGAATAAGCTTGGTCCAAGCTTCTCAAATACCTGTTAAGACCATTTAAATTTCATTGAAAAGTCTTAACCCCAAGGAAATTTGTAAATTTGGGGAAATCGTGTCGCTAAAAATCAATCATACTTACTATACAAATATGGTTACGATAGTCAAACCAGTTCCGTATTTGAACACAACTGCAAAGAATAAACCAACTTAACCACCAAGAGATATTCCTTTAAACAAATCAATAGCCAAAAAGCAACCCAGTAACAGATCAACACATGAGATATAATACTTACAGAATGCCATTTCTATCATATCTTCCAAGCAACTGGAGCACATCAATTTCTATCATCGCTGCTTCACGATACTTCTTAATACTTCGGACAACCTTTATAGCAACCATGTCCTTCGCTTCTCTATCCCAGCATTCCAAAACCTGACCAAAGGTTCCTGTATCATAAAAAAAATACACATAAACATGCACTACAGAGAGGGAAAATTCTGAGAATATACATAAACATGCATTACAGAGAGGAAAAATACTGCCAGTTTGAATATCCAAACTAAATTACTTAAGAAAGTAAAAAGGCTAACCTGCACCAAGTTTCCTGAGGATCTTATCTGCAAATACCAAGAGAGAGAAAAAAGAGAAAAGAAACAGTAGAGTAAGGAAATCACATAGGTAAACAACCAATAAGTCAGAAGAAAAAAACCAAACCACCAAGCATTGCCCTTGAAATAAAGTCGGGTGATAAGTAGGAAACGCGTCGCACTTCAAAATAACACAATTTGTTAAGTCAACTAATTTAAAAGATTTTTGAATGTGCATATATGTGTAACAAACAAATTTAATGCAGAAAAGAGGTTGCAGATATCATTTCTATCAACAACATTCTGCTTTTGGTGGGAGGATGGATGAGTTATTACATATGTTTCACTCTTTTACCCCCAATAAATAAAGGGAGGGTAAGGTAACTATAACACATGAGAGGTACTGGAAAATATTTTAAACATCGAGTACTAATTTTTTTCAAAATCTACATCAAGAGTCTGTAACTCAATAATTAGGTGCTAGGAAGCCAAGTAGTAAAAATTATTCTATCCTATCAGGGGACACAAAAATTTCCATTTTTTAAATGAAAGTTTCTCTCACTACTAAAACTCCAAATTATTTCAAAACATAATTAAAACCTTAACAATAAGAAATCGGAAAAAATGGGAAGACCTATCCATACACTTTGAATGGACATTCAATCATTTAAACATGCACAGATCTAGCAAACAACAAATGTAATATGTCATCAATTGTGGAAAGGTGTAATTACAGCGTGAAGTTAAATTCTCTCCAAGCTCAAACATGTAATGCCCATCTTTGTCATCATCTCGCCACGGGGGAGAGCCTTTTTGAGCCAATCCTTTTCCAAAAAGACTGGCATGGTCCGAGAGTACCCTCGAATGTCCAAAGCTTGTAATATTTCCAACATCTTGCCCATAATATATTCCTGACTGGGCCTACACACAGCCATCCATTCATTCTCCACTAAACAAATATAAATTGAAAAATCTTCTCCTACATGAATAATTTTTTTCGCTTTCAAAATGTTACCATGATTATTATCAAATTCAGATAAACTACAGAAAGATCAGCAGTTAAATGTTACTTGAGTTTTCCCTTGTGTTTTCATTCATGCTCAAAGATGATAAAAAATTAAAATTTTTAAAATACAATTGTAATATATGAATGAAGGGTGGGAAATGCACAACATTCAAATGTAGTTCCCTTTTCTCTCCTATTTTCTTCATCATTTTCCTTATTAACCAAACAAAGGAAAAAGATTTCCTCTATTTTCCCTAACGAAATCCATGAACCAAACAAAGCCTAAGAAAAATGCGAAATAAACAAGAGTCCATCACAACTGATTCAAACATACTTTGTTAGGTAAGATCAACGCACAGAGCAGTTTAAAAGTAAAAAAATCCAACTCAACCTAGCTAAACAACTGTATTAAGATTTCTCAACTTCTTTGGCAAAAAAATGTTCAGATATTTCATTTTTTGTTTCATATTTTCAGGAAAGATCAGCTAGAAAGCCTAATTTTTCTCAATCGCAATCCGGTAAGCATTAGCTTCAACAGGATTTGGGGAAAAAAATATCAATTTTCTCACTGAAATTTTCTGTCTACAAAAATTTTCCAGAACAACTTAACAAATTCTATCAAGACCAACAGATTCTAAAGTTTACAATCTTCAGGATCAAAAAATTATATTAATTTAAGACAACCCTATCTCATTCATAATTCAGGATAGACCTAACATAAACGAAATTTGCTCCCTTTATTACAAAAAAAATGATATTTTTCCATAGGAGCAAACTGAGCGAAAGATGGAAACATATATATATATATATAGGCTAGATTTGAAAAATGTTAAAGACTTCACCTTTGGAGTGTGAGAGACATCCCAGGCGAACCTAGGACGCTTCCTGGGACGGCGATCCATGTGATTACCAGGAAACTCCGTCGGATACTCCATCTCCATCGATCGGTCGTAACTATTAGCAATAATGAAGTAGTCTCTGAAACCCTAGCCCCTCGTTGTTCTTAGTTTTGGAGGCGGCCTATAGATCGTTGGATTTGTTTCTGGCCCTAATCTTCACCGTTCATTATATTATATATATTGGGCCGTCAGATCCGGCCTGGTCCAGTCCGGACTAGGGCTAGGGCTAGTGGCTGCAGGCTTGGCACAAAAATGCCGACCGAGGTTTCTCCACGGTCGGGCTATATCTACTATATTATAAGAGAACACCGCCTCCTTTGTGTCGAATCTTTTCTTACCTTTTTGCCCTTACTTTGATCATGTGAGTTACCATAATACTCCTTTCTCCTAACCCTTCCTCGATTCTTCTTCTCTTCGTCGTCTTCCCACGCCTCTCCACTCTCCAGTCTCTCTCTCTCTCCCCGGCTCTCTGATTTGGTGTTCATCAATTGGATCTTTGTTGCGGCTGCTCTACAAATCGCCACGATGACAGACCCACCTCCTCGTGTACATCAATTTGTTGACCGACTCATCTTCTTCTCTCTCTTTCTTCCTTATTATCCTCTATCGTTTCGAGTTTTATTTGGAGAGACCCACCTCCTGGTGTTCATCAATTTGTTGCCCTTTCTTCCTTATTATCCTCTATCGATTCAGTGGTTGTACCACCGATTTAACCAAGGTTCAGCCACTGCTCCTTAGTGTTTTGATTTGATCGTTTTTTTTGTATATATATATTGCCACCCCAAAATGAGCTAAGAACATCTGCCGAGTTGAGGTAATTTCTCACCATTGTTGTACAACTCAAAAGTTAGGGTTTTACAAATTAGTGCTTTCTGAAATGGGGTTTTTGGAATTTAGGGGTTTCGTTGATAGCGCTTTTTCGCATTTAGATCTTGCAATCTTTTGGTTCTCCTTTCTCTTCATTATGGAGTTTAATTTGATTCTTTTGGGAATTAATATTAGGAATTACTGAATTCCTCTTTTTCTGCTAAATGACTCTTTTTTGGCGCTGATGATTTGCATGTTATGGTTTGTTCACATGTATTTCCTAAAAAAAAAATTCCCTTAAATTTTTTGCTGATCATGTTTGATTGGATGGATATAGGTGTATCCAAAGTCATAGACAACAATATACATGGCATTGTTCACAAGTATTTCCTAAATTTTTTTTTTTTTGCTGATCATGTTTGATTGGATAAATTTTGCATTGTTCATTTTCAAGCCCTTGCTATGAATGCAGAGTGTCTGGATGCAATTGGTTCTGCAATGAAACATTGACCATGAGAGAGGTTAGAAAAAGTAACACTAAGCACTCAAAACCATATATTTGAAGTGCTTTTACTAAATTACTAGATTCCAGAAATAGACACTGATTTTTTTTTTTTGGAAGGAAAATGCTCTAAAAACAACAGCCCAATCATGTACTGCCAAGTCAAAATAATGGGAATGTTAATTGATAAATCACTCAGGTAATTATTCTTTTTATGTACTGTTTGCATTTTTCATACTTTTTTTGTACACCACCTACACAGCACAGGGTACACGCATTTAAAGCAGTGTGTCAAAAACTGTGTACAAAAGTGTGTACACATAGCATTATTGTATAATGTAATTTTTCATCTGATAAAAAAGGGAACAGCTTTAAAAGATTCATGTTACTGTGTAAAAGATTTCATAATCTTTTGAGAGCTTAATAGAATGGCATTATTGCAAATAAAAATGTGTTACAATTAATATGGTCTCATTTTGAATGTACTCTCTGCAACTTATAATACTTTATCTGAATTTTGTCCTCATTCAAGTTTCAGTAAAAAATTAACTCAAATTCAATATAGGATAGCCACATTATTGTGATTGTTGTCTATATTTATAGGACTAAACTAATTTAATTTATTCATTTTCTTTACTCTTGCTTTAGGCCTCACCCTTTCAATGTAGACAGAAGAAAAATAAAATCTTCTTCTATAAGAGAAGAATTATAAAACCAATCATGAATGATTCGAGGTGTTCTTAATTAATTGTTTATCTTCTTTGATTCTTTCTTAGAAGGTAGTTAGCGATATGGAGTTGGTGGAATTGATTGGTTTTTTTTTTTTATTGCAAAAAAAGATAAAGAAAGTAACCCTCATTTCCTCAAGAATTCAAAATGCTTCTGTCTTTCAATTCAATTATGCAACTTTTCAAAGTTATCATGATTTTAAAGAAATACTCGAACATCCAAAAGAAGAGAAAAATGGCAGCAGTATTTTAGAGCTCTCTGTCATTGAAGTTGCTCAAGAAATAGAAACATAGCCAATTAAGGTTTTTGATAAAGGAAAAGAGAATGTATAACTGTATATGCCTTCTGTTATCATTTATTTAATGCAAATTACTATATTTGAAAGGCTTAACTAAACATGGGTATTTCTTATCTCCAAGAACATTTCACTTTTTTCAATCCTTGTGTCTGTTTTTGCATTGGAATCTTGTCATAAACTTGGTTAAAATGTACAGTTTTCTTTATAAAGAAAAACCTCAAAAAAAAAAAAAAAAAAAAACAGTGCATAGTATTCTCTATAATGCTGGTTTTTCAATGGACTAATATTTATATATACCAAATCAAATTTCACGCGTCGCTCTACAGCTATGTAGCACGGATACGGACACGCGACACGGAGACGGCGAAACGGCAAATCCCAAAAAAATAGGATACGGAGACGGCTGGGATACTTTGAATAAAAAAATAATTTTTAAATATAAAGTAATTTCAAGTATATATATATATATATATAAACGAGTTCAAGACCATTGGAGACTAACAGATCAAGAAGAAGAAAGAAAAAGAAAATCATGAACATCTAAAAAGAAAAAGGAAACAAAAAAAGAAGAAAAGTTCAATTTGTAAACCCTAACATCAAGAGTTCAAGACCATTGGAGACTAATAGATCAAGAAGAAGAAAGAAAAAGAAAAATCATGAACATCTAAAAAGAAAAAGGGAAAAAAAAAAAAAGCAAAAGAAAAATGGAATTGACGTTACTGACCTCGTCGAAGACCTCGCCAGAGCCCTCGCCGTCGACCTCGACCTCGACCTCGCCGGAGCCCTCGCCTTCGCCAGAGCTCTCGCCTTCAGTCTCTAATCTCTATCACCTCTCAAGTCTCAGCAATGAGCACTGAGCAGCATTGTGGATTACTGGTATATAAGACTTTATATATTATGATATTTCCCTATATTTCATTTGGACCCCCACAAGAAATTTATATCCTAAAACTACCTCCGAGTTTCAAAAAAAAAAAAAAGAAAAACTATCACGCCGTGTCTCGGGCGTGTCTCAGACTCTCGGAAGTGTCCTAGCGTGTCGTGGAGTGTCCGAAATTAACATTTAATTTAATTCAATTTAATTCGGACACTTATGTAGGCGTGTCCGACGCGTGTTCGTGTCCACAGAGTGTCAGATACGCAAATGGCACCCAAAATGGAGTGTCCATGCTTCATAGCTCTACAGAACCGGTATTTATACGTAAGAAACGCGAGTAATGTATTTATTTTTTCCCGATTTTTTTTCCCTTCCAATTTTACTGTTTATTGTTAAGAGGCATGGGATATGGGATGTTCAAATAATCATGTTTTCTTAGCAAATAAATATCTGTCAATATACCCCACTAGTGCTGTCAAACTCGTTAATTCTCAAACTCTTCATGATACATAGATACAAGTCAATTTAATCAAACTCCTCACATTTCCAAAGAAAATGACACAAAACTCCATTTACAATTCCAATAAAAATTAAAAAAAAAATGAGTCTCAAAATCGCCTTCTTCATTGTGACCTCTCTCTTTGAAGCTCCTGCTATTAATTTGATTCCCTACCAGCCTGCCAATTCCATTTCTAAAATATCCCTATCACCGCCCCTCTCTCTCTCTCTCTCTCTCTCTTAAAGCTCACTGCCAAGGTTCCGCCCCTTTTGCTGACAGATTCAGAGAGGGAATTGTAAACAAACAATTGCCATCTTTGTGCAGCTTTATTTTGTTCTGCCAGCATTGCATTTGCAGGTTTAAGAATATTTTTTTTGTTGTGAGTCCACATGGGAAGACACTCTTACTGTTGCAAGCAGAAGCTAAGGAAAGGCCTTTGGTCTCCTGAGGAAGATCATAAACTTATAAAGCACATAACCAAGTATGGCCATGGCTGTTGGAGCTCTGTCCCCAAACTTGCAGGTACTAAAAACTTCATTAGTAAGCTCATTCTTTTATGGGGTTTTTTTTTAGCAAAATGCAAATTTTTTTTAAAAACGAAAAATCAAACTTTTTGATTTTTTGACAGGATGGCAAAGATGTGGGAAAAGTTGCAGACTGAGGTGGATTAACTATTTGAGACCTGATTTGAAAAGAGGAACATTTTCACAAGAAGAAGAGAATTTGGTAATAGAACTTCATACAGTTCTAGGCAACAGGTATTTTACATTATATACATACAATCATACTATATATGTGTTTATATATATATACATATATATAGACTAATAATATACGTTATTTCATCAGATGGTCTCAGATTGCTGTACAATTACCAGGAAGAACTGACAATAAATAAAGAATGTTGCAAAAATATTCACTCGGTTTACAAGTCTTAAGAATTTTGCAGCCAATTTGTATTCCCCAATTTGCAAGTGTTCATATATTTTAAAGTTATACTTCCAAATCCAACTACGGATGTTTACTAAGTTTCAAACCAGTGAATGTGGTGTTTTCGGCAACTTTGTATTTGTGAAAAATCTCTATCATGCTGATTTAGCATCTAGGTTAATATCAATCCTTGTAAGGATTTAGCTTCTCAGAAGCACACTGGAAATTACAAGTAGTGTGAACTTAAGTAAATAGACATTACACTGAAAGGAAAACCTCTGATTTGACCTTTTTTGGTACGGTTTTATCATCCTAAGATATTCTACGCTGCAACTATTTAGTTTTTGGAAAGGTTGTATAAAGTTTGAAGCTAAGAAGAAGCTTACAAATGATACAAGAATGTTCTCTCAAACCATGTGAAATAAACTTGGAATAATTCCACCTTTTTAAATACAAGTGAAATATTCTGAATTGTGGGTTAATGATTTAGGACAAATTTGGGGGTTACTTTCTGGATTAAGTATGGAACTGATTTAAAATTTCAGACTTTGTTTGATCCATGGATTTATTCAGCGAAAAGCCTAATAATACTAAAAAAATGTCTTGATCTTAGATTTCCAGATTTAAAGTAAAACTACAGATTAACATGTGTTGTCCCTGTTTTGAGTAAAAAAACCATTCCATCTCCATCAAATCCTGCACTAACTTTTCCCATTTACACCTTCAGATTTTACGTCGTGTACAAGATTCCTACACTAAGTTTTCTCATTCACAGCAGCCAGGTAACATGTCATGTATGCTTTAGAATGTATGTCAGTTGTTTTAGTATTATCTTTAATTTGCGACCTTGGCGTTTCAACGTTGATGAATTGGCCCAAATATAAGTTCTCTGCTCATTTATTGTTTGGGTTTTCAAGTACTGTGATTTTCCATTTGCAACCGATGGACTTTCACAATTTATTTGTTTATGCTTATTTTCTATTTGAGCACTGAAAATATTTTTTTTGCAGGTTTGAAGAGAATAATTGGAGGATCTAATACCAAAAAAAATGGGGCTATGTGGAGTTGGATTTTCATCTCTGTGAGCTTCCAGTGCTTTGGATCATTAGAATTATTGTGAGTCTCAGTTTCTATTTAGCTTAGACAATTTGGTGCATTGTGAGTTTTCTTTTACTACGTTTTACTAAGGCGACTCAATAACTTATGTGTACATGTTTTAACTAGGAGGCTTAATCAAATTATTTTTTTGGGTAATTGGCAACCATTTAATTAATTATATAGTCTCATAGAGCCAACCTACTGAACAACCATTTGGACTTTGTTGCATCTCAGAATAAGGTTTCTGGGTATCATTTAGGTGCCTTGACTCAATGAAATCTACCCCGGGGCTGCAATTCTATTTTCTTGAACAAGGTGGATTGAGTTTTTACTTTATGCGATATGTTTAAGCGACTTTGGTACTTTTGGTTGCTTGCTAACTTTCCGCACTTCCATCTTTCGAGCTTGTAGTATGTAAAATAACTTCTAAATTTAAATTCAACCATTGTCTCCAATGGGCACGTGCCTTGCACGTGCGCCCTTCACTAGTATATATATATATATATATATATATATTTTTGGATACATCCACGGCCGGGCTTTACTTGTATTGATCAGTTCAGTTGTATCAATTTTGTCGCAATAATACTAGGTATATACATTTTTTTACATACTTTTTGACACATTATACTTTAAATGTATGTATTTTGTATTGTTTAAATTTTTCACATTTTTCTGTACACCACTTACACAACACAGAATACATGCATTTAAAACTGTGTTTCAAAAAATGTATAGAAAATTGTGTGGATGTAGTTGTGCTCATTTTGTCATGATACATTCTAGCTTGTATCGTTATGAATTTCACATGTCATTTTGGCTTGTTAAGCACGTTTTTGTTTTCTTGATTATTCATTAAGAACCATTCATGTCCCCTCTTAGATGATTAGGTGCTAATCAATTAGACGGCTTTTTTCTGGGATCAATTTGTGTGAATTTCTACTTTACATTGTGTGGTAATTAATTTATCTCTTATGAATGATATTTTGACTTTGAATTTTTCACTTCAAGATTCGTATGCAATGTAATATACATATTATAGTATTATTTGTCGAACCAAACTTTGTAATTGATGATTATTTAGAAGCTAATTGAGGTCCATTGAGAAACGGGACGAGTATGGGGTGTTTTAGTCTTCACAAATGCTCATTCATCTCTCGTACAAAACCCCGAATCAAGTTCTTTGGTAATGAAAGTTCAGTACTCTTTATCCATTTGTGTGAGTCAAATTGAGTTTCTTGGTTTTCCTAAAAACCAAGTGGCTACCCTGTATCTCTTTTTATAGACCAGTTGAAAATCAAAGAATTTCAAAAATAAACAAAATCACTCTTCCTTTTTTCCTGAAATATGGTGGATCCTCATGTGCACACTATCGTCGTTTTCGGGTTCAATAATGTTACATCAACTCCTCCAATCACACCTTAAATCATATTCTATGTTTTAAAGACATGTACCCTATGCTATTTGATAAGTCCAGAAATATTCTGTATCTGTCCCACCGCCACGTGGTCAGCGGATAACCCGGTTAGTCCGGAGTAGGAGCATGGAGCCCACGCTTCCGAGGTGTTCAGCTACAACCGTCCGGGATGCTCGGCAGCTCGGGTACGAGGCATAGGGACTCCCCGGTGAGCGCGGAGCAGATGGCGTTTCGCATCGCTTCCTTATACGGCTGTGACTCTATCAAGGAAGAATCAGTGGTTTCCTAAGCTACATAGGAAACTATCCTAATATTGTGTAAATCTATTGTGATTAGATTAGGCTTCCTAATCTAATGAACTTACCATGTAAAGGTGGGCTCTTACATCTATAAAAGGGGCCACCTACCCTCCCTAGGGGGGACATAAGATCAATTCTCTAAGCTTGCTAACGCATATTAGAGAACTCACCACCATACACGCATATACCCGGTCGGTATTACTGGGAGTGTTGCCCATCTTGTCAGCTCACCAGGCCCGCCGGTGATCTGCTAGTGAGAAGCGCACAGACGCAACGGTGGACGTAGGTCACCTTATTAACGGGGCCGAACCACATACAAACCTTTTGTGGCTTTATTTTCTGTCCAAATTACTCTTACCAATTTTCGGCATCATCACTATTTAAAATTTTCACACTTTTCTGTACACCACTTACACAGCACATAATACTTACATTTAAAGCAAAAATGTAATTTAGAGTGTGATTGGATAAATCGGTGTAGCATTATTCTTTCGGATTAATAAAAGTTGGACTAGACCTTTGACTGGATAATGTTGATCTAAGGGACTGTTAAAATAATTTAGCCTACAAAGAATAAATGATAAATTATGGTGCTACCCCTCATGTATTGCATTTCTTTATTTCTTTTCTTATTTTTTCCCCTCTAATACACCCTAAACCTAAAAATGAACAAACACGAATTTCTTTTTGAATTTTTGAGTCTATTAATGAAATTTTTTAGTAAATTTTGAATCTATTTACACATATTTAAGAAGTGGATTAGACTAAGGGGTACTGCGGCCTAAGAATTATCTAATTTTTGTGGGCTGAATTCATAAACTGGACTAAAACCTAATATAAATATTTTTTCTACAAAAATTTACACTGAACTACAACCAAGGGCCCTTGAGCACAAATGAAACCACAAACACAAACCTAAACCCCGTTGTACTTTTCATGTCTACCACATGTCCATGTGGACCCCACCTTAAAACTTTCACAAACATGTGACATCCCAACAAGAAGTAACAATAGGAGATTTTATGCTTATGAGTTCATCTAGGATTTGTTTGATTCATGAATTTAGTGAGAGAAAGAAAGAAAAATGCTTTCTTTTGTTTCGTTATCAAAATAAATTGTAATGGGAACAGAAAAAAATGATGAGAAACATATAATATATATATATTTTTTCCATATTTTGTGAGTAATTTTCCACCCTTATTTCCTATTTACAAGAATATTTTGAATTTTTTTTTTTTTTACCTTTTAATGTTGTTTAGGCACACAAAAGAGATAACACAAAGGTAAAACTTTTCATTCTTGTTTTTCATTTCCTTCCATGAATTCACAAATCCAACAAAGTCGTAATGATTTTTTTTCCCTCAATGTATGTTAACAAAATTGTTAGTTATTTTGGCACTTTTGATGTAGGTTCCAATACAGAGATAATTTTGACCAATAAAAGAAAAAGAAAGGTAGAGAAATAATAATAAAAATTAAGAAATTTTTTTATTTGGATATGTAAAGAGAGTTCCTATTTGAAGAGTTCACTTTGAGTCCAAAAAACTTAGGATTAACCCCCGTAAGAAACTCAGCTACTCCATTTGGCTCAATTTTTTGTTGTTAGATTATTTTAATTTATTAAAAAAAAAAATTTAAAATAAAGGTTAGAGAAGAGCATCTGTAGGTAGCCTAGCGTGACCATGGGACTTAGGAGCCTCCAATCCGCGCGGCCGAGTTCCTTGACGACTGACTTGACTCAACTTGCCAACGACCTTTGCATGTTCAACAGAAAATATAGAGTTTGTAAGTTGTAACATAGTGGTCTTTCCTTGCAATGGAACCCTCTTTGGTACAACTACGTGGTTTGGATGTACATATATCCTTTATTTTCAGAGTCATAAAAGTTCGTTCTCGGGTCATAAAAGTTTGTTCCAGGTAAGAAACTTTGTTTCGTAAGTCATAAAAGTTTATTCACAATGTTAAAACCATTTTGTTTCTCATCGAGAACAAATTTTTATGACCTGAGAATAAACGTAATTTTATATTCTGAAAACAAATTTTTATGATCCCAAGAACAAATGACGTAGATACAATAAAAACCAATTACTTGTACCAAAGAATTCTCCACTTACAATATATGCATCTTATGATGAAAACAATTAAATAATTTAAAAGTACTAGAAGGACAATGTTACTCCACCCCCTCCCTCAACTATGAGCACTTGTAATATTGTACTCATCAAACAACAAACCAACAATAATTATTATGCAATAATGTTAGGCACACACTCCAAATCACACCTCAAACTACACTCTTGCTTTAAACACACGTACCCTGTGTTGTGTAAGTGGTGCACAGAAAAGTGTAAAAAATTCAAACAACACACAGTACATGCATTTAAAGCATATAGTGTGGTTTGGGGTGTGGTTTGAGATGTGTGCCTAATACTTCTCATTATTATGCCACTACTTTAATCTCTACGGCCTACGGTCCCACCAACTATTTCAAACCATTGGTCAAATCACAAAATGGGTACTATATATATTTCATTATTTTCTTATACACAATTATATATGTATATATATTCGACGAAGATCCAGTGCAAGTGCAGACCTTAAAAGCGGACTAAGGGACGGATTAGTTTTAGTCACGAAAATATCGCTTTTAGCGATGAAAATTCTCGTCACTACAATTTTAGCAAGGATATTTTTCGTCACTAAAAATAACATGTTTGTCACTAAAAGTGGTTCTTCTCTTGGTCCGCTCCTTAGAATCCGCTTAAGATCTGAATTGTATATATATATATATATGTACTAATTGTATAGCATATGCGTTGTACGTGAATTTGTAATCATTATTTTTAGCTATGTTAATACATTTGAATATGAAAATTCTATGCCACACAACATCTCTGTGAGTGATTTTTTACTTTGATAGCAACAAACTCACATGCAAACATTAATAATGTTACTGTTAAAATTAGAGTTGTTTTTAATTTCTAATAGTGTTAAAAAAAATAATTAATACGTACGCATCTAAATTCATAATTAAAAATATATGCACATGTTTTTCGTTATTATCAATTTTGTTTAATCATAACCATCCTAGATGAATATAACTATGAGTATAATCTAAAATGTGTTTCAACTTAAATATTTTATTTATAGTTTTTCAAAAAAAATAAAACAAAACAAAACATTCTATGCATAGTCTCTTTTGAAGTTTGTTATATATTATATAATGTATTATTGTTAACTCAAATTCCTAGCGTGTAATTTGTAAATTACATGGAATACATAATATATATGTACAAAGTTTATTAAACTACAAAAGATGTCAAGAGTACTTTCAGACAATTTGATGTTTTCATAATTTACTATTACAACCATGTATAATGATTACTAAGACATGTGCATAAACATGACAATACAAAAAATGACTTGTAAATTTGTATCTCATGAAAAATAAATCATGTAAAATTGTATTTTTGTTTATGACATTATTTAACTAATATTTTAACAATAACGTCGTTCACACACAATCCATCATTTTCCATAGATCAAGTGTAGTCATTATTAAAATGCTCACTTTTATTAGTTTAAGTTTTTCTTTTTTATTTCAGGTTTTACTTTTATCTATAAATTAACATACTTTTAAAGTTCATATATGTAATATGTTAAATATATATATATATATAATGAAGTATAATAGATGAGATACAATAAGCGAGTTAAAATATAATTATAAGACAATTGATAGATTACACTTGTATCAACTATCACGTACAAGTAAATATCAACTATGGTAGCGAAACTTTATTATTTATCCAAATCATTTACATTTATTTTCCAATCATCATCTGAATATTGCGATATAGTTTGTGAAGCGCCCCCCCCCCCCCCCCTGTATTACTTTTCTAGATCCGCCCCTGCCCTTATGCTTCAAAAGTGGACACTTAACCCCCTGTGATTGTGGACTAAAATGGAACTGTTATGATTTCACTCAAAACTGACGAAAATTCTAAAATTGGTTAAAAATATAAACACTTAACCCCTTTTGTAATGTTAATTTTGGTTAACGCTCTTTGAGTGAAATCATAACAGTTCTATTTTAGTCCACAATCACAGGAGGTTATGTCCACTTTTGAAGCATAAGGGCAGGGGCGGATCTAGAAAATTAATACAGGGGGGGCTTGACAAAGGTTTGTTCGGGGGGAAAAAAAATTTTGGACCTATTTATATGTATTTTGTGTATATATTGTGTAGATGATATAAATTAATGCTAAAAAAATTAACCCAAAAACATAGGAAGGAGGAGGGATTTTATAATTAGCACAAAAATATAATAGAAATGGGGCATAGTATCACAATTTAATAATATTAGGGGGGCTAATTGTAATTTTTAGGGGAGGCTAATATAAAAAAAAAACTAACGTACCATTAGGGGAGGGGGCATTTTGTTACCTAAGTACAAACCTCGAGGGAGGTCCGTGTAATTTTCGAAACCTCAGGGGAGGTCCGTGTAATTAAGGCAAACCTCAGGGGAGGTTTGTGTAATTTACCCTATTAATTAATGTTCGTAAAAGTTAATCATTTAAATAAGAAATTAAGCAAATATATTAAATAAATTATAATTGTCATAATCTATAACATATTATTAAGTGGCAGTTAGAGATATATCCCTTGTCAACTAAAAACTTAACAAATAGTACCTTCAATTTCTGCATTTAATCAAAAGTCCCTGTTGTTTGACAAAAGGACAAAACTGACATGCACCCAAACATTTCTCACATTTTCCCCCACTCCCGTCCAATGGGATGTTGCTGTCATAGCTCAATTTATTTTTTTTTGTATTAAGGGTCACTGCACCAGATTGGCCGATTTGTCACCGCTCTGAGCAGTGACAAACAACATTTGTCACTGTTTCTGGAAGTGACTATTTCGGGGGTGACAAATAAATTTGTCACCTCCACTAACGGTGACAATTTTGTTTGTCACCTCCCGAAACAGTGACAAAATATACATTTGTCACCTCCCAGACAGTGACCAAATATAAATTTGTCACTGCTATTGACAGTGACAATTTTTGGTGACAATTGTTAAAATTTAGTCACTGCTTGAAACCGTGACATATTGTGGTGACAATTCTTGCATTTGTCACCTCTGTAAACCGTGACAAATGATTGTGATCTTGTAGAAAATTTGTCACTGCTTAGAACAGTGACAAAAATATTAAGAAAATATTAAAAAAATGTTTAAAAAAAATATATATATATTTCTTTTGTATCTGTACAATTCAAAACCATTTACATATATAAACTACACAAGTTGCTAAACACCATTTGTTCAAATTTGCAACAAAATAACACAATCTATTAAAAGTCAACACAAAAAAGTACTCAACAACCAACAAAAAAATTCACATACTAAGAACATGAAATAAAGAGTCATCACACAATACATGTACATATAATCATCAAACGTAGAGAGAAAGCAAGAACACATAAAATGCCACCCCGTAGGCGTACTTTTCAGGGTTAACAACCCTAAATAGCAAGTAAGACACATAAAACGCCACCCCGCAGGCGTACTCGTACTAACCTGGATAAAGAAACACTCTTGTAGATTTCACCTTATCTGACTCCTTGTCAACTAACCTGGATAAAGAAACACACTTATATAAGAGCTAGAAGGCATGAATGAATTGATTTTTTGCTTTAAGCTCTAAGTTTCCAAAGGCCAGATGGCTTCCAATAAGTAAAACATAATATTTTAATAGAAAAGGGGAAAAATGCACATACTAATTGAGAATACAACATCTAAAATTCATTCTATAGAATCAAAATTATGAAAGGCGAGGGGAAACAATTAGTGCCAAATTACATCATTAAGAGGGGGAGAGAGAGAGAGAGAGAGAGAGAGAGAGAGAGAGAGAGAGATCATGGTTATTCATAATAAGCGTTAGATCATGGTTATTTAAAAAAAAAATTCCCTACAAAGTTACTATTGGACCTTAATCATGAAAAAAAAAAATTACACTTATTGTTGCATTCATCATAAAACGATAATCTGTTGACACTTCAACTTGTTTCCTCCCATTAGAACAGAAGTTAGTTACACAACAGCCTTTTAAATGGCCACAGTCTTACTAACGAAGGCTAAATTGGGCTTTTGCTTAGGTTTCTAATGTTTCTAAGTTAGTGTTCCTATAACACATATGTGAATAGATATATACATATATATATATACACTTAGAGATAGATGTATGTATATGTCTATTGGGTTAGATTTGGTTTCAAATGCAGACAATGTGAATGCACTTTAATCTTGTTCTCTTCATCAGTTTAAATCGTAATGTATATTTATAGGGTAATTCCTGCTCAGTCGGTATTTCCTGTCGTCCAATGGCTCATTCTTCACAAAATTCACCAAAAGTGACCTCCAACCGTAAGTTTGTAACATTAGGTTCAAGTAAAGATAAAGTGACCTTTAGGTTTTTTTTCCTTCCTCTTCACAGCACTATATGTGCCTAAAATGGGGAAAACCCAAGAGCTAAATTATTTGAAGGAGCTGCCGCACAAATTAGTTAGGGGCTGATTGGTGGAGTTTGGGGACTGTTTAGGGGTTGATTGGGGGCTCACTTCGGGGCTGTGTAGGGGCAGTTTGGAGACTGTTTAGTGAGGAGCTAACTGGTTCACGGTTGTTCTAGGTCTCCTAGGAAGTATGTTTAAGTGTTAAATTACTATGAGTTTTGTTGTGATCTCTGTCTATGTAGTAAGTATTGTTTAAAGGGGAGAACAATAATGGTTTGTAGTACATGTTTAATCAGCGACATTGTATTTTTTAACTGGATCAATAAAATCCTGACCTGAAGCAAAATGGAAACATAAGAGAATTCAACACAATTAAAAAGAGTAAGATAAGAATGAGTTAATTGAAACTAATGAGTCAAATAACCTGATTATCGCAATTTGGGTGCTGCTCTGTGCAGTCTTTACAGAGGGGTCAAATAACCTGATTTTCATGAACAAGAAGAGATATCCCAATATTCTCAAGGACCATAACTTGCTCTACGACCATTCCTGCAATCAGATGTTCAAATAAACTACGTATTAAAAGAATACCCCACACTTGACGAGGAAACATAGAATGTTTTATAATAAAAGAGATGAACCAGCAGCATCTGAGTACAGTGTCCATCTGGTGCAGTGGTTTTTATGCTTGGAATAAGCTTTATAAGTCATGTTTGTACTTTGTGGTCCACTGGTTTAACAGTTAAGTAAAAAGAGTTGTGCTTTGTTTTCTGTATACCCAAGCTTCAGCAAATGGTAAGAGTAATTGAGTGCATATCAAGCTTTGTCTCAAGTTATAATTTGTGTCCCCTTTTAAATCTGTTTGTGAATTGACCTCATGCGCTGTGTGCGTGTGTGTGTCTTTATATGTTAACCCAAACAAGTTCAGTTTACTCTTTTTTTTTTACGCTTTTCGATCATAAAACTTTCCCTAGGTGCACAAAAGAGTTGAAAGCCATCTTATTACATTCCCTATAGCCCTAGGTGCAGAAAGAGTAGTAAAATCTCTCCCAAGACTTTCATGAGAATTCTACTATAGCGAGCGAATATCTGGATTAATACACATCTTTAATCAGATATGTATGTGCTCTAAATTTTATCTTTGAAAATGGTGTTTTGTTTATTTGGCTGAGCTTAAAATTAGTGATTCAGAGAATTCAAAATCTCAACAGATATGTCTAAAGACTCAAAACCATTATATGAAGGAGAAAAAAGGAACAGCAAGAAAGAACACAATTTTTTCCTACAAGAGAAAGGGATTTTGATTAAATGAAATGCAGAAACTTTCAGTGTGTTCAAGGATAATTTCCTGACTTAAGAGGAAAAGGAAAACGTTCGTTCACGAGTCAAATACATAGAAGTGGGGGCTGTCCACTTCATATACCAGTAACATACAACTAAATGATTGAATTTCTATAAGTTTTCTAGCTAGCCAATTGCGCGGCACTTCTCTATAGAAGAGAAAGAGACACAGGAAGCGAAACACTAACATGTGTGATCAGTACACATGAACTGAAATGGTTATTGTCTTTTCATCAACTTAAGCACGGAATGATGATCATCGATCATAGTCCAACCTCATCCAAAACCATGCAGCAATAAACAAATTAAAATTACTATAAGGTGAGTGAAGTAGTACTCCATTAAATGGAGTGACCAGAAGTCAAGTCAGGTAGATCACCTTCATTGCCACTTTTGCAATTGCCGCACGCGAGTAAAGTTGAAACCAAGCTGCTGGACAGGGGATTCTGACCACGATAAAATCCACCTTCACCTAGATTTGTAGCATATGAATACCCGGCCTGCCAAAGGTCACAAATTAATCAGATTCATTTGGTTCACGGTTCAAGAAATCGGAGGCATTTTTCACACAAAAAAAATAACTCAATCCTAAAGTGACCACAATGTAAGAACTAGAGTGTAAACTTCCTCCCAGTATCCTTAAGAACTTTAATTTGAAGTTTCACAATACCCAAATAAAATTCAGGATTCGTTATGATTTAAGAATCCTAATTTTTAAGTTTTAAGTGAAAAACTTTCAAACATTTCGAGTCTTCCAAATTAAGCAGCCATTGGTTTTTATGCCACGGTTTGCTAGGATTATTCAAACATATATATGTAGAGTTATTTGGAACACAAAGGGACCAAATTAAAGGGGGTACTTTTTAAAGCAAACGTACTGTATCATTGAATTATCCCTCATCCTATTGGCTTTCAACATGTCCATGTACTTAGGCTTAGTTTGGTCCCCATCTGGCTTTTTAAAAGTAGCCTATGAAATTTATTATCAAGTTGTTTGATAATTTTGTACAAGTGACGCATTACTCTTCAAAAAAACATCGTGAAACCAAAAAGCAACATTGAGCTTTTAAAAGCTCCATTCTAGAGCTTTTAAAAGCTCCATTCCCAAAAAAGCCCTAAGTTAAATTTTTGCAAAGCTCATTAACTAGTTACCAAATTAATTAACATGAAATTATGCTTTTAAAAAAATAGAAGCACCAAAATGGTGGCCAAACTAAGCCTTAATATGTGCCATGCAAAACCATGACACACTATGTAGTACTTCTTGTTTTTCTTTTCCAATCTTAGTTTTGGTGGTTGGTACTCTTTTCTTTTGTCAATCAAAGAGAATTCATATGCACTATATTTCTGAGACACAATCATAAGCAATTTAAAATGACCCTTATCAAACCAATTTAACATTGGTTTCATAACAACCAATAAAAGGGAGAACTCTGTTGATGCACCTACAACTTTCAGCACATACAACTTTCAGCACCTACATTATTTCAAATTGATAAAGTCTGACAAAAGAAACTTCAGAAGGCTGGTTGTCCAAATCAGTTCCCATCTTCAGAAAACTCAGTCATTAGGATAGGTGAGTTCTTAAGATTGAAGTCTCATTTAACATTGAACACTATGTTAACATTGAGTTTTTAATATTGAAAGAAATTAATTTCTAAAAGTCCAAAACACAATATCCATTTTTCTACTACCTTATTTTATACAAACTAAGAGGATTTTATTTGTGTAAGACTGTAACGAGCTATTTGGCATTGGCTTTGGGTAAGGGGCTGGTAATAAAAAAAATAACTCACCTTAACAAAACAATCCAGTGGTCTTTTTTTTTTTTTTTTAATCGAGGTATACTAACCTCCATGTACTTGTTTGTTCCTCAAAGATTGCATTAACGTGGTAAGAAAAATATAATTAAGAATCATCATTTTTTATTCCATTGAAGCCCCAAGCACCACTCATAACAAATACGCCTGCATTGCACACACAATGTGTGTGCCTCTGCCGCTAGTAACAAGAAAAGGAACAATAGATAGGGACGCATTGAGTTTTTAAGCTTAATAAAATCGCGGGACAGTAGGGCAGCGGAATGGGGTGTGGGGCGGCGGGGCCGCCCACAGTTTTTTTAGGCTTAAAAATCCAGTGCGCATACCCAGTGCGCTTTAGAGCCTAACTAATGTCTATATATATATATATATGTATGTATATATATTGGGGAATGCTAATTTACAGCATATATGGAAATAATGAAAAGAGTTTTTGAGGTTCAAACCAAATCTTAATTTAATTTAATTTTTCTAAAATCACTAATATGTTTGTTTGACAAATAATCAGAGTTGGGTCATTTTTAAGCTAGTTACGGGCTCTTATGACATAAAAAAGCAGCCGAACATACACAACAATTTACAATTAGTTATTCTCTGAATCAAAAAACCAGTTATGCATTACCCAAATATCCTCCAAAATTAAAGTTAATAGTTGACAAAAAATAAATAAATAAAAGAATGATTTTAATAATTAATTGGTACTGTGAATAGATATTGAAATTTAAACCAAATGAATATACCAATTATGCACTTCTCTATATATATATAATTACACCATTTATGCATATATATTCACCTGGACAAAGCAGTCATGGTTGTGGAGATGAAGCAAACCTCCAGCTTGGACTATATCTTCCTCGAACACTCTCCAGAGTTGGTTTCTAATAATGGATTCTAGATTAGGGCAAGTTGAACAATAGAAATTCCATGAGAATCCCTTTGCCAAAGGAGGTGGGTATTGAAATACAAAGAATAGGGAAAAAATCGGGAAAACAATGACATAGAGAGAGAGGGTACATATTACCTCTTCAGAGAGAACAAAACCAAGATCGGTCAATGATTCAGGGGGGTGAATCAAAACAAAACTGAACTGGAATAACAAAAAATCAAAAATCAAAAATCAAAAATCAAAAATCAAAACAGAAGCACGTGAATGTAATGAACATACATAGACCAAAACTGAAATAGTACCTTGAGGACAATCACAGTTCTCAACCTCTTCATCATTCTTGGGTCTCTAGGAATGGGTCCTTGTTAATCTTGCAAAAATGAAAGTAGAAAATCAGTTAGAATCGGGACAACATAGAAGATAGAGGACAACATGGACCAACAGTTCTCCCGGAAAGAGAAGCAACTCGAGAGACTTACTAGCGAGGAGGGGCGGTGACCAACTGTTGCAAGCAGGGGCGGCTATCAGCGGCGACGAGCACCAGCAGTGCGCAGTGTGAGAGAGAGAGAGGGATAGAGGGTAGGGGAGGGGAGGGGGCTGGAGTTGCGAGAGTGGAGGGAGAAATTTGGGAACATTAAACTAGGGCAAAATATGAGAAGTGAATAATTTGGGGAAAATAACAAAGGGAAAATTGGGGAAAAAGGAGGCAAACTGATTTTCTGCTTAAGTTTTATTTGTCACTGGTTTTTTTTTCGTGAGGACAATCACAATTATTCTCTGGTTTTTTATTACTCCTTCATAAATTTTGTCACTGATTTAGTCACCGCTTACAACGGTGACAAATTTGGTCACGGTTAAGAGCGGTGGCAAAAAAAATTATTGTCAATGTCTAGAACCTTGACTAAATTTGTCACTGTTCCTAGCGGTGACAAATACAATTGTCACGGATTTGGACGGTGACAAAATTTGTCACGGTTGGGAGCAGTGACAAACGACGCGAAAATAAGGGTGACAATTCGGCCAATTTGGTGTAGTGGGTAAAACTTTTTTTTTTTTTTTTTTTTTAAATGCTTATATGCGAGCCCGTTAATATTCCTGTGTAATATTTAAAATTATCTTAACTTGTGTCACTATAACCAAACCAAATCAAGCCCTATGTCCCAATCAATTGGGGTCGGCTGTATGAATCATTTTTCTCCATTCTGCACGATCAAGAGCTATATGCTCATTTAAATTATATATAATCATATTTTGTTGCACTACATATTCCCAAGTCAGTCTAGGTCTGCCTCTCCCTCTAACCATTCCAGGCACTACAATCTTATCACTCTTTCGCACAGGTGCATCTATAGGTCTTTGTAGCACATGGCCGAACCATCTAAGTCTATTCTCCCTTAACTTATCCTCAATATGTGTCACTCCTACAATCTCTCGGATGTACTTATTTCTAATTCTATCTTTCCTAGTCTTACCACACATCCATCTTAGCATCCTCATCTCAGCTACACTCACTTTGCTAACGTGTTGTTTCTTAGTTGCCCAACACTCTGTCCCGTAGAGCATAGCTGGCCTAATAGCTGTCCTATAAAATTTTCCTTTCAATTTTGCTGGTATTCTCCGGTCACATAATACTCCAGAAGCACTCCTCCACTTAAGCCAGCCCACTTTAATTCTATGGGTCACGTCATCACCAATCTCTCAGTCTCTACTGATCATTGAACCTAGATAGCGAAAGTGTTCCCTCTTTGGGATCTCCTGATCTTCGATCTTCACTGATTCGTTGTCTCTACTTCCACTGTTGCTAAAAGTACATTCCATGTATTCTGTTTTCATCCTACTTATCTTTAGCCCCTTAGTCTCCAGTGCTTCTCTCCAAGCTTCCAGTTTAGTGTTGAGTCCCCTTTTAGTATCATCAACCAAGATAATATCATCTGCGAACAACATACACCATGGGACCTCATCTTCAATGTGTCTAGTCAATTCATCCATAATTAGGGTGAACAAATAAGGGTCCTGGTGCAAGCCCACAGTAATTGGGAATTCGATTGTTTCTCTGGCTGGTGATCTAATTGTAGTAACCGCTTCATCATACATATCCTTCACCACATCAATATAACCCTTGGTCACTCCCTTCTTCTCTAGCACCCACCAAATTAAATCTCTAGGCACTCTATCATAAGCTTTCTCTAAATCAATAAAAACCATATGTAAATCTTTTTTCTTCTCTATACTTTTCCATTAGTCTCCTAAGTAATTGCTTCCATAGTTGATCTCCCAGGCATAAATCCAAATTGATTTTCTGACACTGATGTTTCACCTCTTAAGCGATGCTCCATCATTCTCTCCCATAGCTTAACTTGTGTCACTATATTTATTTATTTATTTGGTTTTATTTTATTTTATTATATAATATCTTTTTTATCTTGGTGCTAAAGTGGGTTCATGTTTAATTTGGATATGTAACATTAGACCACACATACACACACACATGCTACATATCACTACAAGGCATTTAAAATGCAAAGACCAAAGACAAGTGGTGGGCTCCACTCCCCCCTATAATGGCCAGCCATCCCCTCTCTCTCCTCACTTTTATTTTTTTTCTTCTCCCTCTCCCCCTCTCTCTCTCTCTCTCTCTCTCTCTCTCTCTTCTTCTTCTTCTTCTTCTTCTTCTTCTCCTCCTTCTCTCTATATGTATATGTTGGGTATACACAAAACCTCCATGGATCCTCTCTCTACAAGCTTCCAATAGACCCCCAAAAAATGATTTTTGTGAGTTTTGCTATTTCACATTTTAGTCTTAGAATTTCAAGAGCTATCTAGAGGTACCCTCAAAAATCCATTTTTTGTTCATTTACCTAGTCTATCCGAATTTCATAGAGCTTGAAAACCTAGATTTCATCCATGGAAAATCTTGAGGGATTTTTGCTTTGAAGGTGTACTTGGGATATCTCGGACCTCTTCCACTACTTGGAGTCATTGAAGCCTTTTTGGAATTTCTTGCATGTTGGGTGATTCCATTTATTTTGGAAAGTCTTCATTGAGGTAGATTTACATTGTTGCATTTTCATATGTTATACTTGTCTGAGATGCTTTGAGTTCATATATATGTGCTAGGAGAGAACTTAGACACATGCATTAGGATTTTCCCCAAAGTTGTAATGTGAGGGTTGTTTTGCCTAAATATGATTTATATGCCTTAGTTGTGCAAGTTGTGATTTTGGTGTGTTATATGTGATTAGAATGATGTTAAGATAATAATTTGGACACATGCATTAGTTTTTCCCCAAAGTTGTAAATTTAGAGTTGTATGCCAAATTGTGAATTACATGCTTTGGTTGTACTAAATTTGATTATGTGATGCTAGATGTGCTTAGGATGCTTCCTTTATGTGAAAAAGCATGCTAGGATGTTAGTTTAGAAATTCTCGTTAGGAATGTCAAGTTATGAAATTTAACTACATTCCTTGAGACCCTTGATATCTTGTCTAATGGACTAGAATTATTGCTTAGTTTATTGTAGTGGATCATCCTTAATGTCATTGTTAATTATAACATCATATGCATTAAGGCCTAATCGGCGAGCATTCCATTTATCACGACATAAACGTTTTGTTTTGAAAAGAGATAAAAACCCCATGCGAGGGAGTTTTATTTAAGAAATCCAGACATGGGTTGTGATGTGAGACAGGGAGAATGACCCTTAGAAACATTCAAACTCCAACTATATTCGGTTAGCTCCCGGAAGTTGGTATGCTACACTCCATGCGTGGGTGGCTCATGATCCGGTAACGAGAGAGGTGTGCATATATCATGCATAGCCGTGAGGCTTTAATCATTTCACTGTAGCCGTGGTGGCGATTCATTGCACCTCATTTCATTTTAGTCATGGATAGCATATAGAATTGTTACAATGTTTTCTACGAGCTGTCGTTCTCATAAAACGACAAAACATTTTTCAGGTGAGCTTGATAAGGACAAATGGTACATATGACCCGACGTTGATACTTTTGTTCTATTTTGAAGACTCGTGCTAAGATATGTAAATGGATAGTTCTCATGTGAACTTTAATCGTCTGGAAAGTTCGTAATAGTTTAGTGCTTTAAAAAGAAAATTGTTGTATTAATTTTATTACAAAACTTCTTGTACCTAAATTTCCAGATTTTGATCTAGGGGGAGCCTTGTTGTAACCTTGATGGACAAATGTTAGTCCTTGCTTTTCATACTTGTTAAACTTATTTATATTATGTAATTATGTTTTCCGAGATCGTAACATCTCTTTTAAAGTTTTATGCACGTGTGTTGATTTGAATCCTTGACGGATTCAGTTATGTTGGTTTGTCCTTACCGGACTTATTACATTTAAATTAAAGGGTAACTTAATATATAGTCCTAATATATGCATCTAACTAGAAATATGTCCTTTTTTAAAACGAATCTAGAAATTAGTCCCTTGCCTAATTTGAAGACTAAAATACCCCTATATCATTTTTATAGAAATGTATATATATATATGTATAACTATATATGGTAACTGATTTATCATCATTTACTCCACAATTCATACATGTACATATATAAACTAATTTATATATGATAAATCAATTACCATATATAGCTAAAAACTGAGAAAATATCTCTATATAAAGTCCACTATCACCAAGAAATTTCTCACAAACTCTTGATAAAATCGCACTACGTATTCAGAACTTCATACTTAAAAACTGAAAAAATTATCAATGAGAGTGCACTAAAATAATGTGAAATTGCTCACTATATTAACTAAGTATTGAAAATAGTGAGAATTTCATATTTTAATGTGTATAATAATGAAAAATTTCTCACTCATACTAAAAGGGTAGAACAACCCACTTTTTAAAACAAAAATAAGCATACACATAGAGAGGATTTGATGAGAAATTTATTAACAATTAACAATTTATCGAGAAGAATTCCAAAAAAATTAAAAATAAATTCACACCTTTTAAATTGATATGACGAGTAATTTCTCACAAAATAAAAATAAATTTATCACTTTTTAATACAAATTTCTCACTTTTAAGTGAGAAATTCTCACTTCTCTCTCTATACTAGAACTCCAGACTGTGCTTCTCTCGAATTTCTGATCTGTGATTCTCTTTCTTGCATCAATCTGTTTCGAGAACTCTGGCCCTTAAGTTTCTTGTTCTCATTCACAACACAAATTGTTACCAATCCTGTAGAGCCTCCAAAGATGGCATGTAACTCTCTAAATCGTCAACTCCGATGACGGCATCGGCATCAATCAAAAGGTAAGGATGATTAGTAGTGGCCACCGGAAAGTAATTGAGGAGCTTCTTTAATGGTTTGTAACAGAAAAATTTATCCCTCCAATCGGGTATGGCTACTTCAATATGCATCGGAAATCCCAAACTTCATCTCAACGATGATGATGCTGATGAGTATAATCCTTTTGTGTGATTGTATTTTAGAGAGAGAGAGATAGAGAGAATTGGAAAGATATATATATATATATATATATAATCTGTGGAGTTTCTATCTCTCTCTCTCTCTCTATATATATATATTATATATATAGATAGTTGTTTGAAGTTTAAATTTAAAATCCCTAAATTTAAGTCTTTATTACTATATATCTTTATTACTATTTATATAATCCGGATTTTAAAAAATGGACTGTGTAAAAAGTGAGAATTTTTCACAAAAAAGTGAGAAGCGTGTAAAAAGTGAGAAATTTATTTTCTCACATATATATATATGTTATGTATGTATGTTTATAACGAAGGGCATATTGGTCCATAAAAACTCTATCAAATTGGAAAAAGGGATTAAATATTGATTACCTTCTAAAATCATGGACTAATTACTATATATGCAATATGGCTATGATCAATTCCTATTAATGGTCCAAAATAGAGACCATACCTTATATTTCTATAAATTAAATCCTTGCCGGATTTGTTCATATTGCTTTCAAAGGAAAATGTTTTAAATTCTCTCTCCCCCAATCTCTCCCTCTCCCTCTCCCATTTTTTTCCTCTCTTTATCTCTTTCACTTCTCGTTTTTAATAAATTTCGAGTGCATGAAGTTTCGTTTGCTCTAGACTCGTGTTGTATGTTGTTAAGGACTTGTTTAGTCATGTATTGATGTTTAAAGTTGAGGATTTAGCATAGTTGGGAACATTTCAAAATGCTGTCAAATTTGCTGTAAAAAAAAATTGCTACTGTTATTTCAGTTTTCTGCCGAAACAGTGAGGAATTGGAAAAAATGCTATTTGACAAAAATTGTGCAAAATCGTATTTTACATAAAATCACGAGGACAGAATGTGAAAATTTCAAAGACACAGCTACTTACGGATGTTTTAAAATTCAGTAACTACCCAAAAATGGTCTTTTATCAAATTTATTGTATTTTTCCTTCTCTCCTTGAAGTTAGTGCTTGTTCGGATAGTCTTTTAATTTAATTTTCAAGTGCTTTCATCTTTTTTTGGACTCGTTAACATGTAATTCTATTTTGGATTTATGTATTAGTAAGTCATCCTTGTAGGAATCCCCGTGGGTTTCCAAAGTCGCATTCGCATTGTGATTGGATTTTACTTCTTTTCTCTCCTATCTTTCCTCTTTCCTCGCGCTTTGGTTTTCGGGGTGTGACAGATTGATATCAGAGCTAACCGAGTTTGAATACCTAGGGGCTTTGGGTGTTTACTTCGGGCTTGTTTTGTTTCCGTCCATGCTTAAGTTTGTTTATTGCTTTCTGTTTATTTTATTAAGGTTTTTCGTTGAGATGATGCGATGCCATGTGGGCATATGTAGACGTTGAATTCCTTCGAGACCTACATGGTTACATGTTCAACGTGTTTACATGTTTCACATTCGACATAGTATCTGCTTACATGTTTAATGTTTAGATACTCCATGGGATGGCATTAGTCCTCCTATGAGTTGCTTAATGTGGTTAATAGTCATTCGATTCCTCATTCAATGCTAATTGTTTAAACTATGCCGCCGTTTACTTTACATAGTGAGATGTCATGTGAGCAAATTTTTTTATTGAGTGAAAGTCTTCGGGACTTTTGTGCTTACGTGCCCAGTTTACATGTTTCATATCTTACGTGTTATGTGCGTTCATGTGAAGCCTACATGCTCTATGTATTGTGTTGTGCATTTCCATTGGCTATGATATGAAGAGTACGTATTTCATGCAAGGCGAGTATAATGCTAGCATGCTTAAGGTTGAATGCCTTCAAAGCTAGGTACGTATATGCTAGGTGCTTACATGTCAAAGATTACATGTTCCATACCCAAATATGCTAAGTGTTTATATAATTTTCAATTGTTTTAATATGTATTGATGCATGTTGAGTAATGCGATTCCTTATTGTTGGTGAGCATGCTTCTATGTGAATTTAACGTTTATGTTAATGTTTACACGTGATATGTGTACATGTTCTACGTACTATGAGCTTATCGGTTCCAAGATTTATATGTGTTCAGGGTACATGCCAAGTGCATTCGTGTTTGACGTGCCCTATAGTTATGTTATAACCGTGCATATTCTCAGTGCTATGTGTTTGATGTTGTCAAAATCAAGTTCTTATTTAACCCTATTAAAACTTAGTACAATGGAAATGGGGTGTCGAGATACAAGAACAACGTTTGGGAAGTTTGGAAACTAATTATAATGCTAAAAAGAAAGAAGTAAGAAAAGATGATAAAAATGAATTAAAATGACTTTGCTGCTTGCGGCTTTTTGTTTGGTTTTTGGAGGAGAAAAGGATAAATGCATACTACTCTAAAAAGCAATAGGTTGGGATCATTCCCCCCATCTTGGGTCACAACAAGATGAAATGGACTAGTGTTTCAAACACATTCTAAGGTAACACTTCATTGTGGCATATTATCAAACACAAGGAGTGCATCTATGTGAAAGATGAAGGAAGCTTTGAGATTTTCATAGAAACGGATTTGAAGCTAACGTTTGACTATCAAGGATGCATGACATACAAGATAAAGCCTCTTTGGCTTCTAATCCGAATGATTTGTCCACCCTACAATAACTAATCTACTTGGTAGACAAATCATCTATGAAGCCTTCAAAAGATAGTATTTAAAACCCAAGAGTTTGAACAATCAAAGATGCTTGACATCAAAGATGAAGACCCCAAGTTATAAATCCCACACACAACATTTATCAAACACATGGAGTGCAAAACACAAGGTTACATAACATTCCATATGAATTACATAGGGTAGGATTCAAAGTCTAAGTTATGACAATCAAAAATGCAATACAAAGAAGATGAAGCTCCTAGTTTTGAATCCTACACAAATGAACCCTAGAAATGCTACAACACTAAATCCAAGAGTTCATGATCCACAACCTAAGTAAATCTAACTAATAATGAAAAACATAGCAATATCATCAAAAGAGAAGAGATAGAAAATATACCTACCCATTAAAACTTCAATCCAAGCTTCAAGTTTATACAAATGAAGAAGAAATGGAAGGGAACCCAAGTGGGTTCCCAAAAATGAGAGAAGAAGAAGAATAAAAATAAAAATGCAAGATAAGATCCCTAACAAAAATCATCGCTTTCTATTTATACAACCCACATTCAATGGCAAACTTGTAAATACAAAAGGGGGAAAAACTGCAGGGGCGGATCGATCTCAGGCAAAACGCCGAATTGATCTGCTATTCCAAAATGGAAGCAGAATCTTCGTCCAAAATCGCGGATCGATCCGCATGTAAGAGCTGGATTGATCCGACTTTACGAGAAGACGTCTCCAGGTCCTGGGGAAGTAGCGGATCGATCCGCCTTTGCGCCTGGATTGATCCGGTCTTGCTGAATGGTGATTATTGCCCTTTTTATGAGGTGAGAACCAAAATACTTAGTTCCAACATCAACCAAGCTCCCAAAATCTACAAGAAATAGATTTTATTAGCAAAAAGTGAACAACGACAAGAACAACAAAAGTACAATTTATCCATTAAATATCCCAGTATAAGTGATAATTCGTGTCCAATAAGGGTAAAATCATAAAGTTAAGAATGCAATATTAGACACGAATCAGTGTTCACATGGGTCATCATAGGCATGGATTAGTATGAATCATGATATAAGTTGCTTAAGGTTGCTAGTAATCCATATTGATGTTGATTGCCTTTCCTATACTATCCTTGCCATTTATGTTAAGTATCGAGTTGATTTATAAAGAAATATGGTATCATCGTTCGCAAATGTAAATGGAATCATGAAAGGAAACGTTATATGTTATATGTGAACATGATTGATGTTATTGTTAGGAAACTGCGTTCCCAGAATCCGTTGACAGTGCGTATAAGTTGGTACTGCAAAAAAATTACGTGAAAACTACAATAACCCTACAAGGGCGGAACTAGGGTTACCTTAAGCTGCTAAAACGGATTGCTGTAGTAGACGAATCAAGAACACGGGCTCGATAACAGCTCACAATCTTCTACCGTATTCCTCCGCTGCCAGAATATCGAACTGAGTGTGGGCTCTTTCGAAATCCTTTCTGTTTTCTGCTCTCCCTCTTTTACGCTCTCTTTTCTATTCCGAGTTATAATTCTCTATATAGAAAAATGCAAACTGAGAAGAGAGCCAAAGCAGCATATATATAGGCTACGATAGGGACCATAAGAAGTCAATAAGGAATAGGCTTCCTTATGGAATTAGGAAACCCTAATTCGAACTGAATCAGATTCATATTTCCATAAATTATTATTCATACCACTAAAGAATTATAATTGCACTCCTACCCTTATCTCAAAAATATATTTCGAGCTCCATGTTATTAAATGCTTATTATCTCCCCATGTTAAGATTACAGATATCCATTAATTAAATATAATTACTGACAATCATATTTAATTAATCTCTTAAAATTCCTTGAGATCCTCTGTTTAACTTATCTGATATGTCGGATACAAAATCCACCTGCAGGGTTTGACATAATCAAAACTTATAAGCTTTCTCAAGGGGATATCATCAATCTCAAAATTGAGACATGGATTCCATCATTAATTAATATCCACCACACAATTAATATTGCCACCCAATCCAATGAGATATTGACCCATTTAAGGATCTCACCCTTTTAGGGATCAAAGTGTAAATATCAAATGTACGTGTCTACAAATTAACTTAGGATTTAGAGCATAAGCACTCATAATAGCCATGAGGTATTAATTATCTTATGTCAGTGTAAAGATAATTACCCCAAGTCAGTCCCGTTTAATACACAAAGTGTACCAGCATAGTGAGTTGAAACTATATTGTTTTCCGTAGACAAGACAAACCTACTACAACACCATGCTGCAGTCCTACCGATGGTGTGTCCAATCCCATCTAAGACTGTAAACCAAAATCTTACATTCTATAATATCTGATGGCCTGATCTTCCGTGTGTAAGCCGAACTCTACACACCAAACCACCTACTATATAGAATGAAAGACACACATGCATAATATTAAATAAACAATATAATACAAATATTGCCCACACAGATTCTCATAAAAAAATGGATCAACTGATTTTATTAAATGAATAATAAATCAACTACATAAAGCATGGCTTTTAGTATATATCCCTAACAGTTATGAGCTATGTGATCTCATGCTAAGTATGTGTATCCTCCAAGTGATGTGTGAATTAATGTTTAACCTATAGAGATTCATGCCCGGTTCACGTGGAACTGTGGCTTGAGCATGTATTCATAATTTGGAGTACCTTGGTACTGTTTAAGGGGGATCTTCGAGTGGGCGCTGCAACTTTTTAGTCAGATTTAAGTGGGGGTTAGTGTTGACTACACCGACTTTGGAGAGTATGTTATGGGACACCCTCAGCCGACTATTTCGTGAGCAGTATTTCCCGTTCGTAGTTCGTCGAGCTAAGAGGATTGAATTTTTGAAATCTTCGTTAGGGAGCCGTGACAGTTTTTGAGTATGAGGCTAGTCTCATTTTTGATATAACATTGGATAATAGAATGAAGGTAAGAACTTTTGAGAATGGACTTCTCGTCCAAGCCTATGCACCGTGGTTGGATTCGAGTTGAATGTACATAGTAAAGTGGTTTAGAAAATATTAGTATTTGGGTATTTGAGTTCGAATAAAAAGTTAGAGAACTTTGTGCATTGACTAAGAACAGTCAGTTGGACCACCCTCAGTTCGTCCACCTTTTCAGCAGGCTTATAGGCCACCTTTGTTACCACCACAGCCAGCTTCTTCAACTCAGATTTTTTTTTCGAGCATCCCTAGGGGGACAATAAGGACAATTAATCTTTTTACTGCCGCACCTTCCGTGGGTAATACCGGTGCTTCCGTAATCCGAGGTAAGTTGTTCGTATTTAGTCCCAGTGCCACTATACCTGTAGATATCGGCGCATCGTATCACTTCAGATACCACCTTGTGCATCATTATTGAGTTGAGGAATAAGTCATTCGGTTCCTACATTGTTAGTTGTTAATTGATGTTCCCGTTGGAGACATAGTTCCCTTGGATCGAGTGTGTCATGGCTGCGAACTGTGATAGCTGACCAGCACACCATTATTGATTTGTGATTGTGAGTATGGACTAATGAGTACTTACCGAGCACTTGTGACTTGTTTTGAGAGGAGGGTAGCATTTGCATTACCATCCGGGAATCTTAGTTGTTTTGTGGATGATCGTATAAAGACTCCGATATATCCGCTTCACAGTTTATGCAACGGTAAAAAATAATAATTCATATTGACTCCTTAAATAGCTTGTTTTGTTTTCCAATGAGAATGAACCAAATTTGATTGAGTTCCCTCCCATTGTGGGTTAGTACACCGATGTGTTCCCTGAGGATTTGCATGGCCTGTCGCCTATCTGTGAGAATTGAGTTGTGACAAATTAATACCCAGTACTTCATCTGTTTTGATGCCACCGTATTGTAGGACATCTGCAGGATTGAAAGAGTTAAGGACTCAGTTGGAGAACTTACAGGTTAGCGATTTCATTCGTCTTAATCCGTCTCCTTAGAGAGTACACATTTCCATGTGCCAAGAAGATAGATGGTTCGCTTAAGTTGAGTATTACTTATGATATCGAATCTTGTGACTATAAGAATCAGTAGATCTTTTTTTACCAGCTTTGTGGTTCAACGTGTTTAGTTTCAAGGATTGATTTAAAATAGAGTTATCACCAGTGGCACACTAGGGAACGTGAAATTCTTAAGACTACTTTTCGCCCATGTTACGGACATTGTGAATCCCTTGTTATACCATTCAGTTTGACGAACGCACCTGCTGCTTTAGTAGATTTCATAAGCCGTGTGTTTAATCCTTGCTAGGATAAGTTTGTGATTGTGCACCGATGACTATGTATGCCAAATTATCTAAGTGTGGATATTGATTATCCGAGGTAAAAAGTTTCTTAAACATGTTGTTTCTGGTAATGGAGTATCCGTGGATCCTTCTAACATTGGGACCGTTATTGAATTGCTTTGTATCTGAGATTCATGGTTCCTTAGGACTAATAGGTTACTACCGTTGCTTTGTCAGAAACATTTCTTTGTTTGGCAATTAACTTAGTTGACTAAAATAGAGGTGAACTTTGTTTGAGATGCTTTGGGTGAGAATGTGTTATACCAAAGTTGCAAAACTTGTTTGACTTCGACACCTGTTCTTGTGAGCATTGAGTGTGAGTTGATTGAACTATACCGTATGCTTCCTGAACATGGATTGAGCTACCCATGACTTAGGACTAGGAGACATCACATATGAGACATTTTTTACTCAGCGAGACCCTAATTTAGGACAACGCCGTTGGGTAATTATAACTGTGACTATAAATATAACTTTGGGTGACCTTGAGACATGAGCGGACTATGAATTGAAATGCATTGCCACTCGAGCTAAGCCAATGTCGTGGCCGAGAAGTATGACTATGACTTAGCTTCGTTACCTATGTAAGAGTGGAAAATGTTAGACTCGCGTGTACCCTAGTATATTTACCGGTGCAAGAGTAGAGAATACTGAGACGTTGTGATGACTTTGAGAATTGTGGTTCGGAGACTTTTGCCCAAATTTTCTCATTTGACTTGAATGTGTAATCGAAAGTTTTGACTTGAAGTTGTTAGCAGTACAGAAAACTCGATGATGAGACCATTGCCTTGACATTCCGTATGCTTATAGGAGACTTAGGACAGGGTTAGACTTTTGGTGACATTAGAGGTTTGAGACCTCGAGATCGAGTGTTCATTCTCATTGCTTATCGTGGAGATGTGTTGAAAGAGATTCGCCATTCTCGTTTTGCCGCACATCCGGGAGGCACAAAGATGTACCATGATTTGCGTTGCCAGTATTGGTGGAAAGGGTTAAAGAGATCCATTGTTAAATTTGTTTGATTTGCCAGTAGGTAAAGATCGACACCAGGGAATCACTGGTTTGCTACAACCATTTTTAATTGCCTGTTACAGCATTTCTAAGAACTTTGCATAAGGATAACACTCTTTTGGATCCTTGTAGATCGTTTGGACCACATTTACACATTCGTTGCCGTTCAGAGTGACCGATATCGTAGTTTTCCTTAGTGTGATTCACGTCTGTACGATCGTGAGATGCCGTAGTGTATCAGTGTCAATGCGTTTAACCGTGATATGAAGGTTGTGTTTCCTTCCTGGTAGAATTTACAGTAAGTATGGGGTATTCAGCTTCTCCTACTCTGATTGATTTTGGAAAACATGTTGAGAGTAGTGTTATGGCACTTAGTAGTAATTGGGAAGAACAATTTCTGTTAGCCGAGTTGCATCCAACATCAGTTATTAGATGGCACCCGTTTGAGGCATTATATGGCTGTCCGTGTCGATCTCCTTTGTATTGGGGCGAGGTAGGTGAGACTATTGACGACATCCTATTGACGCGTTTTCTTATCACACCCAAGTGTAGGTGATCGTACAAGTAATAAAGTTCTGGAAGTCCAGGTCGAACCCACAGGGAACGGAATAAAATTTTATAAAGTTAAGTATATAACTATTTTGTCACTAAAAAGAAAATAAAAGATGATGGGTTTTTGTGGGGTTTTACTAAACTACTAATTTTTATATGTTTGCAATAAAAGTAATTAAAGCTATTTTTTTCTTAACAGTTTATGGTAAAGATTTTAACAGTGCAAAATAAATTAACTAACGTACTAGTAAGAAAAAGGAAGAAAAATATATATAAGCTAAATTTTTGTAAGAAAAACTTTTTAGATTTAATAATAGCGAAAGATGGAAATAATACAGATATTTAAGCAAAGCTATTATAAAACAGGAAATATTAATTAACTAGGGGAAATGATTTAAAGGAATTGGGAATATGCAAACCAACACTAGATCCCACAACTTTTGTGCATTTGAAAAGCATTTGGCATTTAAGACCGCAGAGTCATTCTTTATTTAAAAATAAACTTTCACTAGTAAGGGTCATATCAAGTGTGTCAGGTTTGATATGAAACGATATCGTTTGGTTTAAAGAAAAAATAAAAAGGCAATTGGGCAGTAGCCAGGTTCGAACCGTGCCCCACCGCGGACGTGGGTTATTCGGCGTCCAGTCCCCACCACTCTGCCACTACACAATTGCCTATCTAAACACATATTTGAAACACTAGCTTTGTCATATGAGTTGTTTGAGTATGCTAGGTGTTTTTTATGACAAAAGACATAGTTTGACAATCCACATAATTAGGCTTTTTATTTCAAATATGTACTCAATATAGCCATAGTATATAAACATGTTAAATGGTCATAAACTATAGATACATAGATATTTTTGGCCATAAATGGAAAAATAACCCATCTAGATAAATTTGCCCATTTAAGTTTAGTGCACAGAAGTTGTGGTTTCTAAGTTTTTATTACATATCCCCAATTAAAGTTTTAGCCTACCATTTTAGAATTGAAACTGTCTTCCAAATAAAATTTAAAAGATAAATTAAATAGGTGTAAACAGTGACTGCTCAATTAAAACTAAAGTTGTAAAACTAAGGTAAGAGTGAAATATAATATTATTATATTATTTTTCTACTTAATATGAGCTGGGGTTGAATTTGTGGAATCTGCAAAATAGCAAAGTTTAAAACAACTAGGCTAATAAAATATACATAAATGGAAATACTGAACCAAAAATAAAATACTAAACCTTTGACTTTGGATTCTGGTGGGGTCACAGTGGTTGAACTCCAAGAACACAAATAAGGCCAAACCAAATCCAAATATACTTTTGGAGTGAGATGGGGGTATGATGTACTTTTGGACTTTAGTAGATGATTACAACAACTACATGGCTAAGAAATATGATATTTGCTTGTAAAATCTGTCTTCTAGTGAATAAAAATATTGCTATAAAAACTGGAAATTTGGAGTTTCAAACTATTTTAGGGACAACTATAAGTACTACTAGACTAGAAATATTAAATCTAATTTTAAATAGGGATATTTTACTACTACAAATTGACAAAGGTCATACAAGAAAACAAATATTTTAAATTTAAGAAATACAGTACACAAAGTTTTGCTACATATTTTTAAACATAAAATCATCAATTACATAAAAGTAAAATTTTACAACTACTAGAACTAGAAAAGGCAAAGAAAAACTAAAGTTTCCTATTTCTAGGGACAATATAAAGTGCTCACATAATAACCTCCCCTAAACTATTCTCTCAGTGATTGTGTGTTGAGTGTTGTGAATTGGTGTTTGGAGCTTGCTGTTTCCTTCCATTTATAGGCGAAGTTTGAAAGATGAATCGTCATCGCGTTCATCACGTTGCATTTTTTTTCTTCCACGCTTGTTTTTTTTTTCTTCAGCCTCTGACAGCTCCCTTGACAATTGATCCTGCAAAGACAAACAAAGAGGTAAAGAGAGAGAGATAAACGAAGAAAGCAAAAAAATATATATTATATATATAGTGTCAACATCCAAGCTTTCAGCTTGGATGTTTTCACTTCTTTCTTTCTTTTTTTTCTTTTTTTTTTTTTTTTTTTTTTTTTGAGCTACCAAACAGTACAATTACTGTTTGGTTACTATTCACTACTATTCATCTTTTGACTAATAATATGGGAGATACTACAGTGTGGTTGCTACTTCTTTCCTTCCCTTTATTTCACTTCACTTTTACCTAAACATATAAAATATGTAAAAACACATTTTTACACGCATTTGAGTGACATCACTGTTAAATTATATTAATTCAAATATGCGTGTAAAACTAGGAATTTGAGGGATTAAATGAGCATTGTGTCTATTATATTGGCACATAAATGTACAATATTCAGTGTTTGTCACACCCCTCAACTAGCTTATTGCTAGTCCCTAGCAATGAAGTGAAAGAAAAATTGTTCTAGAAGTTTTATTAAAGAGTAGGAATAAACTAAGGAAAATAAAAATTAACTAACTCACTGTCGCAGGAATCGCGATTGCATTTAGCGTATGCAACAAGCCGTTAAACCCCTAGGTTATCCCTAGTGGACGAGTGTTGTCTCGTGAGGGTTTGCAGTGAATATACCCACAAAATTCTTTTAAATTTTTTTTTTAATGTAAAAATAAAATGAAATAAAAATAAAGGTAGATTTTCTCCTTTTACAACAGATAAGATTAAATTTGGCAATAAAATAAAATTTCCAAGTATGTAATAGTAATGCAACACATATACTCACAGTTTTGTCAATGGTAGCATTTTTTATACTCTTTAAACTCACAGTGTGTACTTGAAAAATCAAGCAACTGATCTTAACTTCAAAGTTTACATAACTATTAACAGTCATAAAACTTGTAGTTTTAACTCAAATCTCACTAGGATTTCACTCTTTTAAGGAGAAACTCTCAGAAACCGGTGTAGAGAACATCTCACTTGGTAGGGAAGCAAAGATAGAGGAATTGCTTCCATTTTTTTGATGACTCAATATATAGACATTTGGAGTACAATAAGTCTCATGAAAGAATACTTAGCATTAGAAGAGCGATCTACCGTGGAGAACATCCTTATCACTTAAATTTAAAAATCAATTTCTTTTAATTCATTAGGACTTTGACTGGTAGGTTAGAAATTAAGATGAGTAGGAGATTTGGGGTGTATTTGTTCTAAGCATGTGATTGTAGTGTTTACGCAATTCATTCCAACCTCTTCTTTCTCTTCTCCTTTATATCATATGTACATTTTTTTTTTTTTTTGAAATCAACTCCTTTCTTTCTTTACCACTTCTTACAATATTAATACAGTCCAATCACATACCTGGATATAGAAGTGAGGTTTGTACTTCCAGGTGGAGCAAGGTATGATTTGGATAGAACTGAGAATAAGGTAATATTAGGTGAAGGGGGATGCATTTGAAAGAAAAGATGGCCTAAATCATTTTAAAAATAGATTGACTTTGTTCAATTAAGCAATTTAGACGTTCTAATGGTAAATCCTGAACGTTCTCTTCTAATGATCAGTCAAAGAAAAAGAAAATAATGAGACTCTCAACGAGTGATATGATGAAGAGAATAAAATGAGACTGAAAAGAATAGTAACCCTCATAAAGAAAGATTGGCACAAAAGCTCACATGGGTTAATTAGTTTCCACTACTTGTCTTTAAACTGCATAGTTTATGCTTACTCATCCATTTAGATTCAGTAAATATTTTCACACTGTTTCAAAATGTTCAATGTTTAAAGAGTTTCTAGCATTTGAAAATAGTAAAACGTGTGACAATGTGTTGTATGCTATTAACATACCCAAAATAACATTAACGTGTCAAATTTATCTTATATAAAGTAAAAGAAAAACTTCTGAAAATCCTAAGCATATCCACTAAGTTGGATACATATATGGTGCAACTAGTATCCTCTGCACCTATACGAAAGAGGCTACGCAATCCGGAGCGTCCAAGTTGTCATGATTACCCATCCACCTCTAGTAAAAGAGATGAGTCTAGAACCACTAGCAAGCTAAAAACATCAGTAAGAGGTTAGGAGATAACTCTGGCTTTACTTAATTTTTCGCTACTTCTAGGGACATTCACCGCACTAGACATATCTGGTGATGCTTGGATCATGCAAATTACTCCTATCGAACCAGCTAATGAAAGCCAGATGTACACGTAGGATCATTTTAAAGTCTGAACTGACTGAAAATTATTGACTGTACAAAAACTAAAAAAGAAATGAGGGATGGGAAAACAAAACTTATTTGGGTATCAAAGGATCCAGTCCTCTTTCTCAACCAAAATTTTCTTTTGTTTTGATTTGAATTGTCTTTTGTAACAGTAGTAAACTTTAAAAGATGTGCCATTATGAGCAACTAAACCAGGACATTCTTCTCTATAACAATTCAAACACCATCCTAACCTTTTAGCTTTCCTTTTGATGGCATAAAGGCTAGTGCCAGCAAAGGGTTTCTTCTGCTCAGAAACAAGTGAGCGACCCATTAACGTCTGGTCATCGACTATTGGATCCATTTTTTATACTCTCAGCCAACAAGAGAGGCTAGACTTAACCCTCCACTCCTTCCAACTATCAACTAAGATCTAATTAAAGAGAGCTTAGAGGGGGTGGGTGGGAATTTTATTTAAAAACTAAAAATATTTAAGAAAAATATATACATTCAGAAACTAAAAAAAATTCTTTTTTTTTTATTTAAAAAAAAACAAAAAACTAGAAAACTACATTTTTTTTTTAATAACAAAAAAACTAAAACACACAAAAAGAAAAACTACATTTTTCCCTCTCTTTTTTTTTTTTATTTTTTTTAACAAAGTTTAAGACAATGCATCATTACAATAATAGTAATAAGAAGAATTATGACATAAACTTCAAACATTATAAAAATTTTGGCTTCTGAGTCATCCATTTTTTTTTAAACAGAAAATTAGGAAAAGACAATTATATTTTTCTCTTTTTTTTATTTTTATTTTTATTTTTATTTTTATTTTTATTTTTATTTTTTAACAAGGGCAACGCAGTATTAACATAGCAAGAACTAGGATAATAATAAGATAAAGTTCAAAATCCATAAGACCAATAACTAGCGCGTCGTCCATATATTTTTTTTTCCTTTTTTTTTTTTTTTAAGAAAAGGAAAAATATCACCTGGCTCTTGAAAATCTGATAACCTGGTAGGGCCGTAGATCGAGTGATATTTCCAAGCTTCTTTGATGCGTGGGTACCTACAACTTATGGATATCATTTTTGTTAGATAATGGAAAAGAGAGAAAATAAAAATCTAAAAAAAAACTAAAAATTTAAGATTTAAGCTGAAATCGAAAAAAATAGAAAAATAAAATCAAAATCAAGCTTTTTTCTGGATTATAGATCTTACCTTTAGTGATCAATAGAGTGGATCTTGATTTTGGATCGAAGAAAATAAAAAAAAAATGAGAGATTGAGAGATTGGGGGAAGAGAGTGAGAGAGTTGCAGAGAATGAGAGAGAGAGAGATCGCGGCGAGAGTGAGAGAAAAGAGAGGAAGAAGAAAGGAAAAAGAGAGAAAAAGAGAAATAGGGGAAAGTTTTTATGGTTCAAAGCCCTATATAAAGCCATTTTCTCTTTTTTCAGTGTATCTCTCTCTAGAGAAACTAAATTTTTTTTTTTTATGAAATAAAGATAGAATAAACAAACAGGTGTTAATCGTGAAACCGTCCTCCCCAACTGAGTCTGACATTGTCCTCAATGAGTGAGATTAGAAAAAGAAGCTAAGGATAACACCTGTAATAAAAAAAAATACACAAAGAAAAGATAATAATAATGACAAAACTAACTTATATATAAAAAAATTATCTAATTAAGAGTATAGGACATATGAAAATATAAATACTCTGATACACTATGTCCTATTCCAATTATGTTTTAAGATATTAAACAGCATTATAATTAGGGTCCTCCAAAGGAATGGACTCTAACTCAGGTTCAAATCCTTCTAAAAATGACTTTAATCTATGTCCATTAACTTTAAATATATTTCCATCTTTAGGGTCCTCAATCTCGACAGTTCCATAAGGATAAACATTTTTTACAATATATGGACCAGTCCATCGAGATTTCATCTTTCCTTTAAAAAGATGTAGTCTTGAGTCATATAATAGAACTTTTTGCGCGGGGGTAAATCTTTTGCGCAAAAGATTCTTATTATGATACATTTTAGTTCTTGCTTGATGAATTCGAGCATTATCATATGCGTCTTTACGAATTTCTTCAAGCTCACTTAATTGTAATTTTCTTAAAATTCCTCCCTCTTCAATATTATAATTTAAAGTTCTAGTAGCCCAATATGCCTTATGTTCTAATTCTACTAGTAGGTGACAAGCTTTTCCATAGACAAGTCTATATGGAGACATTCCTAAATGGGTCTTATAAGCAGTTCTATATGCCCATAAAGCATCTGTTAATTTTGAAGACCAGTCTTTACGATTAGAATCAACAGTTTTTTCGAGAATATGCTTAATTTGCCTATTAGCTAATTCAGCTTGTCCATTTGTTTGTGGATGGTATGCAGTTGACACCTTATGGGTCACTCCATATCTTTTCATTAATTTTTCAAATGGCTTGTTACAGAAATGAGTTCCTTGATCACTTATTATTGCTTTTGGAGTTCCAAATCGAGAAAGTATATTATCTTTTAAAAATGCAATAACTGTACGGTGATCATTCTTTCTTGTAGGAATAGCTTCTACCCATTTTGAAACATATTCGACTGCTAATAAAATATATTCATATTGGCAAGATGGAGGAAAAGGTCCCATAAAGTCAATGCCCCAACAATCAAATATTTCAATTGTAATTATAGGGGTCATTGGCATTTGATTTCTTTTCGTAATACTGCCCAACATTTGGCAACGGTTACAAGCTTTACAATATAAATATGAATCTTTAAATATAGTTGGCCAATATAAACCGCTTTGTAAAATTTTCATGGCAGTTACTCGAGATGAAAAATGTCCTCCACAAAAGGACGAATGACACATGAAAAGTACATTTTCGATTTCTTTATTAGGAACACATTTCCTAATTACCTGATCGGCACAATATTTAAACAGATATGGGTCATCGAAGTAGAAATGCCTAGCAATAGCTAGAAATCTCTTTTTATCTGATGATGACCAATTGCTTGGTATTTTTCCAGTGACTAAATAATTAACAAGATCAGCATACCATGGTAGAGAAGTCACAGAAAATAACTGTTCATCAGGAAAAGAGTCTTGAATAGGTAAGGGTTCACTAGTATTGTCTTCAAAAGTGAGACGGGATAAGTGATCAGCTACCGCATTTTCTACTCTTTTTTTATCTTTGATTATTAAATTAAATTCCTGTAGTAGGAGTATCCACCTAATAAGCCTAGGCTTACTGTCTTTCTTTGAAAGAAGATATTTAAGAGCTGAGTGGTCAGTAAAACAGACAATAGGGGAACCAATCAAGTATTGCCTAAATTTATTAAGGGCGAATACCACGGCTAGCAATTATTTTTCAGTAGTTGAGTAGTTCATTTGAGCACTATCCAGAGTTCTACTGGCGTAGTATATAACTGATGCCTTTTTATCCTTTCTCTGCCCTAGGACAGCTCCAATGGCAAAGTCGCTAGCATCACACATTAATTCAAATGGTAAACTCCAATCAGGAGATTGCATAATAGGTGCAGTAGTGAGATGCTCTTTTAATTGCTCAAAGGAGTTTTGACGTTCTTTAGTCCATTCAAAAGGTGTGTCTTTGGCCAATAATTGACATAAAGGTCTGGAAATAGTACTGAAATTTTTTATGAATCGGCGATAAAAACCTGCATGTCCTAAGAATGAACGGATGTCTTTTACAGTCTTGGGAATGGGTAAATTAGCGATAAGATCTATTTTAGCTTTGTCTACTTGTATCCCATTTTCAGAAATAATGTGTCCTAAGACAATACCTTTAGTGACCCTAAAATGACATTTTTCCCAATTTAAAACTAAATTTTTTTCTTCACATCTCTGGAGAACTTTTTGAAGATTGCTAAGGCAATCATCATAGGTTTTGCCAAAAATTGAAAAATCATCCATAAAGACTTCTAAATTCTTTTCTACCATATCGCTAAAAATACTTAGCATACACCTTTGAAAAGTCGCAGGTGCGTTGCAAAGACCAAAGGGCATTCGGCGATAGGGGAAAGTTCCAAATGGACATGTGAAAGTAGTTTTTTTCTGATCTTCTGGTGCAATCTCTATTTGATTATAACCACTATAACCATCTAGAAAACAGTAATACTTATGACCCGCTATTCTTTCTAACATTTGATCCATAAAAGGTAAAGGAAAGTGATCCTTACGAGTTACAGCATTGAGTTTTCTGTAGTCTATGCATACACGCCATCCAATAGTGACACGAGTGGGAATTAATTCTCCCTTTGAATTCGGAACAACTGTAATTCCTGCTTTTTTCGGCACAACTTGTGTTGGACTTACCCATTTACTATCGGATATTGAATATATAATGCCCATGTCGAGTAGCTTGAGAACTTCCTTCTTAACTACTTCCTGCATAATAGGATTAAGTCTTCTTTGCATTTCTCTTGAGGTTTTAGCATTATCTTCAAGATATATATTGTGAGTGCATATTGAAGGGCTTATTCCTTTTAAATCTGCTATACTCCAACCAATGGCACTTTTATGCTTCTGAAGCATACTAATGAGTTTATTTTCTTGACTAGAGTCTAGAAGAGATGATATTATTATGGGATAAGTATTATTATTATTAAGGAAAGCATATTTAAGCTCTTTAGGGAGTTCTTTTAATTCCAACTGTGGAGTTTGTAAATTAGATGGAAGTGTTAATGTAGTCTTTGGTGGTAAAGGTTCAAAATATGTGGTCCACATTGCTTTTTGAATAATTTCTTCTGTTGAATCTTCATTAAAACATACTTGACTCATAAGATGTTCTTGTAAATTATTACTGTCTAGCTTCTGAATAGAGTTATTAATAACAGATTCTACTGGATCATTGTAACAAGTCAAGTTAAAATATTCTCGTGATAGAGATTCAATAGCATGAACTTCTTCAATATTCTCATCTTCTTCTTGATGTTGTGGATTAGAAAAAACTTTAATATTTAAAGTCATATTTCCAAATACTACAGTCATCATACCACTGCGGATTCGAATAGTTGCATCAATGGTAGCCAAGAAGGGCCTTCCAAAAATGACTGGTATTTGCACATTAGCATCTAATACTGGTTCTGTATCAAGGATGACAAAATCTACTGGGAAAATAAAATTTTCAACTTTGACAAGAACATCTTCCAGAATTCCTCGCGGGTATTTTGTAGATCTATCAGCAAGTTGTAATACCATACGAGTAGGCTTTAGCTCACCTAATCCAAGTTCTTGATAAACAGAATAAGGAAGCAAGTTCACGCTAGCTCCTAAGTCAAGGAGTGCGTGATTAATTTTGTGATTTCCAATAACACACGATATTGTTAGTGTACCTGGGTCTTTAAATTTTGTTGGTAAATTATGCTGTACGATAGAATTAATTTCTTCAACGAAGTCAGCAGAATACGCATCCTTTCGTACATTTTGCTTACGTTTGACAGTACGTAAATCTTTTAAGAATTTTGCATAAGCCGGTACTTGATTAATTGCATCTAAGAGAGGAATATTAATATGCACTTGTTTAAATAATTCTAAATATTCCTGATTCTTATCATTTTGGTGTTTTCTTAAACGTTGTGGATAAGGAATTTGAGGAGAGTATTCAGGAGTTTCCTCTGTTTCTTTTTCCACTGGTAAATCAGATGTTTCAATTTCTTGAGAAATTTGTTGTTTTTCAAGGGTTTCAACTTCAACTTCACCAGTAATTTTATCTTCATCTATTTCTTCCTCAATTTCTATCATATTATCTTCCTTATTTGTATGCTCAATTTCTTCTAAAGAAGGTGAAATTTCTTGTCCAACAGCCTTACCACTTCTTAGTACAGTTATAGCTTTTACTTGTTCATGTTGATTATTACCAGAAGTTGAGGGATCACCTTGTGGTTGTCCCCTTGGATTAGGTTGTGGTTGGGCAGGAAAAATGCCTTTTCCTTTAGAATCGTGTTAATTATTAATCCTATCCACAGATGTTTGTAGTTTCCCCATGATTTGTATTAATTGTTGCATCATAGACTGTAAAGGCTCTTCTTGCACTTTCTTGTGCGGAGGCACATAAACATTAAAATTTTGCTGTGTATTAGGATATGTATTTTGTGTTTGTTGAAATTGAGGCGGAGGAGGTAAATATTGATTATTTTGAGGAGGTTGATGTTGAGTTTGAAATTGTAGAATACCCTCTTTTGTATACATATGATTTGGAGGATTTCTCCAGTTAGATTGGTATGAATTACCATAGGCGTTTTGGTACCATAGGCGTTTTGGGGACCCCTATAATTATTCACAGCGTTTATCTCTGCTGGAGCTGTTTCCTGACAATTTGAATTACTAGGACATTCATTCGCAGAGTGTCCTAAAGTATGACAACTGTCACAAAGTTTTCTTTTCTTCTTAGGTAGATTATTTTTTTCTACTGTTATAGCTTCTACTTTACGTGCTAATTCTTCATATTTCAGTGTTAATTCATCTTCTGATTGTAGTTGGTATAAACTTTTAGCTTTTTCCGTCCTACCAATTTCTTCTTTTTCCCACTGGGAAGCATTTTTGCTAAGCCAATCAAAATATGATTCAGCTTCATCGGCAGTTTTACTCAAAAATTCTCCTTGACACATAGTTTCAACTAATTTCTTTGATTTTGGTTCTAATCCTTCATAAAAGAAATTAATTAGTCGCCATTTTTCAAATCCATGATGTGGACAAGCTAGTAGGAGATCTTTAAAACGTTCCCAAACTTCAGGGAATGGTTCCTTTTCTTTTTGAGTAAAAAGTTTAATTTGACGCATCATGCTATTAGTTAAATTTTTTGGATAGAATTTCTTTAGAAATGCTTCATTCATATCATGCCATGAAGTTATAGATCCAGGACGGAGAGATAAAAGCCAAGCTTTAGCTTTATCTTTTAAAGAAAAAGGAAAAAGCTTAAGACGGATTATTTCAATAGGACAGCTTTGATCAAAGAACGTACTACAAACTTCTTCAAATTCACGAATATGAAGATAAGCACGTTCTGACCCCATTCCATGGAAAGTTGGTAAGAGTGGAATCATGCCATGTCTAAAGTGAAAATTTCCTGTGTGTCTAGGTAGAGTGATGCAAGAAGGAGTAATGTTTCTTTCTGGGGTAAATAAATCACGTAAAGGACGTTGTTCACGTTCTGGTAAAATAAATTGTGGTATATTTTCCCCCTGCTCACTATGAGCATCATCGGCTATTCCTTCTATACCTTCAATTTCAGCCATGATTCTAGGAAACTGTATACTAGATGATTCACTAGAAATATTATAATTATGTGGTACTTGATATAAAGCCTCAGTAGTATCTAAGGACATAAGAAGTAAGTGAAAACTAACTGATAATAATATTATTATTATTATTATTAGCTAAGTAAAAACTTTTTTTTTTTATTTTATATATTTTCTATTTTTTTGTTTTTTTAGAAGATGCACAAGTACATACTTATAAATATATATTTATTTCACAAGGAAATATTATATATAGTTTTTTATTTTTAATTATTAATATTTTTTTATTATTATTTTCTTAAAAAGAAAACTAGATTATTTATAAGGTAGAATAAGTATATATAGATATAAATATAGGTGTAATAGGAGAAAATAGTTTTAAACCTAACTTTTTATTTATTTATTTTTTATTAACCGTTCTCCGGCAACGGCGCCAAAAACTTGACGACATCCTATTGACGCGTTTTCTTATCACACCCAAGTGTAGGTGATCGTACAAGTAATAAAGTTCTGGAAGTCCAGGTCGAACCCACAGGGAACGGAATAAAATTTTATAAAGTTAAGTATATAACTATTTTGTCACTAAAAAGAAAATAAAAGATGATGGGTTTTTGTGGGGTTTTACTAAACTACTAATTTTTATATGTTTGCAATAAAAGTAATTAAAGCTATTTTTTTCTTAACAGTTTATGGTAAAGATTTTAACAGTGCAAAATAAATTAACTAACGTACTAGTAAGAAAAAGGAAGAAAAATATATATAAGCTAAATTTTTGTAAGAAAAACTTTTAGATTTAATAATAGCGAAAGATGGAAATAATACAGATATTTAAGCAAAGCTATTATAAAACAGGAAATATTAATTAACTAGGGGAAATGATTTAAAGGAATTGGGAATATGCAAACCAACACTAGATCCCACAACTTTTGTGCATTTGAAAAGCATTTGGCATTTAAGACCGCAGAGTCATTCTTTATTTAAAACTAAACTTTCACTAGTAAGGGTCATATCAAGTGTGTCAGGTTTGATATGAAACGACATCGTTTGGTTTAAAGAAAAAATAAAAAGGCAATTGGGAAGTAGCCAGGTTCGAACCGTGCCCCGCCGCGGACGTGGGTTATTCGGCGTCCAGTCCCCACCACTCTGCCACTACACAATTGCCTATCCATTATTGGATAGAAATATATATAAACACATATTTGAAACATTAACTTTGTCATATGAGTTGTTTGAGTATGCTAAGTGTTTTTTATGACAAAAGGCATAGTTTGACAATCCACATAATTAGGCTTTTTATTTCAAATATGTACTCAATATAGCCATAGTATATAAACATGTTAATTGGTCATAAACTATAGATACATAGATATTTTTGGCCATAAATGGAAAAATAACCCATCTAGATAAATTTGCCCATTTAAGTTTAGTGCACAGAAGTTGTGGTTTCTAAGTTTTTATTACATATCCCCAATTAAAGTTTTAGCCTACCATTTTGGAATTGAAACTGTCTTCCAAATAAAATTTAAAAGATAAATTAAATAGGTGTAAACAGTGACTGCTCAATTAAAACTAAAGTTGTAAAACTAAGGTAAGAGTGAAATATAATATTATTATATTATTTTTCTACTTAACATGAGCTGGGGTTGAATTTGTGGATTCTGCAAAATAGCAAAGTTTAGTACAACTAGGCTAATAAAATATACATAAATGGAAATACTGAACCAAAAATAAAATACTAAACCTTTGACTTTGGATTCTGGTGGGGTCACAGTGGTTGAACTCCAAGAACACAAATAAGGCCAAACCAAATCCAAATATACTTTTGGAGTGAGATATGAGTATGATGTACTTTTGGACTTTACTAGATGATTACAACAACTACGTGGCTAAGAAATATGATATTTGCTTGTAAAATCTGTCTTCTAGTAAATAAAAATATTGCTATAAAAACTGAAAATTTGGAGTTTCAAACTATTTTAGGGACAACTATAAGTACTACTAGACTAGAAATATTAAATCTAATTTTAAATAGGAATATTTTACTACTACAAATTGACAAAGGTCATACAAGAAAACAAATATTTTAAATTTAAGAAATACAGTACACAAAGTTTTGCTACATATTTTTGAACATAAAATCATTAATTACATAAAAGTAAAATTTTACAACTACTAGAACTAGAAAAGGCAAAGAAAAACTAAAGTTTCCTATTTCTAGGGACAATATAAAGTGCTCACATAATAACCTCCCCTAAACTATTCTCTCAGTGATTGTGTGTTGAGTGTTGTGAATTGGTGTTTGGAGCTTGTTGTTTCCTTCCATTTATAGGCGAAGTTTGAAAGATGAATCGTCATTGCGTTCATCATGTTGCATTTTTTTTCTTCCACGCTTGTCTTTTTTTTCTTCAGCCTCTGACAGCTCCCTTGACAATTGATCTTGCAAAGACAAACAAAGAGGTAAAGAGAGAGAGATAAACGAAGAAAGCAAAAAAAAAAAATATTATATATATAGTGTCAACATCCAAGCTTTCAGCTTGGATGTTTTCACTTCTTTCTTTCTTTCTTTTTTTTTTTTTTTTTTTTTTTTTTTTTGAGCTACCAAACTGTACAATTACGGTTTGGTTACTATTCACTACTATTCATCTTTTGACTAATAATATGGGAGATACTACAGTGTGATTGCTACTTCTTTCCTTCCCTTTATTTCACTTCACTTTTACCTAAACATATAAAATATGTAAAAACACATTTTTACACGCATTTGAGTGACATCACTGTTAAATTATATTAATTCAAATATGCGTGTAAAACTAGGAATTTGAGGGATTAAATGAGCATTGTGTCTATTATATTGGCACATAAATGTACAATATTCAGTGTTTGTCAACTATCCTTCATGGTCCTGATATGGTTAGAGAGACTTCAGAAAAGATTAAAGCAATTCGTGAGAAGTTGATTTCAACTCAGAGTCGTCAGAAATCATATGCCGATCGTCATCATCGACCACTTGAGTTTGAGATTGATGATCTTGTGTTTCTGAAGGTTTTACCCTGTCATGGGTTGCAGCGATTTGGTCAGAGTGGTAAGTTAACACCGAGGTTTATTGGGCCATTTGAGATCCTTGAGAGGATTGGCGCCGTTGCTTATCGTTTGGCACTTCTGCCACAATTATCGAGTGTTCACAATGTGTTCCATGTTTCGATGCTTCATCGGTATAATCCCGATCCGCTCCGTAAGCCTTTTCCCGATCCGTCGCATGTACTTGATTGGACTGATTTGCCTCTTAGTGAAGATGTTTTGTATGAGGAACAACCTGTTCAGATCCTAGAGAAGAAAGACCGTGCATTGTCCATCATGTTGGTAAGGATTCTTTGGCATCATCATTAGTATCGCCGAGGTGAGAGTGAAGCGAGGAAAAGTTACCCTCACTTATTCCCCGAGTAGTGTAAGCTTTTTTACATGCTATGTGTTTCGCTGTGCTTCTTCCCTTGTTGTTGTTAAGCTTGAGCAAGTCGTTGCTCCCTTTTCGCTTAATTGCTCCGAATTCCAAGACGGAATTCTTTTAAGGGAGGTAGATTGTCATAACTCAAAAAAATAATTTTTTATTAAGGGTAAAACTTTTTTTTTTAAAAAAATGCTTATATGCGAGCTAGCCCGTTAATTTTTCTGTGTAATGTTTAAAATTATCTTAACTTGTGTCACTATATTTATTTATTTATTTATTTTTCTCTTCTTATTTGGTTTTATTTTATTTTATTATAATATATATTTTTTTATCTTGGTACTAAAGGGGGCTCATGTTTTAATTTGGGTATGTAACATTAGACCACACATACACACACACACATGCTACATATCACTACAAGGCATTTAAAATGCAAAGACCAAAGACAAGTGGTGGGCCCCACTCGCCCCTATAATGGTCGGCATCCCCTCTCTCTCTCCTCACTTTTATTCTCTCTCTCTCTCTCTCTCTCTCTCTCTCTCTCTTCTTCTCCTCCTCCTTCTCTCTATATGTACATGTTGGGTATACACAAAACCTCCATGGATCCTCTTTCTTCAAGCTTCCAATAGACCCCCAAAAAATGATTTTTGTGAGTTTTTCTATTTCACATTTTAGTCTTAGAATTTCAAGAGCTATCTAGAGGTACCCTCAAAAATCCATTTTTTTGTTCATTTACCTAGTCTATCCGAATTTCATAGAGCTTTAAAACCTAGATTTCATCCATGGAAAATCTTGAGGGGTTTTTTGCTTTGAAGGTGTACTTGGGCTATCTTTGACCTCCCTCTTCCACTACTTGGAGTCATTGAAGCCTTTTTGGAATTTCTTGCATGTTTGGTGATTTCCATTTATTTTGGAAAATCTTATTGAGGTAGATTTACATTGTTGCATTTCCATATGTTATACTTGTCTGAGATTCTTTGAATTCATATATATGTGCTACGAGAGAACTTAGACACATGCATTAAGATTTTCCCCAAAGTTGTAATGTTAGGGTTATTTTGCCTAAATATGATTTATATGCCTTATTTGTGCAAGTTGTGATTTTGGTGTGTTATATGTGATTATAATGATGTTAAGATAATAATTTGGACACAAGCATTAGTTTTTTCCCAAAGTTGTAAATTTAGAGTTGTATGTCAAATTGTGAATTACATGCTTTGGTTGTACTAAATTTGATCATTTGATGCTAGATGTGCTTAGGATGCTCCGTTTATGTGAAAAAGCATGCTAGGACATTAGTTTAAAAATTCTCGTTAGGAATGTCAAATTATAAAATTAACTACATTCCTTGAGACCCTTGATATCATGTCTAATGGACTAGAATTATTGCTTAATTTATTATAGTGGATCATCCTTAATGTCATTGTTAACATCATATGCATTGAGGCCTAATCGGCGAGCATTTCATTTATCACGATATAAACGTTTTGTTTTGAAAAGAGAGAAAAACCCCATACGAGGGAATTTTATTTAAGAAATCCGGACATGGATTGTGATGTGAGACATGGAGAATGACTCTTAGAAACATTCAAACTCCAACTATATTTGGTAGCTCCCGGAAGTTGGTATGCTACACTCCATGCATGGGTGGCTCACGGTCCGGTAGCGAGAGAGGTGTGCACATATCACGCATAGCCGTGAGGCTTTAATCATTTCATTGTAGCCGTGGTGGCGATTCATTGCACCTCATTTCATTTTAGTCATAGATAACATATAGACTTGTTACAATATTTTCTACGAGCCGTCGTTCTCATAAAAAACGACAAAACACTTTTTAGGTGAGCTTGATAATGGCAAAGGGCACATATGACCCGATGCATAGACATTGATACTTTTGTTCTATTTTGAAGACTCGTGCTTAGATATGTAAATGGATAGTTCTCATGTGAACTTTAATCGTTTGGAAAGTTCGTAATAGTTTAGTGCTTTAAAAAGAAAATTGTTGTATTAATTTTATTACAAAACTTCTTATACCTAAATTTTCATATTTTGATCTAAGGGGAGCCTTGTTGTAACCTTGATGGACAAATGTTAGTCCTTGATTTTCATACTTGTTAAACTTATTTATATTATGTAATTATGTTTTCGTAGCATCTCTTTTAAAGTTTTATGTATGTGTGTTGATTTGAATCCTTGCCGGATTCAGTTATGTTGGTTTGTCCTTGCCAGGCTTATTGCATTTAAATTAAATCCTTGCCGGATTTGTTCATATTGCTTTCAAAGGAAAATGTTTTAAAACTTCTCTCTCCCCCAATCTCTCCCTCTCCCATTTTTTCCTCTCTTTATCTCTTTCACTTCTCGTTTTAATAAATTTCGAGTGCATGAAGTTCTGTTTGCGCTAGACTTGTGTTGTATGTTGTTTAGGACTTGTTTAGTCATGTATTGATGTTTAAACTTGAGGATTTAGCATAGTTGGGAACATTTCAAAATGCTGTCAAATTTGCTGTAAAAAAAAACTGCTACTGTTATTTCAGTTTTTTGCCCAAACGGTGAGGAATTGGAAAAAATGATATTTGACAAAAGTTGTGCAAAATCGTATTTTACATGGAACCACGAGGACAGAATGTGAAAATTTCAAAGACACAGCTACTTACAGATGTTTTAAAATTCAGTAACTACCCAAAAATGGTCTTTTATCAAATTTATTGTATTTTTCCTTCTCTCCTTGAAGCTAGTGCTTGTTCGGATAGTCTTTTAATTTAATTTTCAAGTGCTTTCATCTTTGTTGGACTCGTTAACATGTAATTCCATTTTGGATTTATGTATTAGTAAGTCATCCTTGTAGGAATCCCCGTGGGTTTCCAAAGTCGCTTCCACATTGTGATTGGGTTTTACTTCTTTTCTCTCCTATCTTTCCTCTTTCCTCGTGCTTCGGTTTTCGGGGCGTGACAGTTGCTTGCTTTCGTGTTATCAGTGTGTAATTTGTTCCCTCTTTCTCTCTTAATACTTCCATCTTGCATTTCCCCCCTTTCTACTGACTAAAAAAATGTTTTTAAGACCCTGCTGCTGCTGCGCCAGTTTTTAAATATATATATGCATATCTGTGTATATGTATATATTCATTCAAAGCTCAAATACAGCCCTCGAATTTTCCCTACTTGGTGATTATACACATCTGGGAGCACAAATAAACTAGAAAAAAAACCCACTTAAATTAGATCTAGGAAATCCAATAGACAACTACCTCCTTAGTAACAACTTTTGATCATATATGTGATGTTATGGTTTCATCTCCAAAATACTTTTTAACAACTTCTGTTTTTGATCTTATACAATTAAATGCAATTTTGTTTGATATCTTTGAACTTCTTAAATTACATCATTATATTAGGATATATATTTATATATTTTAATGTGTATATAGACTTTATTAATTCTTAGAATCACAACCACAAGTGGTACGTTCATGTAGTAAGGGTCAAACACTCACTGTTTCGAATGAATGCGAAGTTTTGCATAGTTTGGTCTAGAATACAACATCTGTGACAACGTGTATCATGATTGGAAAACAAAGAAGTAGACACCTACAAAAAGTTTTAATGTGTCCACACATATGCATTACATGTATTTCTGAACATAAATAAAGGACCAATACTATGCTTCCAAATTTGTATTCCAAATGTTGTTTCTGACACATGTGACAGTCACTTACTCAACTTTCATGGGACAATGTTGAAGTGTTAGATTTTAGTTTTATTGCAAACTAAAAGCTTATGGAATTGTTTAAAAGTTAAAACATAATCTGCATAGAATGTTAGGCACTTGTGTTTTCTGAGTGCTATGCTTCTCAATTTTGAATTGTAAACTTTTTCCCCAAGTTCTTTGTTAGATTTACCCAATGCCTTGGTATGTGGTACGAGCGACTACTACCACAACATGTTAAACATCTATCTCCAAAAAGTCTATCATGAATCTATGATTTTCATTTCAAACTCTGCCTAACAATTATTACTTGTATTTGTGATTTTAGAGCAAGGAGGACGATTGTGCTATACTGGAAATTGGGAAGCACTCATACTATATTGTGAAAACAAAATCCTTATTTAGAGGTTAGAAGTTTCTTGATTTGATTTGTTACTCAACAGATGCAATTGATCAAAACAACATGAGTTTCTGAAGTGTGTGATATACCCCAAAAACAAAAAATTAAAAAAATGAAACAGATTCCATAATGGTCACATGCCTACGGTTCGCTTCTAATCCATTTCGTTAATTACATTTTCAAATGATGTTATGCCAAATTTATTGGATGATTACCTTGTGAAGTTGAGTAATTTAGTCTATAGGTGTTAAATACGTGCTCGTATGCTCATATATCATTGTTTGCTTGTAGTTTTGCGGGCGTGCCAGAACCAAACGGGCTCGGTGTGTGTGTGCAAAATTTCCCTAAACGCTTGTGTGAGTGATACACAAGGCTTTATGAATCTGACTTCTAAACAGAATGATTGTGTGCAGTGAGTAGGAAAGTACCCTCACCCTAAATTCTTTAGCAGTACTGAAGCGCACAAGCTAAACAGTGTTGAGTTTACCAGGTAAACAATCACAAACGGATTAATAAAATGAAGATTTTATTAAATGTTTGGAAAATTAAACAGATCTAAAGAACAAACCAGAACAGACTGATTATCCAAAAGAATAAAAAGAAATAACAAAAGGGCAAACCTATTTGCTATGAATGCTGAAAAACAAAGAGTTGAATGCTTTGAATGCTTCGAATGCAGTGTGTATGCTATTTTCGTGATGACGCGAAGTCCTTTGTATGCTTGGCCTGCTTTCATATTTATAGCGGCCTCTAGGAATTCTGATAAGGAAAGAACTCCTTTTCTTGCGCCCTAAGTTGCGTGGCTGATTGGCTGATGTAGGAAGAAACCTTCTTAATCTCTAACTCTTGCCTTATCTCAACTCTTGATTGAACCAATCCCTATATTCTAGGGATTAGTCTTCCAATCTAACTGGACGTGATTAAATACTTTCCAAACCGGACTCTTGCTTCCTAAAAATCTGGGATGACGTCGTCTTGACAACTGTGACTAGCACCGCCTTCTCCTTTCAGCCCATCGGCCTTGTCAACTACTTTCTTTCAGATGAATTGGGCTTAACCAATTTCAATACTTTCTTCTTTTATGCCCGATTACCTTTTTACGAATGCCTATGGCCGATCGGACTTATACAGCCATCCTTCCTCACATTGTGTCCGATTGGCCTCCGTGCTGCTTTGATCCACCATCGGGCTTACGTTGTATTAGGTTATGTTATTCTCGTGCCCGATAATCCTCATCCATGCCCATCCTTCCAATCGGGCTCATACCACGACACCCAACAACCTTGTGCCTACCATCGGGCTTACAATCTCCACTCGAGTCCGATGAGTCATAGATTCATTCTGCCGGCCTCCCCTCTATCCAACTTAATGCCACTCGGACTCAAAAACCTTTGACGGTTTTTGGGTGCAAACAATCATATAGTCCGTGCATAGCACGAGTTTTGAATTTGATCAGTTGGTTTTTTGCAGAGAAGTTCAAAGTCTGCATCTGTAACCTTAGTAGCATAGTTTTATGCATTCCACTCAATATCAAAATTCTCGAATTTGAACGTGACAACTGTGATATGATATGGTAATTTCTTCTCTTATGATCTCTATCAATCATTTATGTATATGTATATGCATCTGTATTATATGTAGGTAGATGGATAAGAAATGATACATGTGTTACATAGCTATTGCTTGGACCTTTTGTGCTATGGATAATGGTACTTACGAAATTGATGGATTGTTGGATCGGTTAGGTATCATATTCAAGCCCATCAGTCCGATTGTATGGTTGCCAATACTCTCACGAACGAGATGGCCCCCGTGCTACACAAGTGTCATGATCTTCTCTATATAAATTTGCATACGCTTTTATGTATATTTCTCTGCATGTAGTTGTACTTATGTTTGTTACACTTAGAATTAGATAGAATTTCTCACATTATTCTTTGGACAAATGCTAAACCAACCTATGCGTAGCACAAGGTGTCAACAAGTATACATTAATGTATAGAGATTTTAATAGAAAGTGAGAGGGTGTAACCAAAAAAATAAAATAAGATGTGAAAGGGCATTCAATAACTTCCTCAATATATAATACAGGTCAATGTGTGAAAACTGAAAAGGCAGTGTTTTTGTCTTCGGGAATGAGGAAGTGAATTTATGAAAAGCATAAGGGACAAAGTTGTCCTTTCAGTGCAAGGTTTAAACAACAGTTGATCGCGATTTGAGTGAAGCTGCTACAAGCCTACACCCCTACTTTTGGAAAACGCGGATGAAACAGGAATTGAATCACGTTAGCTTTTGCACTAGACTTCTCCCAAACAGCTAAAGCCTAAAGTACTGCAATTGCGGGCCTATCGGGCGATTGACAGCCCAAACGCTATGTCAAACAGGCACATAATATAGATGCTGCAACTATACGGCCTCGTTTGTTTGCCGGATAGGATAAGGGGGTATAGTATTAAGTGTAGTTAGTTCTGCTAGGATAACTAACTACAGGATAAAAATAATGCAGTATTATTTTTATACTGTGTTTGGTAACTACCGAATTATACTGGGTATAAAACTAAAATACTCCAACACTATGTTTGGATAAGCATGGTATAAGACGGGATTAATCCTTACTTTTCCCAAAGTGCCATTCAAGTGAAATTCATGGAGCCATGAAAATTTGTGTTTCATTTGTAAAACAGAACAGAGATGGTTCTAAACATACAAATTATACAATCAATCATCCATGTATACTGGATCGATGAAGAAATTAAAACAAAAGGACTAAAATCAAAATATCTAGAACAACAGCAGAAAAGCGTAGAATCAAACATTTTCTTTTTAATTCCAATTCTAATACTCTACTAGAACCACAAATAATTAAAAGGATTATTCTATTCCTTCTTCCAAAATTTTCTGGGAAACCAAACAAAGTGGAAAAACCCAAAAGAAAAACAGTCATAGATCTCCAGAGGGTTTTGACGAAAGAAAAAAAAAAAAATCAAACTACACAAAATAGAAACATGTATAGATCTGGAAAAGAACATATTTTGCACCAAAAAAAAAAAAAAACTGATACAAAAAAAAAAAAAAAAAAAAAAAAAAAAATCAAAACCAAACAATGCATACATGTTTTTGACAAATCAAATACAAAAAATAAAATACAAATTAGGAACATGTGCAGATCTGGACTACAAGATACAAACAATACAAAATACAAAATATAAACATGTACAAACCTTCGATCTGGGTCTTCATCTTCGAAGAGAGTCTTCGTCTTCGTCTTCGTCATCTATCTTCGAAATCATATTCGTCTTCATCGATCTGGTCCTTTCTCTCTCTCTCTCTCTCTTCATTGATCTGGACCTTCGATCTTCTCTCTTCGAAATCTTCTCCTCTCTGTCTCTCTCTCTCTCTCTCTCACTTCGATCTGGTCCTTTCTCTTTCCCTCTCTCTTCTTGATCGCAACTTTCGTTTCTCTCTCTCTTCTCTCGATGTATTGTGGGTTTTTTTGGATTGTGACTGTGAGCCCATATGTGAGGTGCCTTTTATGTGAAGGATAGAATGGTCATTTGTCTAGCTTATCCCACTCACACCTTATCCCCGCATTTTTAATACCACCTCCCCCCAGTTATTAAGTTATCCCTCCTAGGCAGCATAAATTTTAACCACAGATCACAATACCTTGAGTTAACTTATACTAAAAAGACACAAACAAACACAGTATAGGCCCGGATTGGACTATTTTAGTCCAATCCCCTTAAGTTATCCGGCAAACAAACAGACCCTACATACATAAAACCATCTCACTTGTCCCTCAACCTTCTTATCTCCTATTTTCCTTTTTTATTTAAATTTAAAGATAGAGAAAACCACCCACTCTCCTATGTGGCTATGCCATATCAACTGCCAAAAATGTAACCATCAGGCACTAACCCACCTTCAAAGAGAGCATTTTTGCTCACCCAAAAAGTGGTTCACCAAAGTCTTTTATTGGTCAATATAGTGGGACTCAAGATTAAACACCATTAATTAAATTATGAATCCCACTGCATTGACCAATAAAAAACTTAAATGAGCATTAGTGAACCAAAAATTGAATTACCAAAATTATGTTCACCTTCAAAAGAGCACTACTATGCCTCGCATTATTGCCTTCAAAAACCAACCCATTCTCATTTTCATTGCCTTTTCACACACACCTGTCATTGTCTCATGTTTCTCTCTCTCTCTCTCCTCTCCAATTTTCTGCAACTTTTACAGTCACAAATACCCATCTTACAATTGACCTTTTGGCTTCTTTGATAAACACAACTTTGTAATTCTGACACCAAGGTGCGAATGGAAACAGGCAATTGAGCTGTCTCATTAAAAGTAAGTTTTCATTTAATTTTTCACTTTTGTATTCTCTCTTCATTTTTTCACTTTCTTAGATTCTCTACTCTTATGAACCAGGATATTGCTGCCTAGGTTTCCAATTTAGATCATATATTCCCACTACAAACATCTATGTTAGATTTCATGCATCGATCATACTATGATAACCGTCTGTGTGCAGTAAAATATTAGGTTTAGTTGCTTAAATTTCTGATAATGACAACAGTATTAATTGCAAACAGTTGGAGTTCCTTATTACTTTTCGTCACTTCAACTATTAGAATTTATTTTCTTATTACATTGAATCATTTCATTATTCACCATATTTTTCAATGTTCTTTTATAAACTTATACAAGCACTACATTTTTTTTTTACAAGAATGAACTCCATGCTTGAGACAAAAATAATACTACCTCCGTCTCATTTTATGTGTCTATTTTGGGGAATCCAATTATTTAAGGGGATAAAAAAAATCTACACCTACTTTCCACAATTGCCCATAATCATTACACTTTCCTTTTTTGCTTTCTTTTGGTGTTGAGTGTAAGGAAGGGTAGTTTGAGAAACTAGGTAAAATTTACATACTAATTTAAGAAAGTGGATAACAATTTTAGGACATCCCAAAAAAGAAAGATGGACACATAAAATAGGACGGAGGGAGTACCATGAAGATGTAATTAACAGTAATAATAAACCAATTACAAAGAACAAAATTAACTCTGATATCTCATGTAGTGATCCCACGTGTTGTTTGGTTTAGCATAAATAGTACTGTAATGTAATTGACCTTATTAGTACTATCTTTCCATATTGTGGGTCAAAAGGAATATTAGAATTAACTTAGTATCATCATGCCTCATCCATTATGTGTCTTCAATAATTGCAAGTTTCGAATTTTTAATTTCATACTTTGATGTCAATATTATTTCTCCATTCACCACTATACATTATTTTAAGCACATTTTAAAATTAAACAGTGGTAAAATTTCACCATTTTTAATTATGAATGTTAAAACTTGTGAAATTTATAAAATTTTTCACCACAATCATAATTTGGGTGTTTGGTTTCTCTAAGGTGTAGTTTGGTATCATGGTGTTTTTACACTGTTTTGTGGGTTGGTCAAGCAAGGGATTCCTATTCCCCAGGGGTGGGGCATGGCCCCCCTAAATTTTTTAAAATTACATTTTTTTGTATATATAGTTGTGGAAATTTTCAAATTTTTTATTTAGATTCCCCCCCCCCCCCCCCCCCCCCCCAAAAAAAAAAAAATAGCATGATTATTACATAACCCCCAAAAAATATTGGTAAGGCTAAAAATAAGAAGGGTTAAATACATTTTACACCTTTATAATTTGTCAGACGTGTCAGTTTGGTCACTGTAATTTAGAAAGTGTCACTTTAGTCCCTGTAGTTTCATAAAAGTGTTGATAAGTCCAATAAGTCCTTTAGTGACGAATAATTTTGTCTCTAAAAGCAAAAATTTTGTCACAAAAAGTGTTTGAGGGACTAAAATGACACACTTATGAAAGTACAAGGACTAAAATGACACTTTCTAAACTACATGGATCAAATTGACACAAAGGGAAAACTAACAGGGTATAAAATGTAGTTAAGCAAAATAAGAATTTAGATTTAGTATGTTGGCCTTAAGGGTGTAAACAGTTCGGTTTGGTTCTGTTTGGTGTGGTTTTTGACAAAACTGATCGGTTTCGGTTCGGTTCGGAGTGTGTAAATTTTTTGTTCGATTTCGGTTTTACATTGCACAAATCAAATGAATAATCGAACCGAAACCGATCGGTTCGGTTCGGTTTGTTGGTTCAGTTCGGTTTTTGAACACCCCTAGTTGACCTAATTGTAATCGAACCACTCAAAAATTGAAATTAAGTATGTTATATGCTATATAAATTGGTCAAATTGTAATCTAACGCATCCTAAATATTTAAACCAATAATCTCTCTTCTCACTTACTAATTGAATTCAGCCTAAAGTATTTTACCATCATTGTTCTCTTCCTTCTAACATACCATTTGAATCCAACCCAAATCATTTTACCATCATTAAATTTTACATGCAAATGTGGATTTAAGAATTGACCAAAAAAAATTTGCCTCAGGGGTGCTGCCCTCGAACCCCCGTGTAATTCTAAGCCGCTGTACACGACCCCCCCAAACTTTTATTCTTGGCTCTACCATTGCCTATTCCTAAGGGGCAGCTTAGAAATTTCACATAGCTAGTTGTGTAAAATTTTACATAGCTAGTTATATGAAATTTCACATCACTAATATTTCTTTTCACAAATTTCACAAAACTAGTTGTGTGAAATTTCACATCATATTTTCTTTTCACAAATTTCACATATCTAGTTGTTTGAAATATCACATAGCTATTTATGTGAAATTTCACATCACTCTTTCTTTTCACAAATTTCACATAACTAGTTTTGTGAAATTTCATATAGCTAGTTGTGTGAAATTTCACATCACCTTTTCTTTTCACAAATTTCACGAAAAATAATAATAATCAAAGTGGTGAAATTTCTCCATATTGAAAGTGTTGAAATTTCACCAGTATTTTCAAGAACAAGGATGCTAAGGCCTGCAAAATTCCACCACCCTCACCTCCCCTCCCCCCCTCAAAATATATCAACAATGGTACTAGTTTTGTACACGATTCTAACGATTTAAATTCTGCGAAAAATAGAGTTATAAATCAAAAGTTATGGAGGTTAAAGTTTGAAAAATAATTTCAAAATGGGCCCTACTATGGTGTGCGCTCTCACGCAGTGCGAGCGTATCTCCACTATGTGGCTTGGACACGTGTAAGAGTACTACTAATTGTTGAATTTTTGACCCATTTGTGTGAGTGTGACACGTCATGAGGACCGTGTTGTGTGCTACTGGTAAATGTTTTTGTGCTTAAATTGCAAAATAGAGCATCGTGGGCCGCGAGCGTGGAGGCACGTGTGGTGAGGCTAATTTCGTCTTCTGTTTTATTTTGTCCATTTGTCTAATATATTTGTTTTGTAAGAATCTAAACCAAAGTGCAAATAATTAATTGTCCATAAATCACTATTTTTTTCAAACTAGGGATCCCTAGCTAATTTTCCCAAAGAAAAAATGGCAATATGAGGGTGAACCAAGAATAAAAGTTAAAGAGTCGAGTAATACTATATTGCCACATGACTCAACATTTGTATCACATTTTGGATACAAAATTTGAGAAGCATAGCATTACTCTTTCTAAATTTGAATCCCAAATTTGGTTTCCAAATGACTCAACATTTGTATCACATAATATGACAGTGATCGGTGGTACGTACCACATGTCACAGCATATTGCAAAATTGACAAATCATTTGGAAACTAATTTTGGGATTCAAATTTGGTATGCATATCATTACTCTAAAAATAATAATAGTAAGAACCATAGTTTCAGTGTAGGAGTACTAAACCATAAGAGTCCACCGGGAAAAAAAATTAAAATACCAATGTTCAGAAGAAAAAAAAAAGTTGCAAAAACTTTAAGAAAATCATTTAAGTGGATCCCAAATTGGTTCCCGAATACTTTGTCAGTTGTGCCACATAATTTGATACCAATCAGTGTGACAAAACATTTAAGAAACAATTTAGAATTCAAAATCTGGAAAAGCATAGCATTATTTTCAAAAAAAAAAAATTGTGGCATCCTTACATTGTGATATATTTGTGTGTATATATATGTATACATAAATGTATATACGTACACTAGTAATTGCTCGTGCCCGTGGGCACGGTGCAAAAAAAAATCTCTACATATAATCATGGTTCCAAACGTAATTTGCATATACAAACACCAACACCTATGTGAGGAAACAACATAGTTGTATACATGTACTACATAATAACAGTGAACCCAGTTGTTGCAATATTATGGCAAATGCACATATAATAACTTGTCAATTAGCAGAAGAACTCCAGGAAATACTGGAACTTGCTGCCGTGGTTTAGAGTTGGGTGGTAAAGGTAAAATTTTAATATTTTTAGTCCTCTCACATGATCAAGTAAATTCAATGGTGTCTTCAAGTATTCGTTTGGTAATTAATAATTTGAGTATGTTTAGCATTAACTTTTTGAATATATTTTGATGTATTAAAAAAGAAATTCTAATCTTGCCTTCACTCACAGTAAAGGGGGAAAAAGAAGAGAAGAAGAAAACATTCTCAATAGCATGAACCAAAACATTCGCACGTGATGGAAAAAATCAAAGCAAAAACCAACCAGTAAAATCAAAGCTCAATCACGTTTCTCCAATACATCAAAACTGACACCAAAGTGCAATCATAAACAAACCAAAATGGAAATAATCCCAATAAACATTAGAACCCAACAGACTCTAGGAAATTATCTTTTAAATTTTTGTGAAACAATTTAAAGAAGGGACATTTCTCTATAAGTGATTGCTAGCCCCGAAAAAGCCATTCAAACACTCTTGTTCTTCAATAGTTTTAACTAAGATTTTGCAAGCTTCAACGTAGTTCAGAGGATAAATACATACATGAAACCAATCAGTTATATGTTTTACACCAACACAACCTATTTCACCTTCCAAAAACTCATTGAACAATAATGACAAACACGCAACATGCAATAATGTAATCACATCAACCAAAGTCTAAAGGAATTTCCAAATTCATAAAACCAATTAATAAAAAAAATAGGAAAATTAAAATACCCATTTAACCCCAAATTCATAAATTCACTAATGTTTGCTAGACTAAAGTGACCTCGATGGTTTAAAATGGTAAGAAGTAAATGAAAACTTGCAATCTTGCCTTTTTTGTACCATTCATCTGTAGGTCATGGTTTATTTTAGTACTTCCTTGTCCAAAGCAATTGAAGGAAAAGAAATTCCAAAACTAAAAACTAATGCCTTAATCCAAATGTAGATAGTTAATAGCAAACAATTAAAGAAACAGATAAACATTGATCCATATAGTAGTTTATGTAGAGCTGCACCAAATCCGTTTGGTAGATTATGTAGAGTCACCAAATCCATTACTATTATATTTGTCCTTTTTGAACAGTTAACATAAAGGAAAAAGAAATAGATACTTGCGAAACGACCATTATAACATGTTCTTCCCCTAATCACCTACCATTGGCCATCTTCTCATCTTAAGATTAGATTAAAATACAAAGGATGTGTTTGATAACCCAATGAAGTGCTGAAAATAAAAAGATTCAGCAGTTATTCTTTTTCAGTGCGTTTGATAACATACTACTTAATTGAAAAGGCAACCCCAAAACCACTGAAAACTTTAAGTGAACAATTTTTACTGAAAATAATCACTGAATGCTGTTGGGAATTTAAAAATGTAGAGCCAAATTCCCCCAAATAAACACACACACATGAACAATAATTAAACATGCACACCAAAGAAAAGACACACAGATTTCTACGTGGTTTGGCCAAACACCTGCCTACGTCCACACCTGAGAGATCCATTCTTCACTATTGAGTAAAACATAGTACAAGTTACATGGATTAAATCCCATAACCCAAATACAAGCCCCTTGTATACTCCCCACTCAATACCCCAAAGAACCTGACATAATCACTGTAATTAGAGAAATCATAGAGACAAAGAAATACCCTCTTTACCTCACATCCTTATAACGCCGTGAACACCCCTCACAGAAAACCCCAATGATTAATGTCTCATGGCCCAAAGGGGCACCCTCTCTTTCTCCCATCTACATGTGTATATCATGCACATACATACACATACACAGCCTGCATCTATGGCAAAGAATTGATGTCAATCACACTACCTGCTTGTATATCTAATAGGATAACATCCAACACTATTGATATATTGCAATCTTGCGGCTTGTACCATATCACAACAAGACTCCCAAGCAAGTTTGTTTCCTAAGTTGATAATAATGGGATAGACCCCACAAACATGTGGTTGATGCTCAAGAATCACCCCCTCAACCACATGTGGGGTAAATGTCTCAATTCTTAGTTTGTCACACATCATCAGCACCCCTCCTAACAAGAATGCTCGCCCTTAACTAGAGTGCCCACAAAGCCCACTACTTTGTAACCTGTTTGCCAAACCGCAAACATATCACCATTGGCCATCACCAATATCAGCTTGCACATACCTCGAATCCTCGAATCCACACGGGTCTCGACACCCCCAATTCGAACAATACGGCCAATACATGTGCAATTGCCCCGGGTTAATTATACGCATTAACTCCACCAAAGAAGAGCCTCGACTTCTCATTCTCCCAAAGCAGTATTTCTCCTCACCATCATCTGAACGGTGAACAAACCATCCATGCACTCACTTATATAAGAATTTTTCATCGAGGACTTGGGAGTACAACTTTACCAACCAGACGACACAAACCATCTACACTTTTTCAACCACCGTGTGTGATTTCAGCAACAAAATTAGATTCCTTCGCAACTTTGGGATTAATATCACACCACCCAAATAGCGAACCTGCTCCAAAAATATTTGATCAATGTTTCTACGTGCAGTATCCTAACAATTACCTCTGTCGGATAATTGCGCCTGTGTCTGCCCCCGTCTTCTTGGAACCCATCAAATTATTTTCTCCAGAAGCACATACTTACCGTACCCGGAATCTAACAACCCAAGAGAAATGCTCATATGAGTGGAATGTGAGAACCTCTCCACCATACGCAACCTGCTACAAACATAATAGCATCAAAATTATTTTTCGGCCCTAGATCCCAACCTGCTGTATATATAACACCCAGATTTCATGAATCCGTGCATGATTTCATGAATCCGCACCAACAGAAGAATGTGTAGCACCCAAAAACCTTAGGAACCATCTCTGACCCTAAATTCCAAGCAACATAGCTTATCCCTACAAGCTCCTTGAAATTCCAACCAATCATGATTCAAGTTTTGCTATACCATGCTACATGGAATAATTTACCATGACAAACTTCAAAAAACAAATCTGAAACCTATCATTCACGGGACCATGACCACCGTCACCATGCTACTAACACGTTTACCTATCCCCCCTCCCCCCCCCCCCCCCCCCCCCCTTTTCTCTTCATCATGTGTTATCTTTTAACCACCATGCTGTTAATCTCTATTGTCATTGCGCGTGCACCTCTATCACCGTGATCTGACCAACCATAACTCTAATATCACTTGTTGGGAATTTAAAAATGCGGAATCAAATTTTCCCAAATAAATACACACACATGAACAATAATTAAACATGCACACCAACGAAAAGACACACAGATTTCTACGTGGTTCGGCCAAACACCTGCTTACGTCACACACCTGAGAGATCCATTCTTCACTATTGAGTAAAACATGGTACAAGTTACATGGATTAAATCCCATAACCCAAATACAAGCCTTTTGCACACTCCCCACTCAATACCCGAAAGAACTTGACATAATCACTGTAACTAGAGAAATCACAGAGACAAAGAAATACCCTCTTTACCTCACATTCCTATAACGCTGTGAACACCCCTTACAGAAAACCCCAATAATTAATGTCCCATGTCCCAAAAGGGCACCATCTCTCTCTCCCCACTCTCTAGCTAAGAGTGATCCATCTACATGTGTATATCATGCACATATATACACATACACAGCCCGCATCTATGCAAATAATTTGATGTCAATCACACTACCTGCTTGTATATCTAATAGGATAACATCCAACACTATTGATATATAGCAATCTTGCGGCTTGTACCATATCACAACAAGACTCCCAAGCAAATTTGTTTTCCAAGTTGATAATAATGGGATGGACCCCACAAACATGTGGTTGATACTCAACAAATGCATTCTGTTTCAGTACTTGAAACATTTCTTTAGTTTTAAAACTTTAAGCTCTTAAAATTTTCAGTACTTCAAATTCAGCACTTAATTTTCTGTACTTAATTTTTAATTTTATCAAACACAACCAAACTTATTTAGTAGAAAACATCGTACAAAAGCGTTGATGTTTAAAACAACCTTTTCACCAAGTAGACTTTGAAAAACTAAGTTGTTGGGGTTTGAGGGGTCAAAATGCAAACCGTCGATCCGGTTATCACAAAACTTAACTCACACATCCCACACGTCTTGGAATTAGAGACGAACGTTTGACGAAATATTTTTCGTCGGTAAAGACCTTTAGTGATGAAAATCGGACTTTTAGTGACGAAATTTTTCGTCACTAAAAGTCATTTTTCTTGTAGTGTAACCCGAATCGGGCTCGGGGCAGGGCAGGGCGGGACGTTAAGAAACTCTTCTTCTTTTTTGTTACCATAACTGACTAGGTCAACAGAGCATCGGCACGCCTCCACATATATTGTCCAACGTGGAATTCCATCTACAGTGTGTTAAGAACCCTCCTATCGACGGGTGATTATGTACTTGTTCTTGAGGACACCAATTTGCTAATAGACCTCTTCTTTTTTTTTTTTTGTTACCATTACAAACTTTGGAGGAAGAATTGCTGAGTCACCAATGACCAGGTCACGTCTAATTATCCACAAAAGGTATGGTTACTATCAGCGAGTCCCCAAGCAAACTCAATTAAGAGTTGGTGTGACATCACTGTGGCGCTTCCAAAATTCACGTAAACGACTGAATTGGGTTCTTTGGAGTCGAGCCATTCTAGACATTCGGGTTCTTCTTTCCAAAGATTAATTAACCCGATCGAGTTTAAATATTCATCGTCTGAGATTTGATTATTTAAGTGTAGTTGAAGGAGAATTGTGTATATATATGGGAATATAGTGGAAAGTGAAAATGTCTCCATCGTCTTTTAAGATTTTCTCTCTTTAATGGCTGCCAAAATTTCTCTATTTCTTTTCATCCAAAGTTTCTCCCTTTCCTCACTCCACTGCCTTCTTGGGTCTTCTACTTTAGCCCTAAGACCACATCAAGCTAAAAAACTTACAAATCTAAAGTTGGCTGTCGCTCTCCCTCTTACAACTTGATTGTCTCTCTTTTACTGCTAGTAGTCGTTGAAGCCTTTGTTCACCGGTCACCGCCTTTGAAACATTCATCTTTGTGTAAGTGCAGTGTGCGTGTTCATGTGTCTTTTCATGTGTATATGTAGGTTCATGTGTGCGATGTGCTTTGAATCTTTGATGTTGAACAACTTGAATTTGATTATTGAAACACTGATTTTTGTTGAAACACTGGTGATTTTTCCTATTATTTCACTGTGTTGTTCATTAGGTAGCCAGCCGGGGCAGGGATGGGTCCCCGGCTATTAGTCAGGGTCAAGGTTGGGGAAGAAGTTCATTTTAGCTGGGCAGGGGCGGGGTATGGGGTCTCTGTCCCATACCTGCCCCGTTGCCATCCCTAGCACTCTCACATAATTTGGAAAGCGCTTTTGAGATACAAATTTGGGAAGCATACCATTATTCGTCATTTAGAGGGTGTTAAGTCTACATGACAAAATATAGGGTTGGGTTCAACCCACCAATTTCGGGTTGGAACTAGGCGGGTCCAGCTGGGCGATTAACCTGTCAAAAATATATTAAAAATTTATACGTATTTCACACACACTCTCTCTATCCTCTTCCTCCCTATATATATATTTGCTTAAAAAAGACTGAGTCATCGGTTCAACCTTGCACGAACTAGAATCAAACTATGACGTCATAATTATGTAAAATATACATTATTAATTTAATAATGACATTAATTAAAACTTATAGAAAATTCAAGAAAAAAATTTCACTCTTTAACAATTATAGTACACAGTGTCCATTTTATTAATCAATTATGTTTCGTTTCCTAAATTTGAATCCCAAATTTATTTTTCAAATTATTTGAATTAGTATTACATATTGTATAACTGATAATTGGTATCAATGACATTTCATGTGGTACATTTAATAAATATTTGAAAACCTTATTTGGTATTCAAATTTGGAAAGCATAATATTACTTTTTTAATTAAAGAAATTACAATACCCACATTGGAAATAAAAATATAACAACATTGTATAGACAATACTTTTGAACACTAAAACTTAAACTTCCAATGTATCGATTGTTTTACAAACTCCTGGTTGAACCGTTCCGATTTGGATAGTTTTGCAAAATTAGCACGGTTTTGGAAGTATTTTATTTGTGGCACACAATATGCGTCACAAATAGTAGGGATTTTTATTTGTGACGCACTAGATGCGTCACAAATAATAGGGATTTTTATTTGTGACGCACCAGATGCATCACAAATAGTTGGAATTTTCTTTGTAGTGCATTATATACGTCACAAATACTATGGATTTAATTGTGGAGTTTATTTGTGACGCACGATCTGCGTCATACATAGTAGGGATTTTATTTTTGATGCACCAGATGCGTCACAAATAGTAGGGACTATATTTGTGGCGCATCTGCTGTGTCACAAATTGTAGAGATTTTATTTATGACGCACCAGATGTGTCACAAATAGTAGGTATTTTATTTGTGACGCATTAATTGCGTCACAAATACTAAATACGCATCACAAATAATGATCTTTTGTGACGCATTTGCGTATCACAAAAAACCATATTTGTTGTAGTGATCACTTACTCCTTTAAGATCTCAATTGAATGCAAATCCACAAAAATTTCCCTCCTCCTGTAGTTACATAAGTAGGTAAACATCAAATTCAATTTAATAAACAATTGTATTATTAAAGCAATTAACGTTTACACAGAGTGACCTGAGAGAGAGAGTTTGTCCGTTCTGGACAATTAACATAAAGGAAAAAAGAAATGGGTACTTGAGAAATGAGCATTTCAACCTGTTCTTACTCTAATCACCTCCAAAGACAATTGAATTGACCATCTTCTCATCTTATGATTAGATCAAAATACAAATTTATTTTGTAGAAAACATCATACATTAGACTTGTTTAGTAAAAAACATCGCACAACATTATGATCATTTTTTAATTAGTTATCTCAACATCAAACTGAAAAAAAAAATATATGAAAGAAGTAGCGCATGAAGTTTCTCTCTCTTTTCAATGTCATTCAATTTAACTAACTCACATGCGAACATATATATACTAAAAAAAAATGCTATACTGGTAAACTTTCAGAACGAACAGTTGCTTACATACTAAAAAACTATTTCTGGACAACCAAGTGGAGTAGGCATTGAAACTAAACCAATCCAATCCACCAAATCCACTAACTTTGATGATCAAAAAATAAATAGTCAAGCAAGCTAATGTATTTTGTGACACTTTTCTCGTCACAAACCTATGTTTTGTGCACTAAGTCCATGAACCAATAACGCCGCAGAGAGAGAGAGCACTAAATCCATAAACCAAAATCGCCTTAGTAAAACCATCTCACCTAGTTGAGATGACTAGGATCCATACCCCCAATTGAGTGATTGTGGGTTCAAATTTTGGGATCGCTTTGAGGAGCTTATCTTTAATGTGGACTTTGATTTTTCCTGTGATATTGCGTCCCATTGTGTGAGTGTGTTACTAACTGTTAACTCAAAAATGCGTATTTCTTCTACTAACCCTAATCACAGAACCCTGTAAGGCTGTAACACCAGTCAAAAAAAGAAAACGCTTTAGTAATTAACCAAATAAAGAAAATATCAAAAACAGAACGGAATCAAAAAGCCCCCACAAGATAGATCTCCAAGGCCAACAAGAGAGATATCCTAAATCCATTTTAATGAAGTAGAGGCCTGTGGACCCATTGAAAAGCCTTCTCATGAATCTTTATTGCTAGATCTTCTTCTCCACCAACCAACATATTTATATAAACACACAGATAATCACTCTCATATCACAAGTTGGTGGTACGGTACCCATCAATCATATCATATACTGTTCACAACATTAATAATGGAAGTATATTTGAGTAAGGGTCAAATTGTACAAATAGCCAAAATTTTTGAGTTATCTCATATTGTCAAATTTTAAACGGAAGCAAGTAACTTGGTAATTTAAAAAAATTAAAACATGTATCATTATAGTACATCTTTAAAGTAAGTCAAAAGTATAGAAGTAATACGAATCTAACCGGTGAGAACCGGTGAGAATGTATTTTGAAAATATCATTTTAAACACACTTTAAGTGAGCAATCTGTTGGAACCATGATATCCAAAAGAAAAAAAAATTTAGGACTCTTTTATGGACAAATTAAAAAAAAAATGGTATACCAAAGTTATTAAAATTTTAAAAAAATCACTTAAGTCAAAATGCATCGATTGATAAAGGTGTAAAATACTTATGGGCATCAATACACTTATACAAATTATAGATTACAGATCATAGGTATAGATAGATTATGTTATTCCTATGAGGCAATCTGCATAAACAAAATAAACTGATAACAAAAGGAAACAGTAATAGCAAACAGAAAATAGAATTAAACTCACTGTTACAGAATACAGAAACAATAATATTGAGAAAGAATCCAAGCCCAGTGAACTGTTTCCTTAAGACGAATTTGCTCCCTCTCGGTGCACAAGGTGAATGAACAATTGTCTCCCAAGATAGAACGGATTTCCAATTCTGAAGAAGATGCACTTCAATCTTCAGAATACAGCGAACACAATACTGTATAATACTCGAACACTATGGAATGATATGCAGTGAGAGAGAGATTTATTTCGTGTTTATGAAATGTAATCAGAGGAGTATATATAACCAATGTAGTGACTGTTTAGAATCAACACGTCCAAACAGAGCATTGCATCTGTTGGATTGGTGACTTTACGAATCAACACATCCAAACAGAGCATCTGTTGGAGTGGTGACTGTACGAAACAGCACAACCAAACAGAGGTGACTGTACGAAATAGCACAACCAAACAGAGCCTTATCACTGGAAGGACATGACTGTTAAAAAAAAAACTGGAGGAAAATTCAAATAAATTTTCTCCAAAAAAGAATAGTCAACAAGCCCAGGACCACGGACCCACGACCCGCGCCCAAGCCCAGCCGGTCGGCGACGGAGCGCGCGTGGGATAAATCCCACAAAAGCCTAGGTCCTCCCCCCTTAACAAAAGCGGGTACCCCAAAGGGGCATGCCCCTTAGTTGGCTTCCCTCTTAAATATACCCTTAAGCTCTTTGATGTTTTTCCTATGTGGGACAACCAAGATTTCCCACATTTTTCCTCCTTCACCAATGTTTCACATGGGCCACTTTGGATGACAATTTCTCATTCATCCCTTATTGGATTTCAATATGTAAATATACGGCGTTCATCTCCTCACGGAGGAGAACGCATTCCAATGTGGTCCCGCCCCTAAAACCGTGTGGGATCCACCTTAAATTGGAGCCAAAGTTTACATAAAACTTGTTATTTGAAGTCCAATTTTCCAACAGATTATAGAATATAGATATAGATAGCTAGATTATAGATTATAGATAATGAACTTCTTATTGATGATGGTAATACAAATGGGTAATACTTGGGACACACTAAAAGACACAATTTTTGGGACACAATCCAAGAGATATGTCTATATCTCTCTTGTTGTTGGGACACAATCCAAGAGATGTGTCTATATCTCTCTTGTTGTTGTGTGTCCCCAAGAGATATGTTGTTGGGACACAATCCAAGAGATATGTCTATATCTCTCTTGTGACATATCTCTTGGAGATACACAACAACAAGAGAGATATAGACATATCTCTTGGATTGTGTCCCAAAAATTGTGTCTTTTAGGCGTGTTCTAATCTTTACTTAATACAAATTGAGAGCATCCAAACAAAGTCTAAAATATCTCTTTCTAATTTTTCACAAGTGTCCTGCATATAGGTGATGGTAATACACACACTGGCCCCTCTTGGTGGAGTGGCCATTCCCAAGTCTCACTGACCCAGGTGATTCCAATTCATATTTCATATGTGGCACTGGTGTTTTCAGAGTCGTACTGTGAAATGACATTCCTCACGTTTCCAGATTCTTCATGTTTGGTGACATATTCAATGACGACACAAAGCAAAAGAACAAACGGATAACAAGTCACAACCTTCTACAAGCACACACAAGGGCACGTAGAGGATGTTAAGTTTTGCGCTGAAAATATAAAATTTAGGGCTCGCATGGTAACGTTTCCTGTTTTGAGTTTTCAGTTTTTTAAAAACGAAAACCAGTTTTGGTTTTTTTTTTTTTGAAAAAAAAACAAAAACTTGTTTGGTAACATTGTTGATTTTTAAAAAAAAAAACAAAAACAGGAAACTCAAAACGACTTTTTGCTATTTTCATTTTTTACCCAAAATTTGAAAACGTTTTTTAAAAACAAAAAACAAAAACGTTACCAAACGTGTTTTTAATTTTCGTTTTCTAAAAAACAAAAACAGAAAACAGAAAACGACAACGTTACCAAACGAGCCCTTAATTTTTGGGACACAATTTTCATATAATTTTTACACAATTTTTTAAAAGATATGTCTATATCTCTCTTGTGTCACTGTGGGGTTCAGTGACATCACAAGACAAAGATAGACACATCTTTTAAGGAAGTTGTGTGAAAGTTATATGAAAATTGTGTCCCAAAAATTACTCAAATATAAATAGTGGTGGGCCTATAGGGGTTCGGGAGCAGCATCCTCAATTTTAATTTTTTTTGGTCTATGTTTGTATATTTTCTGAATTTTTGAGTGTATTAATGAAAATTTGGAATAAATTTTAGATTTATTTACACATATTTAAGGAATGAATTAGACTAAGAGGCAGACTGTAAGTGGCCTAAGAATTATCTAAATTTAGTGGGCTGAATTAATAAACTAGAGTAAAACATAGTATAAATTTTTTTACTTCAAAATTTACGTTGGGCTACAGCCGGGGCCAGCTTGTCCCACATACGCCCTTGAGCACAAATGAAACCACAAACACAAACCCAAACCCAGCTTTACCACACCCCACCATAAAACTTTCGCAAACATGTGATATCCCAACAAGAAGTAACAATAGGAGATTTTATGTTTATGAGTTTATGTAGGCTTTGTTTGATTCACGAATTTAGTGAGAGAAAGAAAGATAAATGCTTTCCTTTGTTTGGTAATCAAGATGAATGGTGAGGCAAATAGGAACGCAAAAAAATTATGAGAAACATATAATAATAATAATAATAATTATTATTATTATTATTTTTTTTTTGTATTTTGTGAGTAATTTTCCACCCTTGTTTCCTATTTTCAAAAATATTTTGATTTTTATTTTACCATTTAATGTTGTTTAAGCACACAAAATAGAAAGCACAAAAGAAAAACTTTTCATTCTTGTTTTTTGTTTCCTTCCATGAATTCACAAATCAAACAACTAAATTGGTAACCCCAAAGGGATTACTAATTTAACTACACATGCACACACATACCTGATCGCCCAGACGTGTCTTGGAATGTAAGCTAGACGACATAGACCCCCAAATGGGTCTATGTCGTCTAGCGTATTTATATATATATATATATATATATTAACCTACTATAAGAGTAAGAATAGCAGCAAGCAACGAGTTTAACGAGGACTTACCCCAAGGTGACTCCGAAGTGAAGCGAGGATGCAGCGAGATGAGTCGTAAATGGACACAATTTTGCTAACATACATTGAGGAAACAAAGGTGGAGAAATAATAATAAATAATTAAGAAAAAATTTATTTGGACATGTAAAGAGAGTTTAATTCCTATTTTAAGAGTTCACTTTGAGCCCAAAAAACTTAGGACGGACCCCATAAGAAACTCAGCTACTCCACTTGGCTCAATTTTTTGTTGTTTGTTAATTTGATTTTATTTATTTATTTATTTTTTTTTGGTAAAATAAAGGTTAGAGAAGAGCATCTGTAAGTGGCCTAGTGTGACCATGGGACTTAGGAGCCTCCAATCCGCGGGGCCAGAGTTCCTCAACGACTTACTTGACTCAACTTGCTAACGACCTATGCGTGTTTAACAGAAATTGAAGAGCTTGTAAGTTGTAACTGAGTGGTCTTTCCTTGCAATGGAGTCCTCTTTGATACACTAAGTGGTTTAGATGTACCTACGTCCTTTATATTCAGGGTCATAAAATTTTATTCTCAAGTTATAAAAGTTTGTTCCAGATAAGAAACTTTGTTCCATAGGTCATAAAAGTTTATTCCCATCAAACCCACTTTGTTCCCATCAAAACCACTTTGTTTCCTACCGAGAATAAACTTTTATGACCTGGGAACAAACTTACTTTTATGTCATGGGAACAAATTTTTATGACCCCAAGAACAAATGACGTAGATACAACAAAAACCACTTACTTGTACCAAAGAATTCTCCCATTGCAATACATGTATCTTATGATGAAAGAAATTCTGTAATTTAAAAGCACTAAAAGGACAATGTTTGTCACACCCCAATGTGCCCACGGCAGATTAGGACACGTGTAACAAGACTATACGCGTCCCAAATTACACTAATTAGGAAGAAAACATGAATTAACCCACTTTAAAGAACTTTATGGTGACAAAATAGCCCCAAGGGTAAAATGGTCATCAATAAAGTATATCAAATTTTATACCAAAAGATAGATTTTTGAGTTCCGGTTCCAACGCAGAAAACTGCGCGCGAATCCGAATTTTCAAGAAAGAGGTATGCACGTTTCCGTAAAAGTAGATGTGCTGTGAAATTGCATGCGAATCGATCCGCCCTTTAGGCCGGATCGATCCATCTTGCTATTTTTCCCCCAAAATGTCCTCCAGAATGGTCAGATCGATTCAGGTTTTGTATCTGTTGCTAAAAACCCTATTTTTACATGTCCAACTCATATCCAAACTTAACCAAATATCATGGAACATTTGGAAACCATTCCAAACACACTCCTAAACATGTTATAGACATTAACCAAGCATATAGAACATATTCACAACCACAATTGGATCAAACTAACCATGAACTCAACTCCTTTGAATCAAAACAAGTTTTTTTTTTTGAAACACAATTCTCATCAAAACTCATATGTCATGGAATCTTGTAGGAAATGAACTCAAACTCATAACTAACATCACATATACAAATGAAACTTGACTAAGACATTTGCAACACCATCCGGGCTTGCCGAGATGGTTCAACTAAACAACTTGCATCAAACCAACCAAAACATGGATACTTCCATAAATTCTCCAAGTTTGACCTCAACCTACCAAATTATAAGTTAAAGGAAGAAGGTTTCAAGGATACAACAAAGCACCAACATTGTCAAAACAATAACTACATTTTACATCATTTTACAAGTTAATATAGAAAACACATGAACAAGCCCCAAATCTCTCCCATATTCCCAACGCACGTCATTTCCTCTCCGGGTAATGCTCCGAACCTACGGTGATTATTATTTACCACAACAAAAAAGGAAAATAGGTTTTTTAAGCATTACGCTTTGTGAGCAATCTAGACATGATTGAATGTTTAACATGTGCAATATTACAGTTTAACACATAAATCATATCCGTAATCACCGAGTCACCGGTTCAATGATTCACTCAGACCCGAAGACCTCCCTTGGTCCCGTGGTCACTTCTATTCCTTGGACTTTCGTATTTATCAGATTCTTCCTCTTCTCCTCCCTTATTACTCCCAACAATGAATCATTTACCCGGTGCTTATTGATTACCACATAAACACATATGTACATAAACATGGCAATTCCACATATTGACATGCAAATCATAAATCTAACAATTTCATAACTTCTAAGCATGATTTCAACAACCCAATATATGTAAAGAAACATTGAACACCTTAAATCACAATCATTCTTAGGTTAGAAAACTCACCTTACTCAGATTCTACCCAAATTAAGCTAGAAAATGTAGAATTGCATCAAATCCAGGCTCAATTCCTACTCCAAAGTAAATCCTACATGAACTCGGTGAACCACGGGTCACCGATTAGTACAAGGTACCAAAATTCAATGATTAAAAGGTAAATAGAAGGTATAGGAACGATCGTCTCACGTTCGTGAGTCCTAATATGGCTTCAGTTCGCAAATTGGACGAACGGCGGCGACAGAACGATGAATAAACGGCGTCGGTGTCTCAGAATCTCGTAGTCTCTCTCCAAACTCTCTCTCCTTTCTTTTAATTTTTCTATAAATTTTGTTTGGAGGGCCTTCTCCTCTTGACACACACAGACACATGCAACTAACATGAGGTGTCTAACCCTCAATTTTCCATCTTTTCATTATACCCCCGGAATATCTTAAGTTCTTATTATGAAATCCCTCAAATGTTCCATTAGGTACCCAATTATCTAATGAGTGTTTGTCTAAGTCTCATATGGGTCCCAACGTGGGACCCACATATTTGTGAAGTTGCTATCGTACCTACTAATTATGAATATTTTTTAATTATGCCCTTATATAGTATCAAAATGAGAACACATATAACATCATATAATGTGAAAGTAGTTAAACAAGTATTCATTTAATCACATAAATGCATTTAACATATAAAATACAAATTTATTTCATCCGGGCCCTTCATACGTCCCACTCCATAACCTGTCCAACCTCACTGGGGACTTTTTCTAAATGGTATCCTTCTTTGAACACTTTTCATACGGGCGAGTCCAAAGCCTCCCCTAAACCCATTTTATACACTAATTATATAAATTAATGTATATTAAATGAATATTAAATCATTTTTCCGGGTATAGGTGTTACAATGTTACTCCATCCCTCCCTCAACTATGAGCACTTGTAATATTGTACTTATCAAACAACTACTTATGACCCAGTGCAAGTGCACGGGAGATGTATAAAACACAAAAGTACTATACAATGAAAAAAAATACATTATTAAAATATAAAAGAATGATCGTGCAAATGGTAAACAAAAGATGATAATGTTGTATATAAATTATATGTAATTTAAATCATAAATTCCAACAATAGTAAATTCAAAACACTCAATAACTGAATGAACTTGAATATTTTAGTCCTTGATGGTTTGGAGAATATTTCTTTAAAACTTAATACCGATTAAACAAAATAACAATATTCAACCACACACCGAAACTACATAAATGACACCTACCTGTAATGTCAAGAGAACATAGTCTCATCACCTTCTAAAGTAACACACTTAATCTTCTTATTTCCTTCAAATAAGAACCAAAAGTCAGCAAATATATGGATGAGCAAACTTAAACTAAACTTTGAGGTCTACATAGAATACAAAAGAACTGTAGATATTGATATAAACATGCATATTACTACACTTCCATACATATGTAGAAGCATATGTAAATATATATATAAAAATGCATTTGCATATGTAAAAACCATGGTGCTTTTTGTTTGACTAGTAAGAATACAATGTCGATGGACAGATCAAACAATACATGAATTTTTTACCACACCACATACTATATATATTCAGGTATATATGTATATAATCTCAGTCAGATGTCTAATGTGAACAAATTTTTAATTTTGAAACTAAAATTGTTGACTAAATAAATGCTATCTAAATTTAGTTAGGATATTTGAAATATGTTAAGATACATATTTCTTTAATTCAAATTAAAGGCAGATGATAAATTACATATCTAAATTAATCTACATTAAATTAGTCATCGAATTTAATAATCTACATTAAAAATCGGTCAATCCTTGTTAATATTAACACAAAAATGTAACGAATTTTTTTTTAATGATCAAAATTCTAGAAGATTGCCACGTGGCTAAAGTAAATATACATGTATATTACTACACTTCCATATGTAGAAGCATACGTCTACATATATAATTACACTTGCATATGTAAAAGCTATGATGCTTTTTGTTTGATCAGAATACAATGTAGATGGACAAATCAAACAACACGCGAATTCTTTACCACACCAGATGCTTTATATACATACACATACATGTATATATATTTATATACTCTCAGTCAGAGATGTCTAATGTGAACAAATTTTTAATTTTGAATATAAAATTATTGACTAAATAAATGCTATATTAATTTAGTTAGGATGTATAAAAAATGTTATGTTACATGTCTCTTTAATACAAATTCAAAGGTATATAATGAATAAAATATCAAATCCAACCTATATTAAATTGGTCATCAAATTTATTTAATGGTCAGTCATTAATTAGAACAAATAAGTAAATATATATGTTTAAATAATCAAAGTGCTAGAAATTGACACGTGGCAGAAGCAAAAGCTTCTGCTTTCATGTATATACTAGTTGTAACCCCGTGCAATGCACGTGTTTGTTTGTTTGTTTTTTTTAGGGGGTCAAAATGGCACCAGATATCTTCTTCTTCTTCTTTTTCTTTTGTTTTTTTGTTTTCGCAAATGCACCGTATACTTGAGAAAACGATTAAAAAAAACATGATACAAGATAATTAATAATGATACAAAAAGACTTAAAGTTCCTCGTGCCTTTTCTTTTTTCTTTGGTTGAACCTATTTTATTTTGCCTGAATAGGAAATTAGTTGATAGGAATAGTATGAACTATATTTTCATGACATAACTCAACATACTATAATATATATCCACAACATTTTGATGCATCAACTTGATTTGTACAAATTTAAAATTAATGCACGGGTTAGTCGAAAATAAAAAAATATTAGTAGTATACACTTTGAAATTAGTAGAACTAAATAGATTATATTTCAATAAAAAAATCACTCTTGGCAGAAGTCTATAATTTATAGTGTGTAATGAGTCTCACAACAACCTTCATGCATTTCATATTTTTTTTCACTTGTTATAAATATTAAGACTTTAACCATTTTGTTTTTATTAATTTATATATAGAATAAACTTGGGAAAAAAGAAGAAGAAGAAGAATATATGTTCCAGAAGATGATATGTCCAGAAATATTATGCTAAAGCCAAACTGCCAGGTTAGTAGCAAAGGACCTGGGCTATCCGGAATGGGCACTTGTGGCCCGCCAATCCCGAGGTCATCGACTGTTACCGCTCGGGGTATTCACGTAGCTCTCCACAAGGTGTAGTTTGACAACCAAGCCGCTCAGCAGTTTTCTTATCTGGCCAGAAGTTGATTAGGAAGGGTAAACGGTTTCCTAAACCACTTAGAAAACTCCCCTAAATTTGTGCAAATTAATTGCAATCAGATTAGGCTTCCAAATTTGCATACTTTCCATATACAGGTAGACTCTTGAATCTATAAAAGAGACCACCTACCCTCTTTACAGGGGGATCGCATTCTTAACCTAGAGAATAACAGTTTATACTGATTCATACACATATACCCCGCCGGTTTTACTGGTAGTGCCGCCCAAACTGTTGGCTCACCAGGCCCGCCGGTGATCTGTTAGTTAAGCGCTCAGACACACCCGTGGATGTAGGTCACCTCATTAACGGGGCCGAACCACATACAACTGACTGTGTCTCAATATCTCTATCTGAATCTCTCTCACCAATTTTTGACATCATCAGTTTGGCACCGTCTGTGGGAATCGATAAGTTTTTCACCAACAAATTCCTTGACTGATCAACATGCCACCGAAGATGGGTAAGAAAAATACTGATCCGGTCGGTCAGGAGAACTTGCAGCTCGAGCAACAGGCCGTCTCCATGACCTCCGAGCAAATGACAGCGGCGCTCACGCAACTTCTGGAAGGCCAACGGCAAAACCAGCAGCAAATCGAAGCACTGTTGGCCTTGCAGAAAAAGCGCCCTCAATCAGAGAACCAGACCGGGAAGAGTGCCCCCAATCGGGAGCCCACAAGAGTCCGGAACCATACCCACTCTGCGCCGGTATCCCTGTCGGATTGGGAACGCGCCTGGGATAGTAACCGTAGTAGAGCGCCCAGGTGGACTAGGCGGCAAGCTCGGACCAATCCTCGTCGGGTGAAAGATGCCAGAGACATCATCAACAGGTGACGCGCCACCAGGAGGGACGGATCAGGGCCAAAGCCCCGGGAATCAGCCAAAGACCCTCCGGCCCAGAGCCAGGGAGATCTTAGGCATACGATTACCCGGAGCTGGAGCCGGGTCCTATCCTCAAGGTTAACACACTTCGAAGAAGACGCCTCGTCGTCTGATCCGACTTACCGCTCGGACATTAAAAGGAAGCCCAAGCGGAAAGACGTGAATGCTCAAATCCAGGGCTTGCAAAAACAGATCGAGCAACTGAGCTGCAAGCAGCGTCACGACCATACCAACACGGAGACTGAGTCGTCCTATACCGCTTGGGTCACCTGATTTCCCATCTCGTGGAAGTTTAAGCCACTGCATCTCAGCTCTTATGACGGGATAGGGAGCCCAGTGGATCACGTTCGCACCTACAGGTCCCAGATGGCGTTGGTCACCACCGTCGACAAATTACTGTGCCTGGCTTTCCCCAGCACTATCAAAGGGCCAGCCGTACAGTGGTTCCAGACCCTAAAACCTCAAACAGTGGATGACTTCAAGACGCTGATCAAGCTTTTCATTAGCCAGTTTGTAGGGATGCTCGACCGGTTGCAACCGGACACCCAGCTATTAACTGTCAAGCAGCGCAAGGGCGAATCCCTAAGGGAGTACGTAGATCGTTTCAATCAGCAGAGGCTCCAGATCTGTAATTTGAACAAAATAGCAGCCATCATGGCCTTCTGCTCGAGAGTTCAACACACCAAAGTTGCTACGTCATTCCAGCGAGACCGATCGACAACCCTGGTGGAACTCTCAGAGAGGGTCGGGAAATATATTGACACGGAAGAATTATTGAAGTCCAAACGCGCCGGTTTCGCAGGAGATGAGTCTGCGAAAGCTAAGCGGAGGCATGAAGGCTCTGAGAAGGGTCCGGTAAAGAAGCCCAGGCTAGACCAATAGAGAGGAGGTCATGATTAACCCCCGATCGCCTTCACGCTCCTTTCTCGACCAATCCACGAAGTCATGGCCACCGCCGAGGCATAGAGGTTGCTTCAACAATCGGCAAAACTAAAGGCCCCGCCCGGAAAGAGGAATCGGGATAAGTTTTGCCACTTCTATAGAGACCATGGTCATGACACAGAGGATTTCTTCAAGTTGAAGATAGCCATAGAAAAACTAATCGAGCAGGGTCATCTTGCAGAATACGTCACGACAAATGGACGGCCTTCGTAGGGAGCCCGAGCTCCCGAGCAACCACGACCCCTTGGGCAAATCAATGTAATCTCTGGAGGCATTTCAGGCGGAGGGGATTCACGGTCGGCCAGGAAGAGGCATGCTCGGGCATCTCGATTGGATGTCTGGCATGTCCAATCCACCCGCTCTCCCCCAACCGACGTGTTAACGTTCTCATCCCAAGACATGCTAGACCTATACTATCCCCATAATGATCCACTAGTGGTGACGTTCTCCGTAGCAAACTACATGGTTAAAAGGGTGTTGATAGACACGGGTAGCTCCTCCGACATTATGTTTGCGTCAGCGTTCGATCAGCTTCGGGATGTCCAGGGATCGGCTCCGTGCAGTAGCTACTCCCCTGGTGGGTTTTAATGAATCCAGCACCCAGCTGCTCGGTACCATAGAGCTCCATATTCTTATGGGAACTTACCCTCAGCAGATCTCCCTGTTGGCAAATTTTGTGATCGTGGAGGCCCCATCTGCCTATAATGTCATTCTCGGGAGGCTTATACTCAACAAAGCCAGGGCTGTCGTCTCTACTCATAGCCTGATAGTTAAATTCCTGACCCCTCAGGGACCCGGGAGCCTGCGTAGAGATCAGACGACCGCCCGGAGTTGCTATATCAGTTCCCTTCGCTGGGAAGTCATCACAGAAACACTGAACGTCCAGGAGATGGACCTGAGGTATTAGAATGATAGAGTGGGTCCGATCGAAGAACTTAAACAAGTGGCATTGGACCCACAACTCCCTGATCAAACGGTCAACATCGACACCCTGCTGGAGCCCAGCCTTAGGGAGAAGCTGATTCAATTCCTGCAACAGTGTCAGGATGTGTTTGCCTGATATTATGAAGATATTCCCGGGATTGACCCCCTGGTAATGTCCCACCGACTTAACGTCAACCTAGATTCCCGGCCGGTGAAGCAGAAGAGACTGGGCATGGCCCCCGAAAGGCAGTGTGCGAGGAGGTCGAGAAGCTCCTCAAAGCCAAATCTATCCGAGAGGTTCACTATCCTGACTAGTTAGCAAACGTAGTACTTGTTAAGAAAAGCAACGGGAAGTGGAGAAAGTGAGTGGACTTCACCGATCTGAATAAAGCCTGCCCCAAGGACTGCTATCCACTGCCTAGGATAGATCTCCTTGTGGATTCAATAGCTGGCCATTCGCTCCTCTCATTCATGGGTGCCTACGCTAGGTACAATCAGATCAGCATGTACTCCATGGATGAAGAAAAGACCTCATTCATCACGGATCAGGGGACCTACTGCTACAAAGTCATGCCTTTCGGCCTCAAAAATGCCGGGCAACTTATCAACGCCTGGTCAATCACATGTTTAAAGACTTAATTGGAAAGTCCATGGAGGTCTACGTTGACGATCTGCTGGTCAAAAGCCAGGACGAGTCTGACCATCTTAAGCATTTGGCCGAGGCCTTCAGCATTTTGAGGAAGTTCAAGATGAGGTTAAACCCAGCCAAGTGCACATTTGGCGTCTCATCCGAAAAGTTTTTAGGGCACCTAGTTTGCAAGCGGGGGATCGAGCAAACCCCGAGAAAATCCAGGCCGTCATCAACATGCGGTCGCCCAGGTCAACCAAAGAAGTACAGAGTTTGGCCGGACGGATTGCCGCGTTGAACAGGTTCATGTCCCGAGCAACCGATCGGTGCTTACCATTTTTTAAGATCCTCCTCAAGGCTTTTCAGTGGTCGAAAGAGTGGGAGGAGGCATTTCGGGAACTCAAGAAATATTTGGCGTCACTCCCTCTACTCTTAACGCCCGTGCTGGGCAAGGAGCTGTTCTTGTACTTGGCGGTGTCACCCTCGGCGGTCAGCTCGGCACTCATTTGAGAAGCGTATGGGATACAGTTCTTGGTATACTATACAAGCCGAGCACTTTAGGGTGCGGAAAGTAGATACTTCCACATTGAAAAGCTCGCCTTCGCCCTCATCACTTCAGCTCGGAGACTTCGCCCGTATTTTCGGGCCCACGTTATCGTGGTCCTTACGGATCAGCCCCTCCGTAAGATCTTAAGCAGGCCTAAAACATCTGGAAGGCTCGTCAAGTGGGCCTTGGAGTTGGAAGAATTCAAAGTGGTCTATAGACCCCGCACAACAATTAAGGGACAGTAGTGGACTTCCTTGTTGAATTCAAATACCAAGAAGACCCGGTTGAAGAGCTCGACCCACCGGTCCTACCGCCTGGTTTGCAATCAGACATCCTAACCTGGGTACTCTATGTAGACGGATCATCCAACAAACAGGGAAGTGGAGCAGGGATCATCCTAACCACGCCCGACGGGATCCAGCTTGAGTATGCCCTTAGGTTCGGATTCAAAGCCTCTAATAACGAGGCCGAGTATGAAGCCCTCTTTGCCAGATTACAGTTGGCCGCTTCAATGGGTACACCGCAGGTCCAGGGGTACAGTGACTCTCAGCTCATGGTAAATCAGGTCAATCAAGAGTACGAGGCTCGGGAAGATAACATGATAGCTTATCTATCCCTTGTCCGAGCAGTTTCAAAAAAACTTCAAGGGTTCTCTGTTACGCAGATACCTAGGGAGGAAAACACTAGGGCCGACCAGTTAGCCCGCCTTGCTTTATCCTCTGAGTCAGACTTGTCCGGGATAAGGATAGAGTACCTACTCGAGCCAAGTGTGATCAACTCAGAATGCATTGAGGTCGAACCAGCCACCCTAGAACCTAGCTGGATGGACCCAATAATGGCATTTCTGGCAACAGACGCGTTACTAGAAGGAAAGGAAGAAGCCCGTCAGGTCAAATACCGAGCGGCAAGGTACCACATCATTGATGGCATCCTCTACAAAAGGGGATTTTCTATACCATACCTCCATTGTATCCATCCTACACAGGTCCAAGTAATACTATACGAAATCCATGAAGGGGTGTACGGGAACTACATCAGAGGCCGGGCACTCTCACGCAAAGCCCTACTGCAAGGTTACTATTGGCCGACCATGGCCAAAGACTCTCAAGAGTACGTCAAGAGGTGTGATACATGCCAAAGATTTTCTCCCATGATCAACCGTCCGGGAGAACTTCAGACGCCAATCTTTAGCCCCTGGCTGTTCACTTAGTGGGGCATTGACATCCTCGGTCCCCTGCCAATGGGAAAAGGACAGGTCAAGTTCACTTTCATAGTCGTGGATTACTTCACCAAGTGGGCGGAGGCCGAGCCCTAGGCAAAGATCACTGAAAAGAAAATGGAAAACTTCATGGAAAGGACATCCTCAGCAGGTTTGGCGTCCCCCGGGTCCTGGTTAGTGACAATGGTAGGCAATTTAACACCTCGATATTCAGGCAGTTCTGCTCGGGCTATAGGATAACCATTCACTACTCATCCCCCGAGCATCCCCAGGCCAATTGCCAAGCCGAGGTGACTAACCGGACTATTCTTCAGTCAATCAAAATGAGGCTTGAAAGCGCCAAAGGGCTATGGGCAGAGGTACTATCAACCCTCCTGTGGGCCTACTGTACTACACCCCGAGCGGCAACAGGCGAGACTCCGTTCTCCCTAACCTACAGATTTGAGGCAGTGGTCCCCACGGAGCTTGTGTTACCTACCTACCGGGTGGCAAATTATAGCAAGCTAGACAATGAAAATGCCCTCAAGGCAGAGCTTGACCTAGCAGAGGAGAAAAGAGACCGGGCATATCTAAAAGTGGCAGCCTACAAGCAGAGAGTATCCCGATACTATAATAGCAAGGTGAAGCATCGCAGTTTCCTGGTGGGGGACCTGGTCCTTAAAGCCGTCAATCAGTCCACAAAAGTCCCGAGCCATGGAAAGTTAGGGCCAAACTGGGAAGGTCCATATCTAGTTACCTGGATAAACCGCCCAGGCACCTATTGGTTACAAACTCTGGACGGCCGTCACCTTTCTCACCCTAGGAATGTGCAGCATCTCCGAAAGTACTATCAGTAGCAATTAGATGTGGGTAGATTAATACTAGTTAGGGTACTTGTAGCTCCATTAGAGCAGTCATTATGATTTTTCAAAATCAAAAAAGCAATAAAACAGTTCCTACCTTACATCAATAAACAACCCTTGTAGGTATTATGCACAAAGATCCCAGGCCAACACCCGAGGCAAAAGACCTTGGCACAAAACCAAGGCACAAAGACCCCGGGAACTTACCCGAGAGGCAAAAGACCTTTGGCTCAAAACCAAGGCACAAAAAGACCTCGGGCCTAACCCTGAGGCACCGGCTTCACTTAGGCCCCACCAGCGATGGGGGCAAACCCCCTAGGTGGCTGATGATGACAAGCCTCAAAGGACCCTGCAACCACCCATGTTCCAGGTCAGTTTCCTATGGTTCCCCCTCCTAGATACCTGCCTTAGCAAAATGCTTAGGGGGCAGGGGGATACTAGACTAAAAAAAGGAAATCACACCGGCTACTAACAGGGCTTGGAATCCTAACATTCCTAAGTACCTACATAGGCCAGAGAAAAATCGTTCGGTCAGTAAAATAAGATAACTTCCTATAATACACCGGACAGGACCTTTCAAAGAGGTTAAGAAGACCAGTTGTTCTACCGGTTATGATCCAAAACCATTTACTAAGGCAAGGAATTAGATAGGTCAATTAAAAATAAAAATTGGTCGGGAATTGGCAAGCACAGACACACAAGTAAAGAAACTGTAAACAATTGATGGAAAAGTTGGTCTCAAGAACCTTTTCATTAATATAAAAAAACTGTACAGTGCCTGGGGGGCAGTTGTAGTAGCCTCCCAAAAAAAAAAAAGAGAGAGCGAGGGTTTCTACTAGTCGTCCGCAATGACCACACTGTCATCGCCTGCAGGAGTAGTCCCGGTCGGTTCAGCCTTGGCAAGCTCTCCTCCAGTAGCCTGGTCCTCCTTCCAGTAGTCGAATTTGGCCCAGGAGTAGCCTTAAATGTCCCAGTCTGGGTGATCCTTAGCAACCTGGACGGTGAGGTCAGCGTAACCCTTGAGGAACCCAGCCTCGAACTCCTCTTCGGCGTCCTTGGCCTCGGCTTCCCGGGCCACGGAGACTTCGGATAGAGTGGCTATGAGGACCTCGATTTCCTTCTCGGCGGCCACCCGACCAGCCTCTGCAGCTGCAACCTTGGCCTCGACGGACTTTCGCGCGGCCCGCTCAGTTGAGATGGTATCCCGGGTCTCCCCTAGCTCCAAGCCCAAAGCCCTGGACTTCTCCTCCTCCACAGAGAGGGCGAAATCAGCGGGTTTTTGGGCCACTTTCTTAGCAGACAAGACAGCTTTAGTCGAGGCCAGTCTCTCAACCAGCCTAGGCAGGGTTGCCTCAGCCTCGGCAGCTATACAGCCAACCTGCAAAAGAGGACAATTGTCAGCCTTTTAAACGGAGAAGTAGGCAGCATGAAGAACGCAAAGTAACTCACCATGTGGCTGATGCTATAAAGCTAGCCAATTATAGCCTCAGGACTTAGCAGAGTGCATTTGTCTACTTGACTCTGCAGCAGCCCAGGCCAGTCCCTCGCACAGACTTCATCCGCCGTCTTTACTGTGGCCTTGAGGACGGCCCTGCACGACTCGGCTCGTCCAGGCTGGAGAATGAGACCCCAATCGCTTTGTTGGTGGGAGACACACTTGGTAGTGCAATGATGGTGACTCCAGGCATTGAGGTCACAATAGCCTCCTTCTCCGCCCGGATTATGATCCCCCTGGTGATCCTTTTAAGTGGTTGACCCTTAACAGGTTCTTGTTTCTTTCTTTTGAGACCTGCTCGGGCCATCAGTGCTGCCTCTTTTTCCTTAAGGGCCGCCGGGTTCTTGGGAGCCATCTCTGTAAAATTGAGAAAGACACAAGTCCATTACATAATAGGCAAAGGTGAGAGTAGGCCGTCCAGGATGTATATGGATAACTGACCAGGGATGATTACTGGGAGGATAGGAGCTTCGAAGCAGTGCTTGGGTTTGTATGAGATTTTTGGGTCCCCCGATCAGGTCAAGACTTTGTTTACGTCAGTTGGGTCCTCGATCAATGAGAGGATCCTCGCTTGGCACTCGTTAGAAATACTGGGCGGATCCACTGCTCCCACTGCAAAAGAAATAAAAGAAGAACGTAAGATTCAATGGCAACAATGAAACAAGACCATGGTAAAACGGTTAAGGGCTTACTCCTCAATTTCCCCGCCCAGGATGTCCTTAATTGTATGTCCGACGCCTCTTCACAAAATCCAAGGGCAGAAACTTGGAAAAACTTCTTATTCCACCCCTGATTGTTGCTCGGGCAATTGACGATAATCTTCCTTCCTTGCCGGGCCCCCAGCGAGAAGAAGCCGCCCTCTTCATGCACTTTGAACGGCTGGTGGGTCCAGAAGAACTCCTGTAGGGTAAGTTCATACCGATGGACTTGGGGCTACAAGGATATGGCCCCCATGACAAATCTCCATCCGTTCAGGGCGAGTTGTCCCGGGGAGATCCCAAGATAAATAAGCGCATCTCGGGCGGTCAGGTGAAGAGGAAGACGAAGGCCCGCTATAAGGGCGTCCTCGTATAAGGTGACGAAGCCCGACTCGTGTATATGAGCCCTGCCATCATGCATCGCTAGGGAGAAATGACCGGGGATGTCGTATCTCTCCCTGATCCGACCTAAGTCAAGGAGACGAAGGGTGCTCATGATCCGCTCGCAGGCAAACACCGCATCGGGTTTGTTCAGCCTCGACCCCTCACCATCCGACCACCCGGACACCAAGGCAACGGGAGCACTTTGAACTGCTTCGTTGTCAAATATCCGGACCAGAATATTCCCCTCGCCGTGTTAGCCAGAGGGGGTCGCGGAAGGCGGATCTAGACTGGTATCCGGCGTTCCTGATCGCAACTGCTCGTCCTCCGACCGGGAAGACGAGTCAAAGTCAGAGTGACACATCTCTGAGTTCTGTGTGTCTAGATAGGGGAGCAAGTGGCGGCCTAAGTATGGGTCTGTAACCTAAAGTCTAAGGTATAAGGGGGGCAGGACTACGAGCCTAAAGGGTAAAGTGTACAAGGTCCTAACGGTCAAGTAACACTCATGCAAAACAGATACAGGATAACCCGATAAGTTAAACCACCCAGTTACACCTCCTTACCTAATGAAGAAACATAATCTGAGGAAAAAGAAATCCCACTCCTGTTCTACACCCAAGGGGTTCGTTTCCTCCAGGCCTACCTCAAAGAGATAAAGGAAAAGAAGGAGATGGAAAAGAACAGTGAATCAAAATTGAGGAATGGAGACTTACAAGGAAAGACGCAGAAAAGAGCTCGGGAAGCTGTGCGGGTACTTTTTGCTCTCAAAACTGCTCTGGGAATATGCTTCTTGGTAGCAGAAACTAGTGAAATGAGCAAGTGTTCCTTATATATGAAGCACGGACGGTCCAGACCAAGCTAGATCTAATAGCCAGGAAACTTTCCCGCCAAAACTGCCCGACAGCTGTCACCTCGGGCACGTGGAGCTTCGCCTCAAAAGGTGTGCGCATTAAATGCATGACGAGATGGTTCGGTTACCATGTAAGCAGCTCAGTTACTCCCGTGTTGGCCTTGCTTGATCTTGACCAGGCCAATGACCAGTTGACACGTGGCAGAGGTAAAAATCAGGCCCACAAGGCTACTGCTCGGTCCGTACCCCGGCTGACAACTACAACCGGTCCCATCTCGGGTAGAGTCCCGACCTCTTACCAGACGATCTCCCGGGAGTAATCTTAATTTTTAAACCTCATCTGATGGGACATCACATTAACTTCGAAAATGGGGGATAGCTGATACGTCTAGAAATATTCTGCTAAAGCCAAACTGCCACATCAGTAGCGAAGGACCCGGGCTATCCGAAATGGGCGCTTGTGGCCCGCCAATCCTGAGGTCATCGACTATTACCGGTCGGGGTATTCATACAGCCCGGACGTGTAGCACAATAGCTCTCCACAAGGTGCAGTTTGACAACCAAGCCGCTCAGCAGTTTCCTTATCTGGCCAGAAGTTGATTAGGAAGGGTAAACGGTTTGCTAAACCACTTAGGAAACTCCCCTAAATTTGTGCAGATTAATTGCAATCAGACTAGGCTTCCAAATTTGCATACTTACCATGTACAGGTAGACTCTTGCATCTATAAAAGAGACCACCTACCTTCTTTACAGGGGGATCGCATTCTTAACCTAGAGAATAGCAGTTTATATTGATTCATACGCATACACCCGGCCGATTTTACTAGTAGTGCCGCCCAAATTGTTGGTTCACCAGGCCTGCCGGTGATCTGTTAGTTAAGCGCTCAGATGCACCCGTGGATGTAGGTCACCTCATTAACGGGGCCGAACCACATACAACTGACTGTGTCTCAATATCTCTCTCTGAATCTCTCTTACCAATTTTTGGCATCATCAGAAGAGTTGTAATTTTTTTTCTTTTTTCTTTCTTTTTTTTGTTAGTGGTAAAAAATAGTTGTGGATCAAATTATTAGTTTATCTATATTTTATTTATGATCTTCATGACTCTTCCTAGATAAAACAAATATATTAGCACTATACTTTCTTTTTATTGCGACATTAAGTGAAAAAAACATGAATATATATATATATACACACACACATTTATACAATAGCCGTAGAATATACTGTCATATATTTATAAATGTATGTTATTAAATACTATTATGTATTATCATTATCATTTAATTGAATACATCTTTTTCTGGTGTAGTTTTAAATTTTATTAGTTTTTTTTTAGATTTTGTAAACATTATGATATATATATCTATATATATATATATATATCTAGCAAAAAAATAGATGATTTTTTAGCTTCATAAAAATTAAAATAATAGTAATAAGAGCAATCTAAAAAAATCATCTGATTTGTATAATGTCAATACGACCAGAAAAAATAATATATGCAACATAAATGTCGAAAGAATTGAAAACTTAACATTAGTAATTATGTTGGATTGAGTAATACTATTATTCCCTTTCCCAACTTTTACATTTCAAATATGATTCCCAACACATGTGGTAGTGGTATCACTCTAAAAAAAATAGTGGGACCACTTAAATATCGTGTTAGGAACCAAATATAAATATAACCTTGGAAAGCATAGCATTACTCGTAAATAAACTCTAAGGAGACATGGAGGGTCTTTAAAAGGAAAGGAAGAGAGAGGGGGAGTAGGTCCATGAGGGGGACAAGGGAAGGGGGGCAGGTGAGAAATAAAGGAGAAATAGAGAGGGGGGGGGTCAGTGAGAGTGAGAGAGAGAGAGAGAGAGAGAGAGAGAGAGAGTAGATCCATGAGGGGGATAAGGAAAAGGGGGCAAGTGAGAAATAAAAGAGAAAGAGAGAGGGGGGGGGGGGGGGGTCAGTGAGAGTGACAGAGAGAGAGAGAGAGAGAACTCGTGGAGTGAGTGAGAGCATGTGGAGAGAGTGATGTATTGATATTGATGCACACATAGAGAGTAAGAGCATGTGGAGAGAGTGATGTATCAATATTAATGTGGGTGTAGAGAGTGAGAGTATTTGGAGAGAGTGATGTATCAATATTGATGCATGTGTAGAGAGTGAGAGTATGTATTGATGCACGTGTAGAGAGTGAGAGTATGTGGAGAGAGTGATGTATCAATATTGATACACGTGTAGAGAGTGAGAGCATGTGGAGAGATTGATGTCTAATACAAACTTAAATCAGACCTGGTTCCCAAACCTTCAAACCTCCGGCACCGAAGCACTTTCTCAGGTTGGTGGTTCAAGCGGGGGAGTTTTCTGTGTGGTACCGATGATGACACCATGACAGCCATGCCACATACTCATCTCCCTATCTAATCCTACATGGTTTCCTCTTGAGGAAGGGTTATGTTATTCTTGCATGCCAGTGTGTAGTGTGCATAGTGATTTAGGCATTGGCATTTGTAATTTTGGCATTGGCATTGCAATTTTATTTCAGCCTAAGTTGCAAACACCTGTGCAAAAAAAAAAAGGTAAAACAAAAATTATTAGCAAAAAAATAATGCCCTATTGTAATGAAAATAACTAAAGTGGCGGCCTGAGTCCTCTAAAGTGTGAGTCCCCAACTGTCTCACCCACGCCCTCGGAACAGGCCGCCTATTGTGTGCCCTGGCTTTCTAAGAGTGGGTAAAATGCGATGGATTTTATTGGAAAGGATGAAAAGAGTATGGTAGGGCGATTTAAAATGTTTTAGAGTCGCCACCTAACATTTGGGATGTTAAGACCCCTGCAAAGACAATTAAAGTAATTCATCTTTGACTTTTGGAAAAAAAAAACAATTTTGAGAAAAATGGGCCCTATAAAAGTATGACTCTGAATAACCATGCGAAAACCAGAGATTTTGAGATGGGTTTGGGAACTCAATTATGTCGAGGGAAGGTGTTAGGCACCCTGGAACTTCCGTGCAAGCACGATTGCCGATTCTAGTGATTTTCATGATAATGGAGCATAAGTGAAAGATAATAGAGTGTGAGGATGTACAAGAAATAGAAAAAGATGTGGTTATGGCCGCACCCAAGTAAGGGGTTGCATATGTATCTCAAGTCGAGAATTAGGCTGAGGGTAGTTCCGTGCTTTGCATATGTGTGAATGTGTGCAAATGTTTTGAAAAAGTTGGTCGATCTAAACCATGCAGATGTGAAGTAACATTTTGAGTGAAAGTTTGTATAGCTAGGAACTTTAACATGGGCGGTGTAGTCCTAGACTTTAACCTTTGAAGAAGTAGTGAGTTTTGAAAAAGTAAGTTGAACGAGAATCGGTGTAGTTAGGAACTTTTAGAAAGTGATTGGGGTTGAAATGTCACGCCCCGGAGAAGAAAAAATAGAGAAAACAAGTTCCTTTTTGGTCCCATAGGTTCGTGACTAGTGAATAACCGCATTGTCATCTATTCAAACCAACAAATACAATGATAAGGAGGATGATATTCATAAAACATATCGTATTAACATAATCAGAGCCTATAGCGGAAATATAAAAGGATTGGAAGCAACATGTGCCCAAATACCAATTATAAAGGTCTACTAAAACTATTACAACAGCTGACTTAGAGTCTGAGGCCTACAACCAATATTAACAGAAGTACAACAGATATACAAACTAACTATTACAAAGCAACATGTCTTTGTCTTTAAGCCTTCAGCTCCAAGTATGGCGGAACATCAGTCTTCCGTCATCAAGTCCTACGAAGCTCTAGACATTGGAATGACCAGGGCACAAATGCCATCAGCTTTGAATACAAAGCTGAGTGAGTACATCAAAATGCACTCCTCACCCATTACTGTTCAGTATCTTAAAATGCGGTTAATCTCTTAACAATGACATCATTCACGGACATAGCAGAGGTCTCATTGAACTATACATTAACCAAATGATAACAGGAATCATATTTAGTAATGATAAAGATAAGGATCATAGTATAACATCTTATCACATATTCACCAAATCCATGCATGCAACCCATGCATCCATCCCATGCATATACCTTTACGTCGGGATGCTGAATCCACGACTAAACCATCATCTGTTCTATCCATACCCATATCTATATTCATACTCATATCCATGTTCTTATTCTCATCCGTATCCATACGTTGATTCAATAATACCAATCTTATATCCATATGTCGATACCATAATACCAATCTGATACCCATACATCGTTACCATAATACCAATCTGATATCTATACGTCGATACAATAATACCAATCGGAATCACCCGACTAGTCAGTAGTACCTACGATCCCTTGATAGGGTTTCTGGTTATCTATACGGTACCACCTATCTGTAAACGATGGAAGTAGTACATCGGACTTCTTCAACGATGCGTATACCCTCACTGGTCATCTACATAGCTGAGAATACATTAGAGCACTAGCCGGAAGTCTTCAATGGTACACTATACATCTTCAATAGTGCATACGCATCACTGGATGTCTTTAACAGCGAGAGGCGCACTTGGAACTCTAACCATCCCACGTCCACCCGACTCGTTAGCCGTTGATCCCATGATTCCAAAGTACACATATCTCATTATTCCATATTGAGGCACAATTCCCGATTCTCAATATATTCTCTTATCTCTTCATGTCACTATCCCATGCATGGTGGCCACATGTTGTGTAATGCTTATGCTCTAGATACAGGAATTATCACATGTCCTGTATTTATCATATCCATTAGTTATCCAGTTATTAACATGTCGTGTTCTATTCTACTATTCAATTTAGCAATCTACATATAGTAGTTAACAATTCATCTCATTACAGTGTTGCATTATCTCTTAAATTAACAATATCGCATATTGAAAGCAAGGAACAACATTTAAACAACTAAACAGTTCATATTATAATCAACAGGAAATAAACATATTTTGTAAGGTTCGATCGATTGAGGTTCTTTCGATTGATTGAAGTTAAACTAAGTTCGATCGATCGAAGGTCGTTCGATCGATTGAGCAACATGCAGTTTGATCGATTAAACCAAGTTCAATCGCTTTAGAGTTGTCTTCTACCTAAAAATTGGGCAGAGATGAACAAAGGTCTCGGGGTCACTATATACACATCTAAACACACATACAACATGCTATAATCATCCCTTGAGTGAGTTAATGAACTCACCTTGCTCCGGCGGTCCGGTGACGGTGTTCCCGAGCTTGACGGTGGCAGAGGCTATGGTGGTGGTGAGCTTTCTCTCTCCTCTCCTTCTTTTCTGTCTCTTTTCTGGTCTCTCTTTGTCTTCTGCTTCCTCGTCTTCTTCTCCTCTTCCTCTTCTGCCCAAGAATATATATCATACACATACACACATGGTTATATATATATATACCAAACACACACACACAAGCTCTCTCTTTCTAAACTCTCTAAACTGCCCAAACACCATACACACACGCAGAGCACACATATATATAGGGAGGCAAGAGAGGCAGGTGGCAAACACGTAAGATAGGAAGAATAACACTTTTGATCGATCAAAGTGAGTTCGATCGATTAAGAATGGTTCAATCGCTTGAGAATGGGTCCACGTCACAGAATCAGGTCGGTAGAGTTTCGATCGATTGAAACGAGTTCGATCGATTGAGAAAATAAAAGTTTAAGCGATCGAGAAAGGTTCTTCACCAAGGGCTCACACAAGCATACAAGGTCTTATTTATATAACCATGTATCCAAAAATACGGGGTATTACATTATCCACCACTTATCAAAATATTTCATCCTCGAAATCTGAAGCAGTAGTCCTAAAACGAAAAGAAAACCATCTCGCAAGACATACTCTAAAAATGCTAAAGTTCTCATTTTACATAAACGATTACATCAACGGTCAACCTTTTAAGTTCTAAACACACGATACGAAAACATCAATGATCTATGAGCACTAGGGTGACAGCTACCAATCTTAGGGTTTAATCGTATAAAATTTGTATGTCGAATTTTGAGAAAAAGGTTCTAGGTAACACAATCTAATCATCTCACAAACCTGAAATGGCTAGTTTCCAAACACACGAGGTTCTTCCCTCAGGTCAAACTCTACGATGTGAGGATTCTATTGATCAAGTATTCTAATCTCATCTAAGTTATAGCGAAGCGTTGTCGTCTACTCTCATCTCCAAAGATGCTTCGTATTGTGCTGACGATGTCTCTACTGTATCATCAGTTGGCTGTCTCCCATCTCTGAACTCCTTGTTATGATTGTTAGTGTCCTTAGTCAATCTCTTGTTGTACCCAACATCCTTGTTAACTCCCTTGTTGTTGTCATCCTTTAGTATGTTGATTGGAAAGTGTTGTGACTTTGGCATCGTAGTTGGTGACTTAAACTTCCTTGTGTGTCTCCAAATTCCCATGTACTATTAATACAATCACCTCTCGAGGTCGTGCCAACTGTTGAATACTCATTCTACTTCCATGTACTAATCAAATAGGTTAGGCATGGCTACATACTGATTTTCGTGAGTCATTCTACTATATACCATCTTGTCTGGATAAAAGCAACAGTCAATCGGTGTCCAAAAAGCGATCTTCTGTGGTACTCTTTGTAATTCAGGTGTTGTCTCTGCGTGACTCGTATCCTCTCTTGTATACTTGCAATCTTCTAGTTTATCCTTTCTTCTCAAGTCTCTGTCTCAAGAAATTGAGATTCCCCATCTCTCGTCTTTGTCCAACTTACCAACGGTTGGCGTAGTCTTCTGTGTAGGGAGGCTAATGATGTCATCCAAGGATGCAATTGATGTCTTATGGGGATGCAAAAGATGTCATATGGGGATGCAATTGATTTTATATCTATACTTGGATAACTACTGTTGATTAGTGTCAAATGAATTGTTTAAGTATCCATAATTTACAGTGTATGCTTATCCTTTTACTATCAAATCAAAAGAATGCCAACTTTCTGCAATATCGAGATCATATGTAATACAAAATGTAGGTGCTGAGGGTTGTACCTTCTGTCTATCATTCTTGTCTAAGTTGAGATCCATTACTTGTTCAGTGGGTCTTTCCTCGTGGTACTTGTTGCGACGGAACATTGTGTTGCATCTCTAGTTCTGGGCAAAACTTACGGACATGACAAATTTTACCATATTTAAAACATTATACTCCTCGTCCATTAGATTTCCTTGATGCTCTACATTCTTGGGAATGGTGTCCTGGTACTCCATAATTGTAGCAGATATCTCGTTCTCTATGCTGTGTTGTAGTCGCCCTTGGTTTTGATTCTTTCTTGTTGTTCTCAAATCTCTTGCGCTTCTGGTGGTTGCTTATATAACTTCTCTATGTGTTTCCTTATTGAACTTGGTTAGCTTGCAACACAGCCTAACTGGCCCTTCCTCTCTGATCCGTTAGGAGAAACTGATCGTACTCTGGAAATGCAAGATCATATCGTTACCTTCACTAATATGAGTGTCGTCTTCTAATTTCATTGCCATTTCTGCCAGAGCTTCACAAGATTGGTTTAAATGTCCTATAGTCATATGAAGAATATGCAGAACTAGTCCCTGATGATATCTTTTGATCTTTCTTCTTGGTGTATCGATCATATGCGGTGCAAATCGTGATAGTCTCTTGAATTGAGTTGTATATTCTTGCACTGTCAAACTACCTTGGATTAATTGTATGAATTCCATTTCCCCTTTGTTCTTCTCGGATTCTGAGAAGTACTTCTCCAGAAATCGAGTCTTAAATGATTCCCAAGTCATCCTTCCTATAGTTTCTTCACCTATCGTAGCTTTCACTGCATCCCACCAATCTGCTGGTGAGAATGTCAGTTGAAATACTGCCAAATGTCTTTTTTCCATGTCAGTTCAAGTGTCTCAAATATCAATTCTATTTGGTGAATCCATTACTTAGCTGTCCATGCTCCAGTTAATCTAGTAAAGGTTCCTGGTTGAAGAGCATGAAATTCCTTTAGCAGCTTGACTCTCGTTTGACGTACTGGTGCTTTATTGCTGATGACACGATTTGTACGATTGATAACTTGTTCCATGCGATGAATGAAAACTCTGACCATTCCTGTTGGATCTATCTCAGTTGGTAATACATCAGGTACTCCATTCAGCTGACCCAGGTTTCCTCGAGTCATCCTAACCATAACGAGTACTGGTAGTGTTCAGTGTTGTTACCTACAAATGAAAATCTATTTGGTTAGATGCATTCTATCTTATAGCTCAGGAAAGAACATGTGGTAACAAATATATAGTACCACTATATAATACGATCACATCATCAAGCAATACGGATATAATAATATAACCATAGAGGTCAGACTACCTACCAGTTATTCTTAAATGTATCTATGCTCAAGACAAAGGTCACGAAGCTAAGCGTAACGTCAAATCTTAAGCATTCTATTTCTATTCTCAGGTTCCAAACTACGAATACTGCTCAACTAACATGTGAGACCACTCAACTAATATGTGGCTCAAAGTAACAAGATAATCTTATCCAGACCTTTTTTCTATTTCTATGTCATACTGACTATTCTGAGATCGCTCAGGAATTCATCAACGTCTAAAATCCAACGGTTCTATATTTATGACCTCTGTGCCCACAACTAATTTTCAATGCCTTGTTCTTTGTGAACTCAGCTAGTAACATTCTTATTGGTTCCAACAGTTACTACCCTCCAAAGATTCATTCTAAGACAGATTTTTCTAACTTCTCGTCTACGTGACAAGATAATAGTTCTATCTCATCTTAGCTAATCCTTATGCTACTGATATTAGCTTAGAACTTGGGTTCTAATCACAAAAGACAAGCGGTTAACAATTGAAACCTAGGCTCTGATACCAAAAAATCATGTCACACCCTGGAGAAGCAAAAATAGAGAAAATAAGTTCCTTTTTGGTCCCATAGGTTCGTGACTGGTGAATAACCACATTATCATCTACTTAAACTGACAAATACAACGATAGGGAGGATGCTATTCATAAAACATATCTTATTAACATAATCAAAGGCTGCAGAAATATAAAAGGTTTGGAAGCAACACGTGCCCAAGTATCAATTATAAAAGTCTACTAAAACTATTACAACAGCTGACTTAAAGTCTGAGGCCTATAACCAATATTAACAGAAGTACAACAAATATATAAACTAACTATTACAAAGCAGCATGTCTTCGTCTCTAAGCCTTCAACTCCAAGTCCGGCGGAACATCAGTCTTCCATCATCAAGTCCTGTGAAGCTCTAGACATTAGAATGTCCAAGGCACAAACACCATTAGCTTTGAATACAAAGCTGAGTGAGTACATTAAAACACACTCCTCACCCGTTACTGTTCAACATCTTAAAATACGGTTAATCTCTTAACAATGATGTCATTCACGGACATAGCAGAGGTCTCATTGAACTATGCATTAACTTAATGATATTTAGTGATGATAAAGATAAGGATCATGGTATAACATCTTATCACATATTCACCAAATCCATGCATGCAACCCATGCATCCATCCCATCCACTTACTTTTACGCCGGGACGCTGAATCCATGACTGAATCATCATCTGTTTTATCCATAACCATATCCATATTCATACTCGTATCCATGTTCTTATTCTCATCCATATCTATACGTCGATACAATAATACCAATCTAATATCCACATATCGATACCATAATACCAATCTGATATCCATATGTCGATACCATAATACCAATCTGATATCCATATATCGATACCATAATACCAATCTGATATCTATACATCGATATAATAACACCAATCAGAATCACCTGACTAGTCAATAGGTCCTACGATCCCTTGACAGGGTTACCGGTCATCTACACGGTACCACCTATTTATAAACGATGGAAGTGGCACATCGGACGTCTTCAACGATGTGTATACCATCATTGGTTATCTACATAGCTGAGAATACATTAGAGCACTACCTGGACGTCTTCAACGGTACACTGGATGTCTTCAACAGTATATACGCATAACTGGACGTCTTTAACAGTGAGAGGTGCACTAGGAACTCTAACCATCCCACGTCTACCAGACTCGTCAGCTATTGATTCCATGGATCCAAGGTACACATATCTTATTGTTTCACATTGAGGCACAATTCTCGATTCTCATCATATTCTCTTATCTCTTCACGTCACTATTCCATGCATGCTGATCGCATGTTGTGCAATGCTGATACTCTAGATACAGGAATCATCATATGCCCTATATTTATCATATCTATTCATTATCCAGTTATTAACATGTCGTGTTCTGTTCCATTATTCAATTTAGCAATATCAACATATAGTAGTTAACAGTTCTTCTTGTTACAGTGTTGCATTATATCTTAAATTAACAATATCACATATGAACAACATTTAAACAGCTAAATGGTTCATATTATAATCAACAGGAAATAAACATGTTCTGTGAAGTTCGATCGATTGAAGTCAAACTACGTTCGTTCGATCGAAGGTCGTTCGATCACTTGAGCAACAGGCAGTTCGATCTATTGAACCAAGTTCAATCGCTCGATAGTTGTCTTCTACCTAGAAACTAGGCAGAGATGAATAAAGGTTTTGGGGGTCACTATATACACATCTAAACACACATACAACATGCTATAATCATCTCTTGAGTGAGTTAATGAACTCACCTTGCTCCAGCGGTCCGGTGACGGCGTTCCCAAGCTTGACAGCGGTGAGCTTTCTCTCTCCTCTCCTTCTTTTCTGTCTCTTCTCTGGTCTCACTCTGTCTTCTGCTTCCTCTTCTTCTTTTCCTCTTCCTCTTCTGCCCAAGAATATATATCACACACATACACACATGGTTATATATATATATATATACGGAACACACACACACAAGCTTTCTCTTTCTAAACTCTCTAAACTGCCCAAACACCACACACACACGCAGAGCACACATATATATATAGGGAGGCAAGAGAGGCAGGTGACAAACATGTAAGATAGGAAGAATAACACTTTTGATCGATCAAAGTGAGTTCGATCGATTGAGAATGGTTCAATCGCTTGAGAATGGGTCTACGTCACAGAATCAGGTCGGCAGAGTTTCGATCGATTGAGAAAACAAAAGTTCAAGTAATCCAGAAAGGTTCTTCACCAAGGGCTCACACAAGCATACACTGTCTTATTTATATAATCGTGTATCCAAAAATATATGGTATTGCATGAAATGAGCGTATGTAAGTGAGTGGAGAATGAAGTGTTTTTTTTTTGTATTTTTCATTTTTTTTCTGTCCTTTTATTCCTATGTCGAAAGTAAGGGTCGGTGCCCAACTTTAAGAAATGTAAGAAAGCACATGTAGGTTAAAGAAACTTGACTGACTTTACCTGCGTTGTTTGGAGATCTTGAGCAAGAGAGGCATTTGAGTTTATTGAAGGATGTCCATCTTTTTTTGATAAATTTTTTTTATTCCTTTTTCATTTTCTACTATTTTTTTTGGAATAAAGAGTTGATGCTCAAATGACTGAAAAAAGATTTTTTTTTTTTTTTTTTGTACCAATAGTAAGGGTTAGTGCCCATTAAGAGTGAGAAGACTTACCTGTACTGTTTGCAGATTCCAAGCAAAGGAGGCATTGGATTTTTATTTTGAGAAAGTCCATTTTTTGCATTTTTTTTTTTATTTTTTTACCTGAAGAAAGGGACGATGCCCAGATGACTAAAAAGTGTACTAGAAGTAAGAGTCGGTGCCCAAATGACTAAAAAGTGTGCCGGAAGTAAAGGTCGGTACCCAAAAGAAAGAAAATAGATTTTGAAGTATGTTTAGGATAAGAAGATTACATGTGAAGATCTCCGAACGCAAAGGTGGTTGCTGAGTCCGATTAGTCCTCTCTTTCTTTTTATTATTCTATTTATGTGAATTAAGCAATCTTTCATATTTAGACATGTATTTCCGTATTAGAAAATTGCGCACTCCTTGGTAACACATAGGTCTCCATATTAGCAACCGCGTCATCCCAGTAGAACATGGCTCTCCGTATTAGAAACCACGTAGGACCTCTTTATTGGGAACCATGTAGTCCCGCGTCGGACGTCATTTTTGTATTGTAAACCAAGTAATTCTGAGTGGGACACAGATTTCTTTATTTACTTTTTTAATTTTTATTTTTCTGTACAATAGTGTGAGAGGGGGAAAAAATTACTTGCGAAGGGGTTGCCAAACTGTAGTAGTGAACAGTGGCGGTTTGTGGCGGTAAAAGAGAAAAAGAGAGATGAAGTGGGTTTGTGGTGATGGTCGTCTGACAATGATGTAGTGTTTGGTGATCTGTGGCAGTGAGGATGACAGCGGTATTTTGGTGCTGAGATGGAGAGAGAGACAGGGGGAGAAGACAGAAAGAGCTCAAGTATGGAAAGAGAGAGGGTGAGCTCTTCTGTCCACTGATCTTTCCTCCCCTCTTTTTGAATGGTCTGTAAATGACATTCATTTTATAGGCAACCCTTTTATTTTTGTTATTTTTTATCTTTTTTTTTTGTAGCTTTTAATTTTTATTTTTATTATTTGTTTTTTTCTAGTTTTTTCTTTCTTACCTGCCTCTACCCACCGAATGTCATGAATGATTTTATTGGAGGATGAGAAATAATCGTGTGTGGTAGGGTGCATGCAGAATTGTTGATTTTTTGATCCTATAGTCTTGACTTGCAATATCTTTTTCATTCGAGGTCAGATTGGAATGATTTAAAATATGACAGACTCATGTCAACGAGCACTATATTTTGAAATAATTGGGTTGGGTAAAAATGGGATGTCTACACACATACATATATATATATATATATATAATGAGATAAGGGGTAAATTGGTAATCTTATATTCAAAAAAAGGTAAAGGGGAGGTGAGTATTATTTTTCATACTAGAGGGCAGGTCCTTGTAATTGTCATATACCTCAAAGGAGATTAGTGTAATTTGCCTTATATATTAGATATATCATATACCAACTATAATTATGATGCCACTACTTTAATCTCTACGGCCTACGGGCCCACCAACCATTGGTTAAATCACATAATGGGTACATCAGATTTTTCATTATTTTCTTATACACAATTGTATATATGTATATATATTCGGCGAGGATCAAGTGCAGACCTTAAGAGCGGTCCAAGGGACGGACCACTTTTAGAGACAAAAATGTCGCTTTTAGAGATGAAAATTCTCGTCGCTAAAACAACGATTTTTTAGCAACGAAAATTTTCATTGCCAAAAGCGACATTTTTGTCACTAAAAGTAGTCCGTCCCTTGGTCCACTCCTTAGAGTCCGTTTAAGATCTGAACTGTATATATATACTAGTTATATAGCACGTGCGTTGTACGTGAATTTGTATTCATTATTGTCAGCAATGTTTATACATTTGATTATGAAAATTTTATGCCACACAACATCTGTGTGAGTGATATTTTACTTTGATAGTAACAAACTCACAAGCAAACATTAATGTTACTATTAAAATTAGAGTTGTTTTAAACTTCTAATAGTGTTAAAAATAGTTAATACGCATCTAAATTCATAAGTTATAAATATATACACATGTTTTCGTTATTATTATTTTTTGAACCATAACCATCATAGATGACTATAACTTATGAGTACAATCAAAAATATGTTTCAACTTAAATATTTTTATTTACAGTTTTTCAATAAAAAAAACCTTCTATGTGTAATCTCTTTCAAAGTTTGTTATATATTATATAATGTATTATTGTCAACTCAAATTTCTAGTGTGTAATTTGTAAATTACATAGAATGCACATGATATATATACAAAGTTTATTAAACTACAAAAAGATGCCAAGAGTACTTTTAGACAATTTAATATTTTCATAATTTACTATTACAACCGATTAATGATTACTAAGACACGTGCATAAACATGATAATACAAAAAATTACTTGTAAATTTGTATCTCATAAAAAATAAATCACATAAAATTGTATTTATGTTTATTACATTACTTCAACCAAAATTTTAACAATAACATCTTTCACACACAATCCATCATTTTCCATAGATCAAGGGTAGTTATCGATTACAATGCTCACTTATATTACTTAAAGTTTTTTTTTGTTATTTATTTTAGGCTTTACTTTTATCTGTAAATTAACATACTTGAAAGTTCATATATGTAATATGTTAAAAAAAATAAAAAAACAAAGTATAATAAATGAGATACAATAGGCGAGTTAAAATACAATTATAAAACAATTGATAAATTTTACTTGTATCAAATATCAAGTACAAGTAAATATCAACTATGGTAGCAAAAGTTTATTATTTATCCAATTCATTTACATTTGATTTTCAATCATCATCTGAATATTGCGATATAGCTTGTGAACTACAATCTTTATATAGTTGTACACTTTAGAAGAAATATTGATTTCTTTTAATTAGGCTATGTATTAGTGTCACGCCCCGGAACCGTGCATACGATTCTAGGACACGTGGCACGCCACCAAGGCATGTCATATTTCATTAAAGTTTCATAAGAAATCATTAAGAAAGATTTGACTCATGAACTCAACACATTTAAAATATTTCTAAAGAGATTTTACAAACACATTTCTAAACACACCCTAATGATGTTCTTTTTCAAAAGTAACACTTTCATAGTTCAAATGGGTTTCAAAGGTACCTTCATGTTTAATTAGAAGTAAAACAAAATACCCGAAGAGGTAGAAACAAAAACGGATCAGTGGGTTTTTCGACCAGTCGAATTGCCCTCTTCGACCGGTCGAATGACCCCCTGGCAGAATTCCACCCTACTGCAGAATTTTGCCTTGAGATCACCCAACCACCTCAAGTTTAAACACCTACAAACATTTCAAAACATCAAGTTTGCTTTCAAAACATGTAAAAAATATTAATAAATCAATCTCTTGGGCTCCAAGAGTTCATATCCATCATTCAAACAAGTTTAAGGAAGAATAAACTAAAATTCAATTCACTTCAAACTCATTGGGTATAACTCCCGAGTTCGTCGCATCAAACCAAACCAAACCAAACAAGATTGTAAGAGTCGCACCTGCCTAAAACTAACCAACTAGTCATAAACCATAAATTACAATAGTTGTCTAGCTTCTACAATAACTACAAATCTAAATTGCATAAACCACCATCCTAGAAACATAGTGTCATACCCGTTCCACAATTTCATAAGTTTTATCATGCATAATTGAATCTGTGAGTTTATCAATGTTAATTGATAATGGTGTTGAGGTTGACAGTGAATGATCAACAGTAAGGTGTCAGTGAGGACACGAGAACATGGAAGTTCATTCTGCTTTGGCACGATGAAATGATGTTTATGTGATTTAAATGCTATTTTGACTTTCTGGTATTGTTGATGAATAGTGAATTTACCCGTGTAGAATAAATTCTGATAATCTCGATATTATTATATATTATTTTGAGAACTGTGGTGAGAACGTGAGTGACATGTTATGTAAAAGATAGGTTGTGTAGAGATTCCATAGAATTTAGTTTTCAGACGTAATTTTGGACCCAAACGAGACTTAGTCAAAAACTTCTGAATTTTTATAATTTTCATTCGTAAAGGCATAAAATGGAAGTGTGTGACGTTTCAGGACTTAATTAGAAGTTTTAAAAACTTGCGAGGTGGTAAACGCGATTGCTAGGAAGTTTTTCTATAAATAGGTGAGGGTGAGAATTTCATTTGCCAAAACTTTATAAAATATCGTTGGAGAGGAGAAAGAAAAGGAGATTTGATCCCTCGAGCTTTGCGACGACGATCGGCGACCTTTCGTCCGTCAGATTTTTCCCAAATTCAAGATTTGAACTCGTAGAGGTAAGATATACATTTTGATACCACTTAGGCCATGTTTGGCAAACTTTTGAAAAAATCTAATTTTTAGACTTTTGGGGAAACCCCTACAAACTTGTAGGAATCATCTCAAATCTGAGATCTGACATTTAATCGGCCCTCTAGTCGATCCTTCAAAGTTTAAAGAGAATCGTACAAGGTATGAAGTCCTAACTTATGAAATATAGGAATATACATGTTTTAGATTTCAACGACGAAATTGAGATCCGGGCAAATTCATTTGTTAATCTTAGGCCCGTTAATCATGCATGCAATTAAATGTGAAAAACATGTCTACTTTTATGCGAGCACGTTGAGTTGTCTATATTGGTCAAAGGGGAGAATTATGCAATTTCATGCTGGAGTAAGCTTCTCGATGTTTGAGAATTTAGTAGCGACGACTACTGTGCATGGTTGATAGACTTGGACTTGCCATGGCACTTGAGGATACAATGGTTGATAGACTTGGACTTGCCATTGGCATCGCGGTTTAAGACTTGGACTTGTCTACCAGATGAATGCATATTCTTCTCCCTAGAGACTATTTGTTATGAACTGTGAGATTAAGACATGTTTTTATTATATATTGCACATGTTAGAACTCGTGCACTTAGCATATAGCTAAGTAGTGGAGGTTTACTCCATTGCAGGTAAGAAGAAAGGCAAGAAGAAACGCGAGGAGTGAGGCCGTTGAGGAATGCCGGGGGAATCACTTGTTTATACTTTTGTTTTAATCCTAATCTTGTATAGGAATTTGGGATTTGTAAAATATGTTGTAATAGAACCTTGTGACTAGTTTCGTAGCACTGTACTTTTATATTCATATACCTACAATGATGTTTTAAAATGTTGAAATTCAGTTTGGTTGTGTTTATTTTGGTTTATGAGAAGCATGGGTTGTGATAGCACATAACATGGCTGCCCAGCAGAGGATCAGTCGACTGGAACCTGTGTTGATTTAAACACTAAAAGTGAATAGTAGAAAACCAGTCGACTGAGTCCCCGACATAGTCGACTGGATGCCTGACGGAAAATGTGAATTTTTGATTCTGCTAGAGGCACAGTCGACTGGTAAAAGTCAGTCGACTGAAAATTTTAGGCCCCAGTCAACTGGACTCCAGTCAGAGTCGACTGGACGGGCTCTTAGTCTTTTGAAACCTTTCTGCTTCAGGTCCCCAATCGACTGGGCCCTCGATCAGTCGACTGGACCTCTGTTTTCTAAACGGAATTCTTTTGGAACTATTTCAATGGGACAAAACTTTTTATAACTCTGATTTTAATGGATTTCACTTATTATTTTCTGCTGCTATTTTACTTTAAAGGAACTAGATAAGCCTTGATGGCGTGCCACACGTCCTATTTCCACGCATAATGGGATGGGTCGTGACATTTAGTGGTATTAGAGCTAGAGGTAACAAAATTGTGGGAACATTCGATGACGAGTGAAGTGTTGAGTGATTTGACACATGTTTTAGAGTGCATTCATACATAGTAGAGATGGTTGATGCATATGTATGTTGTCATACATACATGTTATAAATATTGTTGTACATGCATAGTATTTATGCATTGAGACTTACAAGATTGTAATTATGAGTGATAACCGGGAATTATCACCGCATACCCAACGTATGAATGAAATAGAAGAAATGATGGAGAACATGGGAGATATGATACGAAATATAGCAGAGCGATTGCCTCCCACACCTCTATTTGAGCCAACACCAATAGTCATGGTACCAGCGCCTGATTATAGGGGTATGAGGTCAGTATCTGAACAGTTTTCAAGGAAGAAGCCAACGGAGTTTCATGGGACTTCTGATACAACACTCGCAGAGCATTGGGTTATGGACATGGAAAGGATTTTTCGATCTATCTTGATGACTGATGGAGAGAAGATTGAGAACGCCAGTGATATACTTAGAGGTGAGGCTCAGAATTGGTGGGTGAACATCCTAGATCAAGGAGCATCGATAACTTGGGAGGGATTTAAAGCAAAATTTAATCTTTGATTCTTTTCAATGGCTGCTCTCAATGCAAAGAAGAGGGAATTTGATAATCTTCGGCAAGGGGAGATGGCTGTGACAGAATACACCTCAAAGTATAATTCTTTGCTGAGATTTGAAAAGGGGTCTGTGTTGACTGAGGAAGATAGAGCCAGGAAATTTGAATGAGGTTTAAGGGAAAATATTCGTTTGAGGGTGGAGACCTACGAGTACTCGATTGTGGCAGCAGTGCAACAAACGACGTTTGTGGCCGAGAGTGGAATGGAAAGATCAAGACAGAATCAGTATGGTAAATGGGGCAATGAAGGTGGTGATAGGAACCAAGGCGAATCTTTTAAGAGGCCGTTTTAATGAGGCTCTGGTTATAGTTTCAGAGATTTCAGGAGGACGCCAAGTAATATACTGCTGTGTTCACTTTGTAATAGACCACATACCGATCGATGTTTTATGACGAACTTCCAGAACAAGTCTCAAGGAATGAACAATGCTAGCTTGGCACCAGATACGAGGGACAAATGATATGACTGTGGGATGGTTGGACATCAATCTAAAAATTTCCCAAGGAAGCATTCTCAACAAGGAGCTAGTTCTATGGCTTCTAGTAGGTCGAAGGCTAGACGGTCTAACGACGAGGGACAAAGGACAGAGCAACGTCAAGGGAGAGCATACCAGATGAACCCAGGAGACATGGCTGCTTCAGAGACAGTGGTCTCAAGTATGGTGCTTGTATGTTCGCACTTAGCACCCATACTTGTTGACTCAGGATCTACGCATTCATTTGTATTGCATGCCTTTGTTGAACATTTGAATATTAGATCAGCTCTGTTAGGATATGAATTATCTATTGTCGTACCACTTAGTAAATCAATAACGATGTCTACAATATACAAGAATTGTGAGATTCAAATAGGTGAGAAGTCGATGATCGTAGACCTTATACCGATTGGTGTGAACCATTTCGATGTGATATTAGGAATGGATTGGTTGGCAATTTAACCAAGCTACCATAGATTGTGAACGGAAAGAAGTTAATTTTCGATCACCGGTACATGGAAACTTTTGTTTCCAAGGGAGTGGGGTTACAACGTCACCGTATTTGATTTCGGCTATCTGAACGGGTAAGTTGTTGAGAAAGGGATGTCGAGGATTCCTATGTTCAGTGACTGATGTCTCAGCGACTGAATCAAGAGTAGAAGACATTCTGATAGTGCGAGAGTATTCAGATGTATTTCCTAATGACTTGCCAGACATACTAATTGAGAGGGAAATTAAATTCACTATTGAGGTTATACCAGACGCAAGACCTGTATCCAAGGTACCGTATAGAATGGCACCCGTGGAGTTGAAAGAGCTGAAAATCCAACTACAAGAATTACTTGACAAAGGTTTTATTCGACCTAGTATATCCCCATGGGGAGCTCCAGTGTTGTTTGTGAAAAAGAAAGATGGTTCGATGAGAATGTATGTGGACTATCGGGAACTAAACAAGTTAACGATCAAGAACAAGTATCCGTTATCGAGGATTGATGACCTATTTGACCAACTTTGTGGGGCACAAGTGTTTTCAAAGATTGACTTGAGATCGGGCTATCATTATTTGAAAGTTAAGGTCGAAGACGTTGAGAAAACTGCTTTCAGAACGAGCTACGGACATTATGAGTTCTTAGCCATGCCATTTGGAGTTACCAATGCACCAGCAGCATTCATGAATCTTATGAACTGAGTCTTTAAGGACTACTTGGATGATTTTGTGATAGTATTCATCGACGACATTCTGATCTATTCGCCGAGTGAGATAGAACATGAGAATCACTTGAGGTTGATACTTTAAAGATTGCGAGAGAAGCAACTATTCGGGAAATTCAAGAAATGTGAATACTGGCTACCTAGTATTACTTTTCTTGGTCACGTGATTGACAAGAATGGACTTTCAGTTGATCCTCACAAAGTAGAAGCTGTATCTAATTGGCAGAGACGGACATCCGTATTTAAAATTCAGAGTTTCCTAAAATTAGCGGGATACTACTGCCGTTTTATCGAGAAGTTCTCAAGGATTTCATTACTGATGACAAAGTTGATGATGAAGGGAGTTATATTTGAATGGAGTCAAGAATGTGAAGACAGTTTTCAAGAGTTGAAGGCACGACTAACAAGAGCACCTATCTTGACAATACCATCTGGAACCGAGGGGTTTGTGATCTATAGTGATGCTTCACATCAATGGTTGGGATGTGTGCTTATGTAAGGGGGGTAAGGTGATTGCCTATACGTCTAGACAATTAAAGACACATGAGGTTAATTATCCGACTCACGATCTTGAATTGGCCGCGGTAATTCATGCTTTGAAAATTTGGAGACACTATTAATACGGGGAAAAGTGTGAGATATTCACGGATCACAAGAGCTTGAAATACTTATTCACCCAACGGAACTTGAATATGAGACAGAGAAGATGGTTAGAGTTGATGAAGGATTACGATCTTTCGATAGAGTATCACATGGGAAAGGCTAATGTAGTAGCCGATGCATTAAGCCGGAAGATGCCAAGGAACTTAGCCGACAAGCTAACTAGTCAAAAGGAATTGATCAAGAAAATGGAACTTTTGGATCTGGATGTGATTCCAGAGACTAGTGGTGGCTTAATGATGGTGATCATAGCTCACCCAGATATCATTGATGAGATCAAGAGAGAACAGTTTCATGATGTCTACCTGTGAAAAATGAGAGACGAGATACCTTTGGGAAAATGACTTGGTTTTGTATTGGAACAAGGGACGTTGAAACTTGAAAATCGGTTATGTGTACCGAATGTGAAAGGCTTGAAAGAGAGAATCCTAGAGGAAGCACATAGTACTAGATATTCAGCGCATCCGGGAGGTAACAAAATGTATCGGAACTTACGGGAAAACTTTTGGTGGAAAGGTATGAAGCGTGAAATTGCTAAGTACGTTTCCGAGTGTTCCGCATGTCAACAGGTTAAAGTAAAAAGACAAGTACCTGCGGGGTTACTACAACCATTACCAGTGTCAGAGTGGAAATGGGATGAGATTACGATGGATTTTGTTTTGGGATTTCCACGATCGACTAACAAGAATGATAAGATTTGGGTTATAGTGGACCGATTAACAAAGTTAGCGCATTTTCTATCGATCAATACGACTAAGCATGCAAGGTTAGTAGAGTTGTATGTGAAAGAGATTATAAGACTACACGTGGTTCCAACAGTGATTGTATCAGATCACGGCAGTAGTTTTACATCGAGATTTTAGGGAAGTTTACAAAAAGCTATAGGTACGAAGTTGAGTTTCAATACTGCATTTCATCCCCAGATCGACGTACAATCAGAGCGCATGATCCAGACATTAGAGGATATGCTTCGATTGTGTGTTCTGGATTTTGGGAGTGATTGGGAGAAACATCTGCCGTTAATTGAATTTGCTTATAACAATGGATTCCTATCAGGTATCGGAATGACACTGTATGAATTTTGTATGGGCGTAAGTGTCGATCGCCAGTTTGTTGGACCGATGTTGGAGAAAGAAAGTTACTAGGACCTGAGTTAATACAGGTGACTACTAAGAAGGTGAAGTTGATTCAAGAACGACTCAAGGCAGCTCAGAGCCGGTATAAGAGCTATGCAGACTCTAAGCGACGACCTATGGTGTTTGAAGTGGGAGATTTTGTGTACCTGAAAGTATCGCCTCCGAAAGGCATTGTACGATTTAGAAAGAGGGGAAAGATTAGCCCGAGGTTTGTAGTACCGTTTGAGATCCTAGAAAGAGTAGGACCGGTGGCCTATCGATTAGCTCTTTCGTTAGAGTTGGAACATGTGCACAATATTTTTCATGTATCGATGTTGAGATGGTGTATGACGGATACGAATAAGATCATAGTACCAGAACCGCTGCAGATTCAGGAAGACTTGACTTATGTAGAATAACCGATAGAAGTTCTAGACCAAAAAGAGCAAGTATTGAGAACAAAGACAATTTCAATGGTAAAAGTGCTATGGCGTAGTCATTCAGTTGAGGAACTTACGTGGGAAAATGAGAAAGAGATGAAGAATGAGTATCCGTACCTGTTCGATGAATGAGGTATAAGTTTGGGGACAAACTACCTTTTTGGAGGGGAGAGTTGTCATACCCGTTCCACAATTTCATAAGTTTTATCATGCATAATTGAATCTGTAAGTTTATCAATGTTAATTGATAATGGTGTGTAGACACCCCATTTTGTCGGCTATCAGATTTGGGAGACCCATAGCTTGGTGGTTCACAATGATCGAAAAAGACTCAAAAAGGACTCCTGGAAGTTAATTCTATTTCTCAAAATGCTCAGAATGACCAAAACGCCCCTGAAAGCCCAAAAACTCCCAGATTTGGACCAAAAGTTCTGGAAACATGCTATGTCGTAAGAAAAGTAAGAAAATGAGTTTTTAAGAAAAATCAAATGAAATCGTCAGCTCCCAGAGACCCCCGGAAGTCCCGGAAGTTCCCAGAAAGTCCCCGTTGATCGGTTTGACCAGGTTTTACCAAGGTTTGACCAAGTTTGATCGAAATCGTCCAAATTCGCCGAGATCATTCTAGATCACGTGGAAAGTATTAAAATGAGTTTTAAAAGAAGATCGCACGAAAACGTCAGCTCCTGGGAACTCCCCGAGATTTCCAGAACTTCCTGGGAATCCCAGGTTTGACCAGTTTGACCACATTTTGACTTTAGAACTGGGGCACCGTAACAATTTTCAAATATTTTTCATGGATACTAGAGGTCAATAGCTTTCCAATGGAATATCGCACATAATTTCTGGATTTAAAAAGAATTTATTATGAATTTCTAAAGGCAAAAAAGGTGATCAAATCGGCTTTTATCGCGAATACCGCAAAACTTTTCAAAGTGACCTATCCCCGAACTATTTTTTATATAATGTAGACTCCATTACCTTTCCAACGGTATATCACAACCTCAATTTGGAGTTCGTATGCATTTTCTGTGAATTTCGGACGAAATAGGGCCTTTTCGTGAATACCGAAACCTCTGGGGGCCTAAACAGCATTATCTGGACGAAGGAAGAGCAGTGCTGCCGCGGCACTGACCCACTGCCACCGCGGCACAGGCCCAGTGCCTCCGCGGCACTCTCCCCCAGAACAGTCCACTTTTGTAATTTCTTTTGGGGATCCAATTTGATATATTAGAAATCAAAACGACGTAGTTTTGGTTCCCAGCTTATTTTGGACCAATAGGAGACTATTTTAAACTTTTTAAAACTCCATTTACCACCCCTCCTTTGCCTATAAAATAAACCATTTACTTCCATTTAGAGGAGAGACATGGAAGCTTAGAGAGAGCTTAGGAAGAAACTCTAGAGAAATATATAGAGAGAAAGAGAAGAAGTAGTCTTCTTCTTCCATTTTTTCCAATCAAAGTGAGTTTTAATTTTATTTTCTTCCATTACCTCTCATATACTCCACATTCAAATCATCTCCAACCACCATTCTTGAGTGTCTATGAGATAGGAAGCTACTTCCATGTCCAAATGTCACCACATATGAGTGAAACATCAAGCTAAAAGTCCAATATCTCAATGATTATCAACTATTGATTGCTATTTGAATGCTTGTTTACTTTGATGTTCATCTCTCTCTTAACCTCATTTCTTTTTGACTTTTCTTTGATTATTTAGTTGTTCATCATCATCTAGATGACATGTTGTTTGAGGAGAGTGAATCCTTATGGATAGTAGCTCTTGACCTCAAAGACATGTTTGATGGATGATGATTCTACCTTCAATACATTCATATGTATTCTTGAAGTCATATTCTCAAACAAAACTATGTTTGTGCAATTAATATTGGGAGTTCTTTGATGATTCAAGGTTGGATGAGGTTCTAAGTGGTCACATGGTCATCTCAAGAGTTTAAGTTCATGCTTTGAACATCTATTTCAAAACCCCCAATCAAGAACTCAAACTCTATTTCAAAACCCAAATCCATTTTCTTCAAGAATGATCCAAAAACAGTGAGCTGTTCAGATTCAAAGATTTGTTTTGAATTAAATACTTGAGTTATGATGATGAAACCACTTGAAAAATCTTCCTAAGACATCATAGTTTGTCTCCATTTTTTCCCATCAATTATAGAGATGTGAAAGCATTATTTTCGGATTTAAGAAGTTCATATTCATAATCTGCCTCTGTTCTCACAGAATGTTTACCTGACTTTTTGCACTTATTCTGGATGTTTTCGTCACTGTACATATATCTTTTCTATTTTTTTTTTAATGAAACTTGGGTGTCTTAGGAAACTTTTGGTATATACTGGGTCATCATAAACCCTTTCTTTGATTTATGAAAAATCATACAAAATCAATCAATAGTGCAGCTTTTGTTTCTGAGTCATGTGTACATTCTGATTTATTTCTTTTAATATGTGATAGCTATTGAGGTTTGGCTTTTTGGGTTATTTTTTAGACACAATAAGGATGATCTCTGATGTTTCCAACATTTTCCTAGGCATGTTTGACCTCCCATTATAATGTTATAAAGTAATGCATACAGTCTGTCCACTATTCACAGTATGTCACTTTTTGACTTTCACACTTTGATGCAACACTCTCTTGTATCTAGATGAACCCATATCCCATGAACATGTTCTTTACCACTTTTAGCATGCTATATCATATCATGTATCATCTATCCTCTCATGTATCATACTCCCATAGATTCTTGAGTTTGGTTTCCAAATAAAATCATGTTTTGTAAATACTTGGGAAGTTCTTGAAGTGAGTTGGAAATTGATATTCCAAGTGGTTAGAATATTCATCCAAGTTCTGGAAGTATAGTTTCAAAACCCCTATTTCAAAATCCCTCTAAAACCCCAACATTTTGATCTCAAGAAAGAAAACTCTAGTTTTTCCCAAAATCTTCAAAACAGTGAGTCAAAACAGTGAGTGATCTGAGTTCAAAGATTTCTCTAGAACACAATACTCAATGTATGAATGTAAGACCACTTAGAAAGTCTTCCTAAATCATTAGAGAATACCCATGATTTTTGGTTTGACTTGGAAATACTTTAAAGGAGTCCATTTTTGTCCAAACATTCTTTCCAAACATTCTGCCTCTGCTGTCACAGCAGCTTGGTTGACTTTCAACTTCTTTTCTCAGAAAAATTTTCCAAAAGGGATGGTCCTAACTTATTTTTCCCTTACTTCAATGTCTTAGGGAACTGTCTGTATAAAATGGGCCTCTAGATCATTTTTTTCATTTTCTAAGATTTTTCAACATTTAAGTCGACGGTACGGACTCTGTTTCTGAGTGACCTCCATTGTTTATATGATTTCTCTCAACCTGTGATAGTTAATAAAGATTGGCTATTTGGGTTATGTTCTAGACACAATAAGGAAGATCTACATAAAACATCATGCATTGAAAACATTCCTAACCTCTCTTTTCAATTTCCAAAAGATCAAGTCACTGTTCTGTCCACTATTCACAGCAAGCATACTTTTACTTCCATATTTTGATTTGATGCTTATATGCACTCCAAATTAGCTCATCTCTTAGGAAGTAGTTCATACTACATGTGTATATATCCCATGATGATTCCATTCATTCATTCATACACATTCTAGACTTCTAAGTCATTCTAGGAATCCATGAACACAAAGCACACTACAACCTTGGCACATTCTAGATACATACATTGCATCCATGCAAATATTTGGGGTTTTTGTAACTCCTAATCTAAGAATATTATGAGGAATGATCTTGATCATACGTTCATGTTTCCCCTCGATCTAATCTTCCTTTCTCATCCGTCCCAGGGATTGAGAGGTCTTCTTTTTCCTCAAAGATTAACATGCATCATACTAGCTTGCTAAGCATATTTTGATTTCTTCATTTATTTGTTTCAAGAACAATTCATGTCCCCTTAGATTAGGAAAACTTTATTATTTGATATGTGATTAGACGATTTTTCCTAGGTTTATTCGTGTGATCTTTCACTTTGCATTATGTGATACTTGGCTTAGATTTTATGAATGGTATCTTATCTTTAGATCTTTCATTTCAAATTTTCTTATGTGATGTAATATACTATCATTGAATTAATTGTCGAACCATACATAGTATAAGATGATTATTTGGATGCTAATTGAGGCCCGTCGAAAGACAGGGCGAGTTGAGGGTGTTTTAGTCGCGACAAAGGCTCCTTCCTCTCTCGTACCAAAACCCCGAGCCAAGTTCTTTGGTTATGAAGGGTCGGTGCCCTTTATCCATTTGGGTGAGTCAAAATTAGGTTTCTTGGTTCCTTAAAGACCAAGTGGCGACTCTGTATCTATTTTCAACGGACCATTTTCTTTCTTTGATCCAAATCAATTTCAAACAAAAACAACAAAAGTGGATAGTGGAATCCCGCGTGTCCACATGGTGTTGAGGTTGATTGTGAGTTAGCAGAAAGGTGTCAGTGAGGACACGAGAACATGGAAGTTCATTTTGCTTTGGCACGTTGAAATGACATTTATGTGAATTAAATGCTATTTGACCTTTTGGTATTGTTGATGAATAGTGAATTTACCCGTGTAGAATAAATTTTGATAATCTTGATATTGTTATATATTATTTGAGAACTGTGGTGAGAACGTGAGTGACACGTTATATACAAGGTAGGTTGTGTAGATATTCCACAGAATTTAGTTTTCGGACATAATTTTGGACCCAAATGAGACTTAGTCGAAAACTTCTGAATTTTTATAATTTTCACTCGTAAAGGCATAAAATAGAAGTGTGCGACGTTTCAAGACTTAATTAGAAGTTTTGAGAACTTGCGGAGTGGTAAACGCGATTGCTAGGAAGTTTTTCTATAAATAAGTGAGGGTGAGCATTTCATTTGCCAACACTTTATAAAATATCGTTGGAGAGGAGAGAGAAAAGGAGATTCGATCCCTCGAGCTTTACAACGACGATCAGTGACCTTTCGTCCGTCAGATTTTTTCCAAATTCGAGATTTGGACTCGTGGAGGTAAGATATACATTTTGATACCACTTAGGCCATGTTTGGCAAACTTTTGTAAAAATCTAATTTTTAGACTTTTGGGGAAAAACCCCTATAAACTTGTAGGAATCATCTCAAATATGAGATCCGACGTTTAATCGGCTCTCTAGTCGATCCTTAAAAGTTTAAAGAGAATCGCACGAGGTATGAAGTCCAAACTTATGAAGTATATGAATATACTTGTTTTAGATTTCGACGACGAAATTGAGATTCGGGTAAATTCATATGTTAATCTTAGGCCCGTTAATCATGCATGCGATTAAATGTGAAAAACATGCCTACTTTTACGCGAGCACATTAAGTTGTCTATATGGGTCAAAGGGGAGATTTATGCAATTTCATGCCAGAGTAAGCTTCTCGATGTTTGAGAATTTAGTAGCGACGACTACTGTGCATGATTTATAGACTTGGACTTGCCAGGGCACTTGGGGATGCAATGGTTGATAGACTTGGACTAGCCATTGGTATCGTGGTTTAAGACTTGGACTTGCCGCTATCGGATGAATGCATATTCTTCTCCCTAGAGACTATTTGTTATGAACTGTGAGATTAAGACATATTTTTATCATATATTGCACATATTAGAACTTGTGCACTCAGCATATAGCTGAGCAGTGGAGGTTTACTCCATTGCAGGTAAGAAGAAAGACAAGAAGAAACGTAAGGAGTGAGGCCGTTGAGGAATGCCGGGGGAATCACTTGTTTATACTTTTGTTTTAATCCTAAACTTGCATAAGGATTTGGAATTTGTAAATTCTAAAATATGTTGTAATAGAACCTTGTGACTAGTTTTGTAGTACTATACTTTTGTATTCATATACCTACAATGATGTTTTAAAATGTTGAAATTCAGTTTGGTTGTAGTTGTTTTGGTTTGGAGAAGCATGGGTTGTGATAGCACACAACAGGGCTGCCCAGTAGAGGATTAGTCGACTGGATCCTAAATCAGTCGACTGGATCCTGTGTTGATTTAAACACTGAAAGTGAATAGTAGAAAACCAGTCGACTGAGTCCCTGATATAGTCGACTGGATGCCCTGACGAAAAATGTGAATTTTTGATTCTGCTAGAGGCACAGTTGACTGGTAGAAGTCAGTCGACTGAAAATTTTAGGCCCCAATCGACTAAACTCCAGTCACAGTCGACTAGACGGGCTCTTAGTCTTTTGAAATCTTTCTGTTTCAGGTCCCCAGTCGACTGGGCCCTCGATCAGTCGAATGGACCTCTGTTTTCTAAACGGAATTCTTTGGAACTGTTTTAATTGGACAAAAATTTTTATAACTCTGATTTTAATGGATTTCACTTATTGTTTTCTGATGCTATTTTACTTTAAAGGAACTGGATAAGCCTTGATGGCATGCCATGTGCCCTATTTCCATGCGTAGTGGGATGGGTCGTGACACATAGTTTGGAATCCAAAATAAATCTTTATCGTAAACATGTGTTTTACACTAAACTATTTACATAACCAACTCCAGTACCAACTATTCATAGCCATATTACAAGTTTAAGAGCAAAATGCAAGTTAACTACATTATCTATAGCCATTCCCAATTTCCCACGTATCCTTGCCAACATCCATTTTTACTTCCTTGAGGCTCCGTCTTTATCCCCTACAATGGTTATTCAATAACCACTATACTATATCAGCTACGCTGGTAAATGCCAACAATTATAAATATGAATAATAAACATGCTCAAACTCATCTTTTACACATAACTATGGTCTCCGGGAAATCAAGTATCGGCCACCCTTTCACGTTAGCCCGCGTCTACTCCATTAGTCTGCATAACTAACCGAGACCCACGTCTCTTTCTGTCAGACGTGTGATCTCATGGCCAAATAGGCACCTAGTCACATTTTCGATGGCAAGTACAAGTTCTCCTTTGACCCGTTTAAAAAAACTCAACATGCTCATATAAGTTCATCACATCATGATATTGTAATATAAATCGGTCTTATAAACCACATGAGTTTGCCCAATAATAACTAAACAAGTCAAATTATACAAATAGACATGCTTATCATCACAAAGATAATCCCAGTCATCTTATTATCCATTTTACACAATTATTGTCACTCACCTCAAGGATTTCGCTCCTACAGAAGAATTATGATTCTAGTGATGTCTGAGTATAAATCCTATACAAAAATATACATGCAAGTTATATGTTAATTTTTCGAATTAGGTCGTGGAAAAACTGTCTCAGAAATTAATAAGACTAGCACCAACGCGTTATACTCACCTCCAAGAGTCCAAATATGTAGAATGTTTCAAAATTGAACGTCAAATTGCACGTCGTTTGTTGTCATGAACGTCGGCGTGAGTTCGTTGAGATTTTTCGTATTCTTTTATTTTCTCTGTAAATGATCCTAACTGTAGACACCCCATTTTGTCGGCTATCAGATTTAGGAGACCCATAGCTTGGTGGTTCACAATGATCGAAAAAGACTCAAAAAGAACTCCTGGAAGTTAGTTCTATTTTTCAAAATGCTCAGAATGAGCAGAATGCCCCTGAAAGTCTAAACACTCCCAGATTTGGACCAAAAGTTTTGAAAATATGCTACGTCATAAAAAAGTACTAAAAATGAATTTTTAAGCAAAATTAGATAAAATCGTCAGCTCCCAGAGACCCCCGGAAGTCCCTGAAGTTCCCAGAAAGTCCCCGTTGATCGGTTTGACCCAAGTTTGACCAAGTTTGACCAAAATTGTCCAAATTCACCGAAAAGTTTTGAGATCATTCTAAATTGTGTGAAAAGTACTAAAATGAGTTTTAAAAGAAAATCAGACGAAAACGTCAGCTCCTGGGATCTCCCAGAGGTTCCCAGAACTTCCTAGAAATCCTAGGTTTGACCGATTTGACCTAAAAGTGGACTTTGAAACTGGAGTGCCGTATCATTTTTTAAACATTTTTCGTGGATACTAGAGGTCAATAGCTTTCCAACGGTATATCATACATAATTTTTGGATTTAAAACAAATTTATTATGAATTTTTGAAGGTGAAAAAGGCGATCAAATCGACTTTTATCACGAATACCGCAAAACTTTTCAAAGTGACCCATCTCCAAACTATATTTTATGGAAATTAGACTCCATTACCTTTCCAACGGTATATCACAAGCTCAATTTGGAGTTTCGTACGCATTTTCTGTGAATTTCGGACGAAATAAGACCTTTTCGCGAATACCGGAACCTCTGGGGGCCTAAACGTAAATTTTTGGGCGTCTGAGAAGCAGTGCCGTGGCGGCACTATGGCACTGCCGCGGCAGCACTCATCCCCTATTGAGTTCGTTTTTGTAATTTATTTTGGGGGTCCAAATTGAATAATTGAAGACCAAAACGATGTAGTTTTATGTTCACAGATGTTTGGGACCAATGGGAGCACTTTCTAAATCCCAAAGCCATCCCAAATTGACCTATATAAATCCCCCTTTGCTCTTCATTTTAGGGGGACCAAGTGCAAAGTTCATAGAAGTTGTAGAGAGAAAGAGAGATAGAGATAAGTTTAGAAGTAGGAAAGGGAGCTTCTCCCACTGATTTTCTATAAAAAAAATGAGTTTCAATCTTGTTTTCTTTCATTACCCCTCTTATATTTCACATTCAAGTCTTCCCCAACCACCATTTTTGAGCAATCTTGAGTTAGAAAGCTACTTCCATGTTTAAATGTCAATATCTATGAGTGAAACACCAAGCTACAAGTCCAAAATCACATTGATTATCATCTATTGATTGCTATTACTTACTTGTTTACATGACTGTTCATCTCTTCTTACCTCATTCCTTTTTGATTTTTCTTTGATTAGTTACATGCTTATCATCATCTAGATGACATGTTGTTTGAGGAGAGTGAATCCTTATGGATAGTAGCTCTTGATCTCAAAGACATGTTTGATGGATGATGATTCTAACTTCTATACATTCATATGCATTATTGAAGTCATATTCTCAAACAAAACTATGTTTGTGCAAACAATATTGGGAGTTCTTGATGATCAGTTTGATGTTGATTTCTTAAGTGGTCTTAATCCCCTTTTTGTGCTAAAAATGTGCTTTTAAAACCCCTAATTCAAAACCCCTCTAAAACCCCAACATTTGGATTCTAAGAAACAAGCCTTGTTTTACCCAAAATCTTCAAAACAATGAATGATCCGAGTTCAAAGATTTCTCTAAAACTCAATACTCAAAGGGTGATTGCAAGACCACTTGTAAAGTCTTCCTAACTTATTATAGAACACCCACGATTTTTGGTTAGGCTTGAAAACACTTGGAAGAGTTCCATTTTGGTCCAAACATTCTCTCCAGATATTCTGTTTTTGCTGTCACAGTAGCTTGGTTGATTTTGAACTTGTTTTACAGAAAACATTTCCAAAAGGAGTGGTCTCAACTTATTTTTACCTTGAACTTAAGTGTCTTAGGGAACTTTCTGTATCATATGGGCCTCTAGATGTTTTGTTTTCATTTTCTAATATTTTTTGACATTTCAGTCGATAGTACGGACTCTATTTCTGAGTAACCTCTATTGTTTATATGATTTTTCTCAATCTGTAATAGTTATTGAGGATTGAATTTTTGATTTGTGTTCTAGACACAATAAGGATGATCTCCATAAAAAAATCATGCATTGAAAACATTCCTAACCCTACTATTCATTTTCCACAAGATCAAGTCACTGTTCTGTCCACTATTCACAACAAGCATTCTTTTACTTTCATTCTTTGATTTGATGCTTACATGCACTCCAAATTTGTTCATATCTTAGGAAGTAGTTCGTACTACATTTGTACATATCCCATGATGATTTCCCCCATGCATCCATTCATATTTTTAGACTTCTAAATCACTTTAGAAAGTCCATGTACACAAACACACAACAACATTTGCACATTCTAGGATCATACATTGCATCCATGCAAGATTTGGGGCTTTTGTGACTCCTAATCTAAGAATATTATAAGGAATGAACTTGATCACACGTTCATGCTCCCCCTCAATCTAATCTTCCTTTCTCATCCGTCCTGGGGATTGAGAAATCTTATTTTCTCGAATATTAACATGCATCATACTAGCTTGCTAAGCATATTTGGGTTTTCTTTGGTTAGTTGTTTCAAGAACAATCTATGTCCCTTCTTAGATTAGGAAAACTTGATTACTTGATATGTGATTAGACGATTTTTTCTAGGTTTATTTTTGTGATCTTTCACTTTGCATTGTGTGATACTTGGCTTAGATCTTATGAATGATATCTTATCTTTAGATCTTCCATTTCAAGTTTCTAATGTGATGTAATATACTATCATAGTATTAATTGTCAAACCAAACATAATAAAAGATGATTATTTGGATGCTAATTGAGGCCCATCGAGAGACGGGGCGAGTTGAGGGTGTTTTATTCGTGACAAAGGCTTCTTCCTCTCTCGTACCAAAATCCCGAGCCAAGTTCTTTGGTTATGAAGGGCCTGTGCTCTTTATCCGTTTGGGTGAGTCAAAATTAGGTTTCTTGATTCCTTAAAAATCAAGTGGCGACTCTGTATCTATTTTCAACAGACCTTCTTCCTTTTCCTTCTTTTCTTCAAATCAACTTTGATTTCAAAACTAAAGGAAAATCAATTCCGAAACACCGAAAACAAAAAACGGGTGTGGGCTCATGGAATTCCGCGTGTCCACACTAACTACGGAAGGTGATGACTGTCATGAGTCATAAGACACGTGTCTCATAACATGTATTTCTAGTTTCTAATTCTATTATCGCCTCCCCTCAATTTTACTAGTTTTGCATTTATACCCCTGCTATTAACGAAACTTATTAAAATTATCCCAAACTTAAATTGGTGTTTGTCTATGTCACGTATGAGTCCCACAAGTGGTCTCACATAATATTGTGAAATTGCTAATTAGCCTACTAATTATGAAACATGTCCAATTCGCTCTCACAAAGATATCTCTAACGGACCACAGAAGAGGTCTCTAACAATTAATATGTTATTAAAACAACATAATAATATTAATCACATGTCATGCCCTGGAACGGAAAAAAAAATAGAAAAATAAATTTTCCTTTTCGGTTCAAAGGCAGCGACTGGTGAAGTCACATGATTGTCCATACCACGCAGTACTAAGCAACATAAAGGAATGAAGATCACGAGAATATCATCTAGGTTCTGGATAACAATGTAACTTAAAAGTCAAATGAAAGTTACTAGCTATTACACATCAGAGTCTCGAATCAAATAAAATATAACAGTAATACAAATATCAAGGCAACATATGCCTGATTACAAAAAAGATATGAAGACAATTAGGATAATTAAATTACAATCTAGCCTGGTCTTCAGTTAACGTAGAGGTAGTCTTCGACGTAGTAGTCTTCTGTCTGACCTCCGTCGAGATAATCATTTGTAGGGACATCATCACCGGCATAGTAGTCCTCGCCTACAGGCCCTTTACCTGTATAGTCATAACTAGGATGCGCTGGAGCGTAGAAATGTCCAGCGCCATAAATGTCATCAGCTAAATGAGAGCTGAGTGAATTAGATACTAATAGGGTATCAACTATTGAAGTTATTACAAGTTATAAACTATAACCATTAAATTTCAGTGAGGGTAACTCCTTTAATTAAACCGATTATTTGATTACTAACGTCTTACTAAATTAAGACTGACAACACATTCTGATAGGAGAACAGACTAGATAGTAGTTCACTTCTATAGATACACCATTACTTCCTCCATTGCTTTTAAGAACATATGCACAGTCTACCGTATGTCATGAACACCACGTGAGTCCATCCCCATCTTTTAAGAACATATGCCCAGTTCACCGCACTATAGGGATATAACGCTTTAAGCAATAATACATCAATCTATGACATGACTTAGCGATGTCTACCAGTGATCACGGTCCACTGCATGCCATAGACACCTTTATCTGTCTATCGATTTTAAGAACATATGATTAGATCATCTAGCTATCTTAGGGCTAGTAGTCCAGTTCACCGCATGTCATAGACATCTTCGTCTTTCTACCGCTTTTAAGAACATAAGATTGACCAAGGCCCACCCACGCAAAATTCTCAAATCTTAACAAACCTACTTGAGTTCAACTCTAACATCGATACATGACAATCCCATGTGGCCTGACTACATTGAATGAAACGAATGATAACTCCAAATTATTCACAACGATACGTTACCTAATGTTATAAACATTATCTGTAATCTTATCATTACTACGATTCTACGTCACATTATCTCATTATCAAATTTGTATTACAATAATATATACAGTGATTATTAAATAATAAATAAACAACTAAACAGTTATAATATAAACTAAACAAATAAAACAGTATTCTACAACTGTCAATCGATTGGGACAGGGGTCTAATCTATTGGTATAAAAATAGTAACAATCGATTGGGAAAAAGGTAAACGATTGGATCACATTCCATGCCAATCGATTGTATAAAATGGCAATCGATTGGGTTCCCAAAGATGACAATCGATTCGAAAAAATCCCAATCAATTGGGACTTTGTCTTCTTTACAATGAAAACACTCCAACATATATAAATACGGGAAAACATGATTTATGCACCTCTTCTTTAATTAAACATGCTTTATCATCAATAGGGTGTTACCAAGTGATTTTAGAACTCACCTTAGGTGACTAGGGGGTGTTTGGGGTGTGAGATTGAAGCTTGAAGCTTCAATGGCTTTCTTCTTCTTTCTCTCTTCTTCTCTGTCTGTCTGTCTCTCTCTTTCTTTCTTCTTCTCTTCTTCTAGTCTCCTTCTCTCTCTTCTTCTTTAGTCCATGGATGTGTGTATGTGTGAGAATATGGATGTGTATATATAAATATATATAAGTATGTATATATATAAACGCACACAAGACTCTGCCTCTCTCACTCTTTGATTTCTGGAAATAGAGATGAGTTAAAAAGGGTCACAAATATATAGAAAGATAAGGTTCACATGGACAAACCCCAGCCAAAGCAAGAGAATCTGTCCAATTGCTTCTAATTGATTGACATGAATGCCAATCAATTGGGATTAGGTATTAAATGCTCCAATGGATTGGTATCCAAGATAAGGCAATCGATTGGGAAACTTGCCAATCGATTTGGGATGCAGATCATACCAAAGGTAAGGCTAAACTTATACAAGTATTAAAAGAAGCATACAAGGTCTTATTCATATAATTACATTACAAAAATACAAGGTATTACATCATTCACCACTTATTAAAGATTTCGGCCCTGAAATCCGAAGTAAGCATGATTAAAACAAAAATGAAAACTCCTCTCGCACCTCTGACTCCAATTCCCATGAAGCTTCTCCTTCGTCATGGTGCTTCCACTAAATCGTCACTAGCAGAATCTCTTTGTTTCTGAACTTATTCACTCCACGGTCTAGAATACGCACTGGTCCTTTGTTGTATGTCACGTTCTCATTTACCTCGATATCTTCAAAACTGATCTCGTGCGCTGGGTAATGGGAACACTTCCTCAACATGATGATGTGGAAAACGTTGTGCACTCTTGAAAACTTCGGTGGTAAAGCAAGTCTGTAGGCTACCTTTCCAACATGTTCTAGGATTTTGAATGGTTTGATGAATTACGGTGACAGTTTGCCTCTCTTCTGTCCGAATCTGACGATACCTCGAACTGGAAAAACTTTGAGTAGCACATGATCTCCAACTGTGAACTTTAGATCTTTTCGTCGCTTGTCAGCATAGCTCTTGTGTTTGGATTGTGCTGTCTTTATCTTCTCTTGTACGATTTTGATCTTCTCACTGGCTTCTCGAATCATCTCAAGCCCAAGTAGTTGAGTATCTCCGACTTTGGCCCAATATAGTGACGATCGGCAAGGTCTTCCATATAAAGCTTCGAACAGTGCCATCCCTATGCTTGTGTGGTAGCTATTATTGTAGGCAAACTCGATCAAAGGTAGATGTATCTCCCATGAACTCTCGAATTCAATGACTTAGGCTCGCAACATATCTTCCATCACTTGATTCACTCATTCTGGCTGACCGTCTGTCTGTGGATAAAAGGCTGAACTCAAGTTCAATGAAGTTCCCATTAATGTCTGAAGGCTCTTCTAGAAATCTCCAGTGAAGCGTGAATCTTGATCGAAAACTTTTGAGATAGGTGCACCGTGTAGTCACACAACTTGATGTAGGTACATACGACTCAATCTTTGGTAAGTCATGCTATAGGTGATAAAATGCGCCGACTTGGTGAGTCAATCTACTACTACCCAAATAGCGTCATAGTTTTGCTATAACTTTGGCAAACCAACCACGAAATCCACAATGATGTGTTCCCATTTCTATTGGGGAATCGATAGCGGTTGTAGCTGTCCAGGTGATTTTTGATGTTCTGCCTTCACCTGTTTGCAAACAAGACATTGCGATACGTACTCGGCCACTTCTCGCTTCATTCCTTCCCACCAGAAGTTTCTCTTTAAGTCCTTATACATCTTGTTTCTTCTAGGGTGGATAAACATCCTTGACTTGTGCACTTCGTCCAAAATGTCCTTTCTGAGACTACTGTCATTTGGGACACAAATTCTACCTTTGCATCTCAACGCCCCGTCCGTACTGAAACTCCATATTTCTGGTTTCTTTGCGAACATCTTAGCAAACCATAACTTTAAATCTTCGTTTGACTATTGAGTTTCCAAGATCCGACTGATGAGATTCGGTTGCACGATAAGATATCCAAAGTGTTGTCCTTCTCCTGGTTTCATTGGTTGAAGGTCGAATCCGGCTAACGTCTCCAAGCTCGCCATTTTTAAATCAAAATCAAAGCAATCAAAAGGCGGGGCCTTAGGCTCAAAGTGTCGACTACAACATTTACTTTATTGGGATGGTATTGCAAAGAGAATTCACAGTCCTTAAGTAGTTTCATCCATCTTCGCTGTCGCATATTCAACTCCTTCTGAGAGAACAGGTACCGTAAACTCTTGTGATCCGAGAACAAGTCAAACTTTTCTCCATACAAGTAGTGTCTCCAAATCTTCAAGGCAAATACGATTGTAGCTAGTTCCAAGTCATGCTTTGGATAATTCTTCTCATGCAACTTCAATTGTCTTGATCTGTATGCAATAATATTTTTATCTTGTATTAGCACATAACCAAGTCCTTAGTGCGATGCGTCACTGTAGATTATGAATCGTTCACCACTCTTGGGTATCGCAAGTACAGGTGCTGAGGTTAGCCTCTCTTTTAATTCCTGAAATGCATCCTTATGCTTGTCAGTCCATTTATACTTTGTTTCTTTCCTTGTCAAACTTGTCAACGGTCCTGCGATCTTAGAGAATCCTTCCACGAATCTCTGGTAATATTCAGCCAATCCAAGAACACTTTTAACTTCGGTCACGTTGGTCGGTTTATTCCAGCTCAAGACTGCATTGATCTTAGATGAGTCTATAGAAATTCCATCCTGTGATATCACATATCCTAAGAATTTGAATTCCTGAAGCCAGAATTCACACTTGCTGAATTTCGCATACAGACTATTGTCTTTAAGGGTGTAGAGCAATTTTCAGATGCTTCTTATGCTCCTTTTTTGTCTTTGAGTAAATAAGAATGTCGTCGATGAATACTATAATGAATTGATCCAGATAAGGTCTGAATACTCTATTCATTAAATCCATAAATACTGTCGATGCAGTAGTCAATCGAAAAGACATCACTAGAAACTCGTAGTGTCCATACCTCGTCCTAAAGGTAGTCTTTGGTATATTTTCCAGTCGAACTAGCAACTGATGATATCTTGAACATAAATTAATCTTCGAGAATATCCTTGATCCTTGTAATTGATCGAATAGGTCGTCCATCCAGGGAAGTGGATATCTATTCTTGATCATGACCTTATTCAGCTCCCTGTAGTCGATATAGAGTCGTAGCTCTTCGTCCTTCTTTTTCACAAATAGAACTGGTGCTCCCCAAGGTGACATACTTGGGCGAAAAAAATCTAAGTCTTCAAGTTTCTGAACCTACTTATTCAATTCTAGCATTTTCGTTGGCGCCATTCTGTACGGGGCCTTGAAAATCGACAATGTTCCATGTGCTAGCTCAATGCATAAGTCTATCTCTCTCTTCGGCAAAAGTCCTGTAATTTTTAAATACATCTTCAAAGTCTTGGATAACGAGGATCTGGTTGGTAGTAAGCTATGTACCTAAAGTCTTGATCATAGTAAAGCAGCTCGTAATAAACATATCGCTCAACGGTTGGCATTGAAATCTGATTTGCGGGCAACCAGGTGTCGAAAAGGCAGTGGTCCAACTAACATAATCCACATTGGCACCATACTTAGTAAGCCAATCCATTCCTAGGATTACGTCGAACTCAGACATTGATAAGACTATCAAATCTGTCAAGAGATTTCTATCCTCTAGTGTCAGGGGATAATCCTTGCACACCTTACCTAACTTAACATTTACTCCCAAGAGTGAAATGACATTAAGGGTCGATTCAAGTGCTAGGGGTACTAAACCTAAGTCACGCACAATATTAATAGCTATTAAAGAACGGGCAGCACCGGTATTAAACAAAGCTCTAACTTGATTGTGAAATAAAATGAGTGTACCTTCCAAGTTCTGCTATTCCTCAGCATTGTATCCTGCATTGTCAGGGATGATGGCATTCACCCCAATCTATCCTTTTTGTCCTTGAGCAGGTGCTCCATAGTAGTCTCTACGAGGTGTTCGACAATCCTTGCTCATATGGCCAAGCTTGTTATAGTTATAGCAGACAAGGTCATTGCGGCGGTTGGTCTTGGGAGCTGTGCAATACCTTGCAATATGTCTGGGCACTCCACAATTGAAACATCCATCACTGCTCTATCGCTGGGCGGAGGGCTGTGCCTGAGGTGGTACTCGCTATTGATTCTGCTGTTGGGGAAAGTTAGCTTGGGGTTTCCTTGTCCCGTCCCATGTGCGCTTGTTTCCCTGGTAGTTGTTAGTCTGGGGTTTCCATCCCTGATTATTCCTCGGTGATTGCGTGGAAAAGTTCCTCGGTTGGAAGGTCCTGGGCGGAGGTTGATTCGCTTGTGGTCCTTATACAGGGTAAGCATCCTTTCCAAACTTGAAGCAAGGCAGACTATCCCTTCAAACGACTAGCCCAGTTGGCCTATCATCATGTGTCAGAGGTGTGGGTTGAGTCCTTGATGGAATCACTTGACCTTCTTGGCAGGGGTATCTATCATGTGTGGAGCGAAACAAAAAAGTCGCTCGAATTAAGTGGTATACCCCTGACCGTCCAGTTCCCTTGAGTTAGACTCAGGAAATTATTCTCTTGTTGGTTTCTTTCGTCCTCGGGGAAATACTTCTCGAGAGTCTTGAATGCTTCCCAAGGCATTCTCCTTGCAGTGTCGATCCCAATTGTGGCTCTCTCGGCCTTCCACCAGTCTACGACGGAGTAAGTCAATTAAAATGTGGCTAGACGTCTCTTGTCAAGCTCACTGCATTCTAGGGCTTCAAAGATTAGCTCTAACTTGCTGCATTCCAGGGTTTCAAAGTAAATCATTTTTACCAAAACCGACTCTATAGAGTCATTTTTACGAAAACCGAGTATATATTTAAAATCGGTTTTATTAAAATTGAGTTTAATGTTGAATTTCACAGAAAATATTTTTTCTGAAAAAAGAATTTTTGTTGAAGAAAAAAAGAATTAATACAAAAAATTCGATTTTAGTAAAATCGATTCTACATAGTCGTGCTTACTAAAAACGTCTTTAAATCAAGTCGATTTTGTCAAAAACGACTTTAGAGTTATTTTTACTACAAATGACTACAGTGTCAGTGAGCAATACCATTTTCTAGAAAAAGTTAAAATATCATCACAACTTCCTTATGGCTGTGACATCACTTGTAGCATTGAGAAGACAGTTTTTTTTTTTTGATACTTACCTGGATCCGGACTGGATACACACACACCCCACGCGCACACACACCCCAGCCCTAACCCAACCCCAAAGCCCCATACCACTACAAGAAAAATGTGCTTTGGCGACAAACAAATTTCGTCGCCAAAAGTCTATTCTTCGTCACTAAAGGTTTTAGTGACGAAAAAAATTCGTCGCCAATTTGGTCACCTTTGCCTTATCGCCAAAGGTCCCTGGCGACGAATTTATCTTTTGTTGCCATAGATAAAAAATGGCGTCGAAATAATTCTTCGCTATTGATCACAATTTTTCGTCGTCATTGATGCGCATTTTGTCGCCAAAAGAGTCATTTTTTTTGTAGTAATTTTGCATTAGCGACGACAAAATTTCGTCGCCAATTCATCATATACAATGGTGACAAATTGTTTTCGTCACCAATTCATTTTCAGCATATGCAATGGCGAGGAAATAATTTTGTCGCCAAATATATAAAATGGTTGTTTGTATTAGCGACGAAAAAATTTCATCGCCAATACATTTTCATCATATGCAATGGCGACGAAATTATTTTGTCTCTAAAATTATATATTCTAGTAAATAGAATTATTAGAATATCTATAATGCTGTTCATTCCTATTTATCACCATAATTTTTAAAACCAAAATAGACAATCATATTAAACATAAAAAGCCTAAATGTTTCTAAGGAATTTCATTAAGCAATAACAAGAATTAATATCATTAATAGTTCACGTACCCAACAAAAAAACTAAAGATTAACAAAAGTATTAGCACATTATTGCATAACAAAAGTAACAAGATGTGTCTGACGAACTACCGATCCACCATATCCACACCCAATCTGCATGAAACCAATGGAAAGCATTAATACCTTTTAAGTTAGTGAACGACATAAAATATGTGAAATATAAAGTAATTATAAGTTGAGTTTTCAGCCATCAAAGATACTATTATAACTGCACAGACATCAAAGATAAATATTGCATAGGCACCCATTTATGTACATACAAACAAATAACAATGGAAACTAATAATATTATAATCGAGTTCAATTAACCAGCAATTAGACATCTAATTAGGTTGTAATTTCAAATCTAACTTATGTGTCTAGCTTGGGCATAAACATCTACATTGTATACAACCTACTCTTGTGATTATTAATTTATTAGTAAAATGAAAAAGCTAACGTCAAAGCCTGTTTGGCTTATAGTAGTAAAACGTTGAAATTAAATTATGGACATGTTCGCTTTTTTAGTAGAGGCTTAAAACATTAATTAGCTCACTTTTTGGTTACACATTTTATACTTTCATTTCCTTTTCCTAGTGTTTCCAATACTCTTCATTGTTTCCAATTTTTTTTTTTTTGTTTCCCCGTGGTAGGAAACAACTATACTAAATGAAATTTTGATCCTCGGTAATAGTATAAAAACGATTGTTTGTCATGAAACACGCACTATGCCAAACAATAATCTTTATTGGTTCAATTAAGTATTTTAAAGGGAAAATTGGTAGAAAGGTCATTAAGAGGTGTTTTATTGGAATTAAGGACAACTTAAAATACACAGTGAGAATAAGTCCTCCCAATATCCATAGACCAAAATGCCCTCATCTTTAACCTCTAACTCTAACCAAACCCTAGCCACCATTACTACTACTCCACACCACCTCCAACCACCACCCCTGCCACCTCCGGCCTCTACCCTCGCCATCTTTGGCGACCACCACCTTGTCATTTCCGGCGACCACCACAATGCTTGACTCTCACTTGTTTAAGTATAAACTTATGGCAAAAACTCTATGATAAAGGTAATAATTCATGAGAAAAAGTTTTAAATTATGGCTGTCTAATGCATAGAAGATCAAGCTCAAAGAGATACATACAAAGGAAATTTGAATTAAATCCTAAGTGAAATTTGACTTAGGATTTCTGACATTGATAGCAAAATTTCACTTAGAATATATTATTTTGTTACTCACAACACCACCCATGAACTCCTATATTTATAATTGAAAGTGATGAAATGTGTTCAAATCAAAGTTAAGTGAAATTTTACTTCAGATCTTCACTTAAAAACCAAACAAATTCAATTCAAAATATAGTAAGAGAAATTTCACTTACTGTCAAATTTCAAAAAAACTGCACAAAAAAATGAAGACAAAACAGAGACTCTAGATCTGCGATCTAGAAGACGACCACGGGCTCGTTTTGATATTGAAGATGGAGATCGAGACTCTAGATCCGAGATCGGAAGTTAATGACGACGGACGACGGCGGTGCTTGTTCGTGATGGTGGTAGTGGTGGCTCGTAGTGGCGTCGGAAGGTGGTGGTGGTGGCTCACAGTGGCATCGAAAGATGGTGGTGGTGGCTCGATGGTGCTGGTGGTGGCTCGTGATGGTGGTCACAGCAACTCGTGGTGAATGGTGGTTGTGGCGGCAAAGGACAACGAATCTGTGATGTGGTGGCGGCTGCAGTTTGATGGTGGTGGCGACAGTAGATCGGTGGTGGTTGTGGTTAGGAGAGAGAGATCTTAGAGGGAGAGAGATTGTAGAGAGAGAATAGATCTGTGTGTGTGTGTGTGTGTGTGTGTGCGTGTGTGTGTGTGTGTGTGAGAGAGAGAGAGAGAGAGAGAGAGAGAGAGAGAGAGAGAGAGAGAGAGAGAGAGAGTGAGTGAGATAGTCTGCGTTTTTTTTTTTTGGAAGATGAAGTGAAGGGTGATTTGGTCAGTTAAAATTTTTGAAATGGACTTGAGGAGTGAATTGCTAGTGGTGTGGATTGGAGTGAATAAATGGACTTAGACTTTTGTCCTTGTGGGGTTTATTATTAATGGACTATCCTTTATTTCAATAAATACTAATCTTAGGGACCACAATCAAGCCTCCCAATTTTAAATTCCTAATGATATTAATATTTACATGAGAAATCTAAGAATTATGTTTCATGCATGGACATGGACTAATTGGCACCAAATGCAACACAATTTGCTCTTATAATACAATAATCCTTCTCTAACAAATAGTCCAATTGTTCAAGTATTTGCATGAGATCATATCAACGCTTCACCTAAAAATTACATCATAAGCATCCACCAGAAATGCCACACATCAATGTTAAAGGATGATGCATGTGTATTGTATAGAAAATACAATGAAATTTGTATTTATTTACGTCCTTCAGGAAGTTATAGACCTGAATTTGCAAGTACTGACAAATTTCATCATCCGACATGAGCATGATGTGGACATGACTACCTTATAGAAATGTTTATCTTCCATTGTTAGTGCACTTTAGTGGGGAGGGGGAAAAAACACCATTCAAGCAAAATAGACAGTTACAAAACATCAAAAAAGTAATTGACAGAGAAGGAACTACATACCATTATGTATGAATCAGGATTCAAGTTACAACGCTCTATGAAGGTATCAACTGCAGCAAGATTTTGACTAGGGAGGAACCTCAAGAGCATCGGCAACTTCATATTCAATAACCTTAAAAACATAGTAAAATCGATTTAAGAGAGAGAGAGAGATAAAAGAAGAAGAAGAATTTCCATTGCAATTGGAACTTTACAGAGTTTAGTGGTCACATAATGGAGAATGTGATTTTTGACTTACAGGTGAAAGAACTTCAAACTCGAAGTGGCGCACATCTTACCCATAGCCTACTCTAGTTATTGGATAATTTTTTGTCTACATTTCAAAATTAATGAAGAAAACATAAACCAACAATACGAGATGATAAAGTAAGAAAGAGTGTAGCCTAAACAATTAGAATACAGTAACTTATGCTAAACAGAACGAGAATCCAATATAAAACAAATTAATGAACAGATTCAATTTTGAACTATGACTACCATACAACATTAGGCTCTTTTTTATAATGATCGAAATAAGCATGCAGAAATTGCATAAACAAACAAACGAGTAAAACTCCAAGGTCTTCTACACACAAACACACGTGTGTGTATATTTATTTATATATATACTAGTGAGGGTGCACGTGCAAGCACGTGCACCGTCGGATAGTTGTATTCTTAGATATATTGTGTATTAATCTTGACATTAGAGGTCTTTGGAGAGGTATAATTAATCATTCCATTCTAAAATAAGTGCCAACGTTTCATTTTTTTGGATATTTTTAAAATAAGTGTCACGTTTCCTCTTTTTTTTTTTTTTTTGATATTTCAAAATAAGGTCCACTTGTAAAAATCAACATAAGATGTTAAAACAATTAAATAGAAAATTGTAAATGTAACTATTTAATCTAAAACTCTTCTTACGGAAGAAGTTGAAAATTCTGACTATCTTATAAATGAGTAGTAAAGGTACCTAATAAAGCGCCACTAAAAATATATGACACAAGTAGGGTATTTACTCTAAAAAAGGGCATGAATGTGTTTGTAGGCCTTAATTGATATTCAAATACAATCTATAAATCCTAAATTTGAGGGAAGAAGTTGACCAAAATGTAAATATTAGTGACCAATTAATAATAGCTACTAAAATAGCCACTTAAATTGACAATTTAAATATACCAGAGCTTAAATTTGAGAGAAGAAGTTGACCAAAATGTGAAATTAGTGACCAATGCCTAAATAGCCACTAAAAAAGCCACTTTTTAAAACTTGTTTAAAGTGAATAATAAATATCCCAAAACTTGTTGACCTAAATGCAATTACCATATTACAATATATGAATCCTAAATTTGAGAGAAGAAGTTGAGCAAATTGTAAATATTAGTGACCAATTCCTAAATAACCACCAAAATAGCCACTTTTTTGACTTTTTATGAAGTGAATAATAAATATTCCAAAAATTATTGACCCAAATGTAATTAGACACAAATTGTTGATTGAAACCTCATTTGAGAGAAGAAGTTGACCAAATTGTAAATATTAGTGACCAATTCCTAAATAGCCATCAAAATAGACACTTTTGTTGACTTTTTTTGAAGTCAATAATAAATATCCCAAAAATTGTTGATCCAAATGTAATTAGACACAAGATTGTTGATTAAAACCTCATTATTATATTAAATAAAATTTCAAGAGCTGACTTGAATGTAATTATTTGTCCAAAATGACATATATACCCTCAAACAAATCAATATATCATTACGATGTATAGATAGTTATATGAGTAATTAGGGTGTAGTGAAGGACAAAAGAGGAAGTTCATATTTTTTGACGTGCTTGTTTCTTCGTTCTTATAGTATAGTAGATATATTGATTCCAATTTGGATCACGTCATGTGGGGCCGCCTTTTTACCATCTCCTGCTCCAATTGTGATTATAAAATGGATATACAATTGGCATAAGAGTAATGATAGGCACGCAATGAATTGCACAAACCTGCAGTACATGGTTGGATTTTGTGCTGAAAAACCTGCACACACCTTTTTGTGTGTACATGCCTTTTAGCACAAGGTCCAACATTATACTGCATATTTGTGAAATTCGTTGTGCTCCTATCATTATTGTTGGTATAATTAAACTAGGACATGTCAATGTAACCATCTGAAGTATCATTTTCTTTACTTGTGATCTTTATCTCAGTCAATTTTCCCATTTCTCTTTACACCTTTTACATGTGCACTTAAGTAACGGTTATCCATACGTGGATATAGATAAAATATGGGTTATGAAGGATAGTTATCTTTTTCTGTATATATTTCCTATATATAAACATATACTCTATGCATCACAGGACATAAGAGATCAAACTGCAATGGTTAACCCCACTATACTTGTATGGCTTCCTCTTCTTCTACTCCTTCCACTAATATTTCTCATGAAAAAGAAGCTAACTCAAGTAAAGAGTCAGAGCAAGAAATTACCTCCAGGTCCTCCTAAGCTTCCAATTATAGGTAATTTGCACCAACTTGGTCCCTTGGCTCACCAAACTCTATGGGAATTATCGAAAAAATATGGTCCTGTCATGCTTCTTCAACTTGGTGGAGTCCCAACAGTTATAATCTCATCTTCAGAGGCTGCGATGGAAGTCTTGAAAATTCATGATCTTGATTGTTGCAGTAGGCCTCGTTTGGCTGGCACAGGAAGACTTTCGTACAATTACTTAGACGTAGCTTTTTCACCTTACGGTGAGTACTGGAGGGAGATGAGAAAGCTTTGTGTTCTCGAACTTTTTAGTACAAAGAGAGTTCAGTCTTTTCGATTCGTCAGAGAAGAAGAGACCGCCTCTCTGATTAATTCGATATCTCAATTGTGTTGTAATTCGGGAAGTGATCATGTGGACCTTAGTGAGAAGTTTATCTGTCACACTGTGAACATAGTTAGTAGGGTCGCGTTTGGGAAGATCTTTAGAGGGAGTGAGAGGTTTCAAGAATTGGTTGATGTAGCCATGGCTATGTTGGGTTCTCGCTCTGCATCTGATTTTTTCCCATCCGTGGGATGGATTGTAGACAGAGTCAGTGGTTTCCATTGGAGGCTTGAGAGGAGTTTTCGGGATATGGACGCTTTTTATCAAAAGGTGATTGATGATCACCTCGATCGTGGATCGATGAAGCAGGAAGAGGAAGACATCATCGACGTTTTGCTTAGAATAGAGAAGGAAGAAGCTGAACCTGGGGCAGTCCAGATCACTAAAGACCATATAAAGGCAATCCTCATGGTAATTAGCTTCTAAATATTAATTGTTTCAATTTTGGAATTCATTACCATACATGTGCTATATAATTCAGTGTGGCAAGTTGGCCTTGCCTAGCTACATCGGCAGGGGCTGATCCAGGATTTTTGGTCAGGAGGGGCCTAAATTATACGGGGATTCGGGGACAGCGCTCCCGAGGCGAATTTTTTTAGGTTTACTTATACACAATTATGTGTAAAACTGTAAAATTAGTTTACACCCCTAATTTGGGGTAAATCATGTAGTTTTAGGGGGTCTATTTCTAAAACTTGTAATATATTACATATAAATCTAGAATTTTCAAAAGTTCAGGGGTGCCTGTGTCTAAACCTATAAGATATTGTATGTAAATCTAGAATTTTTAAAAGTTCAGGAGGGGCTGTGTGAATTTTTGAAGGACTTATTTGTAAAATTTGTAAATTATTACATATAATTGTATAATTTTAAAAAATTCAGGGACACCTGTATCACCCCTTACTTGTACTTCGGTCCGCCCATGTACATCGGGTATGGTTGTGTGTGTCCATAGTTATTCAGTGAGCCCGTCACGTCACGTCAGCATGCTGACGTGGTGTGACCATTTAATCCTAATCACCCACTTGCCCCTTCCTTTTAGGGAGATCATGACAAGTGGTTACTGGAATTTCAAATTTGAAATCTGATAACCACTTGTCATGATCCCCTAGAAGGAGGGGACAAGTGGATGGCTGAGATTAAATGGTCACACCACGTCAGCATGCTGACGTGGCGTGACGGGCTCACTGAATAATTTCTCGTGTCCATATGACATAGTGCACAGAATCCACTGTTAATTTACAACTTGTTTTTACATGTATAGCAATCCATATACAACAGAAGCAGCACAACAGTAAATAAGTAATTTAGTGTGTTATTACAAACATGTAAGAGCAGTGTCATCGATTTGTTAGGGGTTAATATGAGAAGTTATTTAGTGAGCCCGTCACGTCACGTCAGTATGATGACGTGGTGTTGTTTGGCTATTTATCCTTCGAAGGATATTAGTGTAATATTGTATGTGCGAGCGTGCCAGGCAAGTTATTGCCAATGTGATAGTGAGATTGTATAAGCCAAATGCACCTCACCAGGCCAATTGTGACCGTTCGGTGCATTAACAAGGACTTTTTATCGTGTGAGATGAACTAGAAAACCAAAAAGAAGAAGGAGAAGAAGAAGAAGAGAGAGTTCGAAGGATACCTTCCAAGTGATTGAACTATTCTATGACTACTCTTAAGAATTGCATTAAAGGAACGTAAAGTATTGAAGGAATACTAAACTAAAACTAAACTAATGTAAAGTAAAGTAATAGCCATGGTGGCCAAATGAAAAAGATTACATAATGTTGAAATGTTTGTTGTTGGTTAAGGACCATTACAAAGGAGTATATTACATCTATTTATAGAGAAAGCCTATAACTATACCCATTTGAATTTGAATATTTTCCTCCTATTACAATAACTACCAATTCAAATTCATTTACACATGTGTTTCTTCCAAAAGAAGCTCCTTCCAAATTTACTTACATTTTCATCATCACTATTGACCTTCAAGTAACTCTTTTGCTTCAATCCTACGATGACAAGTGTCCTGCAAGAAATTTCCAAATGACTTCCAAGGTAAGCCAAAATAACTTATAATAATAATAATAATTAATAATAATTAATAATAATTATATTATTATTAATTATTATTATTATTATAGTAATATGGTGATATATTAAAATTACATTACTATAGTAATATAGTAATATGGTAAAATTATATTTTATGGTACAAGCAGGTGTGATCTCTCCAATAAAAATGAGCCATGTGTCCACTAACATTAGGAGGTTATGACATGTGGTGGATAGTTTTTTTTTAAAAAAAAAATTGATAACCACATCGCATAATCCCCTAGAAATAGGAGGGTTGTATGTGCGGTTGAAATTGAGAGGTCATACCACGTCATCATGCTGACGTGGCATGACAGGATCACTAAATAATTTCTCGGGTTGGGTTAATACCCAGTCCAGGATGTGTTACAAACAGAAAACAAACAATAAGTAGGCAAATAATGACATAAGATTTATGTGTCTTACCTAAAACTACGGGTAGGTGCATCTACAGAATTAATTGCTGAGAATTCGCACATGTTCAAAGGCTGAAATAAAATTAAAAAAAGAAAAAGAAAAAAGAATTACATTAGATGTCGATAACCACACTTAAAATTAACATAGAATCTGGTGCATATGTTACAACTGTTAAATTACCAAAATACCCCTCAAAATAAATTTCGTTGGACCAGGAGAGTGGGGCGAAGTGTACAAGACTACAATTGTGTAACTGAAAATTTTCCTATTTGAGATGTATAATTTTTGTGGTGACAGAACATATTCCTGGGTGGAGTATACTCTAGTGCAATAACCATGGTGTGGGCCATGGCAGAGCTTGCTAGGAACCCAAGAGTGATGCAGAAAGCACAAGCTGAAATTAGAAGCTGTGTTGGAAAGAAAGGAAGAGTCTCAGAAACCGACATTGGTCGTCTTCATTTCCTTAAATTGGTGGTGAAAGAAACTCTTAGACTGCACCCACCAGGAGGACTTCTGATTCCAAGAGAAACCATGTCCCACTTCAAGCTCAACGGCTATGACATCTACCCAAAAACACGACTCCAAGTCAATGTCTGGGGAATAAGCCGAGACCCCAGTATCTGGGAAGACCCCGAAGAGTTCTTTCCAGAGAGGTTTATCGATAGCCCCATTGATTTTAAAGGACAACATTTTGAGCTATTGCCCTTCGGCTCTGGTCGACGCGGTTGTCCTGGTATATTAATGGGAACATCAACGGTTGAGCTCACTCTCGCGAATTTCTTGTATTCTTTTGATTGGAAATTGCCTAATGGAATGAAGGCGGAAGATATGAACATGGACGAAGGGGGTGATCTGTTCAATGTGTATAAGAAGTTTCCTCTTCACCTTGTGCCAATCATGCATCAGTGGTCATCAAACGAGTAATAAGAATTCATGAGCAAAGCTGTTATGCCCTTTAATTAGTATATGTAAAATGCTATGACTGATGTCTAGGATTTGGACAATGTACGTACGTCTTTTCTTTTCCAAAACATGTGTGTGATTAATTGTTTGTGGTAAGTGATGGATTATCTTGTTTGTCTCGTTTGATGTTCTTTATAGTGAAGGCATTTTATTTTTCTACCCAAATTTAAAAATACATAAGCCAACACTCTCAACTGTTTATATTTATTAATATTTTTTTCTGGATCACTCTCTCTCTCACTCTCACTCTCTCTCTCTCTCTCTCTCTCTCTCTCTCTCTCTCTCTCTCTATATATATATATATATATTAGCTTTTCAATCCGTACAATGCACGGAAAATATTTTTTAATATAAATTGAAAATAGAATTGAGTGGTGTTACAATTGATTAAGAAGAAAAATGTGTAACGTGCCTAATTAACAGTGTAATTAAGAAGAAATAAAAGGTACATAATAAATTTGGGAATCCTCTATATAGATTTGCCTTGGTTGCCAATTAGTTTGACATGTGGCACTTTAAGGCTTTCATATTATAATAATATAATAATATAATAAGATATACTATACTATAAGAACAGATAAGTAGGTACGTCAAAAAATATAAACTTCCTATTTTGCCCTTATTTTTTTATGAAAAATTACTTATTTGCCAAACAATTGTCTCTGATCTCTCTTGCGGTCTGTTCTCCTTATAAAACTGCAAATAAATACAGAAGTGAATCAAGGTTGTTTTAGTCATTGTAGGTCTGCCTGGTAAAAAGACAGTAACCTACCTTTCATTCCTCCCCTTAACCTACCTTTCTGCTTGGTAAAACACATGCTGAGAGTATACCGACTGATTTCTTCCTTTGTTCTTGAACACACACACACACACATACACACACACACGCACACACACACATACACACACACACACACACACACTCTCTCTCTCTCTCTCTCTCTCTCTCTCTCCTATGCGTTACAAATTCGAATCGATTGGATTTCAAAGATGCGATGCCTAACTTCTACCGGTATGGCCAGGAGTATTGTTATTGCCTCCAACGCCCAACTTCAGTCGCTGTATCTATATAACAGGTAAGGGTTTTTGAACCATATCCCCACTTTTTTGTCTGCCACTGATTTTTGCTGTTGGATTTTGCAGGCAGGTATACTTTCTTTCTTTGGTTTTCCACCCGTTTGTTAACGATGGACAGAAGATTGGTGCTGTCGGTCATTGGTTTTTGGTTTTGGATTTGCATTTCTCCACCAAGTTTAGCTGTTATTTTCATTACATGCCATTTCCAAACAAGTAGGGTTTCTTTTGCTCCTAAAAAGACAATTTTGATCAAATTAGCTAGGGTTTCTTCTTTTTCTCTTCACAATTGTTATTAATTATATTTTTATTTCCATTTACACCGCAGGCAATTGGAGCTGTCGGGTCAACCTTTTTGCCTCCACCAATCAGAACAACTAGACATCAAATCTTCGAAGAATTTTCAACAAGATGCATGGGGTTGTGGGTCTTACAATTTTGGTCACCGTTAGCGAATTTGATAAGGCTTTAGCATTTGAATTTCGTAGAGGTACATGTAATCACAAGAGCAGTCATTAGTCATTAGCATCAGTTTTCATGGTATACTCTCCAATTCTTCATTTTCACCTTACGAGACAGCCTGAAATGACCTCCACAAAAACGTTCTTTCATTTTTTTCCCCATCAGACAATTTGTGGCAAATTTATAAGCTAGAAATCAATTAGAATGCAGATATTTGCAACAAAAAAAAAATTTACTCAGAAATTTGACACATTATCCATATTATAACTCTTTTTCTACTAATTTCCAAATGGGTTAAATTTTAGAATGAGTTCCATTAACTTCTTTTCTCTGATTTAAATTAAACTTATTTTGGTTCATGAATCCTTTTTCTTAGCCCTGCTCAGTGTGTAACCATAACCTCAATATCCGGCCAACACGTTTTCAAATCCTTCTTCATAACCTCTATCTATGTTAATTTTGGTTTACGTTGGATGAACCTACAAAGTTCCAACATTGAACTTGAACATACGATAAAAGGTTCAAGGTTAGGATGTCGTAAATTTTGGGGGAGTTCAGGTTAATCTTGAGTCTTTTCTCTTGGAACTCTGTTAGGGCTCTGGTGTTGGTCCATGTTCTATAGGCATCAGCTTCTTGGCCTCTGCTATGCCATTTATATGTTACAGAATGAGGAACATGTAATTCTTCTATTCTTGTGAGCTAGGGATCTGTAAAAAGCTTTGATACTCCACCTAAGAAGCACGGATACGACACAACTCGAATAGGTCGATACGCTATTTCTCAAAAAAAAAAAAAAAACATGATACGATACGTTGAGGACACGATTTTTTAAAATATTTTCTAAAATATATTTTTAGTACTAACTACTAATAGTCATTTTTTATATTTTTTATTTAAATGATACTACTAATAGTCTAATACTATGTATTAACATATGTTATTTTAAAAAATATATAAACTTTATGATAAAATGCCCAAACAAATAATAATATAGTAGATATACAGGAATTATATGGTGTTATTTAAAAATAATTGTAAATTTAGGGATTAAATATTAGACATATGTAAGTTATGTGGTGTTATTTAAAAATTAAAGATTGTTTTTAGAGTCTTCTTCATTCTTCTTTAGGTTCCTTTCCCTTATTTCAATTGCTTATTTGGGATAGTTCTTCTTGGTGGTTATCGTTCTTCTTGGTGGCTAATAGTAGGTGGCCATAAGCTATTAGGCCTCGCTAAATATGTGGCACTAACCTCGGATTTCATTTACCTATAGAGAATTCATGTTAGGGATTCACAAGTAGTTTATTGGAAATTAACTTACAAAGACTTTTCTACCTAAAAATGCCTAGGTTCTTTTCTTAGTTATAGTTTAATGGGCCATTATTTGTAATGGTGTATACCGTCGCCTCGCCAATAAATTGTTTTGGTTCAGTATATGAATGTGCACTTGCCTTCCTCAGTTCTACACGTGTTAGTATTTGCAATTTGCAGGGAAAAGATTATGTCTCAGCTAATGCAATTTATTTTGTTCTCCCATGACTGCATTTATGCATTTGTAAACTCATTTTCTGCAATTTGAGTACATATATATGGTTGAATGTTTTCACGGACACGATTTCAGTTTAACAAGGTGAACAATCGACAGTAAAGCTTGATTTGGATGGCATTGTAATTAGTGGAGATGACTTAAACACAAATACTTGCCCTTACTGAAAAAACTTCAGGTGAACTATTTGTTTCTGTAAACAAATGGTTATTGGCCACCATATTTTATTATCTTTAAATTAGTTTTACTCGTATGGATATATTTACGCCTAATATATCTCTTGGTTGCTCTTAAAAAAAAAAGCTCAATATTGGGTCATGGGAGGGGAATGGCGGTTGGAATCAAATTGTTTCATTTCACTAAGATTCTTTCTGTTTGTTCTTTTTCCTTTTTTCCTTTCCTTTATACTTGTGCTGTATTTTTGACGAACAGGAATAGAGGTTGTTAGCCTTGAATTTCTTTAAGGAATTATTTATGTTTGTTTTAGTGATGACAAATCTATTGATAATAGCATGTTTGTAATTGTTCTATTCTAAGCTATTATCAAGTCATTTTTATTGTGCTAATCTCTTGACTTATGCATTTAAATGTTCTAACTTTGTTTGAGATTATGAGATAGCATTTGGTGAAGTCCAAGAGTGATGGAGCTCAACAAGGATCAAGCTTGAAGACTTGAAGTTCTTTTTATCCTTGGTTGAAGACTATGATTTATTTGTAAGCTTTTTGATCAATCACTCATAGGGGCTCAAGTAACTTTAATTGTACTTTAGGATCCTTGTTCTCACACTTTAAAATACTTTCTTGGACCTAAACATACTTAGACCACTCAATAAAATTTATTTCACAAAAGTTTTCAAGTGGCTAAGTCAAAATTATCAAGAACCCTTTGCAGATAGGCCAACTTTAAAGCCAAACCTGATCTAATTGGTAAGGAACTAGATATTGAGTTTTATACGGTTGGAAAGGTATTTGAATTTAGTTTTTGAATCTTCAAACGGATCGCAAAAATGAGTTTTGTAGAGGGAGTTATGGCCGTTTTAGTGAAGAGGTGTCAGTCTGCCAAAAAGTAGTAGAAAACCAGTCGATTGATTTTTTAAGGGTTCAGTCGACCGGAGGTAATGTCCAATCGACCGAAGGTACTGTTCTAGTAGATTGGATTGTAAAAAAGTTGACTGTTTTCAGTTTTTGAAAAGTAGACACTGCTACAAATTTTCCAGTCGACTAGGTCAATTTTTCAGTCGACTGGATCGCGCTGAAACACCTAACGACTAGTTTTCTAAACTTTTTGAAAATTACTTTTACACCCCCCAAACACTCCCAACGGTCATATATGTTGAAAAGTTATATATAGGGGTGATTTTAAGGGTTGGGTAATCAAGGAAAATCATTCAAACAACTTGTTTAATCATCAATCACAATTGAGCCCTAGTTTGAGTGAAAAATCAATTTGCTCTAAATTTGAATTGTAATTCTTGAGAGAGCAAATTGTAGTGAGCTTTCATTTGTATTTGTGAATATATCAAATAAAAAGAACAACAAAGGGAAAAGAGAAGAGAGAGCTAGAGTTTCTGATAACACAAAACTGAATGAATGAATACAATAAAAAAGAAGAAAGAACAATAGTATATCTAGGTATACCCTAATATAAGGAAAAAGACTAAACTACCCTAAAGCTAAATAAAACTAATTATAATATAATAGCTAACTCTAATACCCCCCCTCCCCCCCCCCCCCCCCCCCCTCCCTCAAACTCACGATGCTGCAGCTAAAAGCATAGAGAGTTTGCCAACTAAAAAACGAAAATGCTAAATCGGATGTGACTTTGTAAACAAATCAGCAATCTGCGCGGAAGAAGAAACAAAAGGCAAAGTGATAGCTTCATGCTTAAAGTGATGACGAGTAATATGACAATCAATATCTATATGCTTGGTCCTCTCATGAAAATCTAAATTGTGAGCAATCTGAATAGCACTCTTATTATCACAATACATAGGTGAAGGGCGAGGAAGAGAGACACCCATATGTGTAAGTAGCCGGCGTAACCAAATAATCTCACGGGTAGTCGAAGCCATAGCACAATACTCAGCTTCTGTGGAAGACACAGCAACAACATCTTGCTTCTTGCTCTTCCAAGAAATGAGAGAATCACTCAAAAATATATAAAATCCAGTAATAGACTTGCAATTTGTAAGATCACTGGCCCAATCAGCATCAGAGTATGCACGCAGCTCCAAGGAAGAAGATGACGAAAGTAAAAGACTTTGAAACCGAGTGCCCCTCAAGTACCTCAAAATACGATGAACAGCAGCCCAATGAACTATAGTAGGGGAAGTAACAAACTGACTAACAACATGAACATCATGAGCAATATCCGGACGAGTAATAGTAAGATAAACCAAGCTACCAACAACAGTGCGACATAAGGTAGGATCAGGCAAAGGAACGCCATCAGAAGGGGAAAGACGAACATTAAGCTCCAAAGGGGTATCAACAATCTTATTATCAGTGAGGCGAGCACGCTCAAGAATGTCACCTGTATACTTAGACTGAGAAAGAAGATAACCTTTTAGAGAAAAGGCTACTTCAATCCCCAAAAAATAACGTAGTGGACCTAAGTCCTTCATTTCAATACAAGTAGCTAATTCAGACTTCAACACTGCAATCCCATCAACATCATCACCAGTAATAATCATGTCATCAACATACAAAGAAAGCATAATATGACCAGCATTGGTACATCTGATAAAGAGAGCTGAATCATACACACTCGGGGAAAACCCAAATGAGGTAATCACAGTGGAAAACTTCTCAAACCAAGCTCGAGGGGCTTGTTTAAGACCATATAAGGCTTTCTTAAGCCTGCAAACTTCACCAGGACCATGAGGAACACCCGAAGGAGGAACCATAAAAACCTCCTCTTGGAGGTCTCCATTCAAAAAAGCATTTTTAACATCCATCTGAGTTATATGCCACTGACAAACAGAAGCAACTGCAATAAGAGTACGAATAGTAGTCATTTTAGCAACATGAGCAAAAGTCTTCTCATAATCCATACCATACTATTGGGAAAAATCTTAGCAACCAATCTTGCTTTGTACCGCTCAACAAACCCATCTGTCTTGGTTTTGATTTTATAAACCCAACGAGAACCAATAGTGGTCTTACCAGAAGGTAAGGGAACCAAACTCCAAGTGTCTGTCTTATACAATGTAGAGAGTTCCTCTGCCATAGCCTGCTGTCAAAGAGGATCAAGAGCTGACTCTTTATAGGATAGAGGCTCAGAGAGATCATAAACTGAAGCTAAAAAGGAAGCAAAAGAATTCGAATAACAAGAATAAACAAAATCAGGTGATTGAGTGGACTTACGAGTGCGAGCAGGATAGCAAGGAGGTTCCACAGCCTCAGCAGGTGCTTGGGTGGCCTCTGGAAGGGAGGTAGCATCAGGCGGCAAGGTACCAGTATCAGTAGAAGTAGAACCATGAGGCGAGACAATATCAGTGGTACATGGGGCTGGAGAGGGTACACTATCGGTATCATCAGAGAATTGGTCAAGATGAATGAGATCAGATTTAGTCAACTCATGATGATTATCAGGAGTAGAAAAGAAGGGTACACTACAACAAAAATGGAGTTTTGCAAGGAAGCTTGGCAAGGAAAGTTAAATTTTCTTGCTAAAAGTATAGTAATTGCAATGAAATTTGTTTTTGTTGCCAAAAGGCTGCAAGACAAACACATTAGGCAAGGAAAATGGTATTTTCTTGCTAAAAATAAAGTATTTGGCAAAGAAATACCATTTTCCTTGCCTAAAGTGAATGATTTGGCAACGAAAAATCAAATTCCTTGCTAAAAGTATGTTTTTGGCAAGGAAATTATTATTCCTTGCCTAAAATTAAGTAAGTATTTGTGAGAATACTTCTAGAAAGGAAATATGTTCCTTACTAATACATGTTTTTAGCAAGGAAAATGATATTCCTGGCTAAAAGTATGTTTTAGCAAGGAAATTATTATTCCTTGCCTAAAGTTAAGCAAGCATTTGTGAGAATACTTCTAGCAAGGAAATGTGTTCCTTACTAATACCTGTTTTTAGCAAGGAAAATGATATTCGTTGCTAAAAGTATGTTTTTGGCAAGGAAATTATTATTCCTTGCCTAAAGTTAAGCAAGTATTTGTGAGAATACTTCTAGCAAGGAAATGTGTTCCTTACTAATACCTGTTTTTAGCAAAGAAAATGATATTCGTTGCTAAAAGTATATTTTTGGCAAGAAAATTATTATTCCTTGCCTAAAGTTAAGCAAGTATTTGTGAGAATACTTCTAACAAGGAAATGTGTTCCTTACTAATACTTATTTTTAGCAAAGGATTATTTATTCCTTGCCTAAACATTCTCCCCCAAATTTTCCCTCTCAAAATTTTCCCTACCCTACACTACACTACAAATAATATTCATTTGTATTAAAAAAAATACTACGTAGGTATTAACTAATCAGCCCAATATTTTTTACCTCCAAATTGATTTTGCCCCCTAAATTGATTTGCCCAAATCATTTTGCCCAAACAAAACCCTCACGCAGTCTCCTTCTCTCTCTCACCCCCAAACTTCTCTCTCTCGGTGAGCTCTTACAAAACCCTCACGCCGTCGCCGCCGCTGCTCGCACGCCGCCGCTCGTCTGCTCGCCGGCCGTCGCACCTCATCTCCAGGTTTCTCTCTCTCTCTCTCTCTCCCCTGTTCAATATACCCTCTCTCCATACAATCCGTCTAAAAGTACCTAAGATATATAATCTGTGATATATACAATCTGTCTCTTTTATTATATAGTTTTTCTTCTTGCTTTGCTAGGCTATAGTGAATATCCTGTTTTTTCCTATGCACATTGCAACAATCTGTCTCTCTTCTTTTTCGTTATTATTTCAATATATATATGTATATTTGAAGTTAATATAGAGCAAAACATATTGTAGGCCAATTGTTTGATTTTGATTTTCCCTAGGAAAAAGTGGCTTGAAAAACGAAAATAGTGACCCTAACTGAAGAAGTATTCAATGATTGTTAAAAGTTAGATGGGTATAAGACTCTAAATTTTTTGGAATCTTTTGTTTGGATTTAACCAAATGTTTGGAATGCGCTCATTCTTTTGATACAATGGAGTATGGTGGACTGATAATTCTATAGTTAAATAACTGAATTAATATCTTCAACAAATTGGATGTGTTTTTCTAGAATTTTTGTTTGGATACTTAAAAGTATTTCGTGCTACCTAGCTCAATAGAGGACCATTACTTTTGTTTAATCAACATATATATATATATCTATATATATCTTTGGTTACAAATTCTTGTTTTTGAATCCAATTTGACTATACAATTTGCTAGTCAACTTTCTTGTGTGTAGTGAATTGGTAACTTTTGCCCTTCGCTAACACATCAGTTCAGAGCAAACGAGCAAAGCATCAGCTGAGTCTCCAAAGAGATTTGGCCTTAATTAAACCAATTCAAGAGTTCATAAGAACACCAAATCAAGTGTTCTTATAAGGTCTTACTCAATCCTTCAAGAGACTGAATGTTGATGAAGATGAAGGATGCTAAGAATGAATCTAAACATGTGTAAGACTTACAGCAACTAAATAGATGATTAAGAAGAAATAAACAACATAAATTACTGAAGTTTATTTGAGAATTAGATCTATGTGGGTATTTGTAGAAATGGAAAAGAAGAGACTTGAATGTGTGAATAGAAATGGCATAGATCTATGAACTACAACTGAACTATCTAAATAAGTCTAGAAAAAAGGATTGCAAGCTGAGAATTATTTTAGTTTACTTTAACTATTAGGGCAGCAAGGAAAGTTGAAGCCGTTTTAAAAGTAATTGTGAATTTGTTTTACAATTCTTTGCTTGAATGCTATTCTGCTTTTTTTAATTTTTTATTTTTGTTGGCTAAGTGGAACTACCTAAATCTTCTCAGCATTAGGATATGTAGTATCATCTCAAATTATGTTTCTATACCTCTCAAGAGGCTTGGTGATTCTTTTGGCCTAAGAAATTCCTGAAATCGAATGGAAGATTAAATAGACTTCGGATGTTGATAATATCAAGCTCACATGGACAGATTTTCCTGGAATTAAAAACTTCATTTCTATTGGACGAAAAAAAATTAGTTCTCTAGTTTCTCAAGATTGATGGACTAATTTGAGACTCTTCAGCAATAAAGAGTATTTGAATTGCTAGCCTTAATAATAGCATTATGGCTTCAACTTCAACTTTTTGTACCGCAAGAAATGGTATAAATGTACTTGCCCAAAAATAAGAAATGGTATAAAATAAAATTACATTCTTTTCTTTATCGGTAAGTGAAAATAAACATTCTTTATTTCCTATCTACTCTTTGGTAAGTTTGAAATTTGAAGCAACGCAACGCAATGCAACTTCATTTTATATTCTTACCTTCTTATTATAGTCTTCTTAATTGGCTATACTTTTTTATTATTATAATTTATTTTGACACATTTTTTTTCCCCTTTCAAGGTCTTTTTGAAAGTTTTGAAGTTTAAGTCGGATGGGTTTTTAATTTATTATTCACAGAAAAAAGTACATTTGTAATGTTGCAGAAATTTGAACCTGGCTACACAGCTCCTCCCAAAAAAGCCCAGCTGGTTGATGAAGGAGTGACCATCAGGTATTTTACAGCTTGTATATATAATTGCATTGTGTTACAGTTTTTGTAAATGTAGTTGAAACCTAAAATGGGGCACCACATGATGAACCTTTTTTTTTTCCTTTTTTATGTTACATAATGGAATTTGAATATTGAACTCCAATTATTATTAGCAACATACGGAGTAGTTATTTGTTTATATTTAAACTGATATGATAGAAGAAGCTTGGAAGTACCAAGAAGAGTGGTGGCCACGGCCGAAGGAGAAATGCTCGAAACCGAATACTACGACGAATACTCGTTGCCCTCCGACCAAAGTGGCTCTTGCTGGAGAACAATGGCTCTGATTGTAAGTTCTCTTCACCAACATCTTTGTCAAAAACAATTGAATTCAAGACACCCACTGACCCACATGACTTTTTGAAATTAAGCAGTTGCATTAAATCAGTGGTGAAAATCTTCCTGTGTCCATGGATCAATTATTATGTACCACTACCACATGGTCAATGTACCAAAAAAGTACTCCAGTAGAATAATTCAAACTGCCGAGGAGGTTAATTTTTTGAATCTGGTTTAGTCTAATAGTACCATGTCAGCTGGGCCCCACAGTGAACTCAAATGGGTCCAGAATACTGATTTAAATAAATAAATAAAAATAGGAGTAGAATTATCATAAGTTGTGGGCCGAGTCAATCTAGTCATTTGTATTCATTTTGCTTATTTAATTTGCTGATTGAATTTGCAGGTTACAGGACTTATGCTAATGAGACATATTATTGCTGTGCTTAATGGTGGAACAGAAGATCATCCATTCACAGTTATTACAGTAAGTACCTATTTTAAAAATAAAAAAATATATTCTTGCACAACTTAACTTAGCCATTTGTGGAAATAACTTTGTCGCGTCTAATTTTAATTTCCCACTTTGTAGTTGATTGTGCTTAGGGCCAGCGGAATTTTGCTACCAATGTTCATATTGATTCGGACGATCACAGCCATTCTCAACAATATCAAATCTCAATATCAGGTTTGTTTCGAGATCGATTACTAAAAAGTTGAATCCATGCTCTAAAAAGTTCAAAATACTACAAATAGAGTGAAAAACTTCCTACTACAGCGACGAAATGCAATCAAAACTATCTAATTAAACATTACAAAGCAGAGCTGTGCTTGTAAGAACTTCGAACAAGAGTGGGTCACATGTCATATCTGTTGACATGGCAAATGTTTGATTAGGTGTTCACTAGGAAATGAATGTCTTGAATTTAACAAAAAATAATAATTAAAAAAAAAAAAAGAATCTTCTGATACTTCCCTGCTGATAACCAAGTTTCTTTGGTTCTATCTAGCGTCGGGCAACCAACGAAACATTCAAGTCCAAGTAGCTTTACATATTTTGGAGAATTAACATATTATACTTGTCTCCAGCATTCTTGGCACATCGATCCAAACCTACATACGGAACATCGATTTTGTAGGACCATTACGATATAGCCACTAAGTTAGTTTAAGAGTAGTTGAACTGACCATTACCAAACGCTACCCACCATTTTCTCAGCCCTGACATATATGTTGCAAACTTGACATTTTGTGCTTTAGTAGTAGTACAACATAACACTATATTTTCCATTTCAAGCACCCATTATTCAGTAATCATTGGGTCCGGACTACCCTTAACACTGGGAGTTCAATTACTTTCATTTTTTTTTTAAATAGTGGCATGCTCTTCCCTAATTTCTTGATGTTCATCCTCATTATTATGAATTTATGAACTTGTTTGTGCATAACTTCGACTAGTCCTCCAAAACTCTTTCAAGTCTATCAATTTCTCAACTCTTGTTTGTCACTCCTCTCATTCCACGGCCACATCTGTTGAGGCTCGTGAGCATGTCAAGCATCTTGAGCAAAAGATAGAGGAGATGGCTACTCAGATGACAAGCATGTATCAATGGATTCAGAGACATGGTTATGACGGCCTCGGGGGCTCATCTACAGCTGATGGAGCTTCTTGGTAAGTAGCACTCTCTCTCTCCCTCTTCCTTCCCCCCCCCCCCCCCCCTCTCTATCTCTCTCCCCCTCTTCCTTCCCTCCCTCTCTCTCTCTCTCTTGCTTCCTCTTCCTTCTCTCTCTCTCTCTCTTCCTTCCCTCCCTCTCTGTCTCAGACTCCCTCCCTCTTTCGTCCCTCCCTCTCTCTCTCTCTCTATCTATCTCCCCCTCTTCCTTCCCTCGCTATCTCTCTCTCTCTCTCTTCCTTCCCTCCCTCTCTCTCTCAGACTCTCTGCCTCTCTCTCTCTCTCTCTCCCTCTTCCGTCTCTCCCTCTCTCTCTCTCTCTTAGACTCTTTCTCTCTCTCTCTTCCTTCCCTCTCTCCCTCTCTCTCTCTCTCTCTTTCCCTCTTCCGTCTCTCCCTCTCTCTCTCTCTCTCCCTCTTCCGTCTCTCTCCCTCTCTCTCTCTTAGACTTTCTCTCTCTCTCTCTCTCTCTCTCTCTCTCTCTCTCTCTCTTCATGATTCAAAAGCATCAGTTCATCTTGCTGCTTAAGTACTGAAGATTGCAATTTAATACTTTCATGGAAAAGAGGAATTAAGTTTCTCTTTTCATGTATTTGCTATGTATACATACACACACACAAACACATCCATACACGTGGGATGCAACTTTAATAGAATCATAATTTAATGAAAGAGGTGAATTCAGAAATTGTTAAACAGTGATGGGATAAATTGTAAAAGTACGTCTTCTATTATATTGTCTCTGCAAAAGAGATAGCTTAGGCTGTCTTCTTTTGGCTAGATGTGTCGTAAAGGAGAGAAGGTTAAGAATCTAAGCCTTTCTAATCATATTGTGCACAGAGTTGAATCTGTGCTCTTGATTTCGTGATTTTATTGATGTCCATTAATGCTCAATAGTCTACTTAGTTATTCATTAGGAGTGTTTATTAGTTCAACGTATGCTGACCATATGTTGACTGCTATCATGTTTTTTCAAGTTTGTATTGTACAACATTTCGGGGTTTGATCGTGGTCTGAACAAATCCTGTTGTGTCCTTCAATTACTGTTGTCATTCATGTATTAGAGTTGATGGTTGAAGAATCATGCTTGAGGATTGAAGAGTCCATGTTGCATGTGCTAAAGGGAAATATATATATATATATAAAGAATCATGCTTTTTTCTCTTCTTTTATTAATTTATAAGATATTAACGTTATTCTCTCTCTCTCTCTCTTTTTTTTTTATGCAGATGTCGCGTAGAATTGGAGGATTGCTCGTTAGAGTGTCCAACAGTTCATTATTGTCTTTATGTTGTGGGACTTTTATTGTTTTTACTAAACGTGTATTGTGTGACTTAATTAGGGTTTAGGATGTCGGATTTATAAAAATTTATGTTATGTTGGATTCTTTTGTGACCGATTATGTATTTTTCGGATATATCAAACTTGTGTAATGTTGGATGTGATGTTTAATATTATTTTATGTTGGACAAGTTTGGATTATTCTATATTTATAAATTGAACAGGTTTTGAAATATTACAGGATTAAAAATAAATATTGGATTGCATAGGTATTGTTGGGATTACTTTTAAGAGAACAAAATGGGCAAGGAACCATATTTTCGTTGCTAAAAATAACTTTTAGCAAGGAAATTATTTCCTTGTCTTAGAGTTATTTAATTGGCAAGGAACTAATTTTGCCTTGCTAAAAGTCTCCTTTCGCAAGGAAATTATTTCATTGCCATAAGTTAATATTATTTGCAAGGAAACATATTCCTTGCTAAAAATGACTTATAGCAAGGAACATATTTCCTTGCCTTAGACTTGGATATTTAGCAACGAAATTTTTTCCTTGCCAATTGTCCAAATTACAATACAAAGACAGGTTTTTTGCAAGGAAATTAGGCATTTAGCAACAAAAAACCTGAGCACTAGCAAGGAAAATATTTTCTTGCAAAATGTAAGAATTTGCAAGGAAATTTGTTTTCGTTGCTAGAAGCTTTAGAGAGGAAGCTTCTGCAAGGAATAAAACTTCCTTGCAAAAGGGTTTTGCAACGAAATTGTGGCCTTTTGCAAGGAACTTTTTCTTTGCGAAAACCTATTTTTGTTGTAGTGGTATGTGCTCGAGAAACACAACATGGCGAGAGACATATAGTTCTTAGTAACTGGGTCAAAGCAACAATATCCCTTCTGACCCTCACCATAACCTAGAAAAACACAAATAGCAGGCTTTGGTGATAGTTTGGTACGCTCTACATGAGGTCGAAGGACAAAATAAGTACAACCAAACACCTTTAAGGAAGAATAATCAGGAGCATGCCCATACAATTTTTCAAAAGGTGACAGACCTGAGCAGTGAGAGGACAGAATTTTATTAATCAGATTGACAGCAGTAAGGACAGCCTTTCCCAAAAAATCACTAGGGACATATGCAGATAATAAAAGAGAGCAAGCAGTTTCAACAATATGCCTATGTTTCCTTTCAGCAACACCATTTTGCTCAAGAGTGTCAGTACAAGAGGACTGGTGAATAGTTCCATCTAAAGCAAGCAACTCACAAAATTTATGATAGGTATACTCTCCACCTAAATCACATCTAAAACATTTTAATGACAGCAGAATGTTGAGTTTTGACAAAAGCATGAAAAGTATTGTAAATATCAAAGAAGTCTGAACGACGTTTCATAAGATAAACCCAACAGTAACGAGTGCAATCATCAATAAATGATACATAATATCGAGACCCCCCTCTTGTAGTAACAGGAGAGGGTCCCCACACATCAGAATGAACTAAATCAAATGGTGCAAGAGAATAAGAAATACTTCTATTAAAAGGTAAAGCTGAAAATTTTGCCAGTTTACAACCACTACAATCAGAAATGTCATGAGTTTGTAAATCTCCTAATTTTCCTGTAGAAGCTAAATATTTTAAACGAGAGGCTGAAACATGACTAAGGCGAGAATGCCATAAATAAAAACTAGATGAAGATGAACTCAAACGAAAGGATGACAAGTCAATACTAGAAGCTGCAACCACCGGTACATTGAGCTTGTCTAAGATGTATAATCCCCCTTGCCTACAGCCTGTCCCAATCAGCGTCTGAGACTGCAGATCCTACACATAACAAAAAGTAGAAGAAAAAGAGACTAAGTAACTTGTATCACAAAGCTGACCAACAGAAACAAGATTCATAGTAAGTTTGGGAATGTGGTAAACACTAGAGAGGGATACATGAGGTGTGACAACAGACCCAACACCTGTTAATGGCATGGGAGTACCATCAGCAGTCATAACAGGCAAAGAGGAAACAAGACATAAAGAAGCAAAAGACGACAAATCAGGTGACATATGATTAGAAGCTCCATAGTCTAAGACCCAAATACCTGAGGACATACCTGAAGACATACCTAGTGAAGAGGTGGCCATAGCATGTGGCTGTGTGGCAAGGAACTTCTGAAATTGCTCAGCAAGGGAGGTCATGGACGGAGTGGATGGGGAAGGGGAACCGGGTCCAAATGAGTCTGATAGTGGTACAACTGCTACAGTATTAGGCTGTGGAGGCATATACGAACGCTGCTGAGATTGGTTGTCAGATTTCCAATGAGAAGGTTGTGGTTGCTATTGTTGTGGTGGTTGACTATTGGAGGACTGGTTGCAACTATTGGGCAGGATTACTCAACCCAACCTAGGACACTGAGCCTTCCAATGACCCTTCTCCTTACAGTAGCTGCATATATCACTACCAACTCTCGAGTAAGGCATATTTTGATTGTTGGACGGTGGTTGAAAAGGGGCTGCTAAAACAGATGGAGTAAAGTCGGGGAGAGTTCCCTTTCTAGACTGAGTCTTGAGACGTATTTCCTCAGCGACTAACTCATGGACAACAGAATCAACTGACGGAAGTGGGCTACGATGGAGAATGGACCCACGAAGGCCCTCAAAATCATCACGTAGAGCCATCAAAAACTGAACCAGACGTTGTTCCTCCCTACTAGCAATATATGGTGCAAACGCCCGCAATTCGGGCGACTCCATGAGAGCCAACTGATCCCAAACATCTGTCATTGTAGAATAGAACTCCTGAATGCTCAAATTTTTCTGTTCAAGGGCATGAATATCACACTCTAATTGGTACCATTTTGCAAAATTGGACTGTGTAAACAGTTTAGCCTAATGATCCCACACCTCCTTTGCATATTCAAACTTTGCCAATTGCATACCTATCGAGAGAGCAACAGAGTTGTTGATCCAAGTAATGATTTTTGAATTGTTTGTTTCCCAAACATCTAGCAATTTTGCAAATTTATCAACCTTTTCATTCATAGGTTTACTAAAATCCCCATTGATATAACCCCACATCTTCTTCCCCTTCAAAAAAAATTTCATCACATAATTCTAATATGCATCACATAATTCTAATATGCAAAATTCTTTCCATCGAGTTTAACACTAATCCCTTGAAGCGAATCATCGCGTTCAGCAGCCATTACGACAATGAAGCAATTAAATAACTCAAAACAAACGAACCAAAATCAAAGACATTTCCTAAAACAAAAAAAAATACCGAACCAGAATTGGTGACAGATCCAAAAACGAACGCGAATCAGTACAAAGTCGAATCAGCGAGAAATCCAAAAATGAACCAGAGTCATCTGACAAAAAATATCAAATAAAGAGAACCCCGGCAGGGGCGCACTGCCCCCTGCAACCCCCAGCCAACTCACCGCAAATTGGATCCATGAAAATCGTGGATGAGATTCGAACCTGCTCTGATACCATGTGAATATATCAAATAAAGAAAACAACAAAGGGAAAAGAGAAAAGAGAGCTAGAGTTTCTCATAACACAAAACTGAATGAATGAATACAATAGAAAAAGAAGAAAGTACAATAGTATATCTAGGTATACCCTAATATAAGGAAAAAGACTAAACTACCCTAAAGCTAAATAAAACTAATTATAATATAATAGCTAACTCTAATAGTATTATCCACTCATTAAGGAGTTATTGTGTGAGCTTTTAATTGTATTATCTACTCTAGAGAGAGATGTCATTTGTATCCAAATCAACCATTTGTAAAGAGTGAGGGTTAATAACCCTTGTGTGCAAAGAAGAGATGTTCTTCTTTGGAAGAGATTAAAGGCTCTTGTAATGGTTTGATCTACACCCGTGAAGTAGGTCGGATTAAAGTATTCCTCAAGAGGTGTTCTTGATTGCTGGACGTAGGCCGCGGTGTACGGATTGCCGAACCACTTGAAAACTCGGTTTGCAAGTGTCTCTTCCCTTCTTTCTCTACTTTATTGTTTGTGATTGTGTTTAATATTGCTATTAGGTTTTAAAAGGTTAATTTTCTCTACAACCTTATTCACCCCCCCCCCTCCCTCTAAGGTTTCCATATTTGGGCCAACAGAGGTAATCTTGTAACTGTTTTTAGAATTGATGTTTTGCTGAATTTTTGCTTACTGTTGTTCTAAGGAATTTGTGTATAAAAGGCAACCTTTCCCAGTCTATAGAGTTCATTTTTCCCCCCTTCTAGTGTTGTATGATTATACAGCATATATTGATTTTATTGAAGAAGATACAAAAAAGTGACCATGTATTCATTATAATTTACGGATGCCTTTTACACCATTCTTCACCTGGCATTTCAGTTTTGCTGTGCGATTTAGTCACAGAGAAGTTTTTTTAATATTCAGAATTTGGCGACCAAGCTTATTTAGCGCTAAGCAGAAGGAAAAACTGGGCTCAAAACTGATTACCATGCATTACTGGCAGCGCCTAGCTGTTGTGATTATACTTCAGCTCATTGGAGAAACATGTAAGATAATTTAGACAATAAATTCAATATATCTTCAATTTCCTATTTTTAATTGGTTTGTTTTTATTTTTTTCCTTCATCATTCTTTGTTATTTCATAACAAAACTTGATTTCATTGGTGCTATTGAGTGAAAAGTGCATGAACTTTGTGAACATGTTGCGGAACTTGTTAGAAATAAAGATCATGTATGCTATTGGGAGAAATAGCATAAGAAATTACTTGCCTTTTCACTCGTGATCATATTGTGGTTGCTAATGCTACATTTGGTTCTTCGATTTAGTAAGGGAAAAGGGGAAAAAAAACCATTGACGAAAGTGTTTTCCTTTGTTTGGTTAATAAGAAAAACAATGAGGAAATTAGGAACGAAAAGGGTAAAACTTGGTAAATAAATTATGTATCTTAAATATTGAGAGTCATTTCCCATCCTTTAGCTTAGCATGAAGGAAAGTACAAAGGAAAACACAAGGAAATTAGTTACAAACTGATGCGAGAGGGAGAATAAATATGGGAGAAGCGCGCGGGGATTGATAGCTTCGAAGAACCAGTGGAAATGAAAGAGATGTTCCTTGCATTCCTTATTTGCCAAAGATAGTAATTAGTTTGGGACTTCCAAATGCACCATAGTATTTTGTAAACAGGCAAATCTATATTTTCTACTGTCCATGAACATATTCCCCTATGGTACAATTGGCATTTGACAACTGTTGCCACTTTTGGCTGTGCTTTTCTTTGGATAAAAAGGAAAGGGTAAAAAGCATTTTGCCCCCTCAAACTATACACGCTTTTACAATTTGCACCCCGAACTTTAAAAAGTTGCAATTTCCCCCCTGGACTATCTTTAGGATTGTAATGTCCCCCCTGAACTTCAAAAGTTGAAATGTCCCCCCTAAACTATCATTTGTTTTGCAAAGTCCCCCCTAAACTATATTTCGTGTTGCAATAACAACCCTGTCATCACATTCCATCAAGAAACACGAAAGATAGTTTAGGGGGGATATTGCAACACGAAAGATAGTTTAGGGGGGACTTTGCAAAACAGATGATAGTTCAGGGGGGACATTTCAACTGTTTGAAGTTCAGGGGGGCCATTGCAACCCTAAAGATAGTTCAGGGGAGAAATTGCAACTTTTTAAAGTTCGGGGTGCAAATTGCAAAAGCGTGTATAGTTTGAGGGGGCAAAATGCTTTTTACCCGAAAAAGACAAAAGATTGAAAAAAAATTGAAAATATCGCACCTTCTTCTTTTCTTGACTATCTATTGTATCTTGAAAAATTTAAGTTCCCAATATTATGTAATCATGGAGTAAAGCACCAGGGCAACAGTAGGGACATGGTCTCTTTACCATTCTCTTTTTCCCTTCTTTTCCTTGTGTAAATCTTTAGATCAAACAAATACCAATGATGTTTTCTCATCTTTTTCAATTTTTGAAAGTAGCAATGTTCATTCTCACCAGGTTCATTATTTCCATCCAAGGATGGGCAAGAGGAAGTGCAGAACGGCTTCGGCCAGAAGTTCTAAGCCACCATTAGAGCACCACAAGTCATTTCAACCAATTGATCAGAGCTTCACAGCATGCACCTGTTAGTTTTGTTTTGGAGATCTCAACTATTTTAAAAACAATTCTTTGTAACTCTTGATTTGTAATTTTATTGCAGCTGAGTTCAAATTGGCTTGCTTTGCGATGGTGATGCTGAGAAAAGCTGATTAAGAGTGACTCAGCTTTTTCTCTTACCCAAATCGAGGCTTAGGATTTTGACAGCCAGTTTACCCCATCTTCACTAATTGGTAATTACTGTTACTTTTCTAGTTCATGCATGTTTATGCTATACCTAACTTGGGTGATTCTAACCACTTCCCTTGTGGCAGGATGGCAAGGCCTCTGGGTGTTATACCCAGAGGTCTCAAGTTCGAATCTCAAGGGGGTGGCCACAGGTGATTCACCCGGACGCCCTGGCCTCGTGAGATTAGTCGAGGTGCGCACAAGCTGGCCCGGACACCCATGGTTACCAAAAAAAAAAAAAAAACTTGGGTGATTCTTTTTATGATTTAGATCTGCTGTATATGTGTTTTTGTTTCCCTTTTTTTTTTGGGCAAAAACTGATGTGTATATGTTGATTGATAAAGAATGCTACTTGGACTGTACGCTAGCATCTATGTGTCTTGAGTCTTGGTATTCTATCATTCTGTTTATATGACGGATTAAAATTGAACTGATGCTAGGATCAGTTTAGTTTATGTTCTGAATTGATCGAGCCGAATCATTTTGTAGATTCACTAAAATTCAGTAGTTGGTGATTTTCTCACAAATGAATAATTTTGAATCCAAAACTTAAATTACAAATTAGAAAACTATAACATTATTATTATTACAGTGTTGGGTGACCCACCAGCCATGACTTGTGTCAAATAGGGATCATATAATTTGATAGAGTAAAGATTGGGACACACCCAAACACACAACCTTTGGGACATAACCCAAATAATATGTCTATCTCTCTCCTGTGATGTCACTGAACCCCACAGTGACACAGGAGAGAGATAGACACATTATGTAATACCCTGTATTTCGGTATATTAATAAGACCCGGTATTTCATTTCTATACTCGTATAAACTTTCTCTTCCTTCTGGTGATTTTGGATACCAATCGATTGACATATTCCCAATCGATTGACACTTTTCTGATACCAATCGATTGATAAGTTTTCTCAATCGATTGACACTTTTCTGATACCAATCGATTGATAAGTTATCCCAATCGATTTACATTCAACCGACTAAAAGTGATTACGTGTAAACATTTCCAATCGATTGACATTGTTTCCAATCGATTGACTACAAATATCTGTTGCCAATCGATTGACTGGTGTCTCAATCGATTGACATAACCTGAGAAATGTTTTCTTCTTTCCTTCAGCTTTAAACGCGTGGCACTCCCTTATGTCTATATATATGTTTCATTTCATGGCCTTGGGGCTGTTTTCAGACCTTGGGAGAGAAATATACATACCTCTTGTGAGATATATATACATACATATATATATCCATATCTATACATATATACACACTCCATACACACACTCACTGCCCGTGGCAGCTGGGAGGGAGGAGAAGAAGCAGAAGAAGAAAGAAGAAAGGAGGGGACAGAGAGAGGGCTGGACAGAGAGGAAGAAGAAAGAGAGAGAGTTTGAAGTTTTCAAACTTAAACACATCCAAACGCACCCTAGGTGAGTTCTAACTCACTTGGTCCCTTTATGTGATGTTTATATAAGCTATTATGATGTTTAGATGGGTTACATGCATGTTGTGTACGTTTATATATGCTGTTTTTACAATCTGCTGGAGAAGACGTAGTGCCAATCGATTGACATAAATCTCAATCGATTGACATCAGTTGTATCCCAATCGATTGAATAGAATTTCAATCGATTGACACTTTTCAGATCCCAATCGATTGAATAGAATTTCAATCGATTGACACTTTTCAGATTCCAATCGATTGACATGATCCCAATCGATTGACATGATTTTGATACCAATCGATTGAACCTCTGTTCCAATCGATTGACATGATCAGTACATGGCTTCCTTTGCCTATTTATTATATAAGAGGTTTAGTTGTTCGATTCCTGATTTGGAATTCCATTATGCGACTATGGGGTAGACAGGAGTAATGTGACACCAAAGATTTATGGATAAAGAGTAAAAAGTAATATGAAGATGTGGGTTGACGTGTTGTTTCTGATATCAATTTGATGTCCGCTTTCTTTTAATCCGAGTAGTCAGACCACATTGGAAATTGTCATGTGTCGATGTAGAATAGAACGTAAGTAGGTTTGGTAAGTTCTGGGAATGGTACGTGGATGGACGATTGGTCATGATATGCTCTTAAAAGCGGTGAACCGGACCATGGTTCTTAAAAGCGGTGAGCTGGACCAAGAAGTCTTAAGATAGACTGGATGATCTGTGATATGCTCTTAAAAGCGGTGAACCGGACCATGGTTCTTAAAAGCGGTGAGCTGGGATCATTAGTAGATGACGTTAAGTCGTGGCAATAGATTGATATGCCTTGTTCGAAACGTTATATCCCTGAAATGCGGTGAACAGGACCATTGTTCTTAAAAGCTGGGGACAGACTGACGTGAAGTCCATGACATGCGGTGAGCAGGACCATTGCTCTTAAAAGCGATGGACGGAATAAGGGTGTATCCCTAGAGTTAAACGATTGAGTCTGTTCATGAAGATCAGAATATGTTGAGTTCGGTATTTGAGTAACAAGACGATAAGGGTCGGTTTACAAGAATGAATAGAGGAACAAGATAATGTTATTTTTATAATAAGATGTTAACTCGTGTTTTCATAAGCTTGTGTTTACTTCAGATAATTGGTACCTCGTTAGTTTATGCTCACTCAGCTCTCAGTAAGCTGACGGCCTTTTTATTGCCTGGACATTCCCCGTCCAGAATATCCTGCCCCTTGTTTTACAGGTAATGACCAGTACACTGATGAGTGTTATCCAGAGGAAGGCCCCACCGATGATGGTTACGCCAGGAAGGATTATCCTTATGCCAGTTGAAGACTGAAGATGTTATAGTTAGATTTAATTTCAGTTGTTCTGTTAAACTTTTGTTAACGGGTACTTGGGCATTTGTTGTCTTCAGACCTGTTGTGATCCTGTGGACCATACTCTGATATTTTGTAATAGTTAGCACTGTGTGCTATTTTCAGTTGATTACTGTTGCTTTTCTTTTGGACTAGTACTGCGTGGTGTAGATTATTAGTGACTTTCACCTGTCATTCCTTATGGACCCATAAAGGAAATTTATTTTTCTCTATTTATGCTGCTCCGGGACGTGACAGGGTTTTTGGTATCAGAGCCTGCGTTCGGTACTCTAGGTTGTGATACTTTTGTTCACTAAGTATTTCCACACCATCTGGTCCTAGTGTGTTAAGATTCTTTGAGATGAGATATGAGTATAAGATAAGTTCGTCTTCCTGACGATAGATAGTTTCCTTTGCAGGATAGCATGGATCCGGAGTTTCACCAGTTTGTGACTGATGCTTATGGAGGTCATATTATCCATGGAGATACCGTGGAGCCAGCAGACCCAGATTTTTATCATGAGCGTGTGTGCCAGATAGCTAGTCGACATTTAGAGGAGGACATGTGGAGAGCGCTTTATGTGACCGGGAGTACTCACCCGACCCAGATGCGCATGGATGCTTACCATACTGCGAGAGTCGGTAGAGACATTTGCCAGGAGATGTTAAGACTAGTTTTGAGTAAGCCAGAGATGGATGAGATTGAGTTGAGAGCCATTGTAGCCGGTCCACCAGAGCCCGTAGTTGCTCCAGCAGCAGCTCCAGCAGCCCCACCATCACCAGTGCCCGACATGCCCGTCCCAGAGCCAGAGCCTGAGCCGATTGAGGATGAGGAGGATCTAGAGCCAGAGAATGAGCATCCCGATGAGGACATGGATGGAGATGGAGAGGAGGATCCGATAGATGACGAGGACCCAGTAGAGGATGAGCATGCAGATGATGATGAACCTGAGGATGACCCCGAGGAGCCAGAGTTTGAGCCAGAGGATCCAGTACCAGACCCAGAGGCTATTGAGGCAGACGTAGTAGTAGATGAGGAGGATGACCCCGAGGAGATAGTTGTGCCAGAGATACCCGTTGTGCTTCAGATACCAGCTGGACCTATTATGCATATGGCAGCCATGGCTGATATGGCAGTAGGATGGATAGCTCAGATGATAGCACAGCCAGCAGATTTTGTTATGGGAGAGGTGGCTATAGCAGGATCTCTTGACATAGCTGACGGTTTTGCTGCAGTAGCTGTTGATGTCGCTAACCAGGCGATAGCAGACGTGATGGAGGATGATGATGCAGAGATGATAGAGGATTGGGATATAGGGGTAGTAGTCGGAGATCTTGTCGCACCAGTTGAGGATGATCCACTCGAGGAGATGGATATAGACCCGGAGGACGAGGCACCACCAGCAGGATCAGATGCTGACGACTTTTGAGTCAGGATCGGCAGGGTGTAGATTTTGTTAGTTTATATTAGGACATGTTTTCCACTAGATTTTTGGGAGCTTGAGAGATAGCTATTGACCATAGCTTTGTATAGTATTAGCTGACTTTAGTTGTTGTAACTCTTGTCCCATATGGTACACAGTTTGACTAGTGTGTACTATACGGTACATCTTTTGATATATATATACGAGCAGTACTTTTGTTATATTTTCGGTTGTTGCGTTGTGATGTGTTGTTTAGTAGAATGGTTAGTTTTGCTGTTTCTTATTCTATCTTGAGTTCGTTTCTACGAGAAGACTTTCAGCTGATCAATATGTCGTTTGTAGGCGATACTCGTGATCATCATGGTAGGACCCTTGAGAAATCACCAAGCACGTAATGGAGCACCTATACCGGAAGGGATGGATCCAACGGGAATTTTTGAAGCATTTATGCAGAGGATGGAGCATGTGGGGGATACATATAATCACTCCACCCACCAGAGACCTCTTGCACCCCCGCCACCAAGACAGACTGGAGATAAGCTGTTAGCAAATTTTCGTGGGTTACGTCCCGAAAAGTTTGATGGACTAACAGAACCATGGAAAGCAGAGCAATGGATAAGAGAGATGGAGTTAATATTTGGAGCATTGGAATGCAACGAACAAGAGAAACGTCGCCTTGCTACGTTTCAGCTCACCTATGCCGCCGCAGATTGGTGGGAAGCTGAACAAGCCACTGTTGGGATCGATGCCGCTAGAGCTATGTCGTGGGAGACATTCAAAGGCAGATTTTTGGAGAAGTATTTTCCAGAAGATGAGAGAGATCAACAGGAAAGGAACTTTCTCAATTTGATCCAAGGAGGATGGAATGTACGGGAATACACAACACAGTTCGAGCGTCTATCCAGATTTGCTCAGCATATGATAGACACGCCGCAAAAGAAGGTAAAGAGATTTCACCAAGGATTGAACCCCCACCTCAGACATATGATGGTTGGTCATCTGAACCAGTCGTATGAGGAAATTGTTAGATTTGCTACAGGATTAGAAAAGGATGCTAATCCAGTACAACAATCACAGACAAATCGACCTCAGTTGTCACGAGGGTTTCAACAGAGAAATTTTCCTAATCGACCACCAAGAAATACCCAAGGATGGAGACCTCAGGAAAATTTTCAAGGAAACAAGAGAACCTGGGAAGGAACCAGGAAACCGCAGCAGAGTTATAATCGACCTCAACAATATCGCCAGCAGGGGTCACAGCCACAGGCATTACTAACAACCCCACCAAGCAATAGTGGAGGATGTTTTAACTGTGGAAAGCCCGGACATATTGCAAGGAACTGCACCGTCTTCAGACCTAATCGCAGACCAGATATTGTCTGTCGCAACTGCAATAAACCAGGACACTTGAGCAAGGATTGTCGTGCGCCACGAGGAGGATACTACGGAGCACCAGTACAAGGAATTCAAGGACCTCCTGATCAGACGAGAATGAATGCTATTATTCCGGAAGGAGCAGGCTTTAATGCTGATGAGCAGCAACATTTGGAAGGTACACTTGTACTCTTTCATAGTCCAGTTAAAGCTTTATTTGATACTGGAGCCGCACGTTCTTTTATTGCTGTTAAGATTGTGCGTCAATTGGGTTTAGAACCCCAGACACTTGAGTCAACACTGAATGCTGTGTCACCATTAGGAGTGACAGTTAAGTTGAGTAAGGTGTGTAGAGATTACCCTTTGACTTTGGGAGATAGGAATCTTCCAGCAGACTTGGTAGTTCTGTCGATGTCAGAATTCGATGTTATCCTAGGGATGGATTGGTTAACTAAGTACAGTGCCAATTTGGATTGCCCTACTAGGACGATTGTATTTCCAATACAAGGAAAGCCGACGATCAGATTTCAGTGTCAACCGACAAGCGACCTGTTTCTTACGAGTAGTTTGGCTACGATCATTAGTACGAGTATGGAGCTTAAGATGGATCAAATTCCTATTGCACGAGACTTTCAGGATGTATTTCAGGATATTAAAGGACTTCCACCGAAAAGAGAAATAGACTTCTGTGTGGAAATAGTACCTGGTACATTGCCTATTTCTAAGACTCCATATAGGATGGCACCAACTGAGATGTTAGAACTGAAGAAGCAAGTTCAAGAGCTTGAAGATCTAGGATTTGTTCGTCCAAGTACGTCGCCTTGGGGAGCACCAGTTCTGTTTGTAAAGAAGAAGGACGGAACACTTCGACTCTGTATAGACTACAGGGAGTTGAACAAGGTTATGTTTAAGAATAGATATCCGTTACCTCGGATAGATGATCTGTTCGACCAGTTACAAGGATCTAGGATCTTTTCCAAGATCGATCTGCGTTCAGGATATCACCAATTGTTAGTTCGACCAGAGGATGTATCGAAGACTGCTTTCAGGACGAGATACGGGCATTACGAGTTTCTAGTTATGCCTTTCGGATTGACGAATGCGCCAGCAGTATTTATGGACTTGATGAATAGAGTATTCCGACTATATCTGGATAAATTCATTATAGTGTTCATTGATGATATACTGATCTACTCAAAGACAGAAGAGGATCACAAGGAGCATTTACAAGTTGCCTTGCAAACACTTCGAGATAGCAAGTTGTATGCAAAGTTCAGCAAGTGTGAGTTTTGGCTACAGGAAGTCAAATTCTTGGGACACGTTATATCTCAGGAAGGTATTTCGGTAGACTCATCTAAGATTGATGCAGTCTTAAGCTGGAACAGACCGACGAATGCGACCGAAGTCAGAAGTTTTCTGGGTTTAGCAGGATATTACAGAAGATTCGTAGAAGGATTTTCCAAGATAGCAGGACCCTTGACGAATTTAACAAGGAAAGAGACGAAGTATGAATGGACAGACAAGCATGAGGGTGCATTTCAGGAGTTAAAAGAAAGATTGACTTCTGCACCAGTACTCGCATTACCTAAGAGTGAAGAAAAGTATGTGATCTACAGCGACGCATCGTACCAAGGACTTGGATGTGTGCTTATGCAAGATGGAAATGTTATCGCATACGGATCAAGACAATTGAAGTTACATGAGAAGAATTATCCTACGCATGATCTGGAATTAGCAGCAATAGTGTTTGTATTGAAAATTTGGAGACACTATCTCTACGGAGAAAAGTTTGACTTATTTTCCGATCATAAGAGCTTGAAGTATTTGTTCTCTCAAAAGGAGTTGAATATGAGACAGCGGAGATGGATGGAGTTACTCAAAGACTATGACTTTTCTTTACAATACCATCCAGGTAAAGCAAACGTAGTAGCAGACGCTTTGAGCCGTAAACCTCGATTAGTGATCGCTGCATTACTAATTAGAGAATGGAGAGCATTAGAAGTTTTAGCTGAATTTGATCTTCAGCCAGTGGAGCCAATGAAAGGACAACATTTTGGATGTCTTATGGTACAACCAACTTTGATCAGCCGTATCATGGAGGCTCAACAGACATCAGAGGATTTGAAGTTATGGTTCGCCAAGATGTCAGCCAAGGAACCAGAAGTCTGGAGTATTAGTACCGACGGAGCTTTACGATGTAAAGGTAGACTCTGTGTACCTAATGAAGAAAGTCTCCGAAAAGACATATTGGATGAAGCTCATAAATCACGAATGACTATTCATCCCGGAAGTACGAAGATGTACAAGGATCTAAAGAGAAATTTTTGGTGGGAAGGAATGAAGAGAGATGTGGCAGAGTATGTAGCTCAGTGTCTTACTTGTAAACAAGTAAAGGCAGAACATCAGAGACCACCTGGACTTCTACAGCCGTTACCTATTCCTCAATGGAAATGGGAACACATAACCATGGATTTCGTGGTAGGATTGCCGAAGTCACAGCAGAATCACGATGCTATATGGGTAATCGTGGATCGACTTACTAAGACGGCACATTTTATTGCCTATAGCATGACGTACTCAGTAGAACGTTTGAGCCGGATGTATCTACAACACATTGTACGATTACATGGAGTGCCTGTATCTATTGTGTCAGACCGAGATTCGCGCTTTACTGCAGAATTTTGGAAGAGTCTCCAGACAGCAATGGGAACGACATTGAACTTGAGTTCAGCTTTTCATCCGCAGACAGATGGACAGACGAAACGAGTTAATCAAGTGATGGAAGATATGTTACGAGCTTGTGTCATTGATTTTGAGAGTTCTTGGGAGATGCACTTACCTCTGATTGAGTTTGCCTATAATAATAGTTATCATTCGAGCATAGATATGGCGCCATTTGAAGCATTGTACGGAAGACCTTGCCGATCGCCGCTATGTTGGACCGAAGTCGGAGATAGTCAACTTCTTGGGCCAGAGATGGTACGGGAAACCAGTAAGAAGATTCAAGTCGTACGTGAGAAGATGAAGACAGCCCAGACCAGATACAAGAGTTATGCTGACAAGCGATGCAAAGACTTGGAGTTTGCCATTGGAGATCACGTATTACTCAAGGTTTCACCTGTTCGAGGAATCGTCAGATTTGGTCAGAAAAGGGGCAAATTATCGCCACGTTTCATCGGACCATTCGAGATTCTGGAGCGTGTTGGAAAAGTTGCTTATCGCCTTGCGTTGCCACCAAAGATGTCAGGAGTGCACAACGTTTTTCACATCAGTATGCTGAGGAAGTGTGTTCACAACCCAGCGCACGAGATCAACTTTGAGGATATTGAAGTCAACAGCGACGTTACGTTCAATGAAGGACCTGTTCGTATTCTAGATCGAGGAATCAAGAAACTCAGGAACAAGGAGATTCCGTTAGTCAAGATTCAGTGGAAACATCACGATGAAGGAGAAGCTTCGTGGGAACTAGAGTCAGAGATGTGCGAGAAGTTTTCATTTTTGTTTTAGATCTTGTTACTTTTGGATTTCGAGGACGAAATCTTTTGTTGAGTGGTGGATGATGTAATACCCTGTATTTCGATATATTAATAAGACCCGGTATTTCATTTCTATACTCGTATAAACTTTCTCTTCCTTCTGGTGATTTTGGATACCAATCGATTGACATATTCCCAATCGATTGACACTTTTCTGATACCAATCGATTGATAAGTTTTCTCAATCGATTGACACTTTTCTGATACCAATCGATTGATAAGTTATCCCAATCGATTTACATTCAACCGACTAAAAGTGATTACGTGTCAACATTTCCAATCGATTGACATTGTTTCCAATCGATTGACTACAAATATCTGTTGCCAATCGATTGACTGGTGTCTCAATCGATTGACATAACCTGAGAAATGTTTTCTTCTTTCCTTCAGCTTTAAACGCGTGGCACTCCCTTATGTCTATATATATGTTTCATTTCATGGCCTTGGGGCTGTTTTCAGACCTTGGGAGAGAAATATACATACCTCTTGTGAGATATATATACATACATATATATATCCATATCTATACATATATACACACTCCATACACACACTCACTGCCCGTGGCAGCTGGGAGGGAGGAGAAGAAGCAGAAGAAGAAAGAAGAAAGGAGGAGACAGAGAGAGGGCTGGACAGAGAGGAAGAAGAAAGAGAGAGAGTTTGAAGTTTTCAAACTTAAACACATCCAAACGCACCCTAGGTGAGTTCTAACTCACTTGGTCCCTTTATGTGATGTTTATATAAGCTATTATGATGTTTAGATGGGTTACATGCATGTTGTGTACGTTTATATATGCTGTTTTTACAATCTGCTGGAGAAGACGTAGTGCCAATCGATTGACATAAATCTCAATCGATTGACATCAGTTGTATCCCAATCGATTGAATAGAATTTCAATCGATTGACACTTTTCAGATCCCAATCGATTGAATAGAATTTCAATCGATTGACACTTTTCAGATTCCAATCGATTGACATGATCCCAATCGATTGACATGATTTTGATACCAATCGATTGAACCTCTGTTCCAATCGATTGACATGATCAGTACATGGCTTCCTTTGCCTATTTATTATATAAGAGGTTTAGTTGTTCGATTCCTGATTTGGAATTCCATTATGCGACTATGGGGTAGACAGGAGTAATGTGACACCAAAGATTTATGGATAAAGAGTAAAAAGTAATATGAAGACGTGGGTTGACGTGTTGTTTCTGATATCAATTTGATGTCCGCTTTCTTTTAATCCGAGTAGTCAGGCCACATTGGGAATTGTCATGTGTCGATGTAGAATGGAACGTAAGTAGGTTTGGTAAGTTCTGGGAATGGTACGTGGATGGACGATTGGTCATGATATGCTCTTAAAAGCGGTGAACCGGACCATGGTTCTTAAAAGCGGTGAGCTGGACCAAGAAGTCTTAAGATAGACTGGATGATCTGTGATATGCTCTTAAAAGCGGTGAACCGGACCATGGTTCTTAAAAGCGGTGAGCTGGGATCATTAGTAGATGACGTTAAGTCGTGGCAATAGATTGATATGCCTTGTTCGAAACGTTATATCCCTGAAATGCGGTGAACAGGACCATTGTTCTTAAAAGCTGGGGACAGACTGACGTGAAGTCCATGACATGCGGTGAGCAGGACCATTGCTCTTAAAAGCGATGGACGGAATAAGGGTGTATCCCTAGAGTTAAACGATTGAGTCTGTTCATGAAGATCAGAATATGTTGAGTTCGGTATTTGAGTAACAAGACGATAAGGGTCGGTTTACAAGAATGAATAGAGGAACAAGATAATGTTATTTTTATAATAAGATGTTAACTCGTGTTTTCATAAGCTTGTGTTTACTTCAGATAATTGGTACCTCGTTAGTTTATGCTCACTCAGCTCTCAGTAAGCTGACGGCCTTTTTATTGCCTGGACATTCCCCGTCCAGAATATCCTGCCCCTTGTTTTACAGGTAATGACCAGTACACTGATGAGTGTTATCCAGAGGAAGGCCCCACCGATGATGGTTACGCCAGGAAGGATTATCCTTATGCCAGTTGAAGACTGAAGATGTTATAGTTAGATTTAATTTCAGTTGTTCTGTTAAACTTTTGTTAACGGGTACTTGGGCATTTGTTGTCTTCAGACCTGTTGTGATCCTGTGGACCATACTCTGATATTTTGTAATAGTTAGCACTGTGTGCTATTTTCAGTTGATTACTGTTGCTTTTCTTTTGGACTAGTACTGCGTGGTGTGGATTATTAGTGACTTTCACCTGTCATTCCTTATGGACCCATAAAGGAAATTTATTTTTCTCTATTTATGCTGCTCCGGGGCGTGACACATTAACTAGGTTGTGTCCCAAAAATTGTGTATTTGGTTGTGTCCCAAGTATTACCCAATTTGATATTAAAGATGTAGTGACGTCAATCTCAGATTCACACCATCTTCTAAAGTACATCAATTGATACATGTACTTCCGAACATCTTACTATTATTTCAAAGGAAGCACTATTCTTGTGTAAAATCCCTTTTGCTCCCCCCTACTTGATTGTCAGTTACATCGATGTTGCGCATGCTGATTGTAAAGTAATAAGAAGCGGACCGTAGTTGCACGTGGTAGTTGACAACATGAGCAGTGTTTTTCCCCTTCGTCTTTCTACCCATGAAGTATATTATTTCCTCTCTTATGCCCTAGGGCACAACAACATTTTAAAATGGTTTAATCTTTTTAATAATTTCCCAATGTTACCTCACTTTTAGTATAGTAATGCTTGTAGACTTTTAATCTTAAATTTGTTTTCAAACTCTATGTCACATGTTTTGTGTTAAATTGTTTTTTAAAAAAAAAAAGAATTTAAATTTCTAACGGGGCAAGGATAACACTTTCATACGTTTGGTTAGTATTGAAATTAGAAGGACAGCGAAGGAAAAATGGATTAAAATTCCTTACTATTTTGTATCTTTTTTCGTAACTCTGCACATATCCCTTCTTTTGATGCTAGATTTCCACTGAATTTTGCATTCTTTATATATGTTTCAATTGTACCTGAGCTTTTGATTTTGGTAATATCAAATTTCCTTTTTAAAAAAAAAAAATTTCAGTGCCTTCCTATGTATATGCTAAAAGCAGTTGAATGCTTTAGTTTCTGATCTGGTTTCCCTCTTTGCTATCTTAAATTTTATAACTTTAAGACCTAATTTTAGCCTAAAAAGAATTAGAAATGATACCTACACCTATTTGTTCACTGAATAACTATTTCTTTAGTATTTGCCCAAGTGGGGAAGATAAAGATCTGGAATACGTGATGATGCTTGATAGTTGTCACAGCTCCCTTTCAGTTCGTAGCTGTCAAGCAATATGGGAATCTCCATAGGTTCTACCTTCATTCTCTTGATTTAGTTCTCGAAGCTAGAAGATTATGTAATAGAATACATGAGAAAGATAACCATCATTTTCGATGTAGTTGCAAGCTTGGGTAGATACCTAGACTCAGACTTATTCACATGATTTAAAAATAAAATACTAAAAAAGAACAAACTGATTATATGCACTTGTATTGCTTGATAGTACATAGCTGTGAAATTAACAGTGTTAAAGGTATTAATAAATGAAGAGCCTTGGTGCCAATGTCTGTATTGGTACAAATTTTTATAGCAATGAGTTTTGGTTTTCTTTTGCTACTCTCTCAAAATCGTTGTGTGTCCATTTTCTTGATTTGTTTTCCTTATTCTTTTATTGTGATATGACATGATATAAAAAGAAATTAATGATACCAAAACTCAATGCACTCAAAGAGAGTACAAGTAGCGTTTTGATCTCCAAAGAAAAATTAAAATGTAGTAATAAAGAAAATTAAAACTAAAATGACATATATGGAATGATCTACCAAAACATCTTTGGGGTTAGTCAAAGAACCATACTTTCTTCTCTATTGCAATAGTGAGCTGCCGATTTTTTTGGGTGGTACACGTACTTTTGCAGATAATGGTGATTTTATACATTCCGATAAAGGCCCGTCGAATGACCCCGATATATTAAAGGTTAACTTTTAACTTGTCATTTTTCCAATTGTATTTTTTTTCCTTCTGTGGTTCAATATTATGGAGTTTGTTAATGGTATATTATTAATGATGAGCTAGATGGTTCGCAATGGTGAAGCCAAATGTTCGACAAAATATTCGATTCCAACCATTGATAAGAAGACAATTAAATGGTATACTGTTAATGACGAGCCATATGATTGACAATGGTGAGGCCAAATGTTCGACAAAGTATTCGATTCCAACCAGCAGATGCTTGGAAATCCTCAAAATTGGATGTGGTTCATTGTTGGGGGTTGTTTGGGAAGATAAAGAGGTTCATAATCGAATTGGTTGTATAAATCCAAGTGTTTGATAGTTGTCCATTTCTTGCACAAGTCCCTGCCTACTCTTATATCTCTCTTAGAATTACCTCTTATGTTAGTTACGTTAGGTCTCTCTTAGAATTACCTCTTATGTTAGTTACTTTAGGTTCAGTAGCACGAATTTTGTTAAATTTTTTGGTTGTCACACTTCCTCTTCTGCATTCCTCTTTTTATTCAGAGGATGCCAATTTCTTTGTTTGAGAAGACATGGAATATTTGGGTCAAATGAATTTAGGACATTCCAAGGATATTGTTTTCTTCTACTCTTTTTTAACAGTTATTCTACACTCACATGATAACAACATCTACCTGCAGATACACAATACTTTGTTCATTTATGTTTTTTTCCAAATTTTATAGACTAACAACAAATTCAAGCGCATGCGGGACTCCAACTAGTATATACAAAAATATGTATATATGCCAAACTTGGGCTCCTTAATGTCCCATTCTGCCCACCTACTACCACCATTTGTCATGTGTCCCATTAGTGTCCCATTCAAGAGTTGTGTTGTTAAAGCAAGGGTAAAATTGAGATGGAATATAACACATGACAGCATAGTAGTGATGGATTAGCAAAACTGTACTCTTTATATGATTATCAGTCACCATTCACGAACGTGGTAACTGAGTTGGCAAGGAGTGAGACTTCCTTGAATTGGGGTCTCGGGTTCGAGTATTGGTAGTGAGACATAATTGCCCACTATCTGTACTTAATTGAGTCCCCGAGCTCCTTCCTACTTGTATGTTCGAGGCGCAGTGTTGACGCGTGCTCGCCCTTCCAAGTAATAGCTATAGCTCAAAGCGGACATCCTACAGCGTGTGGGGGCTCATATATATAGTCACGCCCAAGGGAGGTTGTTATGCTAGTGTCTATATATATATATATATATTAAATAGTAATGTAGTTGGGATAATAGTGTTATATATATATATAACTGTACATAAATATCATAGGAATTGAAATTAACAAAAAGAATAACTTTTGGGGCACATAAGAATCTCACAAAAACAATATACATAAATTTTATGTGTCTATCTCTCTCCTCTATGGACCTCACAGACACTGTAGACCCCACAGTGTCAGTGTACTGAGAGATTCTTTTTGTGAAGTCTACCGCCATGACACTGAGATAGACACATTGTGGTTTATGTATCTTAAAAAAAAAGAAAAAAGAAAAAAAAAGGACAAAGATAAAAAGAATATCCCTCCTACAATTTTACAATAACTTCCCTCACTGTAACCGACTCTCCCCACCATGTATCCTATTTTCATGCCTTTAAAATTTTTTATTTTTGGAAAGAATTCCTAGATTGATATATACAGATTCAAATAATAATAATAATAATAATAATAAACTCAATGATATACACGGGTCAATGCTAGTATATATATACAGTTAGGCTCTAAGGAGGGCGCTATCTCTTTATTAAAGAGAGGGCTTCTGTTTTGGCCGTCGGAACGTATTTAAAAACTGTGAAATGACAACACTGCCCTTAATGAAAACATCATCTGACAGCCAAAATATATGCCCTCTCTTTAATAAAGAGAGGGCGCCCTCTTTAGAGAATTTTCGTATATATATATATGGATGAGCATATTAATATATCTCCCTTGTTCTTAATTAAGAGTGGTTTTTGATTGAACTAGGACACCTAAAACTGCATCCACTAAACACTTGAATTTATAGACAAAGTTCACAAAGAAATATTGCACGCAGGACCAGTTGTGAGCCATCCAAAACAGCCTCCGAAAGTTTCAAGAGAACAATACCACGCAAGGGTGGACCCAAGGTAGGCTCAGCCTAGCTGGCAGACTAGCAGTAGTTATGATTGTTTTATTTAATATTATGTGTCAAAAAAAGACAATATTATCTGTTTTGACAGATAAAAAACAAATGAGGTTCTAAATTTATTTCTTTTACACAATTTTCAATTTCATTGCGTGGAAAAAAAAAGAGAGTGAATTATGGTAGTTTAAAGTTGACAAATAATATTAGTAGCATTTGTCAAAACAGATAAAATAAGGTTCCAAATTACTTTTTTTTTGTACAATTATCAACTCTATTGTATAGATCGCAAACAAATACATGAAATCAAAAAAAAAAAAAAAAAAATTCTAAAAAATGATTAAAAAAAGGGTCAATTAGATATAAGGACAGTTTATGGTAATTGTATTGATTTAAGGGCAACTAAAAAAAATGTGTATCAATAAGTCTCTCATACCGTAAAATGACCAAATTACCCTTGTAGCTTACTTTTAATAAGTTAATACAAATAAAGTCTTCAAAATAACACGGTGTGACTTGTCCCAAGGTTCATCGATGTTCTGGAGATAATAGCAGGGTCCATTTGGCCTGAAATTTTTTACAAAATGACTATTTTACCCCTAAAGCTTCAAAATGTCATAACTTATTAAGATTAAACTATAATTGAACGTCGTCAGGGTCGGTGATCTCCCATTATTGTGAAAAATATTTTTACACCTAAAAAGTACACATACAGTAAAATGACCAAATTACCCTTGGGGCTTACTTTTAATAAATTAATATAAATAGAGTCTTCAAATAACACGAGATGACCTACCTCAAGGTTTATCGACATTCTGGACACAATGGCGGAGTCCATTTGGCTTGTAAATATTTGTAAAATGACTATTTTGCCCTTAAAACTTCAAAATGACATAACTTGTTAAGATTAAATCAGAATTGAACGCCATCAAAGCCTGTGAGCTCATATTATTATGAAGAATATTTTGACACCTAAAAAGTACATACATTGTAAAATGACCAAATTGCCCTTGAGACTTACTATTAATAAGTTAATATAAATAGAGTCTTCAAATAACACGGTGAGACATTCCCCAAGGTTCATCGACGTTCTAGACACAATGGCAAGGCCATTTGGCTTGAAAATATTTGCAAAATGACTTTTTTGCCCCTAAAACTTCAAAATGCCATAACTTGTTAAGATTAAACCAGAATTGAACGTCGTCAGAGTCTGTGAGCTCACATTATTATGAAGAATATTTTGACTCCTAAAAAGTACACATACTGTAAAATGACCAAATTGCCCTTGGAGCGTACTTTTAATAAGTGAAAATAAATAAAGTCTTCAAATAATACAAGATGACCTATCCCAAGATTCATCGACGTTCTGGACAAAATGACGAGGTCCATTTGGCTTTAAAATATTTGTAAAATGACAATTTTACCCTTGAACATTAAAAGGCCATATCTTGTTAAGATTAAATTAGAATTGAACGTCGTCAAAACTTATGAGCTCATATTATTATGACGAATATTTTGACACCTAACAAAGTACACTTATCGTAAAATGACCAAATTGCCCTTGTGGCTTACTTTTAATAAGTTACTATAAATAAAGTCTTCAAATAATACAGGGTGACCTACCGCAATGTTCATTGACGTTCTGGACACAATAGCGGTGTCCATTTGGCTTGAAAAATATTTACAAAATAACTATTTTGCCTTTGGAACTTCAAAATATCATAACTTATTAAGATTAAAATTAGAATTGAACGTCGTTATAACTTCAGCGCTCATATTATTATGAAGAATATTTTGGGACCTAAAAAGTTATGAAATTTCACCACTATTTTGACCACTTTTTTAAAATCGTGGAGAAATTTCACTACTTCTATTCATGGATGTCAAAACAGTGGACAAGGGTATAATCGTCATAAATGAAAAAATTCATTATTGAATTTTTTTTTAAACTTGGTGAAATTTCACCACTCTTCAAAACTTGGTGAAATTTCACCACTTTGGACAAGGGTATAATCATCATAAGAAAAAAAAAATCAGTGTTGATAAAAATATCAAACTTGGTGAAATTTCACCACTCTTAAAACTTGGTGAAATTTCACCACTTTTAACTAGGGTCATAATCGTCACAAACGAAAAAATCATTACTGGTAAAAATTTCAGAACTTGGTGAAATTTCACCACTCCTCAAAACTTGGTGAAATTTCACCACTTTGAACAATGGTATAATCGTCATAAGCAAAAAAAATCATTATTGATAAAAACTTCAAAATTGGTGAAATTTCACCCCTCTTATAAACTTGGTAAAATTTCAACACTATGAACAGGGGTATAATCGTCATCAATGAAAAAAAAATCATTACTGATAAAAATTTCAAAACTTGGTGAAACTTCACCACTTTGAACAGGGTATAATCGTCATAAACAAAAAAAAAATTCATTACTGATAAAAGTTTCAAAACTTGGTGAAATTTCACCACTCTTCAAAACATGGTGAAATTTTCACTACTCTAAACAAGGGTTTAATCGTCATTAGCAAAAAAATCAGTATTGAAAAAAAATTCAAAACTTGGTAAAACTTCACCACTCTTAAAAAGTTGGTGAAATTTCACCACTTTGAACAGAAGTATAATCGTCATAAACAAAAAAAAAATCATTTACTGATAAACATTTCAAAACTTGGTGAAATTTCTTCACTTTTCAAAACTATGTGAAAGTTCACCAGTTTGAACAGATGTATAATCATCATAAATGAAAAAAATCGTTGCTGATAAAAATTTTAAAACTTGGTGAAATTTCACCACTTTGGACAAGGGTATAATCATCATAAGAAAAAAAATCAGTGTTAATAAAAATATCAAACTTTGTGAAATTTCACCACTCTTTAAAACTTGGCGAAACTTCACCACTTTGAACAGGGGTATAATCGTCATAAACGAAAAAAAATTATTACTGATAAAAATTTCAAAACTTGGTGAAATTTTACCACTCTTCAAAACATGGTAAAATTTCACCACTCTAAACAAGAGTTTAATTGTTATAAGCAAAAAAATCATTATTGAAAATTTTTTCAAAACTTGGTGAAATTTCACCAGTCTTAAAAACTTGGTGAAAATTCACCACTTTGAAGAGGGGTATAATCGTCATAAATAAAAAAATCATTTACTGATAAAAATTTCAAAACTTTGTGAAATTTGTATACTTTTCAAAACTAAGTGAAATTTCACCACTTTGAGCATGGGTATAATGGTCATAATGTATGAATAATATACAAGTAATGAACCTTAGTAAACATAATTACCCTAATGAAAGACCTAAATAAAATTGTAAATATTTAGTTGCCCTTTAATGTCACACCCTAACCCGCCTCGTGCAGATTAGAACATGTGTAACAATGCTACAACTGCCCAATTACATTAATTTGCAAAGGAACATGCGACTTATTAGGAAACGCATGTGTTTAATAACATAAAACAACTCTATTGAGACAAAACAGCCCCCAAGGGCAAAATGGTCATTAATAAAGTATAACAAATTTTATACCAAAAGATAGGTTTTTGAGTCTTGGATCCAACGCAAAAAACGGCGCGCGAATCTGAATTTTTTATAGAGAGTTATGTCCGTTTCCGAAAAAATTGTCTGGCTGAAGCTGGACCTACGGATCGATCCGCCCCAAACCGGATCGATTCTGTTTTAACAGAATATCATTCCTGGCTCCTCCAGATGCTCCAGATGGATCCGCCCATGACCTGGATCGATCCGGTTTCTGCAGAAGTCATTTTTTTGGCAGATTTCCCCTGTTAAACAAGTCTAAGCACATCCAAACCAACCTAAACCATATAGAACTTAGGAAAAACTCTTCAAAATCTTTATATCATGAATCAAAAACATTTCTAAACATCTTGAAACTATAGTTACCATCATATGAGGATCAAACAAGTTCTTGAAAACACAATTTTCATCAAAATTAGCATTTCTACCAAAAACTTGTTGAAATGAACTTATAGTCAAACTAATCCTTATAAATACTTCCAAACCATTCCCCAAAGCATTTCAATGTCCTTGAAACTTTTATATCTATGACAACAAACATATTTAAATACCTCACACAATCAAAATATGATTCAAACCTCATTTGGGCAAATGGAACATAGAAACCCCCATACTTGGTAGAACTAACATAAGTAATAAAAATTATTAAAGATATGGATTCAAGAACTTTGCAACCAACTTTCTTACATACAAACCTTACCCAAAATGATTGTGACACTATTCCAAACTTACCGGAGAGGTCCAATCTTAACCAACTCACATACCTATAGTTGCTACAACATAAGAAATACACAAGTTTGTCAAAATGAAACTACAACTTCCCAACCACCTATATTACAACACAAGTTAAGGACTTCAACCCACAAGTTATATCATATTACAAGTTTAAGAACATATAAACAAGTCCAAATCTCTCCCCCATTTCCGAGCACGTTACATCCTCTCCGGATATTGCTCCGTACCTGCAGTGGTTGTTATTTACCACAACAGAAAAGGAAAATGGTTTTCTTAAGCATTTCGCTTAGTGAATAATCTAAACATGATTGAATGTTTAACATGTACAATGCTACTATTAACACATATTTCATATCCATAATCGCTGAGTCACCAGTTCAATGATTCATTCAGACCCGAAGACCTCCCTTGGTTCCGTGGTCACTTCTATTCCTTGGACTTCCGTATTTCTCTGATTCTTCCTCTTCACCATCCTTATTACTCCCAACAATGAATCATTTTCCCAGTGCTCATTGGTTACCACATAAGTATATAAGCATGTAGGCACATAATCATAGCAACTTTTCATTCAATTGACATGTAATTCACAATTTAACAATTTCCTAGCTTCTAAGCATGATTTCCATAACTCAAAATATAAATAGAATCATTGAACACCTTAAAACTACAATCATTTTTTGGTTAGAAAACTCACCTTAGCAAGATTATACCCTAATTAAGCTAGAAAATGCTAAAGTGCACCAATCTCAGGCTCAATTTTTACTCCAAAGTGAATCCTACAAGAATTTGGCAATTGCGTGTCACCGAGTAACGTGAGCTACCAAAATTATGATCATTAAAGCGTAAATTAAAGGTATAGAAACGATCGTCTCATCTCAATGAGTCCGAAAATGCCTTCGGTTCGCGAATTGGACGACGGACGACGATGAAATGGCGGAAGACGTCGTCGGTGACGGTTTCTCCGATCTCCCTCTCCAAGCTCTCTCTCTATTTTTCCTAGATTTTCTGTAAATGAGAGTCTCCCTCTCTCTTTTGACATATACACACACCCATGTATAACACCCACCTTTGTGTTATTGCATTTGTATCATATTGTCATGCATGATAATGTGATGTGGCGTGTCCTATGACACATGGTTGAGTGAGTTTTGACTCACGAGTTGATTTGGGTGTCTGTATTAGAGAACCCTTTGAAACTGTGGTAATTGAGGATTTGTTGTTGTGACATCTCTCCGAGTGTGAGACGGTCACTGTGGAACATTTTAAATGTTTATCTGAAAATAAATGTTTACCTGTGTATTTCAATATCTGTATTATTTTCTGTCTTAGAATATATTTCTGATGTTAGATTTAGTATCCTGGTGAGGACAAATGAACACGCTATTAACTTGGTAGGCTAATTAGCAACTTCGGAAACGTCATATAGAAATTCACGTTTTAGCAACCAAACGAAACTTAGTCGAAAACTTTTATAATTTTGAGGTTTCACTCGTAGAGCTATGAATAAGCTGTATAGAAAGTTTCAGAGACTGATTAGGAGGTTGGAAAACTCGTGGGGAGGTAAACGTAATTTCCCCAAGAGTGTTGCCTATATATAGATAGAGATGAGTTGAGATATTTCACAAAGTTAACCTAAAAAGTTAAAGAGGAGGCCAAAAGGGAGGCTAGAGGGAGATTAGTTGCTTAGAGCTTTGCGACGCCAAACGACGACCTTCTGTCAGTCTGTTTTCTCCTAGATTTCATATTCGAGCTCCTCGAGGTAAGAGCTTCGTTTTGATACCTATTAGGGCCTGTTTGGCTAAGTTTTCCGAAAAGTCTTTTTCTAGAATTTTTCATAAAAGTTGATAAATGGAATTCTGATCCATAGGAATTTTACTAGACGGACTTCTGCACGTTCTTTGTGCACGGGTTTTCTTTGGATCATATTATAAGTGCGTAAATCGGAGGTGAGTGATTCAACTATGTTTTGGAATGATTTCTTGGCATGTATTCATGTTATGTTTGATTAACATGTATTAATTCTTAGAGATATATTGTGTAGTTCATATTGGGCAATTATATTGATAAGTAGGCCCAATAGCACGGTGATATGTTTTGATTTCCGCGAGCATGGTGATATGTATTTGAGCATGTTAAGTTGCTTATGTGGGTCAGAAGGAGCACGTGGTCACCGTGCCATTTTGTGGAGCCGATAGAGTGGCATTAAGATCGCACGATTGTTTGTAGAATCGTGGGTTTTACCCTTTCGCGTGGACTTATTGGCGAGGAGTCGCGGATTGGGAATATGGACGGGCACGTGAGTCTCCGGCGACTAGTATGAAATGTAGAGATATGAATGCAGACATGTTTATCATTCATGTACATATGTTGATTTATTCACTAAGCTTTAGCTTAAACAAATCGAAATATGTGTGGTTATTCAAATAACCATTGCAGGTATAAATGCTGGCGAGGAATCGCAGAAGTGAGTACGTGGGTTGGGAGTTCGCTTGTGAGGCAACTTGAAAGATAATCTTGTAGTTTTGGAATAATAGAAATGTCGTAATAAGAATTTGGTTGTTTTAAACCATGTTTAATTTGGTATGTTAGGATGGATTTTAAACTGTTGTAATGGTTAGTAACATGTTGTAATTATGTTTGATAATGTTTTAATACAGCTAGAAGTACTTTAGACTGAGTTTGGTTTGAGTTTGTTTCGAGTGGTTGATCTTTGGGGAGAGTTAGAAAGCTTTTAAACTTGAACTTCTGCAGATTGGGCTGCTGCCAGGGGAGCAGTCGACTGAGCAGTCGACTGAACCCCTGGGTCTGTTAGCTACTGCTTCTTATTTTAGCAAAAGCAGTCGACTGGACCCCTCAGCAGTCGACTGGACCCCGCCCTCAGTCGACTGTATCCTCAGTATCAGTCGACTGGAATTGACATTTAATCCCTGCCCACTCCCGTCGACTGAGCAGTCGACTGAGCAGTCGACTGGACCCCCAGTATCAGTCGACTGGAATTGACATTTAAATCCCTGCCTACCTCCGTCGACTGAGAAGTCGACTGAGCAGTCGACTGAACCTCTGGTTTTAAATTGTGTTTTGTTTTTCCGCTGCGTGTGTTCTTCAAACCTAATTTTGGGAACGTTAATGAATTGGTTTAGCCTCGGTGGCGTGCCACGGGCTCCGGTTTCGCTATTGTGGGACCGGGCTGTGACACCATGCAACTTTACATCAAAGCCTCATTTCTCCCATTTTTCGTTTACTCCCCCGGAACTCTTAAGTTCTCATTATGAAATCCCCCAAACATTCCATTAACTACCCAATTATCCAATGAGTATTTGTCTAAGTTTCGCATGGGTCCCAATGTGGGTCCCAAATATTTTGTGAAGTTGCTATCATACCTACTAATTATAAATCTTTTTCAGTTATACCCTTATTTGGGTGTCCAAACCAATGCTAACACATAACAATATAATATGAAAGCAACTTAGCAAATATCCATGTAATCATATAAAATGCATTTAATCATTTAAAATGCAAATTACTAATTAGCCCTTCATTGGGTCCCATTCCAATACATGTCCCACCTCACTGGGGACTTTTATAAATAGCGTCATTCTCTGAACACTTTTTATACGGGCGAGTCCAAAGCCTCCCCTTATTCCATAATATACACTAACTAGCTTTTTAACCCGTGCGATGCACGGGCTTGTGATTCTACAGTATAAAATACTAAATACCTTTTTAATATAAAAATGAGTTTTATTAGAAGAATAAAATGGTTGAATTCTATTCATTTTATAACTTTTGCAAATTGTAATACCACTAAATATTAGTATAGAAAGATTAATTATATTACAAAAAAAAAAGTGATGCAATGAAAATTATCTTTCAAAATAAAAGTTAATTCTATTGAAAGAATGAAATGGCTAACTTAGTGAAACTTAGTCTCAACACTTGAACAATGTGAATATATAAAGAAATGTACAGTGTAAGTAGATGTCAAGTTAGTAAAAAAAAAAAGAAAAAAGGTTAAGTCTAAAGTCTAATTGAAGAGATAAAAGTTTTGCTATGGAAGAAACAGAGAGAAAAGTTATGGTGTAAAAAGAAAAGTAAATAAACCTTGCAATGGATGCCCAAATGGTAGAGCAAAGATTACCAAAAAAAAAAAAAAAAGATACCCAAGAAAACACAAAAACTAATACATTTGAAGCAAAAGATATGCTTGACATGTAGCCTTCAATTCATCAAAGAGCTCTTGTGGGACATCTTTACCAAATGCCCATTACTACATAACCTGTGCTACATTTGCCTCCCAATATTAACAATTAAAAGAAAACACAATCAGTTCGTCAATATTTTATACCAGCTAATGAAAAGAAACAATGAACAAAAATCTATTTATTTTTTAATTAATAACAATAATAGTTGACTATATAGAATGTAAAAGGAAGTTGGAGTAAAATAAAATCATAAATTTTGAATTTCATGAACCACTTTTTCCCTGTTTTCTTTTTTTATTTCTTTCTATTCTTCGTAAATCTGCAAACTGACTTGAACCTTAATGCATTGAAACAATCTTCCAGAGAGAATATCAAATTTCATAACAGCATCAGTAAAGGCATATAACAAAAATTTAACAAACACTTTGCCTAGAAAGCAAATTGTATGTGAATCACGTACCCATTATCAAGTTGGGAATTAAGCATCACAGAGAGATGGGATACCACAAGAGCCATTAGGATAAAAAAGCTTGCCCATTAAACTGTCGGTGTGTGTATAAATAAGAGAATTGGAAGAGAAGAAACAAATGATAGAGACAAATGAAAAGAGTGATAGCAATACATATTTTTTGAGAAACATATGTGGTGATGATTCAATTTTAGGAACGTTTGACTAACAAAAAATAAGGTCAAAATAATTACATTATCTTTTTGAGAAATGTATGCAATGATGATTCCTCTTTAGAAACGTTTGATTATCAATAGATAATGAAGAGTCCTAAATAGATAATGCAATTAACATTTGATTAGCAATTAGTGGTACGATTCTTCAATTTCATTTCCTGATTGTTCTCCTTTTTATGCTCTTTAATATATTATACTTCAATTTCACAAATTTTTCTCCTTTTAATTTCTCTACCCATTATGTTAGTGTTTCTTATCTTGAAACGGAAAGAGTTAAGAAAATTGGAAAGCATGACAATGAATGCATAGAGAGAAATTGCCAATTATAAGAAGAAAGAGAATGAATAGAGAGATGGGCTATAAATGTGATTAGGCAAAAAATTTTCTCTATTTACAAAGTTTTCTTACGTTTCAAATATATACACACGCCTTATATAATAGCTTAAAGAAGAATAGTCAATAGAGAGAGAGAGAGAGAGAGAGAGAGAGAGAGAGAGAGAGAGAGAGAGAGTAGAAAACAATAAATACATGGGTGCATTGAAGAAAAACTATAGTAAATACATTGTCTGAATTACATATTTAACCCATGTGAATGGAGAGAGAGAGAGAGAGAGAGAGAGAGAGAGAGAGAGAGAGATTTACTGTATATCAATATCAATAAAGAGGGAGAGAAATTGACACGGTTTCCTTTCTTAATTCTCACAATCCCTTTGGTATAGCAATAGGTTAAGATTTATGAGTTTTGCATGCATCTGGTGATGCCACGTGTCATAAGTCTTCCATATTATTATAATAGAATATAGATTATACAAATTAATGCATATAAAGATAATAACCAAACCTTGTCCGGGTACGCGTGTTACATTTAACGACTAGAATTCCCTAACAAGGGATTTGCATCTAATTTTTCCTTAAAAAAATCGAGTGAGTTATGGTAGTTTAAAGTTGACATATTGATATTATCTGTCAAAACAGATGTCAACATTATCTGTTTTGACAGATAAAATTAAAAAGTGAGGTTCCAAATTAGTTTCTTTTGTATAGTTTTCAACTCCATTGTGTAGATCTCGAAGAAATACATGAAATAAAAAAATCACTCAAAAGGCTAAAAACGAGTGAGTTATAGTGGTTTAAAGTTGACAGATAATATTAATATTATATTATCTGTCTGTCAAAAGATAATATCATCTATTTTAACAGATAATATTGCCTTATTCAAAAAGTAGTAAGGGGCTTCATAAAAAAAATGGCCAAATCGTGTGGGTATTTGGCTATAACAATTAATTTTAAGGGATCTATGACCAAATATCTTTCTTTCTTTTTTTCCAAAGGTTTGTTTGGAAAGTTACTAATGCTAGCATAAGAGACTGGAAGAGAAGAAATGGAGCAAAATAAAAATCCTTGATTGCACAATGCAGGAGTCAATCAATATGTAAATTAAGCCAAGAATAAACCCAATCAATCTCATAGAAACAAGTCTAACATTAAAACCTAACAATCCAAATCATGTTTTAAAAAATACCAAATAAAAAAGAATGCAACGGTACAGCTACAAAATAATTTTATTTCAATACAATAGAAAAAAAAATTAGAATACTTTTACTCACATGTTCACCAAATTAACTAAACATCATGTGAAAATATATTATATACTCAACTGCGACTGTTTAACAATTCGTTTGCAGTTTCTTCAAGCAAATTGACCACAAAAACTTGATCTAATTGACTCCTTACACCTAAATCGCTTGCTTCATGATTTGCACTTGCATCATTTTGAAGTTTTTGTAAGGCAACATTTTCATCTTAGCATTGCTTTGAAAACCGCCTTACTTTGGAAATCACTATACAATATTTTAACACCATTAGTGCTAATTGGTTGTAACTTGCTGTAAAAATTTTACACTTCTGAAAACCAATTTTTTTTTAAAATCGCTACTTTTTAAATGTTGGCACAGTGTTTCTCCCTCACTTCGTTGCCAAATGATTGTAACTTGTTGGATTATAAATCTGAAATTACCTTACATTTTAAGATCATTTTTCTTTAAATGGTACTCCTAAATGCCCTGTTTACATCAAATTCATCACTCCTAAATCATTAAAATGAATTGTACATCTTAAATCACTTAGGAAGAGAAGTTCACTTTTGGTGACAAAACGGGGAATACAAATAAAAAATTCCAAAAGTCAATTGGCCGGATTAACATCATGATATCATATGTACAGCAAAGAATCGATTAACAGGGATATGTGTAGCAAACAATTAGTTTAACACCAGCTAGCAATTACACGTGCAAAAGAGAAGGGAAATGGATTTACAGCACAAAAAGGGAGAACATATGAAAAGGATTTTGTAAAAGGATGTAGTTAGGTGTTGATACGAAAAGGGTATTGTAGTCTTCACGAAACAACTTATGGACTGCATTCTGTGAAAATTTTAAGAAAACTTTTTCACATAAAATTTTCGTTAGTTATTTTGGTTAAGTTTTTAGTTAAGTTGTAAACCTTAGTGCATTATTAAAGGCAATAATAAAGAAAAGTGCTAAAAAAAATTTAAAGACTATCAAATTTGTTGTGGGTTGAAGAGAGACAAAACATCACCAACTCATCAATGTCTTCTTCTTTTGACCAAAAAAAGAGGCATAAATACAAAATATAATCTTGAAGTTTGGTCTCTGCCTCATTTTAGTCAATTTAATTTTAATTGCATCAATTTAGTCCCTGGAGTTTTTAAATTTAAGCAATGTGGTAGAAATGTCCCATTTGTCAGAAAATTTGACGAAATTCACGCAATTTCTATGCACAATTTTCAATGTTTGTGAAGAAATTCCATTTTGTTTTTTTAATGAAATTTTTTGTTTAGAATTGTTTCAAGAGCAATGACTTAGCCCAGTTAATAAAAAGGTGCTCTGTGCCAGCTCATTACCGGGTTTCGAAAACCACCTGGGCTTAAGCACTTATGTCATCACGCGAGACTACTATACAAAATGATTAAAAAAAAATTAATAATAATAATAATAATAATTTGTTTCAGTAGCAGTGTCTATTTGTTGTCCACTTTATTTGTCCAATTGCGGAATTGAAATTTCTTACTAAATTAGATGACTTAATTTGCGCATGTATCCCAAGAGTAAATATTGAATGCAATGCGGATATCACGTCATATATAAAGTACTAATATATTTAAAAACAGTGCTTACGCGGATGAATGATTCCCCTAACTGATGAATAAATACAAAAAAGAATTCTATTAGTTGGTGTTACAATATCTCATTAAAATACCTGTTTGTTCAATATTTTTCAGGCGATTAGTTAAGAGTGTACACGAGCTGAGTCGCTCAATAAGGGCTAGTGGCTCGGCTCGATAATAGCTCGACTCGGCTTGGTTCGTATAATAAACGAGCCAAGCTCGAGTTTGAATACAAAGCTGGTCTCGGCTCGATAAAGCTGGCGAACAGTTCAATTAAGTCTTGTATAGTAGACTCGTGAAAATTCTCTTTAATTAATATATTTAATAAGGGATTGTTTAATTATATATATAGGATAATTATGAAAATATAATATATGTATAATGCAAAGTATTTAAAATTGAAAGAATATTATTTATGTATGATAATTGTAAAAATATAATATATGTGTAATGCAAAAGCAAAACTATTTAAAGTTGAAAGAAATTGCATATTATAATGGCATAGTCCTAAATTCACGTACCAAGCAATTGTTTTAGGCATATATCTATATGTATATCTATAATCTATAATCTATATCTATAATATATATATATATATAAATGTACTAATATCTATAAGTGTTTTACACTTTTATCATTCGGTGCACTAGTTTTACTTAAGTTTTTTTTTCTTAGAGTTTTAACAAGTGTGGTATCACTTTTTTTTTTTTTTGGGTCTGTCCAAAGAGTCCTACTTTTTCAAAACGTAAACAAATAATGACTCCTAGTATGGTATGTATTATATTCATCAATTCCACTTAATTGTTTTAATTAATGCACAATTTATTTCTTGCTAATTTACTTGGCCGGTCTACCAATTTAATGATAGCCACATTAATACCTTTTTTCGACACAAATCAAATACATATATCCACGTTTGTATTGTTTTTTTAAAAACACCAGTACTTCTATTTTATCTGTTATTGGGTTTTGGTGTCCTATTAATATATATATATATATATATATGTGTGTATAGACACACTTTCAACGTAATTGAGTCTCATATATAGTTTTCAGTTGAATCTTAGTTGATTCACTTGTCACCATTCAGAAGCATGGCTTGACAATCCAAAAAATACTACCGCCTTTACCCATCGCAACACACATTAAGCAAGCACAAATTAGTTTTAGAGCACAAACTTCATTTGTACGAATTTTACTTCATATGAAAAGGATTCCTGAATTAACTTCAGGTTTATCTTTCTTCAAGTAAATACGGTTAAGTGCTTGTTATTTATTTGTTTTTAGTTATCATATTTTGTTTATAAAAATAATATAACTGGTATATTTTATTGTCTCTTTACATCCAAATCCTGGTTTCAAATTGGAATACTACAATGTTTCCCAAATTTGATATCTTTAACAGTTGACCACATCAATTTGTGTTTTTCTTAACATGCCAACAACCTTTTATTTGGGTCTGTCATAGTTTCTTGGCATTCTAATTCCCTTTATTTTCTGGTCCAAATCAAATATTTCTATTATTCTATTTATTTTGCCCAAACGTTTCTTTTTTCCTTTTATTATTATTTTTTGGGTAAATTATACAAACCTCCCCTGAGATTTGCCTTAATTACATGGACCTCCTCTGAAGTTTCGAAAATTACTCGGATCTCCCTCGAGATTTGTAATTAGGTAACAAAACACCCCCTCCCCTAATGGTCCGTTAGTTTTTTTTTACATTAGCCCCCCCTAAAAATTACAATTAGCCCCCCTAAATATTATAAAATTGTCATACTAAGCCCCCTTTCTCTTATATTTTTGTGCTAATTATAAAATCCCTCCTCCCTCCTATGTTTTTCGGTTAATTTTTTTAGCGTTAATTTATATCTACACAAAATACATATAAATATGGTGTTACCCAACAAAAGGTTAGGTTCTTTAATAGTCATCACGTTATTCACTTCCTATGGTCCATACGACCATGGGTGTGCTTTTAGAAGGAAAAGACTAACTAAACTAAAGGCACTAGTGGCCGAAGTAACTATAACTAAAACTAAGTTACATTAAACTAATTAAAGGCCATGGTGGCCGGCTAAAGAGAAGAACAAGTTTGTGTATTAATTCATTGTTTGGTCAAGGACCTATTACAAGGAGTACACAACATCTATTTATAGATGAATTACATAACTACTTATTTGAATTTGAATATTTCCCTCCTATTACATTAACTGACAATTCAAATTCCTACAACTTCCAAGTAGTTAACTACCAATTAGTGGGAAATGCTCCTACAAGGACAAGTGTCTTCAAATGACTTCTATATATCTCCATCATCACCATTGATATTCACCACCTTTGATGCACTCTTACGATGACAAGTGTCCTGCAAGAAATTTCTAAATGGCTTCCATAGCGAGCCAAAGTAGCTAATAATAATAATAATAATAATAATAATAATAATAATAATAATATAGTAGTATAATTATATTTTATGGTATAAACATAAGTCCACCTGGTTCTTTGAAAATGAAGCATACGTAATTTTTGAAGAACCAATTTCTTTATTTCCATAAAAAATTGTGACTTGCTTCGAAGCCAACACAACAACTTCGAACACGAAAAATGGCTTTAAAGTGGCATTCGTGGCTAATGACAATAACTTCAATCGCAAAGTAAATGGCTTTAAACTTGCCTCGAAGCCAATGAAAAAGATTCGAAACATAAAATTTTGACCAAATATGGGGGCTTCGAACACAAAATGCGTTTAAACTTGCTTCGAAGCCAATGTAATAGCCTCGAATAGAAAATAATCCACTTTAAACTAGCTTCGAAGCCAATAAAAAAGCTTCAAACAAAATAAACTATTTAAAAATGGCTTTGAGACCAATAAAAGTATCTTCAACAATACTTCCATTTAACCAAACACTATGACATATTTTGGTATAAATATGTCACCAATTAAAGAACTAATTATATCAACACCAAGCCAAAAATACTACCAAACGTGGTTGTGGCCAACTTCTTGGAATGGACACTGAGATTCACACTTTGTCCATACAAACTTGGCCAATAAAATAGATTTGGCCTTAAGAACATTTATGCCATTAATTAATTGCAGTTTGGCATTTAAAGGTATTCCAATGGCTTTCATAATCTACAACTTCTAGCAGTCATATAGCTCATAATAATTTGAAGAACATTCGACGCCTCTGAGCCACTTTACAAAATTCATTTTCTAAACTATATTATAATTGGTCTTTTTTAATTATTCCAAGAATGGAACAAGATTGTCACCATAAAATGGTGTTGATGGTTGAGTATTAATATCCTTCGAACCATGTAAACATACTTCGAACCATGTAAAACACAAAACAAGTATGGTTACTAGTGCCATGAAATTGGTTCTCAACCAAACGGAGCCATATTAAATATGTTCGAATATGTATGAATTCTTGTGCACTGGCCTTAAAGTTTGGGCCAAATTCCAGCCTCAAGATACTTCTCAAATTGAGACCCACCATAAATGTTTGCAACCCCTGCTTCGAAGTCAATGTTGGAGATTCGAATACAAAATAAATATTTGGCTTCGAACTTGCTATGATGCATAATAAAAGGCTGGCTTCGAACTTGCTCTAATAAAATAAAATCAAAGCCATTACATGAGACTCATCATCACAAGTGTCTGATCCATCCAATGACCAGGATGCAATCATGATCTTGATATAGTTCATGAACCACACACTGACCATTACAAAAAGTACCATGTACTTCGAAGTCTCCTATGTACTTCATAGTCAAAGAATTTTGTTAATTAACACCAATACATGTATTGATGGTGCATATGTAATTTATAGCATGACATTCAATTTGGGGCCCACCGATATTTGCCTTGAAACTTCATCGGTATTAAAACTATGACTGAATTTACTTCGAAACACTACACCATATGGCCTCATTACTAACGGATATATCCGTTAGAATAAATGTTACTAACGGATATATCCGTTAGTATTTTAGCGTTAGTAATATTACTAACGGATTTACTAACGGATATATCCGTTAGTAAAATTAAGTAAATCCGTTAGTAAATTAAAGGATTTCTAACGGATATATCCGTTAGAAATCTACTTACTAACGGTTTTTTCCATCCAATTTTAAAAGCTTTCTATTGAATACTAACAGTTTATCAACTATAACTAACGGATATATCCGTTAGTAATTTTCAAAAAAATTAAAAAAAAAATACTAACGAATTTACTACTAGGTATATCTGTTAGAAATTTGCATAAATCTAAAAAAAATAAAAATTATTCATATGCTCCTAATAAAATTTTTTTTTTCACCTAATTAACAAGCATATTAATCTATACCAAACACAAAAAAATAACAAGATTCATATATATCCAACTCAACAAAAAATAATCTACAGAAATCACATCAAGCAAAGCGTTCTTCGAAAAAGAGAAGTTCAATGAAATGAAAAAACCTATTATTTATCCAAATCAATTGTACAAAACAATGCTATACAAATTGGATGTGCCTACTAACTTCAACCCAATACGACATTCATTTCAAAACAACAGGGCCCTTGCATTTTCCAGCCTTGACTGGATCGACTAGCAATCTCAAGTGAAATGCATTATTCTTGTAAACACCTGATGACAGCTTTGAGTAAATGTTGAAGAAAGATCTAAGATGCTTGGCCTGCAAAAATGTCATTACCATTTCAATATTTAAGTTGAACTACCAGCAACAAACTGGTTCATATTGAAGAGGAGCCGCAATTCTATGAAGCAACCATAACGAAAAATGTAACCGATATCCAATAATACATTCAATATTTTGTGTAACAAAAAATTAACATTCAATATTTTGGGAAATACTGGGACTAAAAAAACAGAATTTCTAATTCCAATGAGTAATGTTATGCTTCTCAAATTTTGTATCCCAAATATGATTCTCAACACATGTGGCAGAGGGACCACCTTTAACAATGGTGGCACCACTTCAACATAGCCCACTACCACATGTATTGGGAACCACATGGGGATGCAAATTTGGGAAACATCGCAATATTACTCCAAGTAATGAAGACTATTATGGGTCCCTATTTCCCAGATATGGTGATCAATCGGCAAAACTAGCAGAAGTATCTTAAATTTTTAGAGAAAGTGAATGGGTAAAGATTGACTGAATCTCCATATTTTGTTTCTAAACTCATCTACACAGACTTAGTGATTGAATAATTTAACTCTGATATTTCAAATTGATGATAAAATAAGGCCACTAAAGTGAACAGTTGAACCCAATTATATATGTAGATAAAACAAAGTAAATCCATGAGTACAAACCAAGAATTGAACAGGTTTTGAGTTAAGATTTACTAAAAGCATTCAGGATTTTCCAACAAAGTCGAGCAGAAAGTTAAAAACAATCATCAATAAAAGCACACCCATGGTCGTATGGACCATAGGAAGTGAATAACGTGATGACTATTGGAAGGCCATCTAATAAACCTTTAGCAAAACCAGGTTGAGTTTGGACACGAACTTTCACTGCCTCAAAGGGGCAGAGGGCAATGTTAGAATAATACTTTTTAAAGAATTCGTAGAGCCCAAACTTGCAAGTACCTTGGACACTGTAACCAAGAAGGTTGGAACCCAACCCCTGAAGAAGCCTCGAACTCCTTGCTCCTTAAGCAAAACTCCAAAGCCAGAGCTAATGCTCTTGTACTTTGCAGGATCGATGTGAAGTGTTGATAGTATCAACATCACAACATTATTTCCAGGAAGGAACAAACAACCCAGAATAGAATATAAAAAGAAAATAATTGAGTCCAACTTTTTTTCAAATACCCAATCTCATACATACTAATACGGAGATATTGTGCAATGGTTGCATATGTGAAGGAAATTTGGTAGGAGTAATATTTATGCAGACATATCATGTACATACACAAAAGGACATCCGTGTATTCATCCATCCACACATGCATGAGTATAAATTATGCGTGGGGTAATTCAATTCTAGAGAAATGAGAAATAGGACCTGAACAAATACAAAATTTAGACTGCAGTCCCATCCAAGACCAATAAAAAATAACATGAGAAACGAATCAATAGATTTATCACTAGAAAGTAGAAAGGTACTATATCAAATCTCATACATTGAAATATGAATCTGAATAGTGAGAAATCCTCTAATGCAACAATGAATATCATACACACTAGTCGCCCAAAACCAAACTGCAATGGTTATTGACTAACAATCTGAGCTGTTAACAGTGACATTGAACATTAAATCAAGTAGGATACAAATCAACTCTGAATTCGTTTACTTAAGAATCAACTTTGAACACATGTGAATAGATCTATGCGCACATAGTTATGTGACAAATTATGAACACAAGCACGCACACAGATAATGATAACAAAACATGAATTAATATCATACTGTAGAATTGACTCATGTAGCAAAAATACCTAAAAGTCAGCTCCAGAAATCTATCAAATATGTTGATAAAAATCAGAAACATCACAGATCACATAACCAGGATCACAAATTTAACATGTAAATAACAAATAAATCAAACAAATCACCTGAACTTTGTATATATATATAAGCGTACATATAGAGAGAGAAAAGAGAAAAAGTGGAAAATGCACTTGCATATTACCCTTGACGAGATCCAGAGGAGTGACGGCCATATGAGTGAGACCACAGCTCAAGATACCACCGGCGGTACAGGCGGCGTAGAAATCCGGCGAGTTCATCGCGACCTTACCAAGCTCGCTGGGAGCTGGAATCACAAAGCTCGTCTTCGATGACGGCGATGAAACAGCCGGTGACGGCAAGGAACGCGACACAGGGCCTTGATGCACCATCAAATGGACGACAGCTGGCGACGGCGAAGAACGCGACACAGGGCCTTGATTCGCCATCAAATGGACGACAAAGATGAGTAGAAGAAGTTGGGGATGAGAGATTGACCAGAGCTGTCGAAGAGCGCCATCGAATGCTTAGGGTTTCTTGCTCTCTCTAGAAGAATAGATTCAGGGGGGTTGAGAGAGAGAGAGAGAGAGAGAGAGAGAGAGAGAGAGAGAGATGGCCATTGGCGGGTCTTGCGATCTAAGAATAAGGCCATGGTAGGGCTTTTTTCTAAGAGAGAGAGAGAGAGAGAGAGAGAGAGAGATGTCATAGAGACTAGAGAGTGGATGAGATAGAGAAGGCAAATGCCGCATATGTTTGGGGGGGAGGGGGCGGAATTTTGGGAGAGAGGGAGGAAGTTTGGGCCAAAATTTTTTGTATAGTTTATCATTTTTTTTTACTTTTTAGGTTTAATTACAAAAATGCCACCGAGTTTTAATATTTTTTTGCACCTTTTCATTTTCAATAAAATACTAACAGATATATCAAATTACTAACGGATATTCCTGATTTCTAACGGATATATCCGTTAGAAAGCTTAAAATATGTCCGTTAGAAATTGGTCCATATGGTGTAGTGAAACTTGATCAATCATTTTCGTTTTCCTTGTAAAAATCTTGCCATATAAGAATCCACTTGGTTATAACCCTTTTTGATGAGATCCACAAAGCCAAAATGGATATTGACACTTAAAGCCATAAGTGGATTAAATAATTCATAAGTTTCAATATTTTGTATAGAAATGTTGAAAAACTCGAATTCATGAACAAAAGTTGGTTCATGATTCTCAACCATACTTGGTTGTAAAATGGACCCCCCGAGTGTATTTTCACCACAATTTCTTGGTTGATTAACCAATATGGGTGATGAGGGAGCTTGTGAATTTTTTATTTCCACCATTGATGGATATTGAAATTTTTTTATAATCAATTTATTTTTATCCTTTGGATCATACTTTTGAAGAATAGTTGACACCCCTTGAGCCATTTCATACATTTTAGTTTTTAAACTAAATGTTTGATCCTTTAATTCTTCCAATAATGGAACTAAATCAGTGAATCATTTTTTATCACCATAATATGGTGTTAGTGGGGGTATATACAACCCATCAAAATTTCTATAACCAAAGTTTAGTGTTAGTGTGGGTACTTATAACCCTTCAAACTCATTATCACCAAAGATTGGTGTTGATGAGGGTGAAACATACAACCCATCAAAATTCATCTTGACACTTGTGTCCCACCGGGAGTGCCAAAAATGTTTGGTTGGAAAATTAAAATATGTGTGCGAGCGTGCCAGGCAAGCAAATTGCCAATGTGTAAGTGTGATTATCCAAACTGCGCCTCACTAGACAAATTGTGGTGTCGTTCGATGCCTTAGCAAGGACTTTTATCGTGTGAGATGAAATACCAAACAAAGTGCCTTCGAGGCTATTCGAAGGTGTAGTGGCTGATCGAAGGTGAAACTGAAGTGAACAATTCGAAAGCGTTGACAAGGCAATGAGACCTTCGAAGTGGTTCAAAAAGTAAAGATACACTACAAAGACAATAACACTAAAGAAACTTTAGAAGGAAAAGACTAACTAAACTAAAGGCACTAGTGGCCGAAGTAACTATAACTAAAACTATAAGTTACATTAAACTAATTAAAGGCCATGGTGGCCGGCTAAAGAGAAGAACAAGTATGTGTATGTAATACCCTGTATTTCGGTATATTAATAAAACCTGGTATTTCATTTCTATACTCGTATAAACTTTCTCTTCCTTTTGGTGAATTTTTTATATCAATCGATTGACATTGTTCCAATCGATTGACACTTTTCTGATACCAATCGATTGATAAGTTTTCCAATCGATTGACATTCAACCGACTAAAAGTGATTACGTGTCAACATTTCCAATCGATTGCCATTCATCCCAATCGATTGACATTGTTCCCAATCGATTGACATTATTTCCAATCGATTGACTACAAATATTTGTTACCAATCGATTGACTGGTGTCTCAATCGATTGACATAACCTGAGAAATGTTTTCTTCTTTCCTTCAGCTTTAAACGCGTGGCACTCCCATATCCCTATATATACTTGTTCATTCATGGCCTTGGGGCTGTTTTTCAGACCATTGAGAGAGGGAGAGACATACTCTTGAGATATATATATATACATACATATATCTATATCTACACATATATACACACTCTACACACACTCACTGCCTTAGCAGCTGGGAGAGAAAGAGAAGGAGAATCAGAAAGAAGAAGAAAGGAAGAGACAGAGAGAGAGAAGGCTGGACAGAGAAAGAGAAGAGGAGAAAGAGAGAAAGCTTGGAGGTTTCAAGCTTAACACACCCAAACGCACCCTAGGTGAGTCCTAACTCACTTGGTCTCTTTATATGAAGTTTATATAAGCTATTATGATGTTTAGATAGGTTACATGCATGTTGTGTACGTTTATATATGCTGTTTTTACAATCTGTTGGAGAAGACGTAGTACCAATCGATTGACATAATCTCAATCGATTGACATCAGTTGCATCCCAATCGATTGAATAGGATTTCAATCGATTGACACTTTTCAGATACCAATCGATTGACATGATCTCAATCGATTGACATGATCAGAACATGGTTTCCTTTGCCTATTTATTATATAAGAGGTTTAGTTGTTCGATTCCTGAATTGGAATTCCATTATGCGACTATGGGTTAGACAGGAGTAATGTGACACCAAAGATTAATGGATAATGAATAAAAAGAATATGAAGACATGGGTGACGTGTTGATTCTGATATGAGTTTGATATCCGTTTCTTTTAATCCGAGTAGTCAGGCCACATTGGGAATTGTCATGTGTCGATGTAGAATGGAACGTAAATAGGTTTGGTAAGTTTCGGGAATGGTACGTGGATGGACGATTGGTCATGATATGCTCTTAAAAGCGGTGAACCGGACCATGGTTCTTAAAAGCGGTGAGCTGGACCAAGAAGTCTTAAGATAGACTGGATGATCTGTGATATGCTCTTAAAAGCGGTGAACCAGACCATGGTTCTTAAAAGCGGTGAGCTGGGATCATTAGTAGATGACGTTAAGTCGTGGCAATAGATTGATATGCCTTGTTCAAAACGTTATATCCTTGAAATGCGGTGAACAGGACCATTGTTCTTAAAAGCTGGGGACAGACTGACGTGGAGTCCATGACATGCGGTGAGCAGGACCATTGCTCTTAAAAGCGATGGACAGAATAAGGGTGTATCCCTAGAGTTAAACGATTGAGTCTGTTCATGAAAGATCAGAATCTGTTGAGTTCGGTATTTGAGTAACAAGACGATAAGGGTCGGTATACAAGAATGAATAGAGAAACAAGATATGGTTATAATAAGATGTTAACTCGTGTTTTCATAAGCTCGTGTTTACTTCAGATAATTGGTACCTCGTTAGTTTATGCTCACTCAGCTCTCAGTAAGCTGACGGCCTTTTATTGCCTGGACATTCCCCGTCCAGAATATCCTGCCCCTTATTCTGCAGGTAAGGACCAGTACACTGATGACTATTATCCAGAGGAGGGCCCCACCGATGACAGTTACGCAAGGAAGGATTATCCTTATGCCAGTTGAAGACTGAAGATGTTATAATTAGATTTAATTTCAGTTGTTCTATTAAATCTTTTGTTAACGGGTACTTAGGCATTTGTTGTCTTCAGACCTGTTGTGATCCTGTGGACCATACTCTGATATTTTGTAATAGTTAGCACTGTGTGCTATTTTCAGTTAATTACTGTTGCTTTTCTTTTGGACTAGTACTGTGTGGTGTGGATTATTAGTGACTTTCACCTGTCATTCCTTATGGACCCATAAAGGAAATTTATTTTTCTCTATTTATGCTGCTCCGGGGCGTGACAGGGTTTTTGGTATCAGAGCCTGAGTTTGGTACTCTAGGGGGTGATACTGTCATTCACCGATCATTCCACACCATCTGGTCCTAGTGTTGTTAAGATTCTTTGAGATGAGATATGAGTATAAGATAAGTTCGTCTTCCTGACGATAGATAGTTTCCTTTGCAGGATAGCATGGATCCGGAGTTTCACCAGTTTGTGACTGATGCTTATGGAGGACATATTATCCATGGAGATACCGTGGAGCCAGCTGACCCAGAGTTTTATCGTGAGCGTGTGTGCCAGATAGCTAGTCGACATTTGGAGGAGGACATGTGGAGAGCGCTTTATGTGACCGGGAGTACTCACCCGACACAGATGCGCATGGATGCTTACCATACTGCGAGAGTCGGTAGAGACATTTGCCAGGAGATGTTAAGATTAGTTTTGAGTAAGCCAGAGATGGATGAGATTGAGTTGAGAGCTATTGTAGCCGGTCCACCAGAGCCCGTAGTTGCACCAGCAGCAGCTCCAGCAGCCCCACCATCACCAGTACCTGACGTACCAATCCCAGAGCCAGAGGATGAGCATCCCGATGAGGACATGGACGGAGATGGAGAGGAGGAGCCGATAGATGACGAGGACCCAGTGGAGGATGAGCATGCAGACGATGCAGATGATGATGAACCTGAGGATAGAGTTTGAGCCAGAGGATCCAGTACCAGACCCAGAGGCTATTGAGGCAGACATAGTAGTAGAGGAGGATGACCCCGAGGAGGTAGTTGTGCCAGAGGTACCTGTTGTACTTCAGATACCAGCCGGACCGATTATGCATATGGCAGCCATGGCCGATATGGCAGTATGATGGATAGCTCAGATGATCGCTCAGCCAGCAGGTTTTGTTATAGGAGAGGCCGCAATAGCAGGAGCTCTTGACATAGCTGACGGTTTTGCTGCAGTAGCTGTTGATGTCGCTAACCAGGCGATAGCAGACGTGATGGAGGACGATGATGCAGAGATGATAGAGGATTGGGATATAGGGGTAGTAGTCGGAGATCTTGTCGCACCAGTTGAGGATGATCCACTCGAGGAGATGGATATAGACCCAGAGGACGAGGCACCACCAGCAGGATCAGATGCTGACGACTTTTGAGTCAGGATCGGCAGGGTGTAGATTTTGTTAGTTTATATTAGGACATGTTGTCCACCAGATTTTTGGGAGCTTGAGAGATAGCTATTGACCATAGCTTTGTATAGTATTAGCTGACCTTTAGTTGTTGTAACTCTTGTCCCATATGGTACACAGTTTGACTAGTGTGTACTATACGGTACATCTTTTGATAATATATATATATATATACGAGCAGTACTTTTGGTTATTGTTGGATTGTTGCGTTGTGCTGTGTTGTTTAGTAGAATTGTTAGTCTAGCTGTTTCTTATTCTATCTTGAGTTCGTTTCTACGAGAAGACTTTCAGCTGATCAATATGTCTCTTGTAGGCGATACTCGTTATCATCATGGTAGGACCCTTGAGAAATCACCAAGCGCGTAATGGAGCACCTATTCCAGAGGGAATGGACCCAACTGGAATTTTTGAAGCATTTATGCAGAGAATGGAGCATGTGGGGGATACATATAATCACTCCACCCACCAGAGACCTTTTGCACCCCCGCCACCTAGACAGACTGGAGATAAGTTGTTAGCAAATTTTCGTGGGTTACGTCCCGAAAAGTTCGATGGACTAACAGAACCATGGAAAGCAGAACAATGGATAAGAGAGATGGAGTTAATATTTGAAGCATTGGAATGCAGCGAACAAGAGAAACGTCGCCTTGCTACGTTTCAGCTCACTTATGCCGCCGCAGATTGGTGGGAAGCTGAACAAGCCACTATTGGGATCAACGCCGCTAGAGCTATGTCGTGGGAGACATTCAAAGGCAAATTTTTGGAGAAGTATTTTCCAGAAGATGAGAGAGATCAACAGGAAAGGAACTTTCTCAATTTAATCCAAGGAGGATGGAATGTACGGGAATACACAACACAGTTCGAGCGTTTATCCAGATTTTCTCATATGATAGACACGCCGCAGAAGAAGGTGAAGAGATTTCACCAAGGACTGAACCCCCACCTCAGACATATGATGGTTGGTCATCTGAACCAGTCGTATGAGGAAATTGTTAGATTTGCTACAGGATTAGAAAAGGATGCTAATCCAGTACAGCAACCCCAGATAAATCGACCTCAGTCGTCACGAGGGTTTCAACAGAGGAATTTCCATAATCGACCACCGAGAAATACCCAAGGATGGAGACCTCAGGAAAATTTTCAAGGAAACAAGAGAATCTGGGAAGGAACCAGGAAACCGCAGCAGAGTTATAATCGACCTCAACAATATCGCCAGCAGGGGTCACAGCCACAGGCATTACTAACAGCCCCACCCAGCAATAGTGGAGGATGTTTTAACTGTGGAAAGCCCGGACATATTGCAAGGAACTGCACTGCCCATAGATCTAGTCGCAGGCCGGATATTGTCTGCCGCAACTGCAACAAACCAGGACACTTGAGCAAGGATTGTCGTGCGCCACAAGGAGGATACTACGGAGCACCAGTACAAGGAATTCAAGGACCTCCTGATCAGACCAGAATGAATGCTATCATTCCAGGAGAAGTAGGCTTTAATGCTGATGAGCAGCAACATTTGGAAGGTACACTTGTACTCTTTCATAGTCCAGTTAAAGCTTTATTTGATACTGGAGCCGCACGTTCTTTTATTGCTGTTAAGATTGTGCGTCGGTTGGGTTTAGAACCCCAGACACTTGAGTCAACACTGAATGCTGTGTCACCATTGGGAGTGACAGTTAAGTTGAGTAAAGTGTGTAAAGATTGCCCTTTGACTTTGGGAGATAGGAATCTTTCCGCAGACTTGGTAGTTCTGTCGATGTCAGAATTCGATGTTATCCTAGGGATGGATTGGTTAACTAAGTACAGTGCCAATTTGGATTGCCCTACTAGGACGATTGTATTTCTAATTTAAGGAAAGCCGACGATCAGATTTCAGTGTCAACCGACGAGCGACCTGTTCCTTACGAGTGGTTTAGCTACGATCATTAGTACGAGTACGGAGCTTACGATGGATCAAATTTCTATTGTACGAGACTTTCAGGATGTATTTCAGGATATTAAAGGACTTCCACCGAAAAGAGAAATAGACTTCTGTGTGGAATTAGTACCTGGTACATTGCCTATTTCTAAGACTCCATATAGGATGGCACCAACCGAGATGTTAGAACTGAAGAAGCAAGTTCAAGAGCTTGAAGATCTAGGATTTGTTCGTCCAAGTACGTCACCTTGGGGAGCACCAGTTCTGTTTGTAAAGAAGAAGGACGGAACACTTCGACTCTGTATAGACTTCAGGGAGTTGAACAAGGTAACGATTAAGAATAGATATCCACTACCTCGGATAGATGATCTATTCGACCAGTTACAAGGATCTAGGATCTTTTCCAAGATCGATCTGCGTTCTGGATATCACCAGCTGTTAGTTCGACCAGAGGATGTATCGAAGACTGCATTCAGGACAAGATACGGGCATTACGAGTTTTTAGTTATGCCTTTTGGATTGACAAATGCGCCAGCAGTATTTATGGACTTGATGAATAGAGTATTCAGACTATATCTGGATAAATTCATTATTGTGTTCATTGATGATATACTGATCTACTCAAAGACAGAAGAGGATCACAAGGAGCATTTACAGGTTGCCTTGCAGACACTTCGAGATAGCAAGTTGTATGCAAAGTTCAGTAAATGTGAGTTTTGGCTACGGGAAGTCAAATTCTTGGGACACGTTATATCTCAGGAAGGTATTTCGGTAGACTCATCTAAGATTGATGCAGTCTTAAGCTGGAACAGACCGACAAATGCGACCGAAGTCAGAAGTTTTCTGGGCTTAGCAGGATATTACAGAAGATTTGTCGAAGGATTTTCCAAGATAGCAGGACCCTTGACGAATTTAACAAGGAAAGAGACGAAGTATGAATGGACAGACAAGCATGAGGGTGCATTTCAGGAGTTAAAAGAAAGATTGACTTCTGCACCAGTACTTGCATTACCTAAGAGTGGAGAAAGATATGTGATCTACAGTGACGCATCGTACCAAGGACTTGGATGTGTGCTTATGCAAGATGGAAATGTTATCGCATATGGATCAAGACAATTGAAGGTACATGAGAAGAATTATCCTACGCATGATCTGGAATTAGCAGCAATAGTGTTTGCATTGAAAATTTGGAGACACTATCTCTATGGAGAAAAGTTTGATCTGTTTTCCGATCATAAGAGTCTGAAGTTTTTGTTCTCTCAAAAGGAGTTGAACATGCGACAGCGGAGATGGATGGAATTACTCAAGGACTATGACTTTTCTTTGCAATACCATCCCGGCAAAGCAAACGTAGTAGCAGATGCTTTGAGCCGTAAACCTCGATTAGTGATCGCTGCATTACTAATTAGAGAATGGAGAGCATTAGAAGAAATTGCTGAATTTGATCTTCAGCCAGTGGAGCCAAATAAAGGACAACATTTTGGATGTCTTATGGTACAACCAACTTTGATCAGCCGTATCAAAGAGGCTCAACAGACAGTAGAGGATTTGAAGTTATGGTTCGCCAAGATGTCAGCCAAGGAACCAGAAGTCTGGAGTATTAGTACAGACGGAGCTTTACGATGTAAGGGTAGACTCTGTGTACCTAACGAAGAAAATCTTCGGAAAGAAATATTGGATGAAGCTCATAAGTCACGGATGACGATTCATCCTGGAAGTACGAAGATGTACAATGATATGAAGAGAAATTTCTGGTGGGAAGGAATGAAGCGAGAAGTGGCTGAGTATGTTTCTCAGTGTCTTACTTGTAAACAAGTAAAGGCAGAACATCAAAGACCACCTGGACTGCTACAGCCGTTACCTATTCCTCAATGGAAATGGGAACACATAACCATGGATTTCGTGGTAGGATTATCGAAGTCACAGCAGAATCACGATGCTATTATGGGTAATCGTGGATCGACTTACTAAGACGGCACATTTTATTGCCTATAGCATGACGTATTCAGTCAAACGTTTGAGCCGAATGTATCTACAACACGTTGTACGATTACATGGAGTGCCTGTATTTATTGTGTCAGACCGAGATTCGCGCTTTACTGCAGAATTTTGGAAGAGTCTCCAGACAGCAATGGGAACGACATTGAACTTGAGTTCATCTTTTCATCCGCAGACAGATGGACAGACAGAACGAGTTAATCAAGTGATGGAAGATATGTTACGAGCTTGTGTCATTGATTTTGAGAGCACTTGGGAGATACACTTACCTCTGATTGAGTTTGCCTATAATAATAGTTATCATTCGAGCATAGATATGGCGCCATTTGAAGCTTTGTACGGAAGACCTTGCCGATCGCCGTTATGTTGGACCGAAGTCGGAGATAGTCAACTTCTTGGGCCAGAAATGGTACGAAAAACCAGCAAGAAGATTCAAGTCGTACGTGAGAAGATGAAAACAGCCCAGACCAGATACAAGAGTTATGCTGACAAACGACGCAAAGACTTGGAGTTTGCCGTTGGAGATCACGTATTACTCAAGGTTTCACCTGTTCGAGGAATCGTTAGATTTGGTCAGAAAAGGGGCAAGTTATCGCTACGTTTCATCGGACCATTCGAGATTCTGGAGCGTGTTGGAAAAGTTGCTTATCGCCTTGCGTTGCCACCAAAGATGTCAGGAGTGCACAACGTTTTTCACATCAGTATGCTAAGGAAGTATGTTCACAACCTAGCGCACGAGATCAACTTTGAGGATATCGAAGTCAACAGCGACGTTACGTTCAATGAAGGACCTATTCGTATTCTGGATCGAGGAATCAAGAAACTCAGGAACAAGGAGATTCCGTTAGTCAAGATTCAGTGGAAACATCATGATGAAGGAGAAGCTTCGTGGGAGCTAGAGTCAGAGATGCGCGAGAAGTTTTCATTTTTGTTTTAAACCTTGTTGCTTTTGATTTCGAGGACGAAATCTTTTGTTGAGTGGTGGATGATGTAATACCCTGTATTTCGGTATATTAATAAAACCTGGTATTTCATTTCTATACTCGTATAAACTTTCTCTTCCTTTTGGTGAATTTTTGATATCAATCGATTGACATTGTTCCAATCGATTGACACTTTTCTGATACCAATCGATTGATAAGTTTCCCAATCGATTGACATTCAACCGACTAAAAGTGATTACGTGTCAACATTTCCAATCGATTGCCATTCATCCCAATCGATTGACATTGTTCCCAATCGATTGACATTATTTCCAATCGATTGACTACAAATATCTGTTACCAATCGATTGACTGGTGTCTCAATCGATTGACATAACCTGAGAAATGTTTTCTTCTTTCCTTCAGCTTTAAACGCGTGGCACTCCCATATCCCTATATATACTTGTTCATTCATGGCCTTGGGGCTGTTTTTCAGACCATTGAGAGAGGGAGAGACATACTCTTGAGATATATATATACATACATATATCTATATCTACACATATATACACACTCTACACACACTCACTGCCTTAGCAGCTGGGAGAGAAAGAGAAGGAGAATCAGAAAGAAGAAGAAAGGAAGAGACACAGATAGAGAAGGCTGGACAGAGAAAGAGAAGAGGAGAAAGAGAGAAAGCTTGGAGGTTTCAAGCTTAACACACCCAAACGCACCCTAGGTGAGTCCTAACTCACTTGGTCTCTTTATATGAAGTTTATATAAGCTATTATGATGTTTAGATGGGTTACATGCATGTTGTGTACGTTTATATATGCTGTTTTTACAATCTGCTGGAGAAGACGTAGTACCAATCGATTGACATAATCTCAATCGATTGACATCAGTTGCATCCCAATCGATTGAATACGATTTCAATCGATTAACACTTTTCAGATACCAATCGATTGACATGATCTCAATCGATTGACATGATTTTGATACCAATCGATTGAACTTAGTTCCAATCGATTGACATGATCAGAACATGGTTTCCTTTGCCTATTTATTATATAAGAGGTTTAGTTGTTCGATTCCTGAATTGGAATTCCATTATGCGACTATGGGTTAGACAGGAGTAATGTGACACCAAAGATTAATGGATAATGAATAAAAAGAATATGAAGACATGGGTGACGTGTTGATTCTGATATGAGTTTGATATCCGTTTCTTTTAATCCGAGTAGTCAGGCCACATTGGGAATTGTCATGTGTCGATGTAGAATGGAACGTAAGTAGGTTTGGTAAGTTCCGGGAATGGTACGTGGATGGACGATTGGTCATGATATGCTCTTAAAAGCGGTGAACCAGACCATGGTTCTTAAAAGCGGTGAGCTGGACCAAGAAGTCTTAAGATAGACTGGATGATCTGTGATATGCTCTTAAAAGCGGTGAACCGGACCATGGTTCTTAAAAGCGGTGAGCTGGGATCATTAGTAGATGACGTTAAGTCGTGGCAATAGATTGATATGCATTGTTCAAAACGTTATATCCCTGAAATGCGGTGAACAGGACCATTGTTCTTAAAAGCTGGGGACAGACTGACGTGGAGTCCATGACATGCGGTGAGCAGGACCATTGCTCTTAAAAGCGATGGACAGAATAAGGGTGTATCCCTAGAGTTAAACGATTGAGTCTGTTCATGAAAGATCAGAATCTGTTGAGTTCGGTATTTGAGTAACAAGACGATAAGGGTCGGTATACAAGAATGAATAGAGAAACAAGATATGGTTATAATAAGATGTTAACTCGTGTTTTCATAAGCTCGTGTTTACTTCAGATAATTGGTACCTCGTTAGTTTATGCTCACTCAGCTCTCAGTAAGCTGACGGCCTTTTATTGCCTGGACATTCCCCGTCCAGAATATCCTGCCCCTTATTCTGCAGGTAAGGACCAGTACACTGATGACTATTATCCAGAGGAGGGCCCCACCGATGACAGTTACGCAAGGAAGGATTATCCTTATGCCAGTTGAAGACTGAAGATGTTATAATTAGATTTAATTTCAGTTGTTCTATTAAATCTTTTGTTAACGGGTACTTAGGCATTTGTTGTCTTCAGACCTGTTGTGATCCTGTGGACCATACTCTGATATTTTGTAATAGTTAGCACTGTGTGCTATTTTCAGTTAATTACTGTTGCTTTTCTTTTGGACTAGTACTGTGTGGTGTGGATTATTAGTGACTTTCACCTGTCATTCCTTATGGACCCATAAAGGAAATTTATTTTTCTCTATTTATGCTGCTCCGGGGCGTGACAGTGTATTAATGCATTGTTTGGTCAAGGACCTATTACAAGGAGTGCACAACATCTATTTATAGATGAATTACATAACTACTTATTTGAATTTGAACATTTCCCTCCTATTACATTAACTAACAATTTAAATTCCTACAACTTCCAAGTAGTTAACTACCAATTAGTGGGAGATGCTCCTACAATGACAAGTGTCTTCAAATTACTTCCATATATCTCCATCATCACCATTGATATTCACCACATTTGATGCACTCCTACGATGACAAGTGTCCTGCAAAAAATTTCTAAATGGCATCCATAGCAAGCCAAAGTAACTAATAATAATAATAATATTATTATTATATAGTAGTATAATTATATTTTATGGTATAAACAGTGGCATGAGAGGATTCGAGTCACATCTTTTAGTTACTTATTTTTCCCACAAGTTTTCGATTGTAGTAGATTGTAGTAGTTTTAATTCCACTGCTAGAAAACAATTTATTTCTATAGTTTAATTACCTAGCACTACCTCCATTATTTAACCTAACTATGAAATTTTACAACTTCGTGTGAGAAAGAGGGAGTTGTTTCCACAAAAAAAGAGAGAGAAGAGAGAGAAAGAGGAGTTATTTTCACAAAAATAGTATTTTAATAACTTAATTATTAAACAAGAGTGTATAAACAGTTTCAAGGTAAATCGTTTTTACCAAAATTGACTCCATAGAGTCATTTTTACGAAAAACAAATATATATATATATATATATTTAAAATCGGTTTTACAAAAACTGAGTTTAATGTTGAATTTCACATAAAAAAAATTCCTGAAAAAAAGAATTTTTGTTCAAGAAAAAAAGAATTAATACAAAAAAGTCGATTTTAGTAAAACCGACTCTATACAGTCGTGCTTACTAAAAACGTCTTTAAATTAATTTGATTTTGCCAAAAACGACTTTATTTAAAGACATTTTTAGTAAGCAACGACTTTCGAGTTGTTTTTTACTACAAACGACTACAGTGTCAATGAGCAATACCATTTTCTAGAAAAAAAGTTAAAATACCAGCACAGCTTCCTTGAGGCTGTGAAATCACTTGTAGCAATGAGAAGATAGGGGTGTGTTTTATTTATTTTTTAATTTTTTAATTTTTTATATTTATCTTGATCCGGATCAGATGCACACACGTACACCCCACACACATACACTCACTCTATCTCCAACCCAATTCCAAAGGCCCACAGCAAATTAAGTCCAATAAAGATCACTCATTTTGACTGAAGAATAATTAAGAAAGCAAATAACTAAAATCTTTTATAAGGATTCGAACATTCTCCCTTTTTACTGAAAAGAAAAAGGCTATGTAAAATGAACACTGAAGAAGACAGTTTGATAAATAATTGTGATAGTTTATCCAGAAATCCTTACCAGAGGCAACAATTAAGGCATGAGATCTTTACACGTAATCCTAAAAATTGCTATTATAATAACTACAGTACCCCTTGTCTAAGTCTAAAAACTATCTCGAGTTCCATTTGAACTACACTAAAGACTCAAACCCATTTACTCACTTCAAACCCCACTTTACCTATATATAGGCTATAGTTGTTTATAGTAAAAACGATTTTAAAGTCATTTTTGGCAAAATCAACTTTATTTAAAGATTGTTTTTAGTAAGCACGATTGTATAAAGTCGGTTTTATTAAAATCGATTTTGTTATATTAAATTTTTTTTTCTTTAACAAAAATTTTTTTTCCAAAAAAATTATTTTTTGTGAAATTTAACATTAAATTCGATTTTAGTAAAACCAATTTTAAATATATACTCGGTTTTATAAAAAACTACTCTATAGAGTGAATTGGTAAAAACGATTAACCTTGATACTGTCTTTAAGTTTCAATACTCTTGTTTAATACTCCCTCCGTCCCATTTTTTGTGTCCTTTTTGAAAAGTCAAACTTTTTAAGGGAACATCATGATTACATTTCATATGTAAAAAGTTTATAGCAAAATTTCAAAAGTGCCCTCTCTTACTTTTTCCTCTTGTACTTTTTGTTGGGTATTTTTAAAATCAAGAAAGGTAGTTATGAAAAGTTTATTAAAAGTAGTATTAAATACTCTTAGGGGATAATAGTTTTGGGACATCCAAAATGAGAAATGGAGACACATAAAATGGATCGGAAGGTCGAGTAATTAAGTTATTAAAATGCCATTTTCATGAAAACAACTCAAAAAAGAGAGAAAAGCTAGAGGGAGAGGGAGAGAGAGAGAGAGAGGGAGAGGGAGAGGAGAGAGAAAGAGTGCACGGTTCATTAGGGAGGGACGGGGTCACGGGCGGCCGTCTAAGAGCCCACCTCTATATAGTATACATAAATGTATATACATATATATATGTTCGGAGATCAGTGGTCACGACTCACGGGCTTGTGTCTAATTCAAATTCACGTTTGTTGCAGGACGCATTCCTGTTTTTTGTGTATTTGATCAGTGTGTGTTTTTTTTGTTTTGTTTTTTTATTTGCTGGAGGGGAATCCCCTTGTCCTATCTAGCAGCGATGCTCTTTCAAAGGTTGGCCCACAAATATAGATTAATTTTGGAAGCAAGGGATGGTTATATATAAACATAACATATACTCGATCTTATGTATCACATGACATAAGAGATCAGATCAAACTGCAATGGCCATCCCCATTATACTTGTATGGCTTCTACTCCTTCCACTAATATTTCTCATCATGAAAAAGAAGCTAACACAAGTAAAGAGTCAGAGCAAGAAATTACCTCCAGGTCCTCCTAAGCTTCCAATTATAGGTAATTTGCACCAGCTACGTCCCCTGGCTCACCAAACTCTATGGGAATTATCGAAAAAATATGGTCCTGTCATGCTTCTTCAACTTGGTGGAGTCCCAACAGTTATAATCTCATCTTCAGAGGCTGCAATGGAAGTCTTGAAAATTCATGATCTTGATTGTTGCAGTAGGCCTCGTTTGGCTGGCGCAGGAAGACTTTCCTACAATTACTTAGACACAGCTTTTTCACCCTACGGTGAGTACTGGAAGGAGATGAGAAAGCTTTGTGTGGTTGAACTTTTTAGTACAAAAAGAGTTCAGTCATTTCGATTCATCAGAGAAGAAGAGACCGACTTTCTGATCAATTCGATATCTCAATTGTGTTGTTCTGAAAATGATCATATACTAGATCTTAGTGAGAAGTGTCTCTCTCACACTGTGAATATAATTTTTAGGGTCGCATTTGGGAAGATCTTTAGAGGAAGTGGGACGTTTCAAGAGTTGGTTAAGGAAGCCATGACTATGTTGGGTTGTCGCGCTGCATCTGATTTTTTCCCATACGTGGGATGGATTGTAGACAGAGTCACTGGTGTCCATGGGAGGCTTGAGAGGATTTTTCGGGAAATGGATGCTTTTTATCAAAAGGTGATTGATGATCACCTCCATCCTAGATCGATGAAGCAGGAAGAGGAAGACATTATCGACGTTCTCCTGAGAATAGAGAAGGAAGAAGCAGAATTTGGGGCAATCCAGATCACTAAAGACAACATTAAGGCAATCCTCATGGTAAGCTTCTAAAGTGATTAATTCATCTATGAAATTCATTGATATATATATGTATATATATAGCTGTGTAGTGCAGTGTGATATGTACATTGGCCTTAATTACCTCCTTAATTAGGACATAGGGCACAAAGCATTGAAAAATTTAAAACTAAACCGATGTCATGATTTAGTTAGATATGTGCAAAGCATTAATCCATTTATAGCAGAATCAACACTTAGGTAAAGTTAGGGTTAAACACTTATCCAGTACTATTTGTGTGAGATGGAAAACAAGAAAGCAAATATGTTGAATCTTGAAATACTATCAGGCTATCAGCTTAAGCTTTTGGAGTAGTTGGTATCAGAGTCTTGTTTGTGGAAGGTACTGGGTTCGACTCTCTATCCCGCTTTGTTGTGCATATTTGCACTTTGTTATTTGTGTCCACTATGATGGAGTTTGGTTTGCTTGTTTTCTCCACGTGCAAGTCGGGGTTATGTACACGTGAGGGAGGGTGTTGAATTTTGATTTCCATTGTTGGCTCATTCTCTATCTGCTTAAGGTTTTAGAGTAGTTGGTAACTTAACAAAATACAACATCTAATTTATGCGATTCAATATAAAAAAAACATAAAAATTGTGCCAAATCTACCGAGTTGCTAAGATTTTCGCTATGCTCAAAAACTAAAAAAAAAAAAAGGAATTATACAATAAATCAACAATTGTCGTACGTTAAATGACATAGAACTGGGCTTACATGCTATAACTTATAAGTATGAAATGTACGAAAATACTCTTCAGAAATATTTATTGATTGCCGAGATCGAGTAGGGCTAAGAATACAATGACTAGCTTTACACTACCAACCACACACGTACACCCATTATGGTGCTCATTTTGCTAGTATATATATCATTAATTGAAATGTGCAATGTTGGTGGCATAGAATGTATTCCTGGGTGCAGTAGACTCTTCTTCAAGTACCATGGTGTGGGCCATGGCAGAGCTTGCTAGGAACCCAAGAGTGATGCAGAAAGCACAAGCTGAAATTAGAAGCTGTGTTGGAAAGAAAGGAATAAGAGTCTCAGAAACCGACATTGGTCGTCTTCATTTCCTTAAATTGGTGGTGAAAGAAACTCTTAGACTGCACCCACCAGGAGGACTTCTGATTCCAAGAGAAACCATGTCCCACTTCAAGCTCAATGGCTATGACATCTACCCAAAAACACGACTCCATGTCAACGTCTGGGGAATAAGCCGAGACCCCAGTATCTGGGAAGACCCCGAACAGTTCTTTCCAGAGAGGTTTATCGATAGCCCCATTGATTTTAAAGGACAACATTTTGAGCTATTGCCCTTCGGATCTGGTCGACGCGGTTGTCCTGGTATATTAATGGGAACATCAACGGTTGAGCTCACTCTCGCGAATTTCTTGTATTCTTTTGATTGGAAATTGCCTAATGGAATGAAGGAGGAAGATATGAACATGGACGAAGGGGGTGATCACAGTGTGTATAAGAAGTTTCCTCTTCACCTTGTGCCAATCATGCATCAGTGGTCATCAAATGAGTAATAAGATTTCATGAGCAAAGCTGTTAGTTATGTCCTTTAATTAGTACATGTAAAATGCTATGACTGACTAGGATTTGGACAATGTACGTGTGTCTTTTCTTTTCCAAAACATGTGTGTGATTAATTGTTTGTGATAAGTGATGGATTATCTTGTTTGTCTCGTTTGATGTTGTACTCTCAACAGTTTATTTTTATTATTTTTATTTTTTTTCTGGACCACTCTCTCTCTCTCTCTCTCTCTCTGTATATATATATATATATATCTATAATCTATAATCAATATCTATAATCTATCTATAATATATATAAATGTAACAATGGGTATAAGTGTTTTACACTTTTATCAATCCGTGCACTTTTACTTAACTATTTTTTTTAGACGAAGGGGGTGATCACAGTGTGTATAAGAAGTTTCCTCTTCACCTTGTGCCAATCATGCATCAGTGGTCATCAAATGAGTAATAAGATTTCATGAGCAAAGCTGTTAGTTATGTCCTTTAATTAGTACATGTAAAATGCTATGACTGACTAGGATTTGGACAATGTACGTGTGTCTTTTCTTTTCCAAAACATGTGTGTGATTAATTGTTTGTGATAAGTGATGGATTATCTTGTTTGTCTCGTTTGATGTTGTACTCTCAACAGTTTATTTTTATTATTTTTATTTTTTTTCTGGACCACTCTCTCTCTCTCTCTCTCTCTGTATATATATATATATATATCTATAATCTATAATCAATATCTATAATCTATCTATAATATATATAAATGTAACAATGGGTATAAGTGTTTTACACTTTTATCAATCCGTGCACTTTTACTTAACTATTTTTTTTAGAGTTTTAAAAGTTTAGGATACCACTTTTTTATTTGTAACTATTTTTTTTAGAGTTTTAAAAGTTTAGTATACCACTTTTTTATTTGTAGTGTGTCCAATCATAGCCTTTTTTTGTTAGATATAATGTGTGCTATGATTGTACTAGGACTTCTAAATTGATAAGAACCATGCCTTGCCTCACGTTTGTTGTCTATTTACCTTTTTTTTTTTTTTTTACATCATCAGTCCAACTGCCAACGCTTCTTCATGTGGGCCACAATTCGTGTCTCTTTTTTTTTTTCTTTCCCTTTAACATTATGAGAACAATTGCTACTGAAACTAGATCAAATCATAGGTTTTCCTAAGTCGCATTCTATAGGACTCCTATTCAATTGTTTATTGATTTTTTTTTTTTAAGAATTACATGATTCCAACTAAACTAAAACTAAAAAAACTATCCTCCTCCTCCTCCTACTACTACTACTACTATTATTATTATTATTATTATTATTATTATTATTATTGTACACTCTTTGATGAAATAACGAGCCCTAAAAGATATACTCCCTCCGTCCCATTTTATGTGTCCATCTTTTTTTTTTGGGATGTCCCAAAATTATTGTCCACTTTCCTAAATTAGTATGCAAATTTTACTTAAATTCCTAAAGTACCCTTCCTTGTAATCAATACCAAAACAAAACAAAAAAAGAAAGTGCAATGATTATGGGCAATTGTGAAAAGTAGGTGTAGATTCTTTTTGTCTCCTTAAATAGTTGGATTCCCCAAGATGGACACATAAAATGGGACGGAGGGAGTAGACTTTAATTGGATTTAAGAAAGGGATATTGGATGATAGATCCCTTAATATTAGGTGTATTAGCCAAAAACTCACACGATTTGGCCATTTTTTATAAGTCCCTCCCTCGCTACTTTTTCAATTTGGCGAACAGCCCTTCGCTACTTTTGTAATTCAGTAAAAGGTCCTTTGTTTCTAAGCAAAAATGTCTAACAAAATATTATCTGTCAACTTTAAACCACCATAACTTAATCATAATTTATTTATTTTTGCGTTTCTGGGCTTTTTTTTTTTTTATTTTTTTTATTTTAAATTTCATGCATTTGGTTCAGATCTATGCATTAGACTTGAAAATTGTAACAAAAAAAAATGTGATTTTGAACCTCATTTTTTGATTTTATCTATCAATATAGACAATATTATCTGTTGACTGATAGATAATATTGACGAAAATAACCAAAATCTCCTCATTTTTTTTGGCATTTTTGGATGATTTTTTTTCTTCGTATTTCATGTATTTCCTCGAGATCTATGCATTGGACTTGAAAATTTTACAAAAATAAATAAATAAATAAAATAGTAAGTTGCAGCCTGATTTTAAGATTTAATATTTCTTCAACAAGTAATATTATCTGTTTGAATTAACGACGATAACTTTATCAATTCTTGAGCTTTGTGGATAATTTTTTTTTTATTTTTTTTTGAATTCATGTTTTTTTTTCGAGATCTATCATTAGAGTTGGAAACTTTATAAAAACATGTAATTTGAAGCCTTATTTTGGGTTTTTTTCTGTCTGCAAATAAATAATTTTATCATTTTTTGGATTTTTTGTGTGTCATTTTATTTTATTTTTAATCTCATGTTTTTTTTTTTTTTAATTTTATGATCTATGTACCTATGGTGCCAATTTTACAAAAGAAATGTGTTTTTGTTATTTGAGATCTATGCACCATGCACCCAATTTTTCAAAAGAAATATGTTTTTGTTATTTGAGATCTATGCATCTATGGTGCCAATTTTACAAAAGAAAAGTTTTAGCTTGGACGTGTTTTATTTAAGGGTGTTATAACCGAAGGCCCCATTTAAAAATAGCTCATGCTACTTTTCTTTAACTCATTAGGTCATTTTTATGCCTAAACAACTTCAAATTGCTATAACTTCTGTTCTACAACTCTGTTTTTTGTAAAATTTGATTTTGGAATCAGCAAAATGATATGTATCAAACGAGATCAATATTGACAAAGAAACACTGAGAAAAAACATTAAAAATTAAACAAATATGAAAAACTGTGTTTTTTCACATAAATAAAAAAATATATATATTCGTTTCGTAAAATTGGCACTATAAGTGCATATATCTCAAAAAACATACAAGAAATCAAAAAAAAAAATCACCCAAAAAGTCCAAGAATTGAGAAAGTTATCGCCGTTAACACAAACAGATAATATTATTTGTCTAGAGATAGATAATATAATATTATCTATTAGACAGATAAAATCTCAAAATTAGAACGTATCTTTTTTGGTAAAATTTCCAAGCCCATTGTGTAGATCTCGAAGAAATACATAAAATACAAAATATATATATATATATATATATCACCCTAAAAGGCCAAAAAAATAAAATAAAATTATGGGTGTTTAACTCAATATTATACGTCTGTCCACAAATAACATTATCTATTTGACATATAAAATTGAAAACAAGGTTCCAAATTACTTTTTTTGGGTACAGTTTTGAATTCCAATGCATAGATCTCAAACGAATACATTAAATCCAAAACAAAAAAATACCCAAAAATGCTATAAAAAAAATGAGTGAATTACTGTGGTTTAAAGTTGACAGATAATATTATCTGTGGAATAATCAAAACTTGAGAGTTGTTATCAATTGGGATAAGAATTCCAAAACAATGCTTATAGAATATTTCAGTATGTGTTCCAAGAGTGAAAAGGCCGGAGCACTTGTGTATAGTGATTTCCAGAGTACTATGCGTGGGATACTAAAAATAAACATTGGTATGAATGAAAGAAAGGGGAAGTGATTGGTCGAATAAACAGAGCAAATCCGGTGGAAGGTGAGAGATTATTTGAGAGTACTATTACTTCAAGTCAGAGGACCAACATCATATGAGGATTTGTTAACAGTTAACGATATTAGTTGTCAATTTTTTTAAGATTATCCACAAAAAGAAGCTTACTTGAATCTGATCAAAGTATTTTAGAGTGCTTAAATGAGGCAACTAATACAGATTATTTACAACAACATTCATTTATTGTGAATCAACTAATGTAAGGAAATTATGGGATACACATTTTGAGGCAATGTCTGAAGATTTTAGATGTGATGATAATTCAATGAAGTTGCAAATTTCGAAGACCCTTACAAGTTTGAACTTTTACTTGAGAATTATGACTTGCCAAGTATATAGCATGATGACTCTCACTCTGAACAAACTTATCCAAGAGAAATCAGAGATGAAATGTCAATTGATATTCATCCAGAAGATTGTTACTCAAAGTCAAGCTTAAATATAGAGCAACAAATAGCATTCACAGAGATACTAGACCGAGTTAATACTGGAGGAAGCGGAGTATTTTTTTTTATTGATAATCCTAGAGGAACTGGTAAAACATATCTTTACCGTGCCTTACTTACAACCATAAGATCACAAAAAACGATAGCTCTTGCCACAACAACATTAGGAGTAGCTACTGCGATGATGCCTGGTGGATGAACTGCACATTCATGCTTTAAAATACCCATCAGTGCTAATGAGATCAATATGTGCAACATACCAAAACAAAGTGGAACAACAAAGTTATTATGTGAATCAAAATCAAAGTTAATTATTTGGGATGACGCACCAATGGCAAGAACATGGGCTATTCAAACAATTGATAGAACATTGAAAGACATCTTAGACAATCAAGAAGCTTTTGGAGGAAAAGTTATCGTGTTTGGAGGGGATTTTCACCTAAGTATTACCAGTAGTGCCTCGAGCTACAAGAGAACAAACTGTTAACGCAAGTCTGGTAAAGTCATAGCCCTAGCCAAGAATGAAGATGTTAACCTTTACAAAAAATCTGAGAGTAGGAATTGGTCCACAATTTATCCAGTTGCTTCTACGAATTGGAAATGACGATCAATGAACCAACAAATGATGATGATGTGATTGTAATTCCAAATGAAATGGTGATTGAATACGTCAATGACTCAATGATGTGTTTTCAGAGCAACAAATTATAGATTGCACCTTCCCATCTCTGCATCAAAACTTTAAATCACTAGACTACATGACAAATCGAGCAATATTAGCGACCAAAATATGAATATATGGACAAATTGAATGAGAAAATGATTAGTCTTTTTCTAGGTGATGCCAAAACATTCATAAGCTTTGATGAAACAATTGATGACACTTGCAACTATTATATATGAAGAAGAGTTTTTGAATTCTTTGACTCCGAATGACCTACCTCCACATAGGTTGATTTTGTAGGTGAATTGTGGATTATGATACTAAGAAATTTAGATCTATCAAATGGTTTATGCAATGGGCCCGCATAGTGCGTACAATATTTTTGTGGAGCAACAATTAAAGTACTTCTATATGATCTTTTTATTTTTTTATTTTTTTATTATTTTTTTTTTACTTCTAGACTAAAAAATTTAAATATTTTTTATTTTTTGAGTTCTGACCAAATTTAACTGCTTTGATAAAACTACAAACTAAGTACTTAAAAGTATTGAATTTAATGTGCTAAAATTTTAATTACTAAATTTAACCCAAAATTTTTGCATGTTCTTTGACATTTAATTGCTTTAATATGTATGTCCTCTTATTAAGAACAGAATCACCCTTAAATTTAATTTAACCATCTGTTTGGTATTTCAGTTAGTGTTAAGCGGCACACTGAAAATAATAAGGGCTAAATATTTCTTTTACAACACTAAATTGGATTATCAAACATATCCTTAACACGAGCCACACTTTTAGCCCGGTTGGAAAAGAATCTATATGCCTAGCTCCTTACTAAGGTTCAAACACTGCCCCTCTCTCCTTCACTGGTCCCCGGAACTTAAGTCCTCACATAAGACCACTACACCAAAAGTGCCAAATTAACATTGTAAATTTGTTAGTCATGAAGTTCTCATCACAAACTATTCTCAAAGTTAAAGATATTTATAAATGTGCACCAATCACGTGCAACGCACGTGTTATATGACTAGTATATATATATATATATATACGGATGAGTATATCAATATATCTCCCTCTTTCTTAATTAAGAGTGATTTTTGATTGAGCTAGGATATCTAAAACTGCATCCACTAAACACTTAAATTTATAGACAAAATTCACAAAGAACTCCACGCATGAGCCATCCAAAATACATAAGGCAACACTCTCAACAGTTTATTTATTTTTTTTATTTTTTTTCTTGACCACTCTCTCTCTCTCTCCTTCTCTCTCTCTCTCTATATATATATATATAGATACACGGATGAGTGTATTAATATATCTCCCTTGTTAGCATATATTATGTAAATCATATATGTATATTTTATATTCTGTGTGATTGCGTTCCTATTTTAGATTAGGAATATTCCTTGTATATGCTAGGCTTAGTTAGCTATAAATAGGACTTTTATTGCTCATTGTAATTCATCTCTTACACATCTTAATACAATACATTGTATTTCTTCTCTCTATACTTTTCATGGTATCAAAGCTTTAAGATCTTGGTGATCTCTCCACCACCACAGTCTGCACCATCATCACCGACCCACCCAACCACATCACCAAATCGCTGCATCCCCTCATCACCAAACAGACCCTACTGCCACCGCTTCTCCAAAATCCATCCATACTGACCCAATTATCACACTGTCAAGCCCCACCATCCGGCCCCACCATCAAGCATTACTATCAAATTTTTTTCTCTAAAATCAAACCCATTCCGTGGCATCACCATCAAATTCGACCCTACCTCAACCCACGACCCCACCTCATCAACAAAGTTCGCCGACCCTACCTCATCACCATCAATCGGACCCACCACCGACACACCTCATCATCTCAGTCAACCTATTGATCAGCCCAACCCCATTCCGAGCATCCTCAAGCCCACACCCTTCATCCTTAACCCTCATCAAATCGACCCCCCCTACCAAATCAATTCACCGAATCACCCCTACCCCACCAAACTGAACCCTGATTCCAAACAGCCCACGTCAATTAATCAGTTGACTATCTATCAGCAACCACTTCTTTTTCTATGGATCGTATGGATGCCTCCCAACCCATTGGGACTACCCTCGATGGCCCAAACTTTATCATATGGGCCCAAGCTATGTCCAGTTTTCTCAAAGGTCGTAAACTTTGGCGCTATGTTACTGGTGACATCTCTGAACCAAAGCCAATAAAAGACGAACCAGAGACAAATATCTTGAAAGACTAGAAGATTGGGATAGCAAAAATCATCAAATTATCACTTGGTTCCGAAATACTTCTGTTAGTTCTATCCACCTTCAATTTGGCAGATTTTCTACATCCAAATCTGTCTGGGACTTCTTGGAGAACCGATACACTACAGCTGATCTTGCTCACCAATATCAACTCCTTGGAAAGCTTCATCAGATGAAACAACAACCAGGTCAATCTATCACTACTTTCCTCGTTGATATGCACTATATCTGGGATCAACTCACTGCCTCGGAACCCATATGGATCAATCCCTCCGATGCAGAAAAATTCTTACACTACAGGGACAGACAGCATTTGGTCCTTTTCTTGATGGCGCTCAATGATGATTTTGAGCCTGTTCGTGCATCTCTCCTCCATCGCAATCCACTACCCACTCTGGAACAAGCTGTCTCCGAACTCATTTATGAGGAAACCCATCTTGCCACTCGCAAGACTCCTCCTACAGATGCAGTTCTTGCTGTCCATAAGGGAACTTTTTCCACTTTTAAAGGTTCACAATCCACTGCTCCCTCCAAATTCAAAGGTCACCAATCAACCAATTCTCGCCAACTCTGCAGCTACTGTAAGAACCCTGGTCATTTTCTTTTAGATTGTCCTACCCACACATGTCGATATTGTAAAAAGCTGGGACCTGGGCATTATCAAAGTGATTGCTTCAAGAATCCTAATAGACAACTCTCCAATAGTTCTACCCAACATAGTTCTTCCAGATCAGCTGCTACCACAACTGAAGAGTCATCATCTGCTACCTCTGCCAATGGGATTTCTGTTAGTCATCTTGAGGATCTCCTCAAACAACTTCTCACTCATTCTGGTAATACATCCTCTACTACTATATCTGTCATTCCAGGTAATTCTTCTTGGTTTTTCGATTCTGCTTGTTGTAACCATATGACGTCTGATCCTACCATCTTCTCTACCACACACCTAGCCCTTCATATACCAACTATTCACACTGCCGATGGGGCTCACATGTTAGTTCACCACGTGGGAGATATCTCCACATCTCAAACATCTCTCCCTGATACCTACTTCATTCCCAAACTTACCTTAAATCTCATTTTTGTTGGTCAACTTTGTGAACTTGGACTGACTATTATCTTTTCTTCTTCTGGTTGTTCTGTGCAGGATCCAAAGACAGGGCAGACTCTTGGGATAGGCCGTAGGATTGGACGACTGTTTGAACTCACTAGCCTCCACATCCCATCTCACCTTTCTACTTCAATGCAAAGAGCCGCTTCCACCACATCCACCCCACCTCTCAGTCTTTGGCACACATGATTGGGACATGCCTCTCTTAGTCGTTTACAAGCTTTAGTGTCTAGTGGTCGATTAGGGCCAGTTAATAAATGAACATTTTGATTGTCTATCTTGTCAAATTGCAAAACAATCGGCTCTGCCATTTAATAAAAGTGAATCTATTTCCTCTGAACCTTTTGATTTGATACACTCTGATGTTTGGGGCCCTTCTCCCACTGCCACTATGGGGGGATCTAGATACTATGTCATTTTTGTGGATGATTATTCTCGGTACACTTGGATTTATCTGATGCATAGCAGGTCTGAGTTAGCCTAGTTGTATTTTAACTTTGCTAACATGGTCAAAACCCAATTTTCTCGCCACATCAAAGTGTTCCGAGCTGATAATGCTGCTGAATATAAGGATTCTAAAGTCCTTACTTTCCTTCACCAACATGGGACTATTCCCCATCGATCATGTCCTGGTATCTCCCAACAAAATGGGCGTGCCGAACGAAAACACAGACACATCCTCAACACAGTTCGTGCACTCCTCATATCTGCTTCTTGCCCTGAACGTTTCTGGGGAGAAGCTGCTCTCACATCTGTCTATACCATGAATTGTGTTCCTTCACCTACTACTGAAAATCAATCTCCTTATGAGCATCTTTATGGTCATCCTCCTGATTACAACACCCTTAAAACTTTTGGATGTGCATGTTTTGTTCTACTCCAGTCCCACGAGCGCACCAAACTCGAACCTCGTGCTTGCTTATGTTGCTTCTTAGGTTATGGAATTGAACACAAAGGCTATAGATGTTGGGACCCCCTTTCAAAACGACTTCGAGTATCTCGCCATGTTGTCTTCTGGGAACATAAGATGTTCTCCTCAATCTCGCAGCTTCATCTAGCTCCCTCCAATACCACACACTTCTTTCTCAACCCTTCAGTGGATATATTTTCTGATAGATTTATTGATACGGAAGCCTCACTTGATATTGTTTCCTCGTCTGAAACAGAAGACTCTCTTGATATTTCACCTTCCCCTGAACGTCTCATGTCTGCCCCCTCACCTGATGCCTTATCCGAGTCATCCACCTTGGTCTCTCCTGAGCTGCCTCCCCCGTCTGATGGATCTGCACCGACATCTGATGATCTTCCTCGCCGTAGTGACCGGGTAAAAACTCAATATGTTCGTCTTCGTGATTTTATTGTTCTTTATACTATTTTATCTCATCATGAGCCCCAATCTTATCGTGAGGCTAGCACTAATCATCTTTGGCAGAAAGTAATGGATGATGAATTGACAGCTTTAGAACAAAATCACACATGGGATCTGGTAGACCTTCCACATGGCACGAAGCCTATGGGTTGCAAGTGGGTTTACAAAGCCAAAACTCACTCTGATGGGTCTGTTGATCGCTATAAAGCCCGTTTGGTCGCTAAGGGATTCACACAGGAGTATGGGATCGATTATGAGGAGACCTTTGCCCCGGTTGCCCGCCTCACTTCAGTTCGCAGCCTTATTATCGTTGCTGCAGTTCGTCGTTGGGAATTATTCCAAATGGATGTGAAAAATGCATTTCTTAATGGTGATCTCACTGAAGAGGTCTATATGCGCCCTCCCCCTAGTTATCACCATTCCCCTAATCAGGTCTGCAAACTTTGTCGCGCTCTCTATGGTCTTAAACAAGCCCCTCGGGCTTGGTTCGCCAAGTTCAGCACTATTGTTCGAAACTTTGGGTTCACCTCTAGCTCCCAGGACTCTGCCCTCTTCATCCGCAAAACAGATAATGGTACAATCTTACTACTTCTTTATGTGGATGATATGATTATCACTGGAGATGATTTGATAGGGATTTCGGCTCTTAAAACCTATCTCAGTCAACATGTTGAGATGAAGGATCTTGGGAAACTTAGTTACTTTTTGGGACTTGAGATCACTTCCAGTACAGATGGCTACTACCTTTCCCAAGCCAAGTATTCCTCAGATCTTCTCACTCGTGCTGGACTCACAGATAACAAGACATGTCCTACTCCTCTTGAGCTTAACTCTAAGCTCACTCCTATGGATGGCACTCTTCTTGACGATCCCACTTTATATCGTCAGCTAGTGGGGAGTAGGGGTGTAAATCGGTCGGTTCGGTCGGTTTTTGTCGGTTTTTTCGTGTTTTGAAAACCGACCGAAGTTGTCGGTTCGGTCAGTTTTTTCAGTTTTTGGTCGGTTTTGGGCGGTCGGTTCGGTTTTTTAGCTTAGGGTATTTTTTTGAAAACCGACCGTTCGGTTCGGTTTAGTCGGTCGGTTCGATTTTTCCGTTTTTGCTTACACCCCTAGTGGGGAGTCTGGTCTATCTGACAGTTACTCGACCTGACATTGCCTATGCAGTTCATATTGTTAGTCAGTTTTTCTCTGCTCCTCGATCAACTCATTATGCCGCTGTTCTTCGAATTCTCCGATATATCAAGGGAACTATGTTTCATGGCCTACACTTCTCTATTCATTCTTCCCTTGAGCTTTGTGCTTATTCTGATGCGGACTGGGCAGGTGACCCTACTGATCGACGATCTACTATGGGGTATTGCTTCTTTCTTGGCGATTCTCTTATCTCCTGGCGAAGTAAAAAGCAAACTATTGTTGCTCGCTCTAGTACAGAGGCAGAGTATCGTGCCCTGGCTGACGCTACTCAAGAACTAGTCTGGCTCCGTTGGTTACTTGAAGACTTAGGTGTTGTTCACTCTACTGCCACAACTATTCATTATGACAATCAGAGTGCTATTCAGATTGCTCACAATGATGTTTTTCACGAACGCACAAAACACATTGAGATTGATTGTCATTTTGTGCGTCATCATCTCACTAGTGGCACCACTCAGCTTGTCTCTGTTTCTTCCGCTGATCAGACTGCTGATATCTTCACTAAAACTCATCCTCCGGGGCGTCTTCAAGATTTGGTTTCCAAACTCAAGCTGGTATCCATTTTACCACCTTGAGTTTGAGGGGGGCTGTTAGCATATATTATGTAAATCATATATGTATATTTTATATTCTGTGTGATTGCATTCCTATTTTAGATTAGGAATATTCCTTGTATATGCTAGGCTTAGTTAGCTATAAATAGGACTTTTATTGCTCATTGTAATTCATCTCTTACACATCTTAATACAATACATTGTATTTCTTCTCTCTATACTTTTCACTTTCTTAATTTAAAGTGACTTTTGATTGTACTAGGACACCTAAAATTGCCTCTACTACACACTTGAATTTATAGACAATGTTCACAAAAAACTGCATGCAAGATTAGTTCTGAGCCATGGTAGACTCGGTCTGGCTGGCGGTAGTTCTGAGCCATGAAAAGAAATACTCAAGGGAATTATGATTTAGGAATTCAACTGAAAATTACACATTTTAATCGGAAAAAGTACTCCCACGGTGAGAAAAACAACAAGAATGAGCCATAAAGGAATTACAGAACGGCCAATTGCACCTTTGTGTATACAATAAGATTATCAAGTTCACTAAGCTTTGCTTATAAACAAGTATTGAAGAATGAATGTGCTAAAAAAAACTAGAGTATATGTCATAGACCTCTCTTGGGTTTTGAATAATATCATTGATCTCCCTTATTTTTAAAATTATGTGTCACTAACTAACCTCCCTACTATTATCGACAGTGGATGAAATCTTGTGATGTCAGTAAAATTTTAAAGGTGAACTGACATAGTTGCCCTTATTTTGACTAATTGACCAAAATAACTTCAAAAGCTTGTGTCAAATGGCATAAATGCCCTCACATTATATATTTCATTTGACTAATCCACACCTAGAAATGCCTTATGTGAGGGCATTTCTATATTCTGACACAAGCTTAGGAGGTAATTTTGGTTAATTAATTAAAAATGAGGGCAACAAAGTCAATTCATCTTTAAAATATGCTACATCACAATATTTCATGAAGCTTCTTTAATAGAAGAGAGATTAGTGATACATAATGTCACACCCCAACCCGTCCCGGTGGATTAGGACACGTGTAACAATGCCACAAGTGATCATTTATACTAATTAGCAAAGGAAATAAGCGAATTACTAAGAAACACATGTTTTAAATGACATAAAAGAACCTTACTGTGACAAAACAGCCCCCAAGGGTAAAATGGTAATTAATAAGATATATTAAATTTTATACCAAAAGATAGATCTTTGAGTCTCGGTTCCAACACAAAAAATGGCACGCAAATCCGAATTTTCTGGAGAGAGTTATGTCCGTTTCCGTAAAAGCCGACGGACTGGAAACAGAAAAGCGGATCGATCCGCCCCAAAATCGGATCGATTTGGATTTAGCAGAAAGTCATTTTCTGCACCTCTGGATGCCCCGGATCGATCCGCTCAAGACCCGGATCGATCCGGATTCTGCAGAAGTGGAATTCCTGCTGCTAAAACCCTGTTTTATCAATTCAAACATTTTCCAAGTTCCATTTTTCATTCCAAACATCCCAAAAACTTTTGGAAACATCTACCAAACACTCATAAACACGTTCATCACATATTTAAACTTTCACAAACACTTTAAACATAATCCAAACCTCAAACCAATGAAGAACTAGACACCAATTTCACAAAGTTGTAAAGTATAGAAATTCCTTTGCCTAGATAAGTTCAAAAGCCCCACAACAACATGATTTAATCAAAACTCATCCAAACATTAGTTGAGGGTTCACAATTCACTTCTAAAATGATTGTAAGTTCATTTAATCAACAAAATCCATAAAAATCATTTGAAAGAACAATCTTCCATTCTCTTATCAATGCTTAACTCAACATGAAACCAAAGGCTAAACACAACTTCATTTCTTACAACATGAGTTCAAGAGTTCAACAACTCAACTCAAGGAAAGAACACCCAACATATTAACAAGTTTCCAACCACATTCTAAACCATTACAAAAGTGATGTTTAACATTTTACAACTACAAAAGAAGTTTGTAACTCAAAATAACTTGTTCTTCCAACAAGATCATTTACAACTACAAACTACAACATGAGTCCATTACCACCAAGACTAACATATTCACATGCCTATAAACATATAAACAAGATGATGCTCCGCCCGAATTCCCGATCACTTCCTTTCCTCGCCACGATCCGTACCTGCGGTGGTTATATAATAACCACACAGAAAATAGTTTTGGTTTTTAAGCTTACGCTTAGTGAATACTATAACCGTGCCATGGAGTATGAAATGTGCATATGCAATATATAAGCAACACAACGATAAAATGGTCGCCGATATGTCAAGTATCTAATCACCATCGCATCGGACCCAATATTTTGGGCCTTTTCTCACTTCAACGTCGCATACAGCGAAACACACACTCTCACGTGACCGTAGTCAATCGTTGTGGTCGTCACCACCGTCTCCTTTTTCTTGAGGAAATCATCGTCCCGTTACTACGGGCTAAATAATGGTGATTAACACTTGACATCCATTGACCCAATTAAGCACATAAGTACATCAAACATATCACATAACAATTTCTACAAAATTTGACATGTTAAGCTCTAATTAACCCATGCTTTAACTACAACTTCAAGAATTAAGCATTTTAATCATACCCAATATCACATAAGCACCATTTAACACCCAAGTTAGGATTAGAGTACTCACCTCACAAATTGCTCCAATTTAAAGCCTAGAACCCCAAATTCCTTGCTAAATTTAGCTCTAATTAACTTTAATGATATTCCTACATATCAATTTCACATATATATATATATCGGCACGTCAAAGACGGTCGTAGAAAACGTCAACGAAACTGAAAATGAAAGGTATAGAGACGATCCTCTCACCTCCACGATTCCGAATACGGTCTCGGTTCGCGAAACTGTGTACCGACGACGACGAAACGGTGAAGAAACGGCAGAGTCGGCGGAAACGGTGGAGCTTCTCTCTAATGGCCGAAATTTCATTCACTGAACTTATGTTTTGCTTGTCTTGATTGTATTGTAGGAGAAGGTGAGTCACCATAGAGGTGTCACCCTCTAAGGCTTCCTAGCCAATTTTGTTTTATTTACGTTTGCACCCCTAACATTTCTTTAAAGTTTATTATGAAATCCCCTAAGCAATTGTATTAACTACCCAATATCTAAGTGGGTGTTGGTATATGTCACGCGTGGGTCCCAAACGTGGCCCCACATATTTTGTGAAGTTGCTAATTAACCTATTAGTTATGAATTTGATTCCTATTTATTCTCACACGGGTACTCAAACTAGCACCATAAAAATTACAGATAACAATAAGATATTAAAGCAATTAAACAAATATTCATATAATCATATAAATGCAACTAAATGTAATTTATTTAATCCGGACCTCCCATGGGTCTCACTTCATATCCGTTCAACTGTGCCTTTTATCAAGCACTTAACACATCGGGGTAATCGGAACTTACCCAAATTATCATACGCTATTAATTATACTAATTAATGCATATAATGCAGATATTATATTATTTCTCCGGGTACGGGTGTCACACCCGTCCCAGAAATTTTATGATTTTGAAAATGCATCCTTTGAGATTTTGAAATTATTAATGTTATTAATAATTTGAGTTGAGGTTGACTGTGAGTCAACGGTAAGGTGTTAGTGAGGACACGGGAACATGGTAGTTCATATGGCATGAGCATGAGTAAATGACATTTATATGATTTAAATGTTATTTGACTTATATGGTATTTTGTGAATAGTGAATTATACTTGTGTAGTATAATTTCTGGTATTTTCGGTTTTGTTTGTTAACATTTTGAGAACTGTGGTGAGAACGTGAATGATACGTTAATTAAAAAAAGTTAGGTTGTGTAGAGATTCCACAGAATATAGTTTTCGGACGTTATTTTTGGACCAAACGAAACCTAGTAAAAAACTTTTGAAATTTATAGTTTTCACTCGTAAAGGCATAAAATGGACGTGTGCGAAGTTTCGAGAGTTAATTAGAAGTTTTAGGAACTCGTGGGGAGGTAAACGCAATTCCCGAAGAGTTTTTCTATATATAGAAGTGGATGAGATTTCATTCTCATCCAAATTTCCAAAATATCTAGAGAGAGGAGAGAGAAAGGAGATTTGGTTGCCACGAGCTTGCCGGTGACATACGACGACCTTCTGTCTGACAGATTTTCTCCAGATTCAAGATTTGAACTCGTGGAGGTAAGACCTACGTTTTGATACTACTTAGGCCGTGTTTGGCCAATTTTTGTAAAAGTCTTAATTCTAGACTTTTGGGAAAAATAGGTATAAACTTGAAGGAATTTTCTCAAATTCGAAATTCGACGATTATTTAGCCTCCTAGTCGATCCTTCAAAGTTTGGGGGAAATCGCACGAGGTATGGAGTTCTAACTTGTGAAATATAGAGAAATACATGTTTTATATTTCGACGACGAAATTGAGATCCGGGCGAAATCCATGTGTTAATTGTAGGCCCGTTACTTATGCACGCGCTAAATTTGTGAAAAGCATGTCTAAATTTACGCGAGCACGTTGTGTTGTCTATGTGGGTCAAAGGGGAGTCTTATACAATTTCATGCTGGAGTAAGCTTCTCGATGTTTGAGAATTTTAGTAGCGACGGCTACTGTGCATGGTTGTAGGCTTGGAGTTGCCATGGCACTTGTGGGATGTAATGGTTGTAGGCTTGGACTTGCCTTTGACATCGCGGTTTAAGGCTTGGACTTGCCGCTACCGGATGAATGCGTATTTTTCTCCTTAGAGACTATTGATATGATTTATGAGATTAAAGCATGTTTTGTTATATATTGCATATGTTAGACTTGTGCACTCAGCATATAGCTGAGCAGTGGAGATTTACTCCATTGCAGGTAAGAAGAAAGACAAGAAGAAGCGTGATGAATGAGACCGTTAAGGAACGCCGGGGGAATCATTTGTTTACACCTTTGTTTCCTTTTTCTAAACTTGTATAAGGATTAGGAATTCGTAAAATGTTGTAATAGATCTTTGGATTAGTTCCTTGGTATTGTAATCTTATAATTGAACGTCTGTAGTTATGTTTTGAATGTTGAAAATCAGTTATGGTTGTGATTGTGGTTGGTGTGGAGAAGCATAAGTTGTTAATATTTCATTACAGGCTGCCCAGCAGGGGAGCAGTCGACTCGACCCAGGATCAGTCGACTGGATTTCGTGGGATTGAGACACTGAAAGTGAATAGTAAGAGAAGCAGTCGACTGGACCCTGCATCAGTCGACTGAGACACTGTTGATTTTGGCTACTGCTTCTAATAATGGTAAAACCAGTCGATTGGATCCCCAGATCAGTCGACTGTACCCCTTTTCAAAATGTTGCATTTTGGTTCTGCTTAGCACAGTCGACTGGGGACCTTGATCAGTCGACGGAGAAGTCGACTGGGTTCCCTGATCAGTCAACTGAACCTCTGTTAAGAATTTAGGGTTTTGGTTTCTACTAGGCACAGTCGACTGGACCCTAGGCACAGTCGACTGAACCTCTGTTTTCAATACTGAGTATTTTGGATGTGTTTCTAATTGGCCAAAACTTTTTATAACTCTGATTCCAATGGATTTTACAAACTCAGAGGGTAATGTTCCCTAAGTTTTAAATACCCAGGGTTGTTTTAAAGTTCTTTCCGCTGCATATTGTTATATGATGTTTGGATGAGCCTTGATGGCGTGCCACGTGTCCTATTTCCGCACGTAGCGGGATGGGTCGTGACAACGGGTATTACACATAATTTTAAAAATAAAGAAGGTCATGAATGATATTATTCAAAACCCGAGGAAGACTTTTGATATTAGGTCATACATTAGCTTAAGGGAGGTCAATAATATTTACCAAAAAAAAAGCCTACCATTTCCTAGACTAACTTTGAAAGGTCACACACATATCGATACAAAGAGAGAGAAACGAGAAACAAAAGAAAAGTATTACTAAGATAGAAACAACATAGTACAGTTTCACAAATTTATGAAAAATTTTGTAATGGTGCTAAATGCATGGAGTTAAAATACATTGTCATTAAGGAAGAAAGAAAAAATATAGAGTGTCTATTGACCATATAAGCACCGAGCTAATGATTGCAAATCTGTGAACGAAACGGTTACCATTAAAGAAATATATATAAGCAAATTATTAGTAGAATGGGTCTTAATTATAGCCCATAATGTTGTTGTATTATATTTAATTATGTGGATTTGCTTAATATTTTGTTCTGTTGTATAACACTCTAAGATATCACTTAAAGTGTTTTTGAAATTTTCTGTTTTCCATTATGTATATACATGTATGATTTATTGGATGAACGATGTAGGAATATTCTTTGGCAAAGACATTATTGTTGGACCTTTATTGACACTTCTCACTTATAGACCATATTAAACAACTTATTAGTGTTGTAGTACATGGAAGGGATTGTGTCGTTCTAATGACACACTACCGCCATGACTCGTAAGAGTGGGTTATTTAATTATGGTATTATGATGATCAAAATTAAAGCAAGAGTAAATTGGAATTTTATGCGCCCCTTATGTTATTATTATTGCATCAACGCTTAAGTTATTATATGGGCCAAGTGGGAGAGTGTAAGATATTTTTTATGTCCCACATAATATATCTCATATATATTGAGTTTAATAATATTATGTTTTCAATTTAAAACTGTTATCTCATTGGTCAAATGAGAAGTGGTTTCCTAAAACACTCCTACTATATATGATGGGTAAGTGGAATTATAGCAGTATAAGTAAACTGGTCCTCTCTCTGTCTATAAAAGATAAGTTTAGGGTTATTTCCCATCAACTAATATGTCTATGATAGAAACCCTAAATATTAAGGAAGATGCCAAGAGAGAGAAACCGTTTCCCCCGCGGCGGCTAAAAGATTCAAAAGATCAAGGTATGAGCTCTTGAAAGCTGTATCATGGATCCAGGTATGCAATACTTACATGATTTATTTTTGCATAATGTTTATGGGTAAAATCATGATAGTTCTAGATTTTTGGGCTAATGATTAAGCTTTTATGTTTATGCTTAATATTTCATTTTACATAGAAACATCGTACAAAAGCGTTGATGTTTAAAATATCACTACCCTTTTAAGATCTCATTTGAATGCCAATCCATGAGGACAACCACGAAAATTTCCCTCCACCTGCATGCAGTTACATGAGTAGGTAAACATCAAATCCAATTTAATAAATAACTGTATTATTAAAGCAATTAAAGCGTAGGGAGTGACCCAAATTAAAGCTCAGAGAGAGTTTTTTCCTTTCTAAATAGTTAACATAAAAGAAAAAGAAATAGGTACTTGAGAAACGACCATTATAACCTATTCTTTCCCTAATCACCTCCAAAGACAATTGAATTAACCATCATCTCATCTTATGATTAAACTAGTTATGACCCCGTGTGTTAGGAAACTGCGTTCCCAGAATCTGTTGACAGTGCGTATAAGTTGGTACTGCAAAAAATTTCGTGAAATCTATAATAACCCTACAAGGGCAGAACTAGGGTTACCTTGAACTGCAAAAACGGATTGCTGTAGTAGACGAATCGAGAACACGGGCTCGATAATAGCTCACGATCTTCTACCGTATTCCTCTGCTGCCAGAATATCGAACTGAGTGTGGGCTCTTTCGAAATCCTTTCTGTTTTCTGCTCTCCCTCTTTTACGCTCTCTTTTCTATTTCGAGTTATAATACTCTATATGGAAAAACGCCAACAGAGAAGAGAGCCAAAGCAGCATATATATAGGCTACAATAGGGGCAATAAGAAGTCAATAAGGAATAGGCTTCCTTATAGAATTAGGAAACCCTAATTCGAACTGAATCAGATTCCTATTTCCATAAATTATAATTCATACCACTAAAGAATTATAATTGCACTCCTACCCTTATCTCAAAAATATATTTCGAGCTCCATGTTATTAAATGCTTATTATCTCCCCACGTTAAGATTACAGATATCCATTAATTAAATATAATTACTGACAATCATATTTATTTAATTTCTTAAAATTCCTTGAGATCCTTTGCTTAACTTATCTGATATGTCGGATACAAAATCCACCTGTAGGGTTTGACATAATCAAAACTTATAAGCTTTCTCAAGGGGATATCATCAATCCTAAAATTGAGACATGGATTCCATCATTAATTAATATCCACCACACAATTAATATTGTCACCTAATCCAATGAGATATTGACCCATTTAAGGATGAGCCCTTTTAGGGATCAAAGTATAAATATCAAATGTACGTGTCTACAAATTAACTTAGGATTTAGAGCATAAGCACTCATAATAACCATGAGGTATTAATTATCTTATAAGTCAGTATAAAGATAATTACCTCAAGTCAGTCCCGTTTAATATACAAAGTAACCAGCATAGTGAGTTGAAACTATACCGTTTTCCGTAGTCAAGACAAACCTACTACAATACCATGCTGCAGTCCTACCGATGGTGTGTCCAATCCCATCTAAGGCTGTAAACCAAAATCTTACATTCTATAATATCTGATGGCCTGATCTTCCGTGTGTAAGCCGAACTCTACACACCAAATCACCTATTATATAGAATGAGACACACACATGCATAATATTAAATAAATAATATAATACAAACATTGCCCACACAGATTCTCATAAAAATGGAATAACTAATTTTATTGAATGAATAATAAATCAACTACATAAAGCATGACTTTTAGTACATATCCTTAACACCGTGCACTTGCACGAGATAGTTACGATAGAAAATAGTATTAATTTGCATGGGTAAAAGAAAAGGAAGATACTACAAATGATTAAAAAAAATTACATTAATTTTATGTATGAAGTGACATGAACAGTTGCTTATAAATGCATATTATCCTACTAATTAGGTAGATTTATTTTATTATTTTGTATTCATCTTAGTTATGCTAGTATCACTTGGACGAAATGTTTAAGATTACTATATCAACAGGGAATACACATGTTACTATTTTATAAACTTTTGTCATTGTATATGTTTACTTCTCTGAAACCGCAACAAAGCATATCCGACCATTCATTTAGTTTTACCTTAAATATTGTCTCTCATATATATTTTATAATTGCATCGTTGTCTTAAATTTTGAACTTTTAATGTAACTTTCTTGTTTTTTAGAGTTTAAGTACTTGTTTTATCAATTTTTTATTTTAATTTAAGAATATGCTAACCGGAAGAGAGAGAGAGAGAGAGAGAGAGAGAGAGAGAGAGAGAGAGAGAGAAAGAGATTATTATATAGATGCTGACATCAACTCTAAAAAAAGAAAGAAAGATAGAATAGAGGAGAAACTAATGCACATAGCAACACTCATGGGTCTACAATTTATTGGTCTATACTTAATGCATATAGCAGCACTCATGGGCATGTAATTTAGGTGGTTATTGCTGGAGAAGAAATCAATAAGAGAAGAAATCAATAATGAAGTAATAATGGGAGAGAAATAATCCCATATTAAATCTTATTTAAATTCTTATCCACTAAATATGTAAAAAAAAAAAAAAACAGAATAGAATAGAAAATTTAAATAAATAGTAGTAGTTTGTCAATATTGATGATGACACAATTTTCAAAACATTATATTAAGTGTAATGTTAACTTTACCAATTTTGTAGCCCAAATGTGGTTCTTAACACATGTAACAGTGAGTCGACTTGATTTTGATTCGACACCATTGAAATTGTCTGACCATTATCGAATGTGGTACCACTTCCACACCACTTGTGTTGAAGGAACATGGCATTACTCTTAACTTAACCCAAAGTTCTAGTAAAACGAATATGTGTCATCTCATTGGTTTTTTTAATTGAAATGGTGTCGAACGGTCCATAAGGGTAAATCATTTTAAACTAATGGTACAGTGCCCAAATTGATATGCAAAATTTGATTTCTAATTACTTTGATAGTTATACTTGTACCCAAATAGAAACTAAAAATGGTTGCCACTATAAACCATAGCAAACCTCACGTGAACAAATATAGTATACATTTGAGAACCAAAATTTGAAAAGTTGGATAGCATAACTTTAAACAAAATTTTATACACTGATAGTCTAAACCAAAAACTACTAATTTGACAATTATCATGAGAGAAACACATTTTTTGGTTCAGACTATGAACCAATCCAAACCCTCATCTTTTTATTTATTAAATTTTTTAAATTTTTTTATTAAACACCACTTTATTATAAAAATAATAATAATAATAATAATAATAATAATAATAATAATAATAAGAAAGAAGAAGACGCTCCAGAAATATTTTAAAAAGAAGAAGCTTTACTTTATTTGACAATTAGATTGGGGCGCTAAGGACCTAAGGGCTGGTTGAGGACTGATTAGGACCTTCAGGCTACATTTTTGGGGGTTGTTTATCTCTAAGGACTTAAGAATGCGCCGGCCAACAATAAATGCACCACCAATCATTATCACAGCGTATGATACAACTGTTAAATTATTTGGGATTCAAATTTGATAAACATATCATCATTCAAATTTGGCAAATTGGCCCAAATAGCTTCAGCTACTATGTGTTTGTAACTTCATATTCTCGTTAATAGACTTTATTCGGCCGTTCAAAAGAGGGAGAAAAAAAAAGAAGAAAAAGAATGAAAGAAAGAAAAAAAGATTTACGGCTGATAAATTCAGTAGGGTATGCATTGCTATTGAAAAAAAAAGATCTTGAGGCTTGAGGGGAGCACATTGCAATTGAAAAGGAAGAAAAACAGTAAACTCAACTAAGCCTTTTCCCAAACTACTTGGTACAGACAACCTGAAGCAAATTTTTTTTCCCATCACCCAACTAAAACAAAAGGTAAAAGATAATTAAATCTAACTATGTCGACATTACTTTTGATCTCCTTACGTGTAGTGGTGGACCTTGGAATACCCCAAACTTTGAATTTCATTTGGACTATCTCCTAAAGGAGTCAAAATCCCCAACTTCCGACCAAAGGTTGTGACTGTCACCTGCATTAGAGGCATTAAGAAACTCATTTATGCAATTTCACAGATAGGGAACTAATACTTACATTACATATCAGCAATAAAAAAAGTATCCTAAAAGATCCAACAATGAGATAGAGAGATGGAGTTAGGATACAATAACAAAAAAATAGGAAGGAGATTGACTGCATACCTCCCAATGCTAGTAGAATTGAGATCTATTTCAAAGTTGTCAGACACTAATTGTTATATAGGCTGTAGAGAAAAGCAGATGTCCAACTGTGATTGTGATTGAGAATTTAAATTCCATTTTATTAGAAGCTAATATTATGGCCTTAATTGAATTATAAAAGGAAAGAATGTGGTTGTTTACTTTTCTTTTTGAATCAAATAGAAAGTATGTACCTAATTGGATACAAATGTATAATTTATCTGATGTGAATTTAAAATTTAAGTTATAATTGTAGATTATGTTGGCTATCATTTAAGCTACTTTGTAGTGTATACATATCTTATATAGTTGGGTGATCGAAATGGGATAATTTATTTTAATTAAGCTTTTTAGAATTTTGACACGTGGTGGAATTTAAGAATTCTGTTTTCATGTATATATATTAAATTAGATATGTTAGATTAAAATACAAACTTTTTTAGTAGAAAGCATCATACATTAGACTTGTTTAGTAGAAAATATCGCACAACTGTTATTTCACGGAACTTTTAGTCCCATATTTGTGGCCCACTAGTCTCCTATTTAGATTGGATTCTATTATGTTTATTAGCCAATAGGAAAATATGCCTAAGTTAATATGAATAATTAATTAATTAATTAATTAATTGGGATAATATAGAAAACCATGATGGAACGATTTTCTTAAAAGACAGTTATTCACATGGCCCTTCTCTCCTCTATTAAAGGCATAAAACTTCCCCTTGGAAGTAACGTCCATCAATTTACAGTATTATGGTTTTGTGCATATTGAGAGACAGAGAGAAGAAGTCATTTGAAGATTTGATTTATCAAGGGGTTTCAATCACTGTCTCTATCAATCGACAATGGCAAACAACGGTACGCATATAGTTTTAGTATTTGATAGATCTTGAGATATATTAGATTCAAGATCCATAAATTTTCTGCATGATAGTATGAAGTTTATCAATAAAAAATAATTTACAGTTGGTATCAGAGCATGTGTTTTGAATCAATACATCTTGGATTGAAACTTTAAGAAGTATTAATTTTCGATTTTTTAATCGTAAACATATAACCCCTACGATCTGTCTGTACACATATATATATATATATAATCATGCGTGTACGTCGTATATGCGATATACATCTCATGTATGAATTCTTTAAGTTGCCTCGGTTTCCAAGACAATTTCCAAGAAGCTCATGGATTAAAATAATAATAATAATCTATGAGATGCATAGATATGCAGGGCTATTAAAATAATAATAATAATCTATAGTCCATAGATATATGCAGAGGCTTAGATCATGACATAGTGGGATTCGAAAATTTCTTGGGTACTGTTAAGGTATTGAGTAATATTTGGGGCACTAACAACTTCCACTAACACTTACTAATACACTCTATCTCTCTCCTAGTGGCACTGTGGGCTCCGCAGTGGACCCCGTAGTACCACTAGGAGAGAGATAGAGTGTGTTAGTAAGTGTTAGTGGAAGTTGTTAGTGCCCCTAGCATTGCCCTAAGGTATTACAACCCAACAAAAGTAGATTTTGTATCAAATATCATTTTGCTACTTTACTGTATAATAACAGTATATTAAAGTTTTTTCCCTATTTAGTTTTACTTAAATGTTAAAGAATTTTTTTTTTCTGCTAATTATTGTCTTTGAAATGAAAATTGAATCACATAAACGAAAATTAGATATTATTATAGTTTAAAAGAGTTATTAATAATTCTTTATCATTGAATGGATTTCAATCACATAAAGGAAAGTTTAATGTTTATTTTATATTTTACATTATAAAAGTGATTGAATTAACAAATGATAATTTTTAGTAATTAAATAACAACTCTAATAAAAGGGTTATAGTTGATTAGTTTTATATTTATAGGGTTTATTAATTTGGTAGTCACCAAAGTGACCTAGGTTAGTGAGCCTTATGAATATAGAATTACATGAAAGAGTAGTCATTAAGGGTGACATAAAAGACAACAATATTCTCAATGGCAGTTATAGTTAGGAGATTGGGACTAGCCCAAAGGAGAGTCACTTTCAACTAACTATGAACTGGATAGGGTAATGTAATTTATGTCATTTAGTAGTATAGAATTTGATATCCAAAGGCAACATAACTAACTAGTGGGTGACATAAATTACATTAGACCTATATAGGTGATAATATTTTGTACCTATAGAGTGGACACTAGATATGCAAAGGTTTTCATCCAAAGGTGGAACCGATGTGATATCAATAGTTTATCTATTTAGAATTTAGAATTCTATATTATGGATAGACTCAAGGCCTTAACGTGAGCATTGTCCTATTTTATTTCAGTGACTATTCCCACTTCCTTGCACTCTCACGCATCTAGCATTCCAACTCTCAATGGGTCTAACTTCTCAGAATGGTTTGAACAAGTCCAATTCACGCTAGGTGTGTTAGATCTCGACATGGCACTTTTGGCTGAAAAACCTGAAGAAATTACTGCTAATAGTACTGCAGAATAGGTTGATAATTTGAAAGCCTGGGAGAGATCAAACAGACTTAGTCTTATGTTTATGAGGATGACCATGGCTAATAACATCAAGACCTCCCTCCCTCAAACTAATAGCTCATTGGAACTGTTGACTGCTGTCAAAGAACGTTTTAAATCAGCAGATAAGTCACTTGCAGGCACACTTATGCAGAGTTAACTACTGTCAAATATGATGGTAATAGAGGAGTTCAGGAACATATCCTCTATATGACTGACAAAGCTGCAAAACTTCGAGCACTAGGAATGCAAGTGGATGAATCATTCTTGGTGCAGTTTATTCTCAACTCACTCCCTCCTCAGTTCGGCCCATTCAAAATTCACTATAACACTCACAAAGATAAGTGGAATTTGAATGAGCTGACTGGTATGTTCATTCAAGAGGAAGTGAGACTGAGACAAGAAGGATCCCACTCTGTGCTGGTTGTTACTCAAGGAGCTAAAAAGAAAGAAAAGTTTGTGAAAGGAAAGAGATTTCCACCAAAGAAAGGAGATGGACCTGGGAAAAGTAGCCAGGGCTGTGGAAAGTTCACTGTCAAATGTTACTTCTGTGGCAAGAAAGGGCATGTGAAGAAAGACTGCAGCAAGCGTAGAGCTTGGTTCGAAAGGAGATGTATAAATCTTTCTTTTGCATGTTATGAATCAAATCTTGCTGAAGTTCCTTCTAATACTTGGTGGATTGACTCTGGGGCCACAACTCACATAACAAATTCGATGCAGGGATTCCTTACCATCCGGAAGCCGAAGGACAGTGAAAGATTCGTCTATATGGGAAACCATCTCAAAGAGGAAGTGGTAGCTGTTGGAACCTACCGCCTACTCTTAGAGATGGGTCATCAGATGGATCTTATGGACACTTTATATGTACCTTCAATTTCTAGGAATTTAGTTTCTTTGTCTAAGTTGGATGTTAGTGGATATTCAGCTTTATTTGGTTGTGCAAAACTCAATTTGTTGTTTAACTCTATTGTAGTTGGTTCTGGTATTTTATATGATGGTTTATATAAAATTTCTTTGAATCATGAGTTTATACAATCTTTAATAGCCTTGCATTCGAATGTTGGTTCAAAACGTGGCCTAATTAATGAAAAGTCTTCAATCTTGTGGCGTAGGCGACTGGGGCATATCTCCAGGGATAGAATTGAGAGATTGGTGAAGACTGGGATTTTAGATAACCTAGACTTCACTGATTTTGAAGTATGTGTGGATTGCATTAAGGGAAAGCAAACCAAACACACTAAGAAAGGTGCCACAAGAAGTACTAAGCTTCTTGAGATAATTCATACAGATATTTGTGGACCACTCTCCATTCTATGTTTTGCTGGAGAGCGGTACTTTATCACCTTTATAGAAGATCTATCTCGCTATGGTTATGTATATCTAATACATGAAAAGTCTCAGGCCGTTGACATCCTTGAGGTGTTCATTACTGAGGTCGAGAGACAGTTAGATAGAAAGGTTAAAATAGTGAGGTCTGATAGAGGTGGTGAGTTCTATGGTAGATATGATGAGACGGGCCAAAATCCTGGCCCATTTGCCAAATTTCTTGAAAAGCGTGATATTTGTGCTCAATACGCAATGCCAGGTACGCCACAGCAGAATGGAGTTGCTGAAAGGCGTGATCGTACTCTTTTGGATATGGTTAGGAGCATGATGAGTTTTTCAACTATACCTAATTCATTGTGGGGTGAAGCATTAAAGACTGCAATGTATATCTTGAACAGGGTTCCTAGTAAGGCGGTCCCAACAACTCCTTTCGAGTTGTGGACTGGTAGGAAGCCTAGTTTGAGACATTTACATGTTTGGGGTTGTCTAGCAGAAGCAAGGATCTTCAATCCACATGAGAAAAAGTTAGATTGAAGGACAATATCTGGATATTTCATTGGTTATCCAGATAAGTCCAAAGGGTACAAATTTTATTGTCCTAACCATAGTACGAGGATAGTGAAAACCAGTAATGCCAGATTCTTAGAGAATGGAGAAATTAGTGGGAGTGATGAATCAAGGAAAGTAAATCTCGAGGAAATAAGAGTGGATATCCCACCACTCTTTCCTTCTCGAGAAATTGTTGTTCCTCACCCTATTCAACCAGTTGAGGCAAACGAACAACATATTGGAAATGATTCACCACTTCATGAGGACATTGCCATTGAAAATAATGTAGAACCACCACAACCAGCAATTCTGAGAAGATCTCAGAGGGAAAGGAGACCTGCCATTTCAGATGATTATGTGGTATATCTACAAGAATCTGATTTTGATATTGGGATTAATAAGGATCCGGTTTCATTTTCACAAGCCATAGAAAGTGATAATTCAAGTAAATGGATCGATGCTATGAATGAAGAGTTGATATCGATGGACCAGAATGGTGTTTGGGATCTCGTCGTATTGCCTAATAATTGTAAGAAAGTCGGCTATAAATGGGTCTTCAAGACCAAGCGCGATGCTAAAGGCAATATCGAACGATATAAGGCCAGACTTGTGGCTAAAGGTTTCACTCAGAAAAAAGGCATTGATTATAGAGAGACCTTCTCTCCCGTATCTAAGAAGGACTCACTAAGAATTATCATGGCACTTGTAGCTCATTACGACTTAGAGTTACATCAAATGGATGTGAAAACTGCTTTTTTGAATGGAAATTTGGATGAGGATATCTACATGGAGCAACCTGAAGGGTTCACAAAGGAAGGGAAAGAACATTTGGCTTGCAAATTAAAGAAATCCATTTATGGTCTTAAACAAGCTTCCAGACAGTGGTACATAAGGTTTAATGATACCATTACTGCTTTTGGATTTAAGGAAAACACTGTTGATCAGTGTATATATCTAAAGGTCAGTGGGAGCAAGTTTATCTTTTTAGTTTTGTACGTGGATGACATTTTGCTAGCCAGTAGTGATCTTGGTTTGTTGCACCAAACCAAGGAGTATCTCGCCAAGAGTTTTAAAATGGTTGATATGGGTGAGGCATCCTATGTCATTGGCATAGAGATCTTTAGGGATCGATCTCGAGGATTGCTAGGACTGTCTCAGAAAGGTTATATTAATCGAGTCTTGGAAAGATTTAATATGCAGTTGTGTTCAGTCAGTGATGCACCAATCATAAAAGGTGATAAGTTAAATGAAAGTCAGTGCCCTAGGAATGACTTAGAAAAGGAACAAATGAAGAAAGTTCCATATGCATCAGCTGTAGGGAGCTTAATGTATGCTCAGACTTGTACCAGACCAGATATTAGTTTTGCAGTTGGAATGCTAGGTAGTTATCAAAGTAACCCAGGAATGGAACATTGGAAAGCAGCAAAGAAGGTTATGCGATATCTTCAAGGGACAAAGGATTATATGCTCACATATTGGAGATCAGATCAGTTAGAAGTGATAGGGTACTCAGACTCGGATTTTGCTGGTTGCTTAGATAGTAGAAAGTCCACATCAGGCTTTATGTTTCTGCTAGCTGGTGGAGCAATCTCGTGGAAGAGTGTGAAGCAATCCATTATTGCTTCATCCACGATGGAGGCCGAGTTTATGGCATGCTTTGAGGCCACGAGTCATGCTTTATGGTTGCGGAATTTTATTTCAGGACTTGGTGTTGTTGACTCCATTGCCAGGCCGCTGAAACTTTATTGTGACAATACCGCAGCCGTTTTCTTCTCCAAGAATGGAAAGTACTCTAGTGGTTCCAAACACATGGAACTTAAGTACTTGGTTGTTAGAGAAAGAGTCCAGAAACAACAAGTGTCAATTGAGAATTTAAGTACCACTCTTATGGTTGCTGATCCATTGACTAAAGGATTACCTCCAAAGACATATAAGGAACATGTTATTAGGATGGGTCTTTTGAGTAATCCTTGATATGTATTATGATGGATATTTCAATTGTTGTGTACTTGACACTTTTGCGCAATGATAGTTTGTTTATGTTTGTTTCCTATTTTCAATTATGTGTGCACATATTATGTTTGGTTATTTGATAAACAGGAAATGTCTTAACAAGACAAATTACAGGGGCATTTTGGCATAATAGACTAGGTTAGTAAAGGTTATTAATGGCGTGGTACATAGAATGAAGTATGACATAGAGGTTGTACAACTGCTATGACTCACATTAATAGTCTAAGCTAATCATAGTATTACATTATTGTTATGAATATATATTGGATGCCTATCACATGTCAATTTTTGGAGGGATGCAACTTTGTTAGCTAGTAGCATGTGAATGTTTGTTGGCTCTAGTTTGATCAAGGAGCTTGGAGCTATATGTCATGTGAATATAGAAAGAAGACACAAAGAAGTCTCCTATAAGTGGGAATGAACATCCTCACTGTTGTGATGACGAAAAGTGATAGAAGAGAGATTTGGTGAAAGTTCAGGTAGAAGATTCAAGTAAAGAAGATTGAATATCAGTATACTATACTGGTAAGATATAAGTGCATGTATTGAGTTGTTATCACAATAATAAATATGATCCCCTCTGCAGTGGACGTAGGCAAATTGCTGAACCACCTGAAATATTTGTGTTCCTTTATGTTAATTATTTATTGTGTGCATGTTTAATTATTAGTTTTATAACACGTTATCAGCACGAGCCTATACCAACTGGGTTGGCTCATAACAAAAGGTACCATATATCTATATTATTTAACTTATATATATATACACATATGTATACATGTATACACCCCTGAAGTGGTTATAAATTTTACTCCTCCCGAAGAGAAATTTATTGCAGACTTTATGAAGAAGTGATTATAGGCAGTACTCTTGAAGAGGCATATTTGAAAATACTCCTGAGGAGCTAATTACTAAACCTCTTGAAGGGGTCGTAAATAAATCTTCTGTAGAAAAACTCATCATACTCTTAATGAACTAGTCTCCTGAAGAGATGTACATATATATATATATATTTACTTTTCTATATGTGTGTGTATACTCCTGAAGAGTTATCTCCCAAACAGATAATAAATAAACTTCTTGAAGAAGTAGTAAATAAATAATTGATATCTTAGACATAACTCTTGAAAAAAAAAAAAAAAAACAAAAGACAACCATGCAGAAGCCAGGTTCGAACTCAAGTCCGCGGACGTGGGTTATTCGGCACTCAGTTCGTTGCCACTCTGCTACCACACGATTGTCTAACCATTATTGAATGGAAAAACTGAAGAGTTAAAGAAAGAAAAAAATAAAAATAAAACAAAACAATCGCGGATAGCCAGGTTCGAACCCGAGATCTCAGAGTTAAAGATCCTCAGTCCCCACCACTCTGCTATCACGCAATTTAGTGATTATCAATATGTATATTAAGCATATATATACATGTGCTGAAAAGTCTCCCGTAGAGATAATTCATGACCCTCCCGAAGAGGAAATCTCTTGAAGAGATTATAGAAAATCTAACTGATTATTCTCTTGAAGAAGGAATTTTATTTTACATTATTACATCCCTTATTTGACATTAACCTGTTTATTTGCATACCTTCATTTTACTTGATTCTAAACCTTACTTTCTTTTATCTGTATAGTGTTTGAATATGTCGAATCTTGACAAGTTTAAAATTGTACCTCTGGACATCTCGGAAAACAACTATCTATCATGGGCTCATAAAGCTGAAATACGACTAAAAGCAAAGGATCTTTGGAATACTATTGTAGAAGGAAATTATGAATCGGAACGAGACCAAGCCAGTGCACTAGAGTTTATCCAACACCATATCCATGAAGGATTACAAGATGAATATCTTGTAGTAAAAAGTCCTCTTGTCCTCTGGACCAATTTGAAAGAACGTTTCCAACATATAAAATTAATTACTTTACCAAAAGCTCGATATAACTGGATCCAACTGCGATTCCAGGATCATAAGACAGTTGGGGAGTATAATTTAGCTTTATTTCAAATTACTTCTCAATTGGAATTGTGTGGACAAATGGTCACTGATTCAGAGATGATAGAGAAGACATTATCTACTTTTCATCCCTCGAGTGTACTCTTGCAGGAGCAATATCGAGAGCGGAGATTCATGAAGTACTCCTCATTAATATCATGTCTTCTCGTGGCAGAACAAAATAGTGAACTATTGATGAAAAATCATCATCGCCGTCCAACTGGCTCTACTCCATTGCCTGAAGCACATGGAACCACATTCGCTGAAAAGGATGAAGTTCCACACAATAATCAAAGAGCTGGACGAGGAGCCAAACATGGATATGGTCGTAGAAATGATCATAGTCGTGGTCGTAGTCGTGGTTGTAGTCATGGTCATAGTTATGGTCGTAGTCAAGGAAAAAATAAACATTGGTACCGTGAGGGTTATCATCCATACAAGAACAATGCACCTTACCACCCGAAGTGGAATAAAAATGGCAAAGGCGTACAAAGAGCTGTCAAGAAAGATAAAAATGGATGCTATAGATGTGGCATGAAAGGGCATTGGTCGCGTACTTGTCGTATGCCAAAACATTTAGTAGATCTCTATCAGGCCTCAATAAAAGGAAAAAGGGAAAGAAGATAAGATGGAGACAAATTTTGTTGACCACGATGATCCATTGGATATCACTCATCTTGATGTGGCTGATTTCCTGGTTGACTCCGATCCTTACTTCGGTCCCTTAAACAATGAATGTGTTTAGACCATCTATGCTATGTGTTAATGTTTGGCTTGTAGTACTATATATGCATGTACTTTTCTTAATGTATTAAAGTTTGGCTTGTAACACTATGCATGTATTTTCCTTGAGTAATGAATAAACATTTTGTTTGTACTAATATATAAATTCTATTACTTGATAGATTGCATGATGAAAGGTGGAGATATATGTCTGGTTGACAGTGCAACTACACATACCATTCTCCGAGACCAAAGATTTTTCTTGAACTTAAAATTAGCAGAAGCCAGTGTGAACACAATATCCGGTACATCTAGTCTCATTGAAGGATCTGGAAAGGCGAGCATAATTTTATCAAAAGGAACAACAATTCATTTAGAAAATGCTTTATACTCCATCAAATCCCGAAGGAATTTACTCAGTTTTAAAGATATCCGCCGAAATGGATACCACGTTGAAACTGTTAATGAGGGTAATATTGATTACCTTTGCATCACTAAAGTTGTTTAAAACAAAAAGCATATTTTGGAAAAACTTCATGCTCATCCCTCCGGGTTGTACCAGACAACAATTAATACTATTGAATCACATGTTGTGATAAACCAAAAGTTTTCTGACCCAAAAGTTTTTGTTCTTTGGCATGACCGTCTAGGCCACCCCGGGACTATTATGATGCGTAGGATCATTGAAACCTCTCATGGACATCCTTTGAAAAATCAGAAAATTCTTTTGCCTAGTGATAATCTTTGTACCGCTTGTTCACAAGGAAAATTGATTGTAAGACCATCTCCTACAAAAGTAAACTTTGAATCCCCAGCATTTTTGGAACGCATTCAAGGAGATATATGTGGACCTATACATCCAGCATCTGGACCATTTTCTTATTTCATGGTCTTACTTGATGCCTCTACTAGATGGTCACATGTTTGTTTGTTGTCATCTCGGAACGCTGCATTTGCTAGGCTCCTTGCCCAAATCATTCGATTACGAGCACAATTTCCTGACTACCCTATAAAGGCTATACGCCTTGACAATGCTGGTGAATTCACATCAAAGGTTTTTGATGACTATTGCATGTCTATTGGTATTCATGTTGAACATCCTGTTGCTCATGTACACACACAAAATGGGTTAGCTGAATCGTTTATCAAACGTCTCAAATTGATTGCTAGACCTTTACTTTTAAGAACGAAACTACCTATTTCTGCTTGGGGTCATGCCATATTACATGCTGCATCATTGGTTCGCATTAGACCAACTGCTTATCATAAATACTCTCCGTTACAACTCGTTTTTGGGCAACCACCCAATGTTTCTCATTTAAGAGTATTTGGTTGTGCTGTGCAAGTTCCTATTGCACCACCACAACGTACAAAAATGGGTCCTCAGCGACGCCTTGGAATTTATGTTGGTTTTGATTCTCCATCTATAATAAGATATCTTGAACCTCTAACGGGTGATCTCTTTAAGGCAAGACTTGCAGATTGCCATTTTGATGAAACAATATTCCCACTATTAAGGGGAGCAAAGCCGGAGCCTGAAACTCAACGAGAAATTTCTTGGCAAACAACGACTATGTCTCATCTTGACCCCCGTACTACTCAATGTGAACTTGAAGTGCAAAGGATCATTCATTTACAAGAAATTGCAAATCAATTGCCTGATGCATTCACTGATACAAAGAAAGTGATAAAATCACATGTACCAGCTGTAAACACTCATGCGAGAATTGAAGTCCCTACAGGACAATCTGGTAGTGCAGTGGTAAGTGAATCTACGGCACGCTTGAAGCGTGGTAGACCTATTGGTTCAAAGGACAAAGTTCCTAGAAAGAGAAAACTAAAGGGGCAAATGAATGAGGTAGAAATTTCGGGAGAAACCTCAAAAGGCATGATCGAAATACTTGATAAATCCAACGTTGGTAAGCATATTTTCCCCGAAGAGGAACAAATAGCCCCCGAAGAGGCACAAGTATTAGACAATAAGGAAATATCGATAAATTATATATCCACTAGAAATTTATTAGACCGTAATAATATTGTCATGGATCATGCATTTTCTTTTACAGTAGCACTTGAAATCACCCGAAGTGATGATGATCCTGAACCACATAGTATTGAAGAATGTCGATGTAGAAAGGATTGGCTCAAGTGGGAAGAGGCTATCCAAGCGGAGTTGAACTCATTGGAAAAATGGGAAGTATTTGGGCCTATAGTCCGTACACCTGAAGACGTAAATCCCATTGGATACAAATGGGTATTTGTGCGGAAACGTAATGAACAGGATGAGATTGTGCGATACAAGGCCAGACTTGTAGCACAAGGTTTCTCGTAAAGACCTGGTATAGATTGTGATGAAACATATTCTCTTGTTATGGATGCTATTACGTTTCGATTCCTGATTAGCCTATCAGTCTCTGAAGGACCAGATATGCGCTTGATGGACGTGGTTACAGCATATTTATGTGGATCACTAGACAGTGACATACATATGAGGATCCCTGAAGGATTTAAAATGCCTAAAGCATATACCTCTGAACCACGAAATATGTACTCGATAAAATTGCAAAGATCTTTATACGGATTAAAGCAATCCGGACGCATGTGGTACAATCGACTAAGCGAATACTTGTTGAAAGAAGGATATGTAAATAATCCTATGTGTCCATGCATTTTCATTAAAAGATCAGAATCTGGCTTTACAATTATTGCGGTATATGTAGATGATCTAAATCTTGTTGGAACTCCCGAAGAGCTCACAAGAACCGCTGATTATTTAAAGAGGGAATTTGAAATGAAAGATCTAGGAAAAACAAAATTTTGCCTTGGATTGCAACTTGAGCATTTCCCTGAAGGGATCCTCTTACATCAATCTACATACACGGAGAAAATTTTAAAATGTTTCTATATGGATAATGCTCATCCATTGAGTACTCTGATGGTAGTTCGATCACTTGATGTAAAGAAGGATCCCTATCGTCCTCAAGATGATGAAGATGAGTTACTTGGCCCCGAAGTACCATATCTGAGCGCAATTGGTGCTCTCATGTATCTTGCAAATTGTACACGACCAGATATTGCATTTGCTGTCAATTTGCTAGCAAGATTTAGCTCAGCTCCAACTCGAAGACATTGGAACGGAATCAAGCACATTTTTCGCTATCTTTGTGGTACAATTGATTTGGGATTATTTTATCCAAGGGAATCCAAATCACCATTAGTTGGATACGCTGATGCTGGTTATCTTTCTGATCCACACAAAGCTAGATCTCAAACCGGCTATGTATTTACTTGTGGCGATACTGCTATATCATGGCGATCTGTGAAGCAGATATTGACTGCCACTTCTTCGAATCATTCTGAGATTCTTGCACTACATGAAACCAGTCGCGAATGTGTTTGATTGAGATCCATGATACAGTATATTCGAGAGTCGTGTGACTTATCTTAAATAAATGATACACCAACAACACTCTATGAGGATAATGCTGCATGTGTAGCACAAATCAGAGGGGGATTCATTAAAAGTGACAGAACCGAGCACATCTCACCAAAATTCTTCTATACACATGAACTCGGTAAGATCAATGTTCAACAGATACGCTCTATTGATAATCTGGCAGATCTATTCACCAAAGCACTACCAGCTACAACGTTCAAGAAGCTAGTGCATAGCATTGGGATGCGCCGACTGAAAGAGTTCTCTTGAAAAATTCATGCTCATGTCGACATGAGGGGGAGCAATCGATTGGCAAGAATATTCTCTTTTAGATAGACATCCAAGGGGGAGTGTTATGAATATATATATTGGATGCCTATCACATGTCAATTTTTGGAGGGATGCAACTTTGTTAGTTAGTAGCATGTGAATGTTTGTTGGCTCTAGTTTGATCAAGGAGCTTGGAGCTATATGTCATGTGAATATAGAAAGAAGACACAAAGAAGTCTCCTATAAGTGGGAATGAACATCCTCACTGTTGTGATGATGAAAAGTGATAGAAGAGAGATTTGGTGAAAGTTCAGGTAGAAGATTCAAGTAAAGAAGATTGAATATCAGTATACTATACTGGTAAGATATAAGTGCATGTATTGAGTTGTTATCACAATAATAAATATGATCCCCTCTGCAGTGGAAGTAGGCAAATTGCCGAACCACCTGAAATATTTGTGTTCCTTTATGTTAATTATTTATTGTGTGCATGTTTAATTATTAGTTTTATAACAATTATCTTATTAATTGGGCTTATTGGCTAGTTTTTCAGGAATTCTTGATCATGTGTCAAAGGTTTATATGTGGAATCCAACAAGGTCAAATATTTTAAATAAAATTTGCATATTTTATTATAACTAAACATTGATTATAATTGACTTAGTGGACCAAGTGGGAGAATGTTATTTCACGGAACTTTTAGTCCCATATTAGTGGCCCACTAGTCTCCTATTTAGATTGGATTTCATTATGTTTATTAGCCAATAGGAAAATATGCCTAAGTTAATATGAATAATTAATTAATTAATTAATTAATTGGGATAATATAGAAAACCATGATGGAACAGTTTTCTTAAAAGACAATTATTCACATGGCCCTTCTCTCCTCTATTAAAGGCACAAAACTTCCCCTTGGAAGTAACGTCCATCAATTTACAACATTATGGTTTTGTGCATATTGAGAGACAGAGAGAAGAAGTCATTTGAAGATTTGATTTATCAAGGGGTTTCAATCACTGTCTCTATCAATCGACAATGGCAAACAACGGTACGCATATAGTTTTAGTATTTGATAGATCTTGAGATATATTAGATTCAAGATCCATAAATTTTCCGCATGATAGTATGAAGTTTATCAATAAAAAACAATTTACAACAACATCATGATCATTTTTTAATTCAGTTATCCCAACATCAAACTAAAAAATAAAGTACATGAAAGAAATAGTGCAGGAAGTTTCTTTCTTTTCAATGTCATTCAGTTTACTAACTCACGTGCGAACATACATACTAAGAAAAATGTTATACTGGGAAACTTTCAGAAGGAACAGTTGCTTACATTCTAAAAAACTATTTCTCGACAACCAAGTGGAGTAAGCTTTGAAACTAAACAAATCCAATCTAGCAAATCCACTAACTTTGATGACAAAAAAAGAAATAGCAACACAAGCCTATGTATTTTGTGACATTTTTCTCTTCACAAACCTATGTTTTCATGTGCACTTAGTCCATGAACCAAAAACACCGCAGAGAAAGAGAGAATACCGACTCGGAAGACAGAATGCACTAAATCCATGAACCAAAAACGCTTTAGTAATTAACGAAATAAAGAAAATATCCAAAACAGAACGGAAACGAAAGGCCCGGAAAAGCCCCACAAGATAGGTCTCCAAGGCCGTGGACCCATTAAAAAGCCTTCTCATGAATCTTTATTGCTAGATCTTTTTCTCCACCATCCAACATATTTATATAAACACACAGATAATCACTCTCATATCACAAGTTGGTGGTACGGTACCCATCAATCATATCATATACTGTTCACTGTTAGAAACTTTAATCTATAAAATTGTAGAACCCTAGAATAGTAAAATCAAAGCTCTAGGATCATATCATATTAGATTATTAAGGGTACAATATATTATAATACATACATGTATCCATAGAAGTAGTTAGTAAACCTTACAAGAAAGATGATGACCGGTTATGTCTTCCTCAGTCAAATCTCCTTAGATCTGTAATGGGTTCCTTCTTTTGATGCGATGGAGGAGGAAGTAGTATAATGATTTGACATATTGGGAACCATAAACTATATGTCTTTATATACTGATATGTTAGGGTTCCCATTATTCCTAACAGGATCAGTATTTGGTATCCACTCATTAAACCCATACCCAGTAGAAGTCCATGGGCTTCCTACAATTAGACCACATAATATAAGCCCATTTAATTAATAGCCTTATAATATAATTGATATTAATATGTTGCCTACTCTTATTAGGAAATATAATATCCTAACAATCTCCCACTTGGGCTACATATGATTCTTGAAACAATTATATTACATGTTCCTTAGATGCGCACATGTATGCTATTTATCTTTGGACTTCACTTTAGTTTCAATCTGGTCCATTTCCTATATTAATATGGGATCAAGATAGCTTTCGTCACACATAATCGTAACTAGACCTTCCATGGTCACCATACCAACACATTCAATGACATAGATCAAGTATGGATGAGCAGCATGGAAATTACATGCAATGTGATCTTAAACATGCCTATTTCCAACTGGTCCTACTTTAGTCTTTATTGAGATCAGTCCGAAACAATGCAAAACCGCATAATTAGATTCAGAGATAAATCATAAACCATCAACTTTATTCTGCAGAAAATAAAACCTCATAAATGTCAAAACTAAAACATCCAAAGTCAACTCCCACTAAACCAAAGTATCGTTAGACAGCCTAACACCCATATGAACAGTGTGCTCGTGAAGGTCTCAAGAGGTAATACTTTGGTCAGCGGATCCGCAATCATGCAGTTTGTCCCTATATGTTCTATCGAAATTTGACAACTCTGAACTCTTTCCTTAACAACCAGAAGCTTTTATTGTCACAATATATCTTTAATGACCTTTAAATGCCATCTACCAAATGCAGTCCAGTGACAAAGTTTCGCAACCATATCCCATGATTAGATGCCTCATAACAGGCTATGAACTCCGCAGCCATGGTTGAAGAAGCTATGAGTGTCTACTTCGCACTCTTCCAAGATATAGCTCCGCCAGCCATCATATAAACATAGCCTGATGTGGATCGCTTACTGTCTTGGCATCCAGCAAAATCAGAATCAAAATACCCGATGATCTCCAAAAGATCTGATCTCCGATACGTAAGCATGTAGTTCTTTGCTCTCTGTAAATACCACATAACCCGTTTGGCTGCTTTCCAATGATCCATTCTTGGGTTACTCAAATATCTGCCCAGTACTCCCACTGAACTTGTGATATACACAGTCATCAACCACATTCGGCTCAAAACCATACGAGGTGATTACTTGATAAAACTTGTGATACCATTGACGGGAAGTCTGCTTTAGACCATTGATGGAACTTTGTTTGACTTGGTGAAAGTTGATTGGATCATCTTCCACTATCCCTATGTCAAACTCATGTTCTTGGAGGAATACAATATAATCATCCGAAATTGCATTTCTCCTTTCCTAGTAGATCTTCTTAATGGCATCTCCTCTTGAGGTTGTTGAGTTTGCACTTCAGGTATAATTTCTTCATTTTGTATGGGGAGCTCTTGTACATTGTCTTGTATATCCGGATTTGCTTTTTGAACAATGTCAGGAATAGGAATCTGAATATTGTCAATAGCAATATGACTAGGAATAAATTCCTCTTCAAAGACAATGTCTCTAACATTATCTCCCCCCACAAACTCAACTTCCTCAAGAAATCTGGCATTTCCCGTCTCAAAAAATGTCCTAGCAGTGGGATCATAAAACTTAAAGCCCCGAGAGCATTCAGCGTATCCAACAAAGTAGCAACTGACTGTTCTTGAGTCTAATTTCTTTTCATATGGCCTATAAGGCCGTGCCTCAGCTGGACAACCCCAAATATGTAAATGCCTAATGCTAGGCTCTTTCCAGTCCATAATTCATAAGGGGTTTTGGTTACTACTTTACTTGGAACTCTGTTGAGTATATATGCTGCAGTCTTTAGAGCTTCTCCCCAGAGTGATTCTGGTAAAGAAGAATGACTAATCATACTTCTTACCATGTCCTTAAGCGTTCTGTTTCGTCTTTCAGCTACACCATTCATGCTAGGTTTGCCTGACATTGTGTATTGAGTGATGATACCGCATTCCTCTAGGAGTTTAGCAAATGGTCCTGGATGTTGTTCACCTGATCCATCATATCTACCATAGTACTTACCACCACGGTCAGATTTGACAGCCTTAATTTTCTTGCCAAGCTGAAGTTCAACTTCGACTTTAAATGTCTTGAAAACATCCAGGGACTGTGACTTCTCATGTATCAAATATAGGTACCCATATCTTTAGTAGTCGTCTATGAACGTAATGAAATATTGTTGTCCATTCCAAGAGGCTGTAGGGAATGGACCACATATATCAGTGTGAATGAGTTCTAAGACGTCTGTACACCTGTTGGCACCTAATTTCCTTATGTTTGTCTGTTTTCCCATAATACACTCAATGCAGACTTGAAAATCTGCCAAATCTAAGGGGCCAAGAATTCCTTCATGTACAAGTTTCTCAATTCTCTGTTTACAGATATGGCCAAATCGCTTGTGCCATAAGGTGGCGGAATTCTTACTTAATTTTTGCTTTGTACTTCGTGAATAAGTATGCAGAATTTCATTATAGGAAGTAACAATGTTTAGCATATAAAGATTATCAATCAAAGAACCGGTACCAATAAGTTTTGAATCTTGAAATAGACTAACTTTATTATTTCTAAAAGAACAAGCATAACCAGATTTGTCCAAATTAGAAATAGAAATTAAATTCTGTCTAAAAGACGGTGCAACAAAAGTCTCAATCAAATCCAAATAAACACCAGTCTTTAATAATAATCTAAAATTTCCTGAAGCTTCCACTATAACTTTCTTGCCATCACCCACAAAGATGAATCTTTCAGCATCAGTTGGCGGCCGGCTCCACAGGCAACCCTGCATAGACATACTTATGTGAGTAGTAGTACCAAAATCTACCCACCAAGTATCTTTAGGTACAGAAGCTAAATTAACTTCAGAACAAACCAAAACGAGAAGCTTACCCTTCTTTGCACGCTAAGCGGCATATTTGGGACAGTCTCTCTTCATGTGGCCTCTCTTCTTGCAAAAATAGCAAAAGAATTCCTCATTTTGCTTCTTTAGTTCCTTCTGCTGAGGTGTCACATCTGTAGTATCCTTAGCTCTCTTCCTTTTATTATTCTGAGAGGTTGATGCTAAATGAGCACTTTCAGTCTTGTCTCGCTGAATTCTTTCATCTTCTTGCACACAGTGAGATATGAGCTCATTAAGAGTCCATTTGTCCTTTTGGGTATTGTAACTCACTTTAAATTGACTGAATTGTGCAGGAAGAGATATGAGAACCAAGTGCACGAGCATGTCCTCAGATAACTCTAACTTTAGTGCCTTGAGTTTCCCACTGAGATGAGACATTTCCATATTGTACTCCCTTATGTTCCCCTTTCCTTTATACCTCATGGAAATCAGAGTAGCCGAAACGGTACTCGTTTCCGACTTTTCATTTTGAGCAAAATATTGTTGTAATTCAGAGAGGAACTTCTTAGCATTTGTGCTTTCAGTGATCGAGCCCCGAAACGCTTCCGGAATGGAACGTTTCATAATCATTAGACTCATGCGATTCGAGCGATCCCACTTCTCAATTTTACCCTCATTCGGGTTTTCCGTAGTCGAAGTGGGTCGTTCGGTCCTTAGCGCAAGGTCCAAATCCATACATCCAAGAACGATTTCCACATTCTCTTTCCAGACCTTAAAGTTTCCCCCATTCAGCATTGGGATAGCACTAATTTGAGCAGAAACATTTGTAGCTGTAGCAGAAACTGAATAGAGAACAAAATAAAATAAAATAATATGCTCATAATTAATAACATGGCATGACATAAACATATTATGAATACTTTATATATATATATATATATGCATGCATGACACATTAAATAATTTACTTAATGGTGGGCCCATCACAGGATACCTAGAACAACATTGATATTTAGTCTTTGGACAGAAATATCAACTGTAAGTAGTACTCCCGTATAGTGATCAAATACTGACAATAAGTCCTGTCAAACAGTAGCCTTCCTTTTGGCCGACTCACTGCCCACATGGATAATTATATCTTGATAATTGTCACATATTTACTACCACATGTACATCCATCATTCGGCCAATTAAAAAACTTCCTTTGGGCCGATTGTTAATCGCATGAATAACAGATATACCATCTTAATATTTTAAAATAAATAAATTTTACACAACAGAGGTTACTTTGGCAACATATTATTTTAATTTATTTATTTAAAAATATCAGACATATGTATTGGAGCATAAAATAGACCTAAATTTTTTTTTTTTTTTTAAAAACAAAATCAATGCATGAAAATTTGTTGGCCTTAGAGTAGCACTGTTGTTGATCCATTATAAGGCCCAAATTCGTGAACCATATCACACACCCAAAACTCCTTGCTTACTGAAAGTGCTCACTTAATATATATAATATATATTTATATTTATTTATTATTGAAATTTGATTCCTTAGGTCCATACCGTTCCATTCTGGTTGCTAAAGAAGTACGATGGGATGGTCCTTGATGTTTATGACCAATAATACATGAATCGACTTTAATCAAACATCATGCATTGCAGGAAAAACATTAACTAACAATGGAAACTATTACTCCATATGAGAGAAAAATTCACAGAAACGTGACCCCTTTAATATGATTGAATAAAAAAAAGAACCACAATCTTTACCACACTTGTCAACCGGGGTTACCCTTAATAGATCCCTGCCACCATTGAACTGATCATATCAAACGAATCAACTGTATCCATTGTATTATTGAATCAAGTTCCATCCAAAAAATCATGAATCAGCCGAAACATGAATCAGTCGAATAAAAAATAATGCACAATATTCTTAATAATCAACATGATAACCTGCTCTGATACCACTTGTTAGAAACTTTAATCTATAAAATTGTAGAACCCTAGAGTAGTAAAACCACAGCCCTATGATCATATCATATTAGATTATTAAGGGTACAATATATTATAATACATACCTGTATCCATGGAAGCAATTAGTAAACCTTACAAGAACGATGATAACCGGTTATGTCTTCCTCAGTCAAATCTCCTTAGATCTGTAATGGGTTCCTTCTCTTGATGGGATGGAGGAGGAAGTAGTATAATGATTTGACATATTGGGGACCATAACCTATATGTCTTTATATACTGATATGTTAGGGTTCCCATTATTCCTAACAGGATCAGTATTTGGTATCCACTCATTAAACCCATACCCAGTAGAAGTCCATGGGCTTCCTACAATTAGACCACATAATATAAGCCCATTTAATTAATAGCCTTATAATATAATTGATATTAATATGTTGCCCACTCTTATTAGGAAATATAATTTCCTAACATTCACAACATTAATAATGGAAGTATATTTGAGTAAAGGTCAAATTGTAAAAATAGCCAAAACTTTTGAGTTATCTCATGTTCTCAAATTTTAAACGGAAGCAAGGAACTTGGTAATTTAAAACAGTTATAACATGCATCATTATAGTACATTTTTAAAGTAAGTTAAACGTACAGAAGTAATACGAATATAACTGGTGAGAATGTATTTTGAAAATACCATTTCAAACACACCCTAAGCGAGCAATCTGTTGGAAACGTACCATGATATCCAAAAGGAAAAAAAAATAGGACTCTTTCATGGACGGATTAAAAAAAAAGTTGTATACCAAGATTATTAAAACTTTAAGAAAATCACTTACGTCAAAATACACTGATTGATAAAGGTATAAAACACTTATGGACATCGGTACACTTATATAGATTATAGATTATAGATATAGATAGATAGATATTGATGTAGAATATAGATTATAGATTAGATATTTTACTCAGAACATGATCATTTTCTTATATATTGTTATGAGAAAATTTCTAGTAACACAGATAAATAAAATAAAATAAAAAAAATCATAAAGGGTGGAACTCAAAGGGTGTAACTCACCAATGTGCCTCCCACGGGACATATGTGTCAAGAGAATCACCAAGCCATTTGTTGGAGATAAAACTCATTTGTCTCTAACATGGTGTCCAAGCATCTCCAAAAGCAAGTCAATGACTCTGTTCTTGCCTACAAGTGGTGATGCACTCCCGTGCTATTGTAAACCCTCATGTTTGTAATGAACTTCTATTGGAACACCAAAGGCATTAACTAAACACTAGTGAGAAGCCTCTATGAAGCGATGATGACTTTAGGCCATTGCTGCACATTTATATAAAATGATAGCCATGAATTTTGCATTGATCCTTCCTCAAATAAAGTAAGTTCACATTGCTAGAAGTGGAAAGAAATCAATCACTCCATATAATGTTCCTTTTGCCATGGTTGTGTATTACACATTGATGTACGTGTGTGTACAAATTACAGAAAGAATGTTCTGGATGAAAGCCAAGTCATAAGGCCAAGTCCCTGGAATTATGTGTCTATATATGTATATACATATATGTGTTGGGAATGGGCCCACAATCACAAGAAGAAAAACCACACCCACAAAGATGGAGATAAACAGAACAAGAACGACACAACCACGAAAGAAAATCAAGCAAACCAACACAACAAGATTTAAATGTGGTTCGGCCCAACAATGCCTACATCCACGTGCAAAGGCGATCACTACGATTAATATGAAGATACAAGCACTCAAGACCTCACGTGTATAACTCTCCAACCAAGTTATATGACACACACAATTGCTAGAAACTAATCTCTCTCTCACTAGTTTGCAGCCCTCTCTTGTGTATGTAGAAGATTTCCAACCAATCTATCCCTTGAGTAAGCCCTATATTTATAGAGATTGTATAGTCCTAATCCTAGTTGTAGTAGGATTTACCCCTATGGTAAGTCTTATACAACGAGGAATACTCTTACACACATTCCTATGTAAACTAGGAACTTCCACCATCAAAGGAATCCTTAATTGATAAGGAAACCACCAAATAAGAAATCCAATCATAATTAGGAAATCATTCCACTAATGGAATTTTAGGCACAATCCTAACAATCTTCACCTTGCCTCAAATTCCTTCCCATCAGTCCTCATAGTCTTCATCTTGTAATCTTCAACTTCCACATCGATAGTGCATCACCTTTGCCATACCACAAGCTATTCAGCTACACCATTACTCAAGTTCACATCCCCCATGAACTTGAGATCGCCAACGTCGTCAAATACGAAACGCACGAGCTCCACTTTGCTATTGTGGTCATCTTCACCTTGAGTAGAAGTTGTCATCATCGAAGTTGTTGGAGCCTCATCATCTATTCCCTCAATAGATTTCCCCACCAGCTTCCATACCCTCTTATTCTTCATGATATCTCCAAAATCTGTACTTCCCAACAAAACGTACAAATTTCCAACCTTCTTTCCCAAGAATATTATACGAGAATCCCGCTTCACCTTCATGAAGCCTCTCTTCGCGACAAACAAGCATCCTTTGGAATCCAACATTCCCAAGGAAATTATGTTTCTCTTCAAACCTGAAACATGAAGTACATTTGTGAAAAGCCTTGTCAACCCATTTGAAGTCTTGATTCGAACGGTTCCTATAGACACCCCATTTTGTCGGCTATCAGATTTAGGAGACCCATAGCTTGGTGGTTCACAATGATCGTAAAAGACTCAAAAGGACTCCTGGAAGTCAGCTCTATCTCTCAGAATGCTCAGATTGACCAAAATGCCCCTGAAAGCCCGAAGACTCCCAGATTTGGTCCCGAAGTTCTGAAAACATGCTATGTCGTAAGAAAAATGATAAAATGAGTTTTTAAGTAAAACCGGAAGAAATCGTCAGCTCCCAGAGACCCCCGGAAGTCCCGAAAGTTCCCTGAAAGTCCCCATTGACCGGTTTGACAAAGGTATGGCCAGATTTGACCAGGTTTGACCAGAGTTTGACCAAATTTGACCAAGTTTGACCAAAATTGTCCAAATTCACCAAAATCATTAGAAAAGTATTAAAATGAGTTTTAAAAGAGAATCGAGCGAAAACGTCGGCTCCTAGGAGCTCTCGGAGGTTCCCAGGACTTCCCGGGAATCCCAGGTTTGACCAAGATTTGACTTTGGAATCGGGACACCGAAACAATTTTCAAATATTTTTCATGGATACTAGAGGTCAATAGCTTTCCAACGGTATATCACACATAATTCCTGGATTTAAAACAAATTTATTTTGAATTTCCGAAGGCGAAAAAGGCGATCAAATCGGCTTTTATCGCGAATACCGCAAAACTTTTCAAAGTGACCTATTCCTGAACTATTTTTTATGTAAAGTAGACTCCATTACCTTTCCAACGGTATATCACAACCTCAGTTTGGAGTTCGTACGCATTTTCTGTGAATTTCGGACGAAATAGGGCCTTTTCGCGAATACCGGAACCTCAGGGGGCCTAAACAGCATTATCTGGACGAGGGAGGAGCAGTGCCGCCGCGACACTCCCCTCCAGAACAGTGCATTTTTGTAATTTGTTTTGTGGTCCCATTTTGATTAATTAAAAACCAAAACGACGTAGTTTCATGATTTCAGATGTTTGGGACCAATGGGAATACTTCTAAAATCCCAAAACCACCCCAAGTTGGCCTATATAAACCCCCCATTACTCTTCATTTTGGGGGAGTCAAATGCAAGTTTAGAGAAAGTTTGGGAGAGAAAGTTGTAGAGATAAGGTTAAAATAGAGAAGAAGAAGCTTCCTTCTTTGATTTTTCAAAACAAAAATGAGTTCTAAACTTTGTTTTTACTACATTACTCCCATTTACTTCAACATTTAATACACCCAACCATCATTTTAGTGAGCATTTAAGAGAGTGGAAGCTTCTTCCATGTCCAATGTCATTACATATGAGTGAAACACCAATCTACAAGTTCAATACTTCATGAATATCATCTATTGATCATTATCTACTTGCTTGTTTATTCATTGTTTATCTCTTCTCACCTCATTTCTTTTTTGATTTTCTTTATTTACTTACTAGTTCATCATCATCTAAATGATGACATGAAGTTTGGGGTGAGTGAATCCTTATGGATAGTAACTCTTGACCTCAAAAACATGTTTGATAGATGCTGATCATAACTTCAATACCTCCAAGGTATCCTTGAAGTGTATTGAAGTTATACTCAAATAAAAATAAGTCTCTCCAACAATCTTGGAGGTTCTTGATGATGAGTTGAATGTTGGCATTTTAAGTGGTTGTAATCTCTATTAAGTATTGAAAATACACTTTCAAAACCCCTATTTCAAAACCCCCCTCAATCCCTCTCATTTTGATTTCAAGAAAGAAAACCTTATTTTCCCCAAAATCTTCAAAACAGTGAGTCAAAACAGTGAGTGAGCTGAGTTCAAAGATTTCTTTAGAACTCAATACTCAACATATAGATGCAAGGCCACTTGGAAAATCTTCCTAACTAATTGGAGAACACCCATGATTTTTGGTTTGACTTGGAAGTACTTGAAAATGGTCCATTTGGACCCAAACATTCCTTCCAAACATTCTGCCTCTGCTGTCACAGCAGTTTGACTAACTTCCAACTTCTTTTTTCAGAAATATTCTCCAAATGGGGTGGTCCCAACTTATTTTTCCCTTACACTTAAATGTCTTAGGGAACTCTCTGTATAAAATGGGCCTCTAGAGCATTCATTTTCATTTTCTACGATTTTTTAACATTTCAGTCGACAGTACGGACTCTGTTTCTGAGTGACCTCTGTTTTTCATATGATTTCTCTCAATCTGTGATAGTTATTAAAGATTGGCTTTTTGGGTTGTGTTCTAGACACAATAAGGAAAATCTCCATAAAATATCATGCATTGAAAACATTCTTAACCCCTCGTTTCCATTTTTACAAGATCATGTTACTGTTCTGTCCACTATTCACAGCAAGCACCTTTTAACTTTCATTCTTTGATTTGATGCTTATATGCCTTCCAAATTAGTTCATATTTTAGGAAGTAGTTCATACTACAATTGTACATATCCCATGATGATTTCATTCATTCATTCATACACATTATAGACTTCTAAGTCATTCTAGGAATCCATGAACACAAAGCACACTACAACCTTGGCACATTCTAGATACATACATTGCATCCATGCAAGATTTGGGGGCTTCATGGCTCCTAATCTAGGAAGATTATAAGGAATGAACTTGATCACACATTCATGCTTCCCCCGATCTAATCATCCTTTCTCATCCATCCCGGGGATTGAGAGGTCTTCTTTTCTCAAAGATTAACATGCATCATACTAGCTTGCTAAGCATATTTTGATTTCTTTGTTTATTTGTTTCAATAACAATTCATGTCCCCCTTTAGATTAGGAAGTCTTGATTAATTGATATATGATTAGACGATTTTTCCTAGGTTTATTTGTGTGATTTTCACTTTACATTATATGATATTTGACTTAGATTTTATGAATGATATCTTATCTTTTGATTTTCAATTTCAAGATTCTTATGTGATGTAATATACTATCATAGTATTAATTGCCGAACCATACATAGTATAAGATGATTATTTGGATGCTAATTGAGGCCCGTCGAAAGACGGGGCGAGTTGAGGGTGTTTTAGTCGTGACAAAGACTCCTTCCTCTCTCGTACCAAAACCCCGAGCCAAGTTCTTTGGTTATGAAGGGCCGATGTCCTTTATCCGTTTGGGTGAGTCAAATTAAGTTTCTTGGTTCCTTAAAGACCAAGTGGCGACTCTATATCTGTTTTCAACAGATTTCTTTGATCAAAATCAAACAAGTTTCAAACAAACAAAACAAAGCGGTGGAATCCCGATATCCACAATCTGGCGACTCCACTGGGGATTTTTATTTTAAAACAAAATAATACAGAGGTTTGACTCATAAGAAGCATCCTTAAAATCATCTTTTTACTGTGTTTGGTTCACCGCATTGCACTCTTGCATTTTCCCCTCCGACTGTGTCTGAAACGTGGCGCTGACATTGTGTTCAGGTCTTGTTGTGCCAGGGCACAAGTCACCGTTGATACTGTACCTTCCAAGGTATATCAAAAAGAGTAAAAACCTCCATACTGTCTCCCTGACGTTATATTGGAACTCTCGTCAACGGACCCTTTTTGACTAAACCCAGCCTTTGCATATTGATTCCTGTAGAACCTTTCATAGGACTGTTCATTTATCTTTTCAGATAGGACAATGTGATATAACTGTTGTATGCCCTGATGGGATTACCTGAGCGGTGTAGACGCTTATGTGGCATAGAACAAAACCTCTTTCTTATGATTCCCAAGGCAATCACTTACATGTGATTACATTGAGTTGACCTGCCTAGGCACCATGACAAGGATGTCTGCTCCATGCTCACAAAGATATACACCGCAAACCTTGTTTATCGGTCCTAAGACATAGGAGTATGAAAACCTGCTAGACAGTATGATCACTATCATATTAACCAGTTTCTCCCAGAAACTCTGTCCCGATATCCCAGATATAACCATGTTAATCAATTTCTCCCAGAAACTCTGTCCAGATATTCCAGATATAACCATATTGACCAATTTTTCCCAGAAACTCTGTCCAGATATCCCAGATATAACCATGTTAATCAATTTCTCCCAGAAACTCTGTCCAGATATCCCAGATATAACCATATTGACCAATTTTTCCCAGTAACTCTGTCCAGATACCCCAGATATAACCATATTGACCAGTTTCTCCCAGAAACTCTGTCCAGATATCCCAGATATAACCATATTGACCAGTTTCTCCCAGAAACTCTGTCCAAAATTACCCGAAGTATCCCTGTTATCCCTTGGTGATCACACTGGTAAGTAAGGTTAGCACACTCTGTATGGCTAGGACGTTATTTGTTTAGCTGCTATCTGTTAGAAATAGAAGCATCATATAGATTAGGGCTTACATCCGCATGCTTGTCCCATTTGCATGCACCATTCCCCATCAATCTGCACGCACTGTTTCGAGTCGATCCACATCACTGTCTTTGTCTGTCTAAAGTCACCACTGTCAAGATCTAATCTAGTCCTCTCAAAATCTGTCAGGTCAGTATAGATTCCCAAGGTCAGCAGTCAGGGTCCTCTTCGTGGGTCAGGAGTTCGGATAATCGATTGATCAGAATCAGTCCGACAGCTTACTTCAGCATGAATAGGGAAGAGTTGGAAAACAAGGTTACTGAATTGGAAGCGATCATAAGCCAGCAGTCCGACAGCCTAGCCCAAGTTGTGAAGTTCATGGAAGAACTGAAGCAGCGGCGGCCGCAACCTCCGCCCGGGTTTCCACCACCGGAGTTTGAACTACCCCCACCTGAGAATAATGGGAAAGTAGACTGGTTTCAGGGGGTCCCACCATTCGCATACGAGAAAAAGCTCCAAAAAAAGATGGACAAGATTGACAAACTAGAAAGCGTACTGAGGAAAAGCAAGGGTATTGATGATTACATGCTAGACCTGGAAGGCCTCTTTGAGCCTGTTAAGCTGAAACTGCCAGAGAATTTTAAGATGCTTGCCATCGACCGTTTTGACGGAACTGGGAATTTGAAAAGTCATGTGAAGCTATGCATGAGTATTTTCCAGTCCATGGGTTGTACCCACGAACACATTGCGATGTTGTTCCCGCAAACTCTTGCAAAGTTTGCACTATAGTGGTTCCTAACCTTGGAAGCCTCCAAAACCCGGGCCTGGGAAGACATCGTTCGAGTCTTCGTCGATCATTACTCCTACAATCAAGAGCTGGATGTCACCATCAGGGACTTGGAAACAACCCGACAAAACCACAATGAATCCTTCGCTGCATTTCTGAGCAGATGGAGGAACAAGGTAGCCCAAATGACCCACCGGCCGATTGAAAAAGAACAAGTAAGGATGCTCATCCGGAACCTGCAGCCCCTCTACCATGAGAAATTATTCTACCAGTCCATCTCCACCTTTGAGGAGTTATTTGAAGTCGGAACCCGGATTGAAGACGCTATCAGAGAAGGAAAGATAAAAAAGGAAGAGCCCCCGAGTCAGTCCAGAAGGCCTAACTACTCCCGGAATCCCCCGGATGTCAATGCCCTCAGCAGCCAACCCATGGCGTACCCTCTTAGGCCGTACCAACCCTCCAGCCAGGCAAACCCCTCCAATCGCCCCTTCTAGAAAAAGCCCCCTCGCAACTTCGCCAAGTTAGAAATCTCTCTCTCCTCAGCTTTAGACCGCCTCCTCAAAAAGGGCCATCTCCAACTACTCCAACCCCGAAACACTCCCCTCCCGCCAAACTGCGATATGTCCAAGCGGTGTACCTACCACCAAGCTCCGGGCCACAACACTGATGATTGCGTGCGCCTTCGCCATGACATTCAAGACCTTATTGACCAGAACATCATCGAGCCACCACCAAAGCAGCCCCATATCACCCAAAGTCCTCTACCAAACCACCAAAATGTCAACCTCATTGAGTCCAACCCCGTACCCTTCAACCCTGCTACTTATATCACCCCCTAGGACAACCCTTGCCTTTCATTGACATCCCGAATTCTGTGGGAATTCATCTGATTGAAGGGGAGAATGACGAGTGGCAGCAACAGCTAGACGATGAGCAAGACTTGTTCTTTCTGGAAGAGCACGATCTGGGGGTGGTAGACCTCAAATGGTATGATCCCAATGATGAAAGTGATGCTTCTATCTGGGACAAGCCGGGGAAACCATATGTGGGAACGGATTGTGATTGGTTCAAAAAGGATGGGACTGTAGAATGGCCTACTCCTGCTAAAATTGATCACCTGACCAGGTCAGGCCGTCACTACCAGCCTCTGCAGCCTATTACTGAAGCCATCGAGAAGGGTCCAGCTAAAGACAAGGGGAAGGGTAAGATGGATGAGATCATCGAAGAGGATAATGAATTGATAAAACAGCTAAAAAAAACCCAAGCATATCTCTCAATGTGGGACATCATGGTAACATCCTATAAGCATATGCAAGCCGTGTTGAATGCCTTGGCTGGAATTGAAGTCCGCATCGACGCCGAGCCGGAGGACATGGTCGCTTTCTTGGGCGCGCTTACCCCCGACCCAATCATTACATTTTCCGATGAGGACTTGCCACCAGAGGGATCCGCACATAATAAGGCATTGTATATCACCGTGGGATGTAAGGGACAACAGGTGCCGTCCTGTCTAGTCGATACGGGCTCTGCTTTAAATATCTGTGCCCTAAGGACTGCCACCGCCTTGGGGGTCAATGTCCTTGACATCACACCATCTGTGCAATCTGTGAGAGCCTATGATAACACCAGGAGAAATGTAATGGGAACCTTTTCTCTCCAAATCCGGGTAGGATCTTTGGTGAGCACTGAAGTCTTTCAAGTCATGGACATACCTGCCTCTTTCAACTTGCTGATCGGAAGGCCCTGGTTGCATGTCAACAAAGCCGTATCATCCACTGTGCATCAAATGATCAAGTACATCCATGAGAAGGAAGTGAAAATCATCCTCGGTAACAGTTAGGGTAATGAAGCTTTCCCGAACTACGCTCCCGTCTTTGAAATCCAAATACCTGAGTTAGAAGAAGGAGAAATCGGGGGATTCTTCATGGAAGAAGTTCACATGATCAATTATGAAGACAGGTTCCCTGAGGTCTACTCTGCGGTCGTCAACATCGTTCGCAAAATGAACTACTTCCCTGGAATGGGATTGGGCCGACGCCAGCAAGGGATTCGAGAGTTCCCTCATATCAAATGACAACAAGGTACTTTCGGGCTAGGATACAAGCCCACTGAAGAAGACATCGAGCTACAAAGGCCATGGAAGAAAAGGGTAAGGGGTCTCCCACCATACCACAAGACCTTGAATGGACAATTCATCAAAGAGGGGGATGACTTCCCTTACTTCGGGTTCCTCGAACCCTGGATCCATCAAACCACTGGGAAAAGGCACCCTGGATTTGAAATCTTCGCTGACTGCGAGAGGCCTCCATATCAAGATCCGTTCTATCCCGAAGGAATTGAGAAAACCCCGGAGGAAGACTGGTTGAAATACCTGGACACTGAAGCCATCGAGAAAATGTGGGAGGAATCCGCTGAGAAGAAGGAAGAAAAGAGGGCCAAGAGCCAAGATGATCAGATCAAGCCAATTGAGGAGGGTCTGAGCAACCAGGCTGTAGAGTCATCTGTCTGTGTCTCCCTATCCCCTATTCCCCCAGAGTCTGTACTGCCGATTATCGAGTCTGTACCAGAGTCGGCTGCTGTAAGCCCACCACTGTCCAATGTAGTCACTTCACCTATCATGAATGAAATGAAAGACGATTCTGCTTACTCCTCTGTGTCTAATACTTGTGAATGCACAGATCCCTCCGAGGATCTCCCAATTGAACTTAAGCAACTAATTGAAAAACCACCTGCTTATGAAATAATCGAAGATACTTTATCAGTTAACCTAGGTGAAACAGATAATCCCCAAATTGTGCAAATTGGCTCAACTCTTAATAAAGAAGAAAAAGAAAGATTAACCCTCTTGCTAAAAGAATTCAAAGATGTTTTCGCTTGGTCTTACAAAGACATGCCTGGGGTCGATCCCGACATTGTCCAACATCATATTCCCCTCCTCCCTAATTCTAAACCTGTCAAGCAGAAACTGAGGCGCATGAGGCCGGAGTGGGCACTCAAGGTTAAGGAAGAAGTGGAGAAGCAATTCAAGGCAGGATCCATCATTGTCACCGAATATCCGGAATGGGTTGCCAATATCATACCAGTCCCGAAGAAGGATGGAAAAGTTCGTGTGTGCATCGACTTCCGTGATCTAAACAAGGCCAGTCCCAAGGATGACTTCCCGCTTCCCCACATTGACGTTTTGGTAGATAACACCGCAGGACATGAACTACTATCATTCATGGATGGTTTCTCAGGGTATAATCAGATTCTTATGGCGCCAGAAGATCGGGAAAAGACGACATTCACCACCCCCTGGGGGACCTACTGTTATAGAGTAATGCCTTTCGGACTCAAGAATGTTGGGGCAACCTACCAAAGAGCTGCCACTACTCTGCTGCATGACATGATTCACAAGGAAGTAGAAGTATACGTAGACGACATGATTGTGAAGTCCAAGGATAGAGAAGGACACCTAGTGGCATTGGAAAAGTTTTTTGAAAGGTTGCGTAAGTACAAGATGAGGTTGAATCCAAAGAAATGCACTTTCGGTGTGACCTCCGGTAAACTCCTGGGTTTCCTCATCACACAAAGGGGGATAGAGGTGGATCCCTCCAAGATCAAGGCAATCCTAGAAATGACACCACCACGGAATGAAAAAGAGATAAGGGGGTTCCTCGGAAGAATCCAATTCATCAGCCGCTTCATTTCCAAGCTCACAACTACGTGCGATCCTCTGTTCCGATTGTTGAGAAAAGGGGAAAAGTTCCAATGGGATGACCAATGCCAAGCCGCTTTCGACAAAATAAAAGCTTACCTTCAAAATCCGCCTGTCCTTTCACCACCAACGCCTCATAAGCCCTTATTCCTTTACCTATCCGTCTCCGAAAATGCCATGGGTTCCATGCTAGCCCAAGAAGGAGAAGAAAGCCACTCTGAAAAAGCCATATACTACCTCAGCAAGAGGATGACTGGGTATGAACCCAACTACTCTACCCTCGAAAAAACGTATTGGGCCTTGGTTTGGTGCACCCGCCGACTGAGGCACTACATGCTGGCCTTCCCGGTTGTGCTCATATCCCGCATGGATCCTCTAAAATACCTCCTCGAAAAACCCGCCCTGACCGGTTGCATATCCCGTTGGCTACTCCTACTATCTGAATTCGATATCAAGTATGTTACAAGCAAATCGGTAAAAGGGAGAACCGTGGCTGAGCATCTTACGGAACACGCCATTGACTCCGAAGAAAGTGGAGACTTCCCATTCCCGGACAAAAATATCATGGAAATCAAGGAAGAACAATGGAAGTTGTACTTTGATGGAGCAGCCAACATGAAAGGCTACGGGGTAGGAATAATCCTAGTATCACCAAACGGGGACCACAACCCACTGGCAGTCAAGCTCAATTATAACTCCACCAACAACACTGCTGAATATGAAGCGTGCATTCCGGGGATGGAAGCGGCCATAGAATTGAGAATTCAAAAGCTAGATGTCTTCGGAGATTTAAATCTCATCGTGTCACAAGCCAAAGGGGAATGGAAGGTGAAGGAAGAGAGGTTGAAGCCCTACCATGACCATCTCGATGGACTCAAGAAGCACTTTAAGAGCATAACGTTCTTCTACTTGCCTAGGGAAGTGTGGATACCGGGCTTCCACCTCTTTGTTATGTTTTGAAATTCGTTTGATTTCTGAATCAAGGAAAGAGAAAATGGTCTGTTGAAAACAGATACAGAGTCGCCACTTGGTCTTTAAGGAACCAAGAAACCTAATTTGACTCACCCAAATGGATAAAGGGCACCGGTCCTTCATAACCAAAGAACTTGGCTCGGGGTTTTGGTACGAGAGAGGAAGGAGCCTTTGTCGCGACTAAAACACCCTCAACTCGCCCCGTCTCTCGACGGGCCTCAATTAGCATCCAAATAATCATCTTATACTATGTATGGTTTGACAATTAATACTATGATAGTATATTACATTACATAAGAAACTTGAAAATGGAAGATCAAAAGATAAAATATCATTCATAAGATCTAAGTCAAATATCATGCAATGTAAAATGAAAGATCACACGAATAAACCTAGGAAAAATCGTCTAATCATGTATCAAGTAATTAGTTTCCTTAATCTAAGGGGACATGAATTGTTCTTAAAACAAATAATCAAAGAAATCAAAATATGCTTAGCAAACTAAAATGATGCATGTTAATTTTGAGAAAAGAAGATTTTTCAGTCCCCGGGACGGATGAGAAAGGATGATTAGATCGAGGGGGAAGCATGAATGTGTGATCAAATTCATTCCTTATAATCTTCTTAGATTAAGAGTTACAAAAAACCCCAAATCTTGCATTAATGCATTGTATGTATCTAAAAATGTGCAAAGGTTGTAGTGTGTTTTGTGTACATGGATTTCTAAAATGACTTAGAAGTCTAAAATGTGCATGAATGAATGGATTAAATCAACATGGAATATATACAAATGTAGTATGAACTACTTCCTAAGATATGAGCTAATTTGGAATGCATATAAGCATTAAATCAAAGAATGAAAGTTAAGGTATGCTTGCTGTGAATAGTGGACAGAACAGTAGCATCATCTTTGGAAATTTGAAAAGAGGGGTTAGGAATGTTTTCAATGCATGATTTTTTATGGAGATGTTCCTTATTGTGTCTAAAACACAACCCAAAAAGACAATCCTTAATAACTATCACAGATTGAGAGAAATCATATAAACAACAGAGGTCACTCAGAAACAGAGTTCGTACTGTCGACTAAAATTTTGAAAAATCTTAGAAAATGAAAACGAATGATCTAGAGGCCCATTTTATACATAAAGTTTCCTAAGACATTGAATTTTATGGAAATAATAAGTTAGGACCACCCCTTTTGGAAAAGTTTTCTGGAAAAGAGGTCGTAAGTTGACCAAGCTGCTGTGACAGCAAAAAACAGAATATTTGGAAGGAATATTGGGATCCAAATGGACCATTTCCAAGTACTTCCAAGTCAAACCAAAAATCATGGGTGTTCTACAATGAGTTAGGAAGACTTTCCAAGTGGCCTTGCATCCATATGTTGAGTATTGAGTTCTAGAGAAATCTTTGAACTCAACTCACTCACTGTTTTGACTCATTGTTTTGAAGATTTTGGAGAAAATAAAGTTTTGTTTTTTGAAACCAAATGAGAGGGATTGAGAGGGGTTTTGAAATAGATGTTTTGAAGACATATTTTTAACACTCAATAAGGATCATAGCCACTTAGAATACCTACATCAAACTCATCATTAAGAACCTCCAAGATTGTTGGAGAGATTTATTTATTTTTTGAACATAACTTCAATACATTCGAAGAATACCTTGGAAGTATTGAGGTTATGATCATCATCTATCAAACATGTTTTTGAGGTCAAGAGCTACTATCCATAAGGATTCACTCACCCCAAACTTCATGTCATCACTTAGATGATGATGAACTAGTAAGTAAATAAAGAAAATAAAAAATAAATGGGATAAGAAGAGATGAACAATAAATGAACAAGCAAGTAGATAATGATCAATAGATGATATTCATGAAGCATGAGACTTGTAGATTGGTGTTTCACTCATATGTAATGACACTAGACATGGAAGAAGCTTCCATTCTCTTAAATGCTCACTAAAATGGTGGTTGGGAGTATTGAATGTTGAAGTAAATGGAAGTAATGAAGTAAAAACAAAGTTAGAACTCACTTTTGTTTTTGAAAATCAAAGAAGAAAGCTCCTTTTCTCTCTGCTCTAACCTTATCTCTACAACTTTCTCTCCCAAACTTTTCCAAAACTCACATTTGACTCCCCTAAAATGAGGAGTAATGGGGTGTTTATATAGGCCAACTTGGGGTGTTTTTGGGATTTAGAAAGTACTCCCATTGGCTCCAAACATCTGAAATCATAAAACTTTGCCGTTTTGGCTTTTAATTAATCAAAATGGGACCACAAACTTAATTACAAAAATACACTGTTCTGGAGGAGAGTGCCGCGGCGGCAGTGGGCCAGTGCCGCGGCGGCAGTGCTCCTCCCTTCGTCTGGATAATGCTGTTTAGGCCCCCTGAAGTTCCGGTATTCGCGAAAAGGCCCTATTTTGTCCGAAATTCACAGAAAATGCATACAAACTCCAAATCGAGGTTGTGATATACCGTTAGAAAGGTAATGGAGTCTACTTTATATAAAAAATAGTTCGGGGATAGGTCACTTTGAAAAGTTTTGCGGTATTCGCGATAAAAGCCGATTTGATCGCCTTTTTCACCTTTGGAAATTCGTTTTAAATCCCGAAATTATGTATGACATACCGTTGGAAAGCTATTGACCTCTACTATCCATGAAAAATATTTGAAAATTGTTTCGGCGCCCCGGTTCCGAAGTCAAATTTTGGTCAAACTGGTCAAACCTGGGATTCCCGGGAAGTTCTGGAAACCTCCGGTAGTTCCCGGGAGCTGATGTTTTCGCTCGATTTTCTTTTGGAACTTGTTTTAACACCTTTTTTTATGATTTATAATGATTTTGGTGAATTCGGACGATTTCGGTCAAACTTGGTCAAACCTTGGTCAAACCTAGTCAAACCTTGGTCAAACCGGTCAACGGGGACTTTCCAGGAACTTCCGGGACTTCCGGGGGTCTCTGGGAGCTGACGATTTCATCCGATTTTTCGTAAAAACTCATTTTATCACTTTTCTTACGGCGTAGCATGTTTTCAGAACTTTGGGACCAAATCTGGGAGTTTTCGGGCTTCCAGGGGCATTTTGGTCATTCTGAGCATTCTGAGAGATAGAGCTGACTTCCGAGAGTCCTTTTGAGTCTTTTACGATCATTGTGAACCACCAAGCTATGGGTTTCCTAAATCTGATAGCCGACAAAATGGGGTGTCTACAGTTTGCCCCTCTTTGGCATGAACTTGCTAGGCAATGCGTGTCGCAAGCGAGTGCCAAAGCTTTGAAGAGACAGGACTTTTTGGAGGCTATAGATTTAGGATAAACAGCGTTGCAAAAGATGAAAGGATGATGAGGTTAGTGCTGGTCGTGCTCGGCGTGAGCTGCCTACGTATCCCAAGGGGAATCAGACCAGGACGTAGTTCAGGACACAAAGGAACAAATCACACATGCACAACAAGACATGCGGATGTTATGCTATGAGGATGATATGCAATGCATGGATGTGATATGAATTGTGTCATGAGTCCTATCATGTCCAGTGTTATGATCCTAGTATGAGCAGGTGCTGTGGGGTGTGCCACTCCGAGTGGGCTGGTGTTGTGCTAGTGTTTGCGACTGTGATGTGGTGGATGACTCGGATAAGGACATCAAGGTTTAGAAGACTCTGGGTTTAGGGGCAACTTCTGGAACTTAGGAAGTGTGCTTTGCAAACGAGTAAGATAGATCAGATGTGCTTCCTTTAGAAGACGACAGCCAAAGGTGACCGAGGGATCTTGTGATAAAGCTATGAAAATGGACAGATGAGAAAACCCTTGATAATCAGGAGATCTGGATGCGGGCGATGTTCTGATTGTTCCTGACGGCCGATTTTCGGGAGTCGGTTCCTCTTTTGTTACTTTCTACTGAGGGTAGTGGGAGCTCGTATCTTTCCGTATCTGTCCTTGGGGGGTGACGCGGGATTCTCGGGGAATCTCTCTTTTCTTGATCGGGGAACCAGGACCCATCTCTGAATCTCTCACGGCTGATCAAATCTTTCGGCGCTCAATCCAAGAGGGCCGGTTGGGGCCTCCGGGAGCTGGTATCTGTCTGCTTTTGTCCTCGAGGGATGATGCAGGGTTCTCGGGGAATCTCTTTTCTTGATCGGGGACCAGGATCCATCTCTGAATCTCTCACGGTTGATCAAATCTTTCGGCGCTCAATCCAAGAGAGCCTGTCAGGGCCTCCGGGAGCTGGTATCTGTCTGCTTTTGTCCTCGGGGGATGATGCAAGGTTCTCGGAGAATCTCTTTTCTTGATCGGGGACCAGGATCCATCTCTGAATCTCTCACGGTTGATCAAAACTGTCGGTGCTCAATCCAAGAGAGCCTGTCAGGGCCTCCGGGAGCTGGTATCTGTCTGCTTTTGTCCTCGGGGGATGATGCAGGGTTCTCGGGGAATCTCTTTTTTTGATCGGGGACCAAGATCCATCTCTGAATCTCTCACGGTTGATCAAAACTGTGGGTGCTCAATCTAAGAGAGCCTGTCAGGGCCTCCGGGAGCTGGTATCTGTCTGCTTTTGTCCTCGGGGGATGATGCAGGGTTCTCGGGGAATCTCTTTTCTTGTTTATTTGGTGCATTAGCTAAAAACCAGGATTCGTTACCAGAATTCTCGCGTTTGATCGAAATTTGCGACGGTTGTCCTGAAACGGCCGATTCGGGTCTTCGGGAGCCGATTTTTCCCAGTTTCTGTCTGCTGGAGGTAGTTCTGACAACTTTTAGTCTGCTTGGGGCAAAACCTCATAAATCTTGACTAGAATGGGCCACCGGGGCTGATCGGGGCCAAAAATGGGCTGAAAAAGGCCAAAACGGGCCAGAATGGGGCGAAACGAAGCGAAGTGGGGCCCACGTGGAGCAGTGCCGCGACGGCACTGGGCCGTGGCAGTGGGCCAGTGCCGCGGCGGCACTGGGTGGCTGGACTTCATCTTCCTATATCTCGGGTTTTTGAGCTTTTGAAGCTCATTCTTGGCCATTTTGGGGTGTTTTTGGAGCCAAAATTCAACAAAACGCAGCTTGTGCGCGCTCAGGTGAGTAATCTATCCTCGTAGTTGGATTTTTGATTGGTGTTTTGGTTAGCCCAAATTTTCAAGAAGAAAGTTTAAGTGTGACTTCCATTTTTCTTGTAGATCCTTGGCTTCGAGCTCAAGGAGACAATCTAAGAAGGCCAAGGGACGGATGAAGACCGAGATGCAAACCCCGGACTTGATTTTACGGGACCCCCAACACCATCTTTCGGCCGCGGCTCTAGCGAGCTTGGTATGTGAAACTTTCGACATTTTAGGACCGCTTTCATGTATTATGCTAGCTTTGTGAGCCGTAGTGTGCACCTAGAGATAGTTAGAAGTCCAATTTGTGCTTAAATGTTGATTTTGTGAATTCGGCTCTCGGGTCGTGAATAGTGATTTTGTGCATCTTTTGTCGTCTTTGCTGTGTGCAGGTGCCGGAAGTGGCATTGAAAGGCCATGGTAGCCTTGCCCATGCTTTCTTATGGTATACCCAGCTTTCGCCCACCGTTAAGAGGATGGTTGATGATGCCGGGTTCGGAGGCTTCGTCCGCTTAGTTTCGAAAAGTAGCAATGATTTGGCTCACTTCTATGCACTGGCTGAGAGGTGGTGGGACACTACCAACACTTTCCACCTGCCGTTCGGAGAGATGACTATGACGCCCTTCAACTTCTCCATGATTACGGGCTTGAGGGTCGGTGGAAAGCGCTTGATTCTGGATTACTTTTATGAGATCGACCCGGAGGCGGTGGAGATGTTGATCGGGGCTGTTCCCCCTAACTTGGAGAGGCATTGGTTTCCTTGCGACTGGCTTTACCGGGCCTATGGCAGAGGTAATCACAATCTGAACAATTCCCAGCTTTTGAGGGTTTATCTTCTGTATGTCCTCGGGTGCTCAATCTTTGCGACAAGGAATGACCGGGTGAACTTGAGGCTCCTTTCTTGCCTGGCGACCATTGATGAGATCCCCTCCTATAACTGGGGCGGTGTTGCCCTGGCCCATCTCTACAAGCATATGGGGGAGGTCTCTCGGGGCGATGTTAAGTCTACTGGGGGATTCTGGCGAGCTTGGGAGGTACGCACTGTTTCTTCTTTTATTTTCCATCTTTCTGATTTTCACACTTGTTCTGATTTCTCCTTTGTCTGTGCAGCTTTGGAATTTTGAATACTTGAAGATGTTGGCTCCCTCCCCAGCAGACGAGTCAGGCGAGGATGAGGATGGTATGGCTCCTGTGCCTCTATTCCCATGAGGCTTGAGATGGCGGAGGGACGTTGTTGGGGTGAAGAGTGGGGCCCACCGGATTGTTTTGCTTCGGAACTTCTTAACTGGGCTGATAGCCTCTAGTGTTGATTGGACGCCTTGGGAGGGCGTCGCCTATGCCGCCCCAGAGGAGGTTCAAGCGGTCAAATCTCTTACCTCTTGCCGCCTTCTGATGGAGAGTACCGAGTGCAAGCAGTGGTTCCTTGGTGAGCGGGTGTCTCGGCAAGTGGTTGGTGGTTCCCGGTATCGTGTCCCTCATGATCCTCCTGCGATGGATGCTAGTGACCTCTCTGGAGATGCTCTGCTGGCGGCTTTAGCCGGCACCGATGTTTAGGACCATTTTCTTTCTGAGACCGGTTACGAGGCTTACCGCGGCCGTTTCCTGATGCCTAACTTCCCACTCCTGGAGGTGAGTTCTTTTTGTATTTTTGTTTATATTCATTGCCCATGTTTTTTATTTATCTTTTCCTAACTTATTTTGTGCTCGCAGCTTCGCGAGATGTACAGGAGACAGGCTCCTCAGGCTCCCGACCCTACCTCTCCTTGGGATTGGACCGTCAATGTTCTAGGCGCTGATGGCACTCCCCAAGTGATGGAGGTGCCACGAGTCACATGCGGGTACCCTACTCAGCCAACGAGCGTCCTCAATGTTCCTTGGAGTTACGCTGAGGAGGGTCACGCCTTGGCGGCTAGCTTACGGTCCTTGGTCCTCACACGAGACCACCGGGTATGTCTCTAATTTTGCACTTCCTTAAAGTTATGAGGTTCTAACCCTAGATTTTTCCCTTGACAGATGGACGGTATGCGGCAATTCGCCGCCAACCAGATGGCGTCTTTGGTAAGTCTCTAACTTGACTCTATTTTTGTATTTTTTGTGGTTTCCCTACTGATTGCCTCTGTTTTATTTGTGTGTGCAGTACCGTGGAGGTGGAGCTGGCTCATCGAGGACTGGTCCAAGATGCAGGGGTGGTAGGAGGAGGCCGTCGCCGACATACACTCCGGGCGGTCCAACAGAGGACAAAGAAGAGGAGGACTGAGACCTCGCAAGCGGGAATTTTATTCTTTCTTTATGTTTTTGATTGGGTTGTACCAGTGACATGACTATTCGGACAGTGTAGGACAATGTGTAGAACAATTTGTGACTTTTGACAGAGTATTATGATGTTTCGCCTCTTAGGCCGGATAGCTTCCGGTTTAGGGGCGCAGTTGTGTGTTTGTTTTAATTGATATATGTGCACTGTGGTTGTTGGATGTTACTGCGATGGGCAGTTTTGTGATAGTGAGTACTTTTGCCTTGCAGGTGGGATAGTCTGTGAAGCGGGGAGGTGCTGCCAAAATTTCGAATTTTTGCTAGAGCCGTGACAGAAAATATGGCTCGGTATGATCCCACTCAACTCAGAGCTTGGCTGAACATCACGGATGGCGTGGAGCGGATCAACCTTTTTAGCTACGGCTTGACCGAGCTGTTCTCTCTTTGCCAGATGACCCCGAACACCGAGTTCTTGCGTGCTGCTATCGCTCACTGGGACCCGGTAAACCATGCCTTCAATTTCAATGGCCTGGAGATATGCCCCATGTTTGAGGAGTTCTGTGCTATCCTTGGCTTTGATTCTGACTCCGACTTGATTCTCCCTTCTGTTGACACCCTCAGTCCTACGCGAGGTTTGGCTAACTATCTGAATTGCTCAGTCACTATTTCCCGCCGGCTGATTCAAGGTGAGGTTCTCAACATTGCTTCTATTATCGCCCGGTACGCCAGTCCTGGGAATCCCAGCGTGTATGATGCTACCCGTGGGGCCGCTTTGATATTGTGCATGACTTCTCACTTCTTGTTCTTGAGCACTTCCGTTGACTTGGTGCATGTGTGCCTCGGGCTGAAACTTAGCAGGAATCCCATGGCCATGGTTCTAGCTGAAACTTTGAATGGTTTGGATAATGCCTTCAACCAAGGGACTCCTCTTCTTTCTGGGGTGCCTTTGGTGTTACAGGCTTGGCTTTACGAGCACCTTCAGCTGTGGATGGGCCGTATACCACCGGTTTACTTTTGTCGAGCCGTGCTTCATTCTCACTATTCCTTTGCCGATTGGGTGGGCATGATGAGCGCCTTATCTGAGGCTGACATTTGCTGGATCGTGAGGCGTTGGGGCCTCTATGCTATCACCACGAGCCTCAGGGGTCACCAGAGAGTGTGGTTGATGGGTCTGAGAGAGACTTCTTTTTATCATCCTCGCCGTTTGGCCAGACAGTATGGGCAGGTTCAGGAGGTTCCCCGGGGGTTTACTGAGAGGATCTTTGCTTCCAGGATTAGGGCTACCACTATCGCTGCTTTTATTGATGGTTGGACTGACCGAGTAAAGGCCTACTTCTAAAGACTTTTGAAGAAATAAAAGACACTAGACCTGGCTGATTCTGCTCATTCCTCCAAGTGTCTTTGAACATGTGATTGCTTTTCGAAAGACTTTTATTTCTTTGATTTATTCCTGCTTATGTAATTTTCAAAGTTTGTTTCATCGGTGAACCTTGGTTATTTCAGGAATCTTATTTTGTGCATTTTAGCCTTCTAAAAATGTTTTGTAACTTGAGATTTCAATTAATTGTTGCTTTTGGTACTTGTTTGAGCATGCTGGGGTTATTAGAGGCAAACGAGGCGGGTGGCCGAAGTTTGCCCCTAGTTTGGGACATGTATGGTTGTGAGGCAAATGAGGTAGATGACCGACGTTTGCCCCTAGTTTAGAAGAGGTTCAGGCAAACGAAGCGAGTGGCCGAAGTTTGCCCCTAGTTTGGAAGGTGATTTTTGGGTTATGGTAAGGACCGCGACTTTTTTTTTCTCACGTGCTCATAATTTTTGCCTAGGCACCAAGGAGGTGACCTAGCGAGCTATTTTCTCTCTTTTGTTATTGCTCACTTTGGATTTAGCTCTAATTTTTGCCTAGGCGTCCTTTCGGATTTTCAACCTAGCGAGCCATCCTTCTTTTTCTTTTTGAAAGTCTGCCTACGTACCCCCGAGCGGGGATCAGGTCCAACGTAGTTCGGGCCAAAGTTTTGAAAGAAAAGGTTATTTTTGTTGGTGGAGCGACCGAACCGATGTGGTTGCCTACGTATCCCCGAGCGGGAATCAGGTCGAGCGTAGTTCAAAGCAAGGCTTGAAGAAAATGGTTGGGGTATAGTCAAGCATAGTACTTTTTGAGGCGATCCATGTTGATTGGTTCTTTGAACTCGACACCATCGAGGTCCATGAGGTAAGTTGCTCCTCCAGAAAGAATGGTCTTGACGATGTAAGGGCCGACCCATTTTGGCTTAAACTTCCCACGGGGATCAAAGATCGGAGCTCGTAATTCTTTCAGGACAAGGTCGCCCTTGACAATCTTCCTTGGGCGAACTCTTTTGTTGAAAGCATGGGCTATCCTCTTTTGATAGATTCGGACATGGTCGACTTCCGCTAGGCGCTTTTCATCTAAGAGAGCCAATTCTTCGTATCTTTCTCTCAACCAATCCGATTCCAAAATTTCACATTCTGCCATCACGCGTAGGGATGGTAGTTCTATCTCGACCGGAAGTACTGCTTCCATTCCATACACTAATGAGTAAGGCGTTGCTCCTGTGGACGTCCTTATTGATGTTCTGTATCCCCAAAGTGCAAATGGTAGCTTTTCATGCCAGTCTTTGTAGGTATCAGCTGATTTTTGCAGTATGGCCTTGACATTCTTATTTGCAGCTTCGACTGCCCCATTGGTTTGTGGTCTGTACGGGGACGACTTGTGATAAGTGATTTTGTATTCCTCGAACAGATCCCTGACTTCTGCCTTGAAATGACTTCCGTTATCCGAAATAATCTCATGGGGAACTCCATAACGGCATATGAGATTTCTCTTGATGAATTTGGCCACTTCCTTGGCCCCCAACTTGGTATAAGGTGCAGCTTCTACCCATTTCGTGAAGTAGTCTATGGCCACCAGAATATACCAATTTCCATTTGAGGCTTTCGGGATGATTTCACCAATAATATCAATTCCCCAGGTGGAGAATGGCCAAGGCGAGGTCATGCTGTATAGAAGGGATGGTGGCACGTGCATCATGTTTGCATGGATCTGGCACTTGTGACACCTTCTCACGTACTCACAACAATCTTTCTCCAATGTTGTCCAGTAGTACCCTTGTCTTACGATTTTCTTGGCCAGCATGTGACCGTTCATGTGCGGGCCACAGACCCCTTCGTGTATTTCCTCCATCATTCTTTTGGAGCTCTTTCCGAACAGGCAAGTCAGGTTGTGACCGTTGTATCCTTTCTTCAGCAGTTTCCCGCCGCAAATGATGAACTGCGCTGTGAATCTTCGTATGGCCCTTTTGTCTCTCTCGGTGGATTCTTGGGGGAACGTCCCATTTTCTATGAAATCCCAGACGTCTTGGTACCACGGGGCTTCATTCTCTTCTTCCTCGATTATGGCAATCATGTTGAACGAAGGCCTGTACCTCTGCTCAATTACCAAAGGCATCATCTTGACCCCTGCGGGGATTTTGATCATGGAGGCTAAAATGGCCAAGGAATCTGCCAGCTGGTTCTCTTCCCTGGGCAAGTAGAGGAACGTGATGTTCTTGAATTGCCTCTTGAGTTGATCCAGACGGTTATGATAGGGCTTCAACCTTTCTTCTTTTACTTTCCATTCTCCTCTAGCCTGCGATATGATGAGGTTTGAATCCCTGAAGACATCCAACCTCCGAACTTTCAGCTCTAAGGCTGCTTCCATTCCCAGAATGTATGCTTCATACTCAGCAGTGTTGTTGGTGGAGTTATAATTGAGCTTGACTGCTAATGGAGTATGGTCCCCACTCGGCGATACTAAGATTATCCCTACTCCGTATCTCTTCATGTTGGCTGCCCCATCGAAGTACAACTTCCACTGTTCTTCCTTGATTTCCATGATGCTCTCGTCCGAAAACGGAAAGCCCCCACTCTCTTCGGAGTCAACGGCATGCTCTGCGAGGTGCTCAGCTACGGTTCTCCCTTTTACTGACTTGCTCATAACATACTTGATATCGAATTCGGATAATAGAAGTAACCAACGGGATATACGACCGGTCAGGGCAGGTTTTTCGAGGAGGTATTTTAGAGGATCCATGCGGGATATGAGCACAACCGGGAAGGCTAGTATGTAGTGCCTCAGTCGGCGGGTGTACCAAACCAAGGCCCAACACGTTTTTTCGAGGGCAGAGTAGTTGAGCTCATACCCAGTCATCCTCTTGCTGAGGTAGTATATGGCTTTTTCAGAGTGGCTTTCTTCTCCTTCTTGGGCTAACATGCAGCCCATGGCATTTTCGGAGACAAATAGGTAAAGGAATAAGGGCTTATGAGGCGTTGGTGGTGAAAGGACAGGCGGATTTTGAAGGTAGGCTTTTATTTTGTCGAAAGCGGCTTGGCATTGGTCATCCCATTGGAACTTCTCCCCTTTTCTCAACAATCGGAACAGAGGATCGCATGTAGCTGTGAGCTTGGAAATGAAGCGGCTGATGAATTGGATTCTTCCGAGGAACCCCCTTACTTCTTTTTCATTCCGTGGTGGTGTCATTTCGAGGATTGCCTTGATCTTAGAGGGGTCCACCTCTATTCCCCTTTGTGTGATGAGAAAACCCAGGAGTTTACTGGAGGTTACGCCGAAAGTGCATTTCTTTGGATTCAACCTCATCTTGTACTTGCGCAACCTTTCGAAGAACTTTTCCAGCGCTACCAGGTGTCCTTCTCGATCCTTGGATTTCACAATCATGTCGTCTACATATACTTCTACCTCCTTGTGAATCATATCATGCAGCAGAGTGGTGGCAGCTCTTTGGTAAGTCGCCCCCGCGTTCTTGAGTCCGAAAGGCATTACCCGATAGTAGTAGGTTCCCCAAGGGGTGGTGAACGTCGTCTTTTCCCGATCTTCTGGCGCCATTAGAATCTGATTATACCCTGAGAAGCCATCCATGAACGAAAGTAGCTCATGTCCAGTGGTGTTGTCCACCAAGACATCAATGTGGGGAAGCGGAAAGTCATCCTTGGGACTGGCTTTATTTAGATCACGGAAGTCAACGCACACATGAACTTTTCCATCCTTCTTCGGGACTGGCACGATATTGGCAATCCATTCTGGATACTCGGTGACAATGATGAACCCTGCCTTGAACTGCTTTTCCACCTCTTCTTTAACCTTGAGTGCCCATTCCGGTCTCATGCGCCTCAGTTTCTACTTGACGGGTTTAGAATTGGGGAGGAGAGGAATATGATGTTGGACGATGTTGGGATCGACCCCAGGCATGTCTTCGTAAGACCAAGCAAAAACATCTTTAAATTCTTTTAGCAAGAGGGTTAATTTCTCTTTTTCTTTTTTATCAAGAGTTGAGCCAATTTGCACAATTTGTGGATTATCTGTTTCACCTAGGTTAACCGATAAAGTATCTTCGATTATTTCATAAGCAGGTGGTTTTTCAATCAGTTGCTTAAGTTCAATTGGGAGATCCTCGGAGGGATCTGTGCATTCACAAGTGGTAGACACAGAGGAGTAAGCAGAATCGTCTTTTATTTCATTCATGACAGGTGAAGTGATTACATTGGATAGTGGTGGGCTTACAGCAGCCGACTCTAGTACAGACTCGATAATTGGTAGTACAGACTCCGGGGGAATAGGGGATTGGGAGACACAGACAGATGACTCTACAGCCTGGTTGCTCAGACCCTCCTCAGTTGGCTTGATCTGATCATCTTGGCTCTTGGCCCTCTTTTCTTCCTCCTTCTCAGCGGATTCCTCCCACATTTTCTCGATTGCTTCAGTGTCCAGGTATTTCAACCAGTCTTCCTCTGGGGTCTTCTCAACTTCTTCGGGATAGAACGGGTCTTGATATGGGGGCCTCTCGCAGTCAGCGAAGATTTCAAGCCCGGGGTGCCTTCTCCCAGTGGTTTGATGGATCCAGGGTTTGGGAAATCCGAAGTAGGGGAAATCATCTCCTTCTTTGATGAACTGTCCATTCAAAGTCTTGCGGTATGGTGGGAGACCCTTCACCCTTTTCTTCCATGGCCTCTGTAGCTCAGCGTCTTCATCAGTGGGCTTGTACCCCAACCCGAAAGTGCCTTGTTGCCCTTTGATCTGCGGGAATTCCCGAATTCCTTGCTGGCGTCGACCCAACCCCATTCTGGGGAAGTAGTTCATCTTGCGGACAATGTTGACAACTGCAGAGTGGACCTCAGGGAATCGGTCTTCATCATTGATCATATGAACTTCTTCCATGAAGAATCCTCCGATTTCTCCTTCTTCTAGCTCAGGTATTTGGACTTCAAAAATGGGAGCGTAATTTGGGAAAGCTTCGTTACCCCAACTATTACCGAGGATGATCTTTACTTCCTTCTCATGAATGTACTTGATCATTTGATGCACAGTGGATGATACAGCTTTGTTGGCATGAAGCCAAGGCCTTCCAATCAGCAGATTGAACGAGGCAGGTATGTCCATGACTTGAAAGATCTCAGTGCTCACCAAAGACCCTACCCGGATTTGTAGAGAGACAGTTCCCATCACATTTCTCCTGGTGTTATCATAGGCTCTCACGGATTGCACAGATGGCGTGATGTCAAGCACATTGACCCCCAAGGCGGTGGCAGTCCTCAGGGCACAGACATTTAAGGCCGAGCCTGTGTTGACTAGACAAAACGGCACCTGTTGTTCCTTACATCCCACGGTGATGTATAATGCCTTGTTATGTGCGGATCCCTCTGGTGGCAGGTCCTCATCGGAGAATGTAATGATTGGGTCGGGGGTAAGCGCACCCAAGAAAGCTACCATGTCCTCCGGCGCGGCGTCGATGGGGACTTCAATCCCAGCCAAGGCATTCAACACGGCTTGCCTGTGCTTATAGGATGTTACCATGATGTCCCACATCGAGAGATGTGCTTGGGTTTTCTTTAGCTACTTGATCAGCTCATTGTCTTCTTCGATGACCTCATCCATCTTACCCTTCCCCTTGTCTTTAACTGGACCTTTCTCGATGGCTTCAGTAGTAGGCTGCAGAGGCTGTTAGTGACGTCCTGACCTGGTTAAATGATCAATCTTGGCAGGAGTGGGTCCTTCTACAGTCCCATCTTTCTTGAACCAATCACAATCCGTCCCCACAAATGGTTTTTCTGGTTCGTCCCAGATGGAAGCGTCACTCTCCTTGTTAGGATCATACCATTTGAGGTCTACCGCCCCTAGGTCATGCTCTTCCAGGAAGAACAAGTCTTGCTCGTCGTCAAGCTGCTGCTGCCACTCGTCATTCTCCCCTCCGATCAGATGAATTCCCTCAGAATCCGGGATGTCAATGAGGGGTAAGGGTTGTCCTAGGGGGGTGATATAAGCAGCAGGGTTGAAGGGTATAGGGTTGGACTCGATGAGGTTGACATTTTGGTGGTTTGGTAGGGGATTTTGGGTGATATGGGGCTGCTTCGGGGGCGGTTCGATGATATTCCGGTCGATGAGGTCTTGAATATCATGGCGGAGGCGCATGCAATCATCAGTGTTATGGCCAGGGGCTTGGTGGTAGGCGCATCTTTTAGACATATCGCAGTTAGGCAGGGGTGGGGTATTTCGAGACTGGAGTAGTTGGAGATGGCCCTTTTTGAGGAGGCGGTCCAAGGCTGAGGAGAGAGAGATTTCTAGTTTGGAAAAATTGCGAGGGGGCTTTTTCTGGAAAGGGCAGTTGGAGGGATTTGCCTGGTTGGAGGGTTGGTATGGTCTTGGAGGGTATGCCATGGGTTGGCTGCTAAGGGCATTGACATCCGGGGGATTCCGGGAGTAGTTGGGCCTTCTTGGCTGACTCGGAGGGTCTTCCTTTTTGATCTTCCCCTCCCTGATAGCATCTTCGATTCGGGTTCCGACTTCAAACAACTCTTCAAAGGTGGAGATGGACTGGTAGAATAATTTCTCATGATAAAGCGGCTGCAGATTCCGGATGAGCATCCTTACCTGTTCTTTCTCGATTGGCCGGTGGGTCATTTGGGCTACCTTGTTCCTCCATCTGCTCAGAAATGCAGCGAAGGATTCATTGTTGCTTTGCCGGGTTGTTTCCAAATCCCTGATGGTGACATCCAGCTCTTGATTGTAGGAGTAATGATCGACGAAGACTCGAACAATGTCCTCCCAGGCCCGGGTTTTGGAGGCTTCCAAGGTTAGGAACCACGATAGTGCAGACTTTGCAAGGGTTTACGGGAACAACATCGCAATGTGTTCGTGGGTACAACCCATGGATTGGAAGATGCTCATACATAGCTTCATGTGACTTTTTAGGTTTCCAGTTCCGTCAAAACGGTCGATGGCAGGCATTTTGAAGTTCTCCGGCAGTTTCAATTTGACAGGCTCAAAAAGGCCTTCCAGGTCTAGCATGTAATCATCGATTCCCTTGCACTTTATCAGTACGCTCTCTAGTTTGTCGACCTTGTCCATTTTCTCTTGGAGCTTCTTTTCATACGCAAGCGGTGGAACCCCTTGAAACCAATTTTCCTCCCCATTATTCTCATGTAGAGGAGGTTTGAACCCTGGTGGCGGAAACCCGGGCGGAGGTTGCGGCTGCTGCTGCTTTAGTTCTTCCATGAACTTCAGGACTTGGGCTAGACTGTCGGACTGTTGGTTTATAGTTGCTCCCAACTCGGTAACCTTGTTTTCCAATTCTTCTCTATTCATGTTGAAGTAGGCCGTCGGACTGATTCTGACCAGACGATTATCTGAACTCCTAGTCCAAGACGAGGATTCCGGCTGCTGACCTTGGGAATCTATATTGACCTGACAGATTTTGAGAGAAAGGGGTGTATCAGATCCTGACAGTGACGACTTTTAGACAGACAAAGACAGTGACGTGGACTGACTCGAGACAGTGCGTGCAGAGAGATGAGAATGGTGTATGCATGGGAGACAAGCATGCGGATGTAGGCCCTAATCTGTATGATGTTCCTATTTCTAACAGATAGAGGTTAAGCAATTAAGGTCCTAACCATATGGAGTGTGCCAATCTTACTTTCCAGTACGATCACCAAGGGATAACAGGGGTTTTCAGATATTTCTGATTGACTGGGACAGAGTTTCTGGGAGAAACTGGTAAGTACGGTTATATCTGGGATATCTGGATAGAGTTTCTGGGAGAAACTGGTAAGTACGGTTATATCTGGGATATTTGGACAGAGTTTCTGGGAGAAACTGGAAGTACGATTATATCTGGGATATTTGGACAGAGTTTCTGGGAGAAACTGGTAAGTACGGTTATATCTGGGATATTTGGACAGAGTTTCTGGGAGAAACTGGTTAATACAGTTATGGTGATCGTACTTTCTAGCAGGTCTTCATACTCCTATGTCTCAGGACCGACAAACAAGGTTTGCGGTGTATATCCTTGTGAGCACGGAGCAGACATCCTTGTCATGGTGCCTAGGCAGGTCAACTCAATGTGATCACATGTGAGTGATTGCCTTGGGAATCATAAAAAGGAGGTCCTATTCTATGCCACATAAGCATCTACACCGCGCGGGTAATCCCGTCAGGGCATACAACAGTTATATCACATTGTCCTATCTGAAAAGATAAATGAACAGTTCTATGAAAGGTTCTACAGGAATCTATATGCAAAGGCTGGGTTTAGTCAAAGAGGGTCCGTTGACGAGAGTTCCAATATACCGTCAGAGAGACAGTACGGAGGTTTTTACTCTTTTTGATATACCTTGGAAGGTACAGTATCAACGGTGACTTGTGCCCTGGCACAGCAAGACCTGAACAATGTCAGCGCCGCGTTTCAGACACAGTCGGAGGGGGGGGGGGGAAATGCAAGAGTGCAATGTGGTGAACCAAACACAGTAAAAAAATGATTTTAAGGATGCTTTTTATGAGTCAAACCTCTGTATTATTTTGTTTTAAAATAAAGATCCCCAGCAGAGTCGCCAGATTGTGGAGACCGGGCTTCCACCTCTTTGTTATGTTTTGAAATTCGTTTGATTTTTGAATCAAGGAAAGAGAAAATGGTCTGTTGAAAACAGATACAGAGTCGCCACTTGGTCTTTAAGGAACCAAGAAACCTAATTTGACTCACCCAAATGGATAAAGGGCACCGGTCCTTCATAACCAAAGAACTTGGCTCGGGGTTTTGGTACGAGAGAGAAAGGAGCCTTTGTCGCGACTAAAACACCCTCAACTCGCCCCGTCTCTCGACGGGCCTCAATTAGCATCCAAATAATCATCTTATACTATGTATGGTTCGACAATTAATACTATGATAGTATATTACATTACATAAGAAACTTGAAAATGGAAGATCAAAAGATAAAATATCATTCATAAGATCTAAGTCAAATATCATGTAATGTAAAAGAAAGATCACACGAATAATCCTAGGAAAAATCATCTAATCATGTATCAAGTAATTAGTTTCCTTAATCTAAGGGGACATGAATTGTTCTTGAAACAAATAATCAAAGAAATCAAAATATGCTTAGCAAACTAAAATGATGCATGTTAATTTTGAGAAAAGAAGATTTCTCAGTCCCCGGGACGGATGAGAAAGGATGATTAGATCGAGGGGGAAGCATGAATGTGTGATCAAATTCATTCCTTATAATCTTCTTAGATTAAGAGTTACAAAAAATCCCAAATCTTGCATGAATGCATTGTATGTATCTAAAAATGTGCAAAGGTTGTAGTGTGTTTTGTGTACATGGATTTCTAAAATGACTTAGAAGTCTAAAATGTGCATGAATGAATGGATTAAATCAACATGGGATATATACAAATGTAGTATGAACTACTTCCTAAGATATGAGCTAATTTGGAATGCATATAAGCATTAAATCAAAGAATGAAAGTTAAGGTATGCTTGCTGTGAATAGTGGACAGAACAGTAACATGATCTTGTAAAAATGGAAACGAGGGGTTAGGAATGTTTTCAATGCATGATATTTTATGGAGATGTTCCTTATTGTGTCTAGAACACAAACAAAAAAGCCAATCCTTAATAACTATCACAAATTGAGAGAAATCATATAAACAACAGAGGTCACTCAGAAACAGAGTTTGTACTATCGACTGAAATGTTGAAAAATCTTAGAAAATGAAAACGAATGATCTAGAGGCCCATTTTATACCGAAAGTTTTCTAAGACATTTAATTTTAAAGGAAAAATAAGTTAGGACCACCCCTTTTGGAAAAGTTTTCTGGAAAAGAGGTTGTAAGTTGACCAAGCTGCTGTGACAGCAAAAAACAGAATATTTGGAAGGAATATTGGGATCCAAATGGACCATTTCCAAGTACTTCCAAGTCAAACCAAAAATCATGGGTGTTCTCCAATGAGTTAGGAAGACTTTCCAAGTGGCCTTGCATCCATATGTTGAGTATTGAGTTCTAGAGAAATCTTTGAACTCAACTCACTCACTATTTTGACTCATTATTTTGAAGATTTTGGAGAAAATAAAGTTTTGTTTCTTGAAACCAAATGAGAGGGATTGAGAGGGGTTTTGAAATAGATGTTTTGAAGACATATTTTTAACACTCAATAAGGATCATAGCCACTTAGAATACCTACATCAAACTCATCATTAAGAACCTCCAAGATTGTTGAAGAGATTTATTTATTTTTTGAACATAACTTCAATACATTCCAAGAATACCTTGGAAGTATTGAGGTTATGATCATCATCTATCAAACATGTTTTTGAGGTCAAGAGCTACTATCCATAAGGATTCACTCACCCCAAACTTCATGTCATCACTTAGATGATGATGAACTAGTAAGTAAATAAAGAAAATAAAAAATAAATGGGATAAGAAGAGATGAACAATAAATGAACAAGCAAGTAGATAATGATCAATAGATGATATTCATGAAGCATGAGACTTGTAGATTGGTGTTTCACTCATATGTAATGACACTAGACATGGAAGAAGCTTCCATTCTCTTAAATGCTCACTAAAATGGTGGTTGGGAGTATTGAATGTTGAAGTAAATGGAAGTAATGAAGTAAAAACAAAGTTAGAACTCACTTTTGTTTTTGAAAATCAAAGAAAAAGCTCCTTTTCTCTCTGCTCTAACCTTATCTCTACAACTTTCTCTCCCAAACTTTTTCAAAACTCACATTTGACTCCCCTAAAATGAGGAGTAATGGGGTGTTTATATAGGCCAACTTGGGGTGTTTTTGGGATTTAGAAAGTACTCCCATTGGCTCCAAACATCTGAAATCATAAAACTATGCCGTTTTGGCTTTTAATTAATCAAAATGGGACCACAAACTTAATTACAAAAATACACTGTTCTGGAGGAGAGTGTCGCGGCGGCACTGGGCCAGTGCCGCGGCGGCAGTGCTCCTCCATTCGTCTGGATAATGCTGTTTAGGCCCCCTGAAGTTCCGGTATTCGCGAAAAGGCCCTATTTTGTCCAAAATTCACAGAAAATGCATACAAACTCCAAATCGAGATTGTGATATACCGTTGGAAAGGTAATGGAGTCTACTTTACATAAAAATAGTTCGGGGATAGGTCACTTTGAAAAGTTTTGCGGTATTCGCGATAAAAGCCGATTTGATCGCCTTTTTCACCTTTGGAAATTCATAATAAATTCGTTTTAAATCCCGAAATTATGTATGACATACCGTTGGAAAGCTATTGACCTCTACTATCCATGAAAAATATTTGAAAATTGTTTCGGCGCCCCGGTTCCGAAGTCAAATTTTGGTCAAACTGGTCAAACCTGGGATTCCTGGGAAGTTCTGGAAACCTCCGGGAGTTCCCGAGAGCTGATGTTTTCGCTCGATTTTCTTTTGGAACTTGTTTTAACACCTTTTTTATGATTTAGAATGATTTTGGTGAATTCGGACGATTTCGGTCAAACTTGGTCAAACCTGGTCAAACCTTGGTCAAACCTAGTCAAACCTTGGTCAAACCGGTCAACGGGGACTTTCCGGGAACTTCCGGGACTTCCGGGGGTCTCTGGGAGCTGACGATTTCATCCGATTTTTCTTAAAAACTCATTTTATCACTTTTCTTACAGCGTAGCATGTTTTCAGAACTTTGGGACCAAATCTGGGAGTTTTCGGGCTTTCAGGGGCATTTTGGTCATTCTGAGCATTCTGAGAGATAGAGCTGACTTCCGAGAGTCCTTTTGAGTCTTTTACGATCATTGTGAACCACCAAGCTATGGGTCTCCTAAATCTGATAGCCGACAAAATGGGGTGTCTACAGGAAGAGAACCAGCTAGCTGATTCGTTGGCTACCTTAGCCTCCATGATCAAAATTCCTGTGGGAGTCAGGATGATGCCTTTGGTAATTGAGCAAAGGTACAAGCCTTCGTTCAACATGATCGCCGCAATCGAAGCAGAAGAGAATGAAATACCGTGGTATCAAGATGTCTGGAACTTCATAGAAAATGGAACGTACCCCCAAGAATCTACCGAAAAAGACAAAAGGGCCATTCAAAGATTCGCAGCGCAATTCATCATTTGCGGTGGAAAACTGCTGAAGAAAGGATACAATGGTCACAACCTGGCTTGCTTGTTTGGGAAAAGCTCCAGAAGAATGATGGAGGAAATACACGAGGGGGTATGCGGCCCGCACATGAACGGTCACATGCTGGCCAAGAAAATCGTAAGGCAAGGGTACTATTGGACAACACTGGAGAAAGATTGTTGTGAATACGTGAGAAAGTGTCACAGGTGCCAGATCCATGCGAACATGATGCATGTACCACCATCCCTTCTATACAGCATGACCTCACCTTGGCCATTCTCCACCTGGGGAATCGATATTATCGGTGAAATCATTCCGAAAGCTTCAAATGGAAATCGGTACATTCTGGTGGCCATAGACTACTTCACAAAATGGGTAGAAGCTGCATCCTATACCAAGTTAGGAGCCAAGGAAGTGGCCAAATTCATCAAGAGAAATCTCATCTGCCGTTACGGAGTTCTCCATGAGATTATTTCGGATAACGGAAGTCATTTTAAGGCAGAAGTCAGGGATCTGTTCGAGGAATACAAAATCATTTATCATAAGTCATCACCGTACAGAGCGCAAACTAATGGGGCAGTCGAGACTGCAAACAAGAATGTAAAGGCCATACTGCAGAAATCAGTCGATACTTACAAAGACTAGCATGAAAAGCTACCGTTCGCACTTTGGGGATACAGAACCTCGATAAGGACGTGTACAGGAGCAACGCCTTACTCACTAGTGTATGGGATGGAAGCGGTACTTCCGGTCGAGATAGAATTACCGTCCCTACGCGTGATGACAGAATATGAAATTTCGGAGTCCGATTAGTTGAGGGAAAGATACGAAGAATTGGCCCTCATAGATGAAAAGCGCCTAGCAGCAGTCGACCATGTTCAAATCTATCAAAAGAGGATAGCCCGTGCCTTCAACAAAAAGGTTCGTCCGAGGAAGATTGTCAAGGGTGACCTTGTCCTTAAGGAGTTGCAAGCTCCAATCTTTGATCCCCGTGGGAAGTTTAAACCTAAATGGGTCGGCCCTTACATCGTCAAGACTGTTCTTTCCGGAGGAGCAACTTATCTCATCGACCTCGATGGTGTCGAATTCAAAGAACCAATCAACATGGATCGTCTCAAAAAGTACTATACTTGACTATTCAATAACCTTTTCTTTCAAGCCTTGCCTTGAACTACGCTCGACCTGATTCCCGTTCGGGGATACGTAGGCAACCACATCGGTTCGGTCGCTCCACCAACAAAAATAACCATTTTCTTTCAAGCCTTGCCTTGAACTACGCTCGACCTGATTCCCGCTCGGGGATATGTAGGCAACCACATCGGGTCGGTCACTCCACCAACAAAAATAACCATTTTCTTTCAAGCCTTGCCTTGAACTATGCTCGACCTGATTCCCGCTCGGGAATACTTAGGCAACCACATCGGTTCGGTCGCTTCACCAACAAAAATAACCATTTTCTTTCAAGCTTTGGCTTGAACTACGCTCGACCTGATTCCCGCTCGGGGATACATAGGCAACCACAACGGTTCGGTCACCACACCTACCTAAAATCAACTCGCTTCTTTCCGACCATGGCCCGAACTACGTTGGACCTGATCCCCGCTCGGGGGTACGTAGGCAGACTTTCATTAAAAAAAAGGGATGGTTTGCTAGGTTGAAAATCTGAAAGGACGCCTAGGCAAAAGTTAGAGCTAAATCCAAGGTGAGCAATAACAAAAAAGAGAAAAGAGCTCGCTAGGTCACCTAACTGGTGTCTAGGCAAAAGTTATGAGCATTTGAGAGAATAAAGTTGCGGCCCTTACCATAACCCAGAAGTCACCCTCCACACTAGGGGCAAACTTCGGCCACTCGCCTCGTTTGCCTGAACCTCTTCTAAACTAGGGGCAAACGTCGGTCATCTACCTCATTTGCCTCGCAACCATACATATCCCAAACTAGGGGCAAACTTCGGCCACCCGCCTCGTTTGCCTCTAATCGTCCTAGCATGCCCAAGCAAGTACCAAAAGCAACATCTAATTGAAATCTCGATTACAAAATGTTTTTAAAAGCTAAAATGCATAGAATGAGATTCCCAAAGTAACCAAGGCTCACCGATAAACAAACTCTGAATATTACATAAGCAGGAAAGATAAAAAAATAAAATAAAAGTATTTCGAAAAGCAATCACACATGTTCAAAGACACTGGGAGGAATGAGCAGGATCAGTCAGGACTAGTTTTATCTTTGTGTCTTTTATTTCTTCAAAATAGGCCCTTGCTCGGCTGACCCAGCCCCTGATGGAAGCAGCAATGGTAGTGGTTCTTACTCTGGAAGCAAAGACCCTCTCAGTAAACCCCCGGGGGACCTCTTGAATTTGCCCATACTGTCTGGCCAACCGAGGAGGATGATAGAAGGAGGTCTCTCTCAGTTCCATCAGCCACACCCTCTGGAAATCCCCGAGACTAGTGGTAATAGCATAAAGGCCCCAACGCCTCACGATCCAGCAAATGTCAGCCTCAGATAAGGCACCCATCATACCCACCCAATCAGCAGAAGTAAAATGAGTATGAAGCACAGCTCTGCGAAAATAAACTGGCGGCACATTACCAGTCCATAACTGAAGACGCTCGTAGAGCCAAGCCTGTAACACCATAGGCGCCCCAGAAAGTAGAAGCGTTCCCTGACTTGAAGCGCGATCCTAACCATTCAGGGTCTCGGCCAAAACCATGGCCATGGGGTTCTTACCTGCCTTCAGTCCAAGACATACATGCACTAAGTCGCTAGAAGTACTCGAGAACAAGAAGTGTGAAGTCATGCACAATATCAAAGCGGCCCCGCGGGTAGCATCATACACGCTGGGATTCCCAGGACTAGCATATCGAGCAATTATGGAAGCAATGTCAAGAACCACACCTTGAAGCAGCCGGCGAGAAATAGTGATGGAACAATTCAGATATTCAGCCAAGCCTCGCGTAGGACTGAGGGTATCAACAGAAGGGAGAATCAGGTCCAAATCAGAATCATAGCCAAGGATGGCACAGAACTCCTCAAACAAGGGGCATATCTCCAAGCCATTGAAATTGAAGACATGGTTCACCGGGTCCCAGTGAGCAATAGCAGCGCGCAAGAACTCAGTGTTCAGGGCCATCTGGCAAAGAGAGAATAGCTCGGTTAGGCTATAGCTAAAGAGGTTGATCCGTTCCACACCATCCGTGATGTTTAGCCAAGCTGTGAGTTGAGCGGGATCATACAAAGCCATGTTTTCGGTCGCAGCTCTAGAAAAATTCAAAATTTTGGCAGCACCTCCCCATTTCACGGACTATCCCACCTGCAAGGCAAAATACTCACTATCACAAATCTGCCCATTGTAGTAACATCCAACAATCACAGTGCACACATATCATCACACAGTCATCAACTAAAACAAGCACACAACTGCGCCTCCAAACTGGAAGATATCCGGCCTAAAAGGCGAAACGTCATAGTACTCTGTCAAAGGTTACAAACTGTTCTACACATCATCCTACACCGTCCAAATAAGTCATGTCACCGGTACAACCCAATCGAAAACATAAAAAGAAAATAAAGTAAAGTCCCCGCTTGAGGGGTGGCCTCAGTCCTCCTCTTCTTCGTCCTCCGTCGGACCGCCCGGCGTGTATGTCGGCGACGGCCTCCTCCTACTACCCCTGCACCTTGGACCAGTCCTCGACGAGCCAGCTCTGCCTCCCCGGTACTGCATACACAAATAAAATGAAGGCGATCAGTAGGGGAACAACAAAAAAATACAAAAATACAGAGTCGAGTCAGGGACTTACCAAAGACGCCATCTGATTAGCGGCAAATTATCGCATGCCATCCATCTGTCAATGGTAAAATCCAGGAAGAGAACCTTATAACCTTAAAGAGTGCAAAAATTAGAAACATACCCGGTGGTCTCGTGTGAGGACCAAGGACCGTAGGCTAGCCGCCAAGGCATGACCCTCCTCAGCGTAACTCCAAGGAACATTGAGGACGCCCGCTGGCTGAGTAGGGTACCCACATGTGACTCGCGGCACCTCCATCACTTGGGGAGTGCCATCAGCGCCTAGGACGTTGATGGTTCAATCCCAGGGAGGGATAGGATCGGAAGCCGGAGGAGCCTGTCTCCTATACATCTCGCAGAGCTGTAGGCACAAAACAAGTTAGGGAAAAGATAAATCAAAAACATAGGCAATGGATAAAAAACAAAAAAACATAAAACTCACCTCCAGGAGTGGGAAGTTGGGCATTAGGAAACGACCACGGTAAGCCTCATAATCGGTCTCAGAGAGAAAATGGTCCCAAACATCGGTGCCAGCCAAGGCCGCCAGCAGAGCATCACCAAAAAGGTCACTAGCATCCATCGCAGGGGGATTATGAGGGACACGATACCTGGAACCACCAACCACCTGCCGAGACACTCGCTCACCAAGGAACCACTGCCTGCACTCGGTACTCTCCATCAAAAGTCGACAAGAGGAAAGAGGTTTGACCGCTTGTATCTCCTTAGGGGCGGCATAGGCAACGCGCTCCCAAGGAGTCCAATCAACATTAGCAGCCGTCAGTCCGGTTAGGAAGTTTCTGAGCAAAATAATCCGGTGGGCCCTACTTTTCACCCCGACAACATCCCTCTGTCATCTCAAGCCTCGTGGGAACAAAGGCACAGGAGCCATACCATCCTGGTCTTTGCCTGATTCATCCGCAGGGGAGGGAGCCAACATCTTCAGGTACTCGAAGCTCCAAAGCTGCACAGACAAAGGAAAAAATCAGAAAAAGTACAGAAATTGAAAAGTCGGAATATAAAGCAAGATGCAGCACATACCTCCCAAGCTCGCCAAAATCCCCCCGTCGATTTAACATCACCTCGGGAAACCTCACCCATGTGCTTGTAAAGATGGGCCAAGGCAGCACCGCCCCAGTCGTAAGAAGGGATCTCATCAATGGTCGCTAGGCAAGAAAGAAGTCTCAAGTTCACCCGATCATTCCGCGTCGCAAAGATTGAGCAACCAAGGACATATAGGAGATACACCCTCAAAAGCTAGGAATTGTTCAGGTTATGATTCCCTCTGCCATAAGCTCGGTAAAGCCAACCACAAGGAAACCAGTGCCTCTCCAAATTGGGGGGAACAACCCCAATCAACATCTCTACAGCCTCAAGGTCGATCTCATAGAAATAATCCAGAATTAGGCGTTTCCCGCCTACCCTCAAATCGATAATCATAGAGAAGTCGAAGGGCGTCATGGTCATCTCGCCGAACGGCAGGTGGAAAGTATTGGTGGTGTCCCACCACCTCTCAGCCAAAGCATAAAAGTGTGCCAAATCATTGCTGCTCTTTGAAACCAGACGGACAAAGCCCCCGAACCCGGCACCGTCGACCATCCTCTTGACGGTGGGCGAGAGTTGAGTATACCACAGGAAAGCATGAGCGAGGCTACCGTGGCCTGTCAATGCTACTTCCGACACCTGCACATACCAGAGACGACAAAAGCGATGCACAAAATCACTATTCACGACCCGAGGTCCAAATTCGCAAAATCAACATTTTGAGCACAAATCGAACTTCTAACGATCTCTAGGTGCACACTACGGCTCACAAAATTATCACAATACATGAAAATAGTCCTAAATGTCGAAAGTTTCACATACCAAGCTCGCTAGAGCCGCGGCCGAAAGATGATGTTGGGGGTCCCGTAAAATCAAGTCCGGGGTTTGCATCTCGGCTTTCATCCGTTCCTTGGCCTTCTTAGACGGTCTCCTCGAGCTCGAAGCCATGGATCTACAAAGAAAATGGAAGTCAAAGTTAAGATTTCTTCTTGAAAATTTGAGCAAACCAAAACACCAATCAAAATTCCAACTACAAGGTAGGATTACTCACCTGAGTGCGCACAAGCTGTGTTTTGGCGATTTTTGGCTCCAAAAACACCCCAAAATGGCCTAGAATGAGCTTCAAAAGCTCAAAAACCCGAGATATACAAAGATGGATTCCGGCCACCCAGTGCCGCCGCGACACTAGCCAACTGCCCCGCGACAGTGGCCCAGTGCCGCCGCGGCACTGCTCCCCGCAGGCCCCGCTTTGCCCCGTTTTGCTTTGTTTCGCTCCGTTTTGACCTGTTTTGGCCTTTTTCAGCCTATTTTTGGCCCCGATCAGCCCTGGTGGCCCATTCCGGTCAAGATTTGTAAGGTTTTACCCCAAGCAGGCTGAAAGTTGTCAGAACTACCTCTGGCAGGCAGAAACTGAAAAAAATTGACTCCCAAAGACCCGAATCGGCTATTTCAAAACAACCGCCGTAAATTTTGATCAAACACGAGAATTCCGAGAACGAATCCTGGATTTTGGCCAAGGCACCAAAAAAATAGAAGAAGAGATTCCCCAAGAACCCCGCATCATCCCCCGAGGACAGAAGCGGAAAGATACCAGCTCCCGGAAGCCCCGATCGGCCCTCTTGGATTGAGCACCGCAAGATTTGATCAACCGTGAGAGATTCAGAGATGGCTCCTGGTTTCCAATCAAGAAAAGAGATTCCCCGAGAACCCGCATCATCCCCCGAGGACAGAAGAAGAAAGATACCGGCTCCCGGAGGCCCCGACCGGCCCTCTTGGATTGAGCACTGCAAGATTTGATCAACCGTGAGAGATTCAGAGATGGGTCCTGGTTCCCGATCAAGAAAAGAGATTCCCCGAGAACCCCACATCATCCCCCGAGGACAGAAGCGGAAAAATACCAGCTCCCGGAGGCCCCGACCGGCCCTCTTGGATTGAGCACCACAAGATTTGATCAACCGTGAGAGATTCAGAGATGGGTCCTGGTTCCTGATCAAGAAAAGAGATTCCCCGAGAACCCTACATCATCCCCCGAGGACAGAAGCGGAAAGATACCAGCTCCCGGAGGCCCCGACCGGCCCTCTTGGATTGAGCATCGCAAGATTTGATCAACCGTGAGAGATTCAGAGATGGGTCCTGGTTTCCGATCAAGAAAAGAGATTCCCCGAGAACCCCGCATCATCCCCCGAGGACAGAAGCAGAAAGATACCGGCTCCCGGAGGCCCCGACCGGCCCTCTTGGATTGAGCACCGCAAGATTTGATCAACCGTGAGAGATTCATAGATGGGTCCTAGTTTCCGATCAAGAAAAGAGATTCTCCGAGAACCCCGCATCATCCCCCGAGGACAGAAGCAGAAAGATACCGGCTCCCAGAGGCCCCGACCGGCCCTCTTGGATTGAGCACCGCAAGATTTGATCAACCGTGAGAGATTCAAAGATGGGCCCTGGTTTTTGATCAAGAAAAGAGATTTCCCGAGAACCCTGCATCATCCCTCGAGGACAGAAGCAGAAAGATACCGGCTCCCGGAGGCCCCGACCGGCCCACAAGATTTGATCAAGAGAAGCGGTTGAGATCCCAGAAAGAGTCGCTTCATCCCCAGCGGATTCGGATTAATCCTCAGCGGATTCGTACACCGTCAGTTCAATCACAATAGTCCATTGTCGGCTCATCATCTCGATTTAAACAGCGTCGGTTCATTAGTCATCATCGCTCTCATTTAAAATATGCCATGGGGCTTCCATATTCATCACATGACATCTCAGGATTTCATGATCATCCCTTGACTTCTGTGTTCGTCTCTTAATTTCCAGGGCTCCCATGTCCGTCGGTTATTTGCCAAAAGGCGTCTTCGATTATAGTCCTCTGAGACCCCACACCCAGTTACGTTCTCTTACGAAGCACACTTCCCAAAATTCAGAAGTTTGCCCCTAGACTCAGAGCCTTTTAAAAATCTTGGTATCCCTATTCGGGTCAATAACCGCATCATAGTCAGAAGCACCAGTACGACACCAGCCTACTCGGAGTGGCACACCCTACAGCATACTAGGATCATACAATAGGCATAATAGGATTCATAACACAACTCATATCACATCCATGCATTGCATATCATCCTCATAGCATCGCATCCGCATGTCTTGTTGTGCATGTGTGATTTGTTCCTTTGCGCCCCGAACTACGTCCTGGTCTGATTCCCCTTGGGATACGTAGGCAGCTCACGCAGAGCACGACCAGCACTAGCCTCAGCATTATTGCATCTTTTGCAACGCATTTTATCCTATATCTATAGCCTCCAAAAAGTCCTGTCTCTTCAAAACTTTGGCACTCGCTTGCGACATGCGTTCCCTCGCAAGTTCTTGCCAAAGAGGAGAAAACTGTAGACACCCCATTTTGTCGGCTATCAGATTTAGGAGACCCATAGCTTGGTGGTTCACAATGATCGTAAAAGACTCAAAAGGACTCCTGAAAGTCAGCTCTATCTCTCAGAATGCTCAAATTGACCAAAATGCCCCTGAAAGCCCGAAGACTCCCAGATTTGGTCCCGAAGTTCTGAAAACATGCTATGTCATAAGAAAAATGATAAAATCAGTTTTTAAGTAAAACTGGAAGAAATCGTCAGCTCCCAGAGACCCCCGGAAGTCCCGGAAGTTCCCCGAAAGTCCCCATTGACCGGTTTGACCAAGGTTTGACCAGAGTTTCACCAAATTTGACCAAGTTTGACCAAAATCGTCCGAATTCACCGGAATCAGTAGAAAAGTATTAAAATGAGTTTTAAAAGAGAATCGAGCGAAAACGTCGGCTCCTGGGAGCTCCCGGAGGTTCCCAAGACTTCCCGGGAATCCCAGGTTTGACCAGTTTGACCAAGATTTGACTTTGGAATCGGGGCACCGAAAATTTTTTTTAAATATTTTTCATGGATACTAGAGGTCAATAGCTTTTCAACGGTATATCACACATAATTCCTGGATTTAAAACGAATTTATTTTGAATTTCCGAAAGCGAAAAAGGCGATCAAATTGGCTTTTATCGTGAATGCCGCAAAACTTTTCAAAGTGACCTATCCCTGAACTATTTTTTATGTAAAAGTAGACTCCATTACCTTTCCAACGGTATATCACAACCTCAGTTTGGAGTTCGTACGCATTTTCTGTGAATTTCGGACGAAATAGGGCCTTTTCGCGAATACCGGAACCTCAGGGGGCCTAAACCGCATTATCTGGACGAGGGAGGAGCAGTGCCGCCGCAGCACTGGCCCACTGCCGCCGCGGCACTGGCCCACTGCCGCCGCGGCACTGGCGCAGTGCCGCCGCGACACTCCCCTCCAAAACAGTGTATTTTTGTAATTTTTTTTGGGGTCCCATTTTGATTAATTAAAAACCAAAACGACGTAGTTTCATGATTTCAGATGTTTGGGACCAATGGGAATACTTCTAAAACCCCAAAACCATCCCAAGTTGGCCTATATAAACCCCCCATTGCTCTTCATTTTGGGGAAGTCAAATGCAAGTTTAGAGAAAGTTTGGGAGAGAAAGTTGTAGAGATAAGGTTAGAATAGAGAAGAAGAAGCTTCCTTCTTTGATTTTTCAAAACAAAAGTGAGTTCTAAACTTTGTTTTTACTACATTACTCCCATTTACTTCAACATTCAATACACCCAACCATCATTTTAGTGAGCATTTAAGAGAGTGGAAGCTTCTTCCATGTCCAATGTCATTACATATGAGTGAAACACCAATCTACAAGTTCAATACTTCATGAATATCATCTATTGATCATTATCTACTTGCTTGTTTATTCATTGTTTATCTCTTCTCACCTCATTTCTTTTTTGATTTTCTTTATTTACTTACTAGTTCATCATCATCTAAATGATGACATGAAGTTTGGGGTGAGTGAATCCGTATGGATAGTAGCTCTTGACCTCAAAAACATGTTTGATAGATGCTGATCATAACTTCAATACCTCCAAGGTATCCTTGAAGTGTATTGAAGTTATGCTCAAATAAAAATAAGTCTCTCCAACAATCTTGGAGGTTCTTGATGATGAGTTGAATGTTGGCATTTTAAGTGGTTGTAATCTCTATTAAGTATTGAAAATACACTTTCAAAACCCCTATTTCAAAACCCCCCTCAATCCCTCTCATTTTGATTTCAAGAAAGAAAACCTTATTTTCCCCAAAATCTTCAAAACAGTGAGTCAAAACAGTGAGTGAGCTGAGTTCAAAGATTTCTTTAGAACTCAATACTCAACATATAGATTCAAGGCCACTTGGAAAATCTTCCTAACTCATTGGAGAACACCCATGATTTTTGGTTTGACTTGGAAGTACTTGAAAATGGTCCATTTGGACCCAAACATTCCTTCCAAACATTCTGTCTCTGCTGTCACAGCAGCTTGACTAACTTCCAACTTCTTTTTTCAGAAATATTCTCCAAATGGGGTGGTCCCAACTTATTTTTCCCTTACACATCAATGTCTTAGGGAACTCTCTGTATAAAATGGGCCTCTAGAGCATTCTTTTTCATTTTCTACGATTTTTCAACATTTCAGTCGACAGTACGGACTCTGTTTCTGAGTGACCTCTGTTTTTCATATGATTTATCTCAATCTGTGATAGTTATTAAAGATTGGCTTTTTGGGTTGTGTTCTAGACACAATAAGGAAAATCTCCATAAAAAATTATGCATTGAAAACATTCCTAACCCCTCTTTTCCATTTTTACAAGATCATGTTACTGTTCTGTCCACTATTCACAGCAAGCACCTTTTAACTTTCATTCTTTGATTTGATGCTTATATGCCTTCCAAATTAGTTCATATTTTAGGAAGTAGTTCATACTACAATTGTACATATCCCATGATGATTTCATTCATTCATTCATACACATTATAGACTTCTAAGTCATTCTAAGAATCCATGAACACAAAGCACACTACAACCTTGGCACATTCTAGATACATACATTGCATCCATGCAAGATTTGGGGCCTTCATGGCTCCTAATCTAGGAAGATTATAAGGAATGAACTTGATCACACGTTCATGCTTCCCCCGATCTAATCATCCTCTCTCATCCATCCCGGGGATTGAGAGGTCTTCTTTTCTCAAAGATTAACATGCATCATACTAGCTTGTTAAGCATATTTTGATTTCTTTGTTTATTGTTTCAATAACAATTCATGTCCCCCTTTAGATTAGGAAGTCTTGATTAATTGATATATGATTAGACGATTTTTCCTAGGTTTATTTGTGTGATTTTCACTTTACATTGTATGATATTTGACTTAGATTTTATGAATGATATCTTATCTTTTGATTTTCAATTTCAAGATTCTTATGTGATGTAATATACTATCATAGTATTAATTGTCGAACCATACATAGTATAAGATGATTATTTGGATGCTAATTAAGGCCCGTCGAAAGACGGGGCGAGTTGAGGGTGCTTTAGTCGTGACAAAGGCTCCTTCCTCTCTCGTACCGAAACCCCGAGCCAAGTTCTTTGGTTATGAAGGGCCGGTGCCCTTTATCCGTTTGGGTGAGTCAAATTAAGTTTCTTGGTTCCTTAAAGACCAAGTGGCGACTCTGTATCTATTTTCAACAGACCTATTTTCTTTTCTTTGATCAAAATCAAACAAGTTTCAAACAAACAAAACAAAGCGGTGGAATCCCGGTATCCACAGTTCCAACACCCTTGATTTCTCCAACTGTGTTGTTCGCCATATAGACTTTTCCCTCCATCGATTTGTAGGACGAGAACCAATCTACATGCGAACACAAGTGAGCAAAACAAGCTGAATCAAGAACCCAATTCGTGGTTTTCTGCTCCTCCTCTGTAATTGTCATGACTTCTACGACATCTTCATCCGAATGTTCCAACACGTTTATAGCGGTACCACTATTATTGTAACAACCCTAAAATTTTAATGTAAATAATTATTTTAATTATTATTTTCAGTTAGCAATATTATATGAGTGTGCCTATGTAAGAAACGTGTTTGAAAATTTTAAGTGTTTGGTGGACATATACATTAAATCGTTAGTGAGCCCTTTAGTTTGAATACTACATTTTATTAATTTAAATTTATTAAAAAAAATGAAGGGTTGATATGTATTTTTGTTATATAGTGTTTACAGGCCCGCGAATGTGTTAAATAATGTAATTAACATTAAAACTTAGTACCGGGGTCATGGGTACCCATTGGGCTACTCATTTTAACACTTTGTACTGCATTCTGGGCTCATATGAGTCTCTTTTGTGAACCCATAAAAAGAAAAACGGGATTTATATATTGTGTGTGTTTTATTGGCATGTGTTGTGTGTGTAGTGTATATATATATACTTATATTAAAAACCCTAGCTCCCATATTAAAACAAAAAGGGAAAGAGAAGAAAAGAAAAGAGATAAGAAGAGAGAACAGACGTTTATGTGTGTGTGTGTGTGTGTGTGTGTGTGTGTGAGAGAGAGAGAGAGAGAGAGAGAGAGAGAGAAGAAGAAGAAGAAGAAGAAGAAGAAGAAAGGAGAATGGTCTCGGGTTCGTGGGCACGTGTAGAATCGCGGAGCATTCGTGGGTATCGATTTTTGATCAACGAGGTGAGTTAAATTTTTGTGTATCCGAGTATATATATATATATACACGTATGTATATATACATGTACACGGGAGTAAATTAAATTAGTATATGTTTAATTTAATTATTAGGGTTAAATCTTTGTAATGGATACGTTGTTATTGTTGAAGTAATCTAGATATTTTCTTTTCCCTTCGTGTGACTTTATGATTATGACATTAGGGTATTCGAAAGGGTTAGGTAAATAGTTAGTTTGATAAAACCATATGTGAAATATTCATGGTGATTAAGAAATATATGTGAAATTCGTTTTTTTGTAATTTATACAGTTGCAGAAACTTGAGAAAATTATTAAAAAATCTTAGCTTTGAATTTGAACATTCTGTCCACTTAAGTCTATAGGAAACGCGATTCTGCACACTTTTTGTCTAATGGAGTTTTTCCAGATTATGCACCGTTTGGGCAAAAATTAAAGATTTCAGTAGCAGTGTTTAGTATATTAAAATGTACGAAATTGGAGAAATATGATTCGTTGTGTTTATTTTTATTCGTTCGTATGACTTAACGAAAATTACTTAGAGATACATGAATTCTCATATAATGTTGATTATAAAAAAAAAATGGGTGATAGTCATTAACGTTGAGTCCGATGAAAATATTATGGAATGATTATTATAATACTTTACGATATGAGAATTTGAATTTTTATTATGGATTTTATGTAGGCTAATATTGAATGTTGGGTTGAGGTTATTGTACCTGAAATAATTGACCTTATTGTGTGGTCATTTTGATAACAATGAGTAAATTAGATACGTTGAATAGTATATTGGGGATCTTGTAATTTGATTAGAAATTATTGAGGGAAGAATTGTTACGGGTTAATTGATAAAATCCTCTATTGTAAGAAATTGGAATACATCTAAAAGTTAGAGATGTGATTGGATTTAGAGACGGAACTATGTGATAAACGTGAAATTCACAATTATTGGGATAATACGAACGATAAGTGATAATTGCAACATGGTTCTTTAGTGTTCACCGCTCCCCATTGTTGTGTTATTGTTTTTGGTAGCTCGCACTCTTTTGCCAGTGGCTTCGTGATCAAGCTGGCTTAAGACTTGTTGAGTGTACTTTTTGCCAGTGGCTTCGTGATCAAGCTGGCCTAAGCCTTATGCTCGGCTTATATTGTATAGACGTCTTGACATATTGACCAGCCGTCCGTTGTGTATACCTGGTTTGGTTGATACCCCAACCAAACTGGCACCGGAGTGGGTGTTGGTAGTATGTCCGGGCACCCATGGGATATATGTGTGGGCTGTACCATGGAGGGTGGCCAAGTGGTGAACCTAGGGAACACAAAGATAAATTAAAAGCTAATAAATAATGATAATGGAGTATTTCATAAGACTGATAAGTTTGGAATAATGAATGCGACATTTAAGTTATAATGTGGACGGCTTATGTATGGAATTATTCGCCTGTTTTGTGATCATTCGATTTACAGGATAGTGGGCCTACTAACTTTTATGCAGGGCTGGCTCACCATATATATCCGAGGTAAGTATCAAACTCGTAGTAACTTTGGATTTTGGGCAAGAAACTACTCTTTTGTCCAAATATGTGTGTGGAAGTACCTGTCTTGGCCCAATAGTGTTGTAATGTGGTTGGTAGTCTACGGGTTCAGGTTGGAGCCCTCAGATTTTATTATTTTTGTTTAACTCATACCAGTCATGTGACTGACCCGAGTGTGTTATGCATTCGGGTGCGTTTCTGTTTGAAACGTAGTTGGATGACATGTACAGGATATTGCTTTTGATGATGTGACCGATGTGCTTGGCTGTGGAGTCTTTTGGGCATTGGATAGTTGTAGTTGCTCTGACCATCGGATGTATAGATTTTATTTCTTTTTTTTTTTCTGAACTTTGTAAGAAATTTTATTTAATGAATTTTGTATTCCTTTTGTAAATTAAAATGGTATTATATTTGTAATAGAATATTATTTCTTTTATAATGAAATGGAGGATTGGGAATATAAGTTTAATAATACATAGTTTTTATATTAGCACAGGATCACGTGTCCTTATTTAATGAGTATTAAATTCTATTTTCAAATAAATTATTTATTAGCCTGTGTGAGGGTGTCACTCTCGGTGTTTTGGAAATTGAATATTAGTCTGGATACATGCTCTGGATTAAATATTTGGTTGTCCAAAAATCGGGGTGTGACAATTATCTTTCTTTGCTGGGCAATCTCGCATAAAGTGACCCTTCTCTCCACAATAGTAACACTCCTTATCCTTCATAGGAGTTCTATGTCGTGCTCCTCCACTACCGCCTCCACTAGAGTTCTTCTTCCCTTGCCTTGGCCTCCCTTGTGTAACAAGTGCTTGTGCATCTTCCAACTTTTCCTCTTTGTTATCCATCTTCTCGCTAGAGAATAGAGCTTTCTTCACCTGTTCCACTGTTATGGTATCTCTCCCATACAACAATGTATTGAATAATTGATTATGGGTAGATTTTACCGACGTAAGGAGAATGATAGCTTTGTCCTCGTCATCTAGTTTGAAGCCAACATTGGATAACTCACACAATAAATTGTTAAACTCACCTATATGGGTTTGAAGATCAACTCCTTCTTTCCGCCTAAAGGAGTACAACTCTTGCTTCAACATAAGACGGTTGGTGAAGTTCTTCCCCAAATAGAGATCCTCAAGCTTTTCCCACAAAGCTTTTGCGGACGTATCCCCCATGACGTCGTACACCACATCGTCCACCAAACTAAGCCGCATGGTGCTAACGGCTTTAGAGTTAATCCTCTTCCACATCTTGTCGGTCATCCCTTCCAGCTTGTTATCTTCACCGCACAATGCATCCTCTATACCTTGTTACACCAAGGCGTCCTTTATACGTACTTGCCACATGCTGAAATTCTTCTTGCCATCGAACTTTTCTATTGCCATTCGCATATCCCCAAGCGAACTATCTCACTACAACAAAAACAGGCTTTAGCGACGAAACATGGCGACGAAATTAAAATTTCATTGCCAAAAGTATAGTTTTAGCGACAAAATTGCATTTCGTCGCCTAAGAGGCTGAAAAAAACATAAATTTGGCTACGAAATTTTGTTTCGTTGCCTAAAGTGTCAATTTTGGCCACAAAATATAATTTCGTCGCCTAAAGTGATGGCTATGGCGACGAAATAATAATTCGTCGCCTAAAGTGAGTTCTAAAGTGATGTCTATGGCGATGAAATAATATTTCGTCGCCTAAAGTGAGTGATAACAATATCAATTTTCAATGTGATGTCTATGGCGACGAAATATATTTCGTCTCCTAAAGTGATCTATGGCGACGAAATAATATTTCGTCGCCTAAAGTGAGTGATAACAAATTCAATTTTCAAAGTGATGTCTATGGCGACGAAATATTTCGTCGCCTAATGTGATCAATGGCGATGAAATATATTTCGTCGCCTAAAGTCAGTGATAAAAAAATTCCATTTTCAAAGTGATGTCTATGGCGACGAAAAATTATTTTGTTGCCTAAAGTGATCTATGGCGACGAAATATCATTTCGTCGCCTAAAGTGAGTGATAATAAATTCCATTTATAAATGATGTCTATGGCAACGAAATAATATTTCATCGCCTAAAGTGATCTATGGCGACGAAATAATATTTCGTCGCCTAAAGTGATCTATGGCGACGAAATAATATTTCGTCGCCTAAAGTGATCTATGGCGACGAAATAATATTTCGTCGCCTAAAGTGAGTGTTAACAAATTCCATTTTCAAAGTAATGTCTATGGCGATGCAAAATTATTTCGTCGCCTAAAGTGATCTATGGCGACGAAATATTATTTCGTCGCCTAAAGTGAGTGATGATAAATTCCCTTTTCAAAGTGATGTCTATTTCGTCGCCTAAAGTGATCTATGGCGACGAAATATTATTTTGTCGCCTAACACAAAATATTATTTCTAGTGGCCCCCATGTGGGGAACACATGAGTCCCACACAACCCATTGAAATTAAGGGTCAGGATTGTTTTGTGTAGATTTTTGTGTAAAATATTGTATGAGTCTAGCATTACTGTTTTCTAATTACATGAAAAGAAGAGGTTTGAAAGGGTAATATTTGGGGCACAAATTTGCTCACGGCTAGCCCATCAAGGCTCTTTGACGGACCTCTCTAAAATTGCCATGTGGCAAAATAAAAAGAGGTCCTTTAGGGATTGTTTGGGTAGGATTATAAATAAAAAAAAAAAGAATTTTAGGGGCTGTTTGGGATTATGAAAAAAAACTGTTTGGGATTATAAAAAAAAAAAACAAACAGAAATTTAGGTTCGGTCCAGGTCTCACTTTTACTCACAACTTATTCCCATTTCACTCTCATCATCTGTCTGATTCTTGTGAGTACCAAAATTATCTTGGATGTCTAGTTCAATCCAAGCGGACAAAATAAAAAAAGGTGACTTAGGGGCTATTTGGGATTACAAAAATAAACAGACTGCTTAATTTACTCACAATGTCTGGCTCAGTCCAGGTCTCATTTTCCTCCTAAGATTCTGTATTTTTTTATAATCCCAAATAGCCCCTAAAATTCTGTTTGTTTGTTTGTTTTTTTTTAATCCCAAACAGCCCCTAAATTTCCGTTTTTTTTTAAATCCCAAACAACCTCTAAGAGACCTCTTTTTATTTTGCACGTGGTAGTTTTTGGGAAGTTCGTGAAAGGGCCGTGAGGGGCTGGTCGTGAGCAAATTTCCTCCCGATTTGTTTGTGCCCCTAGCACTGTTGTTGAAATATGGAAAATGCTACTCCCACAGACCCCACAGTGCCACTAGGAGAGAGATAGAGTGTGAGAGTGAGTGTTAGTGAGATTTGTTTGTGCCCCTAACATTGTTGTTGAAATATGGGAATGCTACTCCCACATATTATTTCACACTTATGGACTAATTAGCAAAATTTAAAACTTTGTGAGACCCACATCTCACATTTCTCCCCTTTCCCGCTCATGTCTCACATTTTTCCTTATTCCCTCTCATTTCTGTCTCTCTCTCTCACAGAAATGAGAAATCCCCAAATTGAGAAAACCTAGCCCGTGAAATACCCCCCCCCCCCCCCCCCCCCCCCCCCACCACACCGGACCGGCGGCTCGTTCCGGCGACTTGTTCCGGCGATTTATCCAGCAATATGTTCTCTCTTTCTCTCTCTCATTTTAGTTCATTCGGGATCCTTCGATTGTAATACCCTGTATTTTGGTATATTAATAAGACTGGTATTTCATTTCTATACTCGTATAAACTTTCTCTTCCTTTTGGTGAATTTTGATATCAATCGATTGATAAGTTTTCCCAATCGATTGACACTTTTCAGATACCAATCGATTGATAAGCATTCCCAATCGATTGCCATTTTACCGACTAAAATTGATTACGTGTCAACATTCCAATCGATTGCCATTCATCCCAATCGATTGACAGTATTCCCAATCGATTGACTACAAATATCTGTTTCCAATCGATTGACTGGTGTCCCAATCGATTGACATAAGCTGAGAAATATTTTCTTCTTTCCTTCAGCTTTAAACGTGTGGCACTCTTAACCCCTATATATACTCGTTCATTTGTGGCCTTGGGTCACTTTGGCAGCTTGAGAGAGAGAGCCACACCTCTTGTGAGATATATACATACATATATCTATCTATATATCTATATGTATACACACACACACTGCCTTGGCAGCTGGAAGAAGACGAAGGGAAGGACAAGAAGAAGAAAGGAAGAAGAAGGAGAGACAGAGAGAGAGAGAGCTGGGCAGAAAGAGAAGAGCAAGAAGGAGAGAAAGAAGCTTTTGGAAGTTTTTAAAGCCCACACCCATCCAAACGCACCCTAAGTGAGTCCTAACTCACTTGGTCACTTTATTTGATGTATTTACAAGTTGTTATGACCTTTAGATGTGATAAGAGTATGATTTCTACGTTTAAATATGCTGTTTTTACAATCTGCTGGAGAAGACGTAGTATCAATCGATTGACATAATCTCAATCGATTGACATCAGTCGTTTCTCAATCGATTGGATAGGATTCCAATCGATTGGCATCTCAATCGATTGCCATGTTTCTCAATCGATTGGTATAACTTTTTTGTCCCAATCGATTGAACCTCTATTCCAATCGATTGGCATGATCAGAACATGGTTTTCCTTTGCCTGTTATTTTATAAAGGTTTAGTTGTTCGATTTCTGATTCGGAATTTCCATTATGCGACTATGGGGTAGATAGGAGTAATGTGACACCAAAGATTTATGGATAATGAATAAAAAGTAATATGAAGACGTGGGTGACGTGTTGTTCTGATATAAATTTGATATCCGTTTTCTTTTAATCCGAGTAGTCAGGCCACATTGGGAATTGTCATGTGTCGATGTTAGAATGGAACGTAAGTAGGTTTGGTAAGTTCTGGGAATGGTACGTGGATGGACGATTAGTCATGATATGCTCTTAAAAGCGGTGAACCGGATACATGGTTCTTAAAAGCAGTGAGCTGGACCAAATAGTCCTAAGATAGACTGGATGATCTATGAGATGCTCTTAAAAGCGGTGAACAGAACCATTGTTCTTAGAAGCGGTGAGCTGGGATCACTAGTAGATGACGTTGAGTCGTGGCAATAGATTGATATGCCTTGTTCGAAACGTTATATCCCTGAAATGCGGTGAACAGGATCATTGTTCTTAAAAGCTGGGGACAGACTGACGTGGAGTCCATGACATGCGGTGAGCAGGATATATTGCTCTTAAAAGCGATGGACAGAATAAGGGTGTATCCCTAGAGTTAAACGATTGAGTCTGTTCATGACATCTGAGTATGTTGAGTTCGGTATTTTGAGTAACAAGACGATAAGGGTCGGTTTACAAGAATGAATAAAGGAACAAGATATGGATATAATAAGATGTTAACTCATATCTTCATAAGCTTGTGTTTATTTCAGATAACTGGTACCTCGTTAGTTTATGCTCACTCAGCTCTCAGTAAGCTGACGGCCTTTTATTGCCTGGACTTTCCCCGTCCAGAATATCCTGTCCCTTATTCTGCAGGTAATGACCAGTACACTGATGACTATTATCCAGAGGAAGGCCCCACCGATGATGGTTACGCCAGGGAGGATTATCCTTATGCCAGTTGAAGACTGAAGATGTTATAGTTAGATTACATTTCGGTTGTTCTGTTAAATCTTTAGTTAACGGGTACTTGGGCATTTGTTGTCTCCAGACCTGTTGTGATCCTGTGGACCACACTCTGATATTTTTGTAATAGTTAGTACTGTGTGTTATTCTCAGTTGTTTACAGTTGCTGTTCTTTTAGACTAGTACTGTATGGTGTGGATTATTAGTGACTTTCACCTATCATTCCTTATGGACCCAAAAAGGAAATTTATTTTTCTCTATTTTTGCCGTTCCGGGGTGTGACAGGATTTTTGGTATCAAAGCTTAGGTTCGGTACTCTAGGTTATGATACTGTCGTTCACCGATCATTCCACACCATCTGGTCCTAGTGTTGTTAAGATTCTTTGAGATAAGATATGAGTATAAGATAAGTTCGTCTTCCTGACGATAGATAGTTTCCTTTGCAGGATAGCATGGATCCGGAGTTTCACTAGTTTGTGACTGATGCTTATGGAGGACATATTATTCATGGAGATACCGTGGAGCCAGCTGACCCAGAGTTTTATCGTGAGCGTGTGTGCCAGATAGCTAGTCGACATTTAGAGGAAGACATGTAGAGAGCGCTTTATGTGACCGGGATTACTCACCCGACACAAATGCGCATGGATGCTTACCATACTGCGAGGGTCGGTAGAGACATTTGCCAGGAGATGTTAAGATTAGTTCGGAGTAAGCCTGAGATGGATGAGATTGAGTTGAGAGCCATTGTAGCCGGTCCACTAGAGCCCGTAATGGAAATCCAATCCCCTTTTGTCTTTTTTGCACAGCAGCCCCACCATCACCAGTGCCCGTCCCAGAGCCAGAGCCTGAGCCGATTGAGGATGAAGAGGATCTAGAGCCTGAGGATGAGCATCCCGATGAGGACATGGACGCAGATGGAGAAGAGGAGCCGATAGATGACGAGGACCCAGTAGAGGATGACCCCGAGGAGCCAGAGTTTGAGCCAGAAGATCCAGTACCAGACCCAGAGGCTATTGAGGCAGACGTAGTAGTAGATGAGGAGGTGCCCGACGAGGAGATAGTTGTGCTAGAGATACCCATTGTGCTTCAGATACCAGCTGGACCCATTATGCAGATGGCAGCCATGGCCGATATGGTAGTAGGATGGATAGCTCAGATGGTAGCACAGCCAGCAGATTTTGTTATGGGAGAGGTAGCTATAGCAGGAGCTCTTGACATAGCTGACGGTTTTGCCGCAGTAGCTATTGATGTCGCTAACCAGGCAATAGCAGACGTGATGGAGGACGATGATGCAGAGATGATAGAGGATTGGGATATAGGGGTAGTAGTCGGAGATCTTGTCGCACCAGTTGAGGATGATCCACTCGAGGAGATGGATATTGACCCAGAGGACGAGGCACCACCAACAGGATCAGACGCTGACGACTTTTGAGTCAGGATCGGCAGGGTGTAGATTTTGTTAGTTTATATTAGGATATGTTGTCCACTAGATTTTTGGGAGCTTGAGAGATAGCTATTGACCATAGCTTTGTATAGTATTAGCTGACTTTAGTTGTTGTAACTCTTGTCCCATATGGTACACAGTTTTACTAATGTGTACTATACGGTACATCTTTTGATATATATATATACGAGCAGTACTTTTGTTATTGTTTGGATGTTGCGTTGTGCTGCATTGTTTAGTAGAATTGTTAGTTTTGCTGTTTCTTGTTCTATCTTGAGTTCGTTTCTACGAGAAGATTTTCAGCTGATCAATATGTCTCTTGTAGGGGATACCCATTATCATCATGGTAGGACCCTTGAGAAATCACCAAGCACGTAATAGAGCACCTATTCCGGAAGGGATGGATCCGACGGGAATTTTCGAAGCATTTCTGCAGAGGATGGAGCATGTGGGGGATACATATAATCACTCCACCCACCAGAGACCTCTTGCACCTCCGCCACCAAGATAGACTGGAGATAAGTTGTTAGCAAATTTTCGTGGGTTACGTCCCGAAAAGTTCGATGGACTAACAGAACCATGGAAAGCAGAGCAATGGGTCAGAGAGATGGAATTAATTTTCGAAGCATTAGAATGCAGCGAGCAGGAGAAGCGTCGCCTTGCTACGTTTCAGCTTACTTATGCCGCCGCAGATTGGTGGGAAGCTGAGTGAACCACTATTGGGATCGATGCCGCTAGAGCTATGTCATAGGAGACATTCAAAGGCAGATTTTTGGATAAGTATTTTCCAAAAGATGAGAGAGATCAACAGGAAATGAACTTTCTCAATTTGATCCAAGCAGGATGGAATGTACGGGAATACACAACACAGTTCGAGCGTCTATCCAGATTTTCTCAGCATATGATAGACACTCCGCAGAAGAAGGTGAAGAGATTTCACCAAGGACTGAACCCCCACCTCAGACATATGATGGTTGGTCATCTGAATCAATCATTTGAAGGGATTGTTAGATTTGCTACAGGATTAGAAAAGGATGCTAATCCAGTACAGCAACCACAGATAAATCGACCTCAGTCGTCACGAGGGTTTCAACAGAGGAATTTCCATAATCGACCACCGAGAAATACCCAAGGATGGAGACCTCAAGAAAACTTTCAAGGAATCAAGAGAACCTGGGAAGGAACCAGGAAACTGCAGCAGAGTTATAATCGACCTCAACAATATCGCCAGCAGGGGTCACAACCACAGGCATTACTGACAGCCCCGCCAGGCAACACTGGAGGTTGTTTTAACTGTGGAAAACTCGAACATATTGCAAGGAACTGCACTGCCCATAGACCTAATCGCAGGCCGGATATTGTCTGCCGTAACTGCAATAAGCCAGGGCACGTGAGCAAGGATTGTCGTGCACCATGAGGAGGACACTATGGAGTCCCAGTGCAAGGAATCCAAGGATCTCCTGATCAGACGAGAATGAATGCTATCATTCCAGGAGAAGCAGGCTTTAATGCTGATGAGCAGCAACATTTGGAAGGTACACTTGTACTCTTTCATAGTCCAGTTAAAGCTTTATTTGATACTAGAGCCGCACGTTCTTTTATTGCTATTAAGATTGTGCGTCAGTTGGGTTTAGAACCCCAGACACTTGAATCAACACTGAATGCGGTGTCACCTTTGGGAGTGACAGTTAAGTTGAGTAAAGTATGTAGAGATTGCCCATTGACTTTGGGAGATAGGAATCTTCCAGCAGACTTGGTAGTTCTGTCGATGTCAGAATTCGATGTTATCCTAGGGATGGATTGGTTAACTAAATATGGTGCCAATTTGGATTGCCCTACTAGAACGATTGTATTTCCAATACAAGGAAAGCCGACGATCAGATTTCAGTGTCAACCGACAAGCGACCTGTTTCTTACGAGTGGTTTGGCTACGATCATTAGTACGAGTACGGAGCTTACGATGGATCAAATTCCTATTGCACGAGACTTTCTGGATGTATTCCAGGATATTAAAGGACTTCTACCGAAAAGAGAAATAGACTTCTGTGTGGAATTAGTACCTGGTACATTGCCTATTTCTAAGACTCCATACAAGATGGCACCAACTGAGATGTTAGAACTAAAGAAGCAAGTTCAAGAGCTTGAAGATCTAGGATTTGTTCGTCCGAGTACGTCGCCTTGGGGAGCACCAGTTCTGTTTGTAAAGAAGAAGGACGAAACACTTTGACTCTGTATAGACTACAGGGAGTTGAATAAGGTAACAATCAAGAATATATATCCATTACCTCGGATAGATGATCTGTTCGACCAGTTACAAGGATCTAGGATCTTTTCCAAGATCGATCTGCGTTCTGGATATCACTAGCTGTTAGTTCGACCAGAGGATGTATCGAAGACTGCTTTTAGGATGAGATATGGGCATTACGAGTTTATAGTTATGCCTTTTGGATTGACGAATGCGCCAGCAGTATTTATGGACTTGATGAATAGAGTATTCAGACTATATCTGGATAAATTCATTATAGTGTTCATTGATGATATACTGATCTACTCAAAGACAGAAGAGGATCACAAGGAGCATTTACAGGTTGCCTTGCAGACACTTCGAGATAGCAAGTTGTATGCAAAGTTCAGCAAGTGTGAGTTTTGGCTACAGGAAGTCAAATTCTTGGGACATGTTATATCTCAGGAAGGTATTTCGGTAGACTCATCTAAGATTGATGCAGTCTTAAGCTGGAACAGACCGACGAATGCGACGGAAGTCAGAAGTTTTCTGGGTTTAGCAGGATATTACAGAAGATTCGTAGAAGGGTTCTCCAAGCTAACAGGACCATTGACAAATTTAACAAGGAAGGAGACGAAGTACGAATGGACAGACAAGCATGAGGGTGCATTTCAGGAGTTAAAAGAAAGATTGACTTCTGCACCAGTACTCGCATTACCTAAGAGTGGAGAAAAGTATGTGATCTACAGTGATGCATCGTACCAAGGACTCGGGTGTGTGCTGATGCAAGATGGAAATGTTATCGCATATGGATCAAGACAATTGAAGGTACATGAGAAAAATTATCCTACGCATGATCTGGAATTAGCAGCAATAGTGTTTGCATTGAAAATTTGGAGACACTATCTCTACGGAGAAAAGTCTGATCTATTTTCCGATCATTAGAGTCTGAAGTATTTGTTCTTTCAAAAGGAGTTGAACATGCGACAGCGGAGATGGATGGAGTTACTCAAGGACTATGACTTTTCTTTGTAATACCATCCAGGTAAAGCAAATGTCGTAGCCGATGCTTTGAGCCGTAAACCTCGGCTAGTGATCGCTGCATTTCTAATTAGAGAATGGAGAGCACTAGAAGAAATTGCTGAATTTGATCTTCAGCCAGTGGAACCAATGAAAGGACAACATTTTGAATGTCTTATGGTACAACCGACTTTGATCAGTCGTATCATAAAGGCTCAACAGACAGCAGAGGATTTAAAGTTATGGTTCGCCAAGATGTCAGCCAAGGAACCAGAAGTCTGGAGTATTAGTACAGACGGAGCTTTACGATGTAAGGGTAGACTCTGTGTACCTGATGAAGAAAATCTTCGGAAAAAAATATTGGATGAAGCACATAAGTCACGAATGACTATTCATCCTGGAAGTACAAAGATGTACAAGGATCTGAAGAGAAATTTTTGGTGGGAAGGAATGAAGAGAGATGTGGCAGAGTATGTAGCTCAGTGTCTTACTTGTAAACAAGTAAAGGCAGAACATCAGAAACCACCTGGACTTCTACAGCCGTTACCTATTCCTCAATGGAAATGGGAACACATAACCATGGATTTCGTGGTAGGATTGTCGAAGTCACAGCAGAATCACGATGCTATATGGGTAATCGTGGATCGACTTACTAAGACGGCACATTTTATTGCCTATAGCATGACGTACTCAGTAGAACGTTTGAGCCGAATGTATCTGCAACACGTTGTACGATTACATGGAGTGCCTGTATCTATTATGTCAGACCGAGATTCGCGCTTTACTGCAGAATTTTGGAAGAGTCTCCAGACAGCGATGGGAACGACATTGAACTTGAGTTCAGCTTTTCATCCATAGACAGATGGACAGACTGAAAGAATTAATCAAGTGATGGAAGATATGTTACGAGCTTGTGTCATTGATTTTGAGAGTTCTTGGGAGATGCACTTACCTCTGATTGAGTTCGCCTATAATAATAGTTATCATTCGAGTATAGATATGGCGCCATTTGAAGCTTTGTACGGAAGACCTTGCCGATCGCCGCTGTGTTGGACCGAAGTCGGAGATAGTCAACTCCTTGGGCCCGAGATGGTACGAGAAACCAGTGAGAAGATTCAAGTCGTACGTGAGAAGATGAAGACAGCCCAAACCAGATACAAGAGTTATGCTGACAAGCGACGCAAAGACTTGGAGTTTGCCATTGGAGATCACGTATTACTCAAGGTTTCACCTATTCGAGGAATCATTAGATTTGGTCAGAAAAGGGGCAAGTTATCGCCACGTTTCATCGGACCATTCGAGATTCTGGAGCGTGTTGGGAAGGTTGCTTATCGCCTTGCGTTGCCACCAAAGATGTCAGGAGTGCACGACATTTTTCACATCAGTATGCTGAGGAAATGCATTCACAGCCCAGTGCACGAGATCAACTTTGAAGACATTGAAGTCCACAGTAACGCTACATTCAATGAAGGACCTATTCGCATTCTAGATCGAGGAATCAAGAAACTCAGGAACAAAGAAATTCCGTTAGTAAAGATTCAGTGGAAGCATCATGATGAAAGAGAAGCTTCGTGGGAACTAGAGTCAGAGATGCGCGAGAAGTCTTCGTTTTTGTTTTAGATCTTGTTGCTTTTGATTTCAAGGACAAAATCTTTTGTTGAGTGGTGGATGATGTAATACCCTGTATTTTGGTATATTAATAAGACTGGTATTTCATTTCTATACTCGTATAAACTTTCTCTTCCTTTTGGTGAATTTTGATATCAATCGATTGATAAGTTTTCCGAATCGATTGACACTTTTCAGATACCAATCGATTGATAAGCATTCCCAATCGATTGCCATTTTACCTACTAAAATTGATTACGTGGCAACATTCCAATCGATTGCCATTCATCCCAATCGATTAACAGTATTCCCAATCGATTGACTATAAATATCTATTTCCAATCGATTGACTGGTGTCCCAATCGATTGACATAAGCTGAGAAATATTTTCTTCTTTCCTTCAGCTTTAAACGTGTGGCACTCTTAACCCCTATATATACTCGTTCATTTGTGGCCTTGGGTCACTTTGGCAGCTTGAGAGAGAGAGCCACACCTCTTGTGAGATATATACATACATATATCTATCTATATATCTATATGTATACACACACACACTGCCTTGGCAGCTGGAAGAAGACGAAGGGAAGGACAAGAAGAAGAAAGGAAGAAGAAGGAGAGACAGAGAGAGAGAGCTGGGCAGAAAGAGAAGAGCAAGAAGGAGAGAAAGAAGCTTTTGGAAGTTTTTAAAGCCCACACCCATCCAAACGCACCCTAAGTGAGTCCTAACTCACTTGGTCACTTTATTTGATGTATTTACAAGTTGTTATGACCTTTAGATGTGATAAGAGTATGATTTCTACGTTTAAATATGCTGTTTTTACAATCTGCTGGAGAAGACGTAGTATCAATCGATTGACATAATCTCAATCGATTGACATCAGTCGTTTCTCAATCGATTGGATAGGATTCCAATCGATTGACATCTCAATCGATTGCCATATTTCTCAATCGATTGGTATAACTTTTTTGTCCCAATCGATTGAACCTCTGTTCCAATCGATTGGCATGATCAGAACATGGTTTTCCTTTGCCTGTTATTTTATAAAGGTTTAGTTGTTCGATTTCTGATTCAGAATTTCCATTATGCGACTATGGGGTAGATAGGAGTAATGTGACACCAAAGATTTATGGATAATGAATAAAAAGTAATATGAAGACGTGGGTAACGTGTTGTTCTGATATAAATTTGATATCCGTTTTCTTTTAATCCGAGTAGTCAGGCCACATTGGGAATTGTCATGTGTCAATGTTAGAATGGAACGTAAGTAGGTTTGGTAAGTTCTGGGAATGGTACGTGGATGGACGATTGGTCATGATATGCTCTTAAAAGCGGTGAACCGGATACATGGTTCTTAAAAGCAGTGAGCTGGACCAAATAGTCCTAAGATAGACTGGATGATCTATGAGATGCTCTTAAAAGCGGTGAACAGGACCATTGTTCTTAAAAGCGGTGAGCTGGGATCACTAGTAGATGACGTTGAGTCGTGGCAATAGATTGATATGCCTTGTTCGAAACGTTATATCCCTGAAATGCGGTGAACAGGATCATTGTTCTTAAAAGCTGGGGACAGACTGACGTGGAGTCCATGACATGGGGTGAGCAGGATATATTGCTCTTAAAAGCGATGGACAGAATAAGGGTGTATCCCTAGAGTTAAACGATTGAGTCTGTTCATGACATCTGAGTATGTTGAGTTCGGTATTTTGAGTAACAAGACGATAAGGGTCGGTTTACAAGAATGAATAAAAGAATAAGATATGGATATAATAAGATGTTAACTCGTATCTTCATAAGCTTGTGTTTTTTCAGATAACTGGTACCTCGTTAGTTTATGCTCACTTAGCTCTCAGTAAGCTGACGGCCTTTTATTGCCTGGACTTTCCCCGTCCAGAATATCCTGTCCCTTATTCTGCAGGTAATGACCAGTACACTGATGACTATTATCCAGAGGAAGGCCCCACCGATGATGGTTGTGCCAGGGAGGATTATCCTTATTCCAGTTGAAGACTGAAGATGTTATAGTTAGATTACATTTCGGTTGTTCTGTTAAATCTTTAGTTAACGGGTACTTGGGCATTTGTTGTCTCCAGACCTGTTGTGATCCTGTGGACCACACTCTGATATTTTTGTAATAGTTAGTACTGTGTGTTATTCTCAGTTGTTTACAGTTGCTGTTCTTTTGGACTAGTACTGTATGGTGTGGATTATTAGTGACTTTCACCTGTCATTCCTTATGGACCCAAAAAGGAAATTTATATAGATGCTTGAGTACAAATACTTAAACCAAGTAAACTTGGTATATATACATATGTATTGTATTTACTTACATGTGTGTCCACTGGAAAAAACGTCTTGTTGAAGATGAAACATCAAGACACCTACCATCCAATCATCAAATTCAACAACCAATGGTGATGCATTAATTCAAAGACCCTTTGCAGTTTTTCATGATTACTTTGATTATATTTTAGAAAAACCATTTAACATTATTTATAAAGCAATCCACAAAATTGAAGTATTAAAGGCCAATTTAATCAAAGCCCATAACTATACTAATAAAACTTTAGCTTAAATCATGAAATGATAGACATTATGATGATGAACTGATGAATTTGTGGATGTTTCTTTTCTTTTTTCTTTTTTTTTTTTCTTGTTTTTTTTTTAATTTAATTACTGCTATTTGGTTGATAGGGGGGGAGGAGTGGATCTGGGTGTTTGCTTTGATTGGTTTTGGTTGTGGCTCTTCTTTTTCCTGGTTGGTCTGCAATTGTCCTTGACATCTTGTTTTAGTATGGTAGCATGTTGAGCTTGAAATGGACTCATGGTTTGTGACTCGAAGATTTTGGTGTTGGGCTTGGAGTTGCTTCCAAATTAGGGGGTTAATTAATTGGCTGACTGTTTTTTTTTTTTTTTTTAAGACATTGGTGTCTTTTGGCAGGTTATTTTGGTCTCAGTGGTTTTCAGTCTTGGTTACATGGATTTCTTGCTATTTTGTGGGGCTGTGTATAGGGGTCTGTGGGGGCGTTTTGGTTGAGTTGATCCTTGGTTCTCCTAATGAAAGTCTTCATAGGACAAGACATTTCATTTGGGGAACCTAGGTAAGCTAAGGGGTTTTTTTTTTTTTTTTTTGGGGGGGGGGGGGGGGGGGGGGGGGGGAGGGGGGTTTTAGTATTCCAGTGGATATATTGTAAATATGGGCTCCTTGCTCCTTGATTTTTTTAATGATACTTGCCGTTCAAAAAAAAATAAAAATAAATACATGCTTAACCCAATAATTCTCTTATAAATTAATTAGCAGACATGTGCAAATAGCAAGAAGTGGAGCATTAGTAGCAGTACCATGATTATTTTCATCAGGGCTGTAACTGTAAGTAATATTATTAGTAGCACTTCCTTTCAAGCACTATATTGACACCTGCATAGCTATGGTGCACGGATGCTCCTCCAAAAGTTATAGTCAGTTCTTCCTATGAAATAAATAAATAAATAAGTACTCCCTCCGTCCCTTTTTTTGAGTCCACCTTTGGGAACTCAACTTATTAAGGGGACAAAAAGAATCTATACCTACTTTCCACAATTGCCCCTAATCATTACAATAACTTTTTTAGTTTTGTCTTAGTGTAGATTTCAAGGAAGGGTAGTTTTGGAAAGTAAGTAAAAATTGTATACCAATTTAAGAAAGTGGACACTAATTTTGGGACATCCCACCCAAAATAGAATATAGGACTCAAAAAAAGGGACGGAGGGAGTAATTGATTTTCACTGTAACATAGTAATTTGATTGAATACCACAAATAGCTAGATTTGTCAAAATCTAAGTTAATGATGATTATATCAATAAGATTTTAGTCCTAATAATCTAACGGCCTTGACTTGGAACAACGATTACGTTATAGCCATTTGAATGGGTACTGTCAGTAACACTAATAAGTAAAGTGACTTTTACTAGTTAACAAATGTAGTCCAAATGTCCATTTCTTTGAGTAAAGTGACTTTTACTAGTTAACAAATTGTTGTTTGTTTGTTACATTTCATGCAGGTCTAGTGTGAAACCTTCTTGGTAAGACTTCAACACCTTCTATCTCTGATTTGAAGATCTCATCTCGATGTCCGCATGCGGTTGGCTTCCTTATCTCTCTCCCTCCATACTCCATCCTGAACAGATTTAGACCTTCAGGTAATTTCCTCCTACTCTATATATTTTATTTATGGTTTGAAATAGTAGTTGCTTCTGTCCTATGGGTTGGGACAAAGTTCGAACAAGGACTAGTAGTAATATAGACTTATCAATTGCTTTGACAGAGTAATTTTAGTTGAAATAATATAATCAACATAAAATTTATATTAACCTCGCAAGTGTGATCAGTTATGGATAAGGGTTGGATAGCATTGAATGACACAGCAAATGGGAGATTAAGTGAGCGCTATATCAATGGGGGTGAAATCATTTGTACAGTTTGCAAAAGGGGTTGCAGACTAGGAAGGCAAAATTCCGTGTCCATGTAAGAATTGCGTGAACAATGTCAGGCAAACATCTAGAGCTATGAGCGCTCATTTGCTCCATCTTGGCATTATGAAAACATATGTTCAATGGGTGGAGCATGGGGAACCCTGAATCTCATCTAGTAGTGGCGGCGACCGGGGTTATGATTATCAAATGGAAGAGAATGACGATGAGGGTATGGGTGGTATTGATGCCCTGCTCAAGGATAGGATGATGGGTGAATTGACTGATACAGTACAGAGGGAGGAAGTACGAAACTTTGATAAACTCTTGGATGATGCTAAACGTGAGGTTTACCCGGGTTGCCAGGTTTTCACTCTGTTGAAGTTTGTCATTTCTATTTTGAATGTCAAAGTGATGAATAATTGGAATAATAAGTCACTTGATATGATTCTAGAGTTTCTTGTGAAACTTTTGCCTAAAGGTAATTTGGTTCCAAGGTCAACTTATGAAGCAAAGAAGATATTGCATGACTTAGGCATGTCATATGAGCACATCGATGCATGTAAGAACGATTGTGCTCTCTTTTGGAAGGAAAATAAAGACCTGGATAAATGTCCGAAATGTGCCGAGTCCAGATATAGGCTAAATAATGGCAAGGGTAAGAGGATTCCCCATAAGATTTTGTGTTACTTCCCGTTGACACCGAGGTTGAAGAGATTGTACATGTCTAAGAAGAGAGCCTCGGAGATGAGATGGCACAAAGATAAATGCCTGGATGATGGGATAATGAGGCATCCGACGGACAGTGCTGAGTGGAAGGATCTAGATCTACGGTATCCTGAGTTTGCTCGAGAGCCTCGCAATGTGAGGTTAGGTCTAGCTACTGACGGGTTTAACCCTTTCGGCAATATGAGTACCTCCTATAGTATGTGGCCTGTGATACTCATGCCATATAACCTGCCACACTGGATGTGTATGAAAGAGCCATTTTTCATGATGTCATTACTTATTCCCGGGCCTTCATAACCAGGAAAAGAGATTGATATTTATTTGAGACCCTTGGTTGACGAATTGAAGGAGTTGTGGGAAAATGGTGCATTAACTTACGATGCATCAAGTGGTCAAACTTTTCGAATGCATGCAACTTTGTTGTGGACAATACATGACTTTCCTGCATATGGTAACATATCTGGGTGGAGTACAAAGGGTTATCATGCTTGTCCTATTTGCAATGATGAACCGTTTTCAGAACGTTTGAAAAGTAAGATTGGGTACACAAACCATCGGTGCTACTTGGATGAAAACCACCCTTGGCGAAGAAGCAAGGACTTTAATGGTAAGTCTGAAAGAAGGACAAGTCCCTTGATTTACCGATTGAAAAGATACAAGAACAGTTGAACCAGATGCCGGTTGTTAGCTTTGGCAAGAATTCAACTAACCCAAGAGTATTAAATTGGACCAAAGTAAGCATCTTGTATGAGCTTCCGTATTGGAAGAAACGGAAGCTCAAACACAACATCGATGTGATGCATGTGGAGAAGAATAATAGTGAAAGTATTTTAGGAACCATGTTGTCCATTGTGGGAGGAATAAGGACACATATAAGGCACGATTGGACTTGGAAGATTGGGGCATAAGGAAACAGTTGCACCTAAAAAAATGCCCTGATGGAACCATTGTCAAGCCTCATGCAATATTTTCATTGACCCCAAATGACAAGGAGGGTTTTTGTGAATTTCTGAAATCTGTTAAGTACCCGGATGAATATGCGGTGAACATATCAAGATCAGTGAGCACAAGAAATGGTAGATTATCGGGCTTGAAAAGCCACGATTATCATGTACTCTTACAGCGGGTTCTAGCGATTGGGATGCGCGGTTTTACTGATAAGACTATTTGTACAACGCTGTTTGAGTTAGGCAACTACTTCCAGGATTTGTGCTCTAAAACACTAAGGCTGAGTGATTTGGAAAAACTAGAGGAGAGGATAGTTCTCATACTCTGCAAACTTGAGAAGATCTTTCCTCCAGCTTTCTTCGATGTGATGGTCCATTTGGCTGTTCATTTGCCACGTGAGGCCATGCTTGGAGGACCTGTGTAATTTCGATGGATGTACCCCCCGAAAGGTAATTCTTTCTTCTCTAAAGTTAGCATAGCTTTCAATGCCATTATGGTATTTAATGAATGGTTTTACAACTCCTTTTTTATAAGGTATCTCGGAACTCTAAAAGGGTATGTTACGAACCGTGCTCGTCCAGAAGGTTCAATTGCGGAGGCTTATATTGTCAAAGAGTGTATTACTTTTTGCTCTATGTATTTGGATGAGATGGAAACCGTGTTTGATAGACCTGAACGAAATGAAGATCGTGGTGAACGTAGTAAGGGCATCATGGTTTTCTCAGACGTGGCCCGTCCTATTGGTTTAGTGTCACGATCATCTAATCTATCACAGGAATTTATTGACAGTGCTCACTAGTTTTTGCTCTTCAATAGCCCCGAGGTGGAGCCATATTTGGAGTAAGTGGTATCCTCAATTACTGATTAATAATATAGCATTAGTTATTTATAACTTACTATTCCTATTATTTTGAGTAAGGAACACATGAATTTGTTACAGATTCCAAATGGACAAGACATTACCCAAATACAATAGCGAGAATTTCCTATATGGTTCAGAGACCGTGTAAAACATTCACAATTTGGCAACACTCCAAATACTATTAAACTTGTAGATAATAATACAACATATGCAATTAACTTTTATGCTTTGCATGTTTTTGTAGATCAATACAATGAAATATGAGGTGTCTAAAGAAGTTACTGACTAACTTTGGTCATTGGAGAATCAACCAAATGTGTTAGTGAAACAGTACTCGGGATGCATAATCAATGGTGTAAGATTCCATACTAGAGACCTTGATAACCGTCGTAAGAGCCAAAATAGTGGCGTGCATGTAGACGGGGATCACGAGATGCAAATGCATGACTATTTTGGTCATTTGTGTAACGTTTGGGAATTCGAGTACATGCTTCAGAATAAAGTTGTTTTGTTCCAATGTGAATGGTACAACACCAGTATCACTCATAGAAAAACAATTCGAATTGATGTACATTGCATAAGCATTGATGACACTAGCCGGTGGTACAAAAATGATCCTTTTATACTACCTAGCCACGCGAAACAAGTGTTCTACCTCAATGATACCAAGTTTGGTAAACCTTGGAAAGTCGTGCAACGGGTGCAACACAGAGGTGTGTATGATGTACCAGAGATGGTTGATGGAGAACCTAGAGATTTGCAAGAACCTGATGATGCATTACAACTAGATGAAACCACCAAGTTTATACCAGTCGTCTTTGATGATAATGATGTTCAATATTGTAGGGAAGATGTCGAACCGGAGGTCATTCCAGACGTGAATATTGATATGAGTAACAATATACATTACGATAGAGATGACGAAGTTGAAGCTGAAGGTGACCGTCGTATTGATTCAGACAATGAGATGGATATTGATATAGATAATGAAATTGATAACGACATGGATTATGAAATGTAGTAATCTCTTTGTATTATGGATGTGAACAAATGGGCTTAATATAATTAATGGTTTGCATTCCGTTTGTTGGTTTACATTTGTAGATTTTCTTTACTTTCCATTTGCATGCCTCTATATTTTTAAATTTTAATTCTGTGAGTTACGATTCATAGTTGCAAAATGCCCAAAGACGGCAAGAAATATGTCAAACCGGGTTACTTAGCAACAAACACTGCATATGAGAGGCTAAGAGAGAAAAATATCAATGAGAACAATGAAATTTTAAAAGCCTTGGGGTGTAAGCAATTGGCAAGATCTCACTTTGGTTCGACTCGACCAAACTGCACAAATAAGAAGGGCAAGAAAAGTATGGATACTGAATATGACGAGGACTATATACCGTCTGATGGTGAGAGTGACTGTGATGGTGACGATGATTCATCTGATTCTTTAGTACACGAGGTATAATATGTTTGTTTTCTATTGGGTTTGTAACCAATGTTTAATTGTTACAATTAAAATTATAAGCCTGTAACTTTTTTTTTTTTTTTATGAAAGACATTGTTATATATTTATCCCTATTGCATTATGTTTCAGGGTAGTGAGATGCCACCCCGAAAGAGGCTTACATACTTGGAACCTTCGACATCACTACCGGATCAACAGAGGGATCCAATACCTGAGCAGGGTATCTTGTGTATTGATCAGGTGAGTTTATAGCATGTTGATGAGAGGGCCAACCTTCTAGACGATTCGATGGAGACTCCATCTAGTGAGCCACAGGGCAGTAGCGTTGGTAAGATATCAGCATAATCTAATGTGATCATTTGACAATTTAACTAAATTCTTTTGTTCAATTATGAACAATAACAATGTTATGCGATAACAGGATCCACTACTAGGCGAGGTGCTACACGAGGGATAGGGGTTCAACGCAGCTTTGAAAAGGAAGGCAAGCTCCTTGTGCCAATCCCTCCAGAGTTCAGGCAGCCGGTAGGGAAGTATGCAACTGCTTTCGCCTCCGCTGCTGGTGTACAGATTAGACAGCATTTAGCAGATGTGGGCGTCCGTCGATGGTCTAAAGTACCTGTCACTTCTGCGGAGCCGATAATTCAACGCCTTAATGTAGTTGCTATATCAATTTATTTGTTTGTTTACTTTGTGAAATGCAATATATTAAAAATAGTTGATATATTAATTCACTTGTTTATTTACTTTGTGAATTACTATAATATGGTTGTTTCAGGATAGGTTCGAGTTACGGGGAGACCCGGTTGACGTGAAGAAGGCTACGAATGCGAAGATAGGTAAGCGACTTAGCGATTGGAGCTCCAAAAATTACAAAAAATACCAAAAGTTGGTCAATGAGAAGGGTGAGCCTTTTGCTAGGAGTCACCCACCAAAGGGTGTCACACTTCAGCAATGGATACAATTTATTGACGGAAAGTGGAATAATCCAGAATTTCAGGTAGCATACAACCTTATTATGTTACACTTTATTATTTGTTATGTTATTGTTCTTTAATTTTTGTAGCGCCAATCATTAATAAACATCGCTAACCGAGCACGTGTAAAGATGAATCACTCGTGTGGCTCGAAATCGATTCTAGCTAGGCTTCATAAACTGTTGTGCATTCTTTCATTTCAAAAGTTCGGTTACCATTGCACATAGTTTGTTGCTAAATTTTTAAAAAAAACTTTACATCTCAGGTTGAAGAAAATTCGGGTAAAGATGTTGTTTTTGAAGAGTTTTGGCGTGAATGTCACTTTAATGCAAAAGAGAATAGGTGGGAAAATCCGGAGTGCGAGAGTGAATTTGTAAGTATAATTTCTTTAATAATGACAATAAATGGAGTGTTAAAACATATCTTATAATATGTCTATGTATATATATATATATATATATATTGATAGGAGAAGATAAAAAAGGCAAGGGAAGACCATCTCTCTCAACCAAATGCGACCCAACCAACTGCCATAGAGCTATCTGTTTAGGCTTTTGGTACTAGATCGGGCTGCTTGAAAGGACTTGGCATTAGAGCTTCCTCAATTAAGACCATTGTTGCATCTACTCAGGAAAGGGAACATGTAATCCATCTTGAGGAGAGGATTCTTCAATTAGAGGCCGCAAACCAGAGTAAGGATGAGCAGTTGACTGAGAAGGCTCGATTGGAGGAGGAGAAGGATCGATTGGATGAGGAGAAGGCTCGATTGGAGGAGGAAAAAAGTAAGAAGTTGGAAGAGAAAGTGAGAAGTATGTTAGACTGGATGCGCAGCAAAGGTTATGACGGTCCAGGGAGCTAATCTAGTCTCAGCGGGAATTCTTGGTCAGTGACTATTTCTAACTACTTATAATTATCAGACTTGATAATTTAACACAATAACTTAGGTTTGAAAACTTCACTCAAAACCTTATAATTATCAGAGTTGTGTATTATCGTGTAACTTGTAACCTGTTTGTTCCTGCAAGTCTAGTTGGTCGCACCCCCAAACACATAACGCGACCAAACGGACTTCCGGTTATCAAATAACGCAAAAAAAAATAAGTTTTGACATACTTAGGCTTGAAAAAGCTATATTTTTGGGGTTTGGGGGGGTGAAATGGTAAACCCTTGATCCGAAGGACATGAAACTTAACTCGTACCTCAAACACGACATATAGAACTTGTGGGAACAAACAGAATGCAAAACGGACTTCCGATTATCAAATAACACAAAAAAAAATAAGTTTTGACATCCTTAAGCTTGAAAAAGCTATGTTTTTGGGGTTTGGAAAGTGAAACGGTAAACCGTCAATCCTATGGATATGAAACTTAACTCGCACCTCAAACACAACAAAAGAAACTTGTGGGAACACATGGAAAGAAAAACGGATTTCCGGTTATCACATAATGCGAAAAAAAAAAAAGTTATGACATACTTAGGCTTGAAAAAAGTATGTTTTTGGGGTTTGGGGGGGTGAAACGGAAAACCGTCGATCCGAAAGACATGAAACTTAACTCATACCTCAAACACGATAAAAGAAACTTATGAGAACAAACAAAATACAAAACGGACTTCAGGTTATCAAATAACGTGAAAAAATAAGTTTTTGACATACTTAGGCTTGAAAAAGCTATATTTTTGGGGTTTGGGGGAGGGGGGGGGGGGTGAAACTGTAAATCGTCGATCCGAAGGACATGAAACTTAACTCGCACCTCAAACATGACATAAGAAACTTGTGGGAACAAAAGGAATGCAAAATAGACTTCCGGTTATCAAATAATACAAAAAATAAGTTTTGACATCCTTAAGCTTGAAAAAGCTATGTTTTTGGGGTTTGGAAAGTGAAACGGTAAACCGTCAATCCTATGGATATGAAACTTAACTCGCACCTCAAACATGACAAAAAAAACTTGTGGGAACACACGGAAAGAAAAACGGATTTTCGGTTATCACATAATGCGAAAAAAATAAGTTTTGAAATACTTAGGCTTGAAAAAATTATATTTTTGGGGTTTGGGGGGTGAAACGGTAAACCGTCGATCCGAAGGACATGATACTTAAATCGCACCTCAAACATGATAAAAGAAACTTATGGGAACAAACGGAATACAAAATAGACTTCCGGTAATCAAACAATGCGAAAAAAATAAGTTTTGACATACTTAGCCTTGAAAAAGCTAAATTTTGGGGTTTGGGGGGGTGAAATGGTAAACCGTCGATCCGAAGGACATGAAATTTAACTTGCAACCTCAAACACGACATAAGAAACTTGTAGAAATAATGGAATGCAAAACGGACTTCTGGTTATCAAATAACGCAAAAAAAATCAGTTTTGACATCCTTAAACTTGAAAAAGCTATGTTTTTGGGGTTTGGAAAGTGAAACGGTAAACCGTCAATCCTATGGATATGAAACTTAACTCGCACCTCAAACACGACAAAAGAAACTTGTGGGAACACACGAAAAGAAAAACGGATTTCTGGTTATCACATAATGCGAAAAAAATAAGTTTTGAAATACTTAGGCTTGAAAAAACTATATTTTTGGGGTTTGGGGGGTGAAACGGTAAACCGTCGATCCGAAGGACATGAAACTTAACTCGCACCTCAAACACGATAAAAGAAACTTGTGGAAACAAACGGAATACAAAATAGACTTCCGGTTATCAAACAACGCAAAAAAAATAAGTTTTGACATACTTAGCCTTGAAAAAGCTAAATTTTGGGGTTTGGAGGGGTGAAATGGAAACCGTCGATCCGAAGGACATGAAATTTAACTTGCACCTTAAACACGACAAAAGAAACTTGTGCGAACACACGAAAAGTAAAACGGACTTCGGATTATCATATAATGCATTTTGACATACTTAGGCTTGAAAAAGCTATGTTTTTGGTGTTTGGGGGAGTGAAACCTTAAACCGTCAATTCGAAGGACATGAAAATTAACTATCACCTCAAACATGACAAAAGAAAGTTGTGGGAACACACAAAAAGAAAAATGGACTTCCGGTTATCACATAACGCATTTTGACATACTTAGGCTTGAAAAAGCTATGTTTTTTATTGGGGTGTGGGGGGGGGGGGGGGGGGGGTGAAACGATAAACCGTCGATCCGAAGGACATGAAATTTAACTCGCACCTCAAACACGAGAAAAGAACTTTTCGGAACAAACGGAATGCAAAACGAACTTCCGGTTATCACATAACGCAAAAAAAAACCAAGTTTTGGCATACTCAAGCATGAAAAAGTTATGTTTTTGGGGTTTGGGGTGGTGAAACGTAAATCGTCGATCTGAAGGACATGCAACTTAACTCACACCTCAAACACGACAAAAGAAACTTGTGAACAAACGGAATGCAAACGGACTTTCGGTTGTCACATAATGCGACAAAAAGAAGTTTTGACATACTTAGGCTTGAAAAAGCTATATTTTTGGGATTTGGGGGGTGAAACGGTAAACTGTCGATCCGAAGGACATGAAACTTGAATCGTACCTCAAACACGACATAAGAAAATTGTGGAAACAAACGGAATGCAAAATGGACTTCCGGTTATCAAATAACGCAAAAAAAATCAGTTTTGACATCCTTAAGCTTAAAAAAGCTATGTTTTTGGGGTTTGGAGGGTGAAACGGTGAAACGTCAATCCTATGGATATGAAACTTAACTCGCACCTCAAACACGACAAAAGAAACTTGTGGGAGCAAACGGAATGCAAAACGGACTTCCGATTATCAAATAACGCGAAAAAAAAAAAACAGTTGACATGCTTAGGCTTGAAAAAGCTATATTTTTGGGGTTTAGGGGGTGAAAGGGTAAACCGTCGATCCGAAGGACATGAAACTTAACTCGCACTTCAAAGTACATTATCAATCATCTAAATCAGTATCTTCATCAGTTAGGATTAATTCTTCAACATCATCACAATACTCCATTAATGTTTCATCTTTGATGGCTTAAAACTCAACTTATAATTATTTTATATTTTACATTTTTTATGTGCGTATACTAACTTAAAAGGTACTAATGCTTTCTATTGGTTTCATGCAGATTGGGTGTGGATATGGTGGATCGGTAGTTAGTCGGCCACATCTTATTACTTTTTGTTATGTAGTCTATTTGTTATATAGTGAACAATGATGTAGATATGGTGGATGGGTATACAGTCGGACACATCTTATTACTTTTGTTATGTAGTCTAACAATTTGTTATGTAGTGAACAATGTGTTAATACTTTTGTTAATCTTTAGTTTTTTTTGTTGGGAACACGAACATTTAATGATATTACTTTTTGTTGCTTAATGAAGTTACTCAGAAACTGTGACTTTTTATGTTTGATGTGATTGTCTCTTTTGGTTTTGAAAATTATTGTGATAAACAGGAACGAACAGGATTATAGTATATTCAAATAATTCTTTTTACTAGAATAAATGTTTGGCGACAAAATTATTTCGTCGCAATTGCATATGATGAAAATAAATTGGCGAGGAAATTTTTTCATTGCTAATACAAGCAAATTGTTTTTATATATTTGGCGACAAAATTATTTCGTCACCATTGCATATGATGAAAATGAATTGGCGACGAAATATTTTCGTCGCTAATACAAGCAAACCATTTTATGTATTTCGCGACAAAATTATTTCGTCGCCATTGCATATGATGAAAATGAATTGGCGACGAAAATAATTCGTCGCCATTGCATATGATGAATTGGCGACGAAAATTTTTCGTCGCTAATGCAAAATTACTACAAACTAAATGACTCTTTTGGCGACGAAAATTGTAATCAATAGCGACAAAATTATTTCGTCGCCATTTTTGTCTATGGCGACAAAAGATAAATTTCGTCGCCAAGGACCTTTGGCGACAAGGCAATGGCGACAAAATTTGCGACGAAATTTTTTTGTCGCTAAAGCCTTTAGCGACGAAAAAAGGACTTTTGGCGACGAAATCCGTTTGTCACCAAAGCACATTTTTGTTGTAGTGCAGCTGCCATGGATTCTCAACCGAGCTCTGATACCACTTGTTGGGAATGGGCCCACAATCACAACAAGAAAAACAACACCCACAAAGATGGAGATAAACAGAACAAGAACGACACAACCACGAAAGAAAATCAAGCAAACCAACACAACAAGATTTAAATGTGGCACTACACCATTTGGCCACTTTTGGAACACAGGTAGTTTTGGTTTTCTAATGGTAATTTACCGTTGTTAATTTGTAACGGTAAATTTTCGTTAAAAAAGAACAAAATCCGTTAGTAATATTTTACAAGAGGTATTTTCAATTTTCTAACGATTGTAAAAAAAAATAGTAACGAAAAATTACCGTTACAAATGTAGGGTAAAATAAATAAAATAAAAAAGAAAATAACCAAAAAAAAAAGAAGAAAGAAAGGGGTAAAATATTTGGTGAGCGGGAGAATACGCGCCGCTGTATAGAGATTAGAGAGAGAGAGAGAGAGAGAGAAAGGGGGAAGAGAGAGAGAGAGAGGGGGGAGGGGGGATCTCTGAGAATATTTTAGTGGTGGATTGGCCGAACTTGAACCCTAGACGATCGAGGTCGTGGATTTGCGAACCAGGTACACATAAATTAGATATGTTGCTGTGGGTTTTGAAGATTTCAGTTCACAATTAATGGGTTTTGAATTTGATTTTAGTTCACAGTCTCCTATCATTTGGTGAGATCTTAACCTCTCTCGCTGCCTCCATTATCGAAGAGATTTCAGTTTAGCGCCACTCCGCCACTTCTCCTCTGCGCCGCTCCGATCAGGTGAGATCTCAACCTCTCTCGCTGCCTCCACACACACACACACACACTGAATGTGAACCTCACCACCGCCAATCAAATCTGGAACCATCTTTTCAAGAAGCTCAAAATGTTCCTCACCCCGTCCTATGAAACAAACAAACAGAGACAAATTATTCAATCATAACCATATAATCTAATTTGTAAATGGAATAACCTTAATTGCGACAAGATACCAACATACTTTTACCAGCAGGACCAAATGTAGACACATATATCTCGTCCACAAGAAGCTCTTTTACATTTGATGAAGAGCATTTCTCGAACACACAACAGTGGTGAGTCTGAACAAGTAGTTCAATCATGTGAACACACATCTCTGCACTCAACTTGCTATAAGTATCATTGGTCTTCAGCTAAAAAACAAATATTTTATATTTATGGGTCACTTCACCACCAGGACTGAATATATATATATATAAGAGCATCAATCAGAATTGAAGAAGTTAACCCACACACCACACAAATATGAATAATAAACAGAAACAGAAAATAGAGAAAAATGTTGAATTCATACCTCGTGAAGAAGTTGAAGACAAGATGGAGGGACATCAAGCACGTCATTTTGGTGCTTCTTATTTTTTAAAGCATAATTTCATGTTAATTTATTTGGTAAATAGTTTATGAGCTTTGCAAAAATTGAACTTAGGGCTTTTTGGGGGGAAGCTTTTAAAAGCTCTAGAATGGAGCTTTTAAAAAAGGTTGCTTTTTTGGTTTCATGTTGTCTTTTTGAAGAGTAGTGTCACTTTTATAAAATTATCAAACAACTTAGTAATATGTTTCATAAGCTCCTTTTAAAAAGCCACTTGGGGACCAAACTAAGCCTTAGTCTTTTTAATGTTATCATTTACGTCGTTTGCCTGAGTCAACAATGAGGGGTAAGTCATTGTGTTTTATAGTTTGGGGTGGTGTGTGTTTTTTGGGCCATAGTTTAGGGGGTGTGAGTGTAATTATCCCATTAAATAATGCATGCAAATTTTCATCTATGTTTGACTTCTTATTTAATTACTTTGAGACCAAGTGAAATTTGGTACATTTGTTATGCACACAGATCATGGGTTCTAACATTTTCATCCCAGTGGACAAAATCTAGCACGCGAGGCCAACAATATTTCACTACAATAAAATCACTTTGAAAAATTGCAGAAAATAGGAGGCCCATATGATATAGTAAAATCTAGTGATACATCCCATGTTGTGGTTGCATTTTGTCCAACATTACTGACCCCACATAAACCTTTCTTGTGGTTACACATTTTTATATAGAACCTACTATCCAACCTCAAGCTACTATAGATCATGTGATCTGCAACAATTGTGTACACTACTATGTATTTTCATCCACTAATGCCATACTTCAACAATTGTGTACACTACTAAGAATTGTCAAGCTTTTTGGTCATGTTTTCACTTATTTATTAGTCAATTTAAAGGCCACACCTCAACGTGGGCATTTCAGGAGTAGTCAATTTAAGCTTAATGACTTACAACTTGATTTTGTTTACGCTAAGAACAAGCGCAACTCCAAGTGGCTGATTACGACGACAAAAGTCATCTTTCATACATACATACTTGTGTCTATGTGTACATGTCGAGAGAGAGAGAGAGAGAGAGAGATAGAGAGAGAGAGAGAGGATAGTTTAGTTAATATCAAGGGGATTAAAAAACAGCACAACAAACATAAAGGAAGATTTTGTCAACATTGGAATTCTATGCTTATTTTGTTTAGTCCCCTTCTTACCTTTAGTCCCCTTCTTACCTTTTCTTTTTTCATTGTTCTTTTTTGTTAAAGGAATTCTATGCTTATTTTATTTAGGATCTATTTGAATCATTGATTTATGGCATTTTATTTGTTTAATTAACAAGGAGAATGACTGAAAAATAGAAACCCACATCAACTATTTTGTGATTCACATTTGATTTTAAGTGGATATGACACTAGTTTATGATTCACATTTGATTCGTATAGGAAACTAGGAAAAAACCTTGTCATGAAATTAATGGATTCTCATTTTCAACATAAGCATCTCCATTCTTTTAATCAACCCCTAACAGCCCTTAAATAATGGATTCCGTGCATATGATCAAGATATGGTCAACCACATCCAACTCTAGAAAATGTTGGACCAAATCTTACTTGGAAATTCTCAAACCAAACTCTTTATAATCCCTCATTTTACATCAAAAGGCATTACCAAAATCTTTCTTAAAGATAAATTCATTTGAATTTTGGTCAAGTAAGGTAACAAAGAGAAAGGGAATATAGAACCCACCTTACCTTAATCTCCATTTGGACACCCACACATGAATTTTTTTCTACCTGAATTTGTATGTTGCACAATTTCTCTCTAGATGTGCTTGTGCCTTTGTTTGGAATCGTCCTGGAGGTATGTTGTAGTCAAAAAGAAATTTAGCATGTAAATTACGTGATAATATTCATACAAGTGCGTTTATATCGTTCACTTTCGAATGAATTTTTGTTCATTCATACTTATTAATCAATTTTTTCCTTCTTATTTTTATGAAAAAAAAAAAACAAATGACACTCATTTCCAAGTCGGTTCAGTCTTGAGCTATGCCACACACAATTTTATTTGAATTAGGGAGTTTGCGTTTCTTAATTTTCTTATATTTTCTTACTTTTATATGCTTGTACTGTTCCTTTTGAGATCTGCAATCAAAAAAAAAAAGTTGGAGATACTAGATAGGGTTACCATTCTTTCTTTATTTTTTCACTATCATTGTATGAATATGTGTCATGAAAATAATTAATTTAAAGCGTACGCAGCATACTTCAATATTTATGCATGCACCATGAAAAAAAAAAAGCAGATGCAACTTTTTGTATCTTTCTGTGAGTCTTAATTGAAAAACAGTGAAATATGTTGTTTTAAGTGACTTAGTTGTTTATTACTTTTCCTTATGCTTTGTAGTCCTCGTACAGTTACATTTGAGTTGCTATTTATGCCTATATTTGTGGTTGACCTGTAGTCATCTTGTTGGTTTAACATAGTAGAAATTACTAAGTTCTAACTTAATGTTTAATAATTAGGAATCTATTATTTGAGATGTTTCTGTAACACTGTGGATAATTGGGTACATTATGTTGAAATTGACAACTTGCAGTTGGTGTAAATTACGTAGTTCTATAATGAGTGGCTTTCCGAACTTTTGATTATAGTCACTTCTGGCAACAGTATCTAGACGAACTTTTTGATCTTTAATCCTCTGGAAAGCTTAAGGTAATACTTTAATCCATCAAATTTTCGCCCATCTACGCTTATATATATGTTGGGAAAGTTTCTTCTCCTGTTATCCATTTTAAGTAAGTGTTATTTGCATCAATTTATCTTAATCGTGAATAGCATCTATATCTGTTTTTCTATTAGTTCTTTTTTATTAGAAGAATGAAGTCCATTTTTTCCCTTTGAGCTTGTTCTTTAACATGAGCAGAATTTTTCTACACAGTTGTATATGGTTTAACCTGTGACTTCTATTAAATTTACTCGTTAATATCGTTTACGGCTCTTAAAGTCATGCTTCTGAAATAATACACATTCACCAATCTGAAGCATTCAAAATCGACAAATCAAAGTTGCTCAATTGCACACTCTCTCTCTGTGTTAGTATACTTCTCTCTGTTGGTTAAGGGGTTGCACGTTCTTTATACATATTCACACACACTCTCTCTCTCTATTAAGGGATAGCCCGTCTTTTATACATATAAACTTTCTCTCTCTCTCTCCCTCTCCCTCTATTGGTTAAGGGGTAGCCCATCTTATATACATAGAAACTCTCTCTCTCTCTCTATTGGTTACGGGGGTAGCCCATTCTTTATACATATTCTCTCTCTCTCTCTCTCTCTCTCTCTCTCTCTCTCTCTCTCTATTGGTTAAGGGGTAGCCTGTTCTATCTACACTTATATATGATTTTCCAACAGGATTTGTGGATTTGAGCCCCCTCCATCCCGTCTATTTTGCTTGCTACTATTTGCAAGGAATTGCTTGGCATTTTACACTCAAAGGTTTGGCTTTTCCCTAGCTATTTTTTGTATGCTTTCATTGCTTTTATAAAATAGAGCCTTAGGATAGTGAGGCCATCTATCACACATGCTACTTTTGAATTTATGTACATTGTTTCTGAACACGCGACAAGTCCCCCGTGACTTGTCGTAATGTGTGTGCCCTAATTGGGACAATGAGTGGGAAGGGGGCAGTCCCTTCTCACATTTGCTGGGTGTTCCCCCCGTGGACCCCATTTTATTTACATTGTTGATTGCATATTGATTGTATCCCTTGCTGGGATTCTCTTTGTTTGCAGGTGCCCTTTCCCTCTCCCCTTGTCCCTTTTCTTTTTTTGGGTTATTAGACCATTTTAAAGGGGACATTTTCAATTATTTTCCTTTCCATTTTCTCTTTGTTTAAAATCGCGTCTATTTCACAACCTCCACAGAAAAAATCAAAAGAAAAAGAAAAACAAACAAAAACCTAACCCTAACGACCTCTCACCTAGTTCATGTTGAATTGCAGAATGTCACGACCCATTAACAAAGAGTGGATGAATGAAAGCAATAGAGTTGGTCCAGTATATACAAAGGGGTTTGACGAGTTTCTTGAATTTGCGATTACAAATAATGTTGGACAGTTGTCAACATTATCTTGTCCATGTGTAAAGTGTCGAAATAGAAATCGACACACCATTAGATGTCAGAAATCATCTCGTTAGGAGGGGCATAGATAGGACATATTCTCTATGGGCTTTCCATGGTGAAAAACCATCTATGAATTCAATAGATCAACCACCAGTAGAAGAGGTTCGTGGAGAAAACATTGAAGAAGAAAACATCGAGGTTGGAGGGCTTGGGATGGAGAATCTTGTTGACGCTTCTTACGGATTGCATGAAGAAACTTATGAAGATGACAGTGGTCAGGCTGGAGTTTCAGAAGAACCGTATGTGGGTAATGAGAAATACAATGAATATAAAAGATTATCAATTGAGAAATTGTACCCTTCATGTGAGGGTCCTGACACAACTCTTTCTGCTATAGTGGAACTACACAACATTAAGAAGCAATTTGGTTGGTTGGAAAATAGTATGACGGCACTTTTGACCATCTTGAAAAGGTGGCTCCCAAAGGGAAACACGTTGCCGGAGAAGTATCTACACATGAAGTGTATGATGAAAGACTTGGGGATGAAGGCAAACTTTATTCATGCATGCGTCAATAATTGTATTTTATATTGGAAAGATAATGAAAATGAGGAGCAATGTCCTCAATGTGCAGAACCGAGATATGCTGTGAGAACAAAGAAGGGGGGTAGAGTTTGCAAAGAGCCTTTCAAAGTATTAAGACATTTCCCTTTGATTCCAAGACTTGTGAGATTGTATACTATACCATGGATAGCGCACGAAATGACATGGCACGATCGATCGAACTCTTCATGGGAGTATCTGAGGCATCCTTCTGATTCTCCTCAGTGGGGAAGGTTTAAGATTAAATGGCCAACATTTGTTAAACAAGGGTGCAACGTTTGGCTTGCAATTGCAACTGATGGGTTTAATCCGCATGGTATTCAATCCTCAAGTTATAGTTGTTGGCCAGTCATTACGGTGCCTTATAATCTCCCACCATCGTTGTACATGAAACGAGAGTTTCAAATGTTTTCTTTGCTAATTCCTGGGCTAAAGGCACCAGGTCAAGACATTGATGTTTTCCTTCAACCTCTAGTACAAGAGTTGAAGCAACTGTGGGAAGAAGGAGTGCCAGCTTTTGACATGTACAAAATGTAACCTTTTATGTTGAAAGCTATGCTAATGTGGGGGTTTCACGATTTTCCCGCATATGTGAATTTATCTGGGTGTGTAACACATGGTTATAAAGCCTGTCTTGTTTGTGGAGATGACACTCGATCCATCCGACTAGAGCACAGTAAGAAAATAGTGTACACAAACTACCGTATTTTCCTTAGCATGAATCATCCGTTTAGGAATGGGGGGTATTTAGGGCTTAAGTTACCTGAACATGGTGAACCTCCTTCTCGATTAAATGGAGATGCACTTTTGGAAAAGTTAAATCAGATAAAGTTTGTCCCTGGAAAGATCCCAAAAGTTTCGGGTAGAAAAAGGAGGATGGGTTGCACTGATGATGAACCGAGAGAGGCATGGTATAAAAGGTCCATCTTCTTTGACTTGGAATACTGGAGCTCTCATCAAGTTCGACATGTTCTTGATGTGATGCACACCGAGAAGAATGTCGCTGAGCATTTAATTTGCACAATCCTAGATGATAAAAACAAAACAAAGGATAAAATAAATGCGCGTGAAGGTATGAAGCACATTGGCATACACAGCGGCCAGTGGATGCAAGTAGATGAGCTCACAGGGAAACAGATAAAGCCAAAAGCATCATTCCACTTGGATAAAGATGAAAAACGAGAATTTTGCCAAATTTTGAAAGATCTGAAGCTCCCTACTAGTTTTTCATCTAACCTGAGCAACATTGTCACTCTTAACCCACCCAGTTTGCATTCGTTGAAGTCGCATGATTATCATGTTATTTTTCAATATTTGTTACCCGTATTGCTTCAACATGCCTTTCCAAAACATCGAGATTTGCGAAGAGCTATCCAACAATTTAGCTTATTCTTTAACATACTATGCTCAAAAGTCTTGATTCGAAAGGATATTCAAAGAGCCAAATACATGGTTGTAGAGGCATTGTGTATGTTGGAAAAACACTTTCTACCATCATTTTTTGATATAAATATCCACCTCATGGTGCATCTAGCTGATGAGGCATTGATTTGTGGACCTACCGGACCTCGATGGATGTATCCTTTCGAACGGTAAACTCATTTTCTTATATGTATTCATCCATAGGCAAATGACACGGCTTTATAGACTTACATATTTTTTTTACTCATACAAATAGGCAAATGAAGGAATTTAAAGACATACCTAGCAATAAAAGGTATGTTGAAGGATCGATTGCTGAGTCTTATGTTATTGGAGAATCCGTTAGGTATTGCATGAAATGTATGCCAAATCCACTCGAAGGAAATCACAAACGTACTCGTGAAGCCTTTTTAGAGGACAATGACGAGTTTTCTGATGAAGGACCTTTGCTCGACGATAGAATTGTAACGTTGGAATCTGAACAATTTCAACAAATACGTAGATGGGTACTATTTCGACTTGACGTTCACGGACTCAATGACTACTACAGGTTTGAGGCATTTGTAATATATATATTGAACATATCCACATATAACTGCTAATATATAAACTACAAATTTCAGTGAGTATAAAGCGTTAAGACGTTCCACTTGCGATGAAGGAAAGGGGATTACAATCACAGAAGTAGAGATACAAACTTTTTTCATCCCTTGGTTATATGAAAAGGTATTCCTCAGTCCACAAGAAATAAGAATACTAACATATGTAGTTTATTTAGTTAGATTCGTATTGTACTTATGAGAGTGTTTCCATTGAATAGTTGGTGTCTTCCTGTGAGACTGAGACAAATGCTATTTTGTGGCGGTTAGTTAAAGGGCCAAAGCACACGGTCAAAACATACAAAAAGTATCGCGTTAATGGTTTTGTATTTTCTCTTAAGTCTCACGACAAAACTGTTGTCACGCAAGATAGCGGTGTTTGCATGAAGGCATGGACTACATTTAGGGCAAGAAAAAGTGATAAAAGGCTCAAGGATGCTTGGATAATGTGGTATGAGTTATCAAACAAATAATTGAGTTAGACTATACAATATTTAAAGAGGTAGTGTTTTATTGCGATTGGGTGGCGGTGGAGGACAAGACCAATGGTTGTAAACACTGTCCGGACTCTAACTTGATGATGGTAAATTTTGCTAAGTTAAAGAGTAATGCCAATGATCTCGACGAGCCTGTCATTCTTGCTTTCGAGGCGAGTCAAGTCTTCTATTCAAAAGACCTTAGAAATCCGAATTGGTGGGTGGTTATACATTCACCGAAGAGATTGACCAGTCGAGTAGACGAGTTAGAGATACCAAGTGTCTTCCAATCTACTTTTGAAGACCAACCTCATTTGGAAGATCTGTTGAAGCAGCATGGCTCTGCCTAGTGTTATTTATCTTGCATTAATTGCCTCTATGTTGAGTTTTAACCATATTTTTGTTTGGATTGTACGACTTTTTGTACTGTTACTTGATTGAATGCAAAACTTTACTTTTCTTTAGATAATTGATATGCGTTAATTATTATTCTTTGTTATCATTGTTGTTCGCATACTACCACCTTGTTTTCAAATGACAGGTATAGGAATTATGACATCAAGTGGAGGTAATTTCAACCCGAGTTCATCCCAACCATCTTCTTCAGTCCCGCCCGCATCTGAGTCATCGGGAGGCAAAGCCCCAAAAGAAAAAATGAAAGTCACAATTGAAAATGACGGGTCTGTGGTGGGTGAATACTCGAAGATATGGAGTAGTCGTACGGGAGATTTTGTGAGAAATCACATTCCAATTAGCTACAATGATTGGCGAAAAGTGCCAAAGAATTTCAAAGACGATGTTTGGAATGTTTTAATGGTAAACTTTTGTGTATAGGCTCTTTGTTTAATTAGTTGGTTTAGTTAATATTTTCTTTTTAACATAACTATTCTATTCTACTACTAGATTGAATTTGAACTTGATGTTCCACAATCCGTGGCTCGCCCATTTGCGGAGAAGTCGTGGCCCCAAAAATTTAGGACATACAAAAACAACTAGCGGAACCTTGTGAGGAAAGGTCATCATGACGTGCCAAAATGTGTTGATCCACATTTATTGGCAAAGTTTTTAGAAAATGAGTGAGATCCAACAAAGGTGGAGCAAATTGCTAGAAATTTGAACAACAGAAAAAAAAACTTAAGATTCCCCCTTGTCTTGGGCGTCGTTCCTATGCTCAGAAACTATACTTAATGGTGCGTATAATTCCTTACACTTTTTCTGTTTAATGCAAGTTTTCCACAGCTAACTTGTTAAATTTCAATGTCTAGCGAAAAAAAAATCCTGACAAACACTACAGTCGTGTTGACAAATGGTTGGCGGCACATGAGCATAGTGATGGGAGTGTCTTAGAGAGTGCTAAGAGTAAATATGTGAGTAACATATTATTTGTAGTTTTTAATTCATAGCTTAATTTTTTTAGTGTATTATCACAATATTTACTTTAAATGACTACAGGATGAAATAAAGGTAATTGAAAATTTAAGAAAAAGCAGTGACTTGACTGACGAGGGATATAGTAATAATTGTGAAGACTTTGACAATGACGAGTTAACTCAAGTATTTGGAAAGGACAAAAGGGAAGAGGTTCGTGCTGTGGGTTCACGCATCTCTAAGAGGCAACTACTTCATATCGGGTTGCTAATGTCCAAAAGTGAGGGAAAAAAGAAGATAACTGAAGAAGTTGCCGCATTGGAGGATAAGATCATTTCTCACGTTGACTCAAAATTTCACGATATGCAAGGTATAATTATGTCTTTAGTTTCGAAACTCTCAAATGTGAGTACCCCACCTATGGTTACTACTCCCTCAAGTGATTATGGATCAAATTCAGTTAATTTTGCTACTCATTTAGCTTAAAACTTGAATAATATTTTTGCCACGGGTGTTTCACCTTCTACTCATCATATGCCTTCTACCATGCCTCCTCCCACCGACAAGCCCCCATGTGTATTATTTGATAAGTTTGGTAAATAATTGGCAAAAGGGTATGTTGTGATGGATGCTACAGCTAATGTCTGCCACTCCAAACAAGTTGGTATTGGCTAAAAGAAAGTTTATATCGAGGAAGTGTTTAAGCCCGATGCTCGTTTGTGGGATCGTCAAGATGGACAAGATACATTGGCAGACTTTGTTCAAGGGGGATTTGTGATTTGGCTTGAGTGTTGGTTAAAGATTGGTTGACTATGTTTGTCTTATTTTCTCTGACTTTAAATTTCAGACATAGTTTATTTGTCAGTTAGTTTAGTTTAGTTTTGGATGAATTTACTCTTTCAAATTCAGACATGGTTTGTTAGTTTTGGTTTGGACTTAGAAACAATTTGTATTTAAGGATAATTATGCCTATTTTGGATTATATTTTTTGTATTTAATATAGATTGAGCTTGTATTTATTATGGTTTGGATTTGAGCTTATCATATATGTTTATAGTAAATGTAATGTGGCTGTGATGGAAATTAGGTGCAAATAAAATTTGGGACCATATTTTAGTATTTATGTTTTTCATATTTAAAATAATTACTAACGGATAATTTCCGTTAGTATTCTTACACATGTGTTAGAAAATAAACCGTTAGTAATAAAATTACTAACAGTTTATATCCATTAGTAATTATCTCAAAAGTATTAGAAACTGTCATATTACATACCGTTAGTAATAAAATTACTAACGGTAATTTACCGCTAGTATTTTTGTATATAAAAGTGTTAGAAAATAAACCATTAGAATAAATATTACTAACGGAATATTTCCGTTAGGAATAATAAATTACTAACGGTAATTTACCGTGAGTAAACATATTACTAACGGTAAATTACCGTTAGTAAAAATAATTTTCCTAACGGAAAATTACCGTTAGAAAATCCGTTAGAATTATTAGCCACGCTCTATTTCTAACGGTAAATTACCGTTACGAATAATTTTACTAACGGTAAATTACCATTAGTAATGTGCCCTTTTGGTGTAGTGTGGTTCAGCCCAACAATGCCTACATCCACGTGCAAAGACGATCACTACGATTAATATGAAGATACAAGCACTCAAGACCTCACGTGTATAACTCTCCAACCAAGTTATATGACACAAACAATTGCTAGAAACTAATCTATCCCTCACTAGTTTGCAACCCTCTCTTGTGTATGTAGAAGATTTCCAACCAATCTTATCAATCCCTTGAGTAAGCCCTATATTTATAGAGATTGTATAGTCCTAATCCTAGTTGTAGTAGGATTTACCCCTATGGTAAGTCTTATACAACGAGGAATACTCTTACACACATTCCTATATAAACTAGGAACTTCTACCATCAAAGGAATCCTTATTTGATAAGGAAACTACCAAATAAGAAATCCAATCATAATTATGAAATCATTCCACTAATGGAATTTTGGACACAATCCTAACAATATGTGTGTCTACACTCTATCCAAGAAAGAAGAAATCGTTTGGGAAAGTCCAAATGCAAAGCGCAAATGACAATGCCCATGTGACGAAACACGTATCATCATCTTTGATTTAAAAAAAAAGAGGGAAAATACCTTTTACCCCCTGTAGTTACACTCATTTTTTCATAATCCCCTGTGGTTCATTTTGTAACACTTAACCCCCCTGTACTACGGACTAAAGTGAGACTGTTAACTTTTGTAACGGCAGTCCCACTTCAGTCATTAGTACAGGGGGGTTAAGTGTTACAAAAATGAACCACATGGGGTTATGAGAACATGGGTGTAACCATAGGGGAGTAAAAGGTATTTTTCCCTAAAGAGTATGTATAGGGGCTTGGGGGTATTAACGTCATTTCCTTTTTTTTCCATTAGAAAAGTTAACAGTCTCACTTTAGTCCGTAGTACAGGGGGGCTAAGTGTTATAAAATGAATCACATAGGAGTTATGAGAAAATGAGTGTAACCACAGGGGGTAAAAGGTATTTCCTCAAAAAAAAAAAAAAAAAACACAACATTCAAAAGAATCCGTACTTGATGAGTTTCTATATACGGAGTATATATATATATGAACATATATTTGCCATTCCCACATGGTATTGTGCCTTCAAGGCTTTAATTGGATGACGATGGCAAGAAATCGTGATGAAGGAAGGTTGGTGGTTCAAGGCTTTAATTGGATGACGAATTGTGGTCTAAATAAGCAAGGCTTATAATCAGCAGGAAAAAAAAAATCACTACACGATATGGAATAATCATATTCCAAATTGAATAAAATGAAAGTCAAGAGATTATATGGAGTGCCAAAGTGCCAAGCACAAGAAGCTAATACTTCAAGTCTCACATTCGGTAGGTACCTGGCAAACACAAGTACCACGCAGTTTATGCATGTCTTAAAGTGGGGGTATTTGTAGATATTTAAATTTTATTTGTCTTACTATTGTCCAATTAATCAAGATAATCATGTTATTCTTGATTAGTCAAAGTGAAAAGCCATACTAAAGATGGGTTCATCTTGACACATGTCAAAAATCACAAAGAGAAAAGTATTTTTGAAAATATACTAATTTGAAGTCAAATTACTATTATTATTTGAATTAAAATAAGAGATGCATTATCTTTTAAAATGTCAATTATATTAAATGGATCAAAGATATTAATATCTTTGAAAATTGCAAAGAAGTCCCTCATAGAGCCTATAAATAGAGGTTCATTGGAAGAGAAGATTGACACAAAAATTACAAGGCAAAACCTCTGCCCCAAAGTCCTCTCAAATTTCTCTCTCGAATTACAAACTTAAGTCCATATACTGAATTGAAGAACAACAAGCACATCAAATTCGTGCCGTTCTACATTGAAGTATTCACAAATTCAAAAGAAATATTATTTACACACCAAATCTGCAGAGGATTTTTCTTCTACTTTCAATTGTTCAACAAGTTCAAAGAACCGCAAGTTCCATTCAAGATCAAGCGTCTCAGTCCTTGAAGCGGAAGCATCAAAGGAGATCGAATCAGAGGATAATTTCTTTTCTTTGTAAAAGACACAGAGATTGTACTCACTTTCATTAATTAATAAAATTGAAATATTTGTACTTGCATATTTCTTATTTATTTTTGTTGATTCAAAATTTGTTTGCATACAATATCATATGTACATCAAAGAATCAATTAACAGGGATATGAGTAGCAAACAATCAGTTAACACCAGCTAGCAATTACACGTGCAAAAGAGAAGGAAAAAGGATTTACAGCACAAAAAGGGAGAAGATATGAAAGGATTTTGTAAAAGGATGTAGTTAGGTGTTGATACGAAAAGGGTATTGTAGTCTTCACGAAATAACTTTTGGACTGCATTCTCTGAAAATTTTCAATAACTTTTTTCAAATAAGATTTTCAGTAGTTATTTGGTTAATTTTTCAGTTAAGTTGTAAATCTTTGTGCATTATTAAACGCAATAATAAAGAAAAAGTGCAAAAAAAAAAAAATGAAAGATTATCAAATTTGTTGTGGGTTGAAGAGAGACAAAACATCACCAACTCATCAATGTCTTCTTCTTTGACCAAAAAAAGTTTCCTAAATACAAAATGTAACCTTGAAGTTTGCTCCCTGTTTTATTTTAGTCTATTTAGTTTTAATTGCATTAATTTGATCTCTGGAGTTTTTAAATATAAGCGATGTGGTCGAAATGTTCCATTTTATCAGAAAATTTGATGAAATTCACGCAATTTCTATGTACAATTTTCAATGTTCGTGAAGAAAATCCTTTTTGTTTTTATAATGAAAATATTTGTTTAGAATTGTTTCAAGAGCAATGACTTAGCTAGCCCAGTTAATAAAAAGGCGCTCTGTGCCACCTCATTATCGGGTTTAGAAAACCCCCTAGGCTCAAGCACTTATGTCATCACGCGAGACCACTATACAAAATGATAAAAATAAAAAAATAAATAAAAAAAAATAATTTGTTTTGGTAGCATTTTCTATTTGTTGTCCACTTTATTCGTCCAATCGCGGAATTGAAATTTCTTACTAAATTAGGTGACTTAATTTGCACATGTATCCCAAGAGTAAATATTTAATGCAATGCGGATATCACGTCATATCTATAAACGACTAATGTATTTAAAAATAGTGTTTACGTGGATGAAGGATTCCCCTAATAGACGAATAAATGCAAAAAAGAATTCTATTAGTTGGTGTTACCATGTCATTAAAATACCCGTTTGTTCGACATTTTTTAGGTAATTAATTAGGGTGTACACGAGCCGAGCCGCTCAATAAAGGCTCGCGGCTCGGCTCGATAATAGCTCGGCTTGACTCGGTTTGTATAATAAACAAGCCAAGCTCAAGCTTGAATACAAAGCTTGTTTAATTAATGAACCAAGCTTGAGCATACATGGGCTTGGCTTAATAAGGCTGTCGAACAGTTCGATTATGGCTCATGCTCGTGAAAAATCTCTTTAATATGTTTGATAAGGGCTTGTTTGATTTTATATATATATATATATATATGTGTGTGTGTGATAATTATAAAAATATAATATATATTTAATGCAAAGTATTTAAAATTGAAAGAATGTTATTTATATATGATAATTGTAAATATATAATATATGTATAATGTAAACGTATTTAAAATTAAAAGAATATTAGTATATGATGATGCCAAAAATTGGTAACAGTAAAGTAAAGCAATTTAAGAGAGAGAGAGAGAGTGAGAGACTATTTTTTGTATGTGGTTCGGCCCTGTTAATGAAGGTACCTGCGTCCACAGGTGTGTCTGAGCACGTTCACTAGCAGATCACCGGCGGGCCTGGTGAGCCAACAAAGAGGGGCGGCACTACCAGTAATACCGGCCGGGTGTATGCATATACTGGTGAATTTTTATAGAGGTGCTGTGTAGACTACAGAATTGGCCGCCCCCTCAATGGAGGGGTGAGAGGTCTCTTTTATAGATGTAAGAGACCTACTCTTACATGGATAAGGAAATATAATTCCATTAGGATGTGATTGACACCAAATCGAGTAAGTTTCCTAATTGTATTAGGATTGATTTACATTAATTGTGGGGGTTTCTCAATTGGATTAGGAAATAGATGCACTTTCCATTAGTCTTCTAGTTTGAGTAGGAAACTGCCCGTAATGATCGGGATCATGCCTGTGGGCCCAGACGGGTTGTTGATTTTGAACCGCTCGGTCATATTTTGAGCGTATCAGCTGCCCCCCATTTTCAAGATTGGCCAGATGCTATATCGGGGCAAGTTTGGAAATCAGTTTGATATTACTTGCCGCTGTCTGAGTGCTTGTGGAAGCTGCCTCGGGGCTTCTGAGCCTGGTGAATCCTCGGGAACTGACTGAGAGTTGAGACCCAGCATAGCTCGGGGCCTTTAGGTGCTCGGGAACTGACCGGGAGTTGAGACCCAGTCTAATTCGGAGTCTTTGTTGCTTGAGTTAGCTCCCAGTATGGTTATCTTCTGCCTGTAAACCTTCGTCAAGGCTGTGGGTAGAAGGGTTTTACCATGTTGGACAAGCCGACCTAAAGCGTATTGCTCTAGGGTCCTTTTTACTGTTAACTCCCCAGGATGGTTGTCTTCCGCCCGGCCAGCCTTCGTCAAGACTGTCGGGAGAAGAGCTCGACTATGTTGGTGGAGCCGACCTAAATCACGTTGCTTTAGGGTCCTTTTACTCCTCTATCGTCGGCCAACCTAAGAGATTTTAGTCACCTCTATCGTCGGTCTGGACCTCAGTGGAGTTAATGTCTCTGAGTACTGTAGGTGCTCGGGTTGTCCAAGATTTTGACTTGATTATCCGCGAGGCCTGTAGATACCCGGTGTGATTACCTGTTTAGTTCACTACGCCATCTTGCCCCCCAAGCTTTCGCTAAGACGAGGGTCTTAAAGAGGCTATGATCTATAGGTAACCGACCTGGAACATGGTGGTTGCAGGGTCTTTTGAAGCTTGCCATCGTCGGCCACCTAGGGGGTTTGCCCCCATCGTCGGCTGGACCTAAGCGAAGCCGGTGCCTCGGACGTGACCCCGAGGTCTTTTATGCCTGGGTTCGGAGCCCGAGGTCTTTTTAGTGCCTGAGTTCGGAGCTCGAGGTCTTTTTTTTTTATGCCTCGGGGTTAGGCCCGAGGTCTTTGGATGCCTCGGGGTTAGGCCCGAGGTCTTTGTATGAGTTCTCTGACAATCGGTGGAGCCTCATGTGTTGATCAAGCAAGTACCAATGTAGTCGGGCTCTTCTAGACCGATGGAGATAGGAGGTCGGATCAGGATCGTCGGAATCCAGATTTCTCTGTGCTGGAGGCAAAGTCGGGACTGCTTGATCCTGACCGATGTGAACTGGAGGTCGTGTTAGGACGGCCGGATTTAGGCCACTGTGAACTGGAGGTCGTGTCGGGGCTGCCGGACTCTGACCGCTGTGAACTGGAGGTCTGGTCGGGGCTGCCTGACCCGGACTGCTGTGAACTGAAAGAACTGTCTGAACTCCCGGGCTGATCTCGCTTTCGCTTACTTCTGGAGGACTTGTCGCTTTCTTGCCCTGGGTCTTTGATCTTCAGAAATTCTTCAGTGTCAATGTATTTTCCAACCCTCTCAGAGAGCTCAACCAAAGTTTCCGGTCGGTTCCTGTGGAACGATGCGGCGCACTTGGTGTGTTGAACTCCCGAGCAGAAGGCTATGATGGCGATTGTCTCGTTCAAATTGCGGATTTGAAGCTTCTGTTGGTTGAACCGGTCGGTGAACTCCTTGAGGGACTCATTACTCTGTTGTCTGACTGTCATTAACTGCATGTCTGGCTTTGGCCGCTCGTGCATACCGGCGAACTGGTTGATGAACTGCTTGCTGAGTTGCTTGAAACTGCAGACCGATCGGGGCTCCAAGGAGTAGAACCACTGCATGGCCGGGCCTTTCAAAGTGCTGGGGAAGGCTAGGCAGTGTAGCTCATCGGAGTTGGTGGCTAGTGCCATCTGAGCCTTATAGGTCCGGACGTGGTCGATCGGGCTTCCCGAGCCGTTGTATGAATCTAGCCGAGGCTGCTTGAATTCGCGCGGGATGGAAAACCTCGCGATCTGGCTGGAGAATGGTGACTTTGTCTCGGTATTGGCTTGATTTGGAACACAGTTTTGACCAAGCTTTTTGGCCACTGCGTCGATCTGCTTCTGTAAATCCTTGATTCGGGCTTCCACTCCTTCCCGACCGGTATCTGATGAGCTGGTCGGGTTGGTGGAAGAGGCTTCTTCATGGCAGGGCGCTGTCCTCTGGGATCGGGCTCGGCTATGACTCCGAGTAATCGTTCGCCTAGGGATAACTTGGCTCTTGACCGAGTGACCCTGGACTGATTCCCGGGCCATATGCCCCTGCCTTTCCTCTCGGGCAGCACGCCCACTGTTGTTGTCTTTGGCATCCTCAACATGGGACGGGTTAGCTCGGGCACGTTGTCTGGTCCAGATTGCTTCCCGACCGTACGCAACTTTCCCGGACCGTTTCCCGGTCCCTGGAGGACGGCTTTGCTGGACTAGCAGGGCTTCGATTTGTTGCTGGATTTGACGCTGGCCCTCCAAGAGTTGTGTAAGGGTTGCGGTGATTTGCTCAGATGTCAGGACTGCTGCAGTTGACACCGGGGCCGAAGGAACATCCCGGTTGGACTGCTGCGCAGCCTTCTTACCATTCTTTGGTGGCATATTGATCAGTCAAGAATTTGTTGATGAGAAGAATTGTCGTTTCCCACAGACGGCGCCAAGCTGATGATGCCAAAAATTGGTAACAGTAAAGTAAAGCAATTTAAGAGAGAGTGAGAGACTATTTTCTGTATGTGGTTCGGCCCTGTTAATGAAGGTACCTACGTCTACGGGTGTGTCTGAGCACGTTCACTAGCAGATCACCGGCGGGCCTGGTGAGCCAACAAAGAGGGGCGGCACTACCAGTAATACCGGCCGGGTGTATGCATATACTGGTGAATTTTTATAGAGGTGCTGTGTAGACTACAGAATTGGCCGCCCCCTCAATGGGGGGGTGAGAGGTCTCTTTTATAGATGTAAGAGACCTACTCTTACATGGATAAGGAAATATAATTCCATTAGGATGTGATTGACACCAAATCGAGTAAGTTTCCTAATTGTATTAGGATTGATTTACATTAATTGTGGGGGTTTCTCAATTGGATTAGGAAATAGATGCACTTTCCATTAGTCTTCTAGTTTGAGTAGGAAACTGCCCGTAATGATCGGGATCATGCCTGTGGGCCCGGACGGGTTGTTGATTTTGAACCGCTCGGTCATATTTTGAGCGTATCAGTGCATAAGTGTTTTACACTTTTATCAATCGGTGCACTTTTACTTAACTGCTATTTTTCTTAGAAGTAAGAGTTTTAAAAGTTTAGTATACCACTTTTTTATTTGTAGTGTAAGTTTGGTATACCACTATTTTCCTTAGAAGTAAGAGTTTTAAAAGTTTAGTATACCACTTTTTTATTTATAGTGTAAGGCCATTATATTAGTTATCAAATTCCATAGATTAGAAGAATCCAAATCCAACTTCAATACAAACACTTATAACCCCAAAAAAGGGATATCCCAACCAGTTGTGGGAATGGAATTCGAGTCAGGATTTGTACAATAAAAGCTGCTGACAGAATCGTGGTAATGGATGGTGGTCGATTTGTTGAGGTATGATTTTTTGTTTCTTTTCTTTTTTGTTTCTTAATTGTAAAGTTGGTTATGCCAAGTTTGTGTCCCGTGAAAAGTTTTGTCACAAATTTACGGTGACGAGAAGTTTGAGATAGCAAGTTTTTCTTTCTTTCCAGTTTTTTCGGTCTCTATTTGTAGGTTTTATTTTATCAACAATTTCTCATAATTACTATAGGACTTCATAAATGTTAAAAAATAAAAATATGATAAGGAACACTAATTAGGTAGAGCGTATAAAAATAAGCACACCAAAGTCTCTGCTTGTAGATTCTCTCTATACTTTTCTCGAAAACATTCCCAACCACCTACATTCTCTTTGCCAAAGTTTGAGATATGCTTCTCTATGTTTTTGTTGCTTATTGTCGTATTGATTATTTTTAGAGATCTTCATCTTTTTGTTTGTTTAGTGCGTTGTCATTTCTAAGATTTAATATGAAAATATTAACAAGTTATAGTGCACAAACTTGGGAATCATACACGGAGTATATGATTTCACATTAATATGTTCTTTACTGTTAAGTTCGGTTTTCTGAAAAGATATTTACGAACATTTTAGTTTTATGTTTTAAGAAAAAAAGTCAACAAAGAAAATCTTTCAATCTACAAATACATACACCTATACATATATATATATATCTATATATACACGCATCACGCATGTACATTATCTCATCTATCTATTTCTCTCATACATGAAATTCTTTATTCACTGAAGTTGTTTAGGAAGTTAAAATATTGCATCCACTTTGGATTAATTATACGTTACAAAGCATATGTTGTTTTAAATTATCTATGTTAGTTATTTTTTTGTTTAGTTTTTGCACCTCTTTTAAAACCATTGTGAGTAAGGTACATAATTTATTAAAAAAGAATGATATAATTGAATGATTGGTCACGATAACATCAATTGGTTTATCTTATGAATATTATGTTAATTTATTGTCACATTTTATGGACTGTGAAACAACTTAATAACATCTATGTGTTTAGTTGGGTTTTTTCTTTTTGGACTCTAGAATAAACTAAATCTATTGATTTTTTTTCGTTTTGTTGAATTTTTTTTTTTTAAAACCTCTTTTTGTATATATATTATATACGTATGCATATTTGTATGTTATGTGTATGTTTATGTGCCTCATAGATCAACTTTCTTTTTGTTGGACTCTAGAATAAACTAAATCCATTGGTTTTTTTTTTCTTTTTCTTGGACTTTTTTTTTTTGATGACCTCTTTTTGTATATATTATATGCGTATGTATATTTGTTTGGTATGTGTATGTTTATGTGCAGAGATAGATCAACAAATATTACAAATTTAGATCGTAGTGGTTATTTTGGTAAATTCATTTGTGGGACGGTTTTAGTATTTTAGATATAAAGCAACTGATAATTACCGATGCCCATAAGTGGTTTACACTTTTATCAATCGGTGCACTTTCACTTAAGTAATTTTCTTAAAGTTTTAACAACTTTAGTATACCATTTTTTTTTTTGGGTCCGTCCATGATAATCCTAACTTTTGATTTTTTTGCTTTGGATATATCATGTTATATACAATCCCTACAATTTTACAACTCCTTAATATTAATGGTATTCGGCATTAATCCTATTGTGTATTACAACTCCTTCCAAACAACTCAAGTTCCTATCTTTCTTGTGAAACTTAAACAATGATAACAATTATACAAATTATTGTTAATAAAGATAACAATAGTAACTTTTCATAAAAGACAAATACTCAATTATTCTTTACATTCAATCATTGTGTTGTAAAACACATGGGTAAAATGGGAGTGGAATAGGACACATGTTAGCATGGTAGTGATGGATATGTTAAATGGGTAACCAAATCATCAAGTGGTTGATTTTTTTTTTTAATTTTTTTTTTTTATTACATTGGGGAGGGGGAATGTTCAAACATAGAACCTGGATACACAGAAGGGCACTAAGTGCCAGCCTTTTGCCACTTTTGCACGCAGTTTAAGAAAATAATAACTTGCGATGGATGTTTATTCAACTTTTGAGGTGGCACATTATTAACCACACATTTTTGTCCAAAATAGAAAGTGGACACTTATTTTGGAATGGAGGGGGTATAATTTTGCATCTTATTAATTTTATCATGCTCTTCAGTTAAGTTTCTGAAATATTAAAAGTACTTTGAGTTTTGAAGAATTGAAAAAAAATTGTTGATACCAAACAATGGAAAAATGAGAATAGATTTAACTTTATTTTTTTTTGTAAGCAGATAAAACTGTAAAACCAGTTTATCTCATTTTATAAAACAAGGTATTCACAAAACAACTCTTCAGGTTGCAACTAAAATTATGCTCATATGAAAAGTTTGGGAATAGGATTTTATTTCTTTGTTTCTTTTTTCGAATTGGAAGTTGTTTGGAAAAGTTTAGAAATTAGAAATTTATAATTTCTAGCACCATTTCGATTCGAATATGACTTCTTCTTCTTCTTTCTTTCTTTAATCTTTTATTTTTTTTTCTTTAGATTTTAGAAATTTGCAATTTGAACTAATTATAAAATTCCGTCGTAGTTTTTTTGAATTGGTTTCAGAATTTCCATTCCAATTTGCACCCATATGAGTCATATGACCACACAATTAGGAAGAAAGGGTCACATTCACCTTGTGAGTATTTTTTTATTTTATTTTTAAATAATTAAACACATGAATTAAAGCAAACAATTAGGAAGAGTCTAAGTGCTCTAACACTTGAAAGCTATTTTATAATCTAAATAATTTAACATTTCCTGAAATTTCTATAGAATGGATTTCTTTTTGGGTACGTGCAGGGTCCTTGTTCAGTTTTGGTGTAGCTATAGCACGGTACCCTTGAATATAATTATCACGGGTTTGTCTACTGTTACCAAATTTCATATTGAAATATGCTTGTCCTTTACCCAAAACAGCGCGTTTTTTTTAAGATTTTAACCATAATATTTGGAAATTTAGTCCCTTTATTTTTCCTCTCTCGAAGTGGATCAACTTGACAACTATTGAGGGTAATAAATGTCAAAAACATTATGCTTTTTAATTGAATAGGAGAAAGTGTTAAGTGCGTTGGGGTATGCCCAATTCATGAATGGAGTAAAATTGATGATTTCTTAATTTTACAATGTGAACATTTTATGAGAATCGCCCGAGATGATCGGTTCAATTCGGTTGGTCGATTTTTTCGGTTTGTTCTTTCACCCCTAGGTAGGTTTGATATATTTCACTTAATTGAATCAATATTGTTTCTTAATTATTTCCTGAGCCCAATGGAATAAATTATTAATCACCACCTCGGTCTGTTTAAGAAATTCTAAAGGAATACAACAAGAATGACTAGGGGTGCAAGTCAGATGAAACGGATTTTATAGTTCTAAGAGTAATACATCCCCACCAAATTCCACAATCAACAATTCTGGCCCTTTATTCCTGTGAGCCCCACATGGGTTCTACACTGGATAAACGAAAATCATAGGTCAAGATGTGTTGGGGGTGAAATTTGGTGTGGAATTTGGTGTGGGTGTAACCTTTTTCTACTCTTATATTACTGGTCTTAAAGATCCATTATTCTTTGATTTCTTCAGAGAAGCTAGATCATTTTCTTCGATTTTTATGACAGTGGAAGTAAGAAAAGTGGAATCAAGTGAATTGAGATTTGATGGGAATTTTAATTAGCAAAATGTGACCAGTTCAAATTTTAAATTAGAAAAGTATGACCAGTTTAAAATAATATTAGAAAGTAAGAGATATATTCTATAAAATTAACCCATTAAGAACAACAGTGAAAATCCTAACTTGAAAATTTTCACTTTTCATAAGCATTCAACAAAAATTCATTAAAGCTCTTTAGGTATATTTCATTAGGTTCCTCTCACAGTTTTTAAATTATTTTTATTAAATCTGGAAAACCTTAGCATTACTCTTTTCTCTCTCCGTCCCAAAATAAGAGTCCACTTCAAGTTTGCATATTGGGTTAGAAATTGTATAATATTAATTTTTTTGTTGCATTGCATAGTCATTGTTCTAATATTTCTTACGCAATATTACATAGTCATTGTTCTATTAATTTTTTTTTTGTTTCATTACATATATAGTCATTGTTCTACTTTCCTACTTTAATGAACTGTTTAGTATGCTCATCGGTATGATTCCTACTTTTGTAAGCTTAAACTAAACAGTTCACTGTCACAACATGTGATACTATTCTTATTTAGACCATTATTGTTTATTCAGTGAATTCAACATAAAACTTCCATGACAAATGGAATCACGGAGTAATACAAGAAACAGATATGCCTTATTGAGTGATGAGCAAAGAGATTTATATATTCAGAATACTAGAGATACAAGGAAAAGAAGAAGGACAACAGCTAACAATTCATTAGCAGAAGGGGAAAATAATTATCCTGCAAAGGATACAAGGCAAAAACCCCCCTGGCTACTCAAAGCTCAATTAGTGGAATACAAGTTTAAAGGTTTGTGCAATATAACTCCTTAATTAATTACATTGTGCTTTAAACATAATCACACTTCTACAATTTTGCCATCTTTCAAGAGAAACATTTTGTGATCCAATGTGCTCAGAAGCCCATGAGCTACCAACAAAACCAAACTGTGTCTTTTGTGCATGGTGCAAAGAAATTTGATTACGAGCCTCCGACATTTTATTGCCAGAATGGAGAAGTAAAACTAGCCACTATAGAGATTCCAAATGAATTGTATAGTTTATTCACAACTCACACTGAAGAGGCTGATGAGTTTAGAAGAAATATTCGTGCATATAACAGTATTTTCTCTTTTACATCTTTTGGAGTTAATCTGGATAAGGAGCTTGCATCATCTAGAAGAGGAATTGGCCCTTGCTATTTTCAGTTATATTTTTATGATACTAATAATGAAATCCAGAATAGAATGAAGAAATTGGAAGGTGCAAATTTGAATAAGGAAATTGTGAAAAAGGTTATCAAAGTTCTTGAAGGAAATCCATATGTACAATTCTTTCGAAGTTTGAAAGATCGTCCTCTATGTGAAGAATTCCAAATTTGTATTAAAAAGGATGTTCGATTAGATCAACGAGTTTATAACGTACCAACAGCTGATCAAGTTGCTGCAATATGGATAGAAGGCAACAATCCAAATCCGCAATTCGAATTAAGTATTGTAGTCCATACTCATTCAGGTCACAGACATAGAGTGAAACATTATTATAGTTGTTATGATCCCTTACAGTATCCTCTACTGTTTGCAAAAGGAGAAACTGGATGGCACCCAAATATTCAGAAACGAGCTCCTAATCTTAATGATGGAAATGTTATTACGGGGAATAGATGCAGCATACTGAGTTTTTCATCTACTGAAGATATCTTTGGTCAAGAACAAGAAGGTAAAAATTGAATAATTAGTTGTTTATAATAAGTTGTTTCAAACTAGGGTCGTATTGCTATTGTAATATTGATTTGGTGAATAAATTTTTTCTTGGTTTTTTCAATTAAAAAAACATGTAGCTTTATGAACAAATTTATTGTAGGATCATTTAGATTAAAAAAGTAATTTTTTAATTTCTAAATGAATAGATTTACTTTTTCTATTGATTTTAAGAATTGTTTAAATTTTGCTTATTAGCTTATTAGGGACTGGTCTAGGGCTTTGCCTAATTAGTAACTTCTGCAGTGATTATCACTTGTAAATTATTACTATCATTCATGGTTTTCTTAATTTCTACTGCTTAATTCGAGAAGTTTGAGATTCCAATGTCTTCGTCCCGATTCTTAACTTTTCAAAGTCTTCATTCAGAAATTGAGATCATTTCATAAATCTTCCTAATATTAAATAATTTTATATTTTTGTTTACTTGTATTTATAGAGTGAATATCCATTTGATATAGATTTAGATTCTTTTCAAAAAGAAGTTTACACATTGTTAGTACGAGTCGAGTTACATGTTAGCCACTTTTATCCATCAATTTGTCAATATCTCCTCTTGTGCACTACTAATGTGGAAAACACGTACATTAACACAATTTTCATTAAAATTCTTACGCAGATGTTGGTGAAAAAAATAATAGCAAGGAATCATGTCGACAATACTACTGCTACAAGTTGCAAATAAGGGATTCTGAGAAATCCATTCTTCTACTAGCTGGAAGGTTACTGCAACAGTTTGCTGTGGATATGTACATCAAGCTTGAAACAACTAGGTTGGATTATTTCAGAAGAAGACAATCACATATTAGATCTGAACTTTATCAAGGAATTGTAGATGCTGTAACAGCTGGTGAAACTAGAGGTAATCAAGTAGGTCAAAGAATAGTACTTCCAGCATCGTTTATTGGAGGCCCAAGAGATATGCGGCGTAGATATCTTGATGCGATGGCATTGGTTCAACGATTTGGAAAACCTGACCTATTCATTACGATGACATGTAATCCAGAGTGGCAAGAGATACTTGATGAACTAAAAGAATCCCAAAGTCCACAAGACAGGCCTGATTTGATTTCAAAAGTATTTCGTGGTAAGTTTCAAGATCTAAAAGATCAGTTGTTCAAGAAGGAAATTTTCGGAAGAGTAGCAGCAAATGTTCACGTCATTGAATTTCAAAAAAGGGGTTTACCACATGCACACATGTTGATTATACTAAAGTCAGAATTCAAAATCACTAACCCAGACCAATATGACAAGTTTGTGTCTGCAGAAATTCCAGATAAAGACAGATATCCACGTCTACATCAATTGGTTGTAAAACATATGATACATGGCCCTTGTGGAAAACTGAATAGACATAATCCATGTATGGTGAATGAAGAGTGTAAAAATCATTACCCTCGACCCTTATGTGCTAAGACAACATGTGCTAAAGATGGATATCCAATGTATAGAAGAAGAAATAACAGTACGCAATGAGGAGCTTAATAATCAATGGGTCGTTCCTTATAATCCATATCTCCTTACAAGATATAATTGTCATATCAATGTTGAAGTGTGCTCTGGGTTAAAAGCAGTGAAATACCTTTACAAGTACATCTACAAGGGACATGATAGAGTCTCAGTGCATGTCTCCTACAACGATGGTGAAAAAATAGTGGATGAAATCCAACAATTTCAAGATGCAAGATGGGTATCTGCTCAAGAAGCAATTTGGAGAATATATGAGTTCAACTTGAATGAGATGCACCCTGCTGTCATAAACTTGCAATTACACCTTCCGAATAAGCAATGTGTCACTTACTGGAATAATCAAAACTTGAAAGATGTTCTCAATTGGGATCATAATTCCAAAACAATGCTTACAGAATATTTCAGCATGGGTTCCAAGAGTGAAAAGGCAAGAACACTTTTATATAGTGAATTTCCAGAGTATTATATATGGAGTAGAAAACATAAATGTTGGTATGAAAGAAAGAAAAGGGACGTGATTGGTCGAATAAATGGAGCAAATCCAGCGGAAGGAGAGAGGTATTATTTAAGATTACTATTACTTCATGTCAGAGGACCCATATCATATGAGGAGTTGTTAACAGTTAATGGTTTCATTTGTCAAACTTTTAAAGAATCTGCACAAAAAAGAGGGTTACTTGAATCTGATCAAAGCATTTCAGAGTGTTTAAATGAGACAACTATCTTTCAAATGCCCCAGGCTCTTCGTAGATTATTCGCAACCATATTAGTTTATTGTCAACCATCTGAGGTGAGAAAATTATGGGATGATCATTTTGCAGCCATGTCTGTAGATTTTGTATGTGATGATAATTCAATTGAATTGAAAATTTCACAGACGCTTGCAAGTTTGAACTTTTACTTGGAAAGTATGGGCAAAAGTATTGAAAATTATGACCTACCAAGTGTACAACATGATTCCTCCCGCTCTATACAAACAAGTCCACGAGAAATTATAGATGAAATGTCAATTGAGGTTCATCCAGATGATTGTTGCTCAAAGTCAAGTTTATACACAGAGCAACAACTAGCATTCGCACAGATATTAGACCAAGTTAATGCTGGAAGAGGCGGTGCTTTTTTTGTTGATGGTCCTGGTGGAATTGGTAAAACATACCTTTATCGTTCATTGCTCGCAACCATAAGATCGCAGAAAATGATAGCTCTTGCTACAGCAACATCAGGAGTAGCATCTGCAATAATGCCTGGTGGTCGAACTGCACATTCACGTTTTAACATACCCATCAGTGCTAATGAGTCCAGTATGTGCAACATACCAAAACAAAGTGGAACAGCAAAGCTATTACGTGAAACAAAGTTAATTATTTGGGATGAAGCACCAATGGCAAGACGTTGGGCTATTGAAACACTTGATAGAACATTGAAAGACATCTTAGACTGCCAAGAAGATTTTGGAGGAAAAGTTATTATTTTTGGAGGTGATTTTCGTCAAGTGTTACCAATAGTGCCTCGAGCTACAAGAGAACAAACTGTCAATGCAAGCTTGGTAAAGTCCCACCTTTGGCTAAGAATGAAGAGGTTAACATTGACCAAAAATATGAGAGCAAGAGCTGATCCAAACTTTAGTGAACTACTCCTTCGAATTGGAAATGGGGATGAACCGACAAATGATGATGATATAATTGTTATTCCAAAGGAAATGGTGATTGAATACATCAATGATGAGTTATCAGAGCAACAACTTATAGATTGCATCTTCCCATTACTGCACGAGAATTTTAAATCGGCAAACTATATGGCAACTCGGGCAATACTCGCAAGCAAAAATGAATTCGTGGACAAATTGAATGAGAAAATGATTAATCTTTTTCCGGGTGATGCCAAAACATTCTTAAGCTTTGATGAAGCAATTGATGACACTTGCAACTATTACCAAGAAGAGTTTTTGAATTCTTTAACTCCAAATGGATTGCCTCCGCATCAGTTGATTTTGAAGGTGAATTGTCCGATTATGCTGCTAAGAAATTTAGATCCATCAAATGGTTTATGTAATGGAACTCGCATGGTGTGTAGAAATTTCATGGATAATGTGATCCATGCAGAAATCACAATTGGAGAACATCTAGGAAAACACGTTCTATTACCACGAATCCCTCTATCCCCGGCAGAGAATGAAGGCTATCCTTTCCAATTCAAAAGGAAACAATATCCAATACGTCTTTGCTTTGCGATGACCATAAACAAAGCACAAGGTCAAACTATACCAAATGTGGGAATCTATTTGCCTCAACCTGTGTTCTCTCATGGACAACTGTATGTCGCCTTGTCAAGGGGAATCTCAATGTCAACAACTAAAGTCTTGATCAAGTCAGAAGATGCAGACAAAGAGAATGAGACATATACAAAAAAATGTCGTTTACAAAGAAGTCCTAATTTGAAATAGGTCAATTTAGGTAAATGTATTGTTAATTTTCTTTGATAGATATACAATTGCTCTTTTTTCCTTTTAATATTTTATGCAGCTTCAATAACGTTTTAGTTCAAAAGGAGTATCACTTTCTATATTTTTCCTTCTTGTTCCATATTTGAAAGAGGTTCTCTACACACTCTCACAAACTTATCTTCTTTTATTTTGTAGTTGCACCTTTGTGATAATGCTATATTGGATGACACCTTGGAATGGAAAAAAGTGACATCTTTGAATCTAGAAGACCAGTCTTTTCATCAAACGAGAACTTATGTTTGTCATTTATTTATTTGTAAAGTACCTTATGTTGTATTTTAAATCTTTCCTTGATTGTATTAATTCTTTACTGCAATGATTACTAAATATTAGAAAGGTTTAATACAATGCTTGGGTCAGTGCTTAGGTAAGAAAAAAAAAATTTCTTATCAAGGGCTGTTTGTGGATGTAGCTTTATGGATTATTGGGTGAATTATAAGTCTTATACTGGACAAATGATTAATAATATAATATTTTGCCACCTACTAAACCAAAAAAAAAAAAAAAAAATTACAATCCCGACTTTTTTTTATTTACTATTTCATAAAAAAAAAAACTAATTGTCCAAAAAGAAAAAAATTAAAGCTGTCAATAACTTTTGACACTAGCTTTAACTTTAAATTGGATTACATAAATGAGCATACAGTGACGTATGTATGCAAAAGGGTCTGAGACGATATTAAACCGACTGAACATAGCTTGCCAATACAATACACAATACTTTGGGAGGGGCTAACTACACATATTATAGATAATTTCTTTTTCTTTTTCTTTTTCTTTTTTTACATCTAAAAAAATATCCTTAAAACAAAATAGGGGATAATGAGGCACCCTAGGCATTGTGTAACTTCCACTCTTCAACCTACATAAATGTATTTGAAAGTATTTGTTACATGAAAATAACTTTTTTTTAATCACCTAAAATGAACTGAACAAAGTTTGACGAACTGACTCTGCATATACAAGCCAAGTTTCATTTCTCAATAATTTTCAATTTTGTACTCAAAAAATATATTCTTTCATTTTCTGAGACTTGTGAGAACTTGTACATTATAAATCACACTGAAAGTTAAGTACTGGCAGCACTACCTATCTTCCTTGTGTACTGCATTTAAACAAGGGTTAAATACACTTAAACCCCCTATGTTTTCGCCGATTTGCACTTACCCATTTGTGGTTAAAATTTTGGCACTAATATCCCCTGTGGTTTGGACTAAAGTGCAACCGTAAAATTTGCTAATGGAGCAAGCAAAATATATTTGACTCTTTAAATAAAGAACTATCAATCTGTAATATAAAATATACGTAAGTCTGCCTTTACTTTGAATATCGTATTTTGTTAGGATTTATTATATTTTACCACCCAGTGGTTAAGCCTATCTATCCCATGTGCTTTTGCACTATAGTGAAACTGTTAAGATTCCCCTAAACAATAATGAAATTTCAAAAATTTGTCATAAACATTAACACTTAACCCCATTTGTAAGGTTAATTTTGAGGTTAACCCCTTATGTGAGGATAATGCTGCCAATTAACCCACCTATGTGGGGATAGTTGCTAACACTTAACACCTTTGCAAGGTCAATTTTTGGTTAACTACCCATGTGAAGTTAATTTTAACACTTAAACTCTCTTATATGGGGTTATTTGTCAGTAACTGGTTAAATAAATGCAACATTAAATTATGATGTCAAAAGACAATTGTTCCATTCTACTATATTACTATTATGTTGGTATTGAATTATTTTCTTACTCCAATAGATTTCATTGATTGTTAATACAATTAAGGGTAAATTACAATAACACCCCCTGAACTATGACCGTTTTACACTTACACTCCCTAAACTTTAAAACTAAATACATTCACCCCCTAAACTATGCTTTTTTGACACTACAACCCCTTCTTCAGGGGGTGAGTTTGTTCATTTAGATAGTTCAGGGACTGAGTATGTTTATTTTTAAAGCTGAGGGGGCGTTAGTAAAAAATAGTCATAGTTCAGGGGGTGTTAATGTAATTTACCATGCTGACATGTGTCCTATTCCATTCTCATTTTTTTTGGTAACCGTGTGTGTCCGGGCTAGCTTGTGCGCACCCCGACTAATCCCATGAGACCAGGGCGTCCGGGTGAATCACCTGTGGCCACCCCCTTGAGATTCGAACTTGAGACCTCTGGGTATAACACCTAGAGGCCTTGCCATTCGGCCACGAGGGAAGTGGTTTTGTTCCATTCCCATTTTACCCATGCGTTTAACAACACAATTAAGGATAAAAAGTGGAGCATATTCCAAGGTAAAAAGAATAACAAAAATATTTTTCATACAATCGTGATATTCTTATTAACACTTAACAAATGCTGACATATTTTTCCCCTCCACTGTACAAAGGTTGTTCTTAAGGCTAGAAGTCGTCGAAGGAAATGACAAACTCATGGTGGTGTTATTTGAAGAAGTAGCCACAATCTTAATTGGTTGCTTAGGTCAAGAATACATAGAATCAATAAGTGAGGTATAGTCGTAAGCCCCTCTTCACAATTTCAAAGTTTATTAAGAATATGAAACGTTACTAAATAGATTGTATCCTCAATGGTACATCAGGGCAAAGATAGGTCCAGGTTTTATAGGGCGATGTGTTTGTGCAAGTTAAAGGAGTACAAGTTCCTTATCATAACTAACAACACCACCGCAGAGGATGCATCCAAAGGATCTGTTGTTGTACGAGCAATTGAAGCTGTTCAAGACAAGGAGCCGATCCTAATTGACGATTCTGAAATAATCGGCACTTACAGCAAGAAGAAACGTAGATCAGAGAAAGATGGTGGAAACAACAAAAACGTTGCCACCAAGAAGATAAAAAAAAGAGAAATAATTCAACAACCTTAAGTTATGTTGGAACTATTTTATTAGGCTATAGTTTAACTTCAAACTACATTAAGTTTACTTGGAAATATTTTTATTTGATAGTTTAACTTCAAACTAATCTAATTTATCTTGGAAACATTTTTTTTCGGTATGTCGGTTATTATTTGTAGAGACTTTTTAAATTGCCCATGCAGGACCAAATATACAAAACTAAAATAAAGAATGCACAAACCTCGTGCAACGCACGTGCTTGCAACCTAGTATATATATATATGCCAATTATTAAGCATTGAGCTTGGTCCGTGAGTTTTGATTGACAACTTAAACTTGCTTTTAGGAGTGTATACAAGTTGAGCCACTTAACAAGAGCTCACGGATTGACTCGATAACTGCTAAACTCGACTCAGCTCAATAATAAACGTGTCAAATTCAAACTTGAATATGATACCAACTCTTAAAACTCGACTCAAGTTCGAAAAGCTGGATTCGGGTATATCCTTGCTTGGATTAGTCTCCGTTAGCCACCATTTTCCACAAAGACAACTTGTCTTTTTCAGCTTCTGCACGAGTGGAACCCACTTGTTTTTTTTGTTTTTTTTTTGCTGGGGGGGACCCCCTTGGTCATATATAAACATATACTCTTATGTATCACATGACATAAGATCAGATCAAACTGCAATGGCTAACCCCACTATACTTGTATGGCTTCCTCTTTTCTACTCCTTCCACTAATATTTCTCATCATGAAAAAGAAGCTAACTCAAGTAACGAGTCAGAGCAAGAAATTACCTCCAGGTCCTCCTAAGCTTCCAATTATAGGTAATTTGCACCAACTCGGTCCCTTGGCTCACCAAACTCTATGGGAATTATCGAAAAAATATGGTCCTGTCATGTTTCTTCAACTTGGTGGAGTCCCAACAGTTATAATCTCATCTTCAGAGGCTGCGATGGAAGTCTTGAAAATTCATGATCTTGATTGTTGCAGTAGGCCTAGTTTGGCTGGCACAGGAAGACTTTCGTACAATTACTTAGACGTAGCTTTTTCACCTTACGGTGAGTACTGGAGGGAGATGAGAAAGCTTTGTGTTCTCGAACTTTTTAGTACAAAGAGAGTTCAGTCTTTTCGATTCGTCAGAGAAGAAGAGACCGCCTCTCTGATTAATTCGATATCTCAATTGTGTTGTAATTCGGGAAGTGATCATGTGGACCTTAGTGAGAAGTTTATCTGTCACACTGTGAACATAGTTAGTAGGGTCGCGTTTGGGAAGATCTTTAGAGGGAGTGAGAGGTTTCAAGAATTGGTTGATGAAGCCATGGCTATGTTGGGTTCTCGCTCTGCATCCGATTTTTTCCCATATGTGGGATGGATTGTAGACAGAGTCAGTGGTTTCCATGGGAGGCTTGAGAGGAGTTTTCGGGATATGGACGCTTTTTATCAAGAGGTGATTGATGATCACTTCGATCGTGGATCGATGAAGCAGGAAGAGGAAGACATCATCGACGTTTTGCTTAGAATAGAGAAGGAAGAAGCTGAACTTGGGGCAGTCCAGATCACTAAAGACCATATAAAGGCAATCCTCATGGTAATTAGCTTCTAAATATTAATTGTTTCAATTTTGGAATTCATTACCATACATGTGCTATATAATTCAGTGTGGCAAGTTGGCCATGCCTACATAGGGTATGGTTGTGTGTGTCCATATGACATAGTGTACAGAATCCACTGTTAATTTACAACTTGTTTTAAGTGCATATCAATCCATTTATAGCAGAAGCACGACAACAGTAAACAAGTAATTTAGTGCGTTATTACAAATTAACATCAAAGAGCAGTGTCATCGCTTTGTTAGGGGTTAATACCCAGTCCACGATGTGTTACAAATGGAAAAACACACAATAAGTAGGCAAATAATGACATCAGATTTACGTGGTTCACCTAAAACTACGGGTAGGGGCATCCACAGAATTAATTGCTGAGAATTCGACCATATTCAAAGGCTGAAATAAAAAATAAAATAAAATAAGGAATTACAATAGATGTAGATAACCACACTTCAAATTAACATAGAATCTGGTAAAAAATTTTCGTTAGACCAGGAGAGTTGGGCGAAGTGTACAGTACTACAATTGTGCAACTGAAAATTTTCCTATTTTGTGGTGACAGAATATATTCCTGGCTGGAGTAGACACTGGTGCATTAACCATGGTGTGGGCCATGGCAGAGCTTGCTAGGAACCCAAGAGTGATGCAGAAAGCACAAGCTGAAATAAGAAGCTGTGTTGGAAAGAAAGGAATAAGAGTCTCAGAAAGTGATCTTGATAATCTTCATTTCCTTAAAATGGTGGTGAAAGAAACTCTAAGATTGCACCCACCAGGGGTACTTCTTATTCCAAGAGAAACCATGTCCCAATTCAAGCTCAACGGCTATGACATCTACCCAAAAACACGAGTCCAAGTCAACGTCTGGGGAATAGGCCGAGACCCCAGTATCTGGGATGACCCTGAAGAGTTCTTCCCAGAGAGGTTTATCGATAGCCCCATTGATTTTAAAGGACAACATTTTGAGCTATTGCCCTTCGGCTCTGGTCGACGCGGTTGTCCTGGTATATTAATGGGAACATCAACAGTTGAGCTCACTCTCGTGAATCTCTTGTATAGTTTTGATTGGAAATTGCCTAATGGAATGAAGGAGGAAGATATTAACATGGATGAAGGGGCTAATCAAACCGTCTATAAGAAGGTTCCTCTTCACCTTGTGCCAATCATGTATCAGTGGGCATCAGAAGAGTAACAAGATTTTATGAGCAAATCTGCTATGCTCCTTTTGAATATGTTATATGATATGAATGACTAGGTGTTGGACAATTGTGTCTTTTCTTTTCCAAAATATGTGAATTTCTTTGTTTTCCACCCAAAATACACATGCCTGCACTCTCAACAATTTATTTATTTTGGGATCGTTCTCACTCGGTCTCACTCTTTGTATACAAATTAGAGTATTTTTTTTATTGATCTAGGAATCTCAAACAATAATTAGAAATGTTTTCTCTAATTTTCTTGTAATCTAAATTGTGTTCGCAATCAATAAGCATATGCTAGGACAATATGCTTGTAGATGGTTGTCACTTGTGGTACTACTATATGTGATAGAATGGCGTGGTAGAGACCCTTAGTAGATATTGTGGGTATTTGTAAGATGACAAATATTGAATATGATCATTAAAGAACACTCTTGGACCAGTCGGCGACGCTTACGGATCCATAGAGTGACTATCAAAAGAGGGGGAAAATCTTTCTAACTAATCTATACAACATCAGACCTCCGGGAGTTGCAGTATTGCTTGATGAACACCTCCTTGATCGAGTGGGAGGATGTTATATGGCACATAGAATTCAGATTGTCTATTGATGCTGTCACTGTCGGCAAGGGCCTATTCAGGAAATATAAAGTAGAAAATTTCGAGATATGTACAATGGAAGGAAAATAATTTCCAAGGCAAAAAGAAGAAGGAGAAGAAAAGAGAAGAGGAGAGAAAGGAAACAAGAAGAAACCCGAAAACCAGCCGCATTTGTAACCGTATCTAATACTTCAAATAGAGCAGAAGCAATTGCACGTGCTTTGATCAACTTCTCTCTGTGACATTCAAAAAAAAGTTTAAATTGATTTCCCTTGTGATATAAGGTATACTTTAGCCAAAACGAAGAATCAGATAATAGAACAGTAGGATTGACTACCTGTTTTCAAAAATATATTCTCCACCGTGTCCGAGAATGTAGGCTTTGAACTCCTGGTAAACACATCTGAGTTCACGTAAATCACTCTTTTCCTTCCGTTTTCTAATAGTAACTTCTTCATCCTGTGATGCGACAAGGATATAAACACAGGAATAAAATAAACTTGTCCGAAAGGTTTTCGAAAAAGAAAACAAAATTCCAAATGACTGTAATGTGAAATAGTAAGCTATTCACACGCATGTGAATATAATGATGCTATAAAGGGTGAAACTTAGGAATTGAAATGTAGGGTATGTTTCCAACAAAGAGATGGAAATCAACCTAGTTTTCATGGCAGATGAAAATTTCCTTGGTTTAAGCAAAATAAATAAATAAAATAAATAAAAAAACAAAACAAAACAAAACAAAACAAAACAAAAAAAAAAAGACAAAAAATTATGTAGTGGATATAGATTATAGACCATCTTCAACGGTAAGCATTTTCATCAGAATTATCAGTTAGGATTAATTACCTGTTCTAGCCGTTGAAGTAAGAGAAGTCTTAAATTGCCGTACACCCCGGCCACTTGAATTCCGATCCAAGTTATGTGCAACTTCAAAAGCATGAAAGCGGCCTACCCACAAAACCGCTTCACACAATGAGAAATACTCCAGACAATACTTCCATATGAATGTGACACAACAACATGTGTTATCTGGATTTAGGGAACCCAAATCAAGTAACATTTCTCTTATGCTCTGTTTGGTTTCTAATAAAATCGCACAGTAAATGTCACTTAATCCGAAGAAACAAAGCCCTTCCTCAACTAAGCCTCAATAACTATTCGGTTTAATTTAGATATAGCATTTTATCTCCAATGACACAAACTTGAATAGCCATAGATACAAGGCTCAGAATTTTAATTTTTTGTTCTTCGACTCAATTTTTCTTGGAAACCAAACAGAATTTAAGCAGAAATTCTTACTTTTTCGTGGCAATTGACAATCAAAATAAGGATACCTAATGTAGAAGTTGATCTGAATCATTGCAATATTGTAACAACCCAAAATACTCGGGAAATGAAAATTCCAAACGTCCAATTTACAGCAAAAACACCAAAAGCTATATCAAATCACATAATAAGACTTACAAAGATAAGCCACTCGAGGCTCTTCGAATTCAATCAAATTCGCAACTCGAAGAAACCTTTGAATCTCGGAAACCAACGTCACCGGCAACTTCTCGCTGTCCAAGGGTTCGGGCACGTAATCGCGGCCGGAAGTGATTGATCTCGTGAATGGCCTCGAATTGGTACTGATATACTCTCTTCTTCTGCTGCTGCTGCTACTCTCTTCGCCGCACGGCTCTGCAACGACGATCTCCGCCATTGATGAGAACTCGAAGTAGAGGTCGGAAAGGAAGGAGGAGGAGGAGAGTGCATGGGAGTGTGGGTATATTTATAGAATCTGAGATGTATATGCATTGTGTTGGGGAGGGGGGCCTGTTGGTGTTTGATTTGCTTTTTGTGGCTTTTTGAGTGAATGGAAAGATGGTGATGCATGTTGTGATCTTTTTGCTTTTGCTTTTAGATGTGTGTGTGTGTGTTTGTGTTTGTGTTTTGATTTCTGGCTGTTGAATGTAAAGCTTTTTTTGAAGGTGCTACGATGGGCGGTTTTTTAAGTGACAAATTGACAATATGAGAAAGAGAGAGAGTGTGTGTATTACTGTATAGGGTCCATAAATGAGATTGAGAGTTGAGGCCACGTTTTGTATGGCCTCTTCTTTTCTTTTTCTTTTTGTTTTTTTTTTTTATTCTTTATTTTGAAGGGCTTTTTCTTTGGGTTAATATTACTTACTACCTTTGAGATTTAGGGTGTGTTTGATACCTCAATTTATCAAAGTGGTAGTCCGGTTGGACAGGGCTAATATTCCTTACCCCAAGGTCAGGAGTTCGAATCCGGACGTAAGTTGAAAGCGATTGCATGAGTAAAGCCTGATTTCTGTGGTCTGTGGAAAGGCTTCTGGCTTATTGGTCACTTCGATGGAGGTGTGGTGACGGGCTCGTTTACACCGACAATAGCTTTGGCTCAAATCGGACATTCCACATCGGGTAGGGGCTCCTATGGTCACGCCTAGAGAGATTTGCTACGCTGGTTGTCCCCTTTTCCCTTTTTACTTTTAGCAACAAAAAAAAAAAGTGGTGAAAATAAAAACTTTCAGCACTTATTTTTTCAGTGTGTTTGATAACGTACCACTTAATTGAAAAAGCCAAAAACCACTGAAAACTTTAAGTGAAAAAGTTCTACTAAAAATAATCACTGAATACAGTCTATTTTAATGCTTGAAAAAATTGTTTTCACTATTGCAAGTTCAATCGCTTAAAATTTCAGCACTTAAAATTCAGCACTTAATTTTCAATACTTAATTTTCAGTTTTATCAAACAGGGTCTTAATTAGAGAAGAGTTACCCCTCTCGTTTGAAAAACAACAATATTATCAGTTTTTGCAAACAGATAATATTATCTGTTTGCAAAAACTGATAATACTAGAGCACCACAATATTATCAGTTTTTGCAAACAGATAATATTATTTGTTTGCAAACAGATAATATTATCTGTTTTCAAAAACTGAGAATTTTTCACAACCTCCACCACTGCACCACCACCACAACCACTGCACCACCACCACCACAACCACCACCACCACCACCATCCTCACCACCACTATCACCACTATCAAAAACTGAGAATTTTTCACCACAACCTCCACCATCAGAGCACCAACACCATTGCACCACCACCACCACCACTACTGCAATCACCATTGTTGTCATTGTTGTCATTGTCATCGCCGTCACCGTTGTCGTTGGCATCACACCATCGTCACTTCCATTACCATCGTTATCACCACTACCATCACAACACCACTACTATCGCAGCACCACCACTACTACCATTGCAGCACCACCACCACCATCGTCACTTCCATTTACAATCGCAGCACCTCCACCACCATGTCACCCTTATCACTATCGCAACAACACCACCGCCATCGTCATCTTCATCACAGTCGCTACCTCCATCTATAATCACAGCACTTCCACCTCTACGTGACCTCCATGCTGATTTTGATTTTCTGTCTCATGTAAGAGGAGATGGCATTTTCAGTTTCTTAGCAAATTAGGTCATTTTGGTCATTTTGGTTGGAGAAGGGGTTATTGAGTTAAATATTTGGGTCTTAGGTTTTATGTAGCCTTATATTAATTTTAGGGTGCTATGGCTGAGTGCCCCAGGAAATTTTGTGATAAACCCCTTAAAATTAGTGTATAGTTTGTAAAACCCAACAAAAGTTATTTTTTAATATAAACCCAAAGTGTTGATTTGTTTTAAAGCTAAACCCCTTCTTTTTAATTTTTTTTTGTTTTTATGACAAATCTACCCCCACCACTACCACAATCGTCATCTTCATCACCAGCACGATCGCCACCGTCACCGTCACCACGCCATTCCATGGCCACCGCGCCACCACCACTACCATCACAGCAGCATTTTCACCACCATCGCAGCATCACCATCACCACCATCGAAGCACTACCACCCTCGCCACAGTGTCCACTATGCAGCACCACCACCATCGCCACCATCATAGCACCACCACCCCACCGTGTCCACCAGTGCAGCATCACCACCATCGCCACCACGTCTACCATCGTAGCACCAGCACCAGCACCAGTACCATCATAACAGCACCACTACCATCGTCGTCACCATTTCCATTACCATCACCATCACCATCACCACCATTGTCACTGCCATCACCACCACCACCACCACCACCACCACCACTACCACCACCACCTCCCCCTTAACAGCATAGTTCATAACCACCACCATCACAGCACTACCATGACCACCACCAGAGCATCACAATATTATCTGTTTTTGCAAACAGATAATATTATCTGTTTTCAAAAACTGAGAATTTTTCACAACCACCTCCACCATCGGAGCACCTCCACCACTGCACCACCACCACTACCACTGCACCACCACCACCACCTCTCCCTTAACAGCACAGTTCATAACCACATCCATCACAGCACCACCATGACCACCACTATCTATTTTCAAAAACTGATAATATTGTGCTGCTCTAGTGGTGGTCATGGTGGTGCTGTGATGGATGTGGTTATGAACTGTGCTGTTAAGGGAGAGGTGGTGGTGGTGGTGCAGTGGTGGAGGTATTGTGAAAAATTCCCAGTTTTTGAAAACAGATAATATTATCTGTTTGCAGGTTATGAAAAATTCTCAGTTTTTGAAAAATTATCTGTTTGATATTATCTGTTTGCAAACAGATAATATTATCTGTTTTCAAAAATTGGGAATTTTTCACAACCTACACCACTGCACCACCACCCCCACCTCCTCCCCCTTAATAGCACAGTTCATAACCACAGCCATCACAGCACTACCATGACCACCACCAGAGCACCACAATATTCTCAGTTTTTACAAACAGATAATATTATCTGTTTTCAAAAACTGAGAATTTTTCACCACAATCTCTACCATCGGAGCACCACCACCACTGCACCACCACCACCACCACCACCACCACAGCACAGTTCATAACCATCATCATCACAGCACTACCATGACTACCACCAGAGGACCAAACAGATAATATTATCTATTTTCAAAAACTGAGAATTTTTCACAACCTCCACCATCGGAGCACCTCCACCACTGCACCACCACCACCACCACTGGAGGTATTGTGAAAAATTCCCAGTTTTTGAAAGCAGATAACATTTATGTGATTAAATGTTATTTGACTTATCTAGTATTTATGAATATTAATTATGCATGTGTAGTGTGATTCTGATAGTTTTGATCTTGATTAAGTTCATTTTGACTGTTTTAGTGATAACCACTGAGATGCATAGCATAAAAGGTAGGTTATCTAGAAATTCCACGAAAATAGTTTTTGTAACGTAATTACGGACCCAAACAGAACTTGGATGAAAACTTTTATCGATTATAATTTTTACTCATGAATCGATAATTTAGACATTTAAGACATTTTGGGGGGTTAATTGGAAACTTAGAAAGCTAGCGAGGAGGTAAACACAATTTTCGCAAGTGTTGCCTATAAATAGTAGTGGATGAGATCTTTTTCAAAATATCTCACAAACCAAAAGTTGAGATGTCACACCCCAACCCGCCACATGCGGATTAGGACCGTGTAACAAAGAGTTACCCAAAATAACACTCCATAATAGCAATAAAAAATAAAAGTCAAACATAACATAAGCATTTGATAACCCAAACTAGCCCAAGGGTAAAATGGTCATTAAAAAAATATAGTCAAATTTTATATCAAAAGATTGCCATTTGAGTTTCGGTTCCAACGCAAAAAAGCGGCGCGCGAATTCAAATTTTCTAGAGAGAGTTATGTCTGATTCCGTAAAAGTCGACAGACCAAAAATAGACCTGCGAAAAACCCAGTTTCAATGTTACCAATTAACAACCTAAGGCCAAATTACAAATTCCAAACTCATTCTAAATTAAACTAACTGAAATATAAATATGCCCATAGCATTTCATAAGTTTAGGAAAGATCTGAAACTAATTTAACATAATTTGAGTTGTAAAACTCGTACCCAGAAAAGAAGATTATATTTGGTATTATTATGTGTTAATTAAAGATAATTAATGCATGACATGATTTGAGGTGGGGTTATGAACCCACATGTGAAAAGGTGTTCAAATGCGGACACAGGTAAAAGTTCTGTAAAAGGCAGAACTGGTATAAATGTGGGGCCAACGAGGGTCTAATTAGAATAATTGCATTTTGATGTCATTATATGTTTATGTGCATATTTATTTAAATGCTAAAAGTTATTATTATGTCTTATGATAAGTAAGGGGACCAGTTTTGGTACCCGTGTGAGGGCGTATTTGAATAAAATTCATAATTGGTAGGTTTAATAGTAACCTCATAAATTATGTGGGATCACGTTTGGACCCACGCGGGACTTAGATTAAATCCTTTTAGAAAAGGTAGGTAGTTAATGTAATTAACAAGGGGGTTTCATAATAAAGCTTAAAAGAAGTTGGGGGAGGTAACTGAGAATAGGAGAAAGTTGTGCCAACACACATATGCATGTAGCATATGTGTCTTAAGCACAAAATTTAGTTGGATTCTCCAGAAATTTAAGAGAACCAAGAGCTCCAAGTCGGCGACGGAAATTCTCGATGACGTTTCTTGCCGTTTCTTCGCCGTCCGACGCCGAATTCACGATCCGAGACCACCTTTGGACTCGTGGAGGTAAGAGAATCACATGCACGTAATTGTTTTAATTTTCGGTAACATTTTTACAGCAACCGTTCTTGATAAACAATGTTTTTGGTATCAAAATTATGTAGGATTATCACTGGTTAAGAATTGAGCTAAAACTTGGAAGGAATTGGGGTTTTAGGACCTTAATTCCGTATAAATTGAGAAGGTGAGTGTTCTAATCCCAAAATTGGGTGTTTAGATATGTTAGTGTAATAGTTTTTGTTGATAGTTGCTTGAATTCATGTCTCTATGAATATATGTTGATGAATTTGAAGTAAAACATATCAATCATATGTAAAATATTGCTATGTTATATGTTAAAGTTATTTATATGCGTATGTGGATCAAAGGGAAGTCAAGTAGTGGTCACCATTTATAGGTACCATATGTAAGGGGTAGGAAGTCCTCAATGAGTAGGACGTGGTGACGACCACAATGAAATGCCGGTGACGCCTTCGGGGTCACAAGAGAGTGTGTGTTGCGCTATATACACCAAAAGTGAGAAAGATTCAGGGAGAGAAGGACCCGGGGGTGGTGGCTGGAATGACTTGATTTTTCGGAGATCAATTTGTTGTTGTTTATAATAATTGTTGCATTTGCATATTAAACAATCCAATAGCATGATTAGTTCTCTCACTAAGAGAAAGCTTAAACGAAAATATATTTTCTGTTGTGGTTATTAAATAACTATCGCAGGTACCAAACGAGACGAGGAGAGGAAATGATCCGCACAACGGGTTGGGCGTGGGAGTTGTGTTCATGTGAATATGTTCATATGCCTAGCTAGTTTATGCTTAGAATGTGTCTTTTGTTGGCAATGTAAATGTATCTTGGGTTCTTTTTGGAAACTTGTCATATGTAAAGTTGGGCATTGTTGGTTGTCTATACATCAAGCCTTGAGTTGAACTTGCAAGCTATAAGTTATGTATGTTAGGAGTGGATTTGATTGGAACTAAATAGTTTTAGTTGTAAACTTGGACTTGGACACTCCTTGTTGTATTGACTTGCAAATGTTGAGAACAAGTAGAGTTTAATGCCAAACTTGATTCATGAGCAAAATCTATGTGCTTGATTGTCAACTTATACTTTGATTAATGCATTGGATGTTAAAACAAGTTTCAAAAGGGTTTGACATGGTTTTGGAAATGTTTTCTGATAAATTCTTCAAGGCCATGGTGTTTTGAACTCATCTTGGCAATTACCAATCCTTTTTCCTTACTAGGTTGTGGAATTGGAGTTCTTATGGTTAGTTTCTCATTTAAATGAACATGGATGATGTTTTGAATGATTTGGAAATATTTACAAATGTTATTGATAAGTTTATGGGTGGTTGGGAGGTGTTCTCAAGAGTTTTGATCATGTTAGGAATCAATTTTGGAGCTTGAGAAATGTTTTTGAACTGTTTTAGCATGGTTTTAGCAGCAGAAAAACTAATCTGCAAAAACCGGATCGATCCGGGTCTGGTGCGGATCGATCCGGAGCTTCTGGAGGTGCAGAAAATGTGAATCTGTCAAAACTGGATCGATCCGGATTTGGGGCGGATCAATCCGCTGGTCTGGTTCCACCCCGACGGCTTTTACGGAATCAAGCATAACTCTCTCTAGAAAATTTGTATTCGTGCGCCGTTTTTTGCATTGGAACCCGGACTCAAAGACCTATCTTTTGGTATAAATTTTTCTATACCTTATTAATGACCATTTTGTCCTTGGGGATATTTTGTGTCAACGGAGCTGTTTAATGAGGTCTAATCCATGTTTTTCTTAGTGAATTATGGGTGTTTTGATGTGCGGGCTTGGTCACGTGTCCCAACTCGCCCGAGGCTGGTTGGGGGTATGACATGAGTGCTAACTAGTCTAGATTTCAAAGCATAATTACATGTGAGTTCTAATTATGAATACTACAACCAACCTTCCCACCCAACCGAGTACGCCCAATAAACAACGTACTAAACATATGCAACAAAGGAAACATACTCCCAAGTTGTCCAGAACCCCGTGGTTTAACGCTTCTCACTGTGATGTTCATATAAACTTGCGTGGTCATTAGCCACAAAATCGAATAAACTTTTGCTCAGTGAGTACGTGGTACTAATCATGCAATTGGAGTATTTATTGATTCATAATACCTACTAAACATTCACAACAGTAAATGGTCGCAGGCGTGTCAAGTAATCAATCACCATCGTTTTAGACCCCTGATTCCGGGCCATTCTCACTTTTTCTGTCGCATATAGCGAAATCACTCATTCTTTCGTGACTGTAGTCAATTCGCTGTGGTCGTCACCACTGTCCCTTTTTTTCTGAGGACTTTATAATCATCCCCATTTTCTCTGAGGAATAACGTCCCTTATATACGGGCTAAATAATAGTGATTATCACTCGAGACTCTTTAACCCAAATGAGCACATAAGCAATTCAACATGTCAACATGGCAATTCAACATTTCAAACTTGTTAAATGCTAATTAATTACATACTTTTCTACTTAATCACAATTAAGCAATTTAAAGCATTTAATAGCAAATAAACAACATTAAATATCCAATTTTGGGATTAGAACACTCACCTCTATGAATAATCAAATAAGCCTTAGAAACCTCGAATTTTCCCTAGATAATTTTGATAAACTAAATGTTACAAACCCATTTGGGTCACGAAAAATCTATCGATTAAACTCAAAATAAATTATACGAAAAGGTTAGGCTTACCCCACGAGTCCCAATATAACTTTTGTTTTGAGAACATACATCGTACGGTGAAGAGACGACATTGCAAAGTGGCAAAATCCACTTTTCTCTCTTGGTTCTCTCTCTGGCCGAACTCTCTGCCTATGTTTCTTTTTTTTTTCTTTACTTAACTAACTAATATGTATTATATACACAAATATATTTATATATATATTTATACGCCACAGTCGTCGCATCTACTTAACACACACTATCCACGTATTTGTGTGTTTTTTTTTTTAATTTATGAGTCATATAGAATATTCTTAGGAATATTCTCTAACTTAGTTCTATTTTTATTTACACCCCCACATATTTCTAAGTTTTATTATCAGACCCAACCTAATTATATTACTATCCAAAATCTAAGTGGGTCTATATGTATGTCATGTATGGGTCCTAAACGTGGTCCCAAATATCATATGAAAGTACTAATTAACCTACTAATTACGCCACGTGTACAATTACGCACTCACAATGGTACCCAAACTGGTCCCATAAGTAATCATGAACAACAATAAAATATTAAAACACTTAACATTTCATCAATTAAATAATCATATAGCATCAACATATATTATAATGCACACATTTACATTTACATGTCTACCATTTAATCACATAAATGTAACCAAATGCAATTTATCCAATCTGAACCTCCCGTGGGTCCCGTTTCACATCTCAAACTATGCCTTTTATCAAGCACGTGTCACATCAGGGTAACTGGAAATTACCCAAATCATCACATGCAATTATTTATACTAATTAATGCATACAAAATAAATATTACTTCTATTTTCGGGTATGGGTATTACATCTGTAATACCCCGTATTTTTAGGTATAGATCCCTAGTACCTTTCTTAGCCTTTGGTGAGGTTGTGTGTCCAATCGATTGACATGAATCCCAATCGATTGATATGTCAATCGATTGGATGTTTTACCAATCGATTGGCATCCTGCCGACCTAACTCCAATCGATTGCCACCTGGTATCAATCGATTGGAAGTAGCTGAACTTGGCCACCTCGTTGGTTTTGTGTGGTGGTGATTGTTTTCCCCTCCCTATATATACCCCTCCCCTTATACATATATATGTTTGCTTGTGTGTGTGTTTGGGAGAGAGAGAGAGAGATATATATACTCTTATATATATATACACATACATATATATATATTACACACACACACTCTCGGGTTAGAGAAGAAGAAGAAGAAGAGGAAGAGGAAGAGGAGGAGGAGGAGACCAGAGAGAGAAAGAAGAGATAGACAGAGAGACCGAGAAGGAGAGGAGAGAGATCAACCACCATAGCCGCCGCCGCGGAGCTCGGGACGCCGTCAACGGACCGCCGGGAGAGGTGAGTTTCATTAACTCACTCAAGGAGGTGTTTTTGAGATGTTTTGTATGTGTTTATAACGTTGAAAAAGAGAAGAGAATCCCCAACGTTTTTATAATAAAAACCAGCAGTTTTGAGGAAGAAGACAGAGTTCAATCGATTGCCATTTGATCCAATCGATTGGATGATTTCTCAATCGATTGCCATGGGTTCCAATCGATTGATATGTCAATCGATTGGTATTTTGTCCAATCGATTGATATTGTTTCCAATCGATTGACATGTTTGTTCAATCGATTGGATATGAGCAGAATGTTATTTATATGTTGTCTTATACTTGTGATATATCTGACCTGTTAATAGTTGTACCATATGGGTTATTGCGCTGTGTGGATAAGATCTATAAGTACTATGTCAGAACTAGACTTATATGCAATTACCATTGATATTACGAGATGAATTATCCTATGTTAACTGTCGATATGAGATGAATTGTTTAACTGTCATATGTTATTGTCAAACTGAATAGTAGAGCGGAACACAACTGTATGTTAATAATCAGTAATCAGTAGATATGTTGAATACAAAGCATGTGGTATTTCCAGTACTTAGTATATGAGCATTTCACAACATGTGTCAGCATGCATGGGATAGTGATGTGAAGAGGCAAGAGAAGCTGATGAGAAATGGGACATGTGACTTATGTGGAATATGAGATATGTGTACTTTGGATCCATGGGATCAACGGCTGACGAGTCGGGTGGACGTGGGACGGTTAGCGTTCCTAGTACGCCTCTTGCTGTTGAAGACGTCCAGTAATGCGTATGCACTGTTGAAGACGTCCAGTGTACCGTTGACGATTACGTCCGGCTAGTGCCCTAATGTATTTTCATCGTGTAGTCGACCAGTGAGAATATACACAGCGTAGAAGATGTCCGTTGTGCCGCTTCCATCGTTTACAGATAGGTGGTACCGTGTAGACGACCGGTAACCCTATCAAGGGATTATAGGACCTACTGCTTAGTCGGGTGATTCCGATTGGTATTATGGTATCTATATATGGATACGGATTTGGATTATGGTATCAACGTATGGATATGGAGATGGATAGAAATATGAATATGAGTATGGATATGATAAGATAAATGTTCAGTCGTGGATTCAGCGTCCCGACGTAAAGGTATATGCATGGGATGGATGCATAGGTTGCATGCATGGATTTGATGAATATGTGATAAGATATTATACCATGATCCTTGTCTTTGTCATTACTATGCTTCCTGTTATTCCTGTTACCTTTGATTAATGTACAGTTTACTGAGACCTTTGCTATGTCCGTGAGTGACGCCATTGTTAAGAGATTAACCGCATTTTAAGATGCTGAACAATAACGGTGAGGAGTGTTGTTTAATGTACTCACTCAGCTTTGTATCCAAAGCTGATGGCGTTTGTGCCCTGGACATTCAAATGTCTAGAGCTTCGCAGGACTTGAGGACGAGAGACTAATGTTCTGCCGAGTTTGGAGCTGAGGGCTTGGAGAAGAAGACGTGCTGCTTTGTAATAGTTAGTTTATATCTGTTGTTGTTATTGTTATAGGCCTGAGACTATAAGCCAGCTGTTGTAATAGTTTTAGTAGACTTTTATAATTGGTACTTGGGCATCTGTTGCTTCCATACCTTTTATAGTTTCCGCTGTAGCCTCTGATTATGTTAATAAGATATGTTCTATGAATAGTATCCTCCCTATCGTGGTGTTTATTGGTTTGAGTAGATGACAACGCGGTTATTCACCCGTCATTCCCTATGGACCCATAAAGAAAATTTATTTTTCTCTATTTATGCTGCTCCGGGGCGTGACAACATCTCTCCCTCCCTTTTAGGAAGTTTGTCCCCAAACTTTTCTCACTTCATGAATCAAACAGAAGTATTCTCCTCAAACTTCTACTAGTTCAGATACAACAACACGATTATAGAGTATATTATACCCATTGTTGTGATCACAATCGTAACCGACTGGTCCCCATTCTTTTCAGTATTTCCAATAGGTGTACTGAAATTTCAATCTCACTCGGTTCGTCAAACTACACCCCTTTTCTGAAGATAACTTCTAGAAATATTTCTCTTCCCACAGTAGTCATATCCCCAGAAACATTCTGGAACAAATCTCACTTGTCTTTATTATACTTTTCCCACCTGATATTAGCATATGATAAAACCTCTCGTAAAAGTTTAGTTCCATTTCTATTGCTTCTAGCAAGATTCCAAAACTACTTCATAATCGACTACTTCCTTCTAGGATGACAAGTTATAGTATCCATGTAATTTCGTAATTCCTTTCACATATAGATCATTTAACCCCAACAAGTCTGTAGTTTCAATCAATAATCACAATCTGATTGGATGTCTATAATCATTTATATGACAACGGCTAATTCTTGTTGGCTTTGGCAACCCCCCGTGATGAAATTTACTACAATAGATATTCAATTTCAGATTGTCAATAATATCAATCACAATAATCCCACGGTCCTTCATTGTTTATGCCCTTATACCACACATCGTAGAGGATGCTTTACATTTCCCATCTGAAGGCAACTATCTCAATATCTTAGTTGAAACTTTGACCTGCTAGTACTTAAATGCCAAATCAATCTTCAAGAAGACTTGTGACCCTGTAACTAATTACTAAGTCATCATATGCAATGAAATGTAATTAGTAATGTCGCATACCCAATTACTAATGTATTCTATACTCAAATTTCATTATATACTTCAATATTTCTTCTGAACTCATTCTCTTGAGCTATCTTCACGCAAAGTACATATTTGACCTTGAGATTCTGATACATTTTACTATAATGTAGAGCTCAATCACTTTCCTTTCAATACTTAATCACAAATTTCTAAAACAGAAACACAAATTGATATTTAAGTCAATTTTCGCTTATCTATTATAGCAATACTGGTTGACCTCAATTTATTATCATCATTCCCTTGCCAAATTTCTGGAACAAATTCAGTTTCTGATAAATTTTGAATCTTGACTCAAATCCTTTATAAATAGTCAACGCGCACACTAAACCTCCATTGACCTCTGATTCGAGCACCAATAACTATGTTGTCTTCACTTGATTCATACAAAATTTCAAACTGTAGTTGTCACGAATTCTAGCAATCCATTGTACCATGTATTCAGTTATCGTTGTATAACTAAATATTCCAAGTCACGACAACTAATATAAACTTCCAGCTCGTTAGAATATTACTGCCAAATGATCAATATAGAAAGAATACCATGAATTCTAAATCTTGTACCAAATAATTCATTTTATGAAATTTCAACCATATGCAGTATAAATTACTGCTGCATCAACATATAACCCAATCCCAATACAAATCTTTGCAATAATAATACCAGTTTCATCGTAGATCGATGTTCTTTGATTATTGAGAACTTCACTGTAACCGATATAAGTTTCACACGTGTCTTCGTACAAAAAGGAAATCTTTAGTATATTTTTAATAATATATACCTAGTCAATCCAATAACTTCAAATTCGTGTCACCTTCATAAGTCTCGATGGATTGATTTCCAATGACACCCACGAAATTTCTATCCCTTTTAAATCACATATTCCATAAATACAACTCATCCACTAAATATTCAACATAAGGCAAAGCTTCACAATTCACAAACTGTTCAGATTGTAGAACTTACTCGTCTTTCAGTTTATACTGTCTAAACCCCATTATATAGAAATCGATATACACATTTGTCCCCTCCTTGTAGCACTTACAATCAATAAGTAACTGATTTCACCGTGATACAACCTAAATATGATCCAACACTCCTCAATCTTAAATTTTCTCCTATTTACCCAAGTATGCAGTGCCCTTTAAAGGTGTCAATTGTATGTAAACAAAATCACTTGTTTATCTCTGACTGTAATCTCAAGCAACAAGCGATAACCTAAAGAAATCTAGAACATGTCTTTAAAATGAAGTGCTTCATTGCCCTATGATACTCACCTTATAACCAAGAATATCTCAACTCAGTTCCCAAGAAATAATTTGATACTTCTTACAACCCATAAACCAAAACCATATATTCGCAACAAACAATATTAAGAATAATACGTAGAATATCACAAGTTACTTTCAGACCCTTTTCTTACCAAGGTCATTTGGAATTCATTTAAAAATTTAATATTCCAATTTAAAATCAAAGTAAAGGTAGTGTACTCAGCTGAGCTTCTAGCCCAATAGTATTCATTTAAAATCTCTCTTCATAAAATAAAAACATTTACACAACTTTCATATAATCAAAATATATTCTATTAATAACTCCTTTAAAACAACAATTGAAATACCCACATTTGATCAAAATTATTTTCACTAATTTTTACTTTTACCCAATTTGGGTCAAATCCAACTACCTCCTTTTTATCAAAAATACTTTTAAACACTTCCTTATTCACAATAAATCAGTTTTTTTCCACAAAAGATAATTTCAAAATATTTTCTACTCATTTAAACATATATAAACTCACTTAACGCGACATACAAAGAATTCCAAAGTCTGAAAATTTTCAGTGATATACTAGGATATTTGACAATTGCTACAGTGCAATGCAATAGTCAGATGTCGATTACTTACATATAAAGTACAAAGAAATAATAAGAATAATATTATCTGATGCACATGATGGTTGAATGGATCTTGGAGTGGTTTAGATACCAAGGAGATTGCTACTTATTAAACCTGTAAATCCATTTTCAAATTTAGATCTCTGATAGAAAATTCTGATACCCCGTATAGCCAATCAACCCAATTGGTTATTCATAGGGGTGTCATTTGGAACGGAAATTCCGATTCCGACCGATTCCGATCCGAAAAATTCCAATTTTGGCAACTAAATATGCATTCCGAATTCTGAATTTCCAAATTTCGAAAATTCTGAAAAAAAATCGGATCGGAATCGGAATTGTTTTTAGAATTCCGAAAATTCCGAAAAAATTTTGAAAATATTCCGAAATTGTATTTTTCAAAAATATTCCGAAATATTTCGAAAATTTTCCGAATATATTCCGAAATTGTATTTTCCGAAACTTTTCCGAAAATATTCCGAAAATTGTGTTCATCCACATCGAAAAAACACAAAAAATGGGATGTAATGTGCTTCTATAAAAGGCCTACAAGTCTCAAGTGAAATCCCATTAAGCTTGAATTCCGAATATTCTGAAAAATTCCGAAAACATTCCGAATATTCCGAAAAATTCCGAATCTGATGAAATTTCGAAAATTCTGAAATTTCCGAAATTTCGGAATCGGAAATAATTTTGGAATTTCTGAAATTTTGGAACGGAATTCGGAATGCATTTTTGGCTTCCAAAAATTTTGGATCTTTTTCCAAAAGGGGTGTTTCCGATCCGTTCCGTCCGAAACACACCCCTAGTTATTCATTCATAGAACACAGCTACTTAATCTTGATCACAATCAACCATATCCTTAACCAGAAAAGAATGATTTATAACTGTAGTGATACCCAATCGATATGAACACAATAGGAAAGTCTGTTACTCTTAGTTGACCCCAAATCTACTATTCATACTGACATATTGGAGAACCAATCATTATTCGATAATAATAGAGGCATCCCAAGATATAGAAATAAATAAATTTATGTTGAGAGATTCCTCAACAAACCAATATAACCCAAATAGAGTGGAGAGATTGCTCAATAACCCAAGATAACTCAAGCGACTGGATAAATCCCCAAATATCTTTTTATCTCGATAGACTCAATACTTCACCCTCAATCCCAAGAGAATATATAAAGAGCTCGATAAATACTCTCAAAGATCGTTACCAAATAAATAGAGAAATAGGAGATAACAATAATACCATATCTACTCACGAGACCCATATAAATCATAAGAAATCCAGAATGCCCCAAACTATAATATTTGAATACTAGAAGACCCACCGTAAATAAAGAAATCCAGATATCCATTTCTTGATAGAAAATAAGAAATATTCTTCACTAATAATAATACCTGATAATATTCAAAAAGAAATCCGTACCCAGAATTATAACCCAATACTCAATAACCCTTATTTCTTTAACTTGTTGCTCTTGTCACGCCCCGACGTAGCATAAATAAGGAAAGCGTTTAATTTCCTTTATGGACCCGTAGGTCGTAACAGTTTGAAGGATCGATTCCGTCCCAAACATCAACAACAAAAACAAAATAATCAGAGCAGAGTAATCAAGCCTTACAAATATTTTTCTAACTTATTACATATTACAATACAGGGTCAACTAAGGCTCAAGCTGCCTTAAAACAAAACAATATCTATCGTCTATTACAGTCATCCTTATTGCAGAATTCAGTTTATAACTTAAAGCATAGGATATTGATAATAGTTTTATCTTCCAAAGCAGCCGTTCTCAGTTTGCATAATCATAGGGCCCAGCATAGTCATAACCTAAAAAGCCTGAACACAAATGTCCAGGACGCATCAACGCCGTCAGCTTCAAGAAGCTCTTGAGTATTAAAAACATAACTTTGAATGTAACACATACTCATTTACCATTTTCCAATTCCCATTTAATTCAACAAGTTTACATTAAGTAAATAGCTCATTTTTAGAAAACAACCACAGCATCATTTGAAAGCTTTAATTCACATATATGCGACCGTGTATGAAAAATAATGCACCATCTCATCTTACCGACTCTTTTCTCTCGACAAACACAACAACCCACTATCTCACACCAGTATCCTTGTAATACTCCGATAGCCACACTTTAGCACATGGGTGCCAAGGAATGTCCAGTTTGCCTCACACTTTGGTCCGGGGTACCAGGGAGTGTCCAATGCCTCACACTTTAGTACCTAATCCGCCTCCCAAACACCGAAGGTAACCTCACGCAGTATCCAAACTCGAGTACCAGGGAGTGTCCGTAGGCCACACTTTAGCACTACCATGGGTGCCAAGAAATGTCCAAGTTTGGCGTCACACACTTTAACGCTATCATGGGCATAAGGGAGTGTCTAGTTTTGCCACCATCGCATTACAAAGATACTCTCACCGCAATATCAACACGTCATACTTTGGTACACAATTACCAGGGAGTGTCCACAACACAATCTCAACCACACACTCTTTTCCACTCTGACTACCACATACCATGCATGTACAACTGACTCCACATGTATGTCATGAAACTTTAAACATAAAGTAAATCACTGAAATATAGAAATAGTGTGCGTACGAGGATTGATAAGTCATAATACATTGGTTTAATTGTCCAAACATTCCCAAATAGGATTCTGTTTTAGTAAATTTCCCAAACAGAGCTTTAAAAGTCCATAAAACATCACCCAAACAGTTCCTTAACATAAAATAAGAAAAATCTAGAAACTGTCAGAAGTCGCGCGCGTGAAGGTCGCTCGCGCGGGCCGTTCGCGCGATTTGCCCAATTTTCATTTTCTTTTAAAACCTTTTCTATCTGCCAGAGTTCACGAAGATCGCGCGTGCGGGCCGCTCGAGCGATCCGTTCGCACGATCTGCCTAATTTTTATTTTTTCTTATTAAGATCTTTTCTATCTGCCTGAAACCACACGGCTCACGCGAGGGGTCGCTCGTGCTGGCCGCTCACACGACCCTCGCTCGTATGATCGCGCGCGCGAGTTCACGCAGTAGCTTCATCTTCCCCGCTGGTTTTCCCCTATTTTAGAAATAAGGGGTCTTTTTGACCCATTTTCGAATCCTCAAGCAAATAGGGCATGTAATATATGAAATTCTTTGTTTTTCAGCAAGGATTAAGAATATGAAATCAATTTAACATGATTCAAATCATAGCTCTCAAACTTTATGAAAAATTAAAAGTTATCAAAACTTAATTTCCTAATATACTTTCCAATATGGACGAAATTGGCTCTAATATTTTGATAGTAGCTTCTAGGGACTATAATCTTCCTAAATCATCTCTAAAAACTCATTTTGGTTAAGTTTTGAAAATGGTGATTTTGAAGTTCAAACTTCCATGGTTAAGATCGACAATGGTGATTAACAATTTCATACACCCAAGTAGTAACTAAGCATGAATTACATTTAAGAGTGAGTTTAAAAATACTCACTGAGATTAAGAGTGAAGAGTTGTTGAGAAATAGTAGAAATGTAAGAAACCCAATTGAAGCTTCAAGCTTTAAGCTATGGAGATATAAGCTCTCTCTCTCTCTCTCTCCCTCTCTCTCTCTCTCTCTCTCTCTCTAAAATAATCTGTATAACTCTCTGCACTCTCTCTACACTCTCTATATCAGCTTGTAAAAATAAAGTGCAGATTAAGAGAGGGAGTGAGAGTTATATAAAGAAAATCAATTGGCCTTCTTGGAGGCTAAGAAATTTGGTGTTCACTCAACAATTGAAATTTAATTAGCTAAATACATATATACAATGCATATACGTATATACTCAGATGACATGAACTCTATAATCAACCAAGAGTCAAGTATAGACTCATAGGGGACAAACACACGTGTTTAGGAATTCTAATATATGCACAAAATAACTCACGTACATTACAAGTATTCCCAAACAAGGCCTTATCCAATGATGAGTTACCATAAATGGAAAGTAAAACAAGTGTTAAATCTTGCTTTACATCACTTCCAAAATCTGTGGAAGTTTAATCCTGGCACAGACAGTTTTGAACATAAACTAATATTTTCGCGGTGCGGTGATCACCACAAAATATAGAAAATTTATTTTAACGAAGGAAATAGTTTTCTGATTTTATAAAAGTACTATTTGAGTTAAAAGAAAATGCTTCCACTGTTTTGAAATACAGTTTTGAAATCTAACACGGGTGTTGCTAAATTTTATAAAATCGCAGTTTAACCCCAACCAAAATTCTTAACTTGAAATAATTCAATGAATAAAATTTAGAACATGAGAAATGAAATTAAATAAAGCAGTCAATACAAATTAAATATGGAAATGCAATTTAAATTCACATGAACTGTAGGTTGTTACAGCTCTGATACCAAAAATTGTCACACCCCAACCCACCATACACAGATTAGGACCGTGTAACAAAGAGTTACCCAAACAAAACACCCCTTAATAGCAATAAAAAATAAAAGTCAAACATAGTAGAAGGAATTCATTAACCTAAAGTAGCCCAAGGGTAAAATGATCATTAAGAAAAAACAGTCAAATTTTATATCAAAAGATAGCCCTTCGAGTCTTAGTTCCAATGCAAAAAACGGTGCGTGAATCCGAATTTTCTAGAGAGAGTTATGTCCGTTTCCGTAAAAGTTGACTAACCAAAAATAGACCTGCGGAAAACCTTGTTTCAATGTTACCAATTAACAACCTAAGGCCAAATTCCAAATTCCAAACTCATTCTAATTTAAACTAACTAAAATATAAATATGCCCATAGCATTTCATAGGTTTAGGAAAGATCGGAAACTAATTTAACATAATTTGAGTGCTAACTAGTCTCGATTTCAAAACATAATTACATGTGAGTTCTAATTATGAATATTACAACCAACCTTCCCACCCAACCGAGTACGCCCAATAAACAACGTACTAACATATACAACAAAGGAAATATACTCCCAAGTTGTCCAGAACCCCGTGGTTTAACGCTTCTCATTGTGATGTTCATATGAACCTACGTGGTCATTAGCCACAAAATCAAATAAGCTTTCGCTCAGTGAGTATGTGGTACTAATCATGCAATTGGAGTATTTAATGATTCATAACACCTATTAAACATTCACAATAGTAATTGGTCGCAGGCGTGTCAAGTAATCAATCACCATCGTTCTAGACCCCTGATTCCGGGCCATTCTCACTTTTTTCGTCACATATAGCAAAATCACTCATTCTCTCATGACCGTATTCAATTTGCTGTGGTCGTTACCACTATCCCTTTTTTTTTTTTTTTTTTGAGGACTTCATTATCATCCCCCTTTTCTCTGCAGAATGGCGTCCCTTATATAGGGGGTAAATAATGGTGATTATCACTCGAGTCCCTTTAACCCAAATAAGCACATAAGCAATTCAACATGTCAACATGGCAATTCAACATTTCAAACATGTTAAATGCTAATTAATCACATGCTTTTCTACCTAATCACAATTAAGCATTTTAAAGCATTTACTAGCAAATAGCATTAAATATCCAAATTTGGGATTCGGACACTCACCTCTACGAAAAATCAAATAAGCCTAAAAACCTCGAAATTTCCCTAGATCCAGCCCAAATATGAATTTGCGGCTAATCCTACACAATTTTGATAAATTAAATGTTATCAACCCAATTGGGTTACGAAAAATATATCGATTAAACTCAAAATAAATTATACCAAAATGTTAGACTAATCCCCATAAGTCCCAATATGATTTTTTTGTTTGAGAACATACATCGTACGATGAAGAGACGGCGTCACAAAGTGGCAAACCCACTTTTCTCTCTTGGTTCTCTGTCTGGCTGAACTCTCTGCCTATGTTTCTTTTTCTTTTTTTTCTTTACTTGACTAACTAATATGTATTATATACACAAATATATATATATATATATATTTTATACACCACAGCCGCCGCCTCCACTTAGGGCTGCTCAAAATCCACCCGCCCACCCGACTCACCCATAGTCTTTTTATTGGTTTTTAAACAATGTGGGTGGAGTCACGGGTCTTGGGGGTGGAAACCCGACAGTTTTGGGTGGAGTCACGGGTCTAGGGAGGTGAAAACCCGATTCACCCGACCCGACTCGAAACACACTTAATTTTTAAAAAAATATATATGTAATATGTTTATATCAATATATGCATTATGTATTATATAGTCTTTTATATATATGTGTGTGTGTGTGTGTGTGTGTGTAATATGCTTATATCACTATATGTATTATGTATTATATAGTCTTTAAATATATATACATATATGTTATATTATTGTATCAATAAAATATATGTCACTAGCAGAGATATGAAAACATTAAAACCATCAAACTAACACATGACTATGTTTTTATTTTTTGTTTGGACAGAGCTTTGGTTAGCCATGACTAATTAGACAAAAACATTCAAAGCAAAACAAAAAAAATATGAAGACAAAGTCATGTATAAAGCAAATGCTTGATTGAGACAAATGAGACAATCGGATTTCACCCGACTCACCCGACCACCCGATGAGTCGGGTGCACCCGACAAAGCAAGTGGATGACGGGTGCAAGGAGGGCCATCCCGATTATGTTCGGATGGATGAGCGGATGAGGGCCAAACCCGACTCACCCGACTCGTGAGCACCCCTACCTCCACTTAACACACACTGTCTATGTTTTTTTTTTTTTTTTTTATTTATGAGTCATATGAAATATTCTTAGGAATATCCTCTAACTTAGTTCTATTTTCATTTACAACCCCACATATTTCTAAGTTCTATTATCAGACCCAACCTAATTATATTACTATCCAATATCTAAGTGGGTTTATATCTATGTCACGTATGGCCCCAAATGTGGTCCCTGATTCATCACAAGTTTTGCGTTATCATCAATGTGATAAGGCACTCTTTAGTTTGTTTATTTCCCCAATTCAGAGATCTTAAGCATGACATTATCGCTTGTTGTTTTTTCTTTTTTCTTTATTTTCTTTGTCTTTCTTTTGCTTTTTGTAGGTTTGCTTTGAGGGAGAAGTGATGAGAAGTTTTATTATGAAGAAAAGAAAGAAGAAATAGTCACTGACAAAACCGGAACCGGATCGATCCGGCCTTCTAGCGGATCGATCCGCCCTTGTTCAAAAAAGTTGATACGCACACTGTCAAATCCGGATCGATCCGGGTCCCAACCGGATCGATCCGATCCGGCAAATTCAGACTCTCAGCTTATTACAAGTTTGCCATTCCAAAAGAGAGGACCTCAATACTTGTAATTGGCAGTGACTTGACAACCCCCCTTCACTTCAGCAGCCATGGGAACTTGAATTAAGGCTCTTGGAGGTGTGAAGGACCAGGTTATAAGAGGAAGGTTATAAGCATTAGAAAAGGGGGGCTGTTTTTGGGGGCTAGAGGAGTTTTCTTCTTCTTCTCCCTTGTTCTCTTAGTTTAAAACTAAAACTCTTTGTAGGAATTTAATCATTCCATTAGTGTAAGTTAAACTTAGTTTGAGTTTTCTGTTAGAGTTATCAATTCTATCTTGCTTTAAGTTTGTTATCTTAATAACCATGTGCGGCAAAATCTCCAAGGTTGGGAAGCCATATCTCAATCCTTGAACTATTGTTCTTCAAGAAAAGTTTTGTGTTTGAAATTATGCTTACAATTCTTGAACTTAGATTGGATTCTAGGATAAACTTCATTGTTAATGTCAAGCATCAGGAATGAAAGGATTCTTAAGGAATTACATCTAATTTCCTGAATCTTAATGAGAATAGGATCTAGCATGTGAGTTGACTGCTATATGTTTGATCTTTTGCCTCAATGAGATCTCTTTTCAAGGAATCATTCAAATACATTTCGGTTGGTCTGGTAAAAGTTCAAGGTAGAGGTAGCTTCCCAATCTCTCTTTCTAAATCTCTTAAGTTCATTCCAAATCCTGATTTATTCTCCTTTCTTTAAAGTGTTTATAGTTGTTAACACTGGTTTTCATTTCATTACTTTTCGGAAGCTAGTCTCCTTCTTTAGTCATAGTAGTAATAGTCGGTTTGTAGAACTCCACAAGCAAAAGTAACAAGACTTTGGTCTACTTTCTTTCTCTTATCTTCTTTATTTGTTTTAACACTTGCGTGTACTAAGTCCTTAAAACCTCCAACTCTGTTGTTTTACATTTTAGTCCTTGTGGAAATCGATCTCGTACTTTCGGGTACTACTTGTCGCGATTAGTTTGCTCTTGAACTACAAATTCCTTTTGCGACCAAGTTTTTGGCGCCGTTGCTGGGGACTAAGTTTAAACGACGTTCGGTTGTTTTGTTTCTTAGTATACGCACTTGTTTCATAGGTGTTTGTGTTGTTTTTGAAGGTAACCTCCAGGTTGACTGACGATTGGAACATTTCTGACCAGCTCAAAATGCAGACTCCTTTCGCCGGATTTGGGAGTGTCGGTAACATAAATGTCAATCCTTTTGGACATAATATTTTGCCTGAACTAAATAGTGCAGCATCTAGTTCAACTAGTGACAACGCTGGTAGTTATTGGAGACCTCCTCCGACAGGTTCTCCTACATTCACTGCACACACCCCTATATTCCCACACGTACATAATCCACCTCCAGACACTTTTTTTGATAGAGCTACTCTCGACACTGAGAGTGAGGCTCCTCCGGAACCTTATATCAGAGAACCATGGAGACAGCATGTTCCCTTATTTCCTGTCCAGCAGCCACAACCACCACCAAACCATGGCCGCACTATGGGTGATTATCTTCAGCCCGAAACCATCACGGCCCCGTCATGCATCACATTTCCTTATAATGGTGGTAATTTCCATTTCAAGGGTAACATGCTTACGCTCCTACCACTTTTCCATGGTAGAGAGAATGAGGATCCTTACCGACACATTAGGGATTTTGAGGATATTTGTAACACCTTCAGTGACCAAAGGTGTACACCCGAACTGATCAGGCTTAAGTTGTTTTCCTTTTCACTTAAGGATCATGCTAAAGAGTGGCTTTTGAACCTACCCCCGAACTCCATTGGTACATGGGCTGAACTTCAAAAGCATTTCTATAAAGAATTTTTTCCAATGCACAAGACTCAAGCCCTTGTAAAACAAATCCAGAACTTTGCTCAAAAAGAAAATGAGACTTTTGCTCAATGTTGGTCCCGATATAAGGAGTTACTTCGTCGATGTCCACACCACGGATTCGACAAGTTCCGTCAAATCTCCATATGTTATAGAGGATTAGACTCTGTGACCAAACAATTGATTGAAACTATGTGCCAAGGGAGTTTTCTAACTTTGGGAGCCGAGGAGGCAGAAGCCCATTTTGAGTATGTCCATAACATTTCTAAGGGTTGGGGGGCAACAAATCCCCATAATAGGAGTTACACAACCCCAACACAACCAAAAGGCTTTGATGTACATTTTTGTAGAATAGAAGAGTCGGATGCTAGAATAGAGCACCTCACAAAACAGTTGGATGCAATTCACGATGAAGACACTATTGAGCGGCGTCCCAAATTGGTATTGATAGAGGAAGCATGTGCACTATGCGACCAAGTGGGTCATCCAACAAAGGAGTGCCTAGCACTCCCCATGGTCAAAGTTACGGCAGTGGAACACGTGAATGCATTAGGGGGTTTCAAAAGACCCTATAATCCTCCCTATGGAGACAATTCTAATCCACAGTGGTCCCACCAAGGATTCAACTATAGGAGCGACCAAGGCACAACAAACCCACCACTACCACCAATCCCACTACCTTATCAACCACAACAAAATTTGGGTCCACCACAGATGCAGTCTTATGCACCTCCACATACCCAACATCAAGGGGGGTAAGTGCTTTCCCCGTATGTTCCACCACATAGGAAGCCCTTCGATGAACCAAATCATGTTGTAACACATAGATTGAGTCAGTTAGAACATTTATTACAAACCATTCAGGCACAATTGACTCAACTCTTACAATCTCAACAAGTGGTTGAGAAGGGCAAACTGCCAGCCCAACCTCTTCAAAACCCAAAAGGACAGATGAGTTTAGGAGCCTCCCCTTCCGATAACTCAAATGTGGAACATGCTAAAGCCATAACCACTTTGCGTAGTGGTAGAGTAGTGGACAATCTTGTCCAAATGCCCTCTTCAAATCCAAACACCAATAATATCCCATTAGGAGAGGAGAGTGAACCAAATGTTGGGGAGACATCATCCCCAAAGGCTGACATATCTCCTCCCACAAGCAATGATGGGAACTTACCTCAAGTTCCAGGTCATGCTGAACCAATCCCACCACCTTTCCCATAGAGACTTAGGCGTTAAGCTAACTCCACAAAAGTCGATGAGATGCTTGAATTATTTCAGCAAGTTAAGATCAATATCCCTCTTCTTGATGCCATCAAGCAAGTGCCTTCATATGCTAAATTTTTTAAAGACCTTTGCATGGTAAAGCGTAGGCACAATGTCAAGAAGAGTGCATATATGGCTGCCCATGCCAGTTCCATCATACTCAACGAGGTACCACCTAAGTATAAGGACCCCGAATGTCCGACCATAGCTTGTATCATAGGTGAGCATCACATAGATCGTGCACTCCTCGATTTGGGTACCAGTGTAAATCTTTTGCCATATTCAGTCTATGTCCAACTTGGACTAGGAGAACTCAAAGAAACTCGAGTCACTCTACATCTTGCCGATAGGTCAGTGAAAATCGCAAGGGGGGTGGTTGAAGATGTCATTATCCAAGTAGGTAATTTTTATTACCCCGTGGATTTTATAGTCCTAGACACTCAACCGGTTCAGAAAGGTCTAGCCCAAATTCCAATTATCTTTGGTCGTCCATTCCTAGTGACTGTTAATGCACAAATAAATTGTAGGAATGGGGTCATGAGTCTTTCTTTTGGTAATATGACTGTGGAAATTAATATCTTCAATCTTTCAAAGAAACTGTATAATTATGCACAGGAGTATGACAAAATCGGTAAAATCGCACTCGTTGACACTTTGGTAATGGACATTTTTGAAGCATTTTGTGATATTGATACAATAGATACATGTCTACTAAATAATGAAAAGCATGAAATTGTTCTTGATGATTCATCGTCAGATCTTGATTCAAGTGTCAAATATTTGGTTGATGATTTTTTATAGGAATGTGATCACATTTTCGATGATGTAGATTCTGTAAGTGAAGACTCGGACAATGACCGGCAAGTTGCCCTATGGACAGCTCATTTTGAGAGACTCCTACCCAGAGAATCCCAGTGTTTGCCAGCTAATGTTGAAGTGCCTAAACTTGAGCTCAAGCGCCTACCAAGTGAGCTCAAGTATGCATTCCTAGGAGAAGGTGAGTCTTACCCTATTGTTATTTCTTCCCTACTTGACCCTAGTCAAGAAGGGAAGTTGATCGAAGTTTTAAAGCGTCAAAGGGAAGCAATTGGGTGGTGTATTACTGACCTAAAGGGGATCTCCCCTTCCATTTGTACACACAGCATCTATCTAAAAGATGAGGCAAAACCGTCTAGGCAAATGCAAAGATGGTTGAACCCCAACATGAAGGAAGTAGTGATGACGGAAGTAATTAAATTATTGGATGTAGGGATCATATATCCCATATCGGACAGTCAATGGGTGAGTCCCACCCAAGTAGTTCCAAAAAAATCAGAAATTACAGTTATTAAAAATGACAGTGGGGAGTTGGTACCCATGAGGGCGACAACTGGTTGGAGAGTCTGTATAGACTATAGGAAATTGAATTCGGTCACACGTAAGGACCATTTCCCACTGCCCTTCCTAGATCAGGTGTTAGAACGAGTTGCCGGCCATAAGTACTACTATTTTTTGGATGGTTATTCAGGGTATAACCAGATTGAGATAGCCCCCGAAGACCAAGAAAAGACAACCTTCACATGTCTGCTTGGTACTTTTGCCTACCGGAGAAGCCCTTTGGGCTTTGTAATGCACCCACGACATTTCAACGGTGTATACTTAGCATCTTCAGCGACATGGTTGAAAAGTTTCTGGAAGTCTTTATGGACGATTTCAGTGTGTTTGGTGAGTCATTTGAGAGTTGTTTGGCGAACCTCGAGAAAGTTCTCGAAAGATATAAAGAAAAAAATCTTGTGTTAAATTAGGAAAAGTGTCACTTCATGGCGACACATGGGATCGTATTGGGACACATTGTGTCGAGCGAAGGCATGCAGGTTGATAAGGCAAAAATAGATATTATAGCAAACCTCCCCTCTCCCAAGACTCTTAAGGACATTAGATCTTTTCTTGGTCATGCCGATTTTTATCGACGATTCATAAAAGATTTTAGTGCCATTTCTAGGCCCATGTGTCATTTGTTGGCCAAGGATGTTCCTTTTGAGTGGACACAAGAATGTCAAACTGCTTTTGACAAACTTAAGTCTCTTCTCACTACTGCCCCAATCATGCAATTACCCGATTGGACCCTCCCATTTAAGTTAATGTGCGACGCCAGTGATTTTGCCGTGGGTACTGTGTTGGGGCAAAGAAATGACAAAAAACCCCATGTGATTTTTTATGCGAGTCGTACTTTGGATAGTGTGCAAGTCAACTACTCCACGACTGAGAAGGAGTTGCTTGCCATTGTGTTTGCTTTAGATAAGTTCCGGTCTTATCTCGTAGGATCACCTGTCACTGTTTTCACCTACCACGCCGCCCTGAAGTATCTTCTTTCTAAGAAAGATGCCAAGGCACGACTGATTCAATGGATCCTATTGTTGCAAGAATTTAACCTCTCAATAAAAGATAAAAAGGGGGTTCATGAGAATGTAGTTGCGGATCATTTGTCCCGATTGACTTTTGATCATGACCACATAGACCCGATCCCTATTCAGGAGTGTTTTCTGGATGAACAATTACTTATTGTGTCAACTTTACCTTGGTATGCTGATGTGGTTAACTACCTCGTCACCAGAGCCTTCCCACATGGATGGACTTTCCAAGACCGGGAGAGAATGAAAATCATGGCCCGGTCATTCTTCTTTGATAACCCATATGTTTTTAAGCATTGCGCCGATCAGATTGTCAGGCGTTGTGTACCAAATGATGAGATTCAGAGTGTGCTTTCTTTTTCTCACGACCAAGCTTGTGGCGGCCATTTTTCCTCTCAAAAGACCGCTTTCAAAGTTTTGCAGAGTGGTTTTTATAGGCCTACAATCTTCAAGGATGCACACACCTATTGCAAGGCTTGTCGGCGATGCCAGTTGTTAGGAAAGATTTCAAAGAGGAACATGATGCCTCTTTCTCCCATCCTTATCATTGAGGTATTCGATTGTTGGGGGATTGACTTCATGGGCCCCTTCCCAAAATCTAACACATTTGAGTATATTTTGGTGGCTGTAGATTATGTTTCAAAGTGGGTAGAGGCGATTCCATCTAGGACCAACGACCACAGGGTGGTTTTAAAATTTTTAAGAGAACACATTTTGTCTAGATTTGGAACCCCCAAGGCTATCATAAGTGACCAAGGTGTGTATTTTTGCAACACCCCCTTTGCCCGTTTGATGTCACAATATGGTGTCACCCACAAAGTCTCCACTACGTATCATCCACAAACCAACGGTCAAGCTGAATTGGCTAACCGAGAAATTATCCTAGAGAAAATGGTAGAACTGTCTAAAAAAGACTGGTCTTTGAGATTGACCGATGCGCTTTGGGCGTACCGAATGGCTTATAAGACAAATCTTGGGATGTCACCTTATAGGTTGGTTTACGGTAAGGCATGCCACTTACCAGTTGAGTTAGAACACAAGGCTTATTGGGCTATTAAAAAGCTCAATTTTGATGTCGATGCAAGTGGTGTACATAGAAAACTCCAACTTGATGAATTAGAGGAGCTTAGGGGTGAACTCTATGAGAGTTCAAAAACCTACAAAGCTCGGGTCAAAGCATTTCACGATTCAAGAATAGTTCGCAAGATATTCTTTGTTGGAGGTAAGGTTCTCTTATACGATTAGCGGTTACATTTGTTTCCCGGCAAACTCCAATCACGTTGGGTGGGGCCGTATGTTGTAAAACATGTTTATCCCCATGGAGCCGTTGAAATTCTTGATTCCACAAGTGGGGTTGTGCAGAAGGTTAATGGACAACATCTTAAGCCCTTCATTGAAGGGTTCGAGACGGAATTAGTGTCCGCACCTTTGGAAGACCCCATTCTTGGGGATTGCTTGAGCTCTCACTAAGCTTATACCATTTTTTTTGTACGCCTCACGCTTGATCTTTGGCATATTGTAGTGCTTTTATAGTTTTTATTTTCCATCCTAACGTTTTAACCCGTCTTATAAAGGGAGCACAAATTTTTGATCTCAAGAGAAGCAACGGGAAGAGAAACAAGGAACACTCTGCCAGAATCGGATTGATCCGGTGTCACTGCGGATCGATCCGGTAATCCAATTGTTTTAGAAATGGCCACTGCTAAAATCAGATCGATCTGGTGTCACTGCGGATCGATCCGGCATTCCAAATTTTTTTTTGATAACTCACTGTTAAAATCGGATCGATCCGGGTCCCAACCAGATCGATCCGCGAACCTGGGCAACGATTTTTGTTCTTTAAAAGAGGGTTAAAAATTTCATTTTCCTTAACCATCCTCTCCCCAATCTTTTTAGCTCCCTTTCTCCTTCAAACCCTAAATCTCCTTCTATCTTCCCATTGTATTAACACATCTTGCATCTCCTCTCTACCACATCATCAAGGTATGTCTTCTCTTAGCCATTTGTTCTTCATTTCACCAGGAGGTGGGTTTAGTGGCATTTTTCTCAACTTTAGGGTTCATGGGCTCTAAATATTTGTATGTTTTGATGGTTGATTTACACTACTGAACTTTTTGTGTGATGATTTTTGGGTGTGTGCTCCTATGTTTTTCTTTCTCCCCCACAAAATGCTTAGAATGCCGTGCGTCTCAAAATTTTCAGAATTTTGCTTCTAAACACCCATTTATGCTTTGCACATGCTTGTTCAAATGCCCCAATGAACCCTTGACCTTGATTATTCACACATGTGTTATTAAACTTGCCATCTTCACCATGTAACGTCTGTGTGCTTAATTTATTGTAGGTAATCATGTCAAAGCCAACCAAATGGAATCGCCGGGACCTTGAACCTGCTCGTGGGTATGAAACTTTTCGATCCAAAAGAGAGAAAAAATGGTATGAAGCTTATTTTAAATCCAAAAAAATAGTGTTAGCTGAGAGGCAAGTTGTTTTAGAGGATTTCCCCCGCGAAGTCCAACAAGTTTTTTCTCGTTGTCGTTGGGCCTCCCAACTTGAATTTAAGGGTGGGGAATCCAACGACCATTTGGTTAGGATTTTTTATGCTAGTCTTGTTGTGGTGGGAGATAATGACGAGTTTGAGGCATACGTGCGAGGCACCCAGGTCTAATTTGACCACAAATCCCTTGCCCAATTTATAGGAGTCCCGTACAATCAATATGCTATGGCCGATTTAACACAACCTGCCATAAGGCCCTCGAAGGACACAATGGCTTCCGCTTTCAAAGGGGAGCCATCTATCTGGGCGACGAAGGAGCTTAAACCTTCTTCCTTCACCGAGTTGTATCGCCTCGTCGATATGATTCTTATCGCCTCAATTGTGCCAACTCGCCATAAAAATGTCCGTGTCGACCGTGCATCGATTCTTCATGCCATTTGTGATCGAACCACTGAAGTGGACCTTGCTTCGATTTTTATCACCAATATGGTGGAAGCCGGTAATGATATCGGGGCTGGGTCCCTACCTTATGGAGTATTGATCACTCGCCTTTGTCGTAAGGCCGGTTGTACGGAACTCTCTACCGATACCGTTCAAAGGGGTCTTTCACACGTTGACGGAACAACCATCGCCCGTAGCAATGCCCAACTCGTTGGGTCTGCAAAACGGGCTCGTCTAGAGTCCGCTCCTGGGGAAGTAAGTGGTTCAGGGACGAGAGGTAGTATTGAGGCGTTTGATATATCCGATGTTTACCAACGTCTCGATACTCTCACTGAGGAGCAAACTCGACAGAGGGAGGACCTGCAAGGTCTACGGGGGGATTTTCAGGGTTTCTGTTCTAACTATCAACAGGATATTGGTCAGCTAGCTCACATGCAACGCTACATGTTTGAGCTTGCTTATCCTGACGTACCTTCCCCTGATTTCTTTTACGATAGGTACAGTGGACCGGGTAGCTCTGGCACTGGAGGCCAGGACGATGATGTTGATTAGGATTTGGTTGTGTTAGCACCCATGCTAGCCTTAGGAGAGGGCTGAATCTTCATTCTTCTACTCTCCAATTTTGGGATTACTTTTCTTATGCATGGGGTGTTTTGGTTATTATTATTACGGATGGTTTTCTTTTTTTTTCTTCTTTTCTTCTCTCTTGTTGTTTTGTTATTAACCGTCCGCAGGTGTCAATGACTCACTACGGGCATTATTCCACATGGTATACTCATTCTTCTTCTCCTTTGCTCGTTCTTTTCCTCATTGGGGACAATGGTGGGTTCTAGTTGGGGGGGTGTCGACATAGTGTAGTGATATAGTCGAATTCTAAAAAAAAAAAAACCCTATTTCCAATGATTGATTGAATAGTTGTCAATGCTCAAATATTTAAGCAGGGATGCATTACTTGTGGATTTCATGATGTTTTAGCTTGTAAGGTATTTGCTTACTCTTCATTCTCAGCTTCTTTTGATCATTGCTTATCTTTTTAACATTGAGCCTGGGATCTATTCGCACTTCATACATTGTACGTATCAGGGAGTTATGTCACTGTGATTTATGATTAGAACTCATTTGAAACATAAGGTGGAGACTTGACCCATGAGAGCTTTTGTACCATTCTTTATTGTTGAGTGTCCATCTTAACTCGCAGTTCTTTGAAAAGTGTTTTTAATCATAGAAAATCTCATTGTTTTTGTTTGATCGTGCATCTAAAATAGCATCGTGGTGATGATGGACTTCAGTTACCTGAGTCAATATTGAGATTTAGATCAACATGAGCTTGAGGAGATTTTAAGCTATCGTTTTATCCCCACGAACTATAGCCTTCTCACATATACATTACCCCCAGTTCACCCTAAAATTAATCCTTAAAAAAATCGACCCCCCCGCTCAATATTCCCAAAATTTGATACCTACTCCACATAAGCAGTTCACCCATGGAATAACCTTACCTTGTTCGGAATATGATCACAATGTCACCTTATGGGCCAAAAAAAAAATCTTCATATGAATAGCGAGATCATTCGCTCATGTTGTAAAAATAATGTGTATTCCCATGGCTCGATGATAGGAAAAGAAGGTAAATAATTTCAAATACCCAACGATCCTTTTATCCCCTACCCCTTAACCTTTTTCCTCCTCTCAAGCTAGTTCGAAAGTTCTTTTGATACTCAGTTTGAATGACCATAAATTTGGAAGGTTAAGGCGAAGTACCAAGAGGTCCATCTTCTCACTGCTCCTAAATGCATGGTATCCGTTCATGAGATTTATTTTATCCATTTCACATTGTCCGTTTCTTTTCCAATCATATGCGTGGCATTAGTTTTCTTTTTCAAATAATCCGTAGGCCCGCATATGTGAGAGTTTCGCCAAACTTCTGAGTGATTTCATTTTCTTGAGTGAACACCCGTGAGATTCGAAGTCGAAGCACAGTTCGGATGAGTTTCAAAAATCATAATAGCATGATTGCTTCTTGATCATTTTAATGTGCATCTCACACCACACACTTCCAAAGGTTGATGTTAATAATTTCTCGCAATGAAAGAAATAGTCCTGGAAAGTGGAGATGAGTGTATACATTACTTGTTAAAAGTAAAAGACACTCATAGTGTTGTGTTTATCAAAAAAAAAATTTTGGGCTTTGACTTCTATCTTGAGGAATCATGATGTTTGTGGGTTTCATTATAACAACCCTCTGGAGACAAAACTCCGCCTCTAGAAATGAATTAGAGGTTTAACAGCTTGTTGCATTTGCTCAATGCAACAATGTTCCCCACGAAAGCGGTGGTTATCTTTCCCTTGAATAAAATGTGGTAATCTTTTTGCTTGGAACTTCTGATGTTGAGGTCCACTGGGTTGCTATGGACTAGCAACATGCTAGTTGGGGGGTGTAATTCATCACAAGTTTTGCATTATCATCAATGTGATAAGGCACTCTTTAGTTTGTTTATTTCCCCAATTCAGAGATCTTAAGCATAACATTATCGCTTGTTGTCTTTTCTTTTTTCTTTATTTTCTTTGTCTTTCTTTTGCTTTTTGTAGGTTTGCTTTGAGGGAGAAGTGATGAGAAGTTTTATTATGAAGAAAAGAAAGAAAAAATAGTCACTGACAAAACCGAATCGATTCGGCCTTCTAGCGGATCGATCCGCTCTTGTTCAAAAAAGTTGATACGCACACTGTCAAATTCGGATCGATCCGGTTCGGATTGATCCGGGTCCCAATCGGATCGATCCGATCCGACGAATTCAGACTCTCAGCTTATTACAAGTTTGCCATTCCAAAAGAGAGGACCTCAATTCTTGTAATTGGTAGTGACTTGACAACCCCCCTTCACTTCAGCAGCCATGGGAACATGAATTAGGGCTCTTGGAGGTGTGAAGGACCAGGCTATAAGAGGAAGGTTATAAGCATTAGAAAAGGGGGGTTGTTTTTGGGGGCTAGAGGAGTTTTCTTTTAGTTTTCTTCTTCTTCTCCCTTGTTCTCTTAGTTTAAAACTAAAACTCTTTGTAGGAATTTAATCATTCCATTAGTGTAAGTTAAACTTAGTTTGAGTTTTCTGTTGGAGTTATCAATTCTATCTTGCTTTAAGTTTGTTATCTTAATAACCATGTGTGGTTAAATCTCCAAGGTTGGGAAGCCATATCTCAATCCTTGAACTATTGTTCTTCAAGAAAAGTTTTGTGTTTGAAATTATGCTTACAATTCTTGAACTTAGATTGGATTCTAGGATAAACTTCATTGTTAATGTCAAGCATCAGGAATGAAAGGATTCTTAAGGAATTACATCTAATTTCCTGAATCTCAATGAGACTAGGATCTAGCATGTGAGTTGACTGCTATATGTTTGATCTTTTGCCTCAATGAGATCTCTTTTCAAGGAATCATTCAAATACATTTCGGTTGGTCTGGTAAAAGTTCAAGGTAGAGGTAGCTTCCCAATCTCTCTTTCTAAATCTCTTAAGTTCATTCCAAATCCTGATTTATTCTCCTTTCTTTACAGTGTTTATAGTTGTTAACACTGGTTTTCATTTCATTACTTTTCGGAAGCTAGTCTCCTTCTTTTAGTCATAGTAGTAATAGTTGGTTTGTAGAACTCCACAAGCAAAAGTAACAAGACTTCGGTCTACTTTCTTTCTCTTATCTTCTTTATTTGTTTTAACACTTGCGTGTACTAAGTCCTTAAAATCTCCAACTCCGTTGTTTTACATTTTAGTCCCTGTGGAAATCGATCCCGTACTTCCGGGTACTACTTGTCGCGATTAGTTTGCTCTTGAACTACAAATTCCATTTGCGACCAGTCCCAAATATCATATAAAAGCACTAAGTTACCTACTAATTATGCCACGTGTTCTATTACGCACTCACAAGGGTACCCAAACTGGTCCCATAAGTAATCATGAACAACAATAAAATATTAAATCACTTAACATTTCATCAATTAAATAATCATATGGCATCAACATGTATTATAATGCACACATTTACATTTATATGTCTACCATTTAATCACATAAATGCAACCAAATGTAATTTATCCAATCTGGACCTCCTGTGGGTCCTGTTTCATGTCTGTCCAATTATGCTTTATCAAGCACTTATCACATCGGGGTAACTGGAACTTACCAAATCATCACATGCAATTATTGAAACTAATTAATGTATGCAAAATAAATATTACTTTCATTTTCGGGTACGGGTATTACATGAGAGCTATGGAGATTTTGGGGATTTTTGGCTTCGGAATTCACGACGCAAATCGACGACCTTCCATCCATTAGTTTTTCTCCAAATTACATGTTCGGACTTCTTGAGGTAAGAGCTCCATTTTGATACCTCTTAGGCCACGTTTGGCTAACTTTTGTGAAAATCCTAATATTGTGTTTTCTTGGAAAATGTGTCAAAACTCTTAGGTTTTGCGTATAATCGGAGATTTGGCTTAGTATCGATATTCTTACAATCCTCCTGAAATCATAAGATCATAGCTTAAGGTATGAATTTCTAACTTATGTCATATAGGAAATTTTCATGTTTTGATTATCAAAGGCAAAATTGTGATCTGGGCAAAATTCATGTGTTAGTCTTAGGTCCGTTAATTATGCATGCGAATAATTGTGAAAAGCATGTCTACTTGATTACATGAGCATGTTAGGTGTTTATGCGGGTCAAAGGAGGGATTTATACAATTTCATCTGTAGTAAGCTTCTCGATGTTTGCGAATTTCGTAGCGACGACTAAAGTGCATGGTTGAAGACTTAGACTTTCCAGGGCACTTGGGATGCAATAGTTGTATGCTTGGACTAGTTGTGGGCATCGCGGTTTAAGGCTTGGACTTACCACTACCGGATGAATGAGTATTCTCTTCCTAGAGACTATTCAATGTGATTCATGATATTGAAGCATGATTTGCCATATATGCATATGTTAGAAATTATGCATATATCTGAGTTGTGGATCTTTACTCCATTGCAGGTGAGAAGAAAAAGAGAAAGAAGAAGCGTGACGAGTGAGGCCGATGAGACAATGGGGCATCTCTTGTCTATATATTTGTATAATTCTATTCCAGTGTTGTAATAGGGATTTTCAGAAGTTAAAACCTTTACTTAACTTTGAAATCTTGGAATGGATTCGTAGTACAGTAATATGCAATTAGAAATGCCTGTAATTATGTTTTGGATATGTTGTAATACAGATTAGACCTTTTTGGATGAAGTTTGGTATTTGTATTTAGTCTTGGGTTAACCTTGGAATTAGGAATTCTGCAGAGTGTACAGTAATTGGTAAATCAGTCGATTGGTCTGAGGTCTAGTCGACTGGACTCACTATTTAAACAAAATATCTTCTTCAATTCACAAAAAACAGTCGACTGGGATTGAAAACCAGTCGACTATATTGTGTTTCAAAACAAGACTTTTTGCTCAATTTCGTCCAATCGACCAGATGGGTATCAATCGACTGGATGTTAGATACCATAATCGACTGGGTTTCCGACACAGTCGACTGGATTGATGCTTTCAAAGTAAATTGTTTACTTTAAGTGGTTTCAAATGGGAAAAACATTTTATAACTCTAATTTTATATATTCTACTTATCTTATTCCGCTGCTAGTTAACATTAATTGAACTGATTAAGCCTCGGTGGCGTGCCACGCGTCCTATTTTCGCGCGTAGCGGGATGAGTCATGACATATATATGTATATATATACAGTCAGGCCATAAAGAAGGCGCCCTCTCTTTATTAAAGAGAGGACCTCTGTTTTGGCCATCGGATCGTGATTTTATTAAGGGCAGTTTTGTTATTTCACAATTTTTAAACACAATCCAACAGCCAAAACAGAGATCCTTTCTTTAATAAAGAGAAGGCGCCCTTTTTAGAGAATCTTTTTGTGTAACAACTTGCATTTTCATTTAATCTTAAATTGACATTTCCATAATTAATTTGTATTTGCATTGTCATATTTAAAATCAAATTACATTGTCTGTTTTTAATTTAATTACAATTCTCATGTTTATAATTCTAGTACTTGCTATAATTCATATTGAAGTTCTTATTGGGGTCAAAACTGCAATTTCTGTAAAATTAGCAATACATGTGTTGAATTTTAAATCTGTATTTCAAAGATGGTGAAAATAATTTCTCTTGACTCAACCTGTATTTTTATAAAACCGGGAAATCGATTCTTACAATAAAATGAATTTTCTGTATTTTTGTGATAAACACCGCACCGCGAAAATACCAGTTTATGTTCAAAACTGTCTGCGCCGCGCTGGGATTCCACAGATTCTGGAATCTTTGTAAAGCAAAGACATGACATTTGCTTTATTTCTATTTATGGCAAGCAATGATTGGGTTGAGTTTGTTTGGAAATACTTTTTGTGTGTGTGCATTCTTATGCCATAAGCTAGATTTTCCAAACACCCACAAGTTGGCCCCTACTAGTCTATGTTGCCCCTTCAATTCTTGAGAATGTATATACAAATGTATATTGGTGAGTGTTTTGACTAGGAGCTGTGATTATATTGCAAACATTTAATTGAAAAACAAAATAGATTAGTAGAGTGTAGGAGGTGGAACTTGGCCTCCAAGAATCTCTAATTGGTTGCTATATATACAACACTCTCATACACACATTCCACATTCTCTGCATAACACTTACACACAGAGAGAAAGAGAGAGAGCTTGAGAGTTTATACAGAATTATAGAGAGAGAGAACTCAATCACCATAGCCAAGCTTGGAGGGAACTTCTTATCCTTATTACTTTCTCAACAATTACTTCCATCTCTAATTTCAATGAGTATTTTAAACTCACTCTTAAATGTAATTCATGCTTAGTTACTACTTGGGTGTATGAAATTGTTAATCACCATCGTTGATCTTACGTTTGAAGCTCTATAGCTTGAAATCAAGATTTTTCAAACTCAACCAAAACCCATTTTCTTAGATAATTATGATAGATTACATGTTGTAGATGCCATGTTTAAAGTTTTAGAACTTAATTTGTTCATATAAAAAAGTATATTAGAAATTAAGTTTTATCATCTTGTAATCTTTCATAAAATTCTAAAGTTATAGATTGATTCATGTAAAATTGATTATGGATTCATAATCCTTGTGAAAAACCAAAGAGATCCATATAGTATATGTCCTATATGCTTTAGATTTGCAAAATGGGTCAAAAAGACCCCTTAAAACTGAAACAGGGGAATTCTGGGGAAGAAGACGAAGCTTCTGCATGAACTCGCGCGCGCGATCGCGCGAGCGGACCGCGAGAGCGACCCTTCGCCCGAGCGGCATGCACGTGCGAGGTGTGTGAATTCTGGCAGATAGAAAAGGTTTTTATAATAAAACGAAAATTGGGCATATCGCGCGAGCGGCCCGCGCGCTCGACTTTGGACAGTTTCTGGTTTTTGCTTATTTTATGTTAAGGAATAGTTTGGGTGATGTTTCATGGACTTTTAAAGCTCTGTATGGAAAATTTACTAAAACAGAATCCTATTTGGTTATGTATGGACGATTGAAATGATGTACCACGACTTAACAATCCCCGTACGCACGTCGTTTATATAATTCAATGATTTGCCTCATGTTTTAAAGTTTCATGACATACATGTGGAGTCAGTCATACATGCATGGTGAGTGTGAATGTTGGTCAGTATGGAAAAGAGTAATGGGCAGTGTGGTATAGTGAGTGCGGTTGAGATTGTGTTGTGGACACTCCCTGGTAAGTGAGCACCAAAGTGTATTATGATTGAGATTGCAGCGAGGGTGTCTTTGAAATGCGACGGTGGCAAAACTGGATACTCCCTGACGACCATGGTAGCATCAAAGTGTGTGAAGCCAAACTTGGACATTCCCTGGCACCCATGGTAGTGCTAAAGTGTGGCCTACGAACACTCCCTGATACCCGAGTCTGGATACTGCGTGAGGGTTCCTTCGGTATTTGCATGGCGGATTAGGTATTAAAGTGTGAGGCATTGGACACTCTCTGGTACCCCGGACCAAAGTGTGAGGCGAACTGGACATTCCCTGGCACCCCTGTGCTAAAATGTGGCTATCGGAGTATTTCAAAGATACTGGTGTGTGATAGTGGGTTGTTGGGTTTTGTCAAGAGAAAAGAGTCGGTAAGATGAGATGGTGCATTGTTCTCATACACGGTCACATATATGTATTACATCTTTCATATGATATTGTGGTTGTTTTTCTAAAATGAACTTCTTACCTTAATCGTAAACTTATTGGATTAATTGAGAATTGGAAAATGGTAAATGAGTATGTGTTACATTCAAAGTTATATTTTTAATACTCACCAGCTTCTTGAAGCTGACGGCATTGATGCGCCCTGGACATTCGTGTTCAGGCTTTTCAGGTTATGACTATCCTGGGCCCTATGATTTTGCAAACTGAGAATCTCTGCTGGAAAGAGAATTTACTTTTATATGTTTTAAGTTATAAACTATTTTGTAATAAGAATGACTGTATTAGACAATAGTTATTGTTTTGATTTAAGGCAGTTTGTGCCTTTAGAGACCCCGTGATGTAATAACTATTAAGTTAGAAAAATATTGTAAGCCTTGATTGCTCAACTCTAATTATTATGTTTTTGTTGTTGACGTTTGGGACGGAATCGATCCTTCAAACTGTCGCGACCTACGGGTCTATAAAGGAAATTAAACGCTTTTCATATTTATGCTACGTCGGGGCGTGACATTTTATATATATATATATATATATTTAAATAAACCAAAAAAAAAAAATGTATTAATATACTTAAACAAATTTGTCTTAAGGACACTGGCCTAAACCCCCATATAGACCTTGGTACCAACAGATCCAAGATTCATAAACTTGGCCCCACCAAGTGAAGCTTCCTGACTCCGCCCCTGTATGCACATCATTACACACATATGCATAGAGTGATAGAATGTTCAACAGAGAAAGTAAGGAGAGGCTCTTCTTCTTCAATCAATTTGCAGAGGTCTCAAACACGATCGGTTGTTATATCAAAGAAACCCATGCCAGGCAAAAGGAGCCGACGGAAAGTAGCAAAATGTGGGGACAAATAACTCCTTAAATATAGCAATCTATGCGCTTCAAAGTCTTTTAAATTTCATGTTTAATTTATGATGCTTCTTTCATGGCGACCTCAACCCCAATAGGGAGTGGGCAATTTCCTTGCGGATTCTACCAAGTGAGAGGGCAGCACATTTCATCACCTATTAGATTGGCCGTGGCTATAAACATGCTTATATATGTCGTATCTGTGAATTTGGATTTAACCATATTCACTAGTGGATGCTAAATTTTTGAGTGACACTAGCTAGGAATTTGAGAGTTGTGTTTTATAATCACAGGGGTGTGGTTAAAATTAAGAAAGATTCATCAAAGTGTTAATATGGATCATGGAAGGCCTGAAGTACTTCCGGACCTACTTCAATCAAAATCGATTTCCAGGGCTTTAAAGTGTTTCTAAGGCTTAGTTTGGTCCTCCTTTTGGTGCTTCTCCTTTTTTAAAACACAATTTCATGTTAATTCACTTGGTAACTAGTTTATGAGCTTTGCAAAAATTGAACTTAGGACTTTTTTGGGAGAGCTTTTAAAAGCTTTAAAATGGAGCTTTTAAAAGCTCAAGGTGGCTTTTTGGTTTCATGATATCTTTTTGAAGAGTAGTGTATCACTTGTATAAAATTATCAAACAACTTAGTAATAAATTTCATAAGCTCCTTTTAAAAAGCCACATGGGGGCCAAACTAAGCCTAAAAGTAGTCCAAACAAACTAATAAATGCGTTTTGGGTACCTTAAGCACGTTTAGACTCAACCGTGTGTTTAGAAAGTGATTCCAAACATGTTATAAATCAAATGACAGTCAATTTGATTTCTTAACTAGCCACATTAGCTCAAATTCATTTTGGTATCCTTTATTTTTCTCAAATTTAATTTTAAACGCTCTAATATGAAAATTTTCATTTAAAGCTCTTGAATTTTACATCAGTATTAATTGAGGATAATAAACTACAATCGATTTTAATTGGGACAGTTGTTGAAGGCCTTCAATAATCATATATCTTAATTAAGGTTTGTCTTCGACGGTGTTCAATTACAAATCAACTTAATCAAGGGCTTAAAATTTTTAGAAAAACAAAGGATATCAAAGTGTATTAGAACTGCTGTTACATATTAAGGGGGTATGTTTGGGCTCACTAGTTAGTGTTGGCACTCTTGTTGGGAAAACAGAAAGGCTGGATCAATTGCTAATTTCGTTCGCTGGCATCTCGCCAAGGCCCTTATGGAGTTGAGGCCCTGATGGAGTTGAGGCCTTTTGGAATCACATCAAAATAACATCACATGTCCAAAAAGAGCCTGCAATGGATCTAATTTATAATCCTATTTTGCTTGATATCAAAACAATACTAACCTTAGGTAATTTAAACTCACAAATTGCATTCGATCAGATGCAGTTTTTTTTCTGGGAAGGGCTAAATTGAAAGTTAGGAGGAAAAAATATGTGGGCTGGATTAAATTTAACAATATATTAGAGAGGACTGAACTGAAAAGTGAACAAAATAGCTATGGGCTGAATAAAAAGGCTTAATTATAAAATATGCCCTTGAAGTTTGGTCTCATTCTCATGTTAGTTCATGTAGTTTCAATTGCATTAATTTGGCCCCTGAAGTTTTTAAATGGAAGCAATGTGATCCAAATGTCCAGTTCTGGGAAAAAAAATTGGCCCAATTTACTCACATGCTATGCATTGTCACGTTTTTAGGGGCAAAAATGGAAGACCACCAATCTTACCACTAGCTTATCAGCATAACTGTGCATAGCAGTAGGTGAATTCCATCAAACTTTATAACAGAATAAGACAGTTGGACCACATTGCTTCTATTTAAAAATTTCATGAACCAAATTGATACAATTAAAACTACATGGACTAAAATGAAATAGTAACCAAACTTTAGGGATGTGCTTTGTATTTAAGCCGAATACAAATTACGCAAAATATTAGATACGAAAAAAAATATTTTCTAAAATTTAGGAGAGGTAGAGCCCAATCTAGCCCCTTGCCCTTGCATCGGCTTGGTCTCAAGTAGGGGTGTGAAGCGGCTAAGCTCAGGTCGATAAAGGTTAGGCTCGGCTTGCTCATTAGAGCTCGTGAATACGATCGATTAAGGCTCGTGAAAAAGCTCGTTAATAGGTTTGATAACAAGCTTGTATAATGACTTATATATATATTAGAAAATTATATAATTGTTTTTTAAAAAATATGACATACTTCGTAAATAGGCTTGATAAATGATTATTGTATTATTAAACTATATAGTTTAAAAAAAAAAAGTGCAAAAAGCTCGTGAACACTGGAAAGCTCGGCTCATTTGAGCTCGTGAGCAAGCTCAGCTCGGCTCGTATACAATGCTAGTCCTAAGAGACATTGTATATAATTAGAAGGTATTCGAATCTCTTTGGCCACGTTTGGATGGCGGAGGAGCATTGGACAATTAGTCTCATTTAATTGATAGTTCCGGAACTAATAATACCACATTTCCCATGGTATAACTTAGTCCCCATATGGGGGACTATTCTTTTAAAATAGACAATGAGTCCCGAGTAAAGTGGTCTTGTCAAACACTGGACTATTCAATTAAATAAGACTATTAATCTAATCCCACACTATCCCCTCCTTAATCCTGCGAAACAAACGAGGCATTTCAGCATTCACCTAATCTTTCTCCCAAACGCATGTAGTTTTATCTCACAAAAAGACACAGCATTTAGGCCATGCCCGTTGCATTTAGTATATTTAGGAGTAATACTTTACCCATAATTTTCACACAATTTTTCATTCACAATTAATAAAAGTGTGTTTATCTCTCTCCTGTGTCATCCTATTAATTGTAAAAAAAAAAAAAAAAATTGTGTGAAGATTATGAGTAATGACACATAAGAGAGATAGACGTACTTTTATTAATTGTGTACAAAATTGTGTGAAGATTATGGGTAAAGTTTACTCCATATTTGGATAGAATTTCGGGCCTTTTCCTCTTTATGCATAGTTCTTTCTTTAATAAGGTAAGTCATGGTCCCCAGCGATTAACACTTTTGGTATTTTTTAAAGCCAGAGGGTCTTCATGGGTCCCCTTTCTTGGGCTTTTTCAGTTTTTACTATATTTCTTTTTCGATTTAGTTATTAGGTTATAATTAATGAATAATGTTCGAATCACACAAAATTTCTTCTATTGGGTTTCATATAAATTTTCTATGAGATTTATTGGTATTAAAGATCAGGATGTGTTGGATATAAAATTTTATATAAAATTTTGTATGGATCTAACATTACTCATAGTTAATTCAGTTCCTCCATTGTTTATAGATCCTCTACTTGAATGCAGAGAGAGGTCAGATTTTGAAACAAAATTTAGTGTCAACATTGACTATTTGGAGATTTTTTTTAATAAATATTATGTTGTCAAGTACTTTGAGTCCATATCTTCTCAGCATAACATCACATTATGATTTGAGTATTTTATGAATCTTTGTGTAAATCTTATAATTAATAATAAATGATTCACGTCGAACGTCACACGGTATAACGGTCACATGAAATAGTTTCTCTCATTATTGGCCTCCACTTATACTTAGTAGTATTGAACTTAAGCATCAAGTAAAGAAGCATTAGTTTATCAAAAAAAAAAGAGAGGAGAGGGGGGGTGGGGGTGGGGGTGGGGGTGGGGGTGGGTGTGGGTATGTGTGTAAAGAAGCTTTAGTTTTATCCGGGGGTGTGTGTGTGTGTGTGTTAAATTATCTTTTACCACTACGGTTAGCCTCTATGACAATTACCCCTTGGGATGTTAAATTATCTTTATCTTTTACCACTACGGTTAGCCTCTATGACAATTACCCCTTGGGATGTTAAATTATCTTTTACCACTATGGTTAGCCTCTATGACAATTTATCCCTTTTGTAGTTTAGAATGTATCACATTGACCCCATCTGGTTTGTCTTTGTGGTACTTTACCCCCTGTAGTTTGGAAGTAACACATAACTCTCCTGTGGTTTGCCTCTGTAGCACGTTATCCCCCCTGTAGCCAAAATAAATTGCAAAAATGACAAAAATGACCTCTTCTTCTTCATTGTCCCTCTAATATACATGTTACACACACAAATGATTAAAAAATCCAGAGCAGTGAAGTCAATTGAAAAAAAACAGAGCAATGATTGTATTCAAAATTTTAAATTATTAAATTTGCAGTTATGAAAATAATATTTCAAGGAATACAATGATTTTTCCTTTTTATTTTGATTTTGAATTATTTTTTACTACTTTTTTAATAAAATAGTACATTATACATGAGTGGAACTCTTATTTTCTCTCTCTAGAACTGTCTGATTTTTTCATTCACCTTACTGTTTTGGCTTTTTCAATCATCTATAGGTGTAACATGTGTATTAGAGTAATGATAAAGAAGAAGAAGAGGTCATTTTGGTTATTCAAGTAATTTGTTTTGGCCAAGGGAGGGGGGGTCGGGGTCACAAAGGCAAATCACAAGAGAGTTATGTGTTACTACCATTTCAAACTACAGGGTAAAATACCATAGAGGCAAACCAAAGGAGGGTAATATGTTACATTTCAAATTACAGGGAGATAAAGTGTCACACCTGCAAACTACAAGGGGGGGAAAAGGTAATTTGCCAAAAAAAAAAAAAAAAAAAAAAAAAAAAGTAAAGAAGCATTAATTACTGATGTTAAAAAAAATCAAAAAGTAAAGAAGCAATATTATACTACTCCATCTGTCTCATTTTTTTAGTCTTATATTCTATTTTGGAATGTCTCAAAATTAGTGTCCACTTTCCTAAATTATTATACAATTTTACTTATTTTCCAAAACTATCTTTCCTTGAAATCTACACCAACACAAAATTTAAAAAGTTATTGTAATGATTAGAGGCAATTGTGGAAAGTATATGAAGGTTCTTTTTATCCCTTTAATAAATTAAATTTTCAAAGATGGATTCAAAAAATAGGATGATGGGAGTAACATTTACACAATCTCGCACTTTGGCATCTCATAAATGAAATGATGAAATTCCAACTCAACAGTTGCTGACATGAGGCTGCTTACGTCAAAAGGATCGACTTCTATTTGAATAACAATAATAATAACAACAAAAAGAGACTACTGTCTTTTGATCAGAGTGGTCGGTCATTAAGATAAGTTGGAGACAAATCTAACCTTTGATCTATTTTGTCTAAAAGCCTGTCCGTGAAATGGTTTTCATACTTGTGAAGTTGTAAACTCTCATCTCCTACCATTAATCCTTTTGAATCAAATTCATGAAAGATGTATAACTAATCAAAAACTTATTTAAACACATTTATCTTTGTAAATTGTACGTGGAAAAGTGCTAACCACCAACAAATTAATATATCCAACAAGTACGTATTTTTAAATACACAAAAAATACCAGTTTATTAAAATGTGGACAAGAAAATAATTTTACAAAGGACCCATGCCATGGTTGTAAAAATTAAGGGTTTATTGTCCTCGTGATATTCTTAGGATATATATATATATATATCAGAGATTCTCGAAAGAGGACGTCATCTTTTTATTAAAGAGAACCTTTTTTTTGCCATGTAAAAAGTGAGAATTTTTTTCACAAAAAAGTGATAATTTCTCAAATAATTTAAAACGTGAGAAATTCTCACTTTTTACAAGGCAAAAAAAGAGGTCATCTCTTTAATAAAAGAGGACGTCATTTTTAGAACCTGACGGATATAAATATATATATATATATATATAAAGAAGGCTCATTTATAATTTCATATGAGTTATAAGTCCTTGAATTAGCACTGAGTAATGCTTTGTTCTCCGAATTGGAATCTCAAATACTTTATAGCAATACAACATGTAGGGGTGTGTGATACATCTAACCTAACTATTACCATAACATATAGTACAAATTAATGTTAAAAACATTTGAACATAAAATTTGAGAATTAAGCATACATTCATTATCCATAAACAATTACCGTTTTTACTTTTGAAAAGCGTACAAGACGGACAATGTGGTGATAAACTCGTGTATCACGTTGGATTAAAGTTATATTACATTCTTAACGGAAGAATCCTAGCAAAAACCTTTGGCTTTAACTATGCAGTGGAAAAAATATATAATGGATAAGTGGACCCCATTGCAACCCAGCCAATCCTCATCTAAGATTCTCTCGCCATTGCAGAACTTTAATCTTTAATAATTAGACCACAAATGAAGCAAGGTACATGATTCACTGCCCTTTATTCCATTTTCACCAAGCTATATATGCACAACTCTCAACTGCAAACAAAAATCCAAACCAACACAATTAGTACAAAACCCACTCCTCTTTCTCTTTCTATCTCTCTCTATAGCTTTCTTTCACCACTTCAGCAGCGTCATGGCAAGTACCGCAATTGTGACTGCGGCTGGGGCTAGGGCCCAAGCTAGGAGCGACCGTACCATGTTCGCAACATCGGACGACAATGCGATGATGAAGCAAATCCAGGCCACCCACACTCCGGATGGGCGCGTAATTGACGTGAGGCCTCTTCTCCAGATAATCGAGGACATCATGCACCGCGCTACTCCAAAGACCATTCCCGCCAATGCTCAGGTATTATTTTATGTATATATATATATATATATATTTTTTTTTCCCCTTCATACTGGCTATTATTAAGTTGGTTTGAATGTGATTGGGACCGTTTATATAGGCAAATCAAGCACACTTGGATGCATTGGAAGATGGGGCTCTCCATAGTGGTTTCATTGACATGCTTGAGCTTTTGGCATACACTATCAACAGAATTTCCTGCGAGGTATACTTTTTACTAATTGGTAAAAGACTTCAATAAAGTCATTTAGAATGTTTCGTTACGTTCAGTCTTGTGATTGGTCAATGTGGAGTCTGTGACGACATTGAACATGTGGATCAATCAGAAAGCAAAATAAAATGAAACATTTATTAATTAAAAAAATTTATCAAAGTAATGTCCATTGAGTGTGCTTTTAAGTGTCCAACTACTCCAATATATATGATACATTTTCAAAAAACGGACCACTCTACCAACTTTCTCAGCTATCGTCTCATTATAACCATTCAAGCTTAAAAAAAGGTTTAAAACTTCTATTAGTACTACAAAGCACAAGATTTGGTGTTGCCAAAATTTGGTATTGTTACAGTTCACATAGATGATACTTGGATATATATATATATATATATATATCATTTTATGCCTAAGCTCCTTTAGGTCTGTCAGGCATTAGCCTAGCTAAATAATACCGACTTACGACACTAGCTTGCTTACATGGACCGATAACAATTAAGAACAGCATCTAAAGAATCTAAAGCACAACACCAAGTGTTGTCACTGTTTGATTATAGCACGAAAAGATAACAATGAATTGAAGTTAATTAATTAATTTTCTGTGGTCCATGTCAAATAATAACAATTTCATCCCCGATATATTCGGAGTTGGTCACATTTTTTAAAGATTTTTTTTTAAAATTTTTTCTTTTGAGCAAATATGTTTTGAAAAATCAAACATTTTCTTCTTCTTCTGCTTTCTTCTCTTTTTTTTTTTTTTAGAAAACTACGCAAAATTAATGTGTATATATATATATATATATGTAACGTGACAGATTTCGTGCAAGTGTTCCGGTGGTGGAGACGCCCACGCAACCACTTTGTCACTCTTCAACACTCTCTCAAGCTACTCATGGGATGCCAAGGTGGTCATAGCCTTAGCAGCATTTGGTGTGAACTACGGGGAGTTCTGGCTGGTGGCTCAACTCTACACCACCAACCCACTGGCCAAATCCGTTGCTTTCCTCAAGCAATTACCGGACATACTCGAACGTGCAGAGTCACTGAAGCCCAAGTTCGACGCTCTGACCACTCTCATCACAGCCATGCTCGATGTGACCAAGTGCATTGTGGAGTTCAAGGAGCTTCCTTCTCAGTACATCACAAGTGACACGCCCGAGATGTTAACGGCCACTGCACACATCCCAACGGCCGTTTATTGGACTATTAGGAGTATCGTGGCGTGTTCGTCGCAAATTACTAATCTCATAGGCCTCGGTCATGAGTATGTCAAAATCTTCTTCGTATACATATATATATATATATATATAATTCTTATGCAATAGTTTTTTTTTTTTTTTCGTGAAGGAATACTCACAAAAATACATTCCTTTGTCTAGTTAACGAAGAAAATATTAAGAAGAATATAAAGTTAATTAAAAATAGGAATTTTTTATTTTTTTTATTTTTTTGAATGGAGGTTACGTAAAATACTTTTATTTCATTTCCGATTTTTTTCTCTGAATTCAGAAATCAAACAAAGCCTAAGGTTCTTGGATTTAGTAAGAAAGAAAAAGAACACTACCAATACCTTTCCAGTGTTTGATTATTATGAAACGTGGAGAGTAAAATGAGAATGATCAGAGGAAATTTATTGGGCAAAAAAAAAAACATTAAAAACATTAAGTTTTGTGAGCTAGCCTACGGTTCCTTACTTTTCTCGAGTTTTTGTTATATTACAAATTTTTTGGAGGGATTCTCTGTTTTATATTTTGGTTTTTATCCTTTACGTTTCTTTGGTTTATTTTTTGTCCTAGGAGTTATTTTGAAGATGCTATAATCCTTTACGTTTCTTTGGTTTATTTTTTGTCCTAGGAGTTATTTTGAAGATGCTATATTGTTTTTGTTCTTAGGTGTTTAGGTGTTTTGGGGGGATGCTATCGATAATATATATCACAATGAATTTTTTGCCTTTCAAAAAAATAAAATAAAATAAAATATTATATATGTATGAAATGTTTTAACTTTTAATTTACTTAATTAGAAAGAACATTAAAAAAAAAAAAATAGTTTTCATTCTCGTTTTTTCTTTTTCTCTTTTTATGTTATTTTCGGTAAATATATTCGGAAATCAAAATGAGCAGAAAGGTATCAACTTCCTCACCTACACAGAAAAAAGAAACAGAAAAATTATCCTTGGTATAGGTACATAGCAACAACCGCGGAGGCTTGGGAGCTATCAAGCTTGGCTCATAAGCTCAACAACATACACAGCCACCTTAAGAAGCAGCTGGCTCTTTGTTACCAACATATTGGTGAGTCCTTCCATTTTAATTGCATGAATTGTCAATCTTATTATATAGGGTAAATTTCACTTAGATTCTATGAGGTTTGCACTAAATGCACTTAGATCCTCTTATGTTTCAGTAATATTTACACTCTCTGAAGTTTGAAGTGCATATCATCTAGACCTCATCCGTCAATTTATTATTAAAAAAGTGACGGACTAACATAAATGAATACAAAAAATACCCCTAAAAGTTTGGTCCTTGTGTCATTTTAGTTCATGTAGTTTTAATTGGGTCAATTTAGGCCTCTAAAGTTTTAAATTGAAGCAATTTGATCCAAATGTTCAATTATGTGAGAAAAATCGACAGAATTTACTTACATACAAAGCAGTCACACTTTTTAAGGAAAAAAAATGGAACACGACCAATCTCTCAACCCGCTTATTAGCGTATTAATTGTGCATAACATTGGATAAATTCTGTCAAATTTTCTCACAGAATGGTGCATTTGGATCAAATTGCTTCAATTTAAAACTGTATAGACTAAATTAACCCAATTGAAACTACAGGGACTAAAATGACACAAGGACCAAACTTTCAGGGGTATGTTTTGTATTTATTTATGTCAATCCGTCACTTTTTTAACGGTGAATTGACGGAGGGAGTTTAGGTAATACACGCTTCAAACCTTAGGGGGTGTAGGTGATATTACCCTATTATTTAATAATTTTTAAAATAAATCTAGGCTACAATATATATATATGTGTGTGTGTGTGTGTGTGTGTGTGTGTAATGAGATCAATGGAATTGATGAGTTGAGTAATATTGTACGAAATCTATGCAGATGAGAAAAGACAAGTTGAAGAATATCAAACAATTGTTCACCTATTCGAGATATCTCACATTGATAACATGAAGATCCTTAAGGCTTTGATTTGTGCTAAGGAGGATATACTCCCACTCTTCGATGGTTCTACGAAGAGACGGGTTTGTCCAACGAATTACTTCACATTTACAACTTCACCATGTTATTATATATTTAAGCTATGTTTGGTTTGTAGATTTATAAAAGGAAAAATAATAAGAGAAATAATATAAGAAGAAAAATTATTTCTCTTGTGTTTTCTTCTTCATGTTTTACACAATATTGAAAATTAAAAGTATTAAAATTATAATGGGTAAATTGCACTTTTCTCCCGAGTAGATTAGGAATTGTGGCACTTTGGTCCTTGTGTTTGTAATTCTGACACATTAGACTTTAGAGTTGATTCAGTATGCTAATTCAGGTCAATCTTCACATTCTGTCCAAAAGTTGGAAGCAAGTTGAATGTTGGACTGTATTGGCACGCAAATAGAACTCTACGGTTTAATGTGTCGAAAATAAAAAAAAAAAACAGGGATCAAAGTGCCACAACCACCAAAAGATAGGGGTGAAAAGTGCAGTATATCCAAATATTATTAATGTAAAGTAATAAAACGAGAAGAAAAATGACCCACAAAATTTAAAATATTTAATTTATTTTCTAACTTATTTCTAATAACAAAACAAAACATTTTATTTTTATTTTTATCTAATATTCTTTAATTTCCTTTCACAAAATCCGTTAACCAGACAAAGATTTGGAACTTATTTTTTTGATACGAAGAGTGTACGGTTATATATGTTGACAATTGATTTTTGTATGACCCAAAAAAAAAAAAAAAAAAACACAGGTGAGCATTGACATATTGAGGAGGAAGAATGTGTTGCTACTAATTTCAGACCTTGAGCTCTCCCAAGAAGAGTTGTTGATTCTGGAGCAAATGTACAATGAATCGCGGCAACACCCAACAAGGCAGGATAGCCATTACGAGGTGGTGTGGATCCCAATAATTGACAGGTTAACACCATGGACAGAAGCAAAACAAAAGCAATTCGAGACCATTCAGAATTCGATGACGTGGCACTCTGTGTACCATCCTTCAATCATTGTGCCGGCTGTGATCAAGTACATCAAGGAGGTTTGGCGCTTCAACAAGAAGCCAATGGTTGTGGTTTTGGACCCACAGGGCAAAGTTGTGAACCCCAATGCACTCCACATGATGTGGATTTGGGTAAATTTGGCCTTCCCATTCACTGCCTCGAGGGAAGAAGAATTGTGGAAGGCCGAGACTTGGAGGATTGAGTTGTTAGCTGACAATATTGAACCATCCATCTATACATGGGTATGTATGTATATCACTCCTACCTACCATATATACATTGTCTTTAATTATTTAGCTCTTAGGCTCTTAGCTAGCTAGTGTTCCTACTATATCCCGTATAGTATTTTAGTAGTTGTATTAGACCTGTTAATAGACCGAATTTTGATTTTTTTGATATGACATGATGTAAACTACATTCGTTTATATATATATATATATATATATATCCCAAAATGGAGTACTAAAAATCTAATCTGTCAATCTAATCAACTCGAATCAAGTTCATATTGAAGTCCCTCGAAACTTAGGGTTTCGTCTGGGTTCTGTCTTGGATTATCCAAGTTTGTCTCCTGTTAATCTCTCTGATTTTCAAGGAGTTTTTGTTCTCTGTTTGATTTTCGTTTTCCTCCCTCTGTCATATTCTGATCTTGCTCTGTTTTGCTCTATTTGACTATCTCTTCTCTTCCCATGGCTGATGGTCTCAATAATCTACTAGAGGGTCTCAAGTTAACGGAGGAAGAATGCGATGAGATACAGTTGGGCGAAGACTTTTTTGCTCGGGTAAGGGCAAAGCAAGACCTCTGCTTTGTTGGAAAGCTCTGTACGCTTCGGCCATTTAGTATCGATGCGATGAAGAGAACCCTAGTATCACTTTGGAAAGGGAAGGGGTGCTCCATTTCTGATTTGGGAGCTAATCGTTTTCTATTTGAATTTAAGGACCTGAGGGATAAGGTTAGGGTTTTGAATTCAGAACCCTGGACGTTTGAGAATCATCTTCTTTGTCTTCGAGAGCTTGATGTGCACTGCCCTCTTAACGCTGTGGAGTTCAACACCACGACCATGTGGGTACAGATACACGATCTTCCGATGGGCAGTATGACCAAAGAGGTGGGTGTCAAATTGGGACAGAAGATTGGGAATGTCCTTATGGTCGATGTTGATGAGGCCGGCATTGGCTGGGGTTCTACTCTTCGTGTGCGGGTCAGCTTCGATTTCACAAAGCCGCTGAAAAGGGGCTCCATGATTAATGTAAATGGGAAAAGCTTATGGATCAATTTTCGATATGAACGTCTTCCCAATTTTTGTTTCATCTGTGGAATAATTGGACACACCGCTAGGGATTGTGGGGAGTCTACTTGCGTTGAATTGAGGCATAATCCAACTATGGCACAATATGGGGTTTGGCTCAAGGCAGGATCCATGCAAAAACAAAAGACCCTTTCTGGGTTCCAAAAACAGCAGGAGGGTACAGTCACTGTTGCCGCAAACAATCGGACGCCCGCTATTCCCGTGACGTCGGATAGGGGCCGCAATTTTGGGGAGAATAGGAGTAGTACCCTGAGGCTTGCTGAATCAGCTGACCATATTGAATGGAGCCGTGATAAAGATAGTGACAAGGGAAAGGGGATCGACTCAGAAGGGATTACCAACCTTTTGGAACAGAACATAACACATGAATCGATTGCGGGAGGAAAACCAAAGTGGAAGAGACTTGCCCGAAAGCTTGATAATCCGGAGCTACATTTCTCCTCTGATACTGATATGGGAGGCGGCCTCAAACGGGGACTTAATAAGGACACTAACACTGATGATATGGATGTGACAAAAAAGACAAAGTACGACGACACTTCAGATCTCTCTACTTTTGAACCAGAGGCGGTGACTGCTGAGCAGCACCGCCTATCGCCATGAAAATCTTATGCTGGAACTGTCGGGGGCTTGGGAACCCTCGATCAGTTCGTGCCCTTCAGCACTTAGTGAAGGGAGAAGCTCCCACTCTGGTTTTTTTAATGGAAACAAAACTAAAGGTTAAGAAGATGGAAACTATTTGTGGAAACATGGGATTTGGAAATTGTCTAGCTGTTGGAAGCAATGGTAGGAGCGGTGGTTTAGCGTTAGCTTGGAAAGAAGACGAAGGAATTAATGTACATAGCTATTCAAAGTTTCATATTGATGTGTTAGTTGAGGGCCCGCAGCAGGATACTACCTGGCGTTTTACTGGTTTCTATGGCCATCCAATCTCGTCAAAACGCTCATGTTCTTGGAATCTGCTTCGAAGACTTTGTGCTGCTACTGATACCCCATGGGTGGTTGGGGGTGATTTTAATGAGGTTCTATACTCGTGGGAGAAGGAAGGGGGTAATGGGGTTGATGTGGCGAGGGCTAATGCTTTCCGAGACTGCTTGGATTGGTGTAAGTTGCAAAACATCCCTTTCAGGGGAAATTCCTTCACATGGCAAAACAATCACCATAATGAAACTTTTATTCAGGAGAGGCTAGATCGGTTTGTAGCATCTGAGAAATGGTGCTCCTTGTTCCCTATGGCTCTCTCGATGCATCTTCCTGTGTCGACGTCAGACCACATTCCAATCCTTCTGAACACTAATTGTGATTCTGTAAAGAAAACTCAGAGACCAAGGTTATTCCGTTTTGAAGAGATGTGGCTCACGCATGAGCAATGTGCAGAGGTCGTGGAACGAGCTTGGAAAAGTGGTGGAAGTGAGTGCTCGATCATTAATAAAATCAGAGCATGTGGAGAAAATCTGGTGCAGTGGAACAAAGCTATTTTCGGAAATGTGCAGAAGACTTTACGCAGAAAGCATGATGAGTTGCAGCGAGTTAAAGGGCTTCCAGTTTCAGTTGAGAGATTTGAGAAGGAAAAGGGTCTTTCCAATGAAATCAACATGTTGTTGGAAAGGGAAGAAATTCTATGGAAACAACGTTCACGTGTCAGTTGGCTTAAACATGGGGACAGGAATACGGCTTTTTTTCATAAAAAAGCGTCTCAGCGAAGAAAGAGGAACTTTTTGCTGGGGCTTGAGGATGTAAATGGGGTTTGGCAATCGGATGAGCACAGGGTTAGTCACATAGCACGGGATTTTTTCCAAAATCTGTTTTCCTCATCTTTCCCGTCTATGATTACTGAGGTAGTTGACACTATTACAGAGCGCATTTCTTGTGCCACGAACGAGGCCCTCTTGTTACCCGTCATGGATGAGGAAGTTAAAGCGGCCTTGTTTCAAATGCATCCAACCAAAGCCCCAGGCCCAGATGGTATGTCTGCTTTGTTCTATCAACGGTACTGGCATGTGGTGGGTAAGGACATTGTTAAGCTTGTATCTAATTTCTTTTCTTCAGGCTCTCTTCCAACTGATCTCAACCATACCCATGTGGTCTTAATCCCTAAAGTTAAAAATCCAACGAAAATCACAGAATTTCGGCCTATAAGTCTCTGTAATGTTGCTTACAAAATTGTTTCAAAAGTTTTGACAAATAGGCTGAAAAGTGTCCTTCCTACTATTATTTCGGAAAATCAAAGTGCGTTTGTCCCTGGACGATTGATCACTGATAATGTTCTTGTTGCTTTTGAACTTTTGCACCATATTCGAGTCAGAAAGAAGGGAAAGGAGACCTGGTTTGCTTTTAAACTCGATATGAGTAAAGCCTATGACAGGGTAGAATGGTCCTTTCTCGAGGCTATTCAACTTAAGATGGGTTTTGCCCCTAAATGGGTGAATCTTATTATGAATTGTGTTCGCTCAGTTTCGTATTCAGTTTTGGTTAATGGTGTACCCACTCCTGTCCTAACTCCCTCTAGGGGGCTAAGGCAGGGGGACCCTTTGTCTCCTTATTTGTTCCTTTTTTGTGCAGAAGCTCTTTCATCACTTCTTCATAGAGCAAGCGTCACTCAGGCTATCCATGGTATTAAGGTGGGAAGAGGTGGCCCTGAGATTACTCATCTTCTCTTCGCGGATGATAGCCTCCTTTTTTGCAAAGCCTCGGTGAATGAATGCCAAGAGATTCTTCATTGTCTTCAAATCTATGAGAATGCTTCTGGGCAAAAAATTAATGTAGACAAGTCTAAGGTTTTCTTCAGCCCCTATACCCCTCCCGATACTCGTGCTCAAATGCTGAATACTCTTGGTGTGCAAGCTCTTTCTAGCCATGAGAAATATTTGGGACTTCCAGCTTTCATTGGCAAGTCAAAAACTCAAGTTTTTTCGTATTTAAGGGATAGACTGCGCAGTAAAACTTCAGGGTGGAAAGAGAAACTCCTGTCTCGCGGTGGTCGAGAAGTGTTGATTAAGTCTATTGCCCAGGCGATTCCCACTTTTGTGATGTCCTGTTTTAAGCTTCCCCAGTCCATTTATAGAGCCTTAAATAGCACCATTGCAAAGTTTTGGTGGGGTCAAAGGGGAGATGAAAGAAAAATTCATTGGTTGAAATGGGAATCTTTATGTGTCTCCAAGAAATTCGGAGGTATGGGCTTCAGAGATATGGAGAGTTTTAACAGTGCTATGCTTGCAAAACAAGGGTGGAGGCTTCTCCATAATACAAATTCTTTGGTGCATAAGGTTTTTAAAGCGGCTTATTTTCGGGATGGAGATTTTCTTAATGCAAGGTTGGGAAATCAACCATCTTTCGTGTGGCGAAGCATTTGGGGGGCTCGTGATGTTCTTAAAAGTGGGTTACGATGGCGGGTTGGAAATGGGAATTGTATTCGGATTGGCCTTGACCCATGGCTTCCAACCCCTTCAACCTTTAAGCCAATTTCGCCCCTGCCTGAGAGTTTCAAAAATGCAACAGTTAGCTTTCTTTTTTGTGCAGATTCTAAGCAATGGAATCATGCTTTGATTGACCAAATTTTTCTGGCTCATGACGCTAAGGCGATTAAAAGCATTCCCCTATCTAGAAGGGATTTGGAAGACAAATGGTTGTGGCATTGGGATCCAAAAGGGAGGGTTACGGTGAAATCTGCATACCATATTGCTGTTGGGTTAAAAAATGCAAAGAGGGTTATAGGCTCGACTTCACATTCGGGGGCTGATTTCCCTTGGAGTAGCATATGGAATTTGGCAATTCCAAACAAAATAAAAATATTTCTGTGGCTTGCCTGTCGTGATTTGCTTCCTTGTAATGACAACTTACGGAAAAGACAGGTTGTCCAGAATGCCAGATGCATTTTGTGTGGCGCAATGTGTGAAAATGTGCCACACACGCTTTTATTTTGTCGTTGGGCAACTGAGGTCTGGAATGTGGCTCATCCTTTTGCGTTTGCTCTGGTGCAGCATGGTATGAGTTTTGGGGACTGGTTTGTGTCGTTGCTGGAAAAGGGGAGCAATAGTGATGTGGTTAAAGGAACGGTATGTGCTTGGTTTATTTGGCATAACAGGAATTTGTTCGTTTTTGAGGACAGGAAGAATGATCCAAGACGGACGGTGTCTTGTATTAACGACTACATTGAAGAGTATTCCCATACTTTTCAAGCTCAGACTTTACACTCTTTGACTCTTTCTCCTCAAGTCCCTTCTCGGTGGTCTCCACCACCCGATGGAGTGCTTAAGTTAAATGTTGATGGGGCCATTTTTGCAGATTTGTTTGCCTCGGGTGCTGGAGCGGTTTTGCGGGATTCTAGTGGATTTGTCCTCGTGGCTTTCTTGGAGAATTTTCAGGGTGTTTTTGATGTGCCTACTGTTGAAGCAATGGCAATGATGAGAGCTTTAGAGGTGGTGGGAGACTTAGGCTTTAGAGGTTTTCTTGTGGAATCAGATTCTCTCACGGTGATTAATGGCATCAATTCCACGGATCATGATTTGGCTTCGTATGGAGGGTGCCTAGCTGAAATCAAGTCTCTTATTCAAGACTTGGGGGTGAGGTCGTGTAGATTTGTTAAAAGAAGTGCAAACACAGTGGCTCACCAATTAGCTAGGAATGCTAAGTTTAGGGAGCGATCTCATATTTGGCTTGACTCATTCCCAGAATGTATTGCACAATGTGTCTCATTGGATGTTTCTTGTATACCTTCTGTGGACTGATTGTTGTTTCCCATCAAAAAAAAAAAAATCAACTCGAATCAATCTGGTACGTGAACCATTTAAGTAAGGGCAATGCTATTGTAAGAAGCTTCTCATGTGAGAAGGCGGGTTTAAACCGTTGGATGAGCATCTAGCCATAAGATTCCCAGGAATCTGGAGAAGCATCTATTGCTAGATGCTCATCCAACGGTTAAAACCCGCCTTCTCATATGAGAAGCTTCTCACAATAGCATTTCCCTTTAAGTAAATCGATCCAATATGAATTTGTTTGATCAGATCTGTCAAGGATCTAATCCAAGTTTTATACTCCCTCCGTCCCTTTTTTTGAGTCCATCTTTGGGAACTCAACTTATTAAGGGGACAAAAAGAATCTACACCTACTTTCCACAATTGCCCCTAATCATTACAATAATATTTTTAGTTTTGTCTTGGTGTAGATTTCAAGTAAGGTTAGTTTTGAAAAGTAAGTAAAAATTGTTTACCAATTTAGGAAAGTGGACACTAATTTTGGGACATCCCAAAATGAAATATAGGACTCAAAAAAAGAGACGAAGGGAGTATATAATAGATAGATATATATCACCAATATATGTATAAAGCAAACACTCAGGAGTAATAGATAGATAGATATCAACAATATATGTATAAAGCAATCATTTTCCATATCTAAAATATTGTATTTCAATTTATTTTTGTTTTAACGTCAAATAGTAGAAATGGATATAATGATTTTTTTGCCACTAATATTTTTGTTAAATTTATGTCTGCTCAACTCAATTAAATTTTTTTAAAAAAAATTTATGTATAAGCGCCGTTTTAATTTTTCCCTAAATCAAATATTAGATCTAATATCCGACAATTAACTTATGTAGTTTGGGATTATGTATTATTATTAGATATATCCAATTGTTAGATCCAATTTTTTTTTTAACAAATCAAACTTAGATCAACTCGATCGGAAGTTAATTCGTTTACCGGCGTAGTTTATAGCATATGTACATTCATGAATATACCTAGCTAGTGTGTTAATCCAATGCACAAGAATTTTGCCATTGCGGAGTTTAGTGAGACTTAGATATAAGTTTATTCTGTCATTGTAGAGCATAGGAAAGCTTAGATATACACTTTCTTACCGCCCGCATGGAGCAGAAGTTTTGAACTAGTGATGCTATTACACGTGTATCTGTATCTCTATATAACCGTTATTGAACTCTCTTTTTTGGGTGGGGTATTTCAGATTACAGAGGGAAGGTACATTTGTTTGTACGGAGGAGAGGATATCGAGTGGATTCGACGATTCACTACCACTGCAAAAACCGTTGCACGAGAGGCTAATATCCCTTTAGAGATGATCTACGTGGGAAAAAGCAACCCAAGAGAAAAGGTTCGAAAGAACAACACCATTATAGTTAAAGACAACCTTAGCCACATCTTGCCGGATGCAACTCTAATATGGTTCTTCTGGGTTAGGCTAGAGAGCATGTGGCACTCGAAAGTCCAGCACGGCAGGTCTGTAGAGAACGATACAATAATGCAAGAGATCATGACTATGCTGAGCTTCGATGGAAGCGATCAAGGTTGGGCTGTGATTAGCCGTGGCTCTGCTGAGATGGCTAAAGCAAAGGGTGACACTATATTGAAGACTTTGAACGAGTTTGATGCGTGGAAAGAACAGGTGGGAGAGAGAGGTTTTGTGCCTGCGCTTAATGATCATCTTCATTCGCTTCACACACCACATCACTGCAACCGTCTGATCTTGCCAGGGACTACTGGGAGCATCCCTGAGAGGGTGGTTTGTGCTGAGTGTGGTCGTCCGATGGAGAAGTTTATCATGTATCGCTGTTGCACTGATTAAGCTAGCTATTATTAAGCTACGTACTGAGAGACTATATCGAAGATATTTATATATATATATATATATAATTAAGAAAGTCTAGTTTTTTTAATTAATCAGTACGTTTTGTCGAGTGTTAGCCGACTACGTACTCTATATATATAGTAATGATGATATGTCTAATCGATCCAAATGTAATGTTTGTACTACTAGTTTGTTCCACTCTTTTGCCTATGTAAGGCTAATTAAAAAGTTTGTTGCAATGAAGTAATATTAATGATTAATAAATGTTTCTCTCTTATGCATTTCAAACAAGCCCTGTAATTTAGAGTGTCTGCTATTCAATAGACAAATGCTAGAGTCACTAACTCCAAATTAGAGTGTTAACTTTCCAACAAGAAAATGTTAGATTCACAAACTATAACACTCGTGTACGGGTTTATCGCACTTCAATATATTTGTCATGCATGATAATGTGATATGACGTGTGTTGTAGCAAGTGTGTGGGTGAGTTGTAACTCACGAGTCAATTTGGGTGTCTGTATAAGAGAACCCTCTAAGACAGTGTGGAATGAATGTTTTGATGTTGTGAAGTCTCTCCGAAATTGAGACAGTCAGTGTGGAATACCTTAAATGTTTATCTGGAAATAAGTGTTTACCTGTGTATTTCACTATCTGTATTATTATGACGTTTAGAATTTATTTCTGTCATTAATTTTAGTATCCTTGTGAGGATGAATTAACATGCTACATAATTGGTAGGCTAACTAGTGATTTTTCATAAATCATGTTGGACCATGTTTTAGCAACCAAACGGAACTTAGACGAAAACTTTTATGGATTATAGATTCTCACTCGTGAAGTGATAACTTAGATGTTTAAGACGTTTTGAGAGATAATCGATAGATTAGAGAAACTCGCGGGGAGTTAAACACAAATATGGAAAGTGTTGCCTATCTATAGAAAGAGATGACTTAGATATTTTCTTAAAGTTTTCTAAACCTAAATCCAAAAAGGGGGGAAAGAGAGATTTTAGTTGTTCGAGCTTCACGACGACAATCGGCAGACTTCTACCCGTTTGTTTTCTTCTAAATTTCATATTTGGATTTTTCGGGGTAAGGCCGTCATTTTGATATCCATTAGGACTCGTTTGGATAAGTTTTTTCAAAACTCATTTTTGGGAGTTTTCATAAAAAAAGATGATAATCGAACTTTTGATCCATAGGAATCGTATTACACAGACTTCTACACATTCCTCGTGCTCAGGTTTTCCCTGGAAAGGGATTTAGGAGCATTAATCGGAGATGAGTGATTCAATTATGTGTTTTGGAATGATTTTTGGACACGCATTCATGTTTGGTATGAAAGCATGTTTCAATTCATGATTTTATGTTGTTTAGTTCATATTGGGCGATTGTATTGATAAGTAGGTCCAATCGTATGGTTAAATATTTGACGTATGTCGAAAGCATGGTAATATGTATTTGATCATGTTTAGTTGCTATTTGGGTCAAAGGAGTGCGCGTATCAAGCCATTGTTGTGAAGCCGTTATAGGCATAAGGTCGCACGTTTGAAGAAAAAAAACGTGGGTCTTACCTAGTCGCGTGAACTTATTGGCGAGTAGTCGCAACCTAGGAGTGTAGGCCATACACGTGAGACTTCGGAGACTAGTATGAATTGTAGAGATGTGAATGCGAGTATGTTTATCATTTATGTGCATCGTTGATTTATTCACTAAGCGTTAGCTTAAACAAATTGAAATTTGTGTGGTTATGCAAATGACCATTTCAAGTATTAATGTTGGCGAGGAATCGGGGAGGTGATCACGAGAGGTTGGGAGTTCACGTAGAAGGCGACTCATCTTGTCTATCTTGTAGTTTTGTAATAGAATGCTAATTTAGCTTGTTTTGTAAGAAACTTGTAATAAGACTTGGGTAATAGCCTTGTGCATGTTTGAGTTCCATTTCTCAATGTTGTCAAGATGCACTTTTGAGTAACTAGAACTACGTTTTGTATTAACTTGGAAAAAACATGGAATGGGTTGGTTAAGTCGTTATGAATCCTAACCTTCGAGTTCGCATTTTGAATGTTTTACTTATCGACTTAATGTTTTGGATTTTAATGACTGAGGTATGCTACGATGACAGGGTCGCTTGACCTTAGGCAATATCCTAGTGCAAATGGAAAATTGCCAGGGGGTCAATCGACCGATCGAAAGGGATAGCTCGACCAATCAAACTGCCCTCTGCTGTGAAGGATTATTGAATACCTTTGGGACCCCTTTTTACATAAATTCATTCATTTCAGAATATAATTACATTTTCAAATATATACGGATTTTTACAACTTTGGGTGTATTGTTTCAAATGAGCGATTACTCATTTTCACTTTTAAAGTTCTTTTTCCACTGCTATGACTTTTAAATGAATAGGAAGAGCCTCGGTGGCGTGCCATGTGACCTAAATTCATATGCGTGGATTTGGGACGTGACACAAACTCCCATTGTGAGGAAGAAATTTTGGATGCAACGAACTGTTGTAAGGGTGATGTGGTATCCCAAACTAATCACACCGTCTTTTTTGTTCAGCGAAAAGCCCATCTGACAGATAAAAATAGATAATATTATTTGTTGACAAACAGATAATATTCATGAAAACGACTATAATTTCCTCATTTTTTTGCCTTTAGGGATGATTTTTTTCTTTTTCTTTTTCTTTTTTGTAATTCATGTATTTCTTCGAAAATTTTACAAAAAATAAAAAGTTACAGCCTGATTTTAAGATTTTATCTGGCAACATATAATATTATATGTGTGCAGACACATAATATTATCTGCCAACTTTAAATCACTATATCGAAGGCTTTGCGTTCTGGGAAATGGAGTTGAGCTCCGTTTAAGGCAATTTTGTGGTTGCTTTCTCAAGGCTCTGTCATTGTTTTCTTCTATTTTTGTTTGTTGCTGCTTAAGGGTCTATTCTATGGGGAAGCCTCTCCGGTCTTGATTTGAATGCTGGTAGTTTTGGTTTGCTAGGATCTGAATTGGTCTTTTTGTTCTTTGTTGGCAATCTGGGGTGGTCTTGAGGTTATTGTTTTTTCTGGGGGATTTTCTTCAGGTTGGTAGGAGGTCTTTGTTTTGATCCATAGGGAATCATGGCATTGGCCCTCTTATATTGGGGTGACTGTTTTTCTCTTGGCCTTGTTGGCTATTTTAATAAATCTGCTTTGCTATTCAAAAAAAAAAAAAAAAAAAACTTTCTCAATTCTTTGGCTTTTGGGGTGTTTTTTTTTTATTTCCTGTATTTTTTCGAGATATATATTTATCTATGGTTCCAGTTTTATGTAGCATGAACTCACTTAAATGAATGACTCAGATCTTTATGTGTACCAATCATTACTCACTCTATTTGAAGATGCTAAGGCCCAAAGTAAAAGTTTACTAGCTAAAACCATGGGTACGTAGAAAAATGACTTTTAGCCTTGTTTATATATCTTTATGTTACCAAGTGTGTTTAGATTGAAAATTGCTCTTATCTTTAAAATAGGTGAGCCTTGACATATTGAGGAAGAAGTTGGTATTGCTACTAATTTCAGACCATGAGCTCTCCCAAGACGAGTTGTTGATTCTCGAGCAAATATACAATGAATCGAGGGCCGACAGAACCCAATTACAGGTACACGTGAGGTGGTGTGGATCCCAATATATAGTTAACAGGTGGATTGAAGCAAAAGCAATTCGAGACCGTTCGAATCCGATGATGTGGTACTCTGTGTGCCATCCTTCAATGATTGAGCCTGTTGTGAGCAAGTACATCGAGGAAGTCTATGTCACGACCCATCCTGCTACACCAGAAGTAGGACATGTGGCATGCCATCAAGGCTCACCCAATTCAATTAAAAGATAATAGCATCGGAATATCATAAGTAAAATCCATAAAATTTGGAGTTATAAAGTTTTTCCCAATTAAAACCTCAAAGAAACAATCCATTTTGAAATAGACAATCCAATCGGCTGTGTCGGGAACCCAGTAGACTACATTGAAGCCCACAGAGAGTATGGAACTCTCAGCCACACAATCCAGTTGACTGGCACTTGGTTCGGTCGACTGAGGTGTCGAATTCCAAGTCGACTAGAGATCGTCCAGTCGATTGGACTCAACTCTCCAGTAGCTCCCTCTTCTTGCAACCCAATCCAATCGATTATTTTTACGCCTCCGGTCAATTGGACACTATTCTAACAGAACCTCCCATTTTGGGACACAAACCAGTCGACTGCTTCGGGTTACTCAATCGACTGCTTTTACAAATATGATGCAATAACTCGTTTAAAAAATGAATCCAGATGACTGTTTTTAAACCAGTCGACTGGTTTTCCCTATATCAAAACATCCTACAGAAATTCCCATCCAAGCATCACAACTCTCATGAAATATATATTACACCCATTCAAACATGTCCCAAGCTTTTAATCTCCAAATTCTATTACAATATCAAGTCACAAAGTGAATTAAACAACCGTTTTATTACAAAACTACAAGTTAGACTTTCAAGTTGCCTTCTGAGTGAACTCCTAATCCCACGTGCTCAGTTCTCTGATTCCTTGCCAGCATTAACACATGTAATGGTTATTTAAATAACCACACATAATTCGATTCGTTTAAGCTAACACTTAGTGAATAAGACAATAATGCATATGAATGATAAATAAGCTCGCATTCATATTCTCTACATTTCATACTAGTCTCTGGAGTCTCACGTGTACAGTTCACACTCTTAGTCCGCGAATTCTCGCCAATAAGTCCATGCGATAGGTAAGACCCACATTTCTTTTCTTCAAACATGCGACCTTATGCCTAGAATGGCTCCACAACAATGGCTTGGTACTACGCACTTCTTTGACCTAAATAGCAACTAAACATGCTCAAAACACATTTTACTGTACAATTCGCCCAATATAAACTACACAATATATAGCCATAAATTAGAACATGCCTTCCATACAAAACATGAATGCATGTCAAGGAATCATTCCAAAACACATAGTTGAATCACTTACATCTGATTAACACTTATAGATCCTGTTCCAAGGAAAACTCAAGCACAAGAAACGTGTAGAAGTCCGTCTAATACAATTCCTATCGATCAAAAGTTCGATTAACAACTTTCTATAAAAATTCCCAAAAATGACTTTTCAGAAAACTTATCCAAACAAGACCTAGTGGATAACAAAATGGTGGCCTTACCTCGAGGAGTTTGAATATGAAATTTGGAGAAAGACAAACGGACAAAAGTTCGTCGATTTGTGTCTTGAAGCTCTAATCCAAGAAATTTCCAATCTCTCCTCTCTTGATTTCTAATTTAGGTTATAACTTATGAAAATATCTCACATCTTTCTACATATAGCCACTACTCTCTAAAATTATGTTTACCTCCCCACGAGTTCTCAAAACTTCTAATTATTCTCCAAAACGTCTTACACGTCTAATTCATTGCTTCACAAATGAAAACGATAAATTAGAAAAGTTTTTGTCTAAGTTCAGTTTGGTTGCTAAAACGTGGTTTCACATAATTTTATGAAATTAATAATTAGCCTACCAATTATGTAGTGTGTTAATTCGTCCTCACAAGGATACTAAAATTAACGATAGGAATATATTCTAAACCAGATAGTAATATAGTTAGTGAAACACACAGGTAAACATCAACTTTCAGATAAACATTTAGGGTATTCCACAATGAACGTCTCAATCTCGGAGATACTTCACAACATCAAAATGTTTATTTCACATAGTTTCAGAGGGTTCTCTTACACAGACACACAATTCAACTTGTGAGTCACAACTCACTCACACATGTGTCATAATACACATCACATCACATTATCATGCATGACAAATGTAATGAACTACTATAAACCCGTACACGGGTGTTCTAGTCTGGCACTTCAACATGATGCCAATGGTTATGGTTTTGGACCGAGAGAGCATAGTTATGAACCCCAATGCACTCCACATGATGTGGATTTGGGGAAGTTTTAGATATAATAGATAGATATATATCACCAATATATGTATAAAGCAATCACTTAGGAATAATAGATAGATATCAACAATATATGTATAAAGCAATCATTTTCCATATACAAAATATTGTATTTTAATTTATTTTTGTTTTAACGTCAAATAGCCTAAATGGATATAATTATTTTTTTTTGCCACTAGTATTTTTGTTAAATTTATATCTGCTCCACTCAATTAAATTTTTTTAAAAATTTACATATAAGCGCTATTTTAATTTTTTTCCCTGAGTCAAATATCAGATTAGATATCCGACAATTAACGTATGTAGTTTGGGATTATGTATTGTTATTAGATCTATCCAATTATTAAATCCAATATTTTTTTTTAACAAATCAAACTTCGATCACCTCGATCGAATGTTAATTCGTTTACTGGCATAGTTTATGGCATATGTACATTCATGAATATACCTAGCTAGTGTGTTAATCTAATGCACAAGATGTCATGCCCCGGAGCAGCAAAAATAGAGAAAAATAAATTTCCTTTTTCGCTCCATAGGGAATGACGGGTGAAAGTCACGAAAGCATGTGTCGATATATAAATAGGTAGACAGTGTGTAATATAAACAACAAAAAACAGTCATGTTCTGAAATGTTTGATCAACTGAAACCATTTCAATCGATTGAAGAAAGTAAAGTTCAATCGATTGAAGGATCTTCGATCGATTGAAAGTTGTGAGTTTCGGTCGATTGAACTAAGTTCAATCAATTGAAGGTTGTCTTCTTCCTCAGACTGAACAATGAACGTCCAAAATGATTAGGGAGTGTTCGGGTCCATATTTTGATGTCAAAACTTATAAAAACATTACATAGATGCTACCGTGTGAGTTTAGAACTCACCAAAATCGTTAAGGGCATGCTTGGGGCAAGCTTGAGCATCGGGCTCTAATTGAGTCTCTCTCTCTCTCTCTTCCTCCCTCTCTCTCATCCTTCAGTCTCTTTGTTGGTCTCTCTTCTCTCTCTGTCTCCCTTCTCTTCTTTCTTCTTATTCTCTGTTTCTTCTCTCTCTCTCTACCCGAATATATATATATATATATATATGTGTGTGTGTGTGTGTGTGTGTTTGTTTGTAGAGATATATATATACACAAGTGTGTATGTATATATATTTATAACAATATCTTTCTCTCTAAACTCTCAGCTCTCTCTAGGAACCCAACAATCCTCACACATACAATTTGGTTACATATATATATATATATAGAAGAGGGGGAGTGCAGGTGGCAGCTTGTGCATGAATTGAGAAGTAAAAATTTGCAATGTTCTATCAATTGAAGCGGTTTTAATCCCTTAAGAACAGGTCAGCCAATTTCAATCGATTAAGAAAGAGAACCACGTCATAAATGTATGTTGGCAAGGTTTCAATCGCTTGAAAAGAGTTCGATCGCTTGAGAAATGGAATTGTTAAGTGCTTGAAAAGACTTCGATCGATTGAAAGTTAAAATTTCAAAATAGCAAAGGAAAGTCTACAGGATCCCATTTTAATATTATATACTGAAAATACAGGGTATTACACAAGAATTCTACCATTGCGTTTGGTGAGACTTATATATACGTTTATTCCATCAATGTGGAGCATATCTATTGTCACGCCCCGGAACAGCAAAAATAGAGAAAAATAAATTTCTTTTTTGGATCCATAGAGAATGACTGGTGAATGTCACTAATGATCCACACCATACAGTACTAGTCTACAACAAGAATAGTAATAAAATCAAACTGGATATAATAGCCGTTGCTTTTATTACAAACATCAGGGTTATTACAACAGTAAACCTACAGCGGACATATATAAGGTTTGGAAGTAACATATACCCAAGTACCAAATATAACAAAATAGTCTAAACAGAAATATATAAACTAAAAACTATCTCCAAGTCTTTAACTAGCGTAAACATCAGCATAGTAGTCCTCCCCGGCATAGGTGTCATCAGTGGGGCCACCCTCGATGTATTTGACTCCCGGATAATAACCATCATTGTAGGCTCCGTCATCTGCAGAATAAGGTACAGGATAGTCTAGACGGGGAAAAGTCCAGGTGTAGACACCCCAATTTTGACCAAATGTCAAATCCAGGGATTGGTTACCTCTCAAAGACCGATGATGATGATGTCCGTGACATTCGAGGATTTTCCCAAGAAATTCAAAATCTTCAAGAAAATTTTTTAGAAAATAATAAAAATGATAAAGGGAGAGGATCCAGGCATTCGGGAGGGAAACCTGAACGACGAAGAACGTGTGAGAAACCCAGTCTGGAAATCCATTTTAGTTTAAAGAAAAAAAAAGGAGAATTTATAAACAAAAACAAAAAAAAAGAAAGAAAGAAAGAGGGACTTTCCTTGAAAAAAAAGGAAGGACAAAATGAATGAAAAGATTTTTTTTGAAAAAAGATAAAATACAAAAAAAGAAATAGTATATTCAAAAATATACCATGCACATGGTTGATACCATGCACATGGGGGATCTTAATGCAAATATATACATACATAAAATAAAAAATTTTTGTTTACACCAACATACTTTTGAAAAATCAAAAAGAGGGACAAAATTCAGTTAGTCCCGGCACGCGGAAAACGCGGCGGCACTTACTGAGTGCCGCGCCGGCACTCACTGTTTGCCGCCCGGCACTCAGCAAGTGCCGCCCGGCACTCAGTGAGTGCCGCCGGCACCCAGCGAGTGCCGCTGGCTGTAACAGACTGCATCTTCTCACATGTTCTAGAAGAAAACCTTGCACATGGGTTTTCACCCGAATTTACCCATCTATCCCTGGAATAAAGGTCTATATAAACAAAACCTCTTCTTCCATTTTGAGGGACTTGAACTTGAAAATCAAGAGATAGATATATACAAGAATCATATAGATTTTTAGAGAGAGGGAAGAAGAATTTCTTGAAGAGCTTGAAGAATTTGAAGAATCTTGAAGAGAATTTGGGAAATCTTGGGAGATCCTCACAAGAAGTTGAAGAAATACTTGAGGTCCTAGAGGTAACCTCTTAATCCTTGATAGAATTAGGACCATTCAATCACAAGTTCATAGTTCTAGGAGCTTTTTCACATTTTCAAAACCTCTCTTCTTATCCCATTTCATCACACACCACCAAGAACATGTGATTGAATCTCATGACATTTCATCAATTTGGATGCAATTAGCTTTGGGTTTGAGACAAATTCAACTTTAAAGAGTTTGTATTCTTAGTCTTCTAAGTAATCCTTGATTTTCCTTATTTCTATTTCATTAAAAAGGTGCATGAGATCTTCCATATCTCATTGAACCTCTTTGAGTTGGATTATTAATTTCCTATGATCTTATGATCTATATGGAGATTAGAATGAATCATAGTCTTAATCTACATATAATTAGAGTGAGATTCAAGTCTTAATCCATGACTTGAACCTCTTCATTAAGAAATCTTATGGAATCCTTACTATATTCCAATGAGGTTTGAGTAGATTTTAATTTTATTTAGTCTTCAATGACCATCAAATGGTAGAAGAAGTAGTTTGGTTTGAGTCCCAACTTCATGTTTTAATAGTTGAGGCCAATCAACAAACTTGAACTAGCAAGACAAAAACAGTGGGTTCACAAATTGTTTTTGATCAAAGATTTTTAGTTTAAGATCTAACCGTTGAAATCAAGTGAAACCAACGGGACAATATCAGTAACACATTGTTTTACCACTGTGATTTTTGTTTTAGCAAGATTTTGGGATTAGAGAGGTTTGATCATGATTTTTGTGAGCTAATCACAATCTGTCCAGAGTTCTAAAATGCTTTCAAAATAATAAGTATGTTTTGAAATTAATAAATCAGAACCCTAATAAAGTTTTCGGGGTCTCAAATAATTTTTTATAGGTACCTTAATGTGTTAGGAAGGTACCCTAAAAAGATCTAAGTGTTTCTCATTTTTTTACTATTTTTAGAAAATCATACAAGATCTCTGGACAGAGAGTTGCAGAATCCTGAGTGAGGTCTAGTATTTTTCATATTCCCGGAGATCTAACCGTTGAAACCTTGATTTTCTTTTTGGGTTAGAAACTAAACTCATAGAGGCATAACATATCCAAAAATCAGTAAGATCCAATCATTGAAAGTATTTTATTTCCATTTTTGAACGTCGGGTCTGCTCTCTGTAAATCACAAAAAAAAACTGCTATTATTTTGTCTAACCTTATTTGTTTCAACTTAGATAGTCTCCTAATGGCTTAGGACTCAAACCATGTTTTGAATAATGATAATTTAGATTAAACCCAGAGGCTAAGTGATCCAAATTAGTGAATAAATTCATATCTTATTATTGTTCATAATCATTCATTCATTCATATACATTGATGCTTATAGTTAGAAATAGTTCTTGGACTAAGTTGGGCTTAATTGAGTTTAATTGCACATGACTTAGGATTGATTACCTTTTGATATTATATCTAGTATGAGGCATGTGTACTAACCTTTGTTTTGTAGCGCTTTGAGGTACAATTTCTCAACCCTTCTCTAGTTTAATTTACTTCATTGATTTTAATTGATTTTTCAACCTCATGTGCGACACCTTAGCTTAGGTTTTGCCTTATGTGTATATATGTGTTAGAGACCTTTCTTAGGTTTATTTTTGCATGCATTGCACGTTTGATATTCGCGGCCGGATCCCGGGTATGTTTTCTAGTTCTCTATTGCATATCATGATGTTTGCTAGTTGAATTATGTGACTTATGAATGATATTTTACCGTTAGCAATTTTGCACCCTTTCAACATGCTTGTGTTATGTATACCTATATATATATATTAATTGAGGGCATGCTTAGATTAATAACTTGATTAAAAAGGATGTTGAGTAGAGGCCTATCGTGAGATAGGATGAAAGGGGGTGTTTTAGTCCGCCGGGCTCCTTCCCCTTTCATTCCATAATCCCCGGACCCAGTTTATCTTTGGTTTCGCAAAAAGATCAGTTTGCTTTTAAAATGGTTTCTTAATTTTCCTTTTAAAAATTAAGTGGCGACTCTTGGTATTTGAATATGAAGATATTTGTTTTAAAAGTGGGTAAATTTTGAAAACCTGCGATATCCACAATCTGGCAACTCTGCTGGGGATCGAACCCAGAATCTCTGGTTTCGCAGACCAGAATTTCTGATTTTGGGTTCACTCGAGGATTAGACTTGAAAGCATCCTTTTAATCAAATTAATTAATTTTTGTGTGCCCGTTGCATTGCACTTGCATGTTTCGCCAGTCGATTGCACGGAACTATAACCTTAGAGGCTCGGGGCAACCCGGTCGGTCAAGTCATCATGGGACCGTGTGATCACCCTTGATCTCGTACCATGTTTTGGTGTTTGAAGCATCCTATCGGGTGTGTGTCAAGGGTCCCTTATTTGACCAAAACCCGGCCTTTGCATAGTAGTTTCCATAGAACCTTTCAAAATTAGGAATTCAATTCTTGATTAGAGTTATGTGCTAGGAAGTTTTGTATGCCCGGAAGGGATTACTTGAGATGATGACGATGCTTGCCTGATAGAAGATGTGTAAACTCTTAATCACTTTTGAGCAATTCCCCTCGTATCCCGCGACATCAGGGGAACATGTTGAACCTTGATTACAAGATTACATCTCTTATATCATGTTTAGCTAAGCATCATTGACCTTGTATGTATCCAAATTCATGGAAAGTACGATGATAATCCGATCATGTGATCCTCCTGCCCAAAGAGTTTTAAGTCCATCTTTGAAAGAAAACAGATTTTACTATCTTTTCCCCAAGGTTTTCGATCACCCTTTCGAAAAAAAATAAAAATAATAAAAAAAATCTTTGGAGTTCACTTCTTTTGATTAAAACTCCAAATTAATTACCTTTGTTAAGGTACATTTTCACATGATCATTTTCTAAGGAAAAATCCATAAAATCTTGGGAATTGTTTTTGAAAAAGAATGCTCTTCAAATGAATTTCAAAGAAAAAAATTCAATCCAATCACTTTGTTGAGGAATGTTTAACATCCTCATTTTCAAAAGAACTCTCGAGAATTGTTTTCAAAAGATTTTATCATCCAAGAAATGCTTTCCAAATAAATTTAAAAAAAAAAAAAAAAAAGTACATGTATACCCAATCATTGAAGGGGTAATGAGGATCACAAGTAAAAGGAGAAATTAGCGCACTTGACATGAATAAGGATTTTATGTGCTTATGTGCTTCTGTGTTAGAATTAGGATTTTCTTTTCTTTGGCATATAGAATAGGCACACACACACTTGCATTTCATCCGTGTGCCATGTGTGCGGTGCATGCATTTAGCCACATCGAATCATCAAAGCATGAACATTTTGTCATTACATGCATGTGTAGCATACAAATTGACAACATCTTCTCTCCAATCAAGATCAAAATAGTTCTTCAAAATTCCTTGCCTTCTGAAAATCGATTCTGCTTGCGGCCCTTTCTTTTTTTTATGTCATGAACTTGTAGAAAGAATGGGACAACCAGATCCCCTAGTGAGGACACTTCTAACCTTCTTGGGTTCGTCTTCTTGATTTTAGGAGAACATGAACCATCATCTTGAGATTGATCTGCCAATGGCCCTGAGAACTTTGGAGGAAAGAGTAAACAAGCTGCAAGACGCTGTTGAGCAACAAGATTCGAGGGTGAAGGAATTGGAAAAGGTAATGCTTGAGTTCATTCAATTGCTGAAAAATCAGATGGCCAACAATGAGGTGAAAATGGATCAATTGGAAAAGAGAATAATGGATCGCCTAGAGAAGCAACAATGCCCATGTCCAAACCCACCCATGCATCAATGCCCATATCCAAATCTAACCATGCACCCAAGCCCAATCAATCACCAGAGCTCATATCTGGTCAATCACCAAATCCCGCAGTCATACTTGACCAATCTGCAAGGCCCACATCCAATCTCAAGCTCACATCCAAGCCTGACCCCATCCAGCCAAAAAGCTAATCCAAGCCAACATCCCAACTCAAGAAATCCTAGCCTAACCGCATATCCAAACCTAAAAGTAGGCTCAAGCTCAAAGTCGAATCCAAAATCAAGCCAAACCCGCAAGCGAAGAATTTTCACCAACCTTGGCATGCCATTATCCATGGCCCTTGGTCACCTCATCAAGAGTGGTCACCTCAATCTCCTGGACCCAAGGCCACCATCAAATCCCTTACCTCACAAATATGACCCATCATTATTCTGCGCCTACCACCAGACCCCTGGCCACATGACCAATTATTGCATAAAACTCCGCTATGATATCCAAGATCTCATTGAGCAGAAAATGATCACTCCTTCGTTAAACCCACTGAGTAACATTTGGCATGACTTGCAATCCTTTCAATCCCAGCAATCACTGAGCACTCTCAAGGGATTTGTTGCCTCCACGAGTTCTCAAAAACTAATTAGCCCTGACCCAATCAATAAAATCGAAAAAGGCATTGACAAAATTGGGTATGAGTCAGAGGAGGGCTATTCTGCTAAAGAGTGGGACATAGACATGGATGATGTTTCCACACATATGCTAAAGGAGAGTGTCGAGCCCGAAGGGTCAAATGATGCTAGTGAGGTGATAGTATTTGGGAATACTGCTGCTAAAGCAAATGTGGATGCTTTTGGAAATATAATAAATTGAAGATCATCTACGACACTCCAATTGAGACCAAAGTCGAGTCTAGTCCAGTTTGTAATCGACTCATGTCTAAGTTGGAGTCAAATGTCGAGTCCAGTCGAGTCTTCTAGTTAGTCTATTATCGAGTTTATTGTCAAGTCTTCATCAAGTCAATCGAGTCGAGTGATGTAATCTTCCTTCTATCCTAGTTGAATAAAATGTCATTTTGCTTAAATAAATGTGCATAGTCGTGAATGGATGGATCGTTAAGCCCAAACCAAAAAAAAAAAAAAAAAAAAAAGAAATCACTTTTTCAAATAATCATGGAAAGTGCTTTGTTAATAAATCGTTGCATTGAAAAGAATCCCCAAGTGATCAAAGAAAATCTGTGCCAAATCCAAAGAGGAGCAGAGAATTGATTAGCTTTACTTTAAGAATTTAAAGATGCTCTTGCTCAAATCTTAAAAAGACGAACTTAGGAATTTCTTGAAGCTTGCTCACCATCCCTTTTCTCAAATACCAAGCCTAAAAGATGAGCCCAACCAGTCCAAAGCCATAAATTTGGTCCTTGATGGTAGCCAGACATTTTAAATGAACTTTGTCTTCCAAAAAAAAAAAAAAAGGGAAGGAGGGAAAAGAAAAAAAAAAGAAAAAAAAAAAAAGAAAAAGAAGAAAAAAAGAGCTCGCTAGGATGAAAACCCGAAAGGGTGCCTGGGCAAAAGTTAGATGTCACGCCACGGAGCAGCATAAATAGAGAAAAATAAATTTCCTTTATGGGTCCATAGGGAATGACAAGTGAAAGTCACTGATAATCCACACCACATAGTACTAGTCCACAAGAAAAACAGGAACAGTAAAACAACTGAAATATAAACACGGTTCTATCTATTACAAACATCAGAGTATGGTCCACAGGATCACAACAGGTCTGGAGACAATATGCGCCCAAGTACCCGTTAACTACAAAGTACAACAGTAAAAGAAAAGTAGTAATATAAACTACTATCTATCTTCAGGTCTTCAGCTAGCGTACGGATAGGCGTCAGCATAATTGGCATCAGTGGGGCCATTCTCTACGTAACTCCCTTCAGGGTAATCGTTATCGTCATAAGTTCCGTCATCTGCATTGTAAAGGACAGGGTAGTCTGGACGGGGAATGTCCAGGCAATAAAGGCCGTCAGCTTGTTGAAAGCTGAGTGAGCACTAACTAGCACAGTCTCATAGAAATGACATAATTACCATTATGAACAATATATGACAGTGATACTAAATATATATTCCTCATTCATTATTCAGACATATCATTAATCGATTCTTATCAATTCCCACTCTAAGACTGATTTCACAATACCCACTGACTATCTCGAACTGATTATATCAGCACAACATACCAGTGCTCTTGTTCACCGCTATACCGCTTTCAAGAACTCTTGCGAGCACCCATACATTGTTCTCATATAACGACTGGTCTATGGATGTACCCATACTCTTGTTCACCGCTTTTAAGAACTCTTACTGTTCACCGCTTTTAAGAACGCTTGCGAGTACTGTACATACATAGCTCTGGTAATTCAAATCATGGGCGTGCCGCATCTACTCTTGTTCACCGCTTTTAAGAACTCTTATGGTTCACCGCTTTTAAGAACTCTCACGAGTACTGTGCACCCATAATTCTCACGATCCTGATCAAATCCTTGACATACACTTATCGGATTCAACCTGAGCGAATCATCAGCTCGACTCACACAACCTTGAACATACAAATCCTCTTACTGACTCACTTCTCACTTATCCAATACTACCCAGTATTATCATCTCAACTTACTACGTTATCGCGTCGTACTATTTCTAGCGTTCCGAACCCGACTACGTTACTCGCCATATTATCTCAATCTCGTTATCGTATCCCATTACCTCCATAATCCATAATATCGCATAATAGGAACATGAAACAACAATTAAACAACTACGCACTATGCATTATAAATTGAAAGGAATACATTCATGTTCTGCTCGGGTTCGATCGATTGAGGTCCTCTCGATCGATTGAGGAAAAGTGATGTTCGATCGATTGAAGTCTTCTCGATCGATCGAAGTGAAGGTAGTCTCGATCGATTGAAGTATTCTCGATCGATTGAGACTCAGGGATGTTCGATTGATTGAACTCAGTTCGATCGATTGGGGCTCTGATGTTCGATCGATTGAACTCAGTTTGATCGATCGAACTTCGTCTTCCACAGATTCTGCCTGTGAACGTGCAGAATGTGCTAGGGGTGTTTGGATTATAATTTATACGTCCAGAATATGTAAAACATCATAACTAAGTTACCGAGTGAGTTTGGAACTCACAAAAAGTCATAAGGGCGCGTTTGGCTAAGCTTTAGCTCCGAAGCTTTAATGGCGGCCTCTCTCTCTCGCCTTGTCTCTGTCTCTCTCTGTCTCCTTCTGTCTCCTTCCCTCTTGTTGTTGTTGTTCTTCTTCTTCTGTTCTTCTTCTTCTCCTCTGTTGAGTATATATATATAGATATGTGTGTGTATATAGATATATATATATGAGGATGTATGTGTATATATATATAAACGCACACTCATAATCTCTCCCAAATCACAAGAGTTCAGCAAACCCACCACACACACGAATGCAGTGTATATATAGGAGAGGATGGGGTGCAGGTGGCCGTTTCTGCGCGAAAATTGGGATTCAAATCATTACACGTTCGATCGATCGAAGTATGTTCGATCGCTCGAACTCAGATCGGTCAGGTTAGATCGATTGAAAACAGTTTGATTGATTGAAGTGGGGACCACGTATTAAATTTATGTCGGTAGGGTTTCGATCGCTCGAAAAGGGTTCGATCGCTTGAACTTGGAGTGCTCGATCGCTCGAACGAGCTTCGATCGATCGAAGATTAAATTGCATGAATGGTCAAGGAAAGTATATAGAATCTCTCTGCATTAAATATTATTGAAAATACGGGGTATTACATCATCCACCACCCAACAAAAGATTTCGTCCTCGAAATCGGAAACATACAGAGTTAAAACAAAAACGGAAACTTCTCAAGCATCTCTGACTCTAGTTCCCATGAAGCTTCTCCTTCATCATGATGCTTCCACTGAATCTTGACTAATGGAATCTCTTTATTCCTGAGCTTCTTGACTCCACGATCTAAGAGGCAAACTGGTCCTTCGTTGAACGTAACATTGTCGTTGACTTCAATATCCTCAAAGTTGATCTCGTGTGCTGGGTTATGAACACATTTCCTCAGCATACTGATGTGGAAAACGTTGTGTACTCCTGACATCTTCGGGGGCAACGCAAGGCGATAAGAAACTTTTTCAACACGCTCTAGAATCTCGAACGGTCCGATGAATCGTGGCGATAATTTGCCTTTCTTCTGACCAAATCTGACAATGCCTCGAACAGGCGAAACTTTGAGTAGCACATGATCTCCAACGGTAAACTCTAAATCTTTGTGTCGCTTGTCAGCATAACTCTTGTGTCTAGTCTAGGCTGTCTTCATCTTCTCACGTACAATCTGAATCTTCTCACTAGTCTCTCGTATCATCTCTGGCCCAAGAAGTTGAGTATCTCCGACTTCAGTCCAACATAACGGTGATCGGCAAGGTCTTTCGTACAAAGCTTCGAACGGCGCCATTCCTATGCTCGAATGATAACTGTTGTTGTAAGCAAACTCTATCAGAGGTAAGTGTGTCTCCCAAGAATTCTCAAAATCAATAACACAAGCACGTAACATGTCTTCCATTACTTGATTAACTCTCTCCGTCTGTCCATCGGTCTGTGGATGAAAAGCTGAACTCAAGTTCAATGTTGTTCTCATTGCTGTCTGGAGACTCTTCCAAAACTCTGCAGTAAAGCGTGAATCTCGATCTGACACGATAGAAATAGGTACTCCGTGTAACCGTACTATGTGTTGTAGATACATTCGGCTCAAACGTTCCACTGGATACGTCATACTGTAGGCGATAAAATGTGTTGTCTTCGTAAGTCGATCCACGATTACCCAAATAGCGTCGTGGTTCTGCTGTGACTTCGGTAATCCTACCACAAAATCCATGGTGATGTGTTCCCATTTCCATTGAGGAATTGGTAACGGCTGTAGAAGTCCAGGTGGTTTCTGATGTTCTGCCTTTACTTGTTTACAAGTAAGACACTGAGAAACATATTCAGCCACTTCTCGCTTCATTCCTTCCCACCAGAAATTTCTCTTCAAATCTTTGTACATCTTTGTACCTCCTGGATGAATCGTCATCCGTGACTTATGAGCTTCATCCAATATTTCTTTTCGAAGTTTTTCGTTGTCAGGTACACAGAGTCTACCTTTACATCGTAAGGCTCTGTCTGTACCAACATTCCAGATTTATGGTTCTTTAGCTGACATCTTGGCGAACCATAACTTGAAATCTTCTGCTGTCTGCTGAGCTTCTATGATACGGCTGATCAAAGTTGGTTGTACCATCATACATCCAAAATGTCGTCTTTCCATTGGTTCCACTGGCTGAAGTTTGAATTCAGTTAACACCTCCAATGCTTGCCATTCTCGAATTAGCAATGCAGCGATCACTAGTCGAGGTTTACGGCTCAAAGCATCTGCTACGACATTTGCTTTACCCGGATGGTATTACAATGAAAAGTCATAGTCCTTGAGTAACTCCATCCATCTCCGTTGTCGCATGTTCAACTCCTTTTGAGAGAACAAATATTTCAAGCTCTTATGATCGGAAAACAGATCAAACTTTTCTCCATAGAGATAGTGTCTCCAAATCTTCAAAGCAAATACTATTGCTGCCAATTCCAAATCATGCGTCGGATAATTCTTCTCGTGTACCTTCAATTGTCTTGATCCATACGCGATAACATTCCCGTCTTGCATAAGTACACAACCCAATCCCTGGTGCGATGCGTCACTGTAGATCACATACCTTTCTCCATTCTTAGGTATCGCAAGTACCGGTGCAGAAGTCAATTTCTCTTTTAACTCCTGAAATGCACCCTCATGCTTATCCGTCCATTCATACTTCGTCTCCTTCCTTGTTAAATTCGTCAGTGGTCCTGCTAACTTGGAAAATCCTTCTACAAATCTTCTGTAATATCCTGCTAATCCAAGAAAACTTCTGACCTCTGTCGCATTGGTCGGTCTGTTCCAGCTTAAGACTAAATCAATCTTAGATGACTCTACAGAAATACTGTCCTGAGATATAACATGTCCCAAGAATTTGACTTCCCGTAGCCAAAACTCACACTTGCTGAATTTTGCATACAACTTGCTGTCTCGAAGTGTCTGTAAGGCAATCTGTAAATGCTCCTTGTGATCCTCTTCTGTCTTTGAGTAGATCAGTATATCATCAATGAACACTATAATGAATTGATCCAGATATGGTCTGAATACTCTATTCATTAAGTCCATAAATACCGCTGGCGCATTCGTTAATCCAAAAGGCATAACTAGAAACTCATAATGCCCGTATCTTGTCCTGAATGCAGTCTTCGATACATCCTCTAGTCGAACTAACAGTTGGTGATATCCAGAACGCAGATCGATCTTGGAAAAGATCCTAGATCCTTGTAACTGGTCGAATAGGTCATCTATCCGAGGTAGTGGATATCTATTCTTGATTGTAACCTTGTTCAACTCCCTGTAGTCTATACAGAGTCGAAGTGTTCCGTCCTTCTTCTTTACAAACAGAACTGGCGCTACCCAAGGTGACGTACTCGGGCGAACGAAACCTAAGTCTTCAAGTTCCTGAACTTGCTTCTTCAGTTCCAACATCTCAGTTGGTGCCATCCTATATGGAGTCTTGGAAATCGGCAATGTACCAGGTACTAGTTCCACACAGAAGTCTATTTCTCTTTTCGGTGGAAGTCCTTTAATATCCTGAAATACATCCTGAAAATCTTGCACAATAGGAATCTGATCTATTGTGAGTTCTGTACTCGTACTCCCGATCGTAGCCAAACTACTCATAAGAAACATGTCGCTCGTCGGCTGACACTGAAATCTAATCGTCGGCCTTCCTTGTCTCGGAAATACAATCGTCTTAGTAGGGCAATCCAGATTGGCACTATACTTAGTCAACCAATCCATTCCTAGGATAATGTCGAACTCGGACATTGACAGAACTACCAAGTCTGCTGGAAGATTCCTATCTCCCAAAGTCAATGGGCAATCTTTACACACTTTACTCAACTTAACTGTCACTCCCAAAGGTGACACAACATTCAGTGTTGACTCAAGTGTCTGGGGTTCTAAACCCAATTGACGCACAATCTTAACAGCAATAAATGAACGTGCGGCTCCAGTATCAAATAAAGCTTTAACTGGACTATGAAAGAGTACAAGCGTACCTTCCAAATGTTGCTGCTCATCAGCGTTAAAGCCTGCTTCTCCTGGAATGATAGCATTCATCCTTGTCTGATCTGGAGGTCCTTGTATCCCTTGAATTGATGCTCCATAGTATCCTCCTTGTGGTGCACGACAATCCTTGCTCAAGTGCCCTGGCTTGTTGCAATTCCGACAGACAATATCCATTCTGCGATTAACTCTAGGGGCTGTACAGAATCTGGCAACGTGCCCTGGCTTTCCGCAATTAAAACATCCTCCGCTATTGCTTGGCGGTGCTGTCAGTAGTGCCTGCGGTTGTGATCCTTGCTGGCGATATTGTTGGGGGTCGAGTATAGCCCTGTTATGGCTTTCTGGTTCCTTCCCAGGTTCTCTTATTCCCTTGGAAATTACTCTGAGGTCTCCAACCTTGAGTATTCCTTGGTGGCAGGTTATGTAAATTCTTCTGTTGAAAACTTCTAGATGTCTGAGGTCGATTCATCTGTGGTTGTTGTGCTGGATAAGCATCCTTTTCCAATCCTGCTGCAAATCTGACAATCTCTTCAAATGATTGATTCAGATGACCAACCATCATATGTCTGAGATGGGGATTTAATCCTTGGTGAAATCTCTTCACCTTCTTCTGTGGCGTGTCTATCATATGTTGAGCAAATCTGGATAGACGCTCGAACTGTGTTGTATATTCTCGTACAGTCCATCCTCCTTGTACCAGATTGAGAAAGTTCCTTTCCTGTTGATCTCTCTCATCATCTGGGAAATACTTTTCCAAAAATCGTCCTTTGAATGTCTCCCATGGCATAGCTTTAGCAGCATCGATCCCAATAGTGGCTCGCTCAGCTTCCCACCAATCTGCGGCGGCATAAGTAAGCTGAAACGTAGCAAGACGACGTTTCTCTTGTTCGCTGCATTCCAACGCTTCGAATATCAACTCCATTTCTCTTATCCATTGTTCCGCTTTCCAAGGTTCTGTTAGTCCATCGAACTTCTCAGGACGTAACCCACGAAAATTTGCTAACAACTTATCTCCAGTCTGTCTTGGTGGCGGGGGTGCAAAAGGTCTCTGGTGGGTGGAGTGATTATAGGTATCCCCCACATGCTCCATCCTCTGCATAAATGCTTCGAAAATTCCCGTCGGATCCATCCCTTCCGGAATAGGTGCTCCATTACGTGCTTGGTGATTTCTCAAGGGTCCTACCATGATGATAACGAGTATTGCCTACAAGAGACATATTGATCAGCTGAAAGTCTTCTCGTAGAAACGAAACCAAGATAGAACGAGAAGCAACAAGAACTAACAGTTCTACAAAACAACACATCAAACAACCAACAATCAATATCAAACGTACTGCTCGTATATATATAGATATCAAAAGATGTACCATGGAGTACACAGTAACCATACCATGTACCACGTGGGACATAAGCAACACAGCACTAAGGTCAACTACTAATACTACTGCTAACATCTATACAAAGCTATGGTCAAATAGCTATTTCTCAAGCTCCCAAAAATCTAGTGGACAACATGTCCTGATAAAACTAACAAAACTAAGCCCTGCAGGTCCTGACTCAAAAGTCGTCAGCGTCTGATCCGGCTGGTGGTGCCTCGTCCTCTGAATCAATCTCCATCTCCTCGAGTGGGTCATCCTTGACTGGTGCAACAAGATCTCCGACTACAACTCCTATATCCCAATCCTCTACTATCTCTGCATCATCATCCTCTATACCGTCTACTATCGCCTGGTTGGCGACATCGACTGCTACTGCGGCGAATCCATCGGCTATATCAAGAGCTCCCGCTATGGCTGCCTCTCCCATAACAAAATATGCTGGCTGTGCGACCATCTGAGCTATCCATCCTACTGCCATATCGGCCATAGCTGCCATATGCATAATGGGTCTAGCTGGTATCTGAAGCACAACTGGTGCCTCTGGCACAACTACTTCCTCATCGGCTGCATCCTCATCTACTACTATGTCTGCCTCAATAGCCTCTGGGTCTGGTACTGGATCCTCTGGCTCAAACTCTGGCTCCTCGGGGTCATCCTCAGGCTCATCATCATCTGCATCGTCTGCATGCTCATTCTCTACTGGGTCCTCGTCATCTATCGGCTCCTCCTCTCCATCTCCGTCTATGTCCTCATCGGCATGCTCATCCTCAGGCTCCAGGTTCTCATCCTCCTGAATCGGCTCATGTTCTGGAATTGGTATATCGGGTACCGGTGATGGTGGTGCTGCTGCAACTACAGGCTCTGGTGCACCGGCTACAATAGCTCTCAACTCAATCTCATCCATCTCGAGCTTACTCTGAACTAACCGTAATATCTCCTGGCAAATGTCTCTACCAATCCTCGCAGTGTGGTAAACATCCATACGCATCTGCGTCGGGTGAGTCCTCTCTGTCACATAAAGTGCTCTCCACATGTCCTCCTCCAAATGTCTACTAGCTATCTGGCATACATGCTCACGATAAAACTCTGGGTCAGCTGGCTCCACGGTATCCCCATGGATCACGTGTCCTCCATAAGCATCGGTAACAAACTGATGGAACTCTGGATCCATGCTATCCTGCAAAGAAAAACTATCTATCGTCAGGAAGACGAACTTATCTTAAACTCATATCTCATCTCAGGAAATCTTAACATACTAGGACCAGATGGTGTGGGATCCATCAGTGAATGACAATATCAGAACCTAACCGTAATATAACCAGGAGCTCTGATACCAAAAATCCTGTCACGCCCCGGAGCAGCATAAATAGAGAAAAATAAATTTCCTTTATGGGTCCATAGGGAATGACAAGTGAAAGTCACTGATAATCCACACCACATAGTACTAGTCCACAAGAACAACAGGAACAGTAAAACAACTGAAATATAAACACGGTTCTATCTATTACAAACATCAGAGTATGGTCCACAGGATCACAACAGGTCTGGAGACAATATATGCCCAAGTACCCATTAACTACAAAGTACAACAGTAAAAGAAAAGTAGTAATATAAACTGAAGAAAAAACAGGTTTAAATGGAAAGTTTAAACGCGCAGCAGAAAAATCAAGTTATGAAACTTTATTGGCATGCCCGGATCTGCTACTCGTCAATTCTACAGATGCGCACAAGAGGGGACACGAGTTATACCTTAGTGTCTTGAACCCAATTCTGATCTTCGACTTCCAGCAGCCTCCACTAGATGATCTTCACCCTTATGACTCCTGCGGATGCCTGCCAGAAAGACTAGGGTTGGTGGGAACCCTAATGGAGAGGATAGAGAAGGTTTTGGGACTCCAAAACAGTTTCTGCAGCTTCTGACGTTCAAAACGACGAACATCTTTTTCCAGAACGCAGCTGCCCTATTTATAGATTCCCAGAACCGACCTAGACTTCGAGCGATCGAAGTGCCTTCGATCGATCGAACATTCGATCGATCGAACCATCTTCGATCGATCGAACCTGCAGACTTCAATCGATCGAGATATCTTCGATCGATCGAACCTGTCTGGACATCATCCTCAAGCATCTTTCCAAGCATCCTGGCGGAGCTAAGAGTGGGACCTCCTAGGCTCTTTATTGTTGGCTCAGACCAGTTTGTTAATTACCATGACCAAACTCTTTGATCAGCAAACTAACTAACTGGTCAGTTAACGTTTACTCCACTATAAAACGATAACTAAACTCCAACGCAAAAGAACATATCCGAAGCGATAACTAGACTTGTATGTTGTACTAATGTCCCTCTACCTCTAGCATTCGTAATCATATTCAGGTAGTCGGATAACTGTTACTGTCAACCTGAATCATGATTACTTCTTGTATTCCTTGAGTCCCATTCACCTCTCATGATTACCAAATATGTTGATAACTCTTATCAACAAGACTGCAGTACTCAGTAATCGACTTGGTGACATTCTCAAGGGAATGCTTACTCTGAATTAGAGGGTAGATTCTATCTTGACAATATATGTTCACAACCCTATGAACATGACATACCCAAGATACCCAGGTGTTGATCTTCTGTAGACCTCACTGATTGGTAAGTCAAAGCAGTCATATCCACAGTCTGTGTTCATAATCGCCTCAAGATTGAGAACACGTACCTTATACAAGTTATGAGTTCCTATCGACTGATTGACAGCTTTGAGTGTCAATAGGAAAGCTCAGGTCCGTCAATGCACTATAAGCACTAGCATATTAACCAAGAGTCACACTCTAGTGATTGAGATTTATCACTCCATCCAATGGTAGTTAATGATGCTACAGTGTATACCTGATGAGATATCCAGTCTCATCATCCACTGTGACAAGCTTTAAGTATCAAAGAATAGTAATTCGTATCTCATTGTATGTATCTCATACACACACGAAATACTTACTATGATACTTATGGATTAAACAATCATCTCATGAAAGAAACATACATAATGAAATGTAAAGCTGATATCCATATATTAAAAAGTCAATGTCTAATACATAAAGTAATGGTTTGAGGGCACAAACCCAACAAACTCCCACTTGCACTCATAACCATTCAGAATTACATCTAAGACCTAGACTATCTAGATGACAATCAAAGACCTTCTGTGGTAAGGCCTTTGTAAACGGATCAGCAAGATTGTCAGCGGTGGCAATCTTGGTGACAGTCACATCTCCACGTTGAACTATATCTCGGATTAGGTGATATTTTCGCTCTACGTGCTTTCCCTTTCCGTGGTTCCTTGGCTCCTTGGACTGAGCCACTACCCCACTATTATCACAATAAAGCGTAATAGGCGACAGCGACGCTGGTACCACCTCGAGTTCCATAAGGAACTTCTTGAGCCAAACAGCTTCCTTTGCGGCTTCACAAGCAGCCACATACTCAGCTTCTGTAGTTGAGTCTGCAATGCATTTCTGCTTAATGCTCCTCCAACTGACAGCACCACCTCCCAAGGTAAAGAGATGACCGGACGTCGACTTCCTCGAATCTTTATCTGACATAAAGTCCGAGTCAGTGTATCCCACTGGAATTAACTCACTACCACCGTACATAAGCATGTAATCTTTAGTTCTTCTCAAGTACTTAAGAATGTGCTTAACGGCTGTCCAGTGCTCTGGACCCGGATTCGACTGATATCTGCTAACCATGCCAACGGCAAAGCAGATATCTGGTCTAGTGCATAACATCGCATACATTAGACTTCCCACTGCAGAAGCATAGGGAACTCCTGTCATGCGATTCCTCTCCTCCTGTGTCTTTGGACACTGGTCCTTGGAGAACGCTAAACCATGCCTGAAAGGTAACAAACCTTTCTTCGAATTATCCATTGAAAACCTAGTTAGCACCTTATCGATATAACCAGCTTGAAATAATCCCATTATCTTTCGCTTACGATCCCGAAAGAGCTTTATCCCAAGAATATAGCTCGCCTCTCCTAGATCCTTCATATCGAAAGTACTAGCTAGCCAAACCTTGACCGTTGACAATGCCGCTACATCATTTCCAATGAGTAGAATGTCGTCAACGTAAAGCACAAGAAAAGCCACCACTTTTCCTTCACTCTTCTTGTATACACAAGGTTCATCCAGATTCTGTATGAAACCAAACGACTTGACCGCTTGGTCAAATCGGATGTTCCAACTTTTGGATGCCTGCTTAAGCCCATAAATGGACTTTTGCAACTTGCATACCAAGTTACCTTTCCGACCAGCTATGAACCCTTCTGGTTGTTGCATATAGATGTCCTCCTCAAGATTGCCATTCAAGAATGCAGTCTTGACGTCCATCTGCCAGATTTCAAAATCTAGGCATGCAGCAATAGATAAGAGTATTCTGATGGACTTGAGCATGGCTACCGGCGAGAAGGTTTCCTCATAGTCAATGCCCTCCCTCTGAGTATAACCTTTCGCTACAAGCCTAGCCTTAAAGGTCTCAACCTTTCCATCAGATCCTCTTTTCCTCTTATAGACCCACTTGCAGCCAATGGGTTTAATATTGGCTGGAAGTTCTACAAGATCCCAGACCTGATTGGAATCCATAGATTCCAATTCAGCCTTCATAGCTTTAATCCAATGAGCTGAATCAACATCAGCCATTGCCTCTTCGTAAGTGGTAGGATCAGATTCAGATTCTATGGAGACAGCTTCAAAAACTTCTCCTAAGAACATGTATCTATCAGGCTGGCTGATAATCCTCCCACTACGACGAGGTACCGGTGCGGAAATGGGTGAAGAAGTGGTGTTTTCTTGATTTATATCGTCATTAACTGCGGGTTGGACTGAGGGCTCTCCTTCTATCTCTCTAAGATCTATCCTTCCCTTAGGTTTATGGTTCATGATATAATCATTCTCTAAGAAAACAGCATTTGTACTAACAAACACTTTCTGTTCCCTTGGATCATAAAAATACCATCCATAAGTACCCTTTGGATAACCCACAAAGTAACATACTTCCGATCTAGAATCCAATTTGCTCATCTTTCCTTTGAGCACATGTGCCGGACACCCCCATATCCGGAGATGTTGCAAAGAAGGCTTGCGCCCAATCCACATCTCTCGTGGTGTCCTTGGAACAGATTTGCTTGGTACTAGATTTAGTATGTAAGCAGCGGTTTCCAAAGCATAACCCCAAAGGAATAATGGCAACTCAGAATAACTCATCATCGACCTAGTCATGTCTAAAAGAGTCCGATTCCTTCTCTCCGCTACACCATTTTGCTGAGGCGTACCAGGTGCAGTTAACTGTGACAGAATTTCATTCTGTATGAGGTGATCAATAAACTCATTAGAGAGGTACTCGCCACCTCGATCAGATCGAATGGTCTTGATATGTGTGCCCAATTGCTTCTCCACTTCAGCCCTAAACTCTTTGAACTTTTCAAAGGCTTCAGACTTGTGCTGCATTAGGTACACATATCCATACCTGGAGTGGTCATCGGTAAATGTTATGAAATACTCATAACCACCCCTTGCTCTAATATTTATTGGTCCACACATATCAGTATGAACTAATTCCAACAATGCATTGGTTCTATTGCCCTTTGCAGGAAAGGGCCTTTTGGTCATCTTACCCTCTAAACAAGACTCGCAGACTTCTATTGGTTCGAGAACCAAATCGCCTGAGACCCCTTCTTTGACTAGTCTGCCAATCCTATTTAGATTGATATGACCAAGCCTCATATGCCAAAGCCTTGTTGGATTAGTGGAAGGTCTCTTTCTTTTAGATGATACAGTTACCATTGAGTTATTAAGTTCCATACAAGAATCTTTAGAAATATTGGGAGTAATCACATACAAACCATTTGATTTAACACCAGAACATATAAAAGAACCATTTCTTTTAATCACAACTTCAGTTCCAAAATTAAAAGAATAACCATTATTCGATAAATTAGAAACTGAAATTAAATTACGTCTCATTGAAGGGACGTAAAGTACATCTGATAAAATCAAAACTTTATTGTCTAGAAATTCTAAAACTACGACTCCTATAGCAACCGCAGAAACGGTTGCGCTAGAACCTAGAGTAAGTACGATTTCCCCATCACTGCACTACCTGGTTGATCTGAACCCCTGCAATGAATTACAGATATGGTTAGTCGCACCAGAATCAATGCACCAAGTGTTTGAAGTATCCGTTATAAAACTTACTTCAATCACATGTGATTCAATCATACCTTGAACTCTTGTAGCTAAGAATTCTGGACAGTTCCTCTTCCAGTGGCCCTTCTCACCGCATTGGAAACACTTTCCTTTGCCTTGGCCACCCACCTTCCCTTTGCCCTTACCTTTTCCCTTAGATTTTGCAATCTTAGGGACCGGTCCAACACTTGAACCTCCAGTGCTAGCCTTCTTCTTCCCTTTCTTTCCTTTCGGCACAGATCGGGAAGAGGAAGCGCTTTTCTCAACGTTTAAAACGCTGCCCCCAGGTTTGATCACCCCTTCCGCTGCCAAAAGAGAACTCATCAATTCGCTCATTGAAAAATTCATTTGATTCATATTATAGTTAAGTTTAAATTGAGCGAATGAAGGCGACAGCGAATTGAGGATCATATCAACTTGGGTCTGTGCATCGATGTTGGCACTTAGGGTCTCCAGCTCGTTTAAATAACCAATCATTTTTAAAACATGTTCCTTGACTGGAGTCCCTTCCGACATCTTTGCACTCATTATCTTCTGCATAGCTACCTGTCTGGCAGGCCTGCCATGCTCCCCAAACATCTTTTTCAGGGATGTGATAATGTCACTGGCAGAATCATTCGATTGGAATTGATGTTGTAACACACCAGCCATTGAGGCCAGAATATAGCAACGAGCCATTCCATTCGACTTCTTCCATTTGTCGAACTCGCGTCTGGCAGCTGCCGAAGCATTTGCCGCGAGTTCTTCGGGGCATGGGGTGGTGAGGACATATATGTGATCCTCCGCAGTTAATACGATGTCAAGGTTTCGTTTCCATTCAGTGTAGTTGTTTCCAGTTAACTTGTTTTGAGTGAGTATGGTGGCAAGTGGACTAAATGCAGATCCAGACATTATGATTACTGAAAATCAAACAAACAAAATAAATATGGATATCAGAATTTGACAGTTTGAAATAAAAGAATCCTTTTAAAACTCTTATTTTAAAACAAAGTCGCCGGAATATTGAAACGAAAGAATAAAGCCTCCGTGTGGTGATCAATGTTCAATCTTTCGATTAATCATGACTTGTCCGCTATGCAACTCTTGCAAAACAAGTTATGACTCCCGAACCTTTTTGATCTCTAAGTTTCTAAATAATGCCCCGTGTGGGATCCCTTATCCATAGCTTAGCTAGTGTGTACCATTAACTAGGATCCAATCACAACCGTCTCAAGTAGCGCCTCCGTGTGGTGGTCACCCTCTAACACGTCTGATTGATCCTATCAATAGAAGTTCACATCTAGTAACCAATGAGTAATACACCCTCCGTATGGAATGATCACCCCTGACGAGGTGACACAGAATGCACCACTCATCTTACAGTGAACCGTTAATGGAAGATCGTGGGTGTAATTAATAAGACCCTCTCCCACTAGATTTAGTAAAAAAGGATTTTGCTTTTTGAGAAAATCTGTTTCTACACACTTCCCATAAACATCTAATGTTTACTAATGTGTTGAAAACGGTTTTTGAATTTTATTTTAGAAAACTTGTTTTGCGTGCATGCAACAATGTATTATACGCCAATCACAAACAAAGCACATAAAACAAAAAACTAAAATGAAATAAAAGACATCCAAACGATGCCTCTATCTCCCATGGCTCTATCTCCATAGAACCTGCTTTTGGTTTGATCGCCTCCAGCTCCATCTTCATGGACAACGGCTCCTTGCTCCATCTTCATGGATATTCTAATTCTATTACATTGAACCTATGCCTCTTTTGAAGCTTACAATTTATCTAGAAATAAAAATAGCAACAACAAAATAAAAGGCTAGGGAAACCGGTGCGACTTTCCTTTTCGTAGGATTGAAGTCGCAGCGCCCTTTACATATGCCTTAAAACCAAACCAAACTTAAAACAACACACCAATCTAAAACATTCAAACACAAAATTAAATGCTCTTGGCGACATGGGAGATAGCGACTAACTTTTGCTGCAAAAGGTTAGTTGAACACACATCCACGCATATATATAACAAAATATAACTATTGGAACTCTCAATTGATTCACACAGTATATAAACTCTTTACATACTGAATCAGAACTCAAAAAACAGCATCTAACTTCTCTGTCACAGTTCGATCGATCGAAGCCCGTTCGATCGCTCGAACCTTCGATCGATTGAACATTGTTCAATCGCTTGAACATTCTGTTTCACATAATGATTTGAAAATTTTACAGAATACGTTAAAATTAAACTTTTAATTTCAAAATACTTTTTAAAACTGTGAAACAAAGATCCTGACAAAGAGTCTGTCTCGATCGATCGAACTCTGTTCGATCGATCGAACAACAGAAGGTTTCGATCGATCGAAACCTGTTCGATCGCTCGAGTACAGAGCGTTCGATCAATCGAGACTACTTCGATCGATCGAACCTATCTTGCATCCAATGCAATCACAGATTTGTATACTGCTGCGATAACACTGCAGAAACAGATCTGTGACGATGCAGTTTCGAAAGCAGTTCTAAAATCAACATGCAAATCAAAATAGTGTTCCAAAAAACGCATCTATGGATCCAAACGAACGTGGCTCTGATACCAATTGAAGGAAAAACAGGTTTAAATGGAAAGTTTAAACGCGCAGTGGAAAAATCAAGTTATGAAACTTTATTGGCATGCCCGGATCTACTACTCGTCAATTCTACAGATGCGCACAAGAGGGGACACGAGTTATACCTTAGTGTCTTGAACCCAATTCTGATCTTCAACTTCCAGCAGCCTCCACTAGATGATCTTCACCCTTATGACTCCTGCGGATGCCTGCCAGAAAGACTAGGGTTGGTGGGAACCCTAATGGAGAGGATAGAGAAGGTTTTGGGACTCCAAAACAGTTTCTGCAGCTTCTGACGTTCAAAACGACGAACAACTTTTTCCAGAACGCAGCTGCCCTATTTATAGATTCCCAGAACCGACCTAGACTTCGAGCGATCGAAGTGCCTTCGATCGATCGAACCATCTTCGATCGATCGAACCTGCAGACTTCAATCGATCGAGATATCTTCGATCGATCGAACCTGTCTGGACATCATCCTCAAGCATCTTTCCAAGCATCCTGGCGGAGCTAAGAGTGGGACCTCCTAGGCTCTTTATTGTTGGCTCAGACCAGTTTGTTAATTACCATGACCAAACTCTTTGATCAGCAAACTAACTAACTGGTCAGTTAACGTTTACTCCACTATAAAACGATAACTGAACTCCAACGCAAAAGAACATATCCGAAGCGATAACTAGACTTGTATGTTGTACTAATGTCCCTCTACCTCTAGCATTCGTAATCATATTCAGGTAGTCGGATAACTGTTACTATCAACCTGAATCATGATTACTTCTTGTATTCCTTGAGTCCCATTCACCTCTCATGATTACCAAACATGTTGATAACTCTTATCAACAAGACTGCAGTACTCAGTAATCGACTTGGTGACATTCTCAAGGGAATGCTTACTCTGAATTAGAGGGTAGATTCTATCTTGACAATATATGTTCACAACCCTATGAACATGACATACCCAAGATACCCAGGTGTTGATCTTCTGTAGACCTCACTGATTGGTAAGTCAAAGCAGTCATATCCACAGTCTGTGTTCATAATCGCCTCAAGATTGAGAACACGTACCTTATACAAGTTATGAGTTCCTATCGACTGATTGACAGCTTTGAGTGTCAATAGGAAAGCTCAGGTCCGTCAATGCACTATAAGCACTAGCATATTAACCAAGAGTCACACTCTAGTGATTGAGATTTATCACTCCATCCAATGGTAGTTAATGATGCTACAGTGTATACCTGATGAGATATCCAGTCTCATCATCCACTGTGACAAGCTTTAAGTATCAAAGAATAGTAATTCGTATCTCATTGTATGTATCTCATACACACACGAAATACTTACTATGATACTTATGGATTAAACAATCATCTCATGAAAGAAACATACATAATGAAATGTAAAGCTGATATCCATATATTAAAAAGTCAATGTCTAATACATAAAGTAATGGTTTGAGGGCACAAACCCAACATAAACTACTATCTATCTTCAGGTCTTCAGCTAGCGTACGGATAGGCGTCAGCATAACTGGCATCAGTGGGGCCATTCTCTACGTAACTCCCTTCAGGGTAATCATTATCGCCATAAGTTCCGTCATCTGCATTGTAAAGGACAGGGTAGTCTGGACGGGGAATGTCCAGGCAATAAAGGCCGTCAGCTTGTTGAAAGCTGAGTGAGCACTAACTAGCACAGTCTCATAGAAATGACATAATTACCATTATGAACAATATATGACAGTGATACTAAATATATATTCCTCATTCATTATTCAGACATATCATTAATCGATTCTTATCAATTCCCACTCTAAGACTGATTTCACAATACCCACTGACTATCTCGAACTGATTATATCAGCACAACATACCAGTGCTCTTGTTCACCGCTATACCGCTTTTAAGAACTCTTGCGAGCACCCATACATTGTTCTCATAAAACGACTGGTCCATGGATGTACCCATACTCTTGTTCACCGCTTTTAAGAACTCTTACTGTTCACCGCTTTTAAGAACGCTTGCGAGTACTGTACATACATAGCTCTGGTAATTCAAATCATGGGCGTGCCACATCTACTCTTGTTCACCGCTTTTAAGAACTCTTACTGTTCACCGCTTTTAAGAACTCTTGCGAGTACTGTGCACCCATAATTCTCACGATCCTGATCAAATCCTTGACATACACTTATCGGATTCAACCTGAGCAAATCATCAGCTCGACTCACACAACCTTGAACATACAAATCCTCTTACTGACTCACTTCTCACTTATCCAATACTACCCAGTATTATCATCTCAACTTACTACGTTATCGCGTCGTACTATTTCTAGCGTTCCTAACCCGACTACGTTACTCACCATATTATCTCAATCTCGTTATCGTATCCCATTACCTCCGTAATCCATAATATCGCATAATAGGAACATGAAACAACAATTAAACAACTACGCACTATGCATTATAAACTGAAAGGAATACATTCATGTTCTGCTCGGGTTCGATCGATTGAGGTCCTCTCGATCGATTGAGGAAAAGTGATGTTCGATCGATTGAAGTCTTCTCGATCGATCGAAGTGAAGGTAGTCTCGATCGATTGAAGTATTCTCGATCGATTGAGACTCAGGGATGTTCGATTGATTGAACTCAGTTCAATCGATTGGGGCTCTGATGTTCGATCGATTGAACTCAGTTCGATCGATCGAACTTCGTCTTCCACAGATTCTGCCTGTGAACGTGCAGAATGTGCTAGGGGTGTTTGGATTATAATTTATACGTCCAGAATATGTAAAACATCATAACTAAGTTACCGAGTGAGTTTGGAACTCACAAAAAGTCATAAGGGCGCGTTTGGCTAAGCTTTAGCTCCGAAGCTTTAATGGCGGCCTCTCTCTCTCGCCTTGTCTCTGTCTCTCTCTGTCTCCTTCTGTCTCCTTCCCTCTTGTTGTTCTTCTTCTTCTTCTTCTGTTCTTCTTCTTCTCCTCTGTTGAGTATATATATATATATATGTGTGTGTATATAGATATATATATATATATATGAGGATGTATGTGTATATATATATAAACACACACTCATAATCTCTCCCAAATCACAAGAGTTCAGCAAACCCACCACACACACGAATGCAGTGTATATATAGGAGAGGATGGGGTGCAGGTGGCCGTTTCTGCGCGAAAACTGGGATTCAAATCATTACACGTTCGATCGATCGAAGTATGTTCGATCGCTCGAACTCAGATCGGTCAGGTTAGATCGATTAAAAACAGTTTGATTGATTGAAGTGGGGACCACGTATTAAATTTATGTCGGTAGGGTTTCGATCGCTCGAAAAGGGTTCGATCGCTTGAACTTGGAGTGCTCGATCGCTCGAACGAGTTTCGATCGATCGAAGATTAAATTGCATGAATGGTCAAGGAAAGTATATAGAATCTCTCTGCATTAAATATTATTGAAAATACGGGGTATTACATTAGAGCACAAAATTAAAAAGAGAAAAAGAAAAAAGAGCTCGCTAGGATGAAAACCCGAAAGGGCGCCTAGGCAAAAGTTAGAGCAAAAATAATATGCGTGTTGATTTCAAAATCCGAATCCTAGCCAGTCAAAATCATGAAGAGAATATGAGATAGTGAGGTAGAGAAAAGAAAGGAAAGAAAAAAAAAAGAGAATAAATAAGATTGAGAATTCTTGAGCACTTCAAAGTATATCATTAGTACATGAAGGCTTTGTGTTGTTCTCAACAAAGAAAAGAGATTGGAAATGAAAAGAGAGATTTGAAAGTATCAATTAGTCTCAAAATTTTGTGAGAGGCTCAATAAGTGAGTCTAAAACAATGCAAAGATATCTTTGAGGAAAATAAAGAGTGATCTGGAGGGCTGAAATTGCTTTGTGAGTATGATAGGGAATGATTAAAACATGATGTATTATGAGAGTTGTAAAGATTAACTGGCTAGTGAAAATGTGAGAAGAATCAACCGCCAAAAAAAAAAAAAAAAAAGATGCATAAAAGGTAGAAGTAGTTCATGTTCTCATCATCCTGTTCAAAAGCTACCACAAGGAATCTGTTTTAGAAAATCTGCCCAAGAAAGAGCATCCATTGGACCCATATGGAAACATGGCTCGAAAAGCCCACAAATTCTTGAAGCCTTATTCTTTCAATACCTCCAGAGTTGATGAACTACGTTTTTGACCTGATTCCCACTCGGGGATACGTAGGCAGCCTACTCGGTTCGGTCATCACCCTCGCCATCTCATGGCATCTTTCTTTCAGGCCTTAGCCGAACTACTTTGGACCTGATTCCCGTTTAGGGATAAGTAGGCGAACCTTCCAAGGTTCTCGGTCCATAACCATCCCTAAACCATGAGCATCACCCTTTGTGCCTTTGGTTTCCTTTCTTCAGACTAGGGGCAAACTTGCGTAAGTTTGCCCGAAACCACATCTATATCGCCAAACCAGGGGCAAACTTCGTTTGCTGAACACCTCATTTAATCCCAAAAGCAATGCCTCCGAGTCCTACTCAAACTAGGGGCAAACTTCGTTTGCCAAAATCCCTCTATGTCAGAGAAAAGTTCTTGAGTAATCGAGTTTGTTTTGAATGGATTGAAATAGATTGTCTTTTATTCTCTAAGCTAAAGCACTAATCTGAAGCACACTCTGGATAGGCAAAGAATCAGCTAACTCAAAAAGAGAACCTTCAAAGTTTAGATTTGTCGAAAAAATACTAACATTGTAAGATGATGAATAAATGAAAGGTAAGATGATACATTGTTCACGATGAAAGCACATTGATTCATAATAATATAGAGTTTGAGTCAGTCGCTTGTGTAATCACTTCGTCAAGATTGTCCCCCCTTGATGAGTCAATAATGGTCTCAATTGTGTGGGTTTAAGATGATGAATAAAGATTTGAAGAGTCTCCATGAGTATCCCAAGAGCAATGCAAGCAGGATTTTTAAACACTATCATAACACAATGCTAAAGCAGAAATATGAAGGGTCCAAGACTAGGGGCATAGGTGGCTTCCCTCTTTTAAAAAAAATAAAAATAATAAAAATAATAATAATAATAATAATAATAATAATAATAAAAATCATCATTTTACTTATTTCAAGGGTCCGCAGACGCAGGAAAGCATTTTCTCCAAAGCCCACTTTCGTGGCAATTATCTTCGAAAGCCCATTCATACGACACCCTCTCATCCAAAACCCACTTTTGTGGTGACCACCATTATAAGCCCACTTTTGTGGCGACCTCATCATAAGCCCATTCATATGGCATCCTCTCATCAAAAGCCCACTTTCATGGTGACCACCATTATAAGCCCACTTTTGTGGCGACCCCATCATAAGCCCATTCACATGGCACTCTTTCATCGAAAGCCTACTTTCAGGGCAACTCTCGTTATAAGCCCATTTATGTGGCAGTTTCATCCATGAAAGCCCACCCCGGTGGCACTCTTTTAGCCAAGCCAACGCTCATGGCAAGTTCATGCACATAAGCCCACTTTGTGACAAACATACCTCATAAGCCCACTTCCGTGGCAAATCCACACTCATGACAAGCTCATCCAAATGAGCTCATTTCAGTGTCAAAGCTCCTCGTCAGTCCAGCACAAGTCATTAGCATCATCATTATCATCATCATCATCATCTTTATTAATTAATCAAGTACTTGAGCCTTATTCGGCTCCTTTGATTCGTTGAGTCTTTATGACTTCGATTTTGCAAAAGTTCAAAATTCTTCAAGTCTGCGTGACTCCGTGTTTGTAAAATGTGAATTTTTGAGTCCGTAGGAATTCGTGTGTGTAAAATATTGAATTCTTGAGTCTGCGTGACTCCATTTGTGTAGAATATGATTCTTGAGTCTGCGTGACTCCGTTAATATAAAAGAATGAGTTCTTGAGCCCGCGTGACTTCATATATGTAAGATATGATTTTTTTTAGTCCGCGTGAATCTGTGTGTGTAAAATTTTGAGTTCTTGAGTCCGCGTGACTCCGTGTTTGTAAGATAAGAATGTTTCGAGTTCGCGTGACTCCGTATTTGTAAAAAAAGATTTTTGAGTTCGCATGACTCCGTTTTAAAAAAAAAAATGATGAATTTTTGAGTCCATGTGACTCCGTGTTTGTGAAATGTGAATTTTTAAGATCATATGGCTCCCCTTTTGTAAAATGTGAATTCTTTAAGTCAGTGTGACTCCCCTTTTGAAATAGAAAATGTTTTGAGTCGAATTGACTCCCTATTCGGAGATAGAAATTCGTTCGAGTCTGATTGACTCATGATTTTTGGAAATAAGAAATTCTTAAAGTCCGATTGATTCCTGATTTGTTGAAATAGAATTCGTTTTGAGTCTGATTTGACTCCTAGTTTTGTGAAATTGAATTTGTTTCGAATTCAACTAACTCCTGATTTTAGAATTCGAATAGAATTATGTCTGACTGACTTCTCGATTTTGGGAATTGAATTGAATTGAGTCTAATTGACTCCCGGTTTTATGGAATTGAGTTTGTTTCGAATCCAATTGACTCCTATTTTTAGAAATTTGAAATTCTTTGAGTCTAATTGACTCCCGATTTTGTGAAATTGAATTTGCTTCGAGTCCAATTGACTCCTGTTTTTAGAAATTTGAAATTCTTTAAGTATGATTGATTCCTGATTTTAGAAAATTGAATTTAATTGAATCTGATTGACTAAATGATTTTAGAAGGTGAATTTATTTGAAATGAGTTTGATTGACTCCCGATAAGTGGAATTTGAATTCGAAATTGAGTCAAAGTGACTCTTGATTGGGCAAATTTTTTTATTTGAGTCTGATTGACTCCTGATTTTAAAAGAATGAATTGAATTGAGTTTAGTTGATTTTAAGAAACTAAGTTGAATTGAGTCTGATTGACTCTTGATTTTAAAAGAATGAAATGAATTGAGTTTGGTTGATTTTAAGAATCTAAGTTGAATTGAGTCTGATTGACTCTTGATTGTAGGAAAATTGAATAAATTGGAGTCTGATTAACTCCAGACTTCTGAAAATTGATTTGATTAGGAGTCTAATTGACTCCAATTTTGGACAATTGAATAAATTGGAGTCTGATTGACCCCGGACTTTTGAAAATTGATTTGATTAGAAGTCTAATTGACTCCAATTTTTGGAAAATTGAATAAATTGAAGTCTGCTTGACTCCGGACTCTTGAAAATTGATTTGATTAGGAGTTTGATTTACTCCGAATTTTGAGAATTAGAGTAAATTGGAGTCTGATTGACTCCGGGTCTTTGAAAATTGATTTGATTAAGAGTCTATTTGACTCCTGATTTTGGAAAATTGAATAAATGGGAGTTTGGTTGAATCTAAGCTAATTTGAGTCTGATTGACTCCTGGTTTTAGAAGAAAGAATTGACTCGAGTCCGAAAGACTCCGATTTTGAGAAGATGAGTTGATTTCGAGTTTGAATGACTTCGAAATTTTGGAAATTGATTTGGTTCGAGCTTGATTGGCTCCGATTCTTTGGAAATTTGTTAAATTAGAACCTGATTAACTCCGATTTTGGAAAATTAAATAAATTGGAGTAAGTTTGAAGTTTAATCTGATTAAGAGTCTGATTGATTCCGGGATTTGCGGAAGCATGTATTCAACCGAAGTCTAATTGACTCCGAACTTTGAAACCTGATTTGACTTAAGTCTGATTGGCTCCAATTCTTTGAAAATTGATTCGATTTGAGCCTGATGGGCTCTGATTCTTTAAAAGTTGATTTGACTTGAGCCTAATTGGCTCCGATTCTTTAAAAAATTGATTTGATTCGAGCCTGATTGGCTCTGATTCCTTGAAAATAGATTTGAATTGAGCCTGATTGGCTCTGACTCTTTGAAAGTTGGTTTAATTTGAGCCTGATTGGCTCCAATTCTTTGAAAATTGATTCAAATTGAGCCTGATTGGCTCTGATTCTTTGAAAATTGATTCGAATTGAGCCTGATTGGCTCTGATTCTTTGAAAATTGATTTGGTTTGAGCCCGATCGGCTCCGGAACTTTGAAGTTGATTTGACTTGAGCCTGATTGGCTCCGATTCTTTGAAAATAGATTTGAATTGAGCCTAATTGGTTTCAACTCTTTGGAATTTGATTTGATATGAGAGTCTTGTTTGATTCTGGAACTTTGAAAATTGATTTGGTTCGACTCCAGGTTAGGAGAAAATTCAGCCGACTTTAATATGATTGATCTTCGATTTCGAAAATTAAAAGCAAATATGAATCCAGGTGTTTCCAGGTTTAGGAAAGTTAATTCGAAATTTAATCAGCTCCTGAAAGTTAGGAATTATGAATTGAACCAAGTCAACTTTGATTTTACTTGGTGAGGCAGTAAATTTGCATCTCATCTTTCAGCGTGCTACCTGATTCGGCTTAGCCGATCAGATGATTTTGGAAGATTATGGAGCGTAAGGCATGAAGCGGCTCAATCTTTCAGCGTGCTACCTGATTCGGCTTAGCCGATCAGATGATTTTGGAAGATTATGGAGCGTAAGGCATGAAGCGGCTCAATCTTTCAGCGTGCTACCTGATTCGGCTTAGTCGATCAGATGATTTTGGAAGATTATGGAGCGTAAGGCATGAAGCGGCTCAATCTTTCAGCGTGCTACCTGATTCGGCTTAGCCGATCAGATGATTTTTGGAAGATTATGGAGTGTAAGGCATGAAGCGGCTCAATCTTTCAGCGTGCTACCTGATTCGGCTTAGCCGATCAGATATTTTGGAAGATTATGGAGCGTAAGGCATGAAGCAGCTCAATCTTTCAGCGTGCTACCTGATTCGGCTTGGCCGATCGGATGATTTTGGGAGATTATGGAGCGTAAGGCATGAAGCGGCTCAATCTTTCAGCGTGCTACCTGATTTGGCTTCGCCGATCGGATGATTTTGGGAGATTATGGAGCGTAAGGCATGAAGCGGCTCAATCTTTCAGCGTGCTACCTGATTGGCTTAGCCGATCGGATGATTTTGGGAGATTATGGAGCGTAAGGCATGAAACGGCTCAATCTTTCAGCGTGCTACCTGATTCGGCTTAGCCGATCGGATGATTTTGGGAGATTATGGAGCGTAAGGCATGAAGCGGCTCAATCTTTCAGCGTGCTACCTGATTCGGCTTAGCCGATTGGATGATTTTGGGAGATTATGGAGCGTAAGGCATGAAGCGGCTCAATCTTTCAGCGTGCTACCTGATTCGGCTTAGCCGATCGGATGATTTTGGGAGATTATGGAGCGTAAGGCATGAAGCGGCTCAATCTTTTAGCGTGCTACCTGATTCGGCTTAGCCGATCGGATGATTTTGGGAGATTATGGAGCGTAAGGCATGAAGCGGCTCAATCTTTCAGCGTGCTACCTGATTCGGCTTAGCCGATCGGATGATTTTGGGAGATTATGGAGCGTAAGGCATGAAGCGGCTCAATCTTTCAGCGTGCTACCTGATTCGGCTTAGCCGATCGGATGATTTTGGGAGATTATGGAGCGTAAGGCATGAAGCGGCTCAATCTTTCAGCGTGCTACCTGATTTGGCTATGGAGTATAAGGCGCAGGACGCATCTCAATTAATCAGACGATTCTCATATGCATATGAAATGTATATACATCAGTCATAATGTTCCTAGAGTAAGACGGTATCATAATAGGATGATTCGATGTATATGGTGCATTTCTGATAATAGGAAGAGTAACGTGACTCGGGATCATCACGTTTGAGAGCATAAGGTATAAGATTGCATGAGCATGTGCATCACGATGAGATAGGTGCATTCATCTGTGTAACTACCTGCGTTGGTGTATTGTTGTCCTTTGCCCAAACTACGTCCTGGTCTGATTCCCATTGGGATACGTAGGCAGCTCACCCTTGAGCACGACCAGCATTTGGCTATCTGCACACCCGATTTTGCAACGCACTTTTGTTTTTTTTACCTGGATTCGACTATTTGTTCAAAGGCTTGTCTTTCACACAGGCTTTGACATTCGCTTGTGATATGCGTTGTTTCACGAGCTCTGTCAAAGAGGGGCAAACTGTAGACACCCCAATTTTGACCAAATGTCAAATCCAGGGATTGGTTACCTCTCAAAGACCGATGATGATGATGTCCGTGACATTCGAGGATTTTCCCAAGAAATTCAAAATCTTCAAGAAAAAATTTTAGAAAATAATAAAAATGATAAAGGGAGAGGATCCAGGCATTCGGGAGGGAAACCTGAACGACGAAGAACGTGTGAGAAACCCAGTCTGGAAATCCATTTTAGTTTAAAGAAAAAAAAAAGGAGAATTTATAAACAAAAACAAAAAAAAAAGAAAGAAAGAAAGAGGGAGTTTCCTTGAAAAAAAGGAAGGACAAAATAAATGAAAAGATTTTTTTTGAAAAAAGATAAAATACAAAAAAAGAAATAGTATATTCAAAAATATACCATGCACATGGTTGATACCATGCACATGGGGGATCTTAATGCAAATATATACATACATAAAATAAAAATAATTTTACACCAACATACTTTTGAAAAATCAAAAAGAGGGACAAAATTCAGTTAGTCCCGGCACGCGGAAAACGCGGCGGCACTCACTGAGTGCCGCGCCGGCACTCAGCAAGTGCTGCCCGGCACTCAGTGAGTGCCGCCGGCACCCAGCGAGTGCCGCTGGCTGTAACAGACTGCATCTTCTCACATGTTCTAGAAGAAAACCTTGCACATGGGTTTCCACCCGAATTTACCCATCTATCCCTGGAATAAAGGTCTATATAAACAAAACCTCTTCTTCCATTTTGAGGGACTTGAACTTGAAAATCAAGAGATAGATATATACAAGAATCATATAGATTTTTAGAGAGAGGGAAGAAGAATTTCTTGAAGAGCTTGAAGAATTTGAAGAATCTTGAAGAGAATTTGGGAAATCTTGGGAGATCCTCACAAGAAGTTGAAGAAATACTTGAGGTCCTAGAGGTAACCTCTTAATCCTTGATAGAATTAGGACCATTCAATCACAAGTTCATAGTTCTAGGAGCTTTTTCACATTTTCAAAACCTCTCTTCTTATCCCATTTCATCACACACCACCAAGAACTTGTGATTGAATCTCATGACATTTCATCAATTTGGATGCAATTAGCTTTGGGTTTGAGACAAATTCAACTTTAAAGAGTTTGTATTCTTAGTCTTCTAAGTAATCCTTGATTTTCCTTATTTCTATTTCATTAAAAAGGTGCATGAGATCTTCCATATCTCATTGAACCTCTTTGAGTTGGATTATTAATTTCCTATGATCTTATGATCTATATGGAGATTAGAATGAATCATAGTCTTAATCTACATATAATTAGAGTGAGATTCAAGTCTTAATCCATGACTTGAACCTCTTCATTAAGAAATCTTATGGAATCCTTACTATATTCCAATGAGGTTTGAGTAGATTTTAATTTTATTTAGTCTTCAATGACCATCAAATGGTAGAAGAAGTAGTTTGGTTTGAGTCCCAACTTCATGTTTTAATAGTTGAGGCCAATCAACAAACTTGAACTAGCAAGACAAAAACAGTAGGTTCACAAACTGTTTTTGATCAAAGATTTTTAGTTTAAGATCTAACCGTTGAAATCAAGTGAAACCAACGGGAAAATATCAGTAACACATTGTTTTACCACTGTGATTTTTGTTTTAGCAAGATTTTGGGATTAGAGATGTTTGATCATGATTTTTGTGAGCTAATCACAATCTGTCCAGAGTTCTAAAATGCTTTCAGAATAATAAGTATGTTTTGAAATTAATAAATCAGAACCCTAATAAAGTTTTCGGGGTCTAAAATAATTTTTTATAGGTACCTTAATGTGTTAGGAAGGTACCCTAAAAAGATCTAAGTGTTTCTCATTTTTTTACTATTTTTAGAAAATCATACAAGATCTCTGGACAGAGAGTTGCAGAATCCTGAGTGAGGTCTAGTATTTTTCATATTCCCGGAGATCTAACCGTTGAAACCTTGATTTTCTTTTTGGGTTAGAAACTAGACTCACAGAGGCATAATATATCGAAAAATCAGTAAGATCCAACCATTGAAAGTATTTTATTTGCATTTTTGAACGTCGGGTTTGCTCTCTGTAAATCACAAAAAAAAAATTGCTATTGTTTTGTCTAACCTTATTTGTTTCAACTTAGATAGTCTCCTAATGGCTTAGGACTCAAACCATGTTTTGAATAATGATAATTTAGATTAAACCCAGAGGCTAAGTGATCCAAATTAGTGAATAAATTCATATCTTATTATTGTTCATAATCATTCATTCATTCATATACATTGATGCTTATAGTTAGAAATAGTTCTTGGACAAAGTTGGGCTTAATTGATTTTAATTGAACATGACTTAGGATTGATTACCTTTTGATATTATATCTAGTATGAGGCATGTGTACTAACCTTTGTTTTGTAGCGCTTTGAGGTACAATTTCTCAACCCTTCTCTAGTTTAATTTACTTCATTGATTTTAATTGATTTTTCAACCTCATGTGCGACACCTTAGCTTAGGTTTTGCCTTATGTGTATATATGTGTTAGAGACCTTTCTTAGGTTTATTTTTGCATGCATTGCACGTTTGATATTCGCGGCCGGATCCCGGGTATGTTTTCTAGTTCTCTATTACATATCATGATGTTTGCTAGTTGAATTATGTGACTTATGAATGATATTTTACCGTTAGCAATTTTGCACCCTTTCAACATGCTTGTGTTATGTATACCTATATATATATTAATTGAGGGCATGCTTAGATTAATAACTTGATTAAAAAGGATGTTGAGTAGAGGCCTATCGTGAGATAGGATGAAAGGGGGTGTTTTAGTCCGCCGGGCTCCTTCCCCTTTCATTCCATAATCCCCGGACCCAGTTTATCTTTGGTTTCGCAAAAAGATCAGTTTGCTTTTAAAATGGTTTCTTAATTTTCCTTTTAAAAATTAAGTGGCGACTCTTGGTATTTGAATATGAAGATATTTGTTTTAAAAGTGGGTAAAATTTGAAAACCTGCGATATCCACACCAGGCAAAAAAGACCGTCAGTTTACTGAGAGCTGAGTGAGTATAAACTAACAAGGTACCAATTATCTGAAAGTAAAACAAGCGTATGCAGACACGAGGTACATTTTATTATAACAATATCTTCGTCCTTTATCCAACGTCGTTAACCAACTTTTGTCATTTGTTACTCGAAGACTGATGATCAACATACTCTCTAGAAAGAACAGACTCAATCGTATCACATATATAGACATACCATTTTTCTGTCCATTGCTTATTAAGGATATAAACCATCCAGTGCATTCATGGACACCACGTCGATCCATCCCCCGCTCGTTAAGGATATAAACCATGCACCGCATGTCAGGGATACAACGTTTTGAACAACAGCATATCAAATCTATTGCCACGACTTCTCGATATACATATACTAGTGATCCCCATCCACCGCTCGTTAGGGATATAACCCATCCACCGCTCGTTAAGGATATAACCCATCCACCGCTCGTTAAGGATATAACATGGATCATCTTGCTACCTTAGGGTTACATGGTCCTGCCCACTGCTCGTTAAGGATATAACCCATCCACCGCATGTAAAAGCATGTCATGACCAAGTGTCCGCCCACGTACCATTCCCAGAGCTTATCAAACCTACTTAGGTTATGCACTATCATTGATACATGACTTCCCACTGTGGCCTGACTACTCGGATTAAAAGAAACAGGAATCAAACTCACACATAAACCGCATAGTATCTCACGTCATTATTTTAATCCATTATTCTTAATCATACTTAACTTTGTTATCACATTATCCCTGATCAACCCAAAAATTGCATAACAGAAGTCCGAATCGAGAAACGAACAATTGAACCCTTAATATAATAAATAGGCAAAAGAATCCATGTTCTGCCAATACCAATCGATTGGGAAAAGTTCCAATCGATTGAAACAAAAATCATAACAATCGATTGAGGAAACTGACAATCGATTGGGTCTAAAATAATGTCAATCAATTACTAACATTGGCAATCGATTGGGATGTCAATCGATTGGAATTCTATCCAATCGATTGGGTCCAGACTGATGGCAATCGATTGGTAATTATGCCAATTGATTGGCACTTCGTCTTCACCAGCAGATTATAAAAACAGCATATATAAACGTAATACTTATGCATATTACACATCTAAACCTTATAATAACTTATATAAACTTCATATAGAGGGACCAAGTGAGTTAGGACTCACCTAAAGGTGTGTTTGGCTTGTGTGAGTTTGAAAAACTCCAAGCTTTCTCTTTCTCTCTCTCTCTCTCTCTCCTCTTCTCTTGCTTTGTCCAGCTCTCTCTCCTTCCCTTTCTTTCCTCTTCTTCTTCCTGTTCTTTCTTCTGCTTCTTCTCTGCTTCCAAGGCAGTGTGTGTATATGAGTATCTATATAGATATAGTTATATGGATGTAAGTGTATGTGTATATATATGATATACAAACTCTCTCTTTCTCAAGAACTGAACAAATAGCCCCAAGGCCTGAAATGAATTCATATATATAGAGGTTTGAGAGTGCCACACGTTCAAAGCTCAAGAAAAGAAGAAAACTTGTCTCGGTTTATGCCAATCGATTGGTAAAGATGGAAATCGATTGGTAACAGATATTTGAAGGCAATCGATCGGTATGTTGCGATGTCATAACTTTTAGTTGTAGAATGGCAATCGATTGAAAACAAAGGCAATCGATTGGTATCCGAAAAGTGGCAATTGATTGGGGAAACAATCCAATGGATTGGTAACCAAATTTTACCAAAAGGAAGAAAAGTTTATATACGTAAATAGAACGAGGTTTTATTTATTAATACTCTCCAGAAATTCAGGGTATTATAGATATACACTTTCTTACCACTACATGGAGAGGAGAGGCTGCTTCTAAGTTTTGAACTAGTGACGCTATTACACGCGTATTTGTATGTCTATATAACCATTATTGAACTTTTTTTGGGTATTTCAAATTACATAGGGAAGGTACATTTGTTTGTATGGCAGAGAGGACATCAAGTAGTGTCACAGCTTGGTCCTACAATAGCAGACCAAAGCCTGTGGCACGCCACCGAGGCTAAACCAATTTATTGATGTTCCCAAAAATTAGTTTTAAGAACACACAGTAGAAAACAAAACAATTCATTTTAAAACTAGCAGTCCAATCGACTGGGTCGGGGCCCCAGTTGACTAACTTGGAGTTTAAAGAGAATAAGAAATCTCCAGTAGCCCACTCCAGTCGACTAACTCCTCGGTCCGGTCGACTGATGCCTCAATTGTTCAGTCGACTAGTGTAGACACCCCAATTTTGACCGGCCGTCGAATTTAGGAGAGCGTCACCTCCACGTCCAATGATGACAATGACCGAGAAATTCGAAGTATTCCAAGCTCTTCAGAAAATTCTCCAAAACGCGATAAAATTTCACAGAAAGACGGAAATACCAGGTATTCAGGAGAATTCAGATATAAAACACAACTTTTGGAAAAGATATTCAAAAATAATTTGTTTCAAAAAGAGAAAAGACCTTAAAAGGGAATTTTAGTCAAAACCGGCACACGGCAGGTATCCGCGGCACTCGGTGACTGCCGCACGGCTGTCACAGAGTGCCGTGCCGGCACTTGTCAAGTGCCGCCGCAGGTTTCTGACTGCCGTTCGCTTCCAAAGTCTGTATTTTGTAGAGCAATACGTATGCGCATGAGAATAAGAACAAAAACTGATAAAGTAAGACTGACAAAGTTGCGGCAATCCATTAATTGCCGCGGCATTTGGTGAATGCCGCGCGGCAGTCATGAAGTGCCGCAATGGCATTTGATGAATGCCGCAGCGGTAGTCACGGACTGCCGCGTCAGTGTCTGGACTGCCGCGCTGGACAGCAGTCTGCATAATTTCAGAAAGTACACATTGTACCAACTAATGAGGGAATTACACCTGTTTTTTACTCCGAAATTCACCAAAAATACCTGGTAATTTTGCTTATAAAAGAGAAGGGATCTTCCTAAAAGAGGAGAGACCAAGAAGAACACCAAGAGACATATTGGGAGAGAGAGCATATACTTCCATTTCACCAACATTTTTTAGAGAAAAAAAAGTGTTTAGAGAATTAGAGAGAAGAGCTTGGAAGATCTTCAAAGAAAAGAAAACTTTGAGGATAATTTGGAGGTGATCCTCTAACCATAGATTATTAGCTTATCTTTTCTTCTCATCTCTAGTCTTAAAATCTTTCATTATTTTCTTTGTTCCTCAAGTAAACTTAGGAGTTTCTTTTGTTTCCATGTTATTTTCTTCCATTCCCTTGTTTATTTTCTTCTCTTGAAGGTCTTAGAGATCTTCAATATCTCTTTTGACCTCTAGAGCATGATCTTTTGAACCCTATGTAGGCTTGTGCTTCACATAGGAGTCAAAGTTTGATCAATACTTCATAAGAGGCTCCAAGTCCACACCCATGATTTGGATCTTCTAAACTTGATGTCTTGAGGAATCCTTTCAATATTCCTTTAAGACTCATGAGTCATGGTCATGTCCCCCCTCTCCAATGACCATTAAAATGGTAGGAGAATGTAGTTTTGAAGTCTAAACCCATCTCCATGGTTTAGATTTCCCTATCTTATAGATTTCATGAAGTCTATCCATATTTCATTTGAAATCTATGAAGAATAAAGGTTTGTAGTCTCCCATGACCATCAAATGGTAGGAGAAATGGTTTGGTTCAACTCAACTTCATAGTTTAATAGTTGGAGTTACCAAATAAAAGTTGAACTAGCAAAATAAAAACAGTGAATCCACAAACTGTTTTTGATCAAAGATTTTTAGTTCGAAATCTAACCGTTGAAATTAAGTGAAACCAACGGGAAAGTGTCAATAACACATTGTTCTACCACTGTAATTTTTGTTTTGAGGTGGTTTCATGTTTAGAATGGTTTGATCATGGTTTTTGTGAAGCAACAATAATCTGTCCGGAATTTCAGAATAGTTTCAGAACAGCAACACTCTTTTGAAATAATTAAATCAGAGTTCTAACAAAGTTTCTATGACCCAAAATAATTTTTTCCAAGTAGATTAATGTGTTAGGAAGTCACTCTAAAAAGAACAAAGCAATTCTGATTTTTTTACTATTTTTAATAAATCGTGCAAGAATTCTGGACAGGAGATTGTAAGATGCTGAGTGATGTCTAGTGTTTTCCATATTACCGGAGATCTAACCGTTGAAACCTTGATTTTCTTTTTGGTTTGTAAACTAGACTCACAGAGGCATTCTGTGTCCAAAATTCATCAAGATCAAACCATGAGAGATGTGCTTTTTATTTCTTTTAAGTTCTGGTCTGCTCTCTGCAATTTTCGGAGTTTTATGACACATTTGACTTGTTTTGTAAATAAGGATCTAAATGACTTCTTTATGATCTAGGGCTTAAACCATGCTTTAATAATGATTAGTTGAGCTTGAATTCAAAGTTTAAGAGTATTTCATAGTTTATCCTTGTCCATGTACATATTCATCCATATGGTTTGACACTTATAATTAAGACTTATTTGCTTTGGATTTAATTACATTAGATAGATGTAAGCTAGAAATTTATGATTGTTATTTCTAATATCGTATTTTGCATATCATGTGGACTAACCCTTTGTTTTGTAGCGCTATTAAGGTACGATTTCTCGATCCTTCTCTAGTTTATTAAATTTCTTGATTTTATTTGATTTTTGACCTTAATGCGCGACACCTTAGAATTAGGTTTTGCCTTATGTGTATATGTGATTAGAGACTCTTTTAGGATATTCTTTTGTTCGCATGCATTGCACGTTTATTATCGCTGCTGGATCCCGGGTAAGTTCACTTGTTCTCTATTGCATATCATATCGCTTGCTACCTGAATTATGTGGCTTTTGAATGATATTTTGTCAATTGCAATTTTACACCCTTTGGACATGCTTTTGTGATGTATATGTATATATTTATTAGTTGAGGGCATGCTTAGATTAATAAATTTGATTAAAAGGATGTTGAGTAGAGGCCTATCGCAAGATAGGATGAGAGAGGGTGTTTTAGTCCGACGGGCTCCTTCCTCTCTCATTCCATAATCCCCGGACCTAGTTAATCTTTGGTTTCGCAAAAAAAAGATCAGTTTGCTTTTAAAATGGTTTCTTAATTTTCCTTTTAAAAATTAAGTGGCGACTCATTTTGTTTTAGAAATTGATTTTGAAAAGCTGTGGGTAAGTCAACCTGCGATATCCACAATCTGGCGACTCTGCTGGGGATCGAACCCAGAATCTCTGGTTTTGCAGACCAGAATTCTGATTTTGGGTTCACTTGAGGATTAGACTTGAAAAATGTCCTTTTAATCAAATTAACTAATCTTTGTGTGCCTGTTGCATTTCACTTGCATGTCCAGCCAGTCGATTGCACGGAACTATGACCTTGGAGGCTCGGGGCAACCCGGTCGGTCAAGTTATCATGGGACTGTGTGATCACCCTTGATCTCGTACCATGATTTGGTATATGAAGCATCCTATCGGGTGTGTTTCAAGGGTCCCTTATTTGACCAAAACCCAGCCTTTGCATAGTAGTTTCTATAGAACATTTCAATCTTAGGAAATCAATTCTTGATTAGGGTTATGTGTTAGGGAGTTTTGTATGCCTGGAAGGGATTACTTGAGATGATGACGATGCTTGCCTAATAGAAGATGTATAAACTTTTAATCACTATTGAGCAGTTCCCTTTGTGTCCCACGACATCTAGGGACATGTTGAACCTTGATTATAAGATTACGTCTCTTATATCATGTTCAGCTAAGCATCATTGACCTTGTATGCATCCAAACCCATGAAAAGTACGGTGATAATTCAATCATGTGACCCTTCTGCCCAAGGAATTTTAAATCCATCTTTGAAAGTAAACAGATTTTGCCGTCTTTATTCCAAAGTTTTTAATCACTTTTCCAAAATCCTGGCAGTTCATTTTCGATTAAAAGCCAAACCAGGGTTATTCATCCGCTAAGACACTTTTCAAAACAAGAGTTTCGATCCGATCACTTTTTTTGAAAAGCGCGATCCGAAATTCTTGAAAACTGTTTTCTAAAGAGTTCATCGGAAATGCTTTTCAAATGAATTTCGAAAACGTTAAAATCGAAGGGTAAAGAGGGTCGCAATGAATGGAGAAATCATCGTACTTGACATGGGTAAGGATTTTATGTGCTTACGTGCTTATGTGTTAGGACTAGGATTTTTTCTTTAGCATATAGAGTAGGCACACACACACACATGCATTGCATCCGCATGACTTACAAAATAAAAGTTTTTGCTAAAATAAAGATAAAAAGGTTTTTTCTAAAAAGAAATTTCCAAAATTTATTGTAGGAGCAAAAATAGCAAACCAAGGGTGGTTTAGAGGTCCTACGGCAAGGTTAGTGAGAAGAGGATACGTCGACATGGCTGAAGAGAGAAACAATGAAGAGATGACCGGACTGAGGGTACTAGTTGAGCAGCAGGCAGAACAGATGCGAAGACAGGCTGAAAACATGAACCGAATGATGGGAATGATAGAGGAGCTAAACCGCCGACCGCCGCATGTGGTTCCACCTGTCATGGACCCGCCTTTGGGAGGAGGAGACGGGGATTGGTTCGACGATCAAGAGGCACATTGGAATGATGCACTGAGAGCCAACAGAGACAGGGAAAAAGATGAGAAAGAGAAGCTGCTGACCGAGAAGATAGAAAAGTTGGAGAGGGTAATGCGCAAAGCTCAAGGGGTGGATACTTACCTGATGGAACTGGAAGGGTTGTACGACGGAGTCCATGAGACGCTGCCGGCCGGTTTTAAAATGCCCATCTTTGATAAATTTGATGGCACAGGCAACCCCCGCAGTCATGTCCGAATGTGTATAGGGGCTTTTCAGCCTAGTGGGCTGAGCACTACCATGATGGCTGTCCTTTTTCAACAAACCTTAACAGGAGCCGCTTTATCGTGGTATCTTACACTTAAGCCAAGCAAAACCAGAGTATGGGAAGAAGTGATTAAGGCATTTGTGGCACAGTACGAATACAATCAGGACTTGGATGTTACTATCCGAGATTTGGAAACAACCAGGCAGGGGAACAAAGAATCATTTGCCGAGCATTTAAGCCGATGGAGAGGGAAAGCTGCGAAAATGGTGCAAAGGCCACCCGAGAAGGACCAAATTCGAATGTTGATGAAAAATCTACAGCCAGTTTATCAGGAGAAGATGAGATTCCAGTCAATCAATACCTTTGCTGAGGTGTTCGATGTGGGGACGAGAATCGAAGATGCAATCCAAGAAGGAACAATCAAGAAGGAAGAACCACAGAACCGATATCGGAGGCCTAGCTATGGGTCGAATGGAGGGCATTCGGGAGGTCACTCTGGCCCCACCGATGTCAATGCACTTAGCGAGCCGGAGAAAAAATTCGATATCACCAGAAGTCATCCAAGGGGAGGGGAGGACAAGCCAATGAGGAAGTTTTCAAATTTGGGAGTATCATTATCAACCGCCCTCGACAGGCTGTTAGCGAAAGGGCATCTCCGCCAGCTGGAACCTCGACCCCCGCCGAGTCCACTCCCGCCATACTTCAAAGGAGACCTCTATTGCAAATATCACCAACAAAAGGGCCGTCGCCGAATTTTTAGCCGACCTCGCTGTAGAATCTGAGGATGAGGGAGACTTCAAGTTCCCAGATGAAGGAATAATGGAGGTCAAGGAGGAGTTGTGGAAAATGTACTTTGATGGAGCAGCCAACCAGTTGGGTTACGAGGTCGGAATCATTCTCATAGCACCAGACGGGGTCCCTACCCCATTAGCTGTCAAACTCAAATACGACTCAACCAATAATACCGCGGAGTACGAAGCCTGCATAATTGGGATGGAGGCAGCCTTAGCTTTGAAAGTCGGACGGATTGATGTCTTCGGAGATTCCAATTTGATCATATCCCAGGTCCGAGGAGATTGGAGGGTAAAGCATGAGAAATTGAGACCTTACCATGACTATCTAGAAAGCCTGAAAGCGCAATTCCGAAAGATTTCCTTTTACTATCTCCCTCGTGAAGAAAACCAACTAGCCGACTCTTTGGCTACCCTAGCCTCGATGATCCAAATCCCTTCCAAGGTTGCCATGATTCCGCTGTCCATAGAAGTAAGGAATCAACCGTCATTCGAAATGATCGCAGCCATAGAGAGAGAGGATGAAATGCCTTGGTATGTGGACGTGTGGAAGTTCATTAAAGAAGGAGAATACCCCGAAGGAGCCTCAGAAAAGGACAAGAAGGCGATACGACGATTTGCTGCTCAATTCATGATCTATGCAGATAAACTATGGAAGAAGTCCTACACCGGGTATAATTTGGAGTGTTTATATGGAAGGGAAGCTAAGAGAATGATGGAGGAAATACATGAGGGAGTATGCAGGCCCCACATGAACGGGCACATGCTGGCGAAGAAGATCATCCGACAAGGGTACTATTGGACGACTTTGGACAAAGACTGCTGTGAATATGTTAGAAGGTGTCACAAGTGTCAGATTCATGCAAATTTGATGCACACCCCACCGTAGCAGCTCTATAGCATGACCACCCCTTGGCCATTTTCTGTATGGGGGATTGATATCATTGGTGAGATAGTTCCAAAGGCTTCCAATGGGCACCGGTATATAATCGTGGCGATCGATTATTTTACAAAATGGGTAGAGGCAGCCTCATACGCGACTTTGAAAGCCAAAGACGTGGTGAGTTTCATTGAGAAGAACATAATCTGCAGATATGGAGTCCCGAACGAGTTTATCTCCGATCATGGCAGCCATTTCCAGGGGAAAGTCATCCCGCTCTTAGGGAAGTATAAGATCACTCGCCATCAGTCATCCCCGTATAGGCCCCAGACGAATGGAGCAGTAGAGGCAGCGAATAAGAACGTTAAAGCAATCTTGGGGAAGACGACAGATACATATAAGGATTGGCATGAGAAGCTGCCATTTGCCTTATGGGGGTATCGGACGTCAGTAAGGACTTCAACGGGTGCCACGCCATACTCGTTGGTCTACGGAATGGAAGCAGTTCTCCCGGTCGAGGTGGAAATACCCTCTCTCAGAGTCTTAGCGGAATGTGAAGTGACAAAATCAGAATGGATACAGGGAAGATATGAGGAATTGATGCTGCTTGATGAAAAGAGGTTGACCGCGATAAACCATACTCGGGGGTACCAGAAGAGGATAGCTCGTGCTTTCAACAAAAAGGTTCGCTCAAGGAAGCTTGCTGAGGGTGACCTGGTCCTCAAAGAACTAAAAGTGCCCGTTTATGACCCCAGAGGAAAATTCAAACCCAACTGGGTCGGACCATACATCATTAAGACCCTCCTTTCGGGAGGAGCGGCTTATCTCATGGACCTGGACGGGGTTGAATTTAAACAGCCAATTAACCTCGATCGCCTCAAGAAATACTTTGCTTGAAACCATTCTTTCAAAGCCTCCTACCTTGATGAACTACGCTTGACCTGATTCCCGCTAGGGGATACGTAGGCAACCAACTTAGTTCGGTCATTTCAAAAAAAAAAAAAAAAGGTGCTAAACCAGGGGCAAACTGGCGTCTGCCCGGAATCACTTCGAAGCCCTAAAACCAGGGGCAAACTTCGTTTGCTAGCCGAAGAACCCAGAAATAAAACCATCCTTCAGGTCACCTGGCTGTCAGAATAAGTACTATAAAGAAACAAATAAGAATTCATGGAAAAGAATGAGTAGAAAACAAAAAGCGAAGTAGGGAGCCAGATAAAGACATTAAAAGGAGAATTCCTCATAAAAGATTAATCGAAAGGTTGAGCGCTTTGATTAAGCATGCTAGAAATTTCCCTAAAGATAACAACATCAGTCAATCACATTCGGAAAGCGTTAAAAAGTAGGCAGGGTCCGTCAGAAAGTTTTGTGAAAGGGGCAACTTTTCTCTGTTCTCGTCTGTTTTATTGTGCACGTGTCTCATCAAGTCTGTCTCACGACCAAGGCCTGGATCTCCAGAAGATACTGGACGGTGGGCACAATCGAAGCAGGGACCCTCGGGCACGGAGCAGCCATCCTACTCGACCAAGCCTCTATGAAAGCCTTCACGATGGGAGGACGCAGAGTAGAACCCCTGGTGAAATCAGCAGTCACAGATTCAGTAGTATCTTGCAAAAGTCCGAACTGACGGACAACTCGGTTAGGAATGTAGAAAGTCGTAGCGTTTAAACCCGGCAGCCAGATGCCAGGACGCCCAGGGAGGCGTACAGCAACAGAACGATGAGTCCACTGAGGGCAGATCCAACAAATGTCACTAGAAGAGAGGCCTTGGAGCCAACCGATCCATGCATCGGCAGATTGGAATAAGCAATGGATTTCCATGCGGTCGTAAGAAAATGGCCCACGAAGATGCGAGGGGTGAATGAAGAGATCAAGGCGTTCCATGAGCCAGATTTGCAGAACAAAAGGTGCCCCGGCAGATAACACAACCCCAGTAGCATGAGCATGGCCAAGCCCGATCAGAGTTTTACCAAGGACTAGCATAACAGCACTCTTCATCTCCCGCAAACCGCAGGCGATGGGTATAAGAATGTCAGAAGATGACTGGAATAGGAAGTAAGAGAGCATAGCAATCGACAAGGCACTACGTCGAATGATCTGATACTCACCATTGTAAGGGTCCCCTATGGGAGCATAAACGGAGGCGAGGCGCTCAAAATCGATATGCCTGTCACAAATAAGAGAGCCCGCCGCATTTCGAGATATGTGGAGAAGAGTGGCTAAGTCACGGACATACCCAGCCTGAATCTGAGGAACCGTCAATTCAGCAAAAGGATCAGTGTTGAGAATAGCGCTAAATTCCTCGAACAAAGGACAAATCTCCTGAAAGCCGAAACGAAAGACGTTGAGAGCAGGGTCCCAACACTGAATAGCAGCTCGAAGTAAGCCCTCGTTCAAATTCATGCGTCGGAAAGAGAAGAGATCGTTCAATCTGAAGCATTCAAAATTGAGCTTTTCAATACCTGATAGAGTATCCATCCATGGGAAGAGAATTTGGGAGCTAATGGGGGCCATTTGAAAGGAGGATGGAAAGAGAAAGAGATGTTTTGCGGAGTGTTAGAAGATGAGGGGTATAAGTAGGGAAGTAAAGCTGCCCACTAGATCGCGGCACTCGATAAAGTGCAGCGGCACTCCATGAAGTGCCGCGCGGCTGTTCGTGAGTGCCGCACGGCATTCACTGACTGCCGTTGCGGCATTCGTTGAGTGCCGCTGAGGCTTAACCGAGTGCCGTTCTGAGTTTTTTATTGGCCAGAATCTGTTTGTAACACGATCAGCCCACCTGCAAACAGAAAATTAATTGAGAAGCAATAAAACGTGCGCATCATGCGGCACGTGCAAATACATACATTCATTCATTCATTCCATTCATTTGTACATATCAAATAAGTAAAAGAAGCAGAAGCATTCAAAGATAGAAATAAAATCGGGACCAAGCCATGGTCCCACATACGGCAAGATTTGGACCAAGCTATGGTCACACATACGGTGAATAAGCAGAAAGCATAATGAAATGTTTAAAACATCTATCCTACCAAATAAAAGGAAGCAGCCATCAAAAAATAAAACATGTATATACAGTCATCCACCAAAATATAAATTCTCCCACAAACTCTCAAAAATGAAAAAATAATAAAAATAACAAAAGCAGAGTCAGCCGCGACCCCGACCCCGGCTGCGAGTCTGACGAGTCATACGTCTGAGAGGCTCCCCCTCTGACTCAGTCCCGCTGCCGCCATCAGTCCCACCGTGTCCGCCGCTGCCGCCGCCTCGGCCTCTGCCACCGCTGGTGCCCTCGCCGCCACCTCCGCCACGTCCAGCACCGCTACCTCCGGGAGTATCGCTGAGAGGGACGCCGAACTGCTGAAGCCGCTGCTGGAGCCGCCCCACCTGCTGAGACAGGACTCTATTCTCCTCCATCTGGAAGAGAAGGGATGAGTCCAGAAAATCGTTGAAAAGGCATTTGGAATGCTAAGAATATGGAAAGGGTAGAAGATCATACCTGGGCCCTCAACTGAACCGCAGCAGTCGCCCGAGCTCCCTCAGCCTGAAAACAAGAGTCAGGAACAAAGATCAGTAAAAAGAGATACGATCCCAGTCAAAAGTAGAGAAGGGGATAAAATTTCTTACCATCCACTCGCGCCCGAGAACCCACTGTCGCACGCTGTGGGCATACGACAGGCCCTCCTCCGCGTAAGCACGCGGGACAAGGTCGTAGTGAATAGGAATGGTGGGGGCGCCCTGCGAAAGTCGGGGGATCGTTGTCACGTGAAGCTCGCCAAATGAGACAATCGACATAGTCCAGTCCCACTCAGGTAGGCCAGGGGGGCGGACCGCAGCAGGGACATGCTGCAAACAAAGGTAATAAAACATGGGTGAAGAGTAAAAGGAAGAATTCACAAAAACAATAAAGAAATCATTTACTCACCCGAGTCACTTCCATCAGCGGGAAGTTCGGCATCAGCTTGGCGGCACGGAAGGCCGCGGATCCGTCAGGGTCGTCCAAGAAGCCGTGGATACCGAAGCCGGCTAGAGCAGCCGAGTAGTCGCCGCCCTGAAGTGTGTCTGTAGCCCTCATAGAGTCGGGAGGAGGGAATGGCACAAAGAATCTGGGAGCCGCTATAGACTGCCTGGTCACCCTCTCTCCCAAGTACCACGCCATGCCCTCTGACCTACCATCGAGTAGCAGTCTCATCGGGTCATACCCGGCCGACTCCTGAATCCCCGTTCTAGCCTCGGGTAGCGCCCTGAGCCACGGCTGCCACTGTACATGCTCCTCCCGTAGGTTCGTCAGGAAATTCCTGAACGAAACAAAGTCATGAGCCCCGGTCTTCCGCCCGACCCTGTCCTTCGCCCACTTCAGCCCCTGGGGCATGATGAGGGCGTCCGCAGCACGTGTCTCAGGAGACATCATGCGGAGATACTCATGAGACCAAATCTGTAATAAAAAGAGAGAAAGAAAAGAGAAATTAGTGTCGCAAGGTAAATAAACTTCCGGAAGTAAAATAAGCGGAAAAATATATATATATATATAAATAAATATATATGTACCTCCCACGCTCTCCAATACCCGCCGGTAGCTGTCGACTTGCCCCGGGAGATGACACTCATGTGACTGTACAGGATAGCTAAACCTGTACCACCCCAATCAAACTCGGTGACCCGATCCAGATGCTCCAGCGACGCCACCAGGGGAGCAGAAATCCGGTCGCCCTTGGTGCTCAACAAAGAGCACCCCAGCACGTACATCAAAAAGCCGCGGGCCATCTGCTCATCCGAAAAGCCGGGTTTTCCCCGGAAAGTATCCATGAACCACCGAGCTGTAACCAGGGCCTCCTCCGGGACCACTCCTAGCAGCGGCTCCATCTGATCCCACTCCTGGTCCGTGAGGTACCGCAGGGGCTCTCCCCCGAATGGAATCCCCGTAATCATCGAGAAGTCCAGCGGGGTCAACGTCATCTCGCCGAAGGAAAAGTGGAAGGTACTCGTGGTATCCCACCACCGCTCGGCCAGCGCATGTATCTGCTGCAAGTCGTTGGAGCTCTTCGTCAAGAGTTTGACGAAGTCTCCAAAACCCGCTGCGTCCACCAGAGCTCTCACGGTCGGGCTCAGCTCGGTGTACCACTCATGGCCATGTGCAAGGCTGTCGTGGCCCTTCAGCAATTTGGGCTGCAGCTGCAAGAAAGAATCACAAGATTTATTGTCAGAGAATAAATAAAAGGAGAAAGCAATGAAGAAGGAGATAAGTAATAAATAAAAGAAAAGAAAGTATAGAAGTGTTCGCATAGGATTTCACAGGAAAGACATTCGTTTGCAATTTAAGAGAAAATGAATAAAAGGAAACGCTCAGAATTTTAACAAGGTTTCAAAAAAAAGAAAAAAAAGAGAGAAAGAGTAGTTTTGTCCACCTACTTTGGAAAACATGCATATACAAGTTTTAAAGGAGATTTTGGGCCCGAGTCTGGTTGCAAAAAGGAATGCGGGATTGCAAATATTCACAAATCAATCATTTTGAATAATAAAATGGCATTAAGAAAACTCGCCGGGATGGTAAATACAGGAAAAAGTTCGTGATTTCATTTCTACGAGCATTGGATTTTGTTATTCACAAGCAATGTTTGAGATTTCGATTAAATGGTTTTCAAAAGTCGTTGAACAAAATCAAAAGGGAAAATAAAGGATAAATCGAGCATAGAATTCATTTTCTATTTTATTTATTTATTTTTCAAAAGTTCACGAGAAATAAAGATAATAAAATTTGAATTCCTTTACGAAAAGCATGGAATAAGGTATTCGAGACGCTCGAGGGCGCCACAAACATGACATTTGGAATAGGGTATCTAAAAGTGGTGACAATCCTACGTTACATTCACAAGGAAGATATACGGGAAAGAAATACGAGAAATAGACAAAAGGGAAGCGTTTACCTCGCGCTTGAACGCACGGACTGACAAATGCTCATCAGGGTCTCTCAATAAGAGAGTAGCATCTGGATGATGGGTGGCCGTGTACTTGGCCTTCTTCTTCCTAGAACCACTCGCCATAACCTGTCAAAAAAAAAAAAAAACAAGAAAAGAAGAAAAAGGGAGATTCGCACGTTAACATTCGTGAAAGTTCAGGAAAACAATGAAATAAAAGAGTTTAACCGAACCATGATCTAGCAGAACTTACCTGTGGACGTCGTAAATCGATATAGAAGCGGAGAAGAGGATGAGAGAAAATTTCTTCAGAGAGATTTCGAGGTGGAGAGAGTGAGAGAATGAGAAAATGTGTTGAATCCCGGCGGTTTTAACCACTGCCGCTCAAACGCGGCACTCAAATTTCCGTGCGCGGCAGTCAGTCAACTACCGTGCGGCACTCGCCGAGTACCGCAACGGCATTCCGTGAGTGCCGCGCGGCAGTCACGGACTGCCGCAGAAAGCCGCGTGTGCCGCGATTATGGCGGTTCAAAGATATTTGCATTCCCCCCAAAAATTCAAATCAAGTCCCAAAAATTGAATTTGAGGCCCCAAAAATTGCCCTCATTGCACTTTTAGCCCTTAGGGTCGTTTCATAAGTACACTTTGACTACAAATTTTGGGGTTTCAAAAAAATTCGAGCCCGTGGGCCCCCCTTCTTTTGAAAATTGGAGATATTTGAGCCTGTGGGCCCGGATTTATATTCTCGGTTTTCGCAACGGACTTGCGATTACCCCTCTTTTGGAGAATATAACGGATTTATATTCCCGGTTTTCGCAACGGACTTGCGATTACCCCTCTTTTGGAGAATATAACGGATTTATATTCCCGGTTTTCGCAACGGACTTGCGATTAACCCTCGTGATCAAATCAAAAGCACTCTTATGACTCCTGTGACAGATTCTCAATAGATAATCTTCCCTGACTAACACGCCACGAAATGCGCGGCATACATAAGGAAAATGGATAAGCATGACATTTACATAACCAGGTTAACTCAGACAACACCATTGCATAGCACGTGCATCACGACAGGATAGGTGCATCCATCCGTGTGACTATTTGCGTCTGTGAATGATCAACCCATGCCTGAACTACGCTTTGGTCTGATTCCTGACAGGGATACGTAGGCAGCTCGTCAGGGAGCCCGACCAATTAGAATTCTGCTGCACGCCCGTTTTTGCAACGCAATTTTGTTTTTGCCTAAATTCGACAGTCAGGTCAAAGGCTTGTCTTCACACAGGCTTTGACATTCACTTGTGGGACGCGTTGCTTCACAAGCTCTGTCAAAGAGGGGCAAACTGTAGACACCCCAATTTTGACCGGCCGTCAAATTTAGGAGAGCGTCACCTCCACGTCCAATGATGACAATGACCGAGAAATTCGAAGTATTCCAAGCTCTTCAGAAAATTCTCCAAAACGCGATAAAATTTCACAGAAAGACGGAAATACCAGGTATTCAGGAGAATTCAAATACAAAACACAACTTTTGGAAAAGATATTCAAAAATAATTTGTTTCAAAAAGAGAAAAGACCTTAAAAGGGAATTTTAGTCAAAACCGGCACACGGCAGGTATCCGCGGCACTCGGTGACTGCCGCACGGCTGTCACAGAGTGCCGTGCCGGCACTTGTCAAGTGCCGCCGCAGGTTTCTGACTGCCGTTCGCTTCCAAAGTCTGTATTTTGTAGAGCAATACGTATGCGCATGAGAATAAGAACAAAAACTGATAAAGTAAGACTGACAAAGTTGCGGCAATCCATTAATTGCCGCGGCATTTGGTGAATGCCGCGCGGCAGTCATGAAGTGCCGCAACGGCATTTGATGAATGCCGCAGCGGTAGTCACGGACTGCCGCGTCAGTGTCTGGACTGCCGCGCTGGACAGCAGTCTGCATAATTTCAGAAAGTACACATTGTACCAACTAATGAGGGAATTACACCTGTTTTTTACTCCGAAATTCACCAAAAATACCTGGTAATTTTGCTTATAAAAGAGAAGGGATCTTCCTAAAAGAGGAGAGACCAAGAAGAACACCAAGAGACATATTGGGAGAGAGAGCATATACTTCCATTTCACCAACATTTTTTAGAGAAAAAAAAGTGTTTAGAGAATTAGAGAGAAGAGCTTGGAAGATCTTCAAAGAAAAGAAAACTTTGAGGATAATTTGGAGGTGATCCTCTAACCATAGATTATTAGCTTATCTTTTCTTCTCATCTCTAGTCTTAAAATCTTTCATTATTTTCTTTGTTCCTCAAGTAAACTTAGGAGTTTCTTTTGTTTCCATGTTATTTTCTTCCATTCCCTTGTTTATTTTCTTCTCTTGAAGGTCTTAGAGATCTTCAATATCTCTTTTGACCTCTAGAGCATGATCTTTTGAACCCTATGTAGGCTTGTGCTTCACATAGGAGTCAAAGTTTGATCAATACTTCATAAGAGGCTCCAAGTCCACACCCATGATTTGGATCTTCTAAACTTGATGTCTTGAGGAATCCTTTCAATATTCCTTTAAGACTCATGAGTCATGGTCATGTCCCCCCTCTCCAATGACCATTAAAATGGTAGGAGAATGTAGTTTTGAAGTCTAAACCCATCTCCATGGTTTAGATTTCCCTATCTTATAGATTTCATGAAGTCTATCCATATTTCATTTGAAATCTATGAAGAATAAAGGTTTGTAGTCTCCCATGACCATCAAATGGTAGGAGAAATGGTTTGGTTCAACTCAACTTCATAGTTTAATAGTTGGAGTTACCAAATAAAAGTTGAACTAGCAAAATAAAAACAGTGAATCCACAAACTGTTTTTGATCAAAGATTTTTAGTTCGAAATCTAACCGTTGAAATTAAGTGAAACCAACGGGAAAGTGTCAATAACACATTGTTCTACCACTGTAATTTTTGTTTTGAGGTGGTTTCATGTTTAGAATGGTTTGATCATGGTTTTTGTGAAGCAACAATAATCTGTCCGGAATTTCAGAATAGTTTCAGAACAGCAACACTCTTTTGAAATAATTAAATCAGAGTTCTAACAAAGTTTCTATGACCCAAAATAATTTTTTCCAAGTAGATTAATGTGTTAGGAAGTCACTCTAAAAAGAACAAAGCAATTCTGATTTTTTTACTATTTTTAATAAATCGTGCAAGAATTCTGGACAGGAGATTGTAAGATGCTGAGTGATGTCTAGTGTTTTCCATATTCCCGGAGATCTAACCGTTGAAACCTTGATTTTCTTTTTGGTTTGTAAACTAGACTCACAGAGGCATTCTGTGTCCAAAATTCATCAAGATCAAACCATGAGAGATGTGCTTTTTATTTCTTTTAAGTTCTGGTCTGCTCTCTGCAATTTTCGGAGTTTTATGACACATTTGACTTGTTTTGTAAATAAGGATCTAAATGACTTCTTTATGATCTAGGGCTTAAACCATGCTTTAATAATGATTAGTTGAGCTTGAATTCAAAGTTTAAGAGTATTTCATAGTTTATCCTTGTCCATGTACATATTCATCCATATGGTTTGACACTTATAATTAAGACTTATTTGCTTTGGATTTAATTACATTAGATAGATGTAAGCTAGAAATTTATGATTGTTATTTCTAATATCGTATTTTGCATATCATGTGGACTAACCCTTTGTTTTGTAGCGCTATTAAGGTACGATTTCTCGATCCTTCTCTAGTTTATTAAATTTCTTGATTTTATTTGATTTTTGACCTTAATGCGCGACACCTTAGAATTAGGTTTTGCCTTATGTGTATATGTGATTAGAGACTCTTTTAGGATATTCTTTTGTTCGCATGCATTGCACGTTTATTATCGCTGCTGGATCCCGGGTAAGTTCACTTGTTCTCTATTGCATATCATATCGCTTGCTACCTGAATTATGTGGCTTTTGAATGATATTTTGTCAATTGCAATTTTACACCCTTTGGACATGCTTTTGTGATGTATATGTATATATTTATTAGTTGAGGGCATGCTTAGATTAATAAATTTGATTAAAAGGATGTTGAGTAGAGGCCTATCGCAAGATAGGATGAGAGAGGGTGTTTTAGTCCGACGGGCTCCTTCCTCTTTCATTCCATAATCCCCGGACCTAGTTAATCTTTGGTTTCGCAAAAAAAAGATCAGTTTGCTTTTAAAATGGTTTCTTAATTTTCCTTTTAAAAATTAAGTGGCGACTCATTTTGTTTTAGAAATTGATTTTGAAAAGCTGTGGGTAAGTCAACCTGCGATATCCACAACTGGGCTCGTCTAATTGACTGAACCCAACCCAGCTGAATGTCTAGTTTTCTTGCAGAAACCAGTCAACTGTTTCCTGGGAATCAGTCGACTGATCCTCTGTAAAATCAAAAGAAAAAGTGCGCGCCTAAACAAGGAACCCTGTCGACCGAAGTCACAACTCAGTCGACTATTTTCCTACTGTAGGGCATTCTGTAGAATTTTTCAAGTTTAAAAGCTTTCTAAAATCACCCAAAGTTTAAATATACACTCCAAACTCATACCAAAGCGATCTTATCTGAATTATAACATTACGAAAACATAATTACCAGAGATTACTAACTATTACAACATCACGAATCCATTCTACGATTCTAAGTTAAACATAGTTAAAAGTCATAACCTTATTATAACATTTCTAATTCAAAACTACAAGATAGGCATGATAAGTCACCTTCTACAAGAACTCCCAAACCTTATTATATCGCGTCTTGGGTGTGGTTTGTGGGAGCACGTGAGCTCAACCACACCGTATAATTCCTGGGAATTGCTTGGAGCCCAAATCTTGGGCAGTATATGTATATGTATAACTCTTTCATTCACTCACTGCATCTCTTAATTCTCTCTCAATTCTCTCAACTCTCTCAAGAACACACACTCAAATTATATATCACACACATACACAGATTATATATAATATACACTTACACACATACATAGCTATATAGATATATATATATATATTTCAATCCAGAGAAGAAACAGAGAAATTCTCAAACAACGAAATCGACGGCGGAAATTATCGGTCTCAAATTTTCAGTCTAATCACCCTCAGTGAGTATTTTAAACTCACTCATCATGTCTATATATGTATATTTTAATATATATAGATGTGTATATATGTATATAGGTGAAGAACACCATGAAGGCTTTGAATTGGAGTTTTACAAAACTCAACCAAAATCAATTCTGTGAATTGATTATGGAAGATCTCAGTCCCAATAAGCTACGGTTCGAATCCTACGGAGTAATTCATCCGTATCGCGACGTACCGTTGATTTAAAGTTTTGACACACTTACTTTAATCGCGAATATCTAGAGATATAATCTGTATTTGTTTAAATTGATCGCATATTCTTAATCTACACGGAAAGACGAAGAAATCCATATATGGCATGACATAATTGAAACAGAAAACAGAAATGGGTAAAAAAAAACAGTTTGAAATCAGAAACAGGGAAAAAACGAAGAAGATGATGAAACTGTGATAACTCGCGCGCACAACCCGCTCGCGCGACCCATTCCCCCCCCCTTTGCTCGTGCGACCCATTCTCCCCCTTCGCTCGTGCGGCCCGCTCAAGTGGCCCGCTCGCGCGAACCATCCCCCTTCGCGTGCGCGACCCGTTCGCGCGACTAGGCATTTTTGAGCAATTTTTTGTATTTTGCATAAGGGACTGTTTGAAAAAGGTTTTGAAAGTTTTTAAAGAACTGTTAGACAAATATACTGTTTAAAGGCTCACTAATAGGAATTGGACTTGTAAGAATGATTAAGACCGAGATTTATGTTGAAAGAATATCCAGCTTTGAGATTAATAACTATTACTACAAACTGTGAACATTGACATACATATTAGGGTCGAGGTTGTGTCAACATACATGTGTGTGAGAAAGCGTGAAAAGAGTAAAGAGTGGCAGTCTGGTGTGCGACCTCAATATCGATCGGATATTATGTCATACTCGCTCCCGCGGCATGTAATTATATTATATTAGCATGCATGTTATGCTTACTGTTGTGTTAATGAACACGTGTGAAGTGAGTGATGACTCACTAGTTGTTGGAGGGTGTCTTTTTAAGAACCAGTATTTGGCCTTGAAGGCAGTCCAGAAGGTGGGCATGTGAGAATTCCCTACGGTTGGGAAAATGAGTAACAACTCATGATTATGTGCTTAAATGTTTATTTAGGCATATGTGAATATAATTGTTTATTATATTGTTGATAGCGACTCATCGGAGTCATTAGATACCCGGTGAGGACGGAATTTGATCAAGTTGCATGATTAGTAGGATAATTGGCAATCTAGTAAAATTGGCATGTGGGACCACGTGTGGGACCCACACGGGACTTCGATGAATACTTAAATACTTTTGAGTAGTTAACTAGTATGTTTAATAACTAGTGGGGTTGTAATTAAAATGAATCAAAACTAGTGGGGGTGTGACTAGAAATACCCATAATATGACTTAGATATTATATAGAGGAGAGAGAAAGAGATGACTCATTAGTTCATCTTCATTATATCATATAGAGAGATAGAGAGAGCTTGGGAGGTCTTGAGCTTTTGTGGATTTCTCAACGATCCGAGTATCAAACGACATCCAATCTTCGATCCGAGGCCGGTTTTGAACTCCTCGAGGTAAGGCCGTCGTTTTGATACCTATTAGGCCATGTTTGGTTAAGTTTTCCGAAAACTCATTTTATAGAATTTTCATACAAAGTTGATAATTGGACTTTTGATTAATAGGAATTGTATTAGAAGAAGTACTGCACGTTCTTTGTGCTTGAGTTTTCCTTGGATCGGCGTTTAAGAGCGTAAATCGGAGGTGAGTGATATTAATCTTGAGTTTTGGATGATTCTATGGTTTAATGCATTGATATGCTAGGAACCTTATATAGATAACATGTGTAGTTCATATTGGGCAAAACTAATGTGTAAAGTAGGCCCAAGGCATGTTGAAATGAAAAGCATGATGAGTTGCTAGTTGAGCATGTTTATGTGCCTATGTGGGTTAAAGGGGGGTTTGTGCTAATTCACCGTGTGACGTCCTCTCGAAGGGGGAGGATTAGTAGTGACGACGGTCACTTGCCGAGAAAGGCATTTACGCGACATGTCGAAGGGGCATGGGTCGTGGTTGAGTCTTAAGACTTTGGATCGGTGAAGGTGCACTTATTCCCTAGAGACCAATAGTTATGTGTTATGATGGATTGGAACATATTTGTCATCCGTATGCTTGATTCATATTATTCACTAAGCGTTAGCTTAAACAAATCTATATATGTGGTTATATAAATAACCATTCAGGTGCAAGGACTGGAGGGGAGAATCGCGGGTAATGAGGCGTGGAAGGACTGGAAGCTCCTAATGCTTATAGAACTTGTAGCACTTTTGTAATATGTGTTTAACTCTTGCCGGTTGTTTAACCGTGCAACTTGTATTAAGACTTGTTATTTATGCGAGTACGGCGCTTGGTTCACCTTAGGACCTTGGTTGCCAAGACGTGTGAAACTTGTAGTTTTGATACTTGTAATCCAGGACGGGTTTATGGTGGTTGTATAATGGATATATATATGTTTTGGTAGTTCTTTGAATGTTTAGCAAAGCTTTGAATTGTTTGGTTTTGAAAAGGTTTGGTGGAAATGGTTTTGTTTGGTTTGATTTAAAATGGAATGGGTTGGTTTCTTCGGGTGAAAGAGGTATTGATTTATTAACGGCGTTTGTCGCGGAAGTGCCGGGAATTAACGGCGTTAGTAGGAAGCGCCGGTAATTAACGGCGTTTGCGAAAAAACGCCGGCAATTGTGAATACGGTCTTTTGGAGGTTTGGATTCTGCACAGACCCCATTCGACCGGTCGAACGGGGCAATTCGACCGGTCGAAATGCCCCCTGCCAGAAATTTCAAACTCCTACTTCCAATGTTCGGAACAACTTCTAATTAGGCATGGAGGTACCTTTGGGGACCCTTTGACCTATGAAACTGTTACTTTTGAAAACGAAACTCGTTAAGGCGTGTTTGGGCACGTGTTTAATATAACCTTTGAAAAACTATTTGGAAGTTGGTGGTTTTGGTGCAAAACTTTTATTAAGGACTTTTTTTGGAAACTCTAATCATTTTGGTAAGCCTTGATGGCGTGCCATGTGACCTAGATTCATATGTGTGGATCCGGGGCGTGACATATTATTCCTGGTATTGGAGGCGACAGTGTTGTGTACGGCTTAGATATCAATCGGATATTATTCCTGGTATCTAAGGCGCTCGTTTCGGATATCGATCAGATATTATTCCTGGTATCCGAAGCGATGGTATTGAGTACGACTTAGATATCGATCGGATATTATTCCTGGTATCTAAGGCGCTCGTTTCGAATATCGATCGGATATTATTCCTGGTATCCGAAGCGATGGTATTGAGTACGGCTTAGATATCGATCGGATATTATTCCTGGTATCTAAGGCGCTCGTTTCGGATATCGATCGGATATTATTTCTGGTATCCGAAGCGATGGTATTGAGTACGGCTTAGATATCGATCGGATATTATTCCTGGTATCTAAGGCGCTCATTTCGGATATCGATCGGATATTATTCCTGGTATCCGAAGCGATGGTTGGTCGTGATCGACTCAGATATCGATCGGATATTATTCCTGGTATCTGAGGCGATAGCGTGGTGTGCGACCTCAATATCGATCGGATATTATTCCTGGTATTGGAGGCGACAGTGTTGTGTACGACTTAGATATCGATCGGACATTATTCCTGGTATCTGAGGTAATGATTTGGTTGAGTCGAGTTTTGTTGAGAGAAAAGAGTCAGAAGGATGAGATGTTACATTGTTCATGCACTGTTGCATATTTATTGCTTACTTTATTCCCCCGTGACTTATGTTGGAATTGGAACCTTGAATCTATTGCTTTTAAAGTTAAATTGCACCGTTGTTTATTTATTTATATATACACTGCGAGCACTTGTTTATTTTGCTCACCAGCTTGCATAAGCTGACGGCGTTGATGCGTCCTGGACTGTATGTCCAGATTTTTAGGGTCAGGAGCAGCCAGGGTATTTTGACTATGCTAGTTAGAGGCAGGAGACTTTTCAGGAGGCTGCTTTATATTTTCTTATGTCTTTTTAATTGCGGCTTGTAATAAACTAGTTTTAGACATTTGAATAAGGGCGTTTTGTGCCTAAAACCTGGACTTATGTAATAGTTTAGTAAGTTTTAATTTCGAAGCTTTTGTTTATTAGTATCCTTTCTTTTAGAAATGCTGTTAAGTTATTTTGTTGCAGGGACAATTGGTCATACTCACTTGTCACGACCTACGAGTCCATAAAGGAAATTAAATGTTTTCTTGAATTATGCTACGTCGGGGCGTGACAGGCTTTTTAGTATCGGAGCCAGGTTTTGGCTCGACCAATTGTCCAAGACACATAGGATCTCCCGTTAAGATAGAATTAAGATAAGATAGTTCAACTTCGTTCCGCATTTAATTGCTTTCTCTCATCGAGAACTTTCTTTTTCATTTGGAGATTGACCGAATTCTGTTGATTGAAGAAATCTCAAGAATCGTCCCTATTGAATCTGCACCCCCGATAGTCGATCAAACCGGAATGTTCGAGGCTTTTGTAAGGAGATTGGAGAGGGTTAGCGATCAGAACACAAGGAACAATAATCAGAACGAGAATCATAACGGGAATGGAAGGCAAACCCACCAGACTGGAGACAAGCTTCTCAAGGAGTTTCGCACTCTGCGACCTGAGTATTTTGCTGGGACTGATGAACCTTGGCAAACTGAACAGTGGCTACGCCAGATGGAGCGTATCTTTGAGACCATAGAGTGCACGGATCTGGAGAAGAAGCGTCTGGCTATCTTTCAGCTGTCTTATGCAGCGGCTGATTGGTGGGATGCTGAAAAGGCGACCATAGGGGAAAAAGCTGCAAGGAGAATGCCGTGGGTGGTGTTCAAGGAAAGATTTCTCAAGAAGTATTTTCCTGAAGTAGAGAAGGATAAGAGAGAGAAAGAGTTTATGGAATTGACTCAAGGGAATCTGACTGTCCGTGAGTACACTACTCGGTTTGAACGGTTGTCTCGCTTTGCTCCACATATGGTGGACACACCCCAGAGTAAAATCAAGAAGTATCTCCGGGGTCTCAACTTGTCTCTCTAAAATCTGACTATGGGGCATCTGGGCCAGTCATTTGAAGCTCTGGTGAGATTGGCTACGGGACTAGAGAATGATGGTTGTTAGAATTTAAAGCCATTTGGAAATCGACCTCCGTAGAAGGGTTATTCTGGACAGAATCCAGGGTACCCTCAGGGACAGAAAAGGGCCTGGGATGGAGGGAAAAAACCTCAACAGACACAAGCAGTACAGCAGTATCCGCCTCGAGCAACAGGAGGGAACAACAACAATAACTGCTTCAATTGTGGTAATCCCGGTTACCCAGTTAAAGATTGCAGAGTAACTAGGCATGCTGATCGTCCGGGAGTTGTGTTCTATAATTGTGGCATGCCAGGTCACATAAGTCCGGAATGCAAGGCTCTTAGGAGAGGCAATTACGGTCAGCAAGGATAGGGCCGCCTGAATGCTGTTATTCCCGAGGCTGCTGGTTATGAAGAAACAGGTTATAAAGAAGGTGCTTATGAGGAGGAACCGCCTGAGCAACGAGCAGTGGAAGGTACTCTAACCTTGTTTAACTCTCATGTTAAAGTTTTATTTGACACGGGTGCTACACATTCCTTTATCTGTTAAGACTGTTCGAAAGTTGGGTATAGTACCGCAACGTTTAGATGAAGCTTTCAGTGCTGTCTCACCCTTAGGGACCACTGTCAAGTTATTACATGTATGTAAGGATTGTCCTCTACGGTTAGGAGACCGTGAACTTTTGGCAAGATTGGTGGTTCTGTCGATGAAGGAGTTCGATATAATCCTACGAATGGATTGGCTCGGGAAGAATCATGCGAAGTTGGATTATGCAAGGAAGAGGATCACATTTGTGGACAATGGGAATCGACACTTCGATTTCCAATGTAACCCTTCGGGTGATATGTTCCTCACTAGATGCTTAGCAAACATTGAGGTTGTCAGTGCAGAGGTGGCAGTGTCATCAATACCGGTGATCAAAGAGTTCGAGGAAGTATTCTGAGATATTTCTGGATTACCACCTGAGAGGGACATAGAATTCTGTGTAAAATTGGTGCCAGGTACTCGACCTATAACCAAGGTTCTCTACAAGATGGCCCCTACTGAGTTATTAGAGCTGAAGGAACAAGTTCAAGAACTTGAGAAATTGGGTTTTGTTCATCCAAGTACTTCACCCTGGGAAGCACCAGTGTTATTTGTGAAGAAGAAGGATGGGACCATGCAGTTGTATATTGACTACCGAGAATTGAATAAGGTTACTATCAAGAATAAGTATCCTTTACCTCGGATAGATGATCTGTTTGATCAGCTGCAAGGAGCCACGACCTTTTCGAAGATTGATCTACGGTCAGGGTATCACCAGTTGAGGGTGCGGAAGGAAGACAAACCTAAAACTGATTTTAGGACAAGGTACGGACACTATGAGTTCTTAGTGATGCCGTTTAGGATGACGAATGCTCCAGCTGTGTTTATGGACTTGATGAACAGAGTATTCAAGCCATACTTAGATCAGTTCGTCATTGTCTTTATTGATGATATTTTGATCTATTCCAAGTCAGAGGAAAAGCATGAGCAACATCTACGGATCGCGTTGCAGACTCTCAAGGATCACTGCCAGTATGCTAAATTCAGCAAGTGTGAATTCTGGCTTCAGGAAGTTAAGTTCCTCGGTTATGTGATCTCACAACAAGGAATCACGGTTGACTCCTTAAAGACTGATGCAGTGGCAAATTGGACTCGGCCAACCAATGCTACAGAAGTCAGAAGTTTTTTGGGACTCGCTGGTTACTATCGGAGATTTGTAGAGGGTTCTCAAAGATAGCAGCCCCGTTAACTGGTTTGACTAAGAAAGATTTGAAGTTTGAATGGACTGATAAGCATGAACGTGCTTTTCTGGAATTAAAAGAGAGATTGACAACAGCGCCAGTACTTGCGATACCAAAGGATGGTGAGAAGTTCACTATTTTTAGTGACGCCTCTTATCAAGGATTGGGACGTGTCCTTATGCAAGACGGTAAGGTTATCGCCTATGGTTCACGACAGTTGAAGCCAAATGAATTGAATTATCCAACTCATGATTTGGAGCTAGCAGCAGTCGTGTTCGCACTTAAGATCTGGAGACACTACCTCTATGGGGAGAAGTTTGATTTATTCTCAGACCACAAGAACCTCAAGTATTTGTTTACTCAGAAAGAGCTGAATATGAGGCAACGCCGATGGATGGAACTGATCAAGGACTACGACTTTACATCAGAGTACCACCCTGGTAAGGCCAATGTAGTCGCTGACCCCCTAAGTCGGAAACCTTAAGGAATGATTGCTTCATTGATGATAAGGGAATGGAAAGCTTTAGAGACAATCGCAGAATTTGAAATACAGATTTCTGAGGGAAGTGTCGAGCAACAATTTGGATGCCTCATGGTACAACCAACACTTGTGAGTCGAATTATCAAGGCCCAAAAGAAAGACGAGAAGTTTCAAGTATGGTTCGCCAAGATGTTAGAAAAGGACCCTACAAAATGGAAGGTTGGGATCGATGGAGGATACCGATGTCGAGACAGATTGTGTGTGCCAGATTCAGGACATTTGAGAAAAGATATTCTCGAAGAAGCACATAAATCGAGACTGACAGTACACCCAGGAGGAACAAAGATGTATAAGTATTTAAAGAGAAACTTCGGGTGGGAAGGGATGAAGTGAAATGTAGCCGAGTTTGTATCTAAATGTTTGACTTGTCAACAAGTGAAGGCTAAACATCAGAGACCCTCAGGATTGTTGCAACCCTTACCTATTCCAGGATGGAAGTGGGAACACATAACTATGGATTTCGTGGTTGGACTACCCCGGTCATAACAGAATCATGACGCGATTTGGGTAATTGTGGATCGTCTAACGAAGTCCGCACATTTCATCGCGTACAATATGACTTACCCAATAGAAAGGATGAGTCGAATGTACCTACAGCAAGTGGTGCAACTGCACGGTGCGCCTCTGTCGATTGTATCAGATCGTGATATACATTTTACCTCGGGATTTTGGGAAAGTCTGCAGAAGGCTATGGGAACTTCGCTCAAGATGAGTACTGCTTTCCATCCTTAGACTGATGGACAGACCGAGCATGTTAATCAGATTATGGAAGATATGCTGAGAGCTTGTGCAATCGATTTTGAAGGATCTTGGGAGACTCACTTACCGTCGGTCGAATTTGCGTATAACAACAATTATCACTCGAGTATTGGGATGGCACCATTCGAAGCCTTGTACGGACGGCCATGTTGATCTCCGTTCTGTTGGACTGAAGTGGGAGACACAGAATTGTTGGGACCAGAGTTGGTGAGAGAGACTAATGAGAAGATTTCACTGGTCAGGGAAAGAATGAAAACTGCACAGAGTAGATACAAGAGTTATGCAGATCGACGTCGAAAGGATTTGGAGTTCAGTATCGGTGATCACGTCCTCCTTAAAGTTTCACCTATTCGGGGAGTAGTGCATTTTGGTCAGAAAATAGGGAAGTTGGCACCTCGTTTCATCAGACCATTCGAGGTTTTGGAGCGTTTTGGGAAAGTGGCTTATCGACTCGCGTTGCCACCAAAGATGTCTGGTGTTCATAATGTGTTCCATATCAGTATGTTAAGGAAATACATACGGGACCCTTCACATGTGGTTAATTTTGATAATATTGAGACGAGTCAGAATGTTGTCTACAAGGATAGACCTGTGAGGATTCTTGACCAGAGTATCAAAAGGCTGAGAAGAAGGGACGTTCCTTTGGTTAAGGTTTAGTGGAGGCATCATGACGAGGGAGAAGCGTCGTGGGAGTTAGAGTCAGACATGAGGACTAGATACCCCGAGTTGTTTCTGGATTAGTTAGCTCAGATTTCGGGGCAAAATCTCTGTTAAGGTGGGTAGAGTGTAACACCCTGTATTTCTTTTCCGTTAATAAATGTTTATTTCAATTTAATTTCTATTCGAAATATTTATTTGGGGTCAAACCATAATTTTCTTAAATATTGAAATACTTTTTATGGTTTTAAAGACAATATCTATATTTTTGTATAAACCGGAATTCATTCTTTACGCTAATAGCAATTTTTCGTATTTTTTATATCAACCGTAAAATACCTGTTTTGATTTAAATCTGCGTTTATATCGCGTCTTGGGTGTGGGAGCACGTGAGCTCAACCACACCGTTTAATTCCTGGGAATTGATTGGAGCCCAAATCTTGGGCAGTATATGTATATGTATAACTCTTCCATTCACTCACTGCATCTCTCAATTCTCTCAACTCTCTCAAGAACACACACTCAGATTATATATCACACACATACACAGATTATATATAATATACACTTACACACATACATAGCTATATAGATATATATATATATATATATATATTTCAATCCAGAGAAGAAACGGAGAAATTCTCAAACAACGGAATCGACAGCGGAAATTATCGGTCTCAAATTTTCAGTCTAATCACCCTCAGTGAGTATTTTAAACTCACTCGCCATGTCTATATATGTATATTTCAATATATATAGATGTGTATATATGTATATAGGTGAAGAACACCATGAAGACTTTGAATTGGAGTTTTACAAAACTCAACCAAAATCAATTCCGTGAATTGATTATGGAAGATCTCAGTCCCAATAAGCTACGGTTCGAATCCTACGGAGTAATTCATCCGTATCGCGACGTACCGTTGATTTAAAGTTTTGACACTCTTACTTTAATCGCGAATATCTAGAGATATAATCTGTATTTGTTTAAATTGATCGCATATTCTTAATCTACGCGGAAAGACAAAGAAATCCATATATGGCACGACATAATTGAAACAGAAAACAGAAATGGGCAAAATACAGTTTGAAATCAGAAACAGGGGAAAAACGAAAAACGACCCATTCTCCCCGTTCGCTCGCACGGCCCGCTCGCGCGACCCATTCCCCCCCTTCGCGCACGCGACCCGCTCGCACGACTTGGGCATTTTTGAGCAATTTTTTGTATTTTGCATAAGGGACTAATTGGAAAAGGTTATGAAAATTTTTAAAGAACTGTTTGACAAATAAACTGTTTAAAGGCTCACTAATAGGAATTGGACTTATAAGAATGATTAAGACCGAGATTTATGTTAAAAGAATATCCAGCTTTGAGATTAATAACTATTACTACAAACTGTGAACATTGACATACATATTAGGGTCGAGGTTGTGTCAACATACATGTGTGTGAGAAAGCATGAAAAGAGTAAAGAGTGGCGGTCTGGTGTGCGACCTCAATATCGATCGGATATTATTCCTGGTATTGGAGGTGACAATGTTGTGTACGGCTTAGATATCAATCAGATATTATTCCTGGTATCTAAGGCGCTCGTTTCGGATATCGATTGGATATTAATCCTGGTATCCGAAGCGATGGTATAGAGTACGGCTTAGATATCGATCGGATATTATTCCTGGTATCTAAGGCGCTCGTTTCGGATATCGATCGGATATTATTCCTGGAATCCGAAGTGATGGTATTGAGTACGGCTTAGATATAGATCGGATATTATTCCTGGTATCTAAGGCGCTCGTTTCGGATATCGATCGGATATTATTCCTGGTATCCGAAGCGATGGTATTGAGTACGGCTTAGATATCGATCGGATATTATTCCTGGTATCTAAGGCGCTCATTTCGGATATCGATCGAATATTATTCCTGGTATCTGAAGCGATGGTTGGTCGTGATCGACTCAGATATCGATCGGATATTATTCCTGGTATCTGAGGCGATAGCGTGGTGTGCGACCTCAATATCGATCGGATATTATTCCTGGTATTGGAGGCGACAGTGTTGTGTACGACTTAGATATCGATCAGACATTATTCCTGGTATCTGAGGTAATGATTTGGTTGAGTCGAATTTTGTTGAGAGAAAAGAGTTAGAAGGATGAGATGTTACATTGTTCATGCACGGTCGCATATTTATTGCTTACTTTATTCCCCCTGTGACTTATGTTGGAATTGGAACCTTGAATCTATTGCTTTTAAAGTTAAATTGCACCGTTGTTTATTTGTTTATATATACACTGCGAGCACTTGTTTATTTTGCTCACCAGCTTGCATAAGCTAACGGCGTTGATGCATCCTGGACTGTATGTCCAGATTTTCAGGGTCAGGAGCAGCCAGGGTATTTCGACTATGCTAGTTAGAGGCAGGGGACTTTCCAGGAGGCTGCTTTATATTTTCCTATGTCTTTTTAATTGCGGCTTGTAATAAACTAGTTTTAGACATTTGAATAAGGGCGTTTTGTGCCTAAAACCTGGACTTATGTAATAGTTTAGTAAGTTTTAATTTCGGAGCTTATGTTTATTAGTATCCTTTCTTTTAGAAATGCTGTTAAGTTATTTTGTTGCAGGGACAATTGGTCATACTCACTTGTCACGACCTACGAGTCCATAAAGGAAATTAAATGCTTTCTTGAATTATGCTACGTCGGGGCATGACAATGTATCTATGTTAAGACGATGTATGACAGATACGAGTAAGATCATTGTACCAGAACCGTTACAAATTCAAGAGGACTTGAGTTATACAGAACATCCAGTGGGGATACTAGACCGAAAAGAGCAAGTATTGAGAACTTAGACAATTCCAATGGTAAAAGTACTGTGGCATAGTCACATGGTTGAAGAGCCTATATGGGAAAGTGAAGAAGAAATGAAGAATGAGTATCCGCACCTATTCGACATATGAGGTATAAGTTTGGGGATAAACTTCCTTTTTGGAGGGGAGAGTTGTCACACCCGTGCCAGAATTGCATACATTTTATTCACATGTGTGGTAACGAATGGAAATTATTAACGTTGATTAATAATTAATTTGAGGTTGACTGTGTGTCAACGGTGGGTGTCAGTAAGGACACGGGAACGTGGTATTTCGTATTTCATTAGCATGAGTAAATGGCATTATATGATTTAAATGTTATTTGAAATATCTTGTATTTCATGAATAGTAAATTATATCTGTGTAGTATAATTTCTGGTAATTTTGACATTGTTAAATATCATTTTGAACACTGTGGTGAGAATGTGAGTGACACGTTATATAAAAGGTAGGTTGTGTAGAAATTCCACAGAATTTAGTTTCCGAACGTTATTTTGGACCCAAACGGAACCTAGACGAAAACTTTTATAAATTTTAGTTTTCACTCGTGAAGGCATAAAATGGATGTGTGCGCGACATTTCAGGAGTTAATTAGGAGTTTCGAGAACTCGTGGGGAGTTAAGTGTAATTTTTTAGAATTGTGGCTATAAATAGAAAACTTAGGATATTTTTGTCATAACTATCCAAACTCCAAAATATCTAGAGAGAGGAAAAAGAAAGGAGATTTGTTGCCACGAGCTTGTCAACGACAAACGGCGTCTTTCGTTCGCCAAATTTTCTCCAGATTCTAGATTTGGACTACTTGAGATAAGACGTACGTTTTGATAGTCATTAGGCCATGTTTAGCTAACTTTTATAAAAATCTAATTTCTAGAAATTTGGGAAAAACAGGTATAAACTTGTAGGAATCATCTAAAAACGGAGATTCGACGTTTAATTGCCTCCGTAGTACTTCCCTCAAAGTTTGATAGAATTTGGACGAGGTATGAAGTCCTAACTTTGAAATATAGGAATATACATGTTTTAGATTTCGACGATGAAATTGAGATCCGGGCAAAATTCAAGTGTTAATCTTAGGCCCATTAATTATACACGCGCTTAAATGTGAAAAGCATGTCTACTTTTACGCGAGCACATTGAGTTATCTATGTGGGTCAAAGGGGAGTTTATACAAATTCATGCCGGGGTAAGCTTCTCGATGTTGGAGAATTGTAGTAGCAACGGCTACTGTGCATGGTTTAAGACTTGGACTTGCCATAGCACTTGGGGATGCAATGGTTGTAGGCTTGAACTAGCCGTTGGCATCGCGGTATAAGGCTTGAACTTGCCTCTACAGGATGAAGGTGTATTTTCTTCCTAGAGACTATTTGTTATGAATTGTGAAATTAGAGTATATTTTGTCATATATTGCATACATCAGTACTTGTGCACTCAGCATATAGCTGAGCAGTAGAGCTTTACTCCATTGTAGGTGAGAAGAAAAGGGGAAAGAAGAAGCGTGAGGAGTGAGGCCAAGGAATGCCGGGGAATCACATTTGTTTATATCTTTTGTTCTCTTTTTCCTAAGTTGTAATAAGAACTTGGAATTTGTAACATGTGTAATAGAATCTTGGCATGGATTAGTAGTAATATATTCCCTAGTAAATACTCTTGTGGTATGTTTTGAATCATGGATATATAGTTGTTTTTATGTTGGTGTTTGGTTTGGAGAAGCATGGTTTGAGATTGCTGCTGATTGGGTAATCCTAAGGGAGATCAGTCGACTGAGTCGCGACTTAGTTGACTGGACCCCTGACCTGCAAACTTTTTCCTTCAGTTTTCGAAGGCATCAGTCGACTGAACTTTGTATGAAAATATGGCATTCTGCATGCATAGTGCCCAGTCGACCGAGCAGGGACCAGTCGACTGAAAAATTGAGGCCAGTCGAATGAGTCCCCAACACAGTCGACTGGATGTTGCCTGTGGACTTTTTATACTTTCTGCTTCTGGCCTCCAGTTGACCGGACCCTAAATCATTCGACTGGACCTCTGGATTTCAAAATGAATTCTCTTGGACGTGTTTCAATTGGACAAAACTTTTTATAACTTTGATTTTAAAGGATTGCACTTATGTTTCACTACTGCTATTTTACTTTAATGAATTGGATGAGCCTTGGTGGCATGCCACTTGTCCTATTTCCGCCCGTAGCGGGCTAGGTCGTGACAAATAAACCACAATAAATAACACAAACAAAACCCAAACTCAAATAGAAATAAATTTCTCAAATGTACACACATTATTGGTGTATTTGTATTGAGAGAGAAACTTACAGAAAGAGACTACAATATTAGAAGAAAATAAGAAATCAAAATCATTTGTGTATTTCATTTAGAGAGAAACTTGCACAAACAGAACTACAATATCATAAGAAAGGAAGAAATAAAAAAAAATTAGCAATAATGCTAGGCACACTCCAAAATCCACACTGAAATCCACACTGGACAATCGTGATCGTTGATTTCGGTGGGTCTCTTATGGATTTCACATGGGTCCCACGTGGATCCCACCGAAATCAATAACCACGATTATACTGTGTGAATTTCAGTGTAATTTTTGGAGTATGAGTAGAACTACTAAAAAATCGGTGCTCTCGATGTTAGTTGAACCTTTTAGATCCATCCACTCAGTTATTGAAGTGTCCATTGCAAAGAAGACTGGATACATATACATATACTTACTCTTTATATACAAATCCTAGATGGTACCGATTAATCCTGGTTTTGTATTTTATATTTGTCACTTTTGTAGCCCACTAAATTTAAGTTAAGAAAATATTACCAATTGCTAAGAGATTTTAAGTGGCAAATGAATGCTATTTAAAAACAAAAAGGTACTCATGAACAAATCATAACAAAAATCATAAAATTACTTTGAAAGAAATACATATTCAGTTAGAAGCCATAAAATTTAGAACAAAAATGAAAATTAAAAGTACATAATGTAATTAGTGCAACAAATTAAATTGTAGCTTAGTAGTTATACACCAAGAAGATACATAACATTTTCTTGAAAGTATATAGTATATTAACTTACAAAATATAATAACTAACTTGTTCATGTAGACAAAGAGCAATGCATTCTTCTAATCTCCTTGAAATAGAAACCAATTTTGTCAACATTTAAAGTCAAATAAAAATAAAAAATCAACAAACAAAAGAACAATTCAACATAAACACAAATAAATGTTAGTTTTGTAACTTTTTTGATTTTTTTTCCCTTCATTTTGGAGTTAGTTCTCTCACATTAATTACACAAAAAAAAACAAAACAAAACCAAAATTCGCAACAAAACAAAATGGGATAGTATAAAAACAAAGAAAAAAAGAAAAATGACTTGTTAAGTTAGAAGACAATATACTATATTGCCTTTAAACAGTACACAATCCTCTATTGCCATGTACTATGTGTCTTGGCACCCTAATTCCAAAGTAGAACAAACGTCTCACATTGTTCATTGCAATTGCAATTAATCCAAAATGTTCAGAGCAACATGAATTTATTCGTAACATTCATGAGTTACAAAAAAAAATGACGGTTATCATTCCTAGCATAGTTCCACGTGGAACTTCCACCTATATCTTTATCTTTTTCTTGTGTTGAGATAGACTAAAAAATATGGTACATAATTAGAAAATGCCACATGTGAGTTGATCTCCTGAATACTTACACATTGCTCAACTATGTTATATGAATAGGGGAAATGTTTGGTACACACATTTTTTGACACACTATGCATTAAACACATGTACCTTATGCTGTTTGAATTTTTTACACTTTTCTATGCACCACTTACACAACACAGGGTACATGCATTTAAAGCTATGTGTCAAAAAATATGTCAACAAGTGTGTGTACGTAACACTACTCATATGAATGGTGCTTTTATTTCTTTGTGTTGTTGCAATTGGGATTGGCAACAAAGAGGTAAACGTGTTTGCCAGGAGTGTTTCAACATCTTATCTCTTCCAATTCAATAATTTCTCTCTCTATCAGATTTCGTTAGTTAGGAAGACTTCTTAAGGTTAGTAAAGTTTGAATTTAAAATACGACAATAATCTTCTTAGATGCGGAAATTTCCGGATTTTGAATTTTTAGCTGCGGATTTTATTGCTAGATATATGGATAATAAAATCAGTTTTAAATACTATTTTCAATTTCTTATGCTGCAATTGTTAATTTACTTATTTACATATCTTTTCTAACTAATTTATAGCATATATTCCTTATATATCTTACATATAACTGGTTAGGTAAAAAAAAAAAAAAAGAAAGAAAAAAGAAAACTTAATTTTTAGAATTGTGCCACGTGGCATAAGCAAATGCTTCTATTTTCATATATATATATATATATATATATATATATTTATAGCATATATTCCTTATCTATATATATATATATATATATATATCAGTCCCTTTCTCACGAGGGAGTCATCACTTTGTTAAAGTGAGAACTTCTGTTTACAACCGTTGGATCCAGTTTTTAGTTTGTGAAATTTCTCCAGTACCCTTAATGAAAATTGGATCCAACAGCTGTAACAAGAAGTCTTCACTTTAACAAAGTGAGGACTCCCTCATGAGAAGAGTTCTGTATATATATATATATATGTGTGTGTGTGTGTGTGTCTAGTCAAGCTCTCCAACGCACTGGGAAGAGTGAACTGGCGACACACTAGGCTTAAAAAGCCAGAAACCCGCACCGTCGATTCGCACATGTATGGGGTGACCTACCCTATCTGGCTTTTTAAGCCTAGTGCGTCGCCCAGTGCATTCAAGGGTGGCTCAACCAGAAGGCAACTTAAGCGATCGCCTAAGGCCCCCAAGAAATTAAGGCTTCATTTTTTACATTTATCATATTGTACTGTTACATTCATATCAAAAAGAAAACAAAAGAAAAAATAATTAGTACTGGCTTTAAAAATGAAAAAATAATAATAATAATAATAATAATGAAGTCCCATATTAATTGTAACCAGCTACTCCTACAACACATATATTCTTAAAAAAAAAAAAAAAAAGATAAATCTATTCCTACCGTAAAGGCCCATAACATTTCATTACCTCCTTAACTTCAAGACTTCAAATCCATCATAAAACATTTAAAAATAGAGGGAAAAAAAAATATGATTTTCTATCCAAAAGTCTTAACACAAATTTTACGAGAAAGGATAATCACATCAATTTGAAGTAATAAATGTTCCTTTAAAAAAACTAGATTCTTAGCAATACTTATAGCGGTCGCTTCCACATAAAGAAGTTTTACAAAACTAAAACTGATAAGATCTTCCTGTCGCAGTAGAGATTAAATAGATTAGGATGCCATAATGCGAAAAGAAAATATTAAAAAAATTGCACTACAAAACGATTTCAAAAGGCAAAAAAAATTATTTGAAAAATAATATTGAATTAAAATAATATATAGTTATTACTGTATGAAAATATAATAAAGGTCCCATTGTAATTCTTCGCCTAAGGCCCCAAAATAAGTTGAGCCGCCCTTGAGTGCTATCTATCCAGTGCGTGGGAGAGCCTGACTATATATGTATGTGTATATATATATACTAGTTCGAGTTCTGCGCGTTGCGCAGAAAATTTAATTGTGTCGTTTCGTGTGATTAAGTGGTTGTTAAAAGTATATAATAAGATGTTAAAACAGTTAAATAGAAAATTGTAAATGTAACAATTTAATCTAAAACTCTTCTTACGGAAGAAGTTGATAATTCTGACTATCTTAAAAATGAGTAGTAAATGTACCTAATAAAGCGCCACTAAAAATATATGACACAAGTAGGATATTTCCTCTAAAAAAGGGCATGAATGTGTTTGTAGGCCATAATTGATATTCGAATACAATCTATAAATCATGAATTTGAGGGAAGAAATTGACCAAAATGTAAATATTAGTGATCAATTCATAATAGCTACTAAAATAGCCACTTTATTTGACATTTTAAATATACCAGAACTTAAATTTTAGAGAAGAAGTTGACCAAAATGTGAAATTAGTGACCAATTCCTAAATAGCCACTAAAATAGCCACTTTTTTTTTATTTTTTATGAAGTGAATAATAAATATCCCAAAATTTATTGACCCAAATGTAATTAGACACAAATTGTTGATTGAAACCTCATTTGAGAGAAGAAGTTGACCAAATTGTAAATATTAGTGACCATTTCCTAAATAGCCACCAGAATAGCCACTTTTGTTGACTTTTTTTTTAAGTCAATAATAAATATCCCAAAAATTGTTGACCCAAATGTAATTAGACACAAGATTATTAATTAAAACCTCATTATTATATTAAATAAAATTTCAAAAGCTGATTTGAATGTAATTATTTGTCCAAAATGACAGAATTACCCTCACACAAATCAATATATCCTTACGATGTACAGATAAATATATGAGTAATTATGATGTAATGAAGGGCAAAATAGAAAGTTCATATTTTTTGACGTGCTTGCTCATTCGTTTTTATAGTATAGTGGATATATACTAGTGGGGGCAGCACGTGCATGCTTTGCACGCGGCCATGAAATGTATGAGTTTTTCTCTTGAAAATAGGGCACTGCCTAATATTGGAGAATTTGATTAGTGTAGTTTATTTGTGGAGTGTTTGCCCAAATTTGTGCTCATTTAATTAGGAGTAATAGGGACCAAATGAATTTTGATTGGACGTTGTTTACCTTACCCCCACTGCTACATCATTTAGAAATCACTTTTTGGATAAAAATTTGAGAAACATTGTATTACTCTGTAATTAGTAGGCCAAATATTTGTAAAATTGTGGAAAACCAATGGCACTTACATGCAAAAATAAATCATAACCCTGCCACATATGATTTAGGTAGTATAGCATTACTCAAATTATATTTTTATTAGCATGTGTGCGCAATAAGAACAAAATAATTACTATGACACAAATTATATAATTATGTGTGCTCGCGTGTGTAATCAAAATATTAAATTAATCATTAAAAAAAGGGTTGTGCCAAACGATGACCATTCTATAATTTTTTTTATAAAAATTGACCTATATATAAATATTATATAAGTAACCATTATGTTGACTCTTTTTGAAGCCAATTGTAATTATGGTTGCAAAAGTTATTTTTTTTCTTATAAAAATTGACCTAATATTATGTAAGTTGTCATTTTTGTTAACTCTTTTTAAAGTCAACTGTAATTATTGTTGCAAAAGTTAATTTTTTCTTACAAATATGTAAATATTATGTAAGTAAATATTTTTGTTGACTCTTTTTGAAGCCAATTGTAATTATGGTTGCAAAGGGCAGTTTGAGAATTTAAAAAAATTGCTACAGCATGTTTAAATGACCTGTTTCTTACAAAAATTGACATGTATGTTAATATTATGTAAGTAGCCATTTTTGTTGACTCTTTTTTAAGCCAATTGTAATTATAGTTGCAAAAGTGGATTTTTTTCGTACGAAAATTAACCTATATGTAAATATTATGTAAGTAGTCATTTTGTTGACTCTTTTTTAAGTCAATTGTAATTATGGTTGCAAATGGCAGTTAGGGAATTTCTTACAAAATTGACCTATATGTAAATATTATGTAAGTAGCTATTTTTGTTGACTCTTTTTTTAAACCAATTATAATTATGGTTGCAAATGGCAATTTGGGAACTTCTTACAAAATTGACCTATATGTAAATATTCTGTGAGTAGCTATTTTTGTTGACTCTTTTTTAAACCAATTATAATTATGTTTGCAAAGGGCAGTTTGGGAATTTAGAAAATTTTGTTACTAAACAGATTTCTATTGAGGTCTATCCTATAGAGGTACTCAAATTGGATCAGTGATTTGTGTATTTACTCCAATGATACTATTGTTCCAAGCAACCATTTTTGTTTACTCTTTTTAAGTCAATTGTAATTATGGTTGCAAATGGCAGTTTAGGAATTTCATACAAAAATTGGCCTATATATAAATATTATATAAGTAATCATTTTTATTGACTCTCTTTTAAGCCAATTATAATTATGCTTGCAAATGACAGTTTGGAAATTTTGAAAAATTCGTGTAACTTGCTTATTCACCTATTGCGTTCATATAATATAGTAGATATATGTGTGTGTAGTATTTGAGAATATTTGAAATGAATCCATATTTAATTTATGTATTGCTTAGTGTGTTCCACTCTTTTGCCTATGAAAGGCTAAAAAGTTTGTTGTAATGAAGCAAATATTAATGACAAATGAATTAAGGATATGTTTGATAACCCAATTAAGTGCTGAAAATGAAAAGATTCAACACTTATTCTTTTTCAATGCGTTTGATAACATACCACTTAATTGAAAAAGTAGTAAAAAAATCACTGAAAACTTTAAGTGAAAATTTTCTACTGAAAATAATCAGTGAATGCATTTTTTTTCAGTAGTTGAAGCACTATTTTCAGTATTACAAATTCAATCACTTAAAATTTTCAGTACTTAAAATTCAGCACTTAATTTTCAGCACTTAATTTTCAGTTTTATCAAACGCACCCTAAGTGTTCCTCTCTTGTGCATTTCAAACAACCCTTGTTAAATTTAGGCCTCGCATGGTAACGTTGTAATTTTTAGCTTTTAATTTTTGTTTCTATTTTTTATATTGAGAGTTGACGCAAAAATAAAAATTAAAATTAAAAATTAAAAATCACAACATTACCATGCAAACTGATATGTTTCCACAAGCCGAGCCAGCCGGAGTAGTGGTGCCATGCCCACGTTATCACGTCATCTCATACATGCCCATATAATGAGGCAGTAGCAGTGTGGCAGTAGTGTAGTGAGTCATGCATTGTTAGTGCTAGTAGTTCCTCCCACGTTTACATTCCACGTAAGTAGTTCCATGCATTGTTAGTGCTAGTTAGTTCCTCCCACGTTTACATTCCACGCATGCATGAGCTTAGTCATTCTTTATATAGGGTGTAATGTAACAGCTTGAGGATAAGCAGAATATTATTCACTTTTTCTATCTCTCTCTCTCTACCTTACTTCTCTCTCTCTAACACTGGTTTGAATCCTGATCATATCAGTGGTATCAGAGCACTCTTTCATGGAGACCCGTGGCAAAACAAATACTGAGTTCCGAAATGAAGTCAGCGAGCTTTTGGCTCGTCATGAATCAAGGTTCGATCAGATCACGGACCAATTCACCCAAGTTCATGCCACTATGCAATCGGTCCTTACCGACTTGCAAGCCCTCCGCATCATTCGCCTTTCCGAAACTCCTCCCGAAACAAATGACGACAATCCCTTTGCCTCCACTTCAACCAACCATGACCACATTCAGCGCCTTCATCCACTTGTTACAAAACCCACAAACCTCCCGTCATCTAACCTTAAACTCATTTTCCCAAAATTCTCCGGTGATGACCCTACCGGTTGGATATACCGAGCCGAACAATTCTTTGAATTTCAACGAGTTGCCGTGGACCAACGAGTTCAACTCGCGTCTTTTCATCTTGACGGCATTGCTCTACAATGGCACCGGTGGTATACCAAATTCAAAGGGCCCGTTGAATGGGGCGAATTCACCACAGCCTTGCTCCGCCGTTTTGGTCCCACGGACTTTGACGACCCATCTGAAGCTCTCACCCGGCTCAAACAAACCACTACGGTGGGTGCATACCAGGACGAGTTCGAGAAGTTATCTCAACGCATTGATGGCCTCCCCGATAGCCATTTGATAGGCAGCTTCATTGCAGGGCTCAAGGATGACGTACGTTTGGATGTTAAACTCAAGAAACCCCGCACCTTATCCGAGGCTATTGGCGTAGCCCGCCTTGTCGAAGAACGTAACACCCTACAAAAGAAAACCCATCTATACCCCCGACCATTCATCCCTACTACCTCACCGTCACTTCACAACACAACCAACCCCACCACGACTGGCCTTCTTGGCCCCAACCCGTCCCATAAATCGAACCCATCTCACCCCCCTCAAGCCATCCCATTTAAACGCATCACGGGTCCTGAGGCTCGCATTCGTAGAGAGAAGGGCCTTTGTTACTATTGCGATGAAAAATACACACCCGGCCACCGTTGTAGCAAACCACAACTTTTCATGATCGAAGACTTGGCACCCGACAAACCCGAGTCCGACTCCATTCAAATCAAACCAAACCCAACTACTCAACTTGAATTAAACCCAGAGTCTGATATTTCCTCCAACGAACCACCCCCGGCTATGTTCGAATCCAACCAAATTCCGACCGCAACCGTTCCGGAAATTTCCTTTCATGCACTTACGGGAAACACACACCCTCAAACAATCCGAGTGTTGGGGCAGTTACAAAACAAGACGGTCACCGTACTCATCGACGGGGGTAGCACGCATAACTTCATTGATCAACATGTGGTGTCCAAGTTTGGGCTACACGTGGAACCGGACAGAATATTCCAAGTTATGGTGGCGAACCGAGAGACAATTGATTGTGCTGGCCGATGCCTTGGACTTACCTTGATCGTCCAAGGGTACTCTATCACTGCCGATTTTTATGTCTTACCTGTGGCAGCTTGTCAGGCCGTTCTCGGGGTTCAATGGCTTGAGACGCTAGGGCCCATTGAAACCAACTACCGTGAGCTAACCATGACATTCCGTAAGGATGGCTCAACTCACCAGTTTCAAGGCTTACGGCAATCCGAACTCGAGACCTTGAATCACAAGCAATTGCACCATTTGGAGGGTACTGTCTTATTTTTACAAATCATACCATGTAATCTGCCCAACACCTCCCCTACCCACCAAACAGATATCAACCACATTCTAGCCCAATTCAACACCTTATTTCAAGAACCCCACGGTCTTCCACCAAACCGCACCCATGACCACCAAATACCCCTACAACCCAACCAACCACCCGTGAGCGTGCGACCTTATCGCTACCCCTATTACCAAAAGGCTGAAATCGAGAAAACAGTCCATGAACTACTTACCTCAGGCCTAATCCGTCCCAGTACCAGTCCTTTTTCCTCTCCCGTGTTGCTTGTCCGCAAGGCGGATGGTGGTTGGCGGATGTGTGTCGACTATCGTGCTCTTAATACCGTGACTATAAAAGACAAGTACCCCATCCCGGTCATTGACGAACTCCTCGATGAACTCCACGGTGCTAAGTTCTTCTCCAAATTAGACTTACGATCGGGGTACCACCAAATTCGCGTACGGGACGCGGATATCCACAAAACAGCATTCCGCACCCACGAGGGCCATTATGAATTCCTTGTCATGCCCTTTGGGCTCTCTAATGCCCCATCCACCTTCCAAAGTCTTATGAACGATCTGTTTCGCCCTCACCTTCGTAAGTTTATCCTCGTGTTCTTTGACGACATCTTAATCTATAGCCGAACGTGGGCTGATCACCTACACCATCTCACCACGGCCCTGGGAATTTTGTTGACTAACAATTTGTTCGCAAAAAAATCAAAGTGTCGCTTCGGGGTTTTACAAGTGGACTACCTTGGTCATTTAATCTCCTCGGAAGGAGTGGCAGTTGACCCATCCAAAATTCAGTCAGTCTTGGCATGGCCGGTCCCTACGACGGTAAAAGGAGTACGCGGGTTTCTCGGGTTGGCCGGGTATTATCGCAAATTCATCCGCGGCTTTGGCGGCATTGCCGCTCCATTGACTACGTTGCTTACAAAAGAAGGATTCTTATGGACCACCGAGGCTGCACAGGCATTCACCTGTTTAAAGGAGGCGTTAACTTCTCCCCCCGTGCTACAACTACCCGACTTTACACAACCTTTTGTGGTCGAATGCGATGCATGTGGCGTGGGAATTGGGGCCATTTTAAGCCAACACAATCGGCCGGTTGCATTCTTCAGCGAAGCATTAAAAGGTTCTGCACTCTCTCTGTCTACATATGAAAAGGAAATGCTGGCAGTGGTGAAAGCTATTCGCAAATGGCGCCCGTACTTGTTGGGGAAACCATTCATTGTACGGACCGATCAAAAGAGTTTGAAGTTTCTTCTCGAGCAACGCATCACCACTCGAACCCAACTCCGTTGGCTACCCAAGATTTTAGGATATGATTATGTGATTCAATATAAAAAAGGTGTAGAAAATCAAGGGGCCGACGCTCTTTCTCGGAGGACCACATTTGAATTTGCAGCAATTTCCCTTCCCGTCGCCGATTGGTGGTCCCGGCTCCAGCGTGAGGTGCTCTCGGATCCCTTCTACAGCCGTATCACGACAACGAGCCAACCACTGACTCTCTCAAAGTATTCCAACCGTGATGGCGTGTGGTTCATCCATGACAAAATCTTGTTGAGTCCTGCTTCTCCCTTAATTGATCCTATATTGGCGGATTGTCATTCTTCTCCTGCTGGAGGTCACTTTGGGTACCACAAGACCCTCAATCGTGTGAAACGAGGTTTCACTTGGCCCGGAATGCAGTCTGCTATCAAAACTTTTATCCGGGAGTGTGATACGTGCCAACGGTGTAAACATGATTGCATGAGCCCAGCCGGCCTCCTACAACCACTGCCAATTCCGACGAGCATATGGTCCGATGTATCCATGGATTTCATCGAAGGACTTTCGTCGTCTCACGGCAAATCTACCATTATGGTAGTGGTTGATCGCTTATCTAAGTATGCGCACTTCATTCCGCTCAATCACCCCTTCACCGCTTCTACAGTTGCACACGCCTTCCTCCAACACGTAATCAAGCATCATGGAATGCCTACCTCCATTGTCAGCGACCGTGATAAAGTTTTTACTAGCCAATTTTGGAAAACTCTTTTCCAATTACAAGGGACCCATCTGTGTATGAGCTCAAGTTATCACCCCCAAACCGACGGTCAAACCGAGGTGGTAAATCGTACCTTAGAACAATATTTACGATGCTTCACCAGTGATCAACCCAAAAGGTGGCCGGATTGGTTAGCATGGGCAGAATTCAGCTATAACACATCAGTCCATACTGCTACCAAGATATCCCCCTTTGAAGCTGTTTACGGACGACCTCCTCCAGATTTGCTTTCATACGTCCCGGGTACTACCAAGATTCAGGCGGTGGATAACTACCTCTGCGATCGGGAGACAATCTTGAAGGAGCTCCGCCACAATCTGCTAATAGCCCAGAACCGCATGAAAGCCCAAGCTGACCAAAGACGTCGTGAGGTTATTTTTAATGTTGGTGACTTCGTCTTTCTCAAGTTGCAACCATATCGTCAGACCACGGTGGCATTCCGCAACTCGATCAAGCTAGCTCCCCGTTTTTTTGGTCCATACAAAATATTGGCCCGTGTTGGTCCGGTCGCCTACAAGATAGAATTACCAGCGGGGTCTCAGATACATGACGTTTTTCACGTGAGTCTACTCAAGAAGAAACTGGGACCCGTCGCATCGGTCTCTCCCCTCCTGCCGGCCGTAACCGACACTTCTACAATTCTTCCCCAGCCCGAGTTGATACTTGACAGCCGCATCATTCGTAAGGATCGCTATCGTCCAAAGACTGAAATTTTGGTCAAATGGGTCGGGGCTCCGCGAGAGGATGCAACGTGGGAAAATCAGTGGCGATTTTCGAAGACCTATCCAGAGTTTATCCTTGCGGCCAAGGATGTTGCAGGCGGAGGGGATTGATATGTTTCCACAAGCCGAGCCAGCCGGAGTAGTGGTGCCATGCCCACGTTATCACGTCATCTCATACATGCCCATATAATGAGGCAGTAGCAGTGTGGCAGTAGTGTAGTGAGTCATGCATTGTTAGTGCTAGTAGTTCCTCCCACGTTTACATTCCACGTAAGTAGTTCCATGCATTGTTAGTGTTAGTTAGTTCCTCCCACGTTTACATTCCACGCATGCATGAGCTTAGTCATTCTTTATATAGGGTGTAATGTAACAGCTTGAGGATAAGCAGAATATTATTCACTTTTTCTATCTCTCTCTCTCTACCTTACTTCTCTCTCTCTAACACTGGTTTGAATCCTGATCATATCACAAACCTAAGAGAGTGTTGCTTTACAATAGACAAATGCTAGCTAGATCCATAAACCCCAAATGAAGTTTGTTAAAATTTCCAACAGACAAATGTTAGATTCACAAACTCCCATGGTGAGACCCATATATATGAGAAATGTTTGGGTACATAGAGGGTTTCACGTCGTGGTTTCCCAAAAAAAAAAAAACCTTCTCCACGTATATAGATGATGCAGAGGATATACAGGGGCGATAAATGCAGCCATTGGGCTGCTTTAACCACTCTATTATGCGCCATCGTGTAACAGATAAAGTAGGCCAAGTGAAGCCAGCCACATCACACAAGTAGTGCATGCTTTTGAAAGACAAATCTCTCTTTTTCTTTATGATAGGGGTTACATTTGCAATTTTTTTTTTTATAATTTTTTTTTTATGAGTTCTATGAGCATCTCCAATGCAATTTTTATTTCTCATGTTGTAGTCAAATTATAACATGAATGTTCAAAAACACCTCTCTAATGTATTCATATTCCTCATTTCAAAAAATAGTAATGATATTCTTTCTCTCAAAATTGATAGCAAAAATAGCATTGCTATAATTTGAGAAAAGTGATAGAAGGTGCATTGGAGTGTTTTTCTTTTGGATTAATCCCATAATTTAACTTTTGCACTCATTCCAAAAAAAATGTGTACAAAACACACAACTTAAAGTACAATAATAATAACCAATATGTCACAAAATAGCATTAATTTTAAACTGTAGCATTGGAGCAAAAATGCCGAAATATAGTATTTAAACCCTACAACAATGCCAAAATATAGATTTAGCACGAGTAAAATGATACAGTATCTTATATTGAAATGTTCTAACTACTTAATTTATTGCAAATACTGTTATCCTTCGGAAGGGCGTTTTTCTGCTAGAGTTTTGGCAGTACGAAAGGAAGAGAATGACTATTTACCATTGATTAATATATATATATATATATATTTTTTAAAATTACAATTTCAGCTTAATTAACTTTAAGTCCCTCTAAATGGTAGAGTGTTATTGTGGATCAGTTCAACATCCTCAAATTAAAATTTAGTGGGCTCACTATCATATTATTTGGGATATAAATTTAAGATTTAAATTTTAGAAACATAGCATTACTCTTGTAGATTCTATGAAACTTTGACTACGAGAAAGTTTTTGTAGGTGTTCAACACACGTGCAAAACAGAGAAACATGCACATAATAAATTAGTAGAAGTTGAAATCCACATATAGTTTTCTAATCCAGTGAAGGTAATTAGGGGTATCAACAAAATTGATTGGAGTGAATCAACCGATCGAATCGATCAGTCCAGCCAGTTTTCATCAAGACAGTGTTGTAGAAAAACCGAATTGAATTAAAAAAGATACCTTAAAACTGACAAAATTGACCGAACTGAAGCCATTTGGTTAGTTTTAAAATCTCTCAAAACCAACCGAACTGAATCGAGAACACCCTTAAAGGTAGAGTCCATTTTTGCTCACCCATTTAAGGGCTGGGTGAGCATAACCCAAGCACCCCATTGGCCAATGCAGTGAGACCTATGATTAAATTGAATCGATCAGTCCAGTCAGTTTTCATCAAGACAGTGTTGTAGAAAAACCGAATTGAATTGAAAAAGATACCTTAAAACTGACAAAATTGACCGAACTGAAGCCATTTGGTTAGTTTTAAAATCTCTCAAAACCAACCGAACTGAATCGAGAACACCCTTAAAGGTAGAGTCCATTTTTGCTCACCCATTTAAGGGCTGGGTGAGCATAACCCAAGCACCCCATTGGCCAATGCAGTGAGACCTATGATTAAATTTAATCATAGGTCTCACTGCATTGGCCAATGGGGTGCTTGGGTTATGCTCACCCAGGGTGAGCAAATGTGAACTCTTAAAGGTAATGAAGAATATAAATGCCATGTGTACATATATTTTTCTTACTGTTTTGAAGTATGATTGGCCTACATATACAATTTTGTTTACATGGCATGTATACGTGGTGCATAGATGGACCAATACTATTTTAAATCCACTGACGCTAATGGAGAAAGGAAAAGACTTAAAGTGTGTTTGATAACCCAATTAAGTGGTAAAAATAAAAATTTTCAACACTTAATTTTTTTTCAGTGCGTTTGATAATATACCACTTAATTGAAAAGGCAGCAAAAAATCCACTGAAAACGTTAAGTGAAATTTTTTTGTACTAAAAATAATAACTGAATGTAGTCTATTTTAGTTCTTGAAACATCATTTTTCAGTATTATAAGTACAAATCACTTAAAATTTTCAGTACTTAAATTTAACACTTAATTTTCAGTTTATCAAACGCACCCTTAGGCCCCATTTGACAAAAACTGATAATCAAGTGCCTTACATAAGTTCTGGATTTTAAGTGTTGAAAATTTTAAGCCATTAATAGTCAACCAGTAGATTATTTTAGATTAAAAAAAAAAACGCATCGCATTCAGTGACTCTTTTTAGTAAAAGGTTTTTATTTAATGTGTGAAGTATGTTTTGACTACTTTATCAATTAAGTGATGAAACATTTTACATTATCACACACATTGAAAAAAAAAAAAAGTACCAAAAATTTTTATTTCAGTATTTAATTAATTTATCAAGTACACCATTACTTTTATTTCTATAATGTTTTTTATAATATTTTGAAATGTGATCTGTCGACGTGTATGTGGCATATAGGTACCAATAACATTTTAGAATGAGTCAAAAAGTACAAGCAAAATGTCGTATAGTGATGTACATGCAGAAACAGAGAAGGGGAACGAAATGGCTGAGCCCATGTCCACTGAAGTCTTCTTTGGCAGTGAAAGCTTATTATGTGGGCTAGAGACGTCGGCCCAACCCAATTTCTTTATCAAACTAATGGATGGCCTCTTCTGCTATCTCTTGCTATCTCTTTACAAACTTCACAGCCCCAAAGGCTAGGGGTGGCATACTTCGGGCCAACCCGAACAGATCTAAACCCGAAAATTTTACTCTCTCCGATTTGGATAAAAATCGACTCAAAATTATTTTAATTCGAAACTGAACTATATAACTTAGTTTAGTTCGATTTTCAAAAGGAAAAATTAGTTCGGTTCGAAACAGAATATCCGAAGTTTTAATGCATATATAAAAACATCTTAGAGAAATTAGGGCTCAAAATAAAAAGCAAAACTCTCATCTCTCGACTCTCAGACCCCTAGGCAATGGGGACCTCAAAATCAAAAATCAAAAACCCTCAACTCACGTAGACCTCACCTCACTCATTTCTCCTCTCGACGACGGCGTGCGTGGCTCAGTCTCGACGTGCTCTGAGTGCTCTCTCTCTTCGTTTCAGCCCCTCCTTAACAGGTGTGTATATATATGTATATATGTATGTGTGTGTGTGTGTGACTGTATATATATATGTGAGAGTACGTGTGTGTACAGTGTATGACTGTATATATATGAGTATACATGTGTGTGTGTGTGTATGTGAGTGTGACTGTATATATATGAGTGTATGTGTGTGTGTGTGACTGTATATATATATATACATATATGAGTGTATGTGTGTGTGTGTATGTATTTGAGTTTGTGTGTTTGTCACAGTGAGACTAATACAGTCACACACACATATATGAGTGTATGTGTGTGTGTATGTATTTGAGTTTGTGTGTATGTATATGAGTGTATTTGGGTTTTCTTAGAGAGAGAGAGAGAGGGTAGTTTCGCACAAATTGGGTATTTGGGTTTTCTTGGGGGTTTTAGAGAGAGAGAGAGAGAAAATGGGTATTAAATTAAATTGGGTATCAAACCAAACTGGGTTTTAGAGACACTGAGAAATGGGTTTTAGAGAGAGAGAGAAATGGACTCCAATTAGGTATCAACTTGAACTTCCATTTTTGAAACCTGAACTATTTTTTTGAACATTATTTCAGTTCGGATTTCGATATTGTAATTCCTAACCCGAACCCGAATAACTCGATCCAAACTTTTCGGTTCGAACCCGAACCGACCAAATGCCCACCCCTACCAAAGGCTACTATATGAGCATCCGAGGGCTTAAAGTACTACTCCCTCCATCGGTTTATCCCAAAAGTGTGTATTTTCTTTTAGGGCTTGTGTTGTGCGACCATGAATTTAAATGAAATCACTCACAATTTGTAAAGATTTTTAATACAGAAATTTATAAATTTGAATTCATTCATTTAAAGGCACACAACATATACCACATCAAGGCTTTAAATTTGTTGTACCATGTGCTGTTTGAATTTGTCACACTTTTCTATGCATCACTTACACAACACAGGGTACATGCATTTACAATCTTATTGTGAAATGTGTTGTGTGCCTAGCATTTTTGTTTAAAGATATGCACTTCATCGACATGCAAGTATGCCCTTATAAAATGTGTTAGTTTTATATAAGAAAACAAATTAACATAATATTCACTGACGTTCCAAGGTTTCCATATCAAACGGAAAAGACTTAGGTACTTTTCTGTCACACCCGTCCCGGAAAAATATATTCTTTTTAAATACATAAGTAAATTTATGGAATTATTAATGTTGATTAATAATTGAGATGAGTAGTTGAATGGGGGTCAACGAAAAGTGTCAAGTGAGAATGCACGGAAAGTTAGGAATTCATGAAGCTTTGAAATGATTTAAATGACATTTATGTGATTAAATGTTATTTGACATATCTGGTGTATGTGAATAGTAATTATGCCAGTATAGTGTAATTGATGGTAGTTTTGATCTTGATAAAGATCAATTAAACCGAATTAGAGATAAATAATGTAGTACGTTGCATAAAAGGTAGGTTATCTAGAAATTTCACAAAAATAGTTTTCGGAACGTAACTACCACAACAAACGGAACTTAGATGAAAACTGTTATAACTTATAGTTTTCACTCGTGAAGTAATAAATTGGACGCGTATCACGTTTCAAAGGATAATTAGAAGTTTGGAGAACTCATGGGGAGGTAAACACAAATTCTGGAAGTGTTGTCTATATAAAGAAAACTCAAGATATTTTCATTTACAAATTTTTTCTTAAATTGAAATCAAGAAAGGGGTTTTGAAGTTGAGAGCTTCACAACACAAATCGACAATCTTTCGTTCGTCAATTTTTCTCCAAATTTCGTATTTGAACTCCTCAAGGTAAGGGCTTCGATTTGATAGTGGTTAGGCCATGTTTGGCTAACTTTTTATAAAAAATCCTAATTCTAAGAATTTGGGAAAAACGTGTAAATACTTGTAGGATTTGCGTATAACCAGAGATTTGGCATTTAATTAGGCCTCTAGTTAATCCTTCAAAGTTATAGGATGATCGCACGAGATATTAATTATAGGCTTATGAATTATGGGGAATTTACATGTTTTACATATCCGATGTGATATTTTGGATTCAGGCAAAATTCATGTATTAAGTAGACCGTTAATTATGCATATGAATATGCGATAAAAGCACATATATATGTTTATATGAGCGTGCTATGTGTCTATGTAAGTCAAAGGGGAGATTAATGCAAATTCATGCCAGGGTAAACCTCTCAATGGTTGAGAGTTGTACTAGTGACGGCTATTTGCTTGGTTTGGGAACCAGCCCAGCCAGAGCAGTTGGATGTAATGGTTGATAGACTTTAATTTGGACTTGCCATTGGTATCGCGGTTGATAGACTTTGAACTTGCCGATATACCGGATGAATGTGCATCACCCTCCCTATAGACTATATTTTGATGTGTTTTGATACGTTAAAGAATGAATTATCATATAAGCATTTGTTTAGAATTGTACACTCAGCATATAACTGAGCAGTGGAGCTTTACTCCATTGCAGGTGAAAGAAAGAAATGGAAGAAGAAGCGTGAGGAGTGAGGCCATGGGAACGACGAGAATCCTCTTGTATATGTCTTTTATTTTCATTCAAAGGTGTAATAAGAGATGGAAGGAATTAGAACTATGCTTTAAGTTAACTTGGAACTTCGGTATGAACTCGTAAGGTTGTAATATGGGACAAAACCTCTTTTAGCTACGTTATAATGAATCTGAACTTTTGGATTCGCGTTTTGTATGCTTAACTCGTCAAATCCACGTCTTGGATTAATGTAAACATGTTTTGTGTAGTGAAAGAGGTGGAAGTTGGGTGACTCGTTAGCAAAATTATACTACAATAAAGAATTCTACTAAAGGGTCATTCGACAGGTCAAAGGGGGTCGTTCTCCGGTCAAAGGGGGTCGTTCGACCTGTCGAAATGACCCCTGCATGAAATGTTTTTCTACCCCTTCCGAAAATTATTTAAATGTTTTGATTGGTTAGGGTACCTTTAGGACCCCTTTTGTCACGCCCCGGAGCAGCATAAATAGAGAAAAATAAATTTCCTTTATGGGTCCATAGGGAATGACAAGTGAAAGTCACTGATAATCCACACCACATAGTACTAGTCCACAAGAACAACAGGAACAGTAAAACAACTGAAATATAAACACGGTTCTATCTATTACAAACATCAGAGTATGGTCCACAGGATCACAACAGGTCTGGAGACAATATATGCCCAAGTACCCGTTAAACTACAAAGTACAACAGTAAAAGAAAAGTAGTAATATAAACTACTATCTATCTTCAGGTCTTCAGCTAGCGTACGGATAGGCGTCAGCATAACTGGCATCAGTGGGGCCATTCTCCACGTAACTCCCTTCAGGGTAATCGTTGTCGCCATAAGTTCCGTCATCTGCATGGTAAAGGACAGGGTAGTCTGGACGGGGAATGTCCAGGCAATAAAGGCCGTCAGCTTGTTGAAAGCTGAGTGAGCACTAACTAACACAGTCTCATAGAAATGACATATTTACCATTATGAACAATATATGATAGTGATACTAAATATATTCCTTACTCGCTTATTCAGACATATCATTAATCGATTCTTATTAACTCCCATTCTAAGACCGATTCCACAATACCCAACTGACTATCTCGAACTGATTATATCAGCACAACATACCAGTGCTCTTGTTCATCGCTATACCGCTTTTAAGAACTCTTGCGAGCACCCATACATTGTTCTCATATAACGACTGGTCCATGGATGTACCCATACTCTTGTTCACCGCTTTTAAGAACTCTTACTGTTCACCGCTTTTAAGAACGCTTGCGAGTACTGTACATACATAGCTCTGGTAATTCAAATCATGGGCGTGTCACATCTACTCTTGTTCACCGCTTTTAAGAACTCTTACTGTTCACCGCTTTTAAGAACGCTTGCGAGTACTGTGCACCCATAATTCTCACGATCCTGATCAAATCCTTGACATACACTTATCGGATTCAACCTGAGCGAATCATCAGCTCGACTTACACAACTTGAACATACAAATCCTCTCACTGACTCACTTCTCACTTATCCAATACTACCCAGTATTATCATCTCAACTTACTCCGTTATCGCGTCGTACTATTACTAGCGTTCCGAACCCGACTACGTTACTCACCATATTATCTCAATCTCGTTATCGTATCCCATTACCTCCGTAATCCATAATATCGCATAATAGGAACATGAAACAACAATTAAACAACTACGCACTATGCATTATAAACTGAAAGGAAGACATTCATGTTCTGCTCGGGTTCGATCGATTGAGGTCCTCTCGATCGATTGAGGAAAGGTGATGTTCAATCGGTTGAAGTTTTCTCGAGCGATCGAAGAAAGGTGATCTCGATCGATTGAACTTATTTCGATCGATTGGGACTCAGTGATGTTCGATCGATTGAACTCAGTTCGATCGGTCGAACTTCGTCTTCCACAGATTCTGCCTGTGAACGCGCAGAATGTGCTAGGGGTGTTTGGGTTATAGTTAATACGTCCAGAACTCGTAAAACATCATAACTAAGTTACCGAGTGAGTTCGGAACTCACCAAAAGTCGTTAAGGGCGCGTTTGGCTCGGTTGAAAGCTTCGAGCTTTAATGGCGGCCTTTCTTTCTTCTCTGCCTTGTCTCTGTCTCTCTCTGTCTCCTTCTCTCTTGTTCTTCTTCTTCTCCTTCTTCTGTTCTTCTTCTTCTCCTTCTTCTGAGTATATATATATAGTGTATATATATATAGATATATGGATGTATGTGTATATAATATATATCAACACAAGCACACACTCTCTCAACTCACAAGGGTCAGCAAACACCCAATATACACGAATGCAGTGTATATATAGAGGGGAAAGAGGTGCAGGTGGCATTGTTTGCGGGAAACCTGGAAATCTGATAATTATATTCTCGATCGATCGAAAGATTCTCGATCGCTCGAACTCAGTTCGGTCAGTTTTGATCGATTGAAGAAAGTCTGATCGATTGAAGTGGGGACCACGTATTAAATTCAGGTCGGTAGGATTTCGATCGCTTGAACAAGGTTCGATCGCTTGAACTATGAAGATGCTCGATCGCTCGAACGAGCTTCGATCGATCGAAGATTGAATTTTACGAATGGTCAAAGGAAAGTATATAGAATCTCTCTGCATTAAATATTTATTGAAAATACGGGGTATTACACCTTTCAATAGGGGTGATTAAATAAACTCGAGACCCGACTCACCCGACCCAACTTGAATGACTCGAGACATTTTTGACAGGTTGAGTGATCTATTGGTTGAGTCATGGGTTATGTTTATAAAACCCGACATGTTTGGTTTGGTTCTCGAGTAGCACCTTTCAAAACCCGTGAAACCCGACCTGACCCGATGAAATTGTTAGTAGCCCTAAAATCTATGATTTATATACGCTTAGAGAGATGAGCAGCCAACACACTGAGCTACTCTCAAGGCTCATCTCATCTCTCAAACCCCATACTCAAAATCGCCGCTGGTATTATGACCACACCTTTGCCACCTCCAATCGTCGGCCAATGTTATCCTCTCTTCGTCATTGTGGTGCTACCGATCATCTTTGCCATGAGCCGCTGCCAGCCTTCTTGTCGCCGGTGAATCGAGTGACCTTTCACCTCAGTTTTGTCCTTTCTCATTCTATCTTTCCAGATCTGGAGATGTTTAGATTTTTTTTTAAGCAGATCTATCTAGACTCTATACATATGAATCTGTATGTATACACACTTGTGGTTGTGTGTGATTAGTGTATGTATATATATACATATATATATATACATGTGTATATATATTATATGCTACCCACAAACCATGAACCATCAATGATTTGACTACTTCAATTTTTCATCTACATCTAAGGGTTTTAGATCTAGATTTGACCACATGTGCATCTATATTTCATATTCTTGTAGATTATAATCTGTTTAGTTCTTTTCTTTTTCTCTTTTAGTGATTTTTGGTATTAGATGAGAGATTGTTTTAGACTTTTAGCCTCTATCAGGTCAAACCCGAAGTCGACTCGACTCCAACCGAAATCGACAAGTCGGTTTCACCCGACCATTCGGATGGATGACCGGTGGTATATGCTCAACCCGACAATTAAGGATACGGGTGGTTGAACGGGTGGACGTCAAACCCGACTCATCCAACCCGTGAACACCCCTATCTTTCAATATAAATTTATTCGTTTCAAAATAAATTACGTTTTCAATTTTATACGAATTTTACAACTCGAAAGGGCAATGTTTCCAAATATTTTGAATACTCAATGTTGTTTTAAGTTCTTTTTCTACTGCTATAATATGCATTGGGTGAGCTTCGGTGGTGTGCCACATGTCCTATTTCTGCCCGTGGTGGGATAGGTCGTGTCACACCCCAACCCGCCACCACACAGATTAAGACGTGTAACAAGGAAGAATAACAGTGATTTAAGTGTCTAAACAAGTTAAAACTCATCATGAAACCCTTTTTAAAACAAAATGCTTGAAATAAACCCCAAGGGTAGATAGGTCATTTAACATTTTATAGCCAAATTATATATCAAAAGATAGCCCTTTGAGTCTCGGTTGCAATGCAAAAAACGGCGCGAAAATCCGAATTTTCTAGAAAGAGTTATGTCTGTTTCCATAAAAGTCGACATGCAAAAAATAGACCAGCGGATTCTGCAGATCAAATTTCTACACCAATTCCCAACCCAAATGAGTACGCCCATAAATAACGTATTAACATATACTCACAAAAGAAACATACTCTCAAATTGTCTAGAACCCCGTGGTTCAATGCTTCTCATTGTGATGATCATCTGAACTTGTGTGGTCATTAACCACAAAATCGAATAAGCTTTCGCTCAGTGAGTACGTTGTACTAATCATGCAATTGGAGTATTTAATGATTCATAATACCAATTAAACATTCAGAATAATAAATAGTCGCAGGCGTGTCAAGTAATCAATCACCATCGTTCTGGACCCCTGATTCCGGGCCATTCTCACTTTTTCCGTCGCATATAGTGAAATCACACTCATTCATTTGTGACCATAGTCAATTCGTTGCGGTCGTCACCACTATCCCATTTTTTCTGAGGATCTCAACATCTCCATGTCCCTTATATATGGGCTAACTAATGGTGATTATCACTTGAGACCCTTTTACCCAAATAAGCATATAAGCAACTCAACATGTCAACACATAGCAATTTCATCATTTTGAACATGTTAAACAATAAAATATTCACATGCTTTTCTACTTAATCACAGTTAAGCATTCTAAGTATTTAATAATAATTAAAAGATATTAAACATCCAATTTTTGGATTAGGACACTCACCTCACAAATAGGTCCAAAATAAGCCTAAAATTCTCAAATTCCTTCGCAAGACTATATATATCAGATATATGTATCACCCTTTAAAATATGTCAAAAAAACATTACCAAAATTGAAAAAGAAAGATATAGAAATAATCATCTCACCTCCACGAATCCGAATATGACTTCAATTCTTAAAATAAAGACCGAACGACGAAGAAACGGCTACGGAAGGTTTCTTCTCTTCTTTTCCTCTCGCTGACTATCTGTCTGTTGTAACTTTCTATTTTTTTTTTTTTTGTTCCTTTTTTGGTTGATACTAATGATAGTCGACCAATACTATTGTATATATCAAATTCTAAAGCTTCCTTTGGAAGCTTGGTCCCAAATTTGTATTTAGCTCCCCTAAAATTTAGCTATTCGTTAAGACACCCACAAATAATTATATTAATTACTCAATATCTAAATAAGTATAAATCAATGTTACGTATGGGTCCCAAATATTTTATAAAGTTGCTAATTAACCTACTAGTTATGAATCATGTCCCTATTTGCTCTCACATGGGTACCCTAGTTGGTACCATAAAAGGTCATAATTAACAATAAAATATTAAAAATACTTTAACAAATATTCATTTAATCATATAAATGCAACTAAATGTACTTTATTTAATCTAGACCTCCCGTGAGTCCCACTTCATATCTATCAAACTGTGTCATTTATCAAGCACTTATCACATCGGATGACTGAAACTCACCAAAGTCATCACTTGCAATTAATCACACTAACTAATGCATGAAAAATAAATATTATTACATTTTTTCGAGTACAAGTGTTACAGGTCGTGACATTTTCTCTATGCACTTTCTTAGCATTTTGAAGTGTAATAGTCGAAATGTACGGGTACATCTACATGACACATATGTAGCACACAATTGGACTCTTAGCCCTTTTTCAAAGTTGTATGGAATAGTTCTTATACCTAGAGGATAGAAACTCTCTCTTTCTAGTCCGTGAATATATAGATAGAGGCACTCTTAATTTTATAATTAAAAAAAAATATTACTTAAAAATTTCACATTTCATTCCAGAACCATCTCCATCAAACGCCCACTAGTTGTCAGTAAACACAATGAATGATACACCAAATAAATAAAAAAAAAACCAAAATTAAGAATAAAAAAAAAGTGTCAAACATTCAATAATATCCTCAGTTTTTTTTTTTTCCTTTTTGTCCAACTCTAAGTCTAGTCATACAACTGGTATAGACCCTTTTAGCTCTTTGAGTTACACATGTTGATTGGGTCACAAATAATTATCAGAGACGGAGATTAATTAAGAGAAGTGCTAGGCACACATCCTAAATCACACCTCAAACCACATTATATGCTTTAAATGCATGTACTCTGTGCTGCTTGAAATTTTCATACTTTTCTGTGCACCACTTACACAACACAGGGTACATGTATTTAAAGCATGGGTGTGATTTGAGGTGTGGTTTAGAGTGTGTACCTAGCATTATTGATTAATTAATGTGCAGACGATGCATTGAACATGTCTGAAAAAACTTTTTATTGCACAAAGGAAAGTAATTGTAGTGCGAATGTGCGCAACAAAAAGTCACATTTCTTGTAATGCACCATGTGACTGCCACAATAATTTATCTGTTATCATTGAACCCACAACTCAAAAATACTCAAATCATAAGGATAAGGAGAGTAAATTTTTAGACAAATTAAAGGTATGGCTTGATGATTGATCTCATGTCCTGTGCATGCATAATTTTTTTTGGTTGTAAAACCAAGCTCCTCTTCTTCTTCCAAGGCAAAGTGGTTGAAGACAGCACATACATACTTTCATCTACATATATGTAATATCTATCAATTGCCAGACTGAACGATAGAGACATTCATGTACCACTTCTCTAAGGCATGAGATGGGTAGGGGTAGAGAGATAAGGTGGTCTCGATTGTTTTTTTCCACTAGCTAGGGACCCAATCTATTTAAGCAGTGAAGCAATTGAACAGTCTTTCCTTTTTGGCTGCTTTTCATTGTCCTCAAGTCCTACATATATACTAACACTAGTACTATATATACAATACATTTCATAATTAAAATTGTAAATCAAAGAATGGCCTAGCTAGATTTCTTCTATCTTTCATTCAAACAGCACAAAAATCATAATAATAATAAAAAAAAAAAATTTTAAAAAAAAAAAAAATTTAAGCGTCCATGCAAGTTGGAAAGTTGGTGATTGCAAGCATTGCAAATTTGCAATGTGAACTAGTTAATTACAAGTCAAAGCAATGCTCCTGGAAAGACAATTGAATGATTCTGGCCACCGCTTCAACACCAATTGACGGGTGCCTAATATTAGATAATTACACCACAGATTAGTCATTATACCAATATAATATTATAGATATTGATGTATATATAACACCATATACATGTCTTATTACGTGAGACTTATTTTGATTTGTTCTAAAAATCTTCGAAATATGCAACGCACAATATTTAACAATCAGTTGTGCACTTCTCGTTAGGGACGGATGTAGGGGTGGGCATTCGGTCGGATCGGCTCGGTTTGGACAAATTCGGTTCGATTTTGTTCGGTTCGATTTAGAGAAAGGGGAACTGAAACTGAACTGAATTATATTTCGATTCGGTTTGATTTTGGTCAATTCGGTTCGGTTCAGTTCGAAAATTCGGTTAACGAATTTTAATAAAAAACTATGCTTTCTTTTCTTTTCTTTTTTTCATTTTCACAACTTCTTTATATGTTTTTTCCCTTTTTTATTTCATATTACAAAGAAAATATATATTTATGTTTACTTATATTTTTATAATATATATAGTTGTATATAAAAATATATTAATATTTTTAAACAAAAAAAAAATTGATTTTTCAGTTCAGCTCGGTTCGGTTTGGGACAGTGCAACTAAAAACCGAACTGAAAAAAAAAAATATAGTTCAGTTTGAAACTGAACTGAAATTTTTAACTGAAAAAAAAAAAAAAAATTTAGTTCGGTTCAGTTCGAATTTCGGTTAATTGAACTATTTGATGCAGAAACTTGACGTTGGGGGGCTTGGTAGGGGAAAACCAAGAAGTGGTACATGGGGTAGCCGAGTTTACGGGGGTTTGGGGCAGCGCCCCTAAAGTGATTTTTTTTTCTTAGTCTATTTATAAATTTTTTTTTGTAAATAATATACTTAATTAAGCTAATGCTATAAAAATTAATACAAAAATTTAAGAAATCTTCTACCATTTTATGATACATGCATCTCAATTGTAATGCCGTGTGACCTTTTGCTACCAATTATAAAATTGTAACTAACAAATGACACCTAATAATTACTATCAAATGACACATTAAAAAAATTTATGCTGACTGCCACCAAAATGACACCTTGTTACTACAAATTGAGAACAAAAAAATTGCATGTATCATACTTGGTTGTCTTGTAGAATTTTTCAAGGACTCAAAACTAACAAAACATGAAATTTTTGAATTTAGAAGAGGGCTTAAATGCAAAAACATATTTTTTTTATAAGATATATGTAGAATTTTTCCAAAATCAAGAAGGACTTGAGTCCCTCTGCGCCTGAATAGAGCCGTCCCTGCTTCTCAATGTTCTCATAGCATTCCTAATAAAAGAGAACTAGGCTGTCCCTAAGGCACAGCTTCGTTACCTTAGGGCCTGTTTGGGGAGTAAATATGGTGTCACTATTTGTTACATCTCCAACACAGTGGATGTTTGGTCATATATATGTGAGTAATATACTTCACATATAATTTTTACATAATTTTTTGTTTATAATTCAAAAAATGTGTCTATTTCTCTTTTGTGATATATATCAGTGGATCCTATAATGACACAAGAGAAAAATAGACATATTTTTTTTAAAGTTATAAATAAAAAATTGTGTGTAAAATATTATTACCATACATATGTTGAGAGGGTGGGCCTATGCTGAAATACTGGACATATAGAAGGATAAAGGGATTTGATTGGATTGAGATACCAAATCATGACTTCTATAAGTATAATGATACTGATCAATATTTTTCTTTGATGGATATGCCTAATAGAGGATCAGATTACACCACATTCTTATAAATAATGGTTTTTCAGAAAATCACATATATGATTGTTTGAAAAAGCACTCCTAAGTCAGACACATAATTATATATAGACATACAAAAAGTAACTGCACAAATTAAGAATCTGCAAAAAAATAATAATAATAATAATAATAATAATAATAATTAAATTGGGATTTTTTTTAAACGCACATAGTAGTTCTCATATGAGTAATTCTTAGAACATAATTTTTATACAATTTTCGCATAATTTTCTTAAAAGATGTGTTTATCTCTCTCTTGTGATATCAATATACCCCACAGTGACACAGAAAAGAGATAGACACATCTTTTAAAAGATTATGTAAAAATTATATAAAAATTGTATAAAAATTATGTCTCAAAAATTACCCTTCTCATATTACGCAAACAGCCACTACGCATTGCCGTCAAATCACATTGACAAATTGGCATGATCGAATGACGCTAGGGATGGCAACGGGGCGGGTATGGGACGGGGCTCCCATACCCCGCCCCCGCCCCTGCCCCGCTTCAGTAAACCCTCCCCCCGCCCCCGTCCCGCCCCGCATGGTGCTCTCCCCGCCCCCGCCCCAGGGGTCCCCGACCCCGCCCCGCCCCGATTATGTTTTTTTTTTTTTTTTTTTTGGGTACACAAATTGAAAAAGCAATTTTTTTAATGCATTTTTTTCTCTAATAGTGCAGTTTTTTTTTTTAACTTACCCAATTAGTTCCTTAATAGTGCAGTTTTTTTTTTTAAATGGTAATACACATAACTATTGAGGGGTAAAAATATAAATACAAGTATATTCGGGGCGGGGCGGGTTTTTTGACCCTATCCCGACTCCGACCCGACCCCGACCCGGGTTTTGAAAACCTCCCCCATACCCGGCTACCCGCCCCTAACCCTATTAAGCTCCCCCCATACCCTACCTATTAGGGGCAGGGCGGGACGGGGAACCCGGAAAACCCACCCCATTGCCATCCCTAGATGACGCACACCCTATAGATCAATTCAGATTGTACATTTTGGACAACATTTGATTGTACAAGATATAATTGCCGTGTTAATACTATGTAGAGTGATGATAGCCGCACACAATGAATTACACAGTAAATTGTACAAACGCACAGTATAGAGTTAGATTTTATACTGAAAAGTATGTACACAATAAATTGCACAAACGTATAGCACATAGTTGGACCTTGTGCTAAAAAGCATGTACACACCAATCATGTACTGTACGTTTGTGTAATTCATTATACAATTCGTGGTGCACCTATCATTATTATAAAATGTAATTCCAAGACATGCATGTCTATCTTTCTTTATACATCGTATATAGTACATATAGTATATTGTTGACTATCAGACCTTAATAAGAACATTATAGGTAGATTAGGCTTTTGATTAATTGTAAATCGTTGTTTATACCTGACTTTCAGGACCCTATGTTTGGTTTTAACCTTTCAGTTTCATAGATTAATCCAACATAAGGAAGCAAAGTTAGTGACAGCTTCATGCGAATCATGCGCGCATATGTGCCATTTATATTCAATCGGTGTTGTCAACCTTTTAGCTTACCAAGACTATATATATGTATATATACAGAACCCTTCTTATGAGGGATCCCTCACTTTAATAAAGTGAGGACTTTTTTTTACTGCCGTTGGATTCAGTTTTTAGTCTGTAAAATTACTTCAATACCCTTAATGAAAACTGGATCCAACTATTGTAAAAAGAAGTCCTCACTTTATTAAAGTGAGGGATCCCTCATAAGAAGGGTTCTGTGTATATATATATGTGTGTAGATATGTAGATATATAAATGTAACGTAATGAATTGTGACATGACCTTATTTGTTAATGAGGCAAAAATGGTCTTAAAAATAAAATAATGTTTAAGAACCTTGCATAATGCATGTCCTGTCAATGAATTTAGATCTCTCTCTTTTTTTTTAGAACAATGAATTTAGATCTCTAATTCTATGTCAACTAACACACAGTTCCAGAATTAATGTACTTCTGGAGAAAAACATTGCACCGCCGCGAATGCTGGTGGGGAAAAGGAATATACATAGTTATTTAATATTAACTTCTAAATCTGTGTCTAATCTTAATCAAACAACTTGTGTATGTGCTGAAATATATAAGGTATCAAAAATTAAAAGTTGGTGGGAAGTGGAAATGGTAGCCCACATTTAAGTCAATAATTTTAAGCAAATGGATTATCAATGACAATAGCTCTATTTGACAATAACTTCAGAGTTCGTTAGTGATTATGAACTCTACTACCAAAAAGAAAAGGAAAAAAAAAGTGTGTATCAATGGCAAGAATTTGTTATTAGCCAAAAACTACTACTACTATCTTCAAAGCTTTGGCTATAAATGATTCTTTCGCAATGGACTCGCAAAAGCGAAAGTTGTTGCGAATTAAATAGCCTGATGTCAGCGAAATCATGTTGACCAGAAAGTTTATTTCATATATTACCAATATTTTTCATCATAACCTCATATGCACCTTGAAAAAGTAATGTGGATTAATTCTTTGAAATGTGCGTGCAGTGGCACACTCAGGATTTTGTATTAGGCGGGATCAAGTTTTATGTGGGGGTTCGGGGGCAGTGCCCTCAAAAAAAATTTTTGGGGTCATTTATACATATTTTTATTTTTAAGTGAGATAGAGAGTCGAACGAGCAGTTGTGACAAATTCGATTGAGGCATTGTTTCTCCTGAGCCGAATAAGGGGATATTACTCTTCCCCTTCACTAATAATAAGGACTTTTAATGTCACACTAGTGGATATTGTTATTATTCCTGCAATGTTATTCTTCCCCAATTTTTTTAACCCCAAATGTGATTTCTAACACATTACCATTTCAACATAATCAAAGTCAAAGTGAACACTATGTGTTAAGAACTTCCACATGTAAAGTCACAACTTTGGAGGGACCACTATGTAAAATATTTTCAAATCTTCAAAATTCTATATAGACCCCTAAACTTTTCAAATTTTGGTCCCTTAATGGGTCCGCCCCTGTGTGCGTGTGTATATATATATATATATATGTGTATATAGTCCGCCAGGGGCGGAGGTACGTGGGGCCAAGAGGGGGCACGTGCCCCCCCTCACTTTTGGACAATTAAAAATTTATCTTTAGTTTTGTGTTTATTTTTTATTGTGCCCCCCTAAAATATAGCTCAATACAACAATATGGGGCCTAGTTTGTAATTATAATAAACATACAGGACTAAAATTCTAGAACGCAAATCTATCATATAAAAGTATGAGTTTACTTATTGTGATATTTGGTAAGAAATGGGCATCTTTATTGTTGAAATGGACTGATATTTCAAATTTGATAATATTATGTTATTGATGTATCTTTGAAATGCTTAACAGTAGTGAGTTCTCAGATTTAACAGGACTATAAGATTTTTCTTTTAAGAAATAAGTATTTTAACCCAAAAAAATTCGAGTCGGGGGCGCTGCCTCCGAACCCCCGTATAAGCTTGTGCCCCCCCTAGATTAAATTTCTGGCTCCGCCCCTGTAGTCCGCTTCTCATGCGGACGTCCGCAACTTATTAAGTTGCGGACTTCTGTTTTCAGCCACTGGATCATGTGAAATTACTACAATACCCTTAATGAAAACTGGATCCAACGGCTAAAAACAGAAATCCGCAACTTAATAAGTTACGAACATCCGCACAAGAAGCCCACCGTATATGTATAAATATATACACATCAGTATTGTAATGGAGGTCAATGAGAGACGGCAAAGAGACGAACAAAGCTGTCCGTTTGTAGGGTAAACGGTGGCCTCAACTACACCACTGAACTCCTAATATCTTACTCCATACGATCCCTTGCTTTTGGAGCACACTCAACTTGCCAACTGGCGCACGATAAAATGCTTCAAGGGTCTAGAGTAGCTAGTTCTGGTCGTTGGCCTCTTTTATCATTACAATTGGTATGGGCATTATATGTATATTACATATATATAGAGAGAGTCCAGTTTCAGTGCGCATTGGGTAAGTGTGTTGGGTTTTTTAGTCTAAAAAAATTGCGGATCAACGGAGCAGCAAGATGGGATTCAGGTCAATGGAGTGCTCTGCAATTTTTTTAGGCTTAAATACTAAGTGCGTTCATCCATAACGCACTAAAGCTTGACTCTATATATATATATATATATGTGTGTGTGTGTACGTAATACAGTAATATTAATTGTGGACTTCTTTTTGCGAGCTTTCTATAGTTGTAACGTAGCAAAGGAGCCACAAACACACACCAAAAAAATGGGCCATATTATTTGAAGATCTCTACTGTTAGTCTCAACCTCTAAAATTGGCTTTACTACAACTTTTTTGTAGTCTAACTTTTATGGAAAATATTAGACTCATACAGTGAATTACACATTTTTTCTATATAACTTTAAATGTATGTACCCGTATAAAATTTAAATAACGCAAGGTACAAATATTTAAAACTGTGTGTAAAAAAACTGTGTAATTTACTATATGAGTCTAATAGTGCTCAACTTTTATTCCTCTTTTAACAGTGAAACAAAGAAGTGATTGGACTCCACTTCATGTTATGGTCCTAATTAACTTTTGTGCTGTCTACAGCGCGCAACTTGCTTCATTTAATAATAATATCAGGCGCTAAAGAAATTAACTTCTTTGATACTCATGAGTGAAGGACGGGGGTCCAAAGTTTTGTGGTTTCTTGTAGGGGTAGCCTCTGAGATATTATATTTTGTCGCATCCGATTGACACTGACCTATATATGGACTATGATTTAGAGTAAAGATTAACAAATGGTTAACCGAATGATCGGTGTCGAAATGGACGACACTGATTGTTGGTGTATTATATCGGTGCACTCTATTAGTGTCTCTAACAGTATGATTTATGCGTGAAAAGACATGCAAGAAGGTACGTTGTTATTTAAAAACTCGGTGTTTTAGAGGGACTGTGGGAGACATTAGAAACTGCTTTTTTGTTCTTTGCGTAATAATTAGGGGTGACAATTCGGGTTAGGCGTGTCATAATTGGATCATAAATGAATTGCGTGATTTTGCGTTAATTTTTATTTTGGAATACTATTCAATAAAAAATATTAACTTTTTTTAATTAATCATGTCGTGTCGTGTCGTGTCATAATCGGGTTGTCTCAATAAAACGGATTGTCGTGTCAAAAATTGCCACCTCTAGTAATAATCAACCTTCATTTCATTTTAAGGGAAAAAAAAAAAACTTTAAAGAGTAAGAGACTTCTGTGACTGCTTGGTCGTAAAAACACGGCGTAACTAATAGATTAGACAACAAATTTTTTCACCAAGGAAATTCTTATTTTTTTTATCTTTTATTTTTATCATGATCTAGAAATTTGGAAGAAAGAAGTGTTAAAGTCCCCGAAACTTTATGTGATGAATTTATAATCAAACACTTTCAGTTAATTTGTTTGAATGTAATTAAGTTTAAAAGCAATTGACGACACTGCAACTCCGGCCCATTTATGACATCTACAACTAACTCATGGTTGGTGAATCTATTTCTTTAACCGGACAATCCTTTCTTAGTGCGATATTTTCACAATTAGAAATTTTACTAGGGGTGAAAGTTTAAACCGGCCAACCGAACCGACCGACCGAACCGAGCGATTCGGTCGGTTTTCCCAAAAACCCTGCAAGCTACAAACCGAACCGAACCGATCAAAACCGACCGAACCCGACCGAAACCGACCATTCGGTCGGTTTTTTAAATGACCAAAACCGACCAAAATCGAACCGAACCGACCGAATTTCACCCCTAAATTTTACCCCAAAATCCCCAATTCTAGGACTTTTCATGTGGTTATACGGAGAAATTATTCTGTGAGCCCGTCACGCTACATCAGCATGTTGACGTAGTGTGACCATTTAATCCCAATCAACATAGAAAGAGTGGGCAAATGAGTGGTTAGGATTAAATGGTCACACCACATCAGTATGCTGATGTGGCGTGACGGGCTTACTGAATAACTTCTCAATTATATGCGGCAAATTTTTCCAATTATATTGGGATGAAAAATGCTAGAGTCACAAAGAGATGCTCACAAAAGGATGTGGCATCCCATGTGACATCCATGTGGCAGTAAGACCCACCACACTTAACTCTGTCATCTGAGATACCACATTATTTTGTGAGCATCTCTTTGTGACTTTAGCATTACTCTATTGGGATTGAGACCATGTTTTTTTACGAACAAATAATAAAGGAATCTTGAATAAAAGGAAAGTCAAATAAGGAAATTTAACGAACTAATAAGAATATAAAGATCAAATTTTATTTTTTATTTTCAAACAGAGAATAGATCAGCTATTAACCAAAGTAAATCAATTAAATACGAAAACAAAATCATATATATAGTGGAAGGTTCACTCCACTCATGCTTTAAGGCATATTTGTGCGTACCCAAATTTGAATGAATTATTCATTATTTACAAAATATATTAGTAAAGAAATTCATCATCTTAAATGAAGTCATTTCAACTAGAAAAATAGTAATTATGTTAAAAAGTCATGCATAAACTCATAAATTATATCACAGTAAGAGAACGTATAGGAATGAAAAAATATGGAGAAACACCATAAGATTCTCTCTTTTTTTTACATGATCTCACTCGACATGATAATTTCTTTTCTAAAATGCTTTATATATAAATCACGAATGATTATATTCAAATTCATGGAGGCGTAAATTGACCCTAGCCAGGTATTTCATGCTAATGGTTTTTATTAGTACTTGATAAAGTCATATAATATATATATATATATATATATTTCAGCTGTTTGGCTTCAACAAGCCAGCTAAACACTTAGGACTTAAAGAGTGCTACGTATAATTAAAAAAAAAGTTTAAAGAGGGTTGATTATCCAGCTAATCAGGCGGGTTGATAAATGTTTTATATGTCTCCATATTCTTGGAAATGAAGTGTCCCATATTATAATCCTCATGGTTAAAAAAGACCACATACGTTGAATCATGCATTCCTATACGATGATGACCAGTTTTATCGGCGTTTGTGTTGACCCTAGTCCTTATTAAACTCTTTTTTTTTTTTCTTTTTCTTTTTCTTTTTTTTTTATTGGAAGTCCTTATTAAACTCTTAATCATACGGTTTTTTTTTTTTCTGGGGCTGATCAAACTCTTTAAGTGTAGTGATACGCACACTCTAACATTCACATTGAAATTCACACAGGATAATCGTAGTCATTGATTTTGGTGAGATTTGTGTGGGGACTCATGTAGAACCCACAAGAGTCCCACCAAAATCAACATATTGTCCTGTCTAAATTTCAGTGTGAATTTTGGAGTGTGCCTAACATTATTGAACTCTTAATCTTAAGTTAATTAAGTTGATGGAGATTCGCTCCTGAATTTACTGGTTCTGGACCTAACCTAACTTATTTGCCTCGACTCGTACGTCTTAGCATGTTTCGGATGTTTCCATTCAAATATTGGCAACTGGACCATTTCTTTTCTCTTTTTATCCTGAGATGATCTTCACTTCAAACGAAGTCTAATTTTTATAAATATTATGAAAATATAGTTAATAATTGTTTTTTTTTTTTTTTTTTAAACTAGAAACATAGACCCTATGAATTTAAAAAAAAAAAAAGCTACGTACACAAATGCACAACTAATTTGAGTCGATTATTCTCTGAACCATGAAATTAATTCTTGTATTATCCAAACAGCCTCTAATATCATATTGTATAATTACTGGAACATAATATTGAGTCAGCGACTACTTTCAATGTGGCTATGAAACATGTGAAATGAGTGAGATAAATTAGTCCCATAGAAGACTTGTGAAGCTGGAAACTTTACATGCATAACTGATTAAAATGTTAATCTATTATGTACTCAAAACTAAGTAGTTTTATTTTATTTTATTTTTGATTTGGTGAAAAACTTCTTACTTTTAAATAGACAAAAAGTATATCTAAACAAATAGAAAAAAAAAAAAAAGTTCATACCATTAAAATGAAAAGTGCTACTATAGACATCCACCAAAATTTATGTTCTTATCCACGTTATTCCGTCAGAAAGGTTATACATGCAACATATCATATTGTATATGTAAATGTAGAGAAAAAAATTAGTATCGATATTTATTAACTTTCTTAAATAATGACACAAAATTGATCTTAGAAAATAAGTAAAGTACTTAATTATTTAAGCATCGTCACTGTAAAATTACGTTTAACTACCATATTCTATAGAGGTGATAACGATATTTTTGTTCATTTATGATCGTAGCTAGCCCAGTATTAGATTTTTACATAATTGTAGACTCCAAAGTAGTGGGACGGCAATCCAGACATCTTCGTTAGAATAGAGTTTTTTAATTTTGTTGTGAGAACAACAAGATGGGATTAATATAAGCTCGTCACATGGAGTGACAGTTTATATATTATGGACCGTTGATCTTGTAGTTCTCAGGTGGACTCCACAACGATCAACGTACGGTTCACAATAAGCCATCACATCATGTGATGGACTCGTGGAATAACTTCTTGAACGATAAACCTTGATTAGGTAATCTATACTATTATAAAAGGAACGAGAGAGGTATCAACAACAGAGTACATTTTACCTATACGTCATATTTACAATTAAACCATATAAGTTTTAATAAAAAAAAAATATACAAATAAAAGAGCACTACTAATTCTTCGTACAAATTATAAAAAACCAACTAAAACTGAGAAAAAAAAATATGTTCTGAGTGGACCCCTACTAGTGTAATTGAAATTAAGAAGATTTCTCCATTATTCCGTAAGCTTTAGCTGTATTACTTCAAATTTATTACTGTACTTAAAATGGGGAGGAAAAAAAAGTGTGGTGGTGGTTCAAAGTAGGGGTGTAAATCGGTCGGTCGGTCTGTTTTTTTTATTTTTTATTTTTGTTGTATAAAAACCGATCAATAGAAGTATAAATCGGTCGATTGGTCGGTTTTTTAGGGGTTGGTCGGTTTTAGCTTGTAGATACATTTAAAAAACCGACCAATCAATTTTCGGTTTGGTTGATTTACGGTCGGTTTGGTGATTTGCGATTTTTTCTTACACCCCTAGTTCAAAGTTGTGACAATATTAACACTTTAACTTATAATTCGGATTAGGAAAAATTAAATCATCAGAATTAAATTATGACTGTACAATCAAATCAAATCAAATCAAACAGTGAACTTGCACTCATATCTAATCCCAAAGATTATTAAATTTTGGGTAGTTGAACCAAATCCAAAGTTTTTGGTAACAATATTCATATTTTTCTGTGTTATTTCATGAATTGCGTTTTAGAGGATCAGATGACAAAGGACTACTGAGATTCGAAACCACGATCTGCCACACCTTAATTTCCCCATCGAAGCTTCCACTAAACACCTTTATAGCGCCGCCAAATTCGCCGCCAGAGACCGCCGCCAACGACTTCACCGGCTTCAAATGTCCGTCGAGTACAGTCAAACAGCAGTATTGACCATTATGCCCACGCTGCCAAATCCTGACCGTCCGATCGGCTGACCCACTGAGCAACAAATCAGAGAAGTTGATCAAACACAGTATTGCCTTTGAGTGACCCCTCAAAGCTCCAGTAACCACCATGTGATTCGCACTGTCCTCTCTCTCCCAAACCAGTATCGAACGGTCACAAGCGCCCGAGAACAAAACTGACCCGTCACCGTTCAATGCCAGCGCGTTAACGGCCGACTTGTGCTTCTCTAACGTCGCTACCAACACGTGTCGCCTCTCTCCAAACGGCTTCATCCAAGCCTTGATACGACAATCCGCAGATGCCGTGTAGATTAACGTTCCGTCAATCGAAACCACAACGGCGTTAACGGCATCGTCGTGAGCTTTAACGGACTCGGCACACCGAAAATCCGATATTCCCCAGATTTTCAAGCTCTTATCCCAAGAAACAGAGCACATGAAATTATCGTGGACGGCGAGTCCCGAAACGGCGTCGTTGTGTTCGATCCAAAGCCGTTTCGTATGACGTCTGACTTTAACGTGGTTTTTGGGAAGTATGAAACGGCGTAAACGGTCGTTAATAGTGGGAAGTGTGCCGACGAGTTTGTGCTGTTTGGTGGCCGTTAATTTCCAGATTCGAATTTTGGAATCCTGATGAGCGGTGAAAACTTTGCCCCTGAAGAAACTGATTGACTTAACGGAACCGGTTGAAGAATCTTTACGGTTGAAAGCATCGATTTGCATGTGGTTTGTTACATCGAAGACGGTGATAACGTGACCCGAGGCGGCGTAGAGGAGGTTGTTGTGGATTGCGAGGGCGGTGACGTGGAAGGGGAGGAGTTTGAGGGAGGCGACACAGAGGTGGTTGACGGAGAGGTTTAAGGTTTCGGGAGAGAGATTTTGGAGAGAAGGGACAGAGGGGAGGGTTTGGAGAGAGAGATTGCTTTGGAGGCTGCTATAGCTGGTGTCTTGTGACAATGAGCTCGCCGGAGTGTCCGATGAGATGCTTGAATCGGAGAGTATGTATTTAGGGGATGGTTCGGTGTCGGCGTCGGCGGTGGTGACACAGATGGAGGAGGAGCATATGGAAATCCAGGATCGGATCTTCATGCCGCCGGCAACGGAGTTAGAGAGAGAGAGAGAGAGAGAGAGAACTTTGGGAGACTGAGAGATCGACGACAGATATAAATTATGGGAAGCTCAACAATTTCGGAGAAACGATATAAATCATGGCAAAGCATGCCACTTGGAGAGAAAGGCAAGGTGTAGAGAGAGAGAGAGAGAGAGAGAGAGTGTGTGTTTTAGTTGTGTGATACGTATGGTCCGAGGTTACTAGCGGACAAGAAATGGTATACTGGCGCGTGTTGCAGACGCACAACAACGAATCAGAACAAAGAATCAGTGACGACTATGGCTGGCCATTCTAATCCGAGGCCCGATCAAACCGACCCAATCCGACCGATCTGAAGGGATTTGAGTGATTTTGGCGAATGATTGGATGAGTTATAATTTTCCTAAGTCACACCCGATTACTTATGGTTCAAATGTCGGTTTTTATAATCCAAATCCGACAACACCGACCCGACCACATATTGAAAACTAAGAAAACACAATATGTATTGAATCATTCTTTCACTCACTCATTCAGAATGAGTCATTCTCTTAAAAAACAATCTCTCACTTCCTTACAGTCACAACAACCCCTCTCTATCTATCAATATATGTGAGTATAGATACATATATAGATTTGTGTGTATATATATAGATCTCTGTGTGTGTGTGTGTGTACATAGATCTCTCTCTCTCTCTCTCTCTCTCTCTCTCTGTGTGTATGTATAAATATTTATAACGATTTTCACACCAAAATCTAGTTGTTGATTACATATGTTCATTATATCGGTTTTTTACTCGAAACCAACTCGAACTAACCCGAAACCTACGGGTTGGTTCTACTCGACTTGACGGATGGATAATGGATTATAAACTTGCAACTCGATTGGATTTGAATGGATGGTTGGATGAGGGTGAAAGCCGACTCACCCGACCCCTAGTGACGACAATGAATTTAATTTCTATTTTTTTTTCCTCTACTTTTGAGAAATTATCTCGTGCATTATCGCGACTTGATGTAGAAATTTTAAGTTGAGGACTCGAAAAGAAGGGGGAAAAAAAGTTAGAGCTTGGATGATCGAATTTACTGGGTTCAGACTTCAGGGTTTTGTTTTCGCCAGATAAAACTTTTGATCTAATTTTTCATTTTTCTGTGTAGATAAAACTTGATGCGATAAAAATTAAAACTATAACTTTAACTAAAAGAGAGCTTTGCTCATCTAAATTTGGTCCATCATTGCTCACTCAGGTTTTTACTGAGTGATATGTGTCTCATACAAGAGCAAAATGAAAATAAAATGGGACACATATCACTCAATGAAGGCCTGAGTGAGCAATGATAAACTAAATTTGGGTGAGAAAAAATACCCTCAAACCAAAATATTAATAGAATATGGAGTTTTCTTAATTTTCAATGGCACCTTAAGTATAAAAAATCAATTTTTTTAGCGTAGCTTTGAAATATTTTTAAAAATCTAGATAGATTTGCCTTTTAATGAATTTGTCCCTATATAGTGATGATCACAATCTTTTACTGTAACTAGGAAGACGGCATGTGCAAGGCATAGGCGTTGGATTTGATAGAAAAAAATATGATGTATTATTTTTTAATCTGTACATGAAAGAAAAAAAAATTCTAATAATTCTTAAGATGGTGTTAGAAAAATATGCTTGACATCTATATAAACTGTCGTAAAACCTACAATTTTTTGCTGGATAAATAGTGCTAATAAAAAATTTTAAAAATTTAAAGTGAAGAATTTTATAGACTGGCATTTACTTGCTATTTCTTTGAATAGTTAGAAATTATGTTCAGAATTCATAAGAAAAAATTCTTGAGTCAAAGTAGAGAAATAAAATTTAGATGCGTTTATTGTGGATACATTTCATAGAGTAATGATTTGAGTAATATTCATATTCCATAATTGTATACACTTTAAACTTTTACAGAAGAGTATTATACACAAGATAAAAGGGCAATTAATTTATAAGTGTACACACTTTTAAATTTTAAGACTCTTTTCTTTAACACATAAAATAACACACACACAATATATATATATACACAAATATCTATGCTAATATAGAAAGAGAAAAGAAGGGGTACCAAAAAAGTTTTTCTCATACCAACAATTACAATAAAACCTATACAAATTCCTAATAAAAATAATTTCACAAAGTAAATAAAATATCATTTCAAAAAATATTTTTAAAAAATGGCGTCTCTCAACTACGTACCTATCCCCTCTTTTTTTTCTCTCGCACTCACATAGTGAGTGGCACTCCTCTAGTATATACAAAAAGCATAGTTTACAAAAAAATAAAGGGTAATTTGAAAAAAAAATAAAAGGGTAATTTGATAATTCGATTAAGAAAAGAGAAATTTACAAAAGGCATAAGGGTAATTTAGTTATTCAATTTATAATTGTACACACTTTAAACTTTTAGGCTATTTATTTAATGTATAGATAATATATACATATATATACACATATATACAAAAGTGTAATTAATTATTATAGGCAAAATGGTAATTTGGTGTCACAGCCCGATCCCACAATAGCAGAACTGGAGCCCGTGGCAGGCCACCGAGACTAAACTAATTCATTAATGTTCCCAAAAATTAGTTTTAAGAACACGCAGCGGAAAACAAAACAAAACATTTGAAAACTAGCAATCCAGTCGACTGCACCTCGTGCCCAGTCGACTGGTGTAGTCTACTGATACTAGTCCAGCAGAAACTTGATTTTTAAAACATACTCCAGTCGACTGTTTTCAAAGTCTAGTCGACTAGGGCTTGAAATCTTCGGTCGACTAGTATGGTCCGGTCGACTGAAGTCAGCCTGGACAAAAATATCATATTTACAAACACGACTCAGTCGACTGTGTCAGGGACCCAGTCGACTGGCTTTTGATAAAAGAATGCAGTGAGTAGCTGAAAAAGAGGCTCTAGTCGACTGTTTTCTCAACCAGTCGACTGGTTTATGGCAGCAGCACATTCTGCAGATTTACTAAGTTTTAAGCTTTCTGAAATCGTTTAGGGATTAAGCACACACTCCAAACTCAATTCAAAGTGATCCTAATTGTATTATAACATTACTAAATTAACATAATTGCAAAGATTTACTATCTATTACAACATTGCAAACGCGTTCTAAGATTCTGAGTTAAACATAGTTTAAAAGCACTAAAATCTTTATTACAACCATTCCATTACAAAACTACGTTTCCCCTCATGATAAATTGCCTTCTACAAGAACTCCCAATCCACGTGCTCACTTCGGCGATTCCTCGCCGTCATTAACACCTAAAATGGTTATTTGAATAACCATACATTTTCGATTTGTTTAAGCTAACGCTTAGTGAATAAAACAACAAATGCACATGAATGATAAACATGCTCGCATTCACATCTCTACATTTCATATTAGTCTCCGGAGTCTCATGTGTATGTTCCATACTCCTAATCCGTGACTACTCACCAATAAGTCCACGCGAAAATGTATGCTCCCATGATTTTTTTCTTCGATCGTGCAAACTTAATGTCTATATCGGCTCCACAAGATGGCTTGGTACCAAGTGCTCCTTTGATCCAAAAAACAACTCAACATGCTCAATTTATATATCACCATGCTCTCGGTAATCAAAACATTTTACCGTGCTATTGGACCTACTTATCAATATAATTGCCCAATAACTACACAATATATCTATAAACTAACACATGCTTTTCATATCAAACATGAATACATGTCAAGAAATCATTCCAAAAACATAGTTGAATTACTCACCTTCGAATAACGCTCCTATAATTCAATCCAAAGAAAACCCAAGCACAAAGAACGTGCAGAAGTCTGTCTAGTACAATTCCTATCGATCAAAAATCCAATTATCAACTTTTATGGAAAAACTCTACAAAACAACTTTTCAAAAAACTTAGCCAAACAAGGCCTAATAGGTATCAAAATGATGGCCTTACCTCGAGGAGTTCGAATACGAAATTTGGTGAAAAACCAGCGTACGAACGGTCGTCGTTTGGCATTGAGAAGCTCTAAGCAATCAAATCTCCCTTTTTGGCCTACTCTTGAATTTTAGGTTGAAAATTATAAAAAAAATTCTCAAAGTCATCTCTATATATATATAGGCAACACTTTCAAAAATTGTGTTTACCTCCCCACGAATTTTTAAAACTCCTAATTGGTCTCTGAAACTTCTCCACGGCTAATTCATAGCTTTACAAGTGGAACCTCAAAATTATAAAAGTTTCCGACTAAGTTTCGTTTGGTTGCTAAAACGCAAGTTTCTAAATGACTTTTACAAAATTGTTAATTAGCCTACCAAATTAATAGCGTGTAAATTCGTCCTCACCAGGATGCTAAAATTAACAACAGAAATAAATTTTAAACTAGAAATAATATAGATAGTGAAATATACAGGTAAACATTTATTTTCAAATAAACATTTAAAATATTCCACAGTGAACGTCTTATACTCGGAGAGACTTCACAACAATCAACATTCATTTTACACAGTCTCAAAGGGTTCTCTAAAACAAACACCCAAATCAACTCATGCGTCACAACTCACTCACACATGTGCCAACATGCACAACACATCACATTATCATGCATGCAATGTAATGAAATGCAATAACACAATTACGGGTGTTATATTTGGTAACAAAAGTGTAATTTGCAAAAAGCATGAGGGTAATTTGGTTATTGAGTATTTATATATATATATATATATATGTATATCATAATAGAATAAAATAAGATACAAGTATACACACACACACATTGGTAATTTACAAAAGGCAAAAAGATTTTTCGTAATTCCAATTAATGAAAAGAAATTTATTATTGTGCACACTTAAAACTTTAATGCTCTTTTTTTTTAATAATATATTCAATATATATATATAATAAAAATAATATATATATATATATATACACAAGGGTAATTTACAAAAGTCAAAAGGGTAATTTAGTAATTCAACTTATTATTTTACACACTCTAAATACATATACAAAAATAATAAATGATAACACACACACATACACACACACACACATATATATATATATATACAAAAGGGTAATTTACAAAAGGCAAAAAAAATAATTTGGTTATTTAATTTATAACCGTGCATACTTTAAACTTTAACAAAAGGTTATAAAAGGCAAAATGATAATTTTGTATAATAAAATAATATATGCATATATATATACATATATATATACACACACACACAATGGAAATTATAAAATGCAAATAGGTAATTTGGTAATTCAATTTAAAAAAAATAATTACAATAAAACCTATACAAATTCCTAATAAAAATAATTCACAAAGTATTAAAATTTCATTTTAAAAAAATTAAAAAAATTTACGTCTCTCAACTACCCACCCCCACTTTTTTTCTCTCAAACTCACATAATGAGTGACACTCCTCTAATATATACAAAAAGGATAGTTTACAAAAGATAAAAGGGTAATTTGATAATTTGATTTAACAAAAGATAAATTTACAAAAGGCATAAGGGCAATTTGATTATTCAATTTATAATTGTACACACTTTGAACTTTTAGGCTATTTTCTTTCACGTATAGATAACATATACATATAGATATATATACACACATATACGAAAGTGTAATTAATTACGATAGGCAAAAGGATAATTTGCAAAAAGTATAAGGGCAATTTTGTTATTGAGTATTTGTATATATATATATATATATCATAATCGAATAAAATAATATACAAGTATACACACACAATGGTAATTTACAAAAAGTAAAAGGATTTTTGGTAATTCCAATTAATGAAAGAAAATTTATAATTGTGTACACTTACAACTTTAATGCTATTTTTGTTAATAATATATTCAATTTAGATATATATATATAATAAAAATAATATATGTATATACACAAGGGTAATTTACAAAAGTCCAAAGGATAATTTAGTAATTTAACTTATTATTGTACACACTCTAAATACATATGCAATAATAATAAATTATAACACACATACACACACACACACACACACACACACACACATATATATATAGAAGGGTAATTTACAAAAGGTAAAAAAGATAATTTGGTAATTCAATTTATAATTGTACGTACTTTAAACTTTAACAAAAGGTTATAAAAGACGAAATGATAATTTTATATAATAAAATAATATATGCATTTATATATATATATATACACACACAGTGGTGGACCCAGGATTTTGTGTTAGGGGGGACCAAGTTTCATGCGGGGGTTCGGGGGCAGCGCCCCCGAGAAAATTTTTTTTGGGTCACTTATACATATTTTTATTTTTAAGTGAGACAAAGAGTCGAACAAGTAGTTGTGGCAAATTTACTTTAGACATTGTTTATCTCTTGAGCAGAATAATGGGATATTACTCTTCCCCTTCACTATTAATAGGGACTTTTAATATCACACGGTCACATTAGTGGATATTGTTATTAATCCTGCAATGTTATTTTTAACACATCACCATTTTAACATAATGAAAGTCAAATGGACACTATGTGTTAAGAACCTCTACATGTAAAGTCACAAATTTGGGGGGGCCACTATATAAAATATTTTCAAATCTTCAAAATTCGATATAGATCCTCAAAATTTTCAAAAATTTTGCAGGGGCCGTGACCCCCTCCCGGTCTCTCTTTGGTTCCGCCCCTGCACACACACACACAAGGGATTTACAAAATGCAAATAGGTAATTTGGTAATTCAATTTAACAAAAGAGTAGTTTGTTAATTTAATATATAATTATACACACTTTAAATACATAAATAATATATATATATATATACATATGTAGAAAATGATCATTTATAAAATTAACTTAAAGCTTGGTGTTAGTTGTTTGTTTGGTTTTAATCCAAAAAAATAAAAACAAAACAAAATCAAACAAGTTAATGACTTGTTTGGGAAGAATGAAAAAACGTACAAATCACAAAGCCGATAAGAGGTTGTGCCAAACAAGGCACAACCTACAATTGTTGACTTTGGGATTTTTTGAACCAATTTGTAAATTGAAAATATTTTTTAATTATTGCTTGAAAAGTTTATTGAAATCGTCATTTGTAGATTAATTTAGATTTAAAAGTTGAACCTAATTGTAAATATTTGTAATAATTATAGAAAAAGTTGATTGAATCATCATTTCTAGAATAATTAAATTTAAAAGTTGACCTAATAGTAATAAGGGGTTTTTTTATGGATGAAATGACCAACCTACTCTCACAAAATGACAAACTCAAAGTAAAGATTAAAGGAAAATGGAACAAAAAAAGAAAAGTAAGGGTAAACGTGTTATTTTAAACAAATCAAAAAATAATAAATTAGGACAAAATTGAAATACACAATCCAATTAAACCTCTTTTATATAGGGTAGTAGATAGTAGATTTGAGCACATTATAAGTGCCATAGGAATTCCACAGAAATAATGAGTGTAGTCACACAATATAATTAGTCATGTGGAATAATTTCTCAACTTTTTTTTTTTTTTTTTTTTTATTTGGACTTTTGGTCTCTAGCTAATTTGCTTTTGGCCTCGGCTGGGAAGACATTGGGGAGCGAAGATTTTAAAGCTGCCTCGAACCATTCGCCCCCGTTAAAAGCCAAATTAAGTTCCATCCGAAAACAAGGTTAAGGGACTAACAGAAAATAAGAAGGATTCGAAGGGTTGTTTTGCAAATTACTGATGTACCTTTTTAATAAGTTTGGGTATATAAAATGGATAATTCTATGGACACAATCTTTGCACACTTTTTTATGCACAACTTAAAAAATGTGTATATTTCTCATGTGTCACTCCTGTGTCAATGTGAGGTTTACTGAAATCACATGAGAAAGATAAACATATTTTTTTTTTGGGTTGTGCTTAAAAGATTGTGCACCAACAGTGGCGGACCCAGGATTTCGTATTGGGCGGCCAAGTTTCATGCGATTTTTTTTTGTTGTCATTTATACATATTTTTATTTTTAAGTGAAACAGAGAGTCAAACGAGTAGTTGTGGCAAATTAGATTGAGGCATGCATTGTTTCTCTTGAGCTGAATGAAGGGTTATTACTCTTCCCCTTCACTATTAATAAGAGCTTTTAATGTCACACTAATGGATATTATTAATAATCCTCCAATGTTATTCTTCCCAAATTTTTTTATCCCCAAATGTGATTTCTAACACATTACCATTTCAACATAATGAAAGTCAAGTGGACACTAGGTGTTAAGAACCTCCACATGTAAAGTCACAACTTTGGGGGGGCCACTATGTAAAATATTTTTAAATCTTCAAAATTCTATATAAACCCCCAAAATTTTCAAAATTTTTGCAAGGGCACGCCCCCCCCGTTCCGCCCCTATGCACCAAGTTTTATCCATATAAAGTACTCATTAAAGGTTTGTTTGATAACCCCATTAGTGGTGAAAATGACAACTTTCAGCACTTATTTTTTTCTAATTCATTTGATAACGTACCACTTAATTGAAAAAACAATCAAAAAACCATAGAAAACTTAAGTGAAAATTTTCTACTAAAAATAATCACTGAATACAGTCTCTTTCAGTACTTGGAAAACTGTTTTCATTACTACAAATTCAATTGCTTAAAACTTTAAAACTTTATATACTTAAAATTCAGCACTTAATTTTCAGTTTTATCAAACGCAGCATAAGTTAATTAGCTAGTAAGGCTTAAATTCTAAGTTCATAGTGGCTCACTTGCTTATGCATGTGTAGGTAAATGCAATAAGAATTTGTGATTAGCATAAATTTTCCTTGTTAATATTTAGTAGTTAATGACTTAAAGGATCGATTAGATTATAATTTTATACATTAGTTTGAGTCTATAGTCTTATTGATGTGAATCAACTAATTATGTTTCTAATTTACAATAATCCAGAATTTTAGTCTGGTTTTGTTGATGTGAATCAACTAATTGTCTCTGGTCACATAAACCACAATTAAGCATGTCTACTTATATCCGTTCCAGAGATCCTTTCAGAGAAAATTGTAGATAAAAAACATAGTGAAATTAACATAATCTTCTGTTTAATATATTTAATCATTGTCATTACAAACAAATTAAGATACACCCATATGAAAGAAACTTGCTATCTAGAGGTCATAATTGCAGACTCAATGATGTCTCGAAGCATAAAAAAACACCAATCGAGCAAATAGTGATGAAAGAGAAGATACAAAGTAGACAAATTTATACCATAACCAAGAATTAGTAAAAGGATCAAAACAAAACATCACCACGGTGGTGACACCACCCTTTGATTAAGATCAAGATTAAATTAAAGGCGCGTCATTGTCTTTGTCAAACCCTCGATAAAAAAGGGAAATTTCTTTTTCCAATAGTGGAACTTGTATTAGACTAGACTAAGGGTGCAATTTGGAATAGAAATTTCGATTCCGACCCGAAATTTTTTCAATTTTGGCATATAAAATTGAATTCCGAATTCTGAAAATTCCGAAAAATATTGGAACGGAATTAGAATTGTTTTTAGAATTTCGAGTATTCCAAAAAAAATTTTAAAAAAATTCCGAAAATATTTTTTTTCGAAAATTTTCTAAAATTTTCCAAAAATTATTCAGATCTAACCAACTTTTACTTGTTTGATTATGATATGTATGCATCTATATGTCCATATATATAATTATACACATATTATAGTATTTTCTATCAAGTGGGGTCTCAATATAATTTTCCAAAAGTTTTGAACTAAAATTAGATTTACAAAAGTGTGTACTATTAGGTTTAGATTCTAGAAATAATACTCCCTCCGTCCCATAATAAGTGTCCACATTTCCTTTTTTGGATGTCTTACAATAAGTGTCCACTTTCCTAAATTGGCATATAACTTTTACTTACTTTCTAAAACTACCCTTATAATAAAGACAAAGTAGCATTTATTTGTGGCATCAAAACAAGTTAAAAGTCAAACACCCATCACATCTAAGGGCAAAATTAGAAAGTGACCATTTAATGAACCAAATAAACTAAAATAATACAACTTTCTTAAACAATGTGCAAAATAGAAGTTGACACTTATTATGGGACGGAGGGAGTATATAATAACCTTATGTCAAATCAAGACTCAAAGAAGTCAAACGTTCAAAACCAACACAGCAGCTCATGTTCCTCGCCGTTGCCGTGCCTCACCGCTACGGTTGCTCCTCGCACTGTTGTTGCTGTTCCACTAATCGATGATGAGGATGACGACGAGATGAAGAACTTGATGATGACGATGTTAGAAAATTATATTTTTTAATAATAGTGGGCAATATATTAATATCAATTATATTATAAAGGCTATTAATTTAATAGGTTTATATTATATGGTCTAATTGTCGGATGTATATGAACTTCTACTGAGTATGAGTTTAATAAATGGATACCAAATACCTAACATATCAGTATATAAAGACATATATGTTATGATCCCCAAGATGTCAAATCAATATATACAGTCTTCTTCTTCTATCCCATCTAGAGAAGGAACCCATTACAGAATTAAGGAGATTTGACTGAGGAAGACAAAACCGATCATCAGGTTTGGTAATTACTACTATGGATACAGGTATGTATTATAATATTTTGCATTCTTGATAATCTGACATGATATGATCAGAGGGTTATACATATATTAAGATTAAAGATCCTACAGATGATGCGATGAAGAACTCGACGATGACGACACGATGAAGAATGCGGACAGCGATGAAGACAACTCGGACCAAGGTTAGCGCCCACTGTCTCGATTTTACATTTTGTTGAAAGTATGAAGTGTTATTTTTAGATTTTTGGATCTGTTATTTGTTTTTGTATTTTTGTATTTTTTTTTTTTTTTTGTTGTGTGTTTGAAAAATCTTTGATTTGGGGCTTTTGATGTGTAATCAAACAAGTTGAACTGGGGTTTTTTATCTTCTTGATGTGTATTTTAACAAATTCATTTGGGGGATTGTAATATGAATGGAGTATTCTGAAATTTTCCAAAATTTTTGAAATTTCGAAATCGGAATTGAAAATTAGATTTTCGAAAATTCAGAATAGGAATCGGAACACTTGCTTCATTTTCGAAATTTTCAGAATTTTTTTCGAAAGAGACTATTACAATCCGTTTCGACCCAAACACACCCGTGGACTAGACAATAGCAAGTTGTTAATTGGAATTTACAGTGATGTTAGTCATGTGATGTTCCTTGTTTCATCTTCATAATTCACATCATTATATGTTTTTCATATATTTTCACCTCAACAATACATATTGACATAGTGGTATTGATCACTTGAAATGTTTACTTGGTAACATCGCAATACCAGGTTGTGTAACGTTGTCTTAAGTTGTGACTGAAAACCTTGTAAAACACTTAAAGTTTAGGGTCCTTTAAATTTCAATCCTTTATTGAAGCCGTTTCTAGAAATTGATCCATTCTATTAATCAACTTAGAAATTAGTCCCTCGCCTATTTTGAGGACCAAAATACCCCTACTCCCATTAATCAAGGTTTTGAAATTCAAAACCTAAATTTGTTATATATATATATATATAGAGAGAGAGAGAGAGAGAGAGAGAAAGATTACCCTCTTTGGAGTTTCTTTTTTGCTTGATCTAAGCATGGAAGCTTAAGATCCGGTGTCACACCCCAACCCACCCCGGCGGATTAGGACACGTGTAACAAGAATATACGCACCCAAAATACACTAATAAACACTAAACCTTGTTAGTTATTAAGGAAAACATGATTTAAACCATCAGAAAAGAGCTTGCTGTGCCAAAAAAACAGACCCAAGGGTAAAATGGTCATTAATAAAGTATATTAAATTTTATACCAAAAGATAGATTTACGAGTCTCGGTTCCAACGCAAAAAATGGCGCGCGAATCCGAATTTTTTAGAAAGAGTTATGCGCGTTTCCGTAAAAGCGGACATGCTGTGAAATTGCATGCGGATCGATCCGCGAAAAGGGTGGATCGATCCATCTTCTCATTTTTCTAGCAGAATGTCCCCGAAAAAGGCCGGATCGATCCCTTCATTAACCCGGATCGATCCGGGCTTCCCAGAACTTGTTTTTGCTTCTAAAAACACTGTCAAAACCTATCCAACTCATACCTAAACCAAACCAAACTTCTTGGGACATTACGAAAACGTTTCAAACACATTCATAAACATGTTTAAGCATTACCCAAGCATGTATCACATGTCCACAACCAAAATTTGATCAAACTCATTCATGAACTCAACTCTTTTTGAATCAAAATAAGCTTTGAAGTTCAACTTATGTCAAGAATTTTTATCTCATAAGACCTTGTTGGAAATGAACTTAAAGCTACAACCAACCACATAGAACATTAAGAAACCATATCAAAATCAATTCCAAGCATTCAATCCATGAATGCATCCTCCTTTGAATCGAACAAGTGAATCAAATCTAAACTCTTTCCAAGAACAACCATAAGCATAAAACTTTCCAAATAGCATTTCTAAAACCATCTCACCCATAGTTATAGTTGAAACTTAAGGACATACGTAGAATTTACAAGGCAAACTTCAATCCTCCACATTCTTACTCAAACTATCAACATAGAGAATAACACAAGTTTCTACAAATTTACATTCACCATATGAGTCATGGGACTCCAAAACTAACTCCATGGATACAACCACGAGTCAAGTCTTAAATCCACAAGTCAAGGATACTAACCCACAAGTTACATTATATTACAAGTTATAAACTTAATTACAAGCCCCACATCTCTTCCCCACTCCCGAGCACGCTATTTCCTCTCCGGATATTGCTCCGTACCTCCGGTGGTTGTTATTTACCACAACAGAAACAGAAAACGGTTTTCTTAAGCATTACGCTTAGTGAGTAATCTAAACATGGCTGAATGTTTAACATGTGTAATGCAACAATAAGCACATAAATCATATCTTTGTAATCGCCGAGTCACCGGTTCAATGATTCATTCAGACCCGGGACCTCCCTTGGTCCCGTGGCCACTTCTATTCCTTGGACTTCCGTATTTCTCGGATTCTTCCTCTTCACCACCCTTATTACTCCCAACTAATGAATCATTTTTCCGGTGCTCATTGAATACCACATAAACATATAAGCACATAAACATGTAGGCACATATAATCTTCATAAAGCTAACATGCAGTTCACAATTTAGTAACTACATGCTTTCTAAACATGAATAATCAACACAATAAGATCATTCTCTACATCTCTACATCATTGATGCCTTGAACATAGTTAAACACAACCATTCTTTAGGCTAGAAAACTCACCTTAGCAAAATCTACCAAATTCAAGCTAGAAATGAAGAATTCCTTCACAAATCTTGCTCAATTCTTACCCAAAGTAAATCCTACATGGTTTTGGTTCAACAAATATCATTTATCAAGAATGGTTACCGGAAAAACGTTGCCGAAAATGAAAGCAAATTACGTGCATGTGATCCTCTTACCTCCACGAGTCCAAAAGTGGAAATCCGATGAACGGCGGCGATGGTACGGCGAAAAACGTCGTCGGTGATGGTTCCGTCTTCTCTCTCGGTGAGCTCTCCTCTTCTTTTGTTTTAATTTCAGTGATACATGAGACAAGTCTCATGTTTTGACACACACACTCATGCACAAGCATGAGGTGTCAATACCTCACTTTAGCCATTTTTTGTTTACATCCCCGGAATTTCTTAAGTTCTCATTATGAAATCCCCCAAATATTCCATTAACTACCCAATTATCTAATGAGTGTTTGTCTAAGTTCCGTATGGGTCCCAATGTGGTCCTACATATTTTGTGAAATTGCTATCGCACCTACAAATTTTAAATCTTTTTCATTTATACCCTGATTTGGGTGTCCAAGCTAATGCTAACACATATTAATATAATATTATGAAAGCAACTTAACAATATCCATGTAAGCATATAAAATGCATTTAATCATTTAAAATGCAAATTACCAATTTACCCTTCGTTGGGTTAAATTTCAATACATGTCCCACCTCACTGGGGACTTTTTCAACTAGTGTCCCTCTCTGAACACTTTTTACATGGGCGAGTCCAAGCCTCCCCTTAATCTATTTTATACACTAATTATATTAATTAATGCATATTAACACAATAATTTACCCGTTCCCCGGGTACGGGTGTTACATTTCTCCCTCCCTAAAAAGGAGTTTGGTTCCCAAACTTACTCTTACCTCAAGAATCAAAGAGATGTGGGTATTTGGCTCGGATTTCATCCTCCCGCTCCCAAGTTGCCTCCTTGACTGAATGACTTCGCCATTGAACCATAACAAGTGGAATTACCTTGGTTCTCAATACTTGATCTTTCCTATCAAGAATTTGCACTGGATGCTACACATATGTCAAGTCTTCCCGAATCTCTAACGGTTCTGGAATGATAACATGTTTTAAATCTGACACATAGCGTCGAAGCATTGATAAGTGGAACACGTTATGAACATTCGCCAACTCTTGTGGTAATTCCAACCGATAAGCTAATGGTCCCACCCGATTAAGAATCAAATACGGCCCAACATACCTCGGGCTGAGCTTACCCCGCTTACCAAATCGTGCTATGCCCTTTGAAGGCGATTCTTTCAAAAATACATAGTCACCCACCTCAAACTCTAACGGTCTTCTACCCGTATCCGTATAACTTTTATAACGACTCTGAGCCGTTTGTAATCGCTGTTTAATCAATCGAATCTTATCAGTAGTGATTTGAACTATCTTCGGCCTCAAAAGTTATTTTTCACCAACTTCTGTCCAACAAACTGGCGATCTACACTTTCTTCCGTACAATGCCTCATAAGGCGCCATTCCAATGCTAATTTGAAAACTGTTATTGTAAGAGAACTCGATTAAAGGCAAATGAGCCTCCCAATCGGCCTTGAAGTCCATTATACAAACTCTCAACATATCTTCCAGAATTTGAATCACCCTCTCGAATTGACCATCAGTCTGTGGATGAAAAGCAGTGCTAAAATGTAAAGCTGTCCCCATAGCCCTCTGTAAACTCTCCCAAAATCTTGACACAAATCGAGTATCACGGTCCGACACTATCGAAACCGGTGCTCCATGAAGCCGTATAATCTCTTTGATATAAATCTCTGCAAGTTTTGATGGATCTTTGGTCTTGATAGGTAAGAAATGGCCTGACTTAGTCAACCGGTCGACAATAACCCAAATGCTATCATTCAACTTCGTAGATTTTGGAAATCCCGATACAAAATCCATCGTAATATGTTCCCATTTCCACTCCTGTATCTCCAACGGGTGTAGTTCTCCCCCAGGTCGTTGATGTTCCAGCTTTACCTTTTGGCAAGTCATACATTTAGACACAAATTCTGCAACTTCTCGTTTCATACCACTCCACCAATAAATTTCTCGCAAATCTCGGTATATTTTGGTACTTCCCGGATGTATCGAATATCTAGTATTATGAGCTTCTTCCATAACCCTATCTCTCAAATCACCAACTTTAGGTACACATAAACGATTTATATACTTTAAGACACCATCATGGAAACTAAATTATGGCCTTTTACCTTCAGGTAATTCATCCACAATCCTCTTGAAATCTGGATCTAGTAGTTTATTAGACTTTATCTCACCAACAAGACTTGGCTGTGCCATAATTGCAGCCATTAACCCACCTTCAATTCTGGGAACCACTTCAAGTTTTAGTTGTTCAAATTCTTTCACCAGTTTTCTTTGTCCAGTCAAGGCATAAGCTAAGTTGTCCGACGACTTTCGGCTCAAGGTATCGGCTACTACATTAGCCCTTCCCGGGTAATATTGAATCATCAAGTCATAGTCTTTCATTAGTTCCAACCACCTTCGTTGTCGCATGTTAAGATCTCTCTGAGTGAATAGATATTTCAAACTTTTGTGATCGGTGAAGATTTCACATGTCTCCCTCTATATATAGTGCCTCCAAATCTTTAAGGCAAAAATAACCGCTGCTAATTCCAAGTCATGTGTAGGGTAATTCTTCTCGTGAGATCCCAACTGTCGCGAAGCATAAGCTATCACCTTGTCATCCTGTGTCAAAACACATCCCAAGCCTTGGTGAGAAGCATCACTGTAAATTCTGAAATTCCCAATACTTGTTGGAATCGAAAGTATCGGTGCCGTAGTTAACTTCTTTTTCAATGCTAGGAAACATTTATCACATTCCTTGTTCCATTCGAACGGTACATCTTTTCTCATTAACCTTGTCATCGGAGTCGCAATTCTAGAAAAATCCTTGACGAATCTTCTATAGTATCCAGCTAATCCCAAGAAACTTTGAATCTCTGATACATTTGTCGGCTTTGACCAATTCATAACGGCTTCAATCTTCTACGGGTCTACTGAGATACCTTCCTTAAAGATCACGTGTCCTAAAAACGTGACACTTGTCAACCAAAACTCACTTTTCTTTAACTTTCCAAATAATTGCTTTTCCCCAAGTCGTTGTAAAACCAACCTCAGGTGTTGTTCATGCTCCTCCGGACTCTTGGAATAAATAAGGATGTCATCAATAAATACTATCACGAACTCATCCAAGTACGATTTGAATACCCGATTCATCAAATCCATGAAGGCGGCAGGCGCATTAGTAACCCCAAATGGCATCACTAGAAATTCATAGTACCCGTAGCGGGTCCTAAAGGCTGTCTTCTCTACATCCTCCGCTTTGACCTTCAATTGATGATACCCTGACCTCAAGTCAACCTTTGAAAATACCTGAGCCCCTTGAAGCTGATCAAATAAATCGTCGATACGTGGCAACAGGTACTTGTTCTTGATTGTTACTTTGTTAATTTCCTGGTAATCAATGCACATTCGCATTGTACCATCCTTCTTCTTCACAAATAATACCGGTGCACCCCACAGAGACACACTTGGCCGAATAAAACCCTTGTCTAGCAATTCTTGTAATTAAATCTTTAACTCCTTCAACTCAACTGGCGCCATTCGATATGGTGCTCGTGAAATTGGTTGGGTTCCCAGCATAACATCAATACCAAATTCAATCTCTCGGTCAATTAATACACTAGGCAACTCTTCTGGAAATACATCTGGAAATTCTCTAACAATTGGAATATCTTCAAGTTTTAAATCAAGACCTTTAGTATCAAGAATACTACACAGAAACCCTCGACATCCCTTCTTTATCAAACGACAATCTTCAATAGCTGACACGATATACGGTGGTGATACAACACCCTTACCTTGAAAATAAAACTCATCTTGATTTGGAATACGGAATGCTACTCCTTTAGTGTTACAATCAATATTAGCATGATTAGCTGCTAACCAATCCATACCCAATATAACATCGAAATGCTGGATAACTAACGGTACCAAATCAACAGTTAACTCTTTACCATTTACATTAATCTCACACTTTCTAAACACACCCAAACTAACCAACAGAGCCCCCAATGGTATCGCGACAGATAAATCATAGTTTAGGAACTCTAATGGTTTATCTAGATGTTTAGCAAAGTGGTGTGACACGAATGAGTGTGTGGATCCCGAATCTATAAGTACATTTGCTAGATGTGAGCAAATGGTAACCATACCTGAGACAACAGTGTCGGCAGAAGCAGTATCTCCCGGCCTGAGTTGAAATGATATTTCCTCTCGCTGCTCTCTCCTCGGAGGTTGAGTAGTCCTCGGTGTAATGGCACTAGCTGTATATGAACCGGAACCAGAAGCTCCCTGACGCTTGGTTGGACAATCCTTAGCTTGATGTACCAATTCCTTACAAGTGAAACATCGACCCCTCATAGCTATATTCTGATTTAGACAGTTCCTGGCGATGTGTCCCGATTGTCGACATATGTTACAAGTGATCGGATTTGAAAGTTGATTACATCATCCCCAATGAAACTTCTGACAAGTTGAACACTTTGGTTTGTTCCCACTAGAACCACTGCCACTTCTGGCCGACGAACTTCCTGGACTCTGCCTTTTTGCACTCCCTTGACTACTGAACTGACTCGACCCAACCCTTTTGTTTTGTTGACTCGGTGGTGGTGGCATGCTTGAAGTATACCCAAGGTCTCTCTCAGCAATAGAAGCAATGTCCAATGCCTTAGCATAAGTCTCTGGCCGGAATACAGTTACTCGTCCTCGAATGTCGTTTCGAAGCCCTGCCACAAATTTTCTTGCTTTCACTTTTTCAGTTGTTACCACATCCCCCGCAAACCTTCCCAAACTCGTAAATTGTGTTGAGTACTCTCGGACTGATTTTCCCCCTTGCACCAACTCCATAAACTCTTGAGCCTTTTGATCCCCAAACGATTCTGGAAAGTATTGTTGATTAAATATCTCCAGGAAATGATCCCATGTAGTCGGTTGACCTAGACCCAGCTTGGTACGCCACCAATATTGTGCTTCATCCTTTAACGTATCGGCGGCAAATAGAACTTTCTGTTCCTCCGTACACGGTAACACCCTAAAGATTTTCTCCATATCAGAAACCCAAAAGTTTGCCTTCATTGGATCGGCTTCCCCACGGAATATGGTCGGCTTTTGTTTATGGAATTTAGAAATAGTGACGACTTCCTCCCTCGTGTTTGGATTCACTTACACCGGCCTTTCTTCGACCACATGAGTTTCGGCGACTCGTACCAATCCTTCGATTGCTCTTTCAACCAGTTCCATTCGGTTTGAGGTGTCACCTCCAGACATTATACCTGACACCCACATATAGTACACACATGCACGTTACTTTTAAGAAAAACATGACATTCTAATCAATATTTAAAAACATGCTAAGTAAACGTGTATGAATGTTGATGCAACTACGTGTTGTTGTGTGCACACTACGCGTCGTATACGTCTCTCGTCCCCAAAGACTCTAGCCTAATGTTTTTGATACCAAAAATTGTCACACCCCAACCCGCCCCGGCGAATTAGGACACGTGTACCAAGAATATATACGCACCCAAAATACACTAATAAACACTAAACCTTATTAGTTATTAAGGAAAGCATGATTTAAACCATCAGAAAAGAGCTTGCTGTGCCAAAAAAATAGACCCAAGGGTAAAATGGTCATTAATAAAGTATATCAAATTTTATACCAAAAGATAGATTTACGAGTCCCGGTTCCAACGCAAAAAACGGCGCGCAAATCTGAATTTCTAGAAAGAGTTATGCGCGTTTTCGCAAAAGCGGACGTGCTGTGAAATTGCATGCAGATCAATCCGCGAAAAGGGCGGATCGATCCATCTTCTCATTTTTCTAGCAGAATGTCCCCGAAAAAGGCCGGATCGATCCCTTCATTAACCTGGATCGATCCGGGCTTCCCAGAACTTGTTTTTGCTTCTAAAAACACTGTCAAAACCTATCCAACTCATACCCAAACCAAACCAAACTTCTTGGGACATTACGAAAACGTTTCAAACACATTCATAAACATGTTTAAGCATTACCCAAGCATGTATCACATGTCCACAACCAAAATTTGATCAAACTCATTCATGAACTCAACTCTTTTTGAATCAAAATAAGCTTTGAAGTTCAACTTATGTCAAGAATTTTTATCTCATAAGACCTTGTTGGAAATGAACTTAAAGCTACAACCAACCACATAGAACATTAAGAAACCATATCAAAACCAATTTCAAGCATTCAATCCATGAATGTATCCTCCTTTGAATCGAACAAGTGAATCAAATCTAAACTCTTTCCAAGAACAACCATAAGCATAAAACTTTTCAAATAGCATTTCCAAAACCATCTCACCCATAGTTATAGTTGAAACTTAAGGACATACGTAGAATTTACAAGGCAAACTTCAACCCTCCACATTCTTACTCAAACTATCAACATAGAGAATAACACAAATTTCTACAAATTTACATTCACCATTTGAGTCATGGGACTCCAAAACTAACTCCATGGATACAACCACGAGTCAAGTCTTAAATCCACAAGTCAAGGATACTAACCCACAAGTTACAATATATTATAAGTTATAAACTTATTTACAAGCCCCACATCTCTTCCCCACTCCCGAGCACGCTATTTCCTCTCCGGATATTGCTCCGTACCTGCGGTGGTTGTTACTTACCACAACAGAAACAGAAAACGGTTTTCTTAAGCATTACGCTTAGTGAGTAATCTAAACATGGCTGAATGTTTAACATGTGCAATGCAACAATAAGCACATAAATCATATCTTTGTAATCGCCGAGTCACCGGTTCAATGATTCATTCAGACCCGGGACCTCCCTTGGTCCCGTGGCCACTTCTATTCCTTGGACTTCCGTATTTCTCGGATTCTTCCTCTTCACCACCTTTATTACTCCCAACTAATGAATCATTTTTCTGGTGCTCATTGAATACCACATAAACATATAAGCACATAAACATGTAGGCACATATAATCTTCATAAAGCTAACATGCAATTCACAATTTAGTAACTACATGCTTTCTAAACATGAATAATCAACACAATAAGATCATTCTCTACATCTCTACATCATTGATGCCTTGAACATAGTTAAACACAACCATTCTTTAGGCTAGAAAACTCACCTTAGCAAGATCTACCCAAATTCAAGTTAGAAATGAAGAATTCCTTCACAAATCTTGCTCAATTGAATGTTTTCAAAAAGGTAAGTAAATCAATCCACATATCCACTTTTATAGAAAATGGAATGATTTCGTGAACCATGACTTAATTAACACCTAAAAACAAGGGGCCAGTTACGAACATAAATTATCAGAAAATATAAAACACATATTAACTATCATTAATAAGGGTATGAACGTCCAACAAATATGCAAAAAAAAAAAAAATTAGGGAAGGGACGAATTTCTGTTTTATCTTATAAATTAAGGATGGATTTACTAGTGCAATAAGTCAAAGTGACCAAATTAATGTTGACTAGAATCTGGGGGACTAAACCATATAATTCTACAAAGTTTAAGAACATTTGAAGAAAATATCCCCCGTTTACTCAATTTAACATCATTTAATGTATTGTCTGATATTAAATATTTTTTGTTCATCCAAATCTGCCCCCTTAAATAAAACTGTCAACTGATTTATTTTCACTTACTAGCATCTACAGTGGGTAGTATCAACATAAGAGAAAATTAGCTTAGGTTTAATGTACAAAGAAGGAACACTTACAATGGTGTAGTGACCAAATGGCACTCACAAAGCCGTTTGGCAGAAACGACGTAGTTTACATAATTTACACCCAAAACAAACCAAAAAAAAAAACCCTCACAGCACATGCAGTGTGTATCATGTGAGATGTTTTCTAATGATAGACGGCTTGTTTGTGCCACGTGGTATCTCGTGGCACACTGTGTACCGTAACCCCCATAAAATAGCTAAACTTAGCCGAACATTAACTTTAAGTTCTACTAAGTTTCAATCCTTAAATTTGTTGTCTACCCTACACCATTACAAGTGCACAATACTGAGTTTCACTAAGTTTAATGTACACACCTGCCCACTGTAGATGCTATAAGTACTCCAAGTTTTAAACTTATGAAGAGCATTGTTGGAAAGTTTAATAGTTAAAATGATCATTAATTTTGGGATGACTAAAAAAGGAAAGAGTAATATTCTATGCTTTCCAAATTCTAATTCTAAATTCATATTCCAATCCATGTGATAGTGAGACCACATTTAATAATAATAGGATCACTTTAATGTCATTCAATGAAGAAATTTTTTTTTTATCATTCAAACAAAATCCAATAAACCTACTATCACATTATTTAAAATATATATTTAGGATTAGAATTTTTGAAGCATAGCGTTACTAAAAAAGAAAAGTAATCAGATAAAGTGAGGCGAAGGAAGTATTCAATAGCACTTTATTTACATGATGAATTCTATTTGTGGGGCCATGATTCACTTTTTTATATTTATTTTGACAAGTGAAAACTAAGGGCTCTAAAAGTCACAACGTTAACCGTGAGTCTTGAATTCACCCTTTATATATATATATATATATATGTTTGTATAGTATTAATTAGCTAATTAACCAACTGCTTAGTGTATGAATATATTCATTCGTGGTAGGGGTGTGTTTCGGCCGGAACGGATCGGAAACACCCCTTTCGAAAAATAATTTCAAAATTTTCGGAAGCCAAAAATGTATTCCAAATTCTGTTCCGAAATTTCAAAAATTCCAAAATTATTTCCGATTCCGAAATTTCGGAATTTTCAAAATTTTCGAAATTTCATCAGATTCGGAATTTTTTAGAATATTCGGAATGTTTTCAGAATTTTTCAAAATATTCGGCATATTCGAAATTCAAGCTTAATGAGATTTCACTTGAGACTTGTAGGCCTTTTATAGAAGCACAATACATCCTATTTTTTTGTGTTTTTTTGATGTGGGATGAACACAATTTTCGGAATATTTCGGAATATTTTCAAAAAAGTTTCGGAAAATACAATTTCGAAATATTTTTAGAAATTTTTCGGAATTTTCGGAATTCTAAAAACAATTCCGATTCCGATCTGATTTTTTTTGAAATTTTCGGAATTCGAAAATTCGGAATGCATATTTAGTTGCTAAAATCGAAATTTTTCGGATCGGAATCGGTCGGAATCGGAATTTCCGTTCCAAATAACACCCCTAATTCGTGCAGTATCTTTTTGGAACAAAATTGGACAAATCTAACGGCAATAATTATATAAGCGTGACGTTGTCCACCTCCGCATAGTTTGGAAGAGCTGCAAAAAGAGATAAAAGACAAAGGAAAGCTTATAACTTGATGTTAATCTCTATGTTTATAAGTTAAACTAGCTTAGCTGATCTATTAGTTGGCATTTCAGTTTAATGATTTAATTTTGTTTAAAGCTAATCTTTTTTTTCCCCTCCCTCTCCCTCTCTCAACATTTCGGTGATCGAGGTTGGTATATTTTTTGGTCAAAAACAGAGTGCATCTTGGTTTTGCACACAAATTAATCAATAAAATGACAAAACTCATGGTATCACCAGCTTAGTTTAAATTTTTTAATGATATAACCCAAAACATTCATTCCATATACAAGGAAGCAATTAAAAGTTTCGAAAGTCTGTGTTACTTAATCAATTTGATTGGAAACATTATTGATTAATCAGACAAAAAATGTCATCCCTCTAAAAGCATAATTGCATGTCCTTAAGGTTAACTACAGATGTGTGTATATATATATATATTTATGTCTTAAATGGAGATTAAATTAAAATGTTTGTACTTTAGCATATAACGTGTAGTAGATGCACATAGTTGTCTAATTTGGATGGATGTTTAGAAGTGGTGATGATAAAATATCACGTGACCAACATAGCCATCAACAAGGAAAATTAGTAAAGAAAATTGGCAAATTAAAAGCTTACTAATTTTCCTTCTACAAAATCCTCTAAAAGGATCGAAAATAAAAGTTTTTGTACTTACACATATAACGTGTAGTAGATGCACATGGTTGTTTAATTTGGATGGATATGTGTCTACCAAGTGGTTATGATAAAATATCATGTGACCAACATAGCCATTAGCAATCTAATAGCTTATTATTTTTCTTTTCAAATTGAATAATTGGTTGCATTTATTCAAAGTAATGTTTTGAGAATCGAACAGTTCTTGTCAAGCGGGTTGTAGTTTAATTGGCATAGCCTCTTTCTTCTCAGTGGAAAGGAAGAGGGTTCGAATCTCCATAAGCGATTCCAGTTACTTGCCCCCCATGCAATTATTCTTCATTCAAAATGAGTGACTCTTATTGGACTTTGCTGTGGGCCAGTGTGGGGCTTTATGGTTGAGTTGAGGTTAGGGTGTCTGTGAGTGTGGGGTGTGTGTGTATCCGGTCCAGATCCAGATAAGTATCCAAAAAAAAAAAAGAATCGAACAGTTCCTCAAATCGTAAAAAGTCCAGATTATGGGTAACTGGTTCAACTGCATAGTTAATCGAAATTGAACCATGATGTTATGATTAAATAATAAATACTAGTTAAAATTCAAATTAAAAATATGAATAAATGAATATGAACACAAAATCTTTCCCTTTTTTAGGTTCAACTATTGCGTTTTTTGCTTTTAAAAATAAAAAATAATATGGCTTTTTGGAGTTTTTCAGTTCACCGGTTCAAATTGGACCAATATCTTGACCAGTAGACATTTTAGCCAGTTGAACCAGTCGACCCGATCTAGTTTTCTAAACAATGATTCAAAGTGGTTTAATTTGCGTCACACGTTGGTTAGATTTTGAAGCTCTTTTAGGTTGAGAGCATTTTTGGTCACTCAAAAAATGGTTTATCAATGCTCACCTAAGCATCCTATTGGCCAATGTAGTGAGACTCAAGATAAACAATGCAGTGGGACCCACATTGTTTAATCTTGGGTCCCACTGCATTGGCTAATGGGATGCTTGGGTGAGCATGCGCATTGATATTGTTTAATCATGGGTCCCACTGCATTGGCCAATGGAATGCTTGGGTTAGTATTGGTGCACCATTTTTTGAGTGAGCAAAAGTATTGTTTAATCTTGGGTCCCACTGCATTGGCCAATAAGATGCTTAAATGAACATTAGTGAACCATTTTTTAAGTGAGCAAAAGTACTTTCTTTTAGGTTGACATATGAGTGCAATTAAACTTATTCATATGAATTGTACCATAATGAAATGTCGTTGATCCACACATGTGAAGGTAATGAGCTAAATTATAACAAATTGATTTTGTTAATTTGCTTTTGGGCAAATTGCAAAATACACCCCTATAGTTTAAGGGTTGTGACAATTTGGTCATTGTGAGTCATTGTGATTTCAATTTTGACAATTTATACCCTATAGTTTGAAAATTGTGCAAAATCTACCAATTAACTAAAAAAAAAAGAGCAAGGGCACAATGGGAATGTCACATTATTTCCAGAAAAAAAAAAAAAAATGACCACACGTGCAAGGGCAGACCCAAGAGTGTAGTTCAGTGAGAGCAGGAGCTTATACGGGGGGGGGGGGTTTAAAATAGTATGATTCTATGAGGGTTTTTTTTTGTACAAATTAATTTGTCCCATAATTCTTTCACAAAAATTTTATATTATAAGCTTAATTGATTCTTTATATTTATCACTTTGATATTTGTGTGGAAGTGCGTGTCTAGTTTGAAATGTATCAAATTGTTTAAAAGATTATAAGATATTATCAGATGGTTTAATAGACTGTAAGATATTATCATATTATAAGTTTTAAGTGTATCCAATTGTTTAAAAGATTCTAAGTTATTTATGAGATAGATTAGTTTGTACAAAAAAATTACATAGAATTATACTATTTCTATCTACAAAAATAATAAATAAATAAAGTGATATTTCCTAGAACCCCTATATAAGCTTCTACTCCCACTGAACTACACTCCTGGGTCTGCTCCTACACATGGGGTCATTTTTTGCTAGAAATAATGTGACATTCTCATTGTGCCCTTACTTTTTTTTTTTTGTAATTTGGTGGATTTTGCACAATTTTTAAATTACAGGGTGTAAATTGCCAAAATTGAAACTACAAGGACCAAACTATCACAACCCTCAAACTATAAGGGTGTAATTTACAATTTATCCTTTGCTTTTTTTGGTGGATACTCGAGTCGATAAGCTCACATTTGGGTTACCATCCAAAAATCTTCGCATTTGGGTTTCAAAGGAGAATTTTAGGCTGGCATGTGTGATCAAACTTGTTCATATGAATTGAACAAACATGGGTAGTTTTTATCCGGATTATAGGGCTGAACCCACACACCACACAGACACCCTTAACCAAAACCCAAAACTTTATAAGGGCCACTCATTTCAATAGAAAAATAAACAATGGGCAATCAAAAACTCCTAAGGGGAGTCGAACCATCAATCTCCCCACTGAAAAATAAACATGGTTGTTCTTGCAACAATGCTAGGGGCACAGTGCCACTAAAAGAGAGATAGAGTGTAAGTAATGTGAGTGTTAGTGGAATTTATTATTACCCCAAAAATATTACTCTTGTGCTTGAGTAGGTGCTTAATTTCTACTCATACAAGACTACATGCCAAAAGTAAATATTAATTCTTTATACATTACATCATTATAATGCTGTAATAAAAGTAAAAATTGGTGTGAATTTGGTCGTATTTTAAGCATTCTTATACGAACCGCTTTTAACCTTAGCAATTGAAGTAACACTATTGGAGCAACGGCGTACTCAATTTGTTAAAAACGGTACTCCATACCACATTCATTAGCAGTAGGTGTGTTCGCAATCGGTTTAATTTGGTCAGTTTTTAGTGGTTTAAAAATTGGCTTTTCAATTTTGTTAGTTCAATTTTGACGATTTTAATCCATTTTAAGCTAGTGCATTGCTGCAAAAAAAGTAAAATAAATAAATAAAGGGTCAATTACATATTAGGACAATTTATAGTAATTATGTTTGTTTATGGACAACTTAAAAAAATGTGTATCAATAGGTCCCTCAATTATTATTAGACGAAAATACCCCCACCTTCTTCTAGCTCTAATCTCTTACGTCTATCTCTCTGAAGGAACGACTCCAGCCCAAACACACACACACACACACACACACACACACACACACACACACATACACACTATCTCTCTCTCTCTCTCTCTCTCTCTCTCTCTCTCACTGTCGCGCCTTCACCAACTCGTCCATCGTGCTGAACCGCCGGCGCCAATTTCATCCATCGCTCAGGTCATAGCTATTTCTCTCTCTCTCTCTCTCTCTCTCTATATATATATATATATATATATCCTGATTTGTATATACATCTTATATAAATTTGGGGGATTTCTGGATTATTGTTTTTGAGATTGTGAATTGAGTGAGATTCGAACTCTTAAACCCTAACACTGATTTGGGCCAAAAAGCAGTCATTTAACTCAATTAAAAGTTCGATTGAATAGGTAAACGATTGAGCCTTCATTGTTTTGGAGTTGTTTAGTTTAATGTAATGCAGTAGTTGATGTTTTTTGTGACAATTGATGCTTGTATCCTGTGGCAATTGATGTGGCAAACAATTAATCTGCTCTATCTGATAGTGAGATGATCTTACAAGGTTTTCTGTGACAAATAATGTTTGTATCCTGTTGCTAGATTTATATATAATTGACCCTGTTTTTTTATTGAGTTGGTTTGTTCTTGTTTGCAACTTTTTCAATCTCTGTTGAACTTGAGTACTTGAAATTTCCTTAACAATATACCAAAAATTTTAGGTTGATTGGTTTCTCTTGATTGTGCTTTATGATGGACTCTTCTATTGACCCACCCAAAGTACCTAAAATTTTGGGTTGATTGGTACCACTGAGTTTTCTCAACATCGAGTACGTTAAGGACATGTAATTGTTCCCCTGCCATGGCTATTTGAAATCTTCTAAAAGCTCTCTCTATGCTCTATCTTTCTTGACGTTGTGACTGCAAGTTTTGAAGAATAGTCATCAGAACATGTAGTAATTCCAAATTATAAAAAGGGCAGCCCGGTGCACAAAGCTCCCGCAATGCGAGGTCCGGGGAAGGGTCGGACCACATTATGAGAATTGAAAATAAAATCCATTTATTCAAAGCACTCTAAAATAAATAGGTACAACCAATAACCATGATGATCATACAAATCTATGACTCTAGAATAAATTGAAAATAAAATGAGGTGACTCTGCTTATCTAAATGGCCTTGACTTAAAATTTTCAAGTAATACCTCATTATTATGAAATTAATATCAAGGTGGCTTCACTGTTCCATAATTGTTGCTGCTTTTGCCAAACTTGCTACAAGCCTACAAGTAACAAGATATGTGTATTACAACATATCAAACTATTTACAACTGGCTCTTTCAAGTCAACCAAAAAGCAACTACACAAAAATCAAACTATTTACAATTGGCTCTTTTCATACTTGTATTACAACATACGTTCAAGTTACACTTTGGTGATCAGTGGATTGATACCCTCAACTTGTCATTGCAGATTGTGAAGATGGCGAAAACAAGTACGGTTTACAACTATTTATTTGAAATCAATTTACTACACGCAATTGTTTATTGGAACTGAAGTACATAGAACTAGCTTATGTCATGAACTTATGAAAAACTGTACAATTATTAATGTACAACACTACACACATGTACTTGTGAAAATTGTCAAATTCACCACGTATGTGATATCATATAATTGCTATATTTCTCAAAAATTTGGGATGCTTGTGTTTCAAGCCTAAAGTCATAATTTTCAAACGATGAATTAAGTGAAATTTCACCTCACCACTCAGCAATGATGAAATGTCAAAGAACGAATCGTATTTGTGTTCAATGATGTAAACATAAAAATGGTAAAATTTTAACATCTACTCATGTTCGTTTTCAAAAACTAGGAAAAAAAATCACTTGTGATCTGAGGGTAAAAAAATCATACTGTTTGAGTCAAATTTGTTCACATGATGAAAATTTTGAAACTAAAATTTCACCACCTTTTAAAACAATGGGGAAATTTCTCCACTGTTACAACTTGTTATTGCTGTTGTGGTTTTCACCTTTTAAAATGGTGGTGAAATTTCACTATTGTTTCATTGCCATTGTCAAATTTTGTAAACTTGAAATCACCACTCAGTAATTGTGAAATTTCAAAGCACAAATCTTATTTGTGTGCAATGATTTATTAGCATAAAGTGGTTCTAAAACATTGGTAAAATTTTACCATTGTGTGATCTGAGGATAAGAAATCATATTGTTTGAGTTGAATTTGTTCACATGATGAAAAATTTGAAACTTTCACCACTATTTTTACTCTGCCATTAGCCATTGCTACTCTGGCAATAGCATTGTTAAACTTCTTAAACTTGCAATCACTATTGTTAAACTTCTTAAACTTGAAATCATCACTCAGCAATAGTGAAATTTTGAAGGCTACATGAATGTTGATATCGTCAACACACTGTAACAAGCACCAACATCGTAATACACAAAGCTTTAAACTTTCATCAAGTTTTTAGCATAACTTCAACAAACTTTTTTAATGGAAATTTTGTTGATATGCAGTGATGATTGTGGCGTCATTGTATGTCCAGTCATGCGCAAGCTTTTCAAAGGAGAGAAAGTTGGTGCACATTGCAACACAAAAGAAATACGGACTGATATGGTAAAAATTTTCCTCAATAGGGAGCACCATACGTGGATTGAAGAGCTATAATCTCATTCAGAGTATGAAAAGTATTCAAAGTCAGGACGATCCGAAAAAAATTGATAACCTTTCAGCACCAACTTTTAGCTTAGGGCAAAGTCTTGAATGATATTGCATAGTTGGACAAATCATCTATAAATTTTTGTTCTTATAAGACAATAGTTTGATATAAATGTATAGTTATTTGATAATGCATAGTTGGATAGAATGTGTAACTTGATTGTTTTGGTCTAGTACTCAAAGAAGTTATCTGTATATAGCACAACCATGGCTTGCGACTGAACTATTCTGACCAATAAAGCCTAATGTTGAACATCAAGTTAGTTGTTTGGGAATTGGGATCAATGATTACTTCATCTTGCATGGTTTCTTGTAGGTCTAGCTAATCAAGTTAGTGGTAAAATTTCACCACGTTTTGACCTCCTTTTAAAACAAAGGAGAAATTTCACCAAGTTTAACAGAAGTTTTTATACTTGAAATTTCACAATGTTTTGACCGACTTTTTAAACCAGTGGAAAAATTTCACCACGTTTTGGCTATCTTTTTAATAGAGTGGTGAAATTTCATCACGTTTTGACCTCTTTTTAAAAGAGTGGTGAAATTTTACCACGTTTTAACAGAAATTCTTATACTTGAAATTTCACCAAATTTCGACTACTTTTTAAAAGAGTAGTGGTAAAATTTTACCACGTTTTGACCTTTTAAAATAGTGGAGAAATTTCACCAAGTTTTAACAGAAGTTCTTATACTTGAAATATCACCATGTGTTGGCCACCTTTTTAAAAAAGTGGTGAAATTTCACCATGTTTTGGCCGCTTTTTTAAAATAGTGGTGGAATTTCACCACGTTTTAAAAAGAGTGGTGAAATTTCACCATGTTTTGACCTCCTCTTCAAACAGTGGATAATTTCACCAAGTTTTAACAGAAATTCTTACAATTGAAATTTCATCATGTTTTGACCGCCTTTTCAAAAGAGTGATGCAATTTCACAAAGATGTAAACATCCTTTAAAAGAGTGGTGAAATTTCACCATGTTTTGACCACTTTTGAAAAGAGTGGTGAAATTTCACCATGTTTCGAGCTCCCTTTAAAACAGTGGTGAAATTTTACCACGTTTTGACCTCCCTTTAAAAGAGTGGTAAAATTTCACCATGTTTTGACCGCTTTTGAAAAGAGTGGTGAAATCTCACCATGTTTTGAGCTTCCTTTAAAACAATGGTGAAATTTCACCATGTTTTGACCTCCCTTTAAAAGAGTGGTGAAATTTTACCATATTTTGAGCTCCTTTTAAAACAGTGGTGAAATTTTACCACATTTTGACCTCCTTTTAGAACAGTGGAAACATTTCACCAAGTTTTACATTCCTTGAAATTTTTCCATGTTTTGATCGTCTTTTTAAAAGAGTGATGAAATTTCACCATGTTTTGACCGCTTTTTTAAACAGTGGAGAAATTTCACCAAGTTTTGACCGCCTTTTAAAAGAGTGGTAAAATTTTACCATGTTTGGATCTCCCTTTAAAACAGTGGTGAAATTTCACCAAGTTTTAACAAAAGTTCTTATCCTTGAAATTTCACCAAATTTTGACCGCCTTTTTAAAACAGTGGAGAAATTACCCCATGTTTCGACCACTTTTTAAAACAGTGGAGAAATTTCACCACGTTTTTAAAAGAATGGTGAAATTTCACCATATTTTGAGCTCCCTTTAAAACAGTGGTGAAATTTGACCACGTTTTGACCTCCTTTTACAACAGTGGAGAAATTTCACCAAGTTTTAACAAATGTTCTTATTAGTAAAATTTCACTATGTTTTGGCCGCCTTTTTAAAACAGCGGAGAAATTTCACCATTTTTTGACCATTTTTTCAAACAGTGGAGAAATTTCACCACGTTTTTAAAAGAGTGGTGAAATTTTACCATGTTTTGAGCTCCCTTTAAAGCAATGGTGAAATTTCACCACGTTTTGACCTCCTTTTACAACAGTGGAGAAATTTCACGACATTTATAAAAGTGGTGAAATTTCACCACGTTTTGACCGCCTTTTGAAATAGTGGAGAAATTTTACCAAGTTTTAACAGAAGTTCTTATACTTGAAATCCACTTCCTTTTGATCTCCCTTTAAAACAGTGGTAAAATTTCACCATGCTTTGACCGCCTTTTTGAAAGAGTAGTGAATTTTTACCAAGTTTTAATAGAAGTTCTTATACTTGAATTTCACCTTGTTTTGACTGTCTTTTTCAAAGAGTGGTGAAATTTCACCATGTTTTGACCGCCTTTTGACAAAAGTGGCAAAATTTCATCATGCTTTGAGCTCCCTTTAAAACAGTGGTCAAATTTCACCACTTTTTAACGTCCTTTTACAATAGTGGAGAAATTTCACCAAGTTTTAACAAAAGTTCTTACTTGAAATTTCACAATGTTTTGACTGTCTTTTTAAAAGAATGGTGAAATTTCACCATGTTTTGACCGCCTTTTAAAAGAGTGGTGAAATTTCACCATGTTTTGTTTCCTTTTACAAGAGTGGTGAAATTTCACCTCTTTCACCATATTTTGACTACCCTTTAAAACAGTGGTGAAATTTCACCGAAGTTTGACCGCCTTTTAAAAGAGGTGAAATTTCACCAAATTTTGACGACCTTATAAAGAGTGGTGAAATTTCACCATGTTTTGTTTCCTTTTAAAAGAGTGGTGAAACTTCATCACGATTTGACCGCCTTTTTAAAAGAGTGGTGAAGTTTCACCACGTTTTGACTTCCTTTTAAAATAGTGGAGAAATTTCACCAAGTTTTGACAGAAGTTCTTATACTTGAAATTTCACCGTGTTTTGACCGACTTTTTAAAAGAGCGGTAAAATTTTACCATGTTTTGACCGCCTTTTAAAAAAGTGATGAAATTTCACCACATTTTGACCGCCCTTTAAAATTGTGGTAAAATTTCACCATGTTTTGACCTTCCTTTCAAAGAGTGGTAAAATGTCACCATGCTTTGACATCCCTTTAAAACAGTGGAGAAATTTTACTGAGTTTTGACATCTCTTTAACACAGTGGAGAAATTTCACTAAGTTTTAAGACAAGTTCTTATACTTGAAATTTAACCATGTTTTAACCAACTTTTTAAACGAGTTGTCATATTTCACCATGTTTTGACCGCTTTTTAAAAGAGTGGTGAAATTTCACCACGTTTGACCTCCCTTTAAAACAGTGGATAAATTTGACCAAGTTTTAACGGAAGTTCTTATACTTGAAATTTCACCACATTTTGACTTCCCTTTAAAAGAGTAGTGAAATTTCACCACGTTTTGACCTCCCTTTAAAACAGTGGAGAAATTTCACCAAGTTTTAACACAAGCTCTAATACTTGAAAGTTCACCATGGTTTGTCCGTCTTTTTTAAAAGAATGGTGACATTTCACCATGTTTTGACCGCCTTTTAAAAGAGTGGTAAAAAATCACCACATTTTGACCTCCTCTTAAAACAATGGAGAAATTTCACCAAATGTTGTGAAAATTTTGAAACTCTTGACCTCAATCATAATTTCACAACTTTGATAATCACAAATTTTACCACGTTCATGGTTTAGTGCTCAAACAAATTCTTTGAAAAAAGACATGAGAGCAATGTCTCAACTTCACAAATTTTACCACGTTTTTTTTCACTAGAGAATATTTAAAAAGAACAAAAAAAAAAAAAAAACAATTTCATCGGGGGCGCTGCCCCCGAACCCCCGTTTCGACCCACTACTTGATGCTAATCCATTGAAATTGGAGTGTGAATGATACTATAATATGAGTATCTGTGTAACTTATAACACCATAAGACAATTTCATTTTCCATTTGCGCATATAGAAATCACCGAGAACAACAAAAAATGTTGAGCTAACATTTTCTTTTATTATTTTCTACTACTTCCAAGTAACTAAGGGCCAACTTGCCATACTTTCTGCTTCCGCGATTCAATAACCAAAAAAAAAGATGTAAGCTTGTAGCCAATCACAAATATTTTTTTTGGCACATTGTGATTAACAAAAAAGAATTTTTTTTTTTTTTGGGCGATGTTTCTTGCAGTCCAAGGTGGTTGCAATAACACACTACAATCAAGTTCCTATACATACTTGATTAATAAGTTGGGTTTTGATCTAATCTTTATCTTCATAAATAGTGGCTCGTTGAAGAGTTTCGACAATTCCCTTTTTCTGAATTACAATTTTTTCACGTACTATTACTATTATTATGTTGGGCATGGCAAATTTTTAAATATTTGTAAGTTGTATCTCTTTCTTGGGTTGTTTCAGGAGGGACTATTGCCTCACAATGACCGCTTGCGCTATCAGCCACTAGATGTATACCCTGTGCCACTTCATAGAGGTTAACGGTCTTAAGATTTCCTTTTGTGGGTGCTGTGGTTACCTCCCATGTATACAAGTTTGGAGAAGATATTTCTCTCTATTGACAAGCAAACTCAGTAAATTGATTACAGCCCCTAAGAGTTTTGGTTGAAGCCCAGTTTGTGAATGAGCCTCCAAGTCTCAAGGGTGCCATTACAGTATTGAAACGAGTCTCAAGGGTGCCATTATAGTTCGAGTTAGCTTTCAGATTAATATTGATCGGATGTATCAATAGACTTATATTGTATTTTCAGCCCGATTGATCGGATCTCACACACACACACACACACACACACACACACAGAGACATATATATATATAGTATTGCGGAAAGCCAACTCGAACTGAAAATCGAATTTGAATTCGAACTCGAATTCATACTCGTCGATTGATCGAATGTATCAATAGACTTATATTGTATTTTCAGTTCGATTGATCGGATCACACAAACACATACAGAGACAGATATATATATATATATATATATAAACACTAACCTTCGAAGACAGTGAACTCAGCCCTCTCATCGCCGGCGACAAATTGAACTCATGGTCGCCGTCTTCTCCCAATGCCGTGACTTCTCTTTGTCATTCCCTTCCGTCGCCTCCGTCTTCTCCCGTCGCCGGAGACAAATTGAATCACCTTCTTCTCCTGACGCCGAGGACTCTCTATGTCGTTCTCGCTTCTGTCTCTATCGTTCTCTCTGCTAGGGCTGGAATTGGGAATTAATTGTGTAGGGTATAATTGTCATTAGATAAAAGTAAAATGACACTAAGGGACTTCAAAATACACATTTGTTCTAATGAGACACCGAACTAAACATAGAAATACTTACTTGTCTTTAAACTAATAAAATTCCTTAATTAAGGATCAAAATCTAATTTTCCCATAAATAAATCGAGCAATGGTTAATCAATTTGATTTTGACCGATTTTCAATTTTCTTCACATTTTTGAACACCCCTAACTTTCCTCCCTTGACTTCGGCACGTACATATCTTCGCACACCACCAATAAACAAACCACAACCAAAACACACACACACACACACACAACCCCCCCCCCCCCCCCCAAAAAAAAAAAAAAAAAAAAAAAACAACATGTGATCAACATCGAAATGATCACTACGACTTCAATCTTTTCCCCTTCGGATGTACATATCTATGCTCTCTCTCTTTCTCTCTCTCTCTCTCTCTCTCCTTGTCTGCCAATGCCAATTTTAAATTCTCAATCAAATGGACGTTGCCTTTTGAATTGTTTCCGCCCTGTGAATATGTTAGGTTGCACAATTTGGTGTCATCATCATCTATGTAAATATGCACACAAAAAATGTAGACTTTTTTTTTTTTGTGGTTGTTTATTGGATTGTGCTTTTGTAGTTCTTTTTTAACTGTTGTCAAAGTGATGACTTTTTTCGATTTACAGTTACACCCAACATGTGATGTATAGGTATCGAGGCTATGATAGTAATTGCTAGTTGTGATTTTTATTTATCTTCGATGTGGGTGGCAATGTGGCAGTCGAGGTTAGGAGTATTAGGTTTTGAAATCCTATTTGATCCAAAAATATGCTTATTAGGTTTTGTAATGTTTTTTTTTTTTAAAATACTTGAAATACATGCAGAGTGATACGATTATTGCTCCATATGCTATGGTGTGACTTATGATGAGATTATAAGGGGAATCACTTTTTTTTCGTAGTACATGAATCATTATTGATGTATATTAGAGATATAGAAACACGATAGAACGAGAGTTATCTGCTGTAGAGGCCGAGTAATATGGGGTTGAGTGACTTCAATCTCATGTACTCGTACATACGAGAAATTATTCAGTGAGCCCGTCACGCCACGTTCCAAAAACCCCAACTTTATTGGCGGAAGCAAGTACAACTTTCTTTTTTGAAGAAGTACAATTTTATTAGAATGCATTTTAAAAAAGAAAGAGAACTATTTAACTAAAATTTGATGAGAATGCAATCTGAAAATGTCATTAATCCAAAGACAGCCTTGTATTTCATGGCAATTTGGTTACTTTAGTGGATCAATGGAGGTTTGAAAAACATGATTCATAGTATATATATTACTGAACTCTAACAGTGCGGACCTACTTGTTCCTTTTCAACTCAGTGAAATTTTGCTTCGCTCCAGCTTGTTGAACTGATGAAAAGATTTATTAATGGAGGGCTATTTGTATTCTCGAGAAGCACCCAACTTTTACTCCGGATTTCTATGGCTTTATCTGATGTCCAATGTGATTAATATGTGTAGAGTTGAGAAAAAACTAACTAAACGAACATGTCGTATTCGCTTTCTTTGTTTGGCTCTGGAATGACCTGAAATTAATTTACAATGTTAACAGATTTAGAAAGACTTAAGACATAACTAGCTTGTACTAAGTGGGTTAACAAGAGTTGGCACTACTCACTCATGACTGCTATGTCACCTCTTCCTCCTCCATTGTGCCAAAGATAGGTATATGATTTTTTTTTCCCCGATGTATCTTATTCGTCTCATATTGTATTATTTTGTTGGAGTGTGACAAGCGAGTAGTATACGCTCTTTTCTCTTCTGGCAAGTAGTTCTTGATGAGAACCCTCTTCTACTATCTTCCCACTATCGATCACTGCTATTGAGTCTGATTTTTGAATTGTGGACAGCCTATGAGCTATGACAATACATGTCCTGCCAACCATCATCTTCTCCATTGCGTCTTGTACAAGGTTCTCGGAACTACTGTCCAGTGCACTTGTTGCCTCATCTAGTAGTAGAATCGAAGGATTCTTCAATATGGCTCGAGCAAGAGCTATCCTTTGCTTTTGGCCTCCTGAAAGTTGGACTCCCCTTTCTCCACAGTAGGTCTCATACCCATCCTTCATGCAACTGTTGTCATCAAAGGCATCACCATAATACAGAGTGCACTTAATGTGTTAGCTTATATTTTTCTTGGAAAGGACTGGAGTTCAAGTGTTTATAAGCATGGCTGTTACAATCAGTCGAATCATATCTCATGTGAGTCGATTCTAGTTCTATAAAAACTGCTACGATATTTGAGCTTTCATAGTGCATGAAACTTGTGTTAAAGTGTTACTCCATTTTGTTAATTTGAAGCATTTTGTACATGTGTTTTCCTACATATACTGTGTACATGTATGGTTAATTTTTGTTTTTTTTTTTTCCTAAAACAAGAGAATATCATGATTCACAATCCTTCATTTTGAAAAACCTATTCACAATTGGTTCATGAATTGACAACAATCCTTATAATTGTAAAAAATCATAAATCGGACATGGTATCTATTGCTTTTATAGAGTAAGCCATACCTTATAAATTCATGTGCATTAGCAAGCAATGTGGCTTCAGTAATCTCAGCTTCATTGGCATTCTCTCTTCCATAGATGATATTATCTCGGATAGTACCCGCAAAAAGAGTTGGCTCCTGACTGACCAGCGCAATGTGGGATCTTAGAGCTCTTAAGTTATAGGACTTAATGTCAGCTCCATCAATTTTTATTGATCCGCTTAACGGGTCATAGAATCGTTCAATCAATCCGATGATGGTTGACTTGCCGGACCCGCTTTTCCCAACCAACGCAACGGTTCTTCCAGCTTCAACTTTCATGCTTAAGCCCTGTAGGATAATTTGTTTAGACCTTGATGGATAAGCAAAGTGCACATCTTCGAGCTCTATATCCCCGTTCATTTTTTCAGGCTTAATCATATCGGAGTCATCTGGCTCCATCTTACTCTTTCTATTTAGTATCATGAGAACTGATTGCACAGCATCAGTGCCCTTTGAAAGGTCTGAAGTCATCATGCCTGCTTCTGCTATGACTCTCCCTGTGGTCACTAAAATGTAAAATGTCTGAAATAGGTGCTTGTATGTAATCATGTTATTGTATAACAATATTCCTCCCCACCACAAAATTAGTGCAGCTATAGAGGCTGTTAAGAACTGTGATACAAATAGACCAAGTCCAGCAAACCAAGACTGATTTAGGCTCTCCCTCTTGGCATCTGTTTGCGAAATCTTGAATAGTTTCTCTATTTTCTCTTCGGCAGAGAAAGCTAGAATTGTTCGGTGATTCACAATAACCTCACTTGCAAGGTCACTGCTCTTATTTTGTGCTTTCAAAACTTTTTTTGACATTCTTTTCATTAGGACCCCTTTTGTATAGAAGGAGCCAATAATTAGTGGTTGCAAAGCAATAATCACAATTGCCAGTCTCCAGGCCAATGTCAAACCCAAGATTACTGCTAAAATGGCTGCAGAGAAGACCTGAGCGAGCAAGGACAACCTATCACAGACAAGAGACCTTACCATACTGGCCTCTCGGGCTAGTTTAGAGCAAAGAGCTCCACTTGTGTTGTTCTCTTTCTCAAACCACTCAACTTCAAAAGTCAATATCGAGGCCAACATTTTCTCCCTAACTCGTCTCGTCAAATGCTCTCCCACGAAGTTGAAGTTGTAATGTTGAATTACCTGTGTAATAAGAATAAAAGCGGCAATGCCTAAGAAAGCAAAGCTATAAACTCTAGTTTGCTTCTTGATCTCATCGTGATTGTTGATGTAGTAGACAGAAAGAAGTGCACCCATGCAATATGCATGAATGGGCTGAATGGTTCCAAAGCAAAGAGCAGCAAGACAGCCTAGCAGACTTGCCTTTCTTTCAGGGGATGTCATTTTTATCAGATGCCACAAAGTGCTGGTATTACCTTTTTTGTATTCATTGACCTTAATGTCTTGATCAAGTAGTTCAACTGGGTTTTTTGGTACTTCTGATACCTCGAGTGTTACTAGTTTGGAGTTGGGATTATATTTCAAGTTTCCTGAAACAAAACGTTCGTTATATTGCGTAGATGTTTGCTGTTGTTGAACCATTCTTGAATATTGACCATTCTGATTTTGGAGAAGTTGGGCGTGCGAACCATATTCTACTATCTGTCCTGATTGCATAACGGCTATTGAATCAGCCTTACGAAGTGTAGTAAGGCGGTGTGCAACTACTATGGTTGTCCGTCCCACGGAGGCCTGATCGAGAGCATCCTGCAAAGTTTTTTCCGAAAGAGAATCTAAAGCACTGGTTGCTTCGTCAAGTAATAGGATTCTTGGGTTTCTCAGTAATGCCCTTGCGATGGCAATCCTTTGCTTCTGACCTCCAGAAATCTGTGTTCCAAATTGGCCGACCTGTATAATGTACAATTCGACATTAAATCCCAGTTATTAAGTGATTTTTCTCCTTCATTTAGGGAAAAAGTTGAACTTTGATCTTCACACAAGATTATGCACATTTCAAGTACATGATTTAACGTGCAGTCCTTATTAGCACTACAATTCTGTATGTATAGCTGAAAGTCCAAAATTACCATTTATGAACTACTTGTAAGTTGATTTGATTAGCATTCATTGCCTGGTGCAGTTAAAAAGGCTAGGGCTGCTAATTAAGCAAAAGGCCAAGATATCAATACAACTATATTGCACAAAGCATTCCAAACTATTTCATGCTTTTTCTTCATATCACATGTATCCTTGGATCAAACTTCTTATATGCTCTTCATCCTAAAAATAACTCTGAAATTTGTTACCGTTATGAAAGCTTACCTGTGTGTCATAGCCATCGGGTAATTGACTGATGAAGTTGTGGGCATTAGCAGCTTTAGTTGCATTGGTGATCTCTTCCATAGAGGCACCTTCTTTCCCAAACGAGATATTTTCTTTGATGGAGGTTGCAAAGAGTACAGGCTCTTGGCTAACAAGACCTATTTGAGATCGTAACCATTTCAGTTGAAGTGTTTTTATGTTAATTCCATCTAGTAAGATCTCTCCTGCAATGGGATCGTAAAATCGTTCCACCAATGAGATTACTGTGGACTTGCCTGAACCGCTGTTACCTACCAGTCCCACAGTTTGGCTTGCCTTTACTCTGAGATTGAGTCTCTTCAGGACCATATTTCCGGGTCTTGATGGATATGAAAAATCAATATCCTGAAACTCCAATTCGCCTCTGATATCTTCAATTTTTCTGCCTTTTTTATCTTCAGGATCTATCTGTGGAACCTGATCGATCACATCAAATATCAAAGATACGGAGGTGGTTGCCTCTGCGAAGTACTTCACATTGATCAGGGAACTCGGAAGGGCACTGCAAAAGCATGTAGATAAGTAAATCCTCCTTTTCTCATCACAATCACAGTTTGACGGCAGAATGAAACTTTTCTACTATTTATGATATCTTCTGTCATTATCCAATTTTTTTTTTTTTTTTAAATGAACAATAGTATATGTACGTACTGCAGAACGTGACATTTACAGTGCTTAAAATGAACATGGTAGCAATTTAACACAAGTTTCATGCAATATCAAGGCTCATAATGTTCAAAGTATTCCACTTAAATCTTCAAAAGACAACATTATGAATAGTGAATCGTGTTGAATCGACTCATATGTATCAATTCATGAATCTACTGCTTCTGACAACTATGATTTCTATGTCTAATTAACTTACATTCCTCCTGTGACAATGCAAATCCCTGCCGAGAAAACATCCCCACCTTTTGCTCCCTTCTCGGTGACCAACACACTTCCATACCAGGCCTGGAAAGACCAGATAACAAAAGCGATACTAACACTTCCAATGGCCAACCCTTTGATGAGCCCTTGTTTGATCCCAAGCTCCAAACTTCGTTCCAATGCAACCGAAAAATTTGTGTTTGTTCGGTTCTCACCTACATAAGAGTAGACAGTCCTAATTGATGAAAATGCTTGCTCTGCTATACCACCGGCTACACCATAAGCTTCTTGTATTTTCTTTGCAAGATTAGCTTGCAATTTTCCGTATATAAGTCCTGGAATGATCAACAGCAGTAGGGATGGACTAGCAGCAACTGTGAGTTTCCAACTGAGGTAGAAAGCTATTGCTTGAGAAGAAATGAAAGTTGCCACATTCATTAGGAAATTTGGAATCTGCATCAATGAAATTACTAGTTATATACCTATGAAAGGAGATTACTACTTATATGTGTTAATTTGAGTAATCGGCTATTCAATGCCCGTTGGGATTGACTGTGCCTAATTTGTTTAGGCAAAAGCAGAAGCTCTAATCACAAAGGCACCTTGTGAATTGAGAAAAATTCGTTAGAACCCAATCTACCTCTAGCACCTCTGACTTGCTTCAGTCAAAACGTTCTTTTGGGGCTTTAAAGTGCTGCTTAAAATTCATCTAGACAAGCTCACTTATGTGTTTTGGGTCCCGGAAACACGTTTGGGCCCAAATGTGCGTATGATAAGTGATTCCAAACAGGGCCTACGAAGAAAGTTGTAAAGTGGCGGGGATTGGAAAAAGATGAAAGACCTTCTCGCTGATTACGCCTTGAATGGCAAGTGTATCAGATGAAATATTTGAGACTACTTGATATGTAGTTGTACCACCCCGCTGCCTATCAAAGAAATTAGCATCTTGCCTTAGCACAGCCCTTAGATATTTCCTGCGCAAGTGTGAAGTTTGGCTCTCAGCAGTTCGAGCCCAACACCATCCTTCTGTAAGAGCAATAAACTTAATCAGAATTTGAATTAGAAATTTAAACGAGCTGGAAAGAAGATTTCATGGTCGTCACTCAATCCTAGACATTGGTAGCCAATTTGTTTCAACAGAAAACTTGTGTCAACTCAATAATGCCTTGTTCCAACCTATTTGAGGTCAGTTACTTGGATCATGTTCTCCATACTTGTGTCTAAAACCATATTGTCATTACAGTGATCACATGTTCTCCATTTAATTTGGACATGAATTGATCATCATCGAGACAGAAGAATTGCATTTTGACGATACAAGTTTGGACCCTGTTAGAGCATCCCGGCAGTGATGTTTGTTTTGACTAGCTACTTTAGTTGTAGACTATTTTAGCTACCCACTTTTTAACATCCAACTCCGCTCGTGCTCTTCATTTGGCTTGCCGAGTTTTACTTTATTAAAAATTTTATGCATGGTTGAGATTTGTGCCAATTGATATTGGAAGAAGATTCAATGGTTGAGATCCACAGAGAGAATATACAAAGCCAATTCTGGCCAGCTTTTTGGAGATTTACAAAATAGCTGGCCAGATGACTAGCCTGCTGGAAATTATAAACACCATATTGCAAAGATATAGAATATTGACAGCTTCATGTACCCGTATTTCCTGTCTCTATGTGATCAACCAGGCAAAACCGTAATAGTAAAACTGAAGGAAAAAGTAAAAGAAAAATTAAAAAAAGAAGAAGATAAAAACAATACAGCCATTAAATGGTTAATTTCTTCCATTTTCCATCCCACTATTTGAGGCTTTTTGTTATATTTTTCGTTTTGGAGAAAATTTGCCGATGCAGTACTATATCGTAGCTGTGAAGTAAACAAGGCAAAACAAGTTTATTTTATTGTGACATATGATCCCTTCCCCTTGCTGTTCACATGTATCAGAATCTTATTTTAGAAATGTGGAATGCTTTTACAAAGCATCCGGCCCTACCACAGGATTTTCTTGCACCCTACTCAACCAAGCAATTTAACCAAACATCTGCTAATTACCCCATGGGGAGGTCGAATAGCATGGGCTCAGGGCGTACTATCTTGAAGCCCAAAGTTGGGAGTAGGGAGAAGAGACCTCGGTGTAACAAAAAAATCATCATTGTTGGACGATTTACTTATATATTTTCACTAAAATAGAAGTACTCCATTGAGTGTTTTTTAAGTGTAAAAGAAATTAAATTTAGTTTGGTAACCTCACATACTAGCCCTTTATTTTGGCCTACTACTATGGCGTATATGAAGAAGTCATGTGACTTGCACATCACCAAGTTTCCATTTCAAGCGGTTATGTGATTGTTGGGTCGACTGTAGATTAGTAGTTATGTCCCTTCTTGTTCCCCTCATGGATTTATAGTAGGTAGGTTCTCTAGTGATTTGGAACAACACGGGGGTCTGCTAGTGTTATACGTACGGTGCATGTCTGCTAATGTATGTCCAACACTTCCTGTGGTTTCTTGTTGGAAATATTGTGAAAAGTCCTTAATTAAATTGGTTCCTGCTTGTTTCTGCAGGACGCATCGATCAAGCAGCCCTGTCGTCACGTAAAGTGTAGAATAACAACCTACTTTATGAGCAATCAGTGCTAAACATTACATTACTCACCTAAAAATGCACCGAGGCCCACTGCAAGGGCTACGTAGACCAAGTTCAGGGTATCCTACAAAGCACAAACACACACATGGGAAGATGTGATATAGCATTATGAAAGCTAAATTACAAACATATATACAGTATATACACACCAATGTATTTTTTGGAAATTAAGTAAAGACTTAACCTTATGGATGTCATGCAGGGTGAACGGAGAAGCAGCGCCGTACTTGTTCATTATCTTACTGAGAACAAGCATGATCAACGGCGTTGAAGATCCATTTAAGAAGCAACCGAACGTTCCAAGTGCCATTAACAGCATATCGGTCGAGTCAGAGTACCTCATCATTGTCTGGAAGAGTCCTACTCTCTTTCCTGGCCCTCCTTTACCTTCTTCATGTTCATCAACACCATTTTCATTCATTTTTGGCTCTCCCATTTTCTAACTGCTTTTATTTAATTTTCAGTTGAACCTTAATTAAGGTGTTTTGAATCTTATAGGAGTGGGATGTACGTACAGACAACAAGGGGTTAAACTGCCAAGGTATTTTAGTTATGATACCAATGAATCTTTGCATGCGGATCCAATATCTTATTTGTCTTGTTAGGTAGATTCACCAAATTATTTCCATGATGTGACAAGCTAAATGCAGCCGTACAACATCTAACAGCGTAGTATCTAATGCCGCAAAACATATGTCCTATGTGTATCTACTTTCTATATTACCCTTTTCTTTTTATATACTAGCATTAAAGTACTTTATTGATTGCCATTTGAAATACTACTTAATGAAGAAAAAATTATGTGTTCAAGCTTTTCGTTAATATGGATTTTCTGCATTTTCTTAAATTTGGATCTAATTTGGGAAAAGGGTTAATTTGTGACAATACTCGGTTCACTATTAAAACCCTTTGTGTAGACCAAGTGAAGCGGGTCTCACAACAGGTCTCATGAGGTTGTCAAGTCAAATCCCCATAATGTTAGGGTCAGGGCCGGATCCATTCAATGCATTCATGGGCGAAGTTGGGCTCATGCCCCCCCTGGAATTTATTATTATTATTATTATTTTGGAACTACCCTAAAAAAAATTATTTTTACATGCAAGCGGTTAAGCCCCTCCTGAAAATTCAGAAAACTCCATATTTTATTAGCATTTGAGTTCTTGTGTTAGTTTTTATAGCATTAAGTTATATCATTTCCAAGAAAAAAAAATGGATAAATAGACTCCAAAAAAATCAGCTCGGAGGTGCTGCCCCCAAACTCCCGTAAATTCAGTCATCTCAGGTTAACTATCTGATTCCACCCTTCCAAGCCCTCCAACTTAAAACTTCTACCTTCGCTCCTAGTCAGCGTCTCAATAGGTCTCATGAGGTTGTCAGGTCAAATCCCCATAAGTTGTTGCAAGGGGGTTCTCTTTAAAGTTTTTTTTTTTCTGGAAATTTCTTTTAAGGATGTGTGCAAACCACCACTGCCCACATCAAGTAAATCGCATGAGTCGAAAGTGAGACCTCCGAGAATTACTAGCAAAGGTCTACGAACTAGCTAACCGGGTGGTGTAGACTTAAAAGAGTATTTGGTTGCTTATTGAACTATTTCGTATATTGTGAAACTTTCCCTTTTGACTTTAAGTTATGATTTGAAGAACTCGATCATTAATTAGCAACACACACACACCGGCCTCCAAGAATTACCTTGTAATAATCAATGCAGGCTTGTGTGTTGGAATGATTGCTGGTGTCTCAATCTCAGTTGTTGTGAATCTCTCCTCTTGTTGGCTACTACGCCGGGTAGGGGTGTTAGCGGTCGGTTTCGGTCGGTTTTTTCGGTTTTTTGTGGTTTTCAAAACCGACCAATAGGTTCGGTTTTGGTCGGTTTTTCGGTTTTGGTCGGTTTTTCGGTCGGTTTTAGCTTGTACATACATTGTATAAACCGACCAATCGGTTTTTTGGACAATCGGTTTCGGTCGGTTTTCGGTTTTTCGGTTTTTGTTATCACCCCTAACGCCGGGTGGGTATCATCTATTTAGCCAATAAAAAAAAAAATCTTGTTTTTCACTACAAAATTTGGCATACTTGGATCAATTGAAAAGGCCTTTTATTACTTTACAGGTATAGGACAAAGAATTTGCCTTGAATTTTTCAGCTTTGGATCATAACCTGAGATATTGGTTTTTGTATTTTTGCCTTGATTTACTGGTCAACTGCAACAACCAAAGCTCATACAGGCGGACCAGATAGGCCGAATCATGCCAAGTCCAGTACTATGTGAAGTTCAGGTTGACAAAATGGAGCAAATTGTTCTGTGATCTTATTATTATTATTATTATTATATATATACTCTGGCCTCTGCCCACTTAGATGATGACCTCCTTTGTATGTTTTTGATTTTAGTACGTAGTTGATTCGCTTATTTGTTCTTTCCAAAGTGTTCATGGAGATTGTGATGGCCAGACAGAATAATATTTTTAATTCTATCAATTTTGGGGAGAAGAAACTCAATTTTATACTGTTCTATTGACCTTAAAAAAAAAAAAAAAAAAAAAAAAAAAAAAAAAAATCATAAATCCCTTCAGAAGCGAAACACTACGTACAATCCAGAAGACAGGAAAAAAAAAAATTCATCTCTCACACACACACTAAAAGGACATGTGATCCCTTCAGAAGCGAAACACTACGTACAATCTTGTTTAATACTCATTAAATAAGGACATGTGATTCTGTGTTAATATAAAAACTATGTATTATTAAACTTATATTCCCAATCCTCCATTTCATTATAAAAGAAATAATATTCCATTATAAATATAATACCATTTTAATTTACAAAAGGAATACAAAGTTCATTAAATAATTTTTTTTACAAAGTTCAGAAAAAAAAAAAAAATAAAGTCTATACATATATTCGATGGTCAGAGCAACTACAACGTTCCAATGCCCAAAGACTCCACAGCCAAGCACAACGGTCACATCATCAAAAGCAATATCTTGCACATGTCATCCAGCTACGTTTCACACAGAAACGCAGCCGAATGCATAACACACTCGGGTCAGTCACATGACTGGTATGAGTTAAACAAAAATAATAAAATCTGAGGGCTCCAACTTGAACCCGTCGAATACAAACCACATCACAACAATATTGGGCCAAGACAGGTAGTTCCACAAAGATATTTGGACAAAAGAGTAGTTTTCAGTTATGTGGTGGCAAGTAGTTTTTGCCCAAAATCCAAAGTTACTATAAGTTTTATACTTACCTCGGATATCTATGGTGAGCCAGCCCTGCATAAAAGTTAGTGGACCCACCATCCTGTAAATCGAATGATCACAAACCAGGCGAATAATTCCATATATAAGCCGTCCACATTCTAACTTAAATGTCGCGTTCATTATTTCACGTTTACCAGTCTTATGAAATAATCCATTTTAATTATTTATTAGCATTATATTTATCTTTATGTTCCCTAGGTTCACCCCTTGGCCACCCTCCATGGTACAGCCCACACATATATCCCATGTGTGCCCGGACATATTACCAACATCCACTCCGGTGGTAGTTTGGTTGGGGTATCAACCAAATCAGGTATACACAACAGACGGCTGGTCAATATGCCTAGACGTCTATACAATATAAGCCGAGCATAAGGCTTAAGCCAGCTTGATCACGAAGCCACTGGCAAAAGGGTACACTCAGCAAGTCTTAAGCCAGCTTGATCACGAAGCCACTGACAAAAGAGTGCGAGCTACCAAAAATAATATATCACATAACGGGGAGCGGTGAACAATATAGAACTATGTTGCAATTATCACTTATCGTTCGTATTATCCCAATAATTGTGAATTTCGCGTTTATCACATAGTTCCGTCTCATCATCCAATCACATCTCTAACTTTTAGATGCATTCCAATTTCTTGCAATAAAGGGTTTTATCAATTAACCCATAACAATCTTTCCTCAAAAATTTCCAATCAAATTACAAGATCCCCAATATACTATTCAACGTATCTAATTTACTCATTTTTATCAAATGACTACACAATAAGGTCAGTTATTTCAGGTACAATAATATCAACCCAATATTCAATATTTGTCTACATGAAACCCATAATAAAATTTCAAATTCTTATATCGTAAAGTATTATAACAATTATTCCACAATATTTTCATCGGACTCAACGTTAATGACTATCACCCATTTTTTTTTATAGCTCAACATTATATGAGAATTTATGCAATCTCTAAGTAATTTTCGTTAAGTCATACGAACGAATAAAAAAAACACAACGAATCATATTTCTCCAATGTCGTACATTTTAATATACTAAAAACTGCTACTGAAATCTTCAATTTCTGCCCAAATGGTGTAGAATCAGAAAAAACTCCATTAGACGAAAAGTGTGCAGAATTGCGTTTTACATAAGATTAACAGACAGAATATTTAAATTCAAAGCCACGATTTTATAATAATTTTCTAAAGTTTCTGCAACTGTGTTAATTATAAAAAAATGAATTTCACACATATTTCTTAATTACCATGAATATTTCTGTTTGCTGTAATTGTTGTTCGGGCGTGCCAGAGCCTTGTGAGGTAGACCCAAACTAATTAACACAAAATTTCCTAAAGCACTTGTGTGAGTGATACACAAGGTTTGAAAATCTGACTTGTATCGGGTGATTGTGATGACCAAGTAGGAAAGTACCCTTGGCCTAAGGTCCTATGGCAGTATTGAAGCATACAAGCCATACAAGTGATGAAAAGACACAAAAGAAATTAAATAAAAGCAGATTTTATTTAATTAATAAGAAAGAAATTACAAGGATGTAATTGAAAAGCTAAGAAAATAAAAATGATGCTTTTTATTTGCCTAAAACGAAGAACGCTAAGAATGCTTTAAGAATGCATGTTTGAATGCTTTGTCGAAGAGACGCGGAGTGAATTAATAGCTTGGCCTGCCTGCTGATTTATAACGGCCATGGAAATCTTCTAGATAAGGTAGGAAATATCTGATGAATCATTATCTGGTAAAATTTACCAGATTTCTTCCATATCTGATATAAGTTGTCATATCTTCGAAATATATATATATATATATATAAATATGCATATATATCTTGAATCTGGTCCGCTTTGTGGCTTCATTCGGCTTATTTCCCTTGCAAGCAAAAGATATACTTCCAGAATATGTTGATATTATCTTCAATATCATCTTCCCAAATCTTGATAATATTTCCATATAAAAGATAATACAAAAATATTATCCTTGTATATTCTGATAAGGTTTCCATATCTCAAAATATTCTATATATCACTTAGAGTTGGTAAGTAATGATATACTTCCCAAAAGTAACCAAATTTGAATCACCTATCTTCTGATCGGGCTGCATCACTAGCCCGAATGACATAACCACATATCAACGTGATTACAAGAATCAAACCAGGGTGGCCCACCATTATAATGATTACTAAACTGACAGAATAGTACCAACTAAGGGTGGCGAAATGAAGTAAATGTATTAAACGGTCAGTCAAGTTGGCCATATTTATAATTAGATCAGACTAAATGGCCAAAATCTATCGGGCTCCCTTCCCATATGAGTGGACCACATCAGCATGGCCTAAATTACCACAAGGCTAACTAGAGTAGCCAAAATTATTGAAATGTCAATCAAGTTGGCCATACAGCTTTCCTCCATCAGGCAAGTACTGCCTCCATGTGCCCGATAAAGTTGTGACACAGCCCGATGAAGTGGTGATCAGTCCGAGTGAACAATGGTACTAGCCCGATAATACAGTCATATAGAAGCAGAGCCCACTTTATGTAGCAGCCCGATCAAATGATGATCAGTCCCTTAGCCATTACTCTTGCCATCGGTCTCATGAGCCCGATTAAAATATTTCAACCGGCCTCTACTAATTTTTACTAAAAAATGTATTTTTTAGGTACAAACAATTTCACATATGGTTTTATCAAACTCACTATTCACCTAACATTTTCGAATACCCTAAAGTCAAAATCACAAAGTCACACGAAGGGGAAAGAAAATATCTAGATTACTTCAACAACAACAACAACAACGTATATCCATTACTAAGATTTAACCCTAACAATTAAATTAAACATGTACTACTTTAATTTACTCCCGTATACATGCATATATACATACGTGTATATATATATATGTTCGCATACACAAAATTTAACTCACCTCGTTGATCGAAAATCGACAACCACGAATGCTCCACGATTCCCCACGTGCCCACGAACCCGGGACCCTTCTCCTTTCTCCTCCCTTTTCTTCTTCTTCTTTTTCTTCTCCCTCTCTCTCTCTCTCTCTCTCTCTCTCTCTCTCTCTCTCACACACACACACACACACACACACATACACACACACACACACAAACGTCTGTTCTCTCTTCTTCTCTCTTTTCTTCTCTTCCCTTCCCTTTTTTTTTTTAATATGGGGCTAGGGTTTTAATATAAGTTTATATGTACACTACACACACAACACATTTCAATAAAACACGTACAAATATATAAATTCCATTTTTTTGTCTAATGGGCTCACAAAAGAGACTCATGTAGGCCCAAAATGCTGTACAAAGTGTTAAAATGAGTAGCCCAATGGGTACCCATGACCCCGGTACTAAGTTTTAATGTTAATTACATTATTTAACACATTCGCGGGCCTGTAAACACTATATAACAAAAATACATATCAACCCTTCACTTTTTTTTTAACAAATATAAATTAATAGAATATAACTCTCAAACTAAACGCGCTCACTCATGATTTAATTTATATGTCCACCAAACACTTAAAATTTTTCAAACACATATCTTACATAGGCACACTCATATAATATTGCTAACTGAAAATAATAATTAAAAAAATTATTTACATAGAAATGCAAAATGTGTAAATGGTGGGGGAGTTTAAATTTTTCAAAATTTAAAATTAATGAAGTGGTGAAGAGTGGGAACCAACACTGGCGTGTTTGTAACTAGTTACATGATGACCGGTTCTTGTTTTATTGAAATGCCTCTTAATTGATGAGTAGTTGATACTCTTCTGTCCCATATTAAGAGTTCTTAATGTAATTTTTTGTTGTCTTATTTTAAGAGTTCATTTTGAAAAGTCAATGTCCTTTATTACATACTTTTTAAGTTTGCCATTTATCATATACTACTCTTCCCCTCTTTCTTTGATGTGACACTAGAGTTTTGAATTTTTTTTTAAAAAAAAAGCAATATTGAAAGTTAAAAATTCTCACTACAATCAAAGATGTCTCCTTAATAAGTTGGAATACCCAAAAGAAACTCTTAATATGGGACGGAGGGAGTACTTCTCATAGAGAGTTAAAACTCGAGCATTTTCAAGCTTAATGCTATGTTTGGTAAGAGGGGTGAAAAAATGGATGGACGGGTGGAAAGGATGAATAGAATAGGTACTTTTTGGGAAAGGAATAAGGTATTTCTTCATTGCATTTTTGTTAAGACTAATGCTACACACACTCTGAAAAGCACACCAAAATGAACAATCTTGCTTAAAAAGGTTGGACCTTGTGCTGAAAAGTCTGCACACATAAAAGTGCTTTTGTGTGTGCAGGCTTTTCAGCACAAGGTCCAACCTTTTTAAGCAATGTTATATATTTTAGTGTGCTTTTCAAAGTGTATGTAGCATTACTCTTTTGTTAAATAAGAAGGAAATGGGGAAAGAAACAAGTATATGTTGTGTATTTTACTGGACTATTATACATCAACACCAATTATAAAGTACTATTTTTATTGAATGGCAAAAATGTTAAAAAGATTAGAGAATCCATCAACTTTTTGACATAGTTCAAATGTGATTCTGGAGAGAAGTGACATCTGTCCCCTCTTCCTCGATCTCCTTCTCCCTTCTCTCTTTCATTCTAGCAAACAATCAATTATACCCCATTTATTCAACCTCTCTTCCCTAGTAGCAAACATATCATTAGTGAAAAAATGAAAAAGGAAAAAATAAGGGGTCAATTGTCAAAGAAATAGAAATTTTGGGAAATAAAAAAGAAGAAGAAGAAGAAAGGGAGCGGGACAACTGTTTAGCAAAGTTGGTAAAAAAAATGACACTTATGAGCCATGCTCATTAGTGGTTGGAACTCTGCTCCTCTTACTCTCGAATTAGGCTTGTAAACAAATCGGATTTGGATCGAATTTCTGCAATTCGAATTCGATTTGATAAAATAAAATCCGCCAAAATTATCCAAATTCGATCAGAAAACAAAATCCGCTAAGAAAATTCGAATCCGAATTTGTTAGGTATAGGATTTCCAAATCCGAATATGAATCTGTATCTGAAAAGAAATAAATATCAAAATAAAGATAAATTGACTGTCCATTATAGTGGAAACAAAGACAAGTTGATTGTCCATTATAAGACTGATTGAATTTATGTTCAGTTTTTTTAAAATTCAATTCCTAAATTCTTTAAGCATGGAAAAAAAATACTAGCTAAAGAGTTTTCTTTCTATTTTTCCTTTTTCATTTCTTTTCCTTCTGTAAATCCATGAACCAAACATAGCCTTACAAATCCAAATATAGCATTTAAATAATGTAAAATTGTATAAAAAGAATATTAGAGGTGGTTTGAGAATTCCATAAATCAGGGGTCCATAGTACACATAATTTTACATATATATATATATATAGAGAGAGAGAGAGAGAGAAATCTCGAATTCGGATCCTTATCGAATCGGATCAGATCCGTTAAGTACACATATATATTAGAAATTTAGTAAAAAGTCCTATTTTCACAACTTTATTGGATTAGATCCACCCATAAGATCTTATTAGTGATAAGTTCAAATTTAGTGAAAGTATCCCTAATTGAAGATATATTTTGTTACCCTTTTACACCCCACACATATATACGGTAATATATATAGATACATATACACAGAGTCAGGCTCCAGTGCGCACTGGATAAGCGCACTGGGCTTTTAAGCCTAAAAAAATCACGGGTCGCCCCGCTGACCCGCACTCCATCCCGCCGCCCCGCTAACCTGCAGTTTTTTTAGACTTAAAAGTCCAGTGCGTTCACCCAGTGAGTAAGGCTCCAATGCGCACTGGGTAAGCGCATTGGGCTTTTAAGCCTAAAAAAAAAAAAAACCAGGTCAACGGGGTGCGCGGGATGGGGCACGAGGCGGCGAGATAAGGCGCGGGTCAACTGGGCGACCTGCAGCTTTTTCAAGCTTACAAGCTCTGTACGTTTACCCAATGCACTTACCTAGTGCACACTAGAGCCTAACTCCATATACTGTAGCAACCTGTATTTTCGCGCCCCTAATAATAAATAAGAGATGTTAGTTTTTATTTATTTACTAATTGTCAATTTTTAGTTGGGGTATTATTCTAATTATTAAATAATACTCATATTATTAGTTATTAATACAATGCCATTTTACTTTGCTGTTATGTGTTATTTTTAATTGTAGTATTAATTCCATAAATGAAAAATACTTATGTTGATTTGCTATAATTACATGACTTTAATTTTGTGACCCTTTTAGTAATTTTAATTACATTAATTTTGCTTAAGACTGCACCCCTGCGTTACCCTACAATCTGGTATTAAAATTATTAATAAAATATTAATCACGTTGATTACATTTTTAGTCCCTAAAATTTATTTGGGGTATTTTCCTAGACTACCCAGACCAACCTAACTGAACTAACTGATCAAACTGAACCAAACTGATTAACTAACCGTATTATTTATGAAATGACCGCATCAATCAAACCCAGCTGCATTATTCGTTGTGATCATTTCTGTTGCAAGTTACAACACTGATTGAGTAGCTTATTTATATATACACACATACATACTACACCCACATCAAGCAAGCATAAACTTTCCCTCCTTAGCTCTCACTCTCAAACACAAGCACACACTTATATTACCTTGCTGGAAATCAAATAGAAGAAGAGGAAATACAGAAGTATAAGGGTCACAGTGAGCTTCAAGGGACCATAGCCATAGCCATTGTTAAGCTCAGAGTTATTTCGGAATTTCCGTCTTTCTTCGGCAAGTCGCGCCGCCTTATCTAACAACCTGTGAGTCTCTCGAACCCACTCATAATGTAGTATTTGTCATTACGAACAAGCCGGGGGTATCGAAAGTAAGTATATACGCCTATATATGTATATATAGCCATGGAGGTCCAAAATTAGCGGTACCGTAAAACTCAACGAAATTCAATTCTATAAATTGGAAATGAAAGATCTTAGTCCCAATAAGCTGCGGTTCGAATACTACGGCTTAATTCATCCGTATCGCGACGTACCGTTGATTTAAAGTTTTGTCACCTCTCGGTTTTACGTGAAATCCGAGAGCTACGATTGAAATTAGTTAAAACCGACTGCGTATTCATAATCCTTGCGGAAAAACGAAGAAATCCATATATTACATGTCTTGGTTGAAGCAGAATTGAGAAATGGTTCAAAAACAGACTTCAAACTCGTAACAGGGGAGAAACTGCTGATACCAATCGATTGGAAACATATTCAATCGATTGACATGTCATCCAATCGATTGACATGTGTGGACATCGCAGGTTGACTTACCCACAGCTTTTCTTGTTTAAAATCTTTTTCCAAATTTTAAAACAAAAGAGTCGCCACTTAATTTTTAAAGGAAAAATTAAGAAACCATTTCAAAAGGAAACTGATCTTTTGCGAAACCAAAGATAAACTGGGTCCGGGGATTATGGAATGAAAGGGGAAGGAGCCCGGCGGACTAAAACACCCCCTTTCATCCTATCTCACGATAGGCCTTTACTCAACATCCTTTTTAATCAAGTTATTAATCTAAGCATGCCCTCAATTAATACATATATAGGTATACATAACACAAGCATGTTGAAAGGGTGCAAAATTGCTAACGGTAAAATATCATTCATAAGTCACATAATTCAACTAGCAAACATCATGATATGCAATAGAGAACTAGAAAACATACCCGGGATCCAGCCGCGAAATGGAAACGTGCAATGCATACACAAAATACAAAGCCTAAGAAAAGGTCTATAATTCACATATTCACATAAGGCAAAACCTAGGCTAAGGTGTCGCACATGGAGTCGAAAATCAATATAAATCAAAAATGGAATTAAACTAGAGAAGAGTTGAGGAATTGTACCTCAAATGCGCTACAAAACAAAGGTTAGTACACATGCCTTAGACAAAATATAATATCATAAATAAGTCAATCCTAAGTCATGTTCAATTAGATACATCTTAGACAAGAGATAAGTCCTACTTGTGAATATTAACATGTATGAATGAATGCATGAATATGAACAAGAATGGGACATGAATTTATTCACTAATTTGGATCCCTAAGCCTCTGGGTTTAATCTAAATTATCATTATTCAAAACATGGTTTGAGTCCTAAGCCAATAGGAGACCATTTGAGTTGAAATAAATAAGATTAGACAAAAACAGGAGCAGTTTTTTATAAATTACAGAGAGCAGACCAGACGTTCAAAAATGGAAATAAAATACTTTCAAAGATTGGATCTTAATGATTTTTGGATATGTTATGCCTCTGTGAGTCTAGTTTCTAACCCAAAAAGAAAATCGAGGTTTCAACGGTTAGATCTCCGGGAATACGGAAAATACTAGACCTCACTCAGGATTCTGCAACTCTCTGTCCAGAGATCTTGTATGATTTTTTAAAAATAGCAAAAAAATCCGAATTGCTTCATTTTTTTTAGGGAATCTTCCTAACACATTAAGGTTCTTATAAACAATTATTAGAGGTCATGAAAACTTGGTTAGAGTTCTGATCTATCAATTTTAAAATCGGTTTGCTGTTCTGAAACTATTCTGAAATTCTGGACAGATTGTGGTTGTCTCACAAAACTCATGATCAAACCATTCTAAGCATAAAGTCTTACCAAAACAAAAATTACAGTGGTAAAACAATGTGTTATTGACACTTTCCCGTTGGTTTCACTTGATTTCAACGGTTAGATTTCGAACTAAAAATCTTTAATCAAAAACAGTTTGCGAACTCACTGTTTTCATTTTGCTAGTTCAACTTTATTTGTCAACCCCAACTATTAAATCATGAAGTTGGACTTAAACTAAACCATCTCTTCTACCATTTAATGGTCATTGAAGACTAAGGACATCTTTAGACCCATGGATTTTTGATGAAGTATGAAATGGACTTCACAAAATCTCAAACAATGAACTCAAACTTATGGACCAAAACTTGAGTTCAAATCATTACTCCTACCACTTGGTGGTCATTGGAGGCTAAAGACACACATACATGGAGGTTTTAGATGAAGTATGAAGAACTTCTCAAAACCTAAGGAAGAGATTAGTCTAAGCCATAGAGATGGACTTAAACTAAACTACTTCTCCTACCATTTGATGGTCATTGGAGACTAAAAACAACAAATCTACTCTAATCTACATGGAATATAGTATGAATTCCATAAGATTCATAGTAAAGAGATCCTAGTCATGAGTTGATACTAGCATCTCACCAACTATGTGTAGATTAAAATCATGATTCTTTTTAATCTCCATATGGATCATAAGATCATAGGAAACTAAGGAATCAAATTCAAAGAGTTTCAATGAGATATAGAAGATCTCATGAACCTCATGAATGAAGTAGAAATAAAGGAAATCAAAGTTTTATTTAGGAACACAAATTTCTTCAAAACTAATTTATCTCAAACCCAAGGCATTAATTAGATCCAAATTAATTAGATGTCATGAGATTCAATCACAAGTTCTTGGTGGTGTGTGATGAAATGGGGTAAGAAGAGAGGTTTTGAAAATGTGAAAAGTTCCTAGATCTAAGAACTTGTGATTGAATTATTATTATTATTATATATATATATATATGTATGAAGGCTTTACCTCTAGATCTTCTCAAAACTTGTAGAGATGTTGAGTTTCTCAAGCTTTTCCTTTTCTTCTTCCTCAAGCTTCAAGCTCCTTCAATGGTGATTTGATGGTTAGGTAGAGTTTTGGTGGGATTTGGGTAAAATAATTGGTAGAGTTTCTCTCTCTATATTTCTTTCCTCTAAAGCTCTCCCAATATTTTTTCTATACCATTCAAGTGTCTTCCCCAAAATGAGAGAAATGGGTTTTTTATAGACTTTCATTACCTTAGGGGCTAAGATAAGGGTAGATAGGTCAATTTGGGGTGGGTTAGGAATATTCCATGGCATCTCTAACTCTCCATGGCACTTCTATGTAATTCCAAGAAACTTGAAGGGCATTTAAGTTGGCTAGAATAAAGGAACATTTTAGAGCATCTTTAAAGCACATGGGAGATTAGTGCCCAACAAAGGGCTTTTTGGGTATTTACTTTGGATTAGGAATATGCCAAGGAATCTCTAACTCTCCAAATCACATGGGATACTTTCTTTTATTATTTTCCTTTTCTTATATATATATATATATATGTATAGACACATTTTTCATTTTAAATTTAAATTAATCATATGAGTCACCAAATAGTATCTTTTTCTTTTTTTTTCTTTTTGAATCTAAAAATATGAGAAACAATGTTATTTTTATAAAATATCATTATTATTATTATTTAATCTATTCTATTTTTTTTAGAAAGTAACCCATGATCTAGTGAGCTCGAGACAGATAGTCAGTGATTGGCCAAATCTAGGGATATTAGGAGCAAGTTTTGGGAGCTTGAAGCTTTTCAGAAGTCGAAGCGATGAACTTGAAGAAAATCGTCGGGACATTATTCATCATTGATTTCTAGAGGTAAATCCCCCCTAAGTTTAATAGTTTGGTCAAAATTGGGGTGTCTACAGACATGTCATCCAATCAATTGACATGTCATCCAATCGATTGACACTTTTGTCAATCGATTGACATGTTTCAGCACTGACGACTTTTACTAAAACGGCCATAACTCCCTCTAGAAAACTCAAAAACGCGCACCGTTTGAAGCGTTGGAAACTAGACTCAGAGACCTTTCATTTGATATGTAATTCATCCATAAAAAATTATAACTCATTTTTTAGGACATCGCTTCAAAGTGGACCCACTTGTGTACTGGTAGCTGAAAAAGCGTATTAAAGCATTCTTTGATGAAATTTCCTATTGTCTCATATGTGACTTGATAGTTTGGATCGTGGATGTTAATTCAATGATTCTAAGTACATTGTACCTTGTTAATAAAGAAAAGGAAAATAGATTTTTTTTAAAGCGAGAATTAGATAAGTTGATTTAATCGATAAATAATGATAAGGAGAAACCGATCTGATACCGTCTACAAAGCAAATGTGAAAAGAAAGATTTAAGTCACATCACCTTGATACCTTTATAAGAAAATATCTAAAGAAAGAACAAGTCGTACACCCGATCTGATACCTCTATATAAACAAGAAGAGAATAAATTACTCATTTGCATAAGTCGAGATGGCATGTATGGAAAGGGGGTCGTTGGTCAGCATATATGTTGTGAGAATGTCTCGGGACGAGTAACCTTAATTATCCCAGGCCGCTTGAGATACGGTAGGTTAATTAAGAAGGATTGAACCCAGGCCGCTTTTGATACGGTAGGTCAATCAGAGTCTTGTGATAGCCTTAATTATTCCAGGCCGCTGCAGATACGGTAGATTAATTAAGAGGGCTGAGCCCAGGCCACTTTTGATACGGTAGGTCAGTCTGGTGATAACTTTAAATTATTCCAGGCCGCTTCAGATACGGTAGATTAATTAAAGGATTCCACAGGTTATTATAACCTTGAATGTCTAGGTATGTCGAGACCAACTTAAATACGGCTGACATATCGACAGACCTTCTAAACTAACGGCATTGTGCCGGATGGTTCTAGGTGAACCGAATGAGTCAAGAGATTGTGATCGAGATAAAAGAGTCAGTGAGATGAGATGGTTTTATTGTTCATGCATGGTCTTAAATATTCATTACTCAACTGTTACTAATTATTATTATGCAATGACTGAATAATGGATTAATCGTACTCTAAGGTACCAAACATTTATAATAACTGTTAATGTACTTTTATATACATTGCTTGTGTGTTCGTTATACTCACTCGGCTTTCATTAGCTGATGACTTTATTTTGTCCTGGACATCCAAAATGTTCAGGAAATGGTTATGCAGGGCAATATGATTATGCCAGCTAGAGGAGCCTGCAGCGTTACTTTCTAATTAAATAAAAATGTAATAAAGGATATGTATAATGTTTTTATTTGATTAAGGCGGTCTGTGCCTTAAGGATATTTAAACTTAAGCCTATGTAATATTTGAAGTTGTTATATGTTTAATATAATCTTCCCTGTTGCTTTTATATACTCTGTTTTCTGGTACATGTTAAGCTAAGTACAGGACAAGCGATCCATCAACTGTCATGACCTACGGGTCCAAAACGGAAATGAAAATTTTTCCTTATTTTGCTACGCCGGGGCGTGACATATACACATGCATATAGTTGACAGGAAATACAGCTATTATAATATCCCTTAAATTAAGCATAGCTAATATATGCAAATAGTATCTCACATCATGTTAGTTATATCAATATCTAATGGACGCTAAAGCTTTTTTGTTGATTATTTACGATCATGTGTTTAAATTGACAGCTTATCATACAATTATAAAGCCTTTTTTGTAGGTACCAGCGTTAAATTTTACACTCGTGTCAACACTGACTGGCTGGGTATATACCTCAAACCAATCTCACGTCATAAGTATCATATGTTAAATTTCCATTCACATAAGTCAGAATGTTGTTAGATATCTCAATATGTGAAGGATGTTAGTGTTGTTTTCGTTAGGTATACCCCTAATATGTATAAGAATTGACCGCTCATAAGACATTTTCTGTAATATTAGTGTCAAATTTTACACTGTTCTTATCAAATTAGAGATTTTCACAGTGTTGAATTTCACACTTGTGTGTTCCTTATGGAAATATCACCTAATACACATCACTCACTGAAGAACAATAACATCATACGAGAAATTCTTGATTCCAATTTATAAATTAATTTCACTACAAACAACAGTCGATTAAGCTAACATTGAATAGGTTACTCTGAAAACCCAAAACTAGTATTCACACAAAACGTTAGTGAACTATCCCCTATAAGTTTGTTACACCATAAAGTTGTGCACTAATTCTCAAAGCTTCTTCTTTGGTTTCGTGTTTAACCAAAGTAGTGCATGTTTGTTGCAATTGATTCCCCTGCTCACATTCCATTTTTTTTTTGCTTCTTACGCTTGGCCTTTATCGGGGACTAGGACACGTTGGCTGCATGGACAAACTGAAGACATTATTGTTAAATTTAACATGTGAGAAATTGTCACACCCGTCCCGAAAAATCAAATGTTTTAAAATGCATAATTGAACTTTTGAAGATTCTTAATGTCGATTAATAATTGTGAAAGTGATTGACGTGAGTCAACGGGAAGTGTCAATGGAGGACACGGTGGTCAGAAAAACATGAGGAAGTAGCACGGTTTAAATGACATATATGTGATTAAATGTTATTTGTTTTATCTGGTATTCGTGAATAGTGAAATTACCTATGTAGTATCATTTTTTTTATAGTTTTAATCATGTATAGGATCATTTTGATGATTTTAGCGATAACCAATAAGATGCGTTGCATAAAAAGTAGGTGATCTAGAGATTCCACAAAAATTAGTTTTCGAACATAATTACGGCGATAAATGGAACTTAGACAAAAACTTGTATAAATTATAGTTTTCAGTCGTGAAGTAATAAATGGGACATGTGCGACGTTTTCCGGGTACGAGTGTTACATTCATGTATTAATTAGGCCCGTTAATTATGCACATGAAAATGCCATGAAAGCACGTATATGTGATTATATGAGCATGCTATGTGTCTATGTGGGTTGAAGGGGGTTTTGGTGCAAATTCATCCAGGGGTAAGCTCCTCAATGTTGGAGGATTTTAGTAGCAACGACTACTGTGCATGGTTCGGGAGAAGGCCCAGCCAGGGCACTGTGCATGGTTTGGGATAAGGCCCAGCCAGGGCACTGGATGAGTAGTAGGGAGAAGACCCTCTACGACATCAATTCCATTGTTTCATTACCGGATGAATGCGTACCACTCTCCCTAGAGACCATTTTGATGTGTTTTGATATGTTAAAGCATGAATTGTTATATAAGCATATGTTTAGAATTGTACACTTAGCATATAGCTGAGCAGTGGAACTTTACTCTATTGCAGGTGATAAGAAGGACAAAAAGAAATGTGAGAAGTAAGGTCGCAGGGATGACGGGGATCATTTTCTTGTTTATAGTTTTGTTTTCCATTCCATGAATGTAATACGAGTTTTGAGAAGTTAAGACTTTGAATTTCTCTTTTGAACCTTGGAATGGTTTTGTAAGGTAGTATGATGTAAAGAGACTATTTGTAGTTATGTTCACACTTATCCAAACTCTTAAGTTCGTGTTTTGTATGCTTAACTTGTCAATTCCGAGTTTGGAATGAATGTAATAGTACTTTTGTAAATCAATCCAAACAAGCCTTAACTTGTTCCGTTATTTGTTTCTCTTCATGGATTAGTATGTTCCAATGGTGTTCTTGAAAGCTAGTATAGCTTGTGAAGTTTAGAATAATATAATCATGTTTGGAGGAATGAAAGAAGTAAAGGTTGTTTGATGCCTTAAGCAAAATTATGTTGCTTTGGGTAGAATTCTGCTAAAGGGTCATTCAATCGGTTAAACGGGTCATTCGACCGGTTGAAATGACCCCTACATGAACACTTTTTCTACCCCTTCTGGAAATAATTTAAGTGTTTGACCTCTGAGACCCCTTTCAACACAAATTCATTCGTTTCAAAATATAATTACGTTTTCAATTTTATACGGATTTTACTACTCGGAGGGCAATGTTTCCTAAAGTTTTAAATACTCAAGGTTGTTTTTAAGTTCTTTTCCGCTGCGTATAGTTTAAATGAATTGGACGAGCCTAGGTGGAGTGCCACATGTCCTATTTTCACGCGTAGTGGGATGGGTCTTAACAGAAATCCCTAAAATTAACACTGCTAAATAGTCATAAATTTCACACTGCATAAGTACTGTGGATTATTCATCATCGCATCATACATGCTACCCCACCTTGAAAATGTGGATGGACACATTGCAACTAATTTGCAATGAGTGTGAAATCGTATACCAAGAATCAAGCTCACCTTATGCATACACAGCGTTTAACGCTTAAACTATGTGTGTGTGTGTGTGTGTGATATTTTCAAATGGTGAGTGGCAGTGTAGAATTTAACATTGTGTGAAATGTTCAAAACAATATCAAATTAAATACTATAATGCATCGTGTTATGAACCATGAGACATGTTGAATATGGCTACCTGTGTATCGATACTAGTGTTAAATTTCTCACTACCATTTCACGGAGTGATCATTGGGGATGAGCTTTAATGTTAAATTTCATACACAGAAAGGGTTCACCATCTACAGAATTTGGCATAAACCTTAGATTTGCAGGTTTTTACAATAATATGTCAAATAAATTCTAAAAAATTTCTATTGATCCTTAAAATGATTTAAAAAACAGTATCTAAGTGTATTTGAAGGTGCAAAGAAAAAATAAAAATTAAACAATAGAATAAACGATTGTCAACTGATTTAAGAACAATGTGTCAAATACACTATTTTTTTCCCAAACCTTTTTCTTCCAAAAAAAAAGGTATGATTTTTACCAACGATATTGTGATTATGATCGACCAAACATACATAGTTTAAAGATCCATCATTGATTTCAACTCTCTTGTTTAGTATCTCACTTACCTTTCTTCCCTATTTTCTCATCGGCGGAGGAGTCTTGTTTCAATTCCGAGTGGTCGGCGTTAGACTTGAGTGGTTTTCTTCGATTTCTTCAATTTACTATTGATGGTGTTGGAAGAGTACACTCGATTGGTTCAATTTCTTATACAATTTCCTCTTGCCATTTTCCCTAGGTAGAAGAAGAATTGATTTGGGTTTTTTTTTAAATTTGAAATGCCTAAAAATGCAACGTGAATTTGGGATGTGTGTTGGTTTTTGGCCGTAAATGGAGGCAGTTGGGTATTTAATCATATTTTGAATGGGGAGATTATATGGTGCAAACAAAAGTAGGATAAGGGTAGTAATGTCCAGGCTTTATGCTGTGGACCTTAGATCAAAATATTTTAAAGAGTGGACCAATTACAACAAACATACACTATTTAGGACTTTATACTAATTAACCTTATTCCCAAAGGTTTAGCCTTCCGAGTTACCGCAGTGATATAAACGAATTATTTAAGAGTACTATACATTAGAAATTATAAATTAAAAGATAGGATAAGGTACCTATTACATAAGGGTTAATTACAAAACACACTCTTGAAGTTTGGCCCTTGTCTTATTTTAGTCCACGTAATTTCAATTGTATTAATTTTGGTCCCTGAAATTTTTAAATAGAAGCAATGTGATTCAAATGTCCAATTTGGTTAGAAAAGTTGATAGAATTCATTCACTGCTAAGCATAATTATGCTGATAAGTGGGTAGGGAGACTGGTGGGGTTCCATTTTTGTCCCTAAAAAGCATGATAGTGCTGCTTAGTGCATAGCATGTGAGTAAATTCCATCATCTTTTCTCACATAATTAGAAATTTGGAGGACATTGCTTTTATTTAGAAACTTCAGGAACCAAATTGACGCAATTGAAACTACATGGACTAATATAAGATAGTGACCGAACTTCAAGAGTATGTTTTGTATTTAAGCTTATTACATAATTTTATTTTATTTCATTTTTTTGGGTAAAGATTGCAGAATATATTGACTGTGTGAACCGAAAACATGTTTCAAGAAGGAAGAAAGTAAGAAGAGAAGGTTCAAAAAAAGAAGAAGAAAAAAAGAAACAACACTTGGAGCATTTTGCACTAGGTTTCAACCCAATTAAGTATTGAAAATGAAAATTTTTAGCACTTATTTTATTTCACTGCATTTAATAATGTACTACTTAATTGAAAAAATAGCCAAAAAATAATTAAAAACTTTAAGTGAAAATTTTTTACTGAAAATAATCACTAGATGTAGACTATTCCAGTACTTGAAACACTGTTTTCAGTATTGTAAGCTCAATTGCTCAAAAAATTTCAGTACTTAAAATTCAGCACTTAATTTTCAGTACTTAAAATTCCGCACTTAATTTTCAGTACTTAATTTTTTAGTTTTGTCAAACAAACCCAACATTTGATAATGTACTCATTAATTGAAAAAATAGCCAAAAATAATTAAAAACTTTAAGTGAAAATTTTTTACTGAAAATAATCACTATATGTAGTCTATTCCAGTACTTGAAACACTGTTTTCAGGATTGCAAGCTCAATTGCTCAAAAAATTTCAGTACTTAAAATTCAGCACTTAATTTTTTAGTTTTGTCAAACAAACCCAAAGGCAGAGAAGAAGTAATCTTATATATATATATATATATGAAACCGGAAGACATGAATTCAGCCACGTGGCATTCCCTATGAGAATTTAGTATTTTAATCTAATATTCTCTCTCTCAATCAACTCTCCCCCCCCCCCTCTCTCTCTCTCTCTCTCTCCTCCATATACGCCGCCCAGTTTTATTCTTCTCTTACGTACAAGAACCAAATCATAGGAAAACCATTCCTGTTGCAAATGAATAACAAAACATAACTTACAAAATACACGCCCTGTTTTATTCTTCTGTTACATACAAGAACCCAATCATAGGAAAACCATTACTATTGCAAATGAATAACAAATCATATCTTATATAATCAAACATCCCAATAACACATTGTACATCTATTTAATAAAAATACTCTCTATTACACAATTTTAGTGATTTACACAATCAACCCCTGATTATTGAGAGATCAAAATCAAGAAAAATACTCTCTCTCTCTGTGTGTGTACCCTCACGGCTCCAGCTTCATCTGCTCTTTTCACTGCACTGTCGGCCTATTGCTATAGGAATCACGGTAACCTCTATCTATCGGCCTTCATGTGTACGTGTATGTGCATATGTGCTTTTGTGTATGTGTAGATGTGTGTATGTGTTTGTGACAGATCAGACGATAGAGAAGAGATAGAAGATGTCAAGAATGAGAGACAGTGTTACCTAATTCGCCCAACCCCCCTATAACCCACGAATTGGTTCGCACGACCACAATCGGGTACGTTCGCGACCTAGATCGTCAGAAATGCCAAACTCTACTTTACCCCAACTTCAGAAAGAAAAAAAATAAAAAAATAAAACCCAATCGAAGAAATATATGAGCAAAAAAAAATGCAGATCTAAAAAATGAGAAGAATAAAGTAGAAGAAACTGGTAAATCACAGATCTAACCTCTAGATCTGTTTTCTCTTTCTCTTTCTATCTCGATCTATCTTCTCTTTCTTATTTTTCTTTTTTTCTTTTTTTTTTCCGAAAAATTTTCTTCTATTTCTCTTCATATCTCAGTCTATCCTCTCTCTCTCTCTCTCTCTCTCTCTCTCTCTCTCTCTCGATCTGTCTTCTCTCCTGATCTATCTTCTCTCCATCTTTTGTTGTCTCTCTCTCTCTTTCTACTATTCTCCATGGATCTTCTTCTTTCTCTCTCTCAAACTTTCTCTTTCTCTCTCTAGCTGCCGTCTCTTCTCTCTCTCTTCTTTCCCTAGATTTTCTTTGTTTATGTTTTCTATTCCTACGATTCTATTTTCTACATATATGTATGTTATATCATATATCTTTATTATAAGTATATTATATATAAGTGTATTATATATTATACCATGTATAAAAAATATATATATATATATATTACATAATAGTAATAAATAAATAGGTAAGTAATTGGACAGAATACAGATTGAGTAAAGGTCAGTCTTTTCAAAAAACAAAAAAGTGGCCTGACTAAAAGAAAAGTGAAAGCAAGTAAACTTTCCAGATTCCCAAAGACTTTTAAAGAATTTTAGCTCTACAAGGGAGTAACTTTCCAGATTCCCAAAGATTCATTTTTGATTCTATAATGTTTTTTATTATTATTTATTATTTTAAAATTAATTTATATCATTTTATTTTTATGTGTATAAATTTATACTATAGTGCATGCATAAAATTATAAATAGTATCAAAGGCAATCCGAATAAGTGTTCCGAAATGAACCACGACCCTAAATAGCGTTCCGACTAAGGGTCTGTTTGATAACCCAATTTAGTGCTAAAAATGAAAAGAATCAGCGCTTATTATTTTTCAGTACGTTTGATAACGTACCACTTAATTAAAAAAACAGCCAAAAAAACACTGAAAACTTTAAGTGAAAAATTTCTACTGAAAATAATCACTCCATGCCTTTTTATTTCAGTAGTTGAAGCACTGTTTTCAGTATTACAAATTCAACCACTGAAAATTTTCAGTACTTAAAATCCAACACTTAATTTTCAGCACTTAATTTTCAATTTTATCAAACGCACCCTAAGTCTACCCCCACCGCACCGCGTACCGGTTGAGGTACTGTACCACGTGCCCGTACCCGTACCCCGTACCAAGGCCACCCACGATCCTGGTAACATTGATATAGATAAGAGTTCAAACCCGTGCAAATTTACAATTTTAAGTAACTTTTTTTTGTAGGTTTAAAAATATATTAAAACAACTTCGTATTTTCAGGTCTTCACTTCACCTCATTTTTGGAAGTCTCCATCTCCACCTTGCATCACCAGGTAATTATTATATGCATGGATTATACAATGTTGATTAATACTTTGGGGGTGTATCCTTTTTTTGTGATCCAATTTAGAATATATCACCTCTTTTTGGTCTATACTAGGTTAAAATAATATGTAGATTTCTAGATAATGCATAAACATTAAAAAAAATAATAATAAAATTAAGCTAGGTGGTTTGTACTTTGGGAGTTAGTGTGGACTAAGATTGAAATTGATCAATGGACTTCACGTGATTCTTTTGCACAAAGAAGAAGAAATTGTATGATACATTCTAATGGATTAATTTGTATGTATCATATATACTCCTTTTCGTCCTATTTTTTGAGTTCATCTTTGGTAACTAAACTTAGTAAGGGGATAAAAATAATCTACACATATTTTTCACAATGTTGGTGTAGATTTCAAGGAGAGATAGTTTTGGAAAGTAAGTAAAAATTGTACACTAATTTAAGCAAGTAGACACTAATTTTGAGACATCTCAAAATAGTATATAGGACTCAAAAATTGGGACGGAGGAAGTACATTTTAGTAGTCTTGATCCCAAAATAGTATAATTTGGTCCCAACAAATTGTAACTTGAAAACCATTTTAGTTTAAAATTAACATTTGGGATCAAAGTTATAATATTTGGTTTATTTTATTATAAGTAATTATAATAAAATAAACTAGGTGGTTTGTACTTTGGGAGTTAGTGTGGACAAAGTTTGAAATTGATCAATGGACTTCACGTGATTCTTTTGCACAAAGTGTACTTTGACACCAAACAATATTAGAGACAAGACAGAGAAGAAGAAATTGTATGATACATTCTAATGGATTAATTTATATGTATCATACTCCTTTTCGTTCCATTTTTGGAAACTAAATTTATTAAGGGGATAAAAATAATCTACACCTATTTTTCACATTTGACCCTAAACGATAATTTTTTAAATTTTGTCTTGGTGTAGATTTCAAAGAGGGATAGTTTTGGAAAGTAAGTAAAAATTGTACACTAATTTAAGAAAGTAGACACTAATTTTGGGACATCTCAAATATAATATAGGACTCAAAAAATGGGACGGAGGGAGTACATTTTAGTGGTCTTGATCCCAAAATAGTATAATTTGGTCCCAACAAATTGTAACTTGAAAACCATTTTAGTTTTAAAATTAACTGGCACGCCCCGACGTAGCACAAATAAGGAAAGCGTTTAATTTCCTTTATGGACCCGTAGGTCGCGACAGTTTGAAGGATTGATTCCGTCTCAAACGTCGAACAACAATAAACAATAACAGAGCAGAGCAATCAAGGCTTATAAATTTTTTCTAACTTATTACATATTACAGCACGGGGTCATCTAAAGGCACAGACCGCCTTAAAATAAAACAATAACTTAGTGTCTATTACAGTCATCCTTACAAAACAAACGGTTTAAAACTTAAAAACGTATAAACCTAAAGCATAAAATCAATAAACAGTTTTCTCATTCCAAAGGCAGCCATTCTCAGTTAGCGTAGTCATAAGGTCCTTCCTGATCATAACCTGAAAAGCCTGAACACGAATGTCCAGGACGCATCAACGTCGTCAGCTTCAAGAAGCTGGTGAGTATTAAAAACATAACTTTAAATGTAAAACATACTCATTTACCTTTTTCCATTTTCAGTTTGTAAAATTAATAATTTGACCATAGAGAGAATTTAATTTATAAACCAACAAGGAATATATTAAAAGTCGTTAATTCATAAAAACATATGTTCGTGTATGAGACAATGCACCACACTCATCTTGCCGACTCTTTTCTCTCGACAGACACAACAACCCACTATCTTACTCCTGGTATCTTTGAAACACTAAGATAGCCACACTTTAGCAACGGGGCGCCAGGGAGTGTCCAGTTTGCCTCACACTTTGGTCCGGGGTACCAGGGAGTGTCCATTGCCTCACACTTTGAATACCTAAACCGCCATGCAAATACCGGAGCAACCTCACGCAGTATCCAGACTCGGGTATCAGGGAGTGTCTGTAGTCCACACTTTAGCACTACCATGGGTGCCAGTGAGTGTCCAAGTTCGGCGTCACACACTTTAACGCTTCCATGGGCGTCAGGGAGTGTCCATATTTGCCACCGTCGCATTTCAAAGATACCCTCACCGCAATCTCAACCACAACCACAACCACAATCTCAATCTCAACCACAAACACAATCTCAATCTCAATCTCATACTCTTTCCACACTACCATTACTCTTTTCCACACTGACTGACATCCACATGCATGTACCACTGACCCCACATGAATGACATTAACTTAAACATAAAGTAAATTTCTGAATTAAAGGAATGACGCACGTACGGGGATTGATAAGTCATAATACAATGTTTTAAACCATCTCAAACATAACCAATAGAGTTCTGATTAAATAATTTTCTCAAATAGAGCCTTAACAGTCCTTAAAAGCTGAACCAAACAGTCCCTTAACACAAAACAAACAAAAACCACAAACTGGCAGATCGCGCGCGCGGGCCGCTCGCGCGATCTGCCTCTTTTCCTCTTTATATATAAACTTTTCTGTCTGCCTGAAAAAGCCAAGGTCGCGCGAAAGGTCCCTCGCGCGACCTTCGCTCGCGCGACCTGCCTAAATTTCATTTCATATATATAAACTCTTCTGTCTGCCTGGGGAAACGAGGATCGCGCGCGCGGGCCGCTCTCGCGATCTTCGCGCGCGCGATCGTGGCGTGAGTTTTTATTGAGGCTTCTTCTTCCTCGCAGAAACTGCTCTGTTTCAGTTTTAAGGGTCCATTTTGACCCATTTTCAATTTCGGGAGTAATTAGGCCTTATAATATATGATTCTCTTTGTTTTTCAACAAGAATTAAGAATCCATAACCAATTTAACATGATTCAATCTATAGCTCTCACATTTTATGAAATTTTAAAAGATGACAAAACTTCATTTTCAATATACTTTCTCATGTGATCAAATTAAACTCTAATACTTTAAACATGGCATGTAGGATGTATAATCTTTCATATTTCATTCTAAAAACGGATTTTGATTGAGTTTGGAAAATTGTGATTTTGAAGCTTCAAGCTTCCATGGACGAATTTAGCAATGGAGGATCATTAATACATACACAAACTCAGTAACTAAGCATGAATTTACATTCTAGAGTGAGTTTAGAATACTCACTGAGATAAAAAGCAGAGAGATTGTTGAGAAAGATAACTAAATCAAGAAACCCAATTACAAGCTTGGCTATGGAAGTCTTCAAATTCTCTTTCTACAATGTATAAGATGAACTCTCTGCTTTCTCTTTTCTCTCTGTGTATGATTGCCAAAGTGTCCAGAACCAAGTGTGTGTGTGTGGTGTATAAATAGAAGCTTAAGTGGAGAACTTGGGCTCCAAGTTCATTACCATTCACTCAACAATATATATATATATATATATATATATCATTTTCTATTTTTCTCTTTCAATTTCTAAGTGACCCACAAATATCACAGATGTGTGTGTGTGTGATATACATACGTATATAAAATCTCTACAGATTGTTAACTCCACAGATTTTGAAGGGGTAAACATAGGCTAGTAGGGGTCATAAGCTAGAAGTCTTTGGGAAATTAGTTTTAGGCACAAGAATAACACACACATGGATAAGTTTGCCAAACAAGGCCCAAGTCAATGATGAGTTTCCATAAATGGAAATAAAGCAAATGTCCAGTAAGTCACTTCCAAAATCTGTGGAAGTTCAACACAGTGTGGACAGTTCTTGAGTATAAACTGGTATTTTCGGGGCGCGGTGATCACCACAAAAATACAGAAAATTCATTTTAACGTAAGAAATGGTTTTCTGGTTTTATAAAAATACAGTTTGAATTAAAAGAAAATATTTCCACTGTTTTGAAATACAGATTTTGAAATCCACCACAGATATTGTTAAATCTACAGAAATTGCAATTTGACCCCAAAAGAATTTTAATATGAAATGATATAAATATTAACAGTCTAATCATGAGAAATGAAATTTAAATAAAAAGCAGTACAAACAAATTAAATATGAAAATGCAAATTAAAATTTACATGAAATACAGGTTGTTACATTAACATTTGGGATCAAAGTTATAATATTTGGTTTATTTTATTATTAAGTAATTATAAATGAATATTTTATTAGCTAATTATGACATCACGGTTTAATTCCGGTTTGAACCAGGTAACCCGTAACCCGGTCATTTTTTCAGTTTAATAAAGGGGCCAGTTTTTAAAACATTGGGTATATGTGTATATGTGTTTGTGATAAAGAGGCACATACTAAAATGCCTGAATTTCTTTTTTTAATAATTTTTTAAAATAGAGTTTGAATTCGATAAAACCACATCATTTTGGTTAGATTGAATTATAAAAAGTCTTCCACCATTTAGGTTTTGTTAAATTCTTCATATACTGTTAATGTAATTTTATTGACCACTGTGGCACCACTGAATTTTGATTGTAGCATATAGAAATGAACCCACAGTGGTCCCATTACCACAAAATGTGGAGAAAATATAGTGAAATCTATCTCAAGTCAGAACGATGCATGTAGCCTTTCACCTCATTCAAAGTTGTCTAAAAAAAATTTACAATGCAACATGTATCAGGATGCAAAGTATATACGAACAAAAGAGAAGCTAAGAAACATACAAAGTAAATAAAGCAAAAAGACTATGATTCGTGATGTATTTCGACTAAAATGTGAACAAATTAGTACAAATAAATTATGATGACATATTTAGAAAATTTTAATCCAAGATCTTAATCTAAATAATAAAAAAACCATTAAATAAATTGGTCACATTAAGCTAATTTTGCATAAGGTGAATGATTCCTCTTTACCAAATAAGTCAAGAAAATTCATAAATATATATATATATATATATATGTTCGACATTTGATACTCATTATTAAGTCCTTCATTCCATTTGATAGAGTTTATAACTAAGAATACAAATTAAAAAGACAATAAATTAAAGTCCCAACAAACTTTTACCTTTTGCTACTTCCTTTCCTAGACCATTAAATTCATCACCCAATATGTAAATCAAATTGTTATACATGTAAAATAGGAAATTACAATAAATAATAATAACCATGTGAGTGAAAAATATACATCCTTACTCATTTACAATAATATGTTGTAATATAGTACGACTAATATTCGTACTTATTTGTATATTTTACTTAAATTGCATACTTCAAATGCACCAAGTAGAACATGCTAGACATAATAGAGACTTTAGAAGGTCTATAATGGTACAACTTCCAGGTGAAACAAACTTTATATTACATTCCAATTGAATGATAACTCATCAAGATTCCTTCATTCCCATTATATATATATACTAGTGTGGGTGCACGTGCAAGGCACGTGCCTGTCGGATAGTTGTATTCCTAGATATATTGTGTATTAATCATGAAATTAGAGGTAATAAGATGTTAAAACAGTTAAATAAGAAATTGTAAATGTAACTATTTAAGCTAAAACTCTTCTGACGGAAGAAGTTGATAATTATGACTATCTTATACATGAGTAGTAAATGTAACTAATAAAGCGCCACTAAAAATATATGACACAAGTAGGGTATTTCCTCTAAAAAAATGGCATGAACGTGTTTGTAGGCCTTAATTGATATTCGAATACAATCTATAAATCCTGAATTTGAGGGAAGAAGTTGACCAAAATGTAAATATTAGTGATCAATTCATAATAGCTACTAAAATAACCACTTTATTTGACATTTTAGATATACCAAACTTAATTTTTAGAGAAGAAGTTGACCAAAATGTGAAATTAGTGACCAATTCCTAAATAGTCACTAAAATAGCCACTTTTTAAGTTTTTTTTAAAGTGAATAATAAATATCCCAAAACTTGCTGACCTAAATGCAATTACACATATTACAATATATGAATCCTAAATTTGAGAGAAGAAGTTGAGCAAATTGGAAATATTAGTGACCAATTTCTAAATAACCACTAAAATAGCCATTTTTTTTACTTTTTATGAAGTGAATAATAAATATCCCAAAAATTATTGATCCAAATTTAATTAGACACAAATTGTTGATTGAAATCTCATTTGAGAGAAGAAGTTGACCAAATTGTAAATATTAGTGACCAATTTCTAAATAGCCACCAAAATAGCCACTTTTGTTGACTTTTTTTGAAGTCAATAATAAATCTCCCAAAAATTATTGACCCAAATGTAATTAGACACAAGATTGTTGATTAAAACCTCATTATTATATTAAATAAAATTTCAAAAGCTGACTTGAATGTAATTATTTATCCAAAATGACAGATATACCCTCACACAAATCAATATATCCTTACGATGTATAGATAGATATATGAGTAATTATGATATCGTGAAGGGCAAAAGAGGAAGTTCATATTTTTTGACGTGCTTACTAAATGTGGCTGTCTTCTTATTATATAGAGTAGATACATATATATTTATCACTTATTAATGTGCTGTAATATAGTACAATTATTATTCGTACTTATTTTCATATTTTACTTAAATTTCATAGTTCAAATGGACCAATTAGAACGTGCTAGACACTTTAGAAGATCTATAATGATACAACGTCGAGGTCTGGCCAACTCAGTGTTACAGTTCCAATTGAATGATAACTCATCAAGCTTCATTCCTTCCCAACGTATGGATACTGTATCTCCTCGGTTACATACTCCATCTCTAAATCGTTCGTTGACTCATCAAAATGTGATATCGTGGTCCGTCGTCAATGAAGATGGTTCAATTAGAAGCTCAACAAACGTGCTTCCAAGCACAGAGTGCATGTATTCTACTCAATTTTCCATGCCTCCAATTCTTCAATCTTGCATCCCAAACATACCTGACCAGTGTCGTGTTGAATTGGGTCAGTCATCCCATTATCCATGCATTGGTCAGAGTCATGACCACATGTCAACTCAATCCTCTGTCCATAGAAGACATAATGCAAGTGGACATATGCCATTTGTGGTTGAAGAAAATCCCAATGTTAGAGACAATGCGGGAAGTGATGTAGATGGGAGCTCGAACGAATCACTAGGTATACTCTCATTAAAAGTAATTCTTTACCATATTAATACAACAAATTTCCTGGATTTTAATTAATTTTCTCTCTTATGAAAACAGAAGATTACACAGAAGAGTTGACCAATAGCAACATCGAAGGCATTTTCTGTCGTAAGTTTGATGCATAACGATATATAATGTATGAATCTTTTAAGATTTAAACACTATTTAACTTCAACTTATAAAAACTTTTAGGAAAATATTTTGTACCCTGGGACTTTGGAAGACCAAATGAATTTTGTTGTCACTATGGAGCTATTTTTTGGTATGAAGAGAGAACACTGAAATCCAAGACTCCGGTAGATCCCATGTTTTCGATGTGTTGTCAAGATGGAAAAGTGGAACTTCCTCTTCTTAAAGACACCCCTGATTTTTTAAACCAACTATTAAATTATGAAGGGGGACGAAGATCAAAGAAGTTCAAGGACAACATTAGAGCATACAATTCGATGTTTGCATTCACATCGATGGGTGGCGTAATTGACAATCAAATAAATAATGGAAGTGGACCTTATTTGTTCTGCATTAAATGCCAAAATCATCATAAGATTGGATCTCTTATTCCTATTCCTGAACAAAAGCTGTACAGTTATGACACAAATAACGAAGTGACAAACCGAATCAACGGTGTAAGCTCAAATAATGGTGTTACAAATTTGGATTCAGAAATTGTCCAGGGATTGGTTAATATGCTCGATGAGCACAATCCGCTTTCTAAGGTTTTTAGGATGGCAAGAGATCGATTCCAAGATGAGGATTTTGTGAACGTTCGTTTGAGGTTGATTGGTACTCGACAAAGGGATGGAAGGCAATATAATCTACCATCATCTTTAGAAGTAGCCGCACTTATCGTTGGTGATGGACAACAATCAACTGAAAATAGAGACGTTATTGTAGAAGAGATTGGTAGCGGTTTAAGACAAATTAACGAATTGCATCCAAGTTTTATGGCAATGCAATATCCTCTTCTTTTTCCATATGCAGAAGATGGTTATAGAGTTGACATACCATTCAGAGCTGATGGTAGAAGGTCAATGAAGAGAAAATATATAAGCATGCGAGAGTACTATGCTTATCGCATTCAGAATAGAGAAATTGAGGGAGAATCTTTAATTCGGGAGGTCGTCTATTTCAACAGTTTATTGTTGATGCATATACATGCATTGAAGAGAACAATTTAAACTGGATCAGACGCAATCAAAAAAAATTGTGAGTAGAATTATACAGAGGGTTAAGAGATACTGTTGTAGGTGGAGACACAACACCTGCTTCTACTGGAAGAAGGTTTGTATTGCCATCAGCATTCACTGGTGGGCCAAGATATATGGTGCAAAATTACCAAGATGCAATGGCCATTTGCAGATGGGCAGGCCCTCCTGATCTCTTCATTACATTCACTTGCAACCCTAAGTGGCAAGAGATTCAATATTTTTTAGAGTTTATTCCGGGTCAAAAAGCTGAAGATCGGCCTGACATTGTTGTACGAGTCTTCAAAATCAAATTAGACCAATTGATGAAGGATTTAATGCGTGAAAAGCATTTTGGTAGAGTTCGAGCAGGTAACTTATTTCCCTCTAATTGATGTATTCTCTATAAACATAATACAACTGCTTGAAATTTAAGTAACACTATTTATATCTTTATTCCCAGCTATTTATACGATTGAATTTCAAAAGAGAGGGTTACCGCATGCTCACATTTTGCTTTTCCTACACCCAGAGGATAAATACCCAAATGCATCCGAAATTAATAGAATAATCTCAGCAGAACTACCCGATAAAAATATTGATCCTATTGCAAGTGAGTCTGTGGTACAATTTATGATACACGGACCATGTGGTGCATCTAACGCAAAGTCCCCATGCCTGATAGATAATAAATGTTCCAAACATTATCCCAAGAAATTTCACAATGAAACAACGGTCAGTGAAGATGGATTCCCTGTGTATAGAAGGAGAAATAACAAGGTCACATCAGTAAAGAATGGTGTGGCAGTTGATAATAGATGGGTAATACCTCACAATGTTGATTTGATTGTTAAATATCAGGCTCACATTAATGTGGAGTGGTGTAATCAATCTAGGTCAATAAAATATTTGTTCAAATAAGGTAACAAAGGACGTGATCGTGCAACTTTTGTGATAGAAGAAAATCTATCTTCGGATAATTCAAGGGGTGCACAAGTGATTCACGAGGTTGATGAGATTAAGAAGTATTTGGATTGTCGTCATGTATCGGCTTCAGAAACCTCATGGCGCATTTTTGAGTTTGCCATTCAATTCCGAACACCAAGTGTTGAAAGTTACCAGTGCTTGCAATCGATGACGAGGATAAACCCACTTAGATTAAGATCCCGGCAGATCTTTTGATTCCTGCCAGTACTAATTCCATTAGCCAAATTGTGTCTAGCATCTATCCTGATTTGCTCGCTAACTATAATGATCCCCACTACGTTCGAGACAGAGCTATTTTAGCATCGAAAAATGAAATTGTGGATGAAGTCAATTCTTACATTCTTGCATCCCTTCCAGGTGAAACAAAAAAGTTCTTAAGCTCTGATAGGATTTGTCCGAGTTCAAATGATGTTAATGAGCAATCCATTTTATATCCAACTGAGTTTTTGAATACCCTAAAATTTTCTGGGATACCTAATCATGACCTTGAACTAAAGGTTGGAGTACCGGTTATTCTTTTGAGAAATTTGAATCAAAGTATTGGCCTTTGTAATGGGACAAGATTGATTATTACACAGTTGGCAGATAGAGTAATTGAAGCTGAGGTCATAACTGGCACTAATGTTGGAACAAGAGTATTTATTCATAGAATTGAGATGTCTCCCTCTGAATCAAAATGGCCTTTTATTTTCACCAGAAGACAATTCCCCGTTAAAGTTTGCTTTGCAATGACTATAAATAAAAGTCAAGGCCAAACATTTAATCATGTTGGGGTTTATTTGCCAAAGCCTGTGTTCAGTCATGGCCAATTATATGTTGCTGTATCGAGGGTGACTTCACGGGATGGATTAAAATTTTTAATACAGAATAATAACAATTGTGATGACTGTTTTACAAAAAATGTTGTCTACAAGGAAATTTTTGACAATTTACCTACAGGTACATATTTATATTTCTCAATTATCAATGGATACTTAGGGTGTGTTTGATATCCCAATTAAGTAGTGAAATTAAAATTTTTAGCACTTGTTTTGTTTTACTGTGTTTTGGAAAGTATCACTTATTTAAAAAAGTACAAAAAATCTATTTTAAGTAAAAAAGTTCTACTGAAAGTAATCAATGAATGCAGTCAATTTCAATACTTAAAACACTATTTTCTGTATTGCAAATTAAATCACTTGAAATTTTAGTGCTTAAAATCCAACACTTAATTTTCATTTTATCAAACAGACCCTTATAGTTTAATTATTTTTATCATTAGTTGTATACAATTTACATGACTTTTGATTCATTTTATTTTCTAGGTTTCAGTAGATAAACATGACCACCAGACACAATTTTTTGGAGCAAATTTCTCCAATAAGGGATCAGTGAAAAATTAAGGTCAGAATCACACGTATGTGGGATGCGGTTAATGCGAAGAACAAAAATGAACTAATTGGTTTGGAAATGGTTCTGTTGGATGAACATGTACAGTATTTCTCTGTTATGTTATACATTTTGGGTTGATTAAATATATACACATATATATATATATGTGTGTGTGTGTGTATGTGTGTGTACCCTTATTATAATCTACAAAAATGTATTTTTCTAAATTTTATTTTTTTCACAGGATACTCGCATTCATGCCTCGATTAGTAAGAATCAAGTACCAAAATATAGATCAGGTTTGCGTGAAGGTGGAATTTATTCTATAGAAAATTTCAAAGTTGGTCCAAATAAGCCATTTTTCAAACCACTTCATCATGATTATATGATTAACTTCACGGTGGCAACTACTGTGAAGAACATTATCGGAGAAGATGATAAGTTCAAAATCAATAAGTTTGAGTTTGTGGAATTCAGTGATATTCACTCCCGTTTTCAAGTGGATACATATTTGACAGGTAATTTCAATTCCACTAGGTTTGAGTTAGATAATTTGTATTAGTTTAAAATTTGGTTTTATATGGACTTTGAGAATTGTTTCGTATAATATTAATTTCATTTTGTGTTCTTTAGATGTTATTGGACAGTTAACTAAGAAGAGCGCGATTCATGAAATATGTGTGCGAGGAAACATGGTGAAGATAAAAGAGATTGAGTTAACAGATAAGTGGTCAGGTTCTTCACTATTATGGAATATTATGTTAAATACTTTATATTACTGTGTATTATTTACTCTTTTTTTTTTCCTTTTATCTTTTTGCATATGTTCAATAGTCTAAACTTTTTGTTGTTACTGTTAACAATTTTATTGTTTTTCTATGTCACAATTGCAATTCTGTAGAAGTGACACTTTGGGGTAAGGCGGCTTATGATATTGATGACAATAGTCCTTTAACAAATTCTCTTCCTTTTATATTGGTTTTTACGTCCACATTGGTTAAGAAGTTTAATGGTATGTTCACTTTAACACGAAATATTTGTCGTTATATTAACAACGTGTGATGTATAGAATAATCACAAGTTTATTCATGTTTATATTTTTCTTATGTATTTATTGTTGTATTAAGTTTAACGTGTTAGCCTAATTTATTCATACGTATGCTCTCATAATAAAAGGTGGTTTTCGTTTATCATCAACAAATGCAACGAAAGTTTATGTCAACCCAGAAATTCCAGAAGTTGTTGAATACATAGAGAGGTATACATATCACATGAATTCACGATTCATTTCAGTAGGTTCTTTTGTTTTCTTATCAAGTTACATTCTAAATGATATATTCACATTTTACTTGCATGAATTAAGTATTGCAACTCAAAGTACCCAAATCGAGGAAATTGCTACACCATCCAAGCGTGTAAATTCTGTTGAGGAGTCTATGTTCAAGAATAGAAAGAGATTGGCTGAAATAATCGACATAATGAGAAACAGTGATTGTCAGGTAATAAACTAACATTGTTGCTTATGACTTTATTAACTTTGTGTTGTACATATCAACTTTGTAATGAAAAATTAGCTTACAGATTATTTTATGTTCAAACTTTGTCAAATAGGAAAAGGTATTCACTTGCATAGCAAGTGCTTTGAAAGTTGACACAAATAATGGATGGTACTACATGCAGGGGCGGAGCCAGGATTTCCCCATTGCAGGGGCCAGGGGCGGAGCCAGGATTTCCCCATTGCAGGGGCCACCCAAAATTTTTAAATAAGATGTTATATAAAACATAAAGGTCATGCTCAAGCATTTTTCTCATGGAACAACCTATTAGCAAATCAAATCAAAAGTATGTATATATTGGAACTTACTAATAGTGTAAGTACGTACAAAAGTATAAAGTTAGCTTTCAAAATTAATCTTAAAGGATCAACTATCTTAAAGGATCAACTAACTTTCAAAATCTATCTAGTCATGTATGACTTAGCTAAGTACAAAATACAATAACTATGAACTATATACTATCAAAGTTGCGCTCGACGATCTTTCAAAGAATAGAAATCATCTATTATCGAATTTGTACTGAAAGTCTCAGCGATCTCTCTTTCAATGTAAAGAACCAAGCTATCTGCATAAAAACTCATCCTCCATCTTATTCCGGAGTCTAGTTTTGACAAGTTTCATAGCTGAAAATGCCCTCTCTGTCGTTGCAGTTGAAACCGGAAGAGTCAATACAAGACGAAGCAACCTATCAATCAAATAATAAACATTTGATTTTCCGGTTTCCACTAATCCTCGGCATAGTGCAGAAATTGTGGACAAATTACACAAATCTGGATGATTAGGCACATCAAGCTGATAATGCTGCAACTGAAATTTCAAGAGAAGTCTCTCTTGATTTGTGAAATCTTCAGGATAAAACTTCTCCGCAAGACTGCAAATACTATCAATATTAAATGATTTGTATGCATCTTTATGCTCCAAAGCCGAGCTAAGAGTGAGAAGTTCCGTTGTTTGATCGCTAAATCTGCTATCTAACTCTTGCAACTGAGTATCTATAGCAGCTATGAAGATATCAAACCGATAACGATGCTCAATTGTAATGTGGTCTCGTTGGCGACAAGACCTACCTCGACCCATTATATAACGAGCACTCATATCAGGGATATCAATGTTGTGTTTTCCACAAAATGATTTCACAACTTCCAGAAAAGCATCCCAACCATCACGTCTCAAATTTTGAAGGAGTTCTTTTGTAGTCAAGACTAGATTCATAGCATTTAAGATGTCTTGAGACTTTTGTTGCAAAGCTTGACAGAGGATATCAGTGATTCCCAAGATCTCTTTTACTACATGTAAGATAAATACAAATTCGAAAGATGTAATATTAGTATAAGCTGCATCAGCATCACCACGTTGAGAATAATTGGCTCCGTCTCTAATGATATTTTGAAGAACTGAACATGTTGCACTAAACAATCGTAATAGGCTAGAAACTGAAGAAAAGTGAGAACTCCAACGAGTATCTCCTGCTCGTTGCAAAGTACTAATCTGATTAGCCCCTCTACCCGTCTCAAGTTCGTCAATAGCTATCAAACGTGCAATTTCATCTTCTTGAGCTGATTGTAACTCGCTATTGCGCTTCGACGAAGCACCAACAACATTGACAATAAAAGCCAACATAGAGAAGAATTGGTGGATAGGAATTACTTCTCTAGATGCCACAACTAAGGCCAGTTGGAGTCGGTGAGCAAAGCAATGCACATAATATGCAAAGGGGCAATCTTTTAAAAAGAGTGCTTGTAATCCATTCCATTCACCACGCATATTGCTTGCACCATCATATCCTTGCCCACGTAGATTTTTGACATTGATATTATGACGGGAAAAAATATTTGATAACACTTTTTTCAGAGTCAATGCGGTTGTGTCTTCAACACCTACAACATCAAAAAAACCTCTCTTGTAGGCCACCATCTTTGTCAACAAATCTTAAGACAAGAGCCATTTGCTCCCGTTTAGATTCGTCTCGTGCTTCATCAACAAGAATGCAAAATTTGGAATCCCCAATATCTTCACGAATCTTGTTTCTCACTTTGTTAGAGAAAATGTGTAGAAGCTCCTTTTGAATCATTGGCGAAGTATACTTCGCATTTTTAGGAGCATTCTCTAAAACAGTTTCAGCAACTTTCTCATTGTAATCCGCCACATACTTTATTAGTTCAAGGAAATTACCACGATTTCTCGAATTTGGTGTTTCATCATGACCTCGAAAAGCACAAGCTTGAAAGGCAAGCCACCGAATGGACTCAATTGTGGTTTTAATCCTCAAACGATTCTTCAACTTTGTGTCTTCACTTTGTGCATGCATCACTTTGTCAATGTGTCGAGATTGATTCATTAGATCGTCACAAGATCTCACAGCAATACTATGTGGTGAAGAAGAATCTCCAATATGATTCAAGAAAGCGCATCTCTTTCCGTCGTTGACTTTTTTCCAACCTTTAAATCCTATGACAGTAAATGCATTTGCTCCAAACCGTCCATCTGGCTTACTAGCGAAAAGAAAGCATGCCAAACAAAAAGCGGCATCCTTGGTAGGTGAATACTCTAACCAAGTAGGAAATTGTGAGAACCAAGAATATTGAAATCGACGATGATGCTTTTCTGATGAAAATGGATACTCCGAAAGATGAAATTGGTATGGCCCCGCTTTGATATAAGCACGTCGAATTTCATCACGTTGGTTAACATCATATTCCCACATTTGAGGGCGTTTTCCTGGATCACGTTCTAAAGAAGAGAACTCAACTTCTTTAGGTTCGACTCCTGGAGTTTTACTTGAATGTTGCTCAACGGGAGTTGAGGTATCAACATTCGATGCTGAGGGTGCTTTACTTTCTCTCTTAAAGAAGGCATCAATAGTAGTTTTTGCACGCTTTTGTTGACGTTTCTCTGACATTACAACCTAGAATCTAAAATTATCCGAGTAATTAAAGTTAATTAAGTAATCTAAGAAAAATAATCTATTGTAAGCACTAAGTTTTGATTCCTAAACGGGCTAAATTCCTAATCCAAACAAATAGTTAACAAATAATAAATCAATTATATTTCAATCTAAAGGATATTCGGAATAATATCAAGCAATCAAAATCATATCCCAAATTCCCAATCTTCCAATCTAAAGGAATTATATTTCAATACCAGTCTTGTTTTCATTATATGTGGACTCTTTAACAATTAATTCAAAAACGAAAAAAGCAGTGGCTTTGCATGTTAGGAAAAAAAAAGTTGACACAAGTAGAAACAAGCAGAAAGAACTACAAGTAGCTAATTGGGACTCCAAGTCTCCAATTCAATCAAATATTATACCACAGTTACCACTAAATTTTTCCCAAATAAAATAAAATTAATACCTAAACATTAAAACATACCTTTCAGAGGTAATGCTTCTGGAAAAAAATTAGATCACTGTAAAGGTGGACTGGTGGAGCAATCTTTTCATTTTCCAAGCCAATGTGCATTGACATTCTCAATATCCAAGACTTCAAGGACTACAAAAATAATAGGGTTCTTGAGAAAAGAATACATCACTAGGCAATAGATGAAATTATGAAAACAAATTGGAAGTATAGAGAAGAGAAATTGAGAAGAGAACTTAGAGAAGAGAAGAAAAAAAGAGGTGCAAGAAAGAATTGAGAGAGAAGAGAAAAGAAAATTGCTTTACTGTGAAACAATGAATGGAAGAAGTCCGAAGAACAAGGAGCAATCGGAGAATGGAGATGATGTCGTGGCCGGAGATGAGGTCGTAGCCGCCGCCGGAGTTGACGCCATGAAGGGCGACGGCTAGTAGAGGGGACGATCTCTGTTAAAAGAAATATTAGGGCTTGGGTTTGGATGAAATTTGGGGAAAGAGTGTATTGTCTCAACCTCTCACAGAGACGTGTGTTTTGTTACTTTGTTTTAGCAAAATTACTTAGGTAAGGTAGGGTGTAGGGTACAAAGCTGGGGGGGCCAATTAACTACAAGTTTTCTGAAAAAAAAATTTTAACACAGCTGCACATTATAATTTCTACAGCTTTGAGGGGACCATGGCCCCTGCCAGTCCCTTTGAAGCTCCGCCCCTGACTACATGTCATGTCAATACTGTCGAAAGAAGGTCGCAGAAAATGATTCAACCTTTTGGTGCAATATTTGTAAACGTGAAGCTCAATATTCCCTCCCTAGGTAAGTAAGTCATACTTAGTAATTATTTTATAGTATAGAACAGTTTGTACTAACTAATAATTACGCAGGTATAAGTTGGTTATTGATCAGGTAGAAGACTTCACAGGGTCGGCTACAATGGTTGTTTTTTATAAGGAAGTTGAAGCTATTTTACAATATCCAGTTACATATCTCATCCAAATTTCTAAAAAGGTAGCTAACTCTAAAGAAATTATAAAACACAATGTTATTGTTTAGCATTGTTATTTCATTTTAAACAACCATATTCTCTATGTAAAATGATTACAGGCAAATGAAGATTGCCCAGTTATGGTACGTTGTGCATTGGAGAAAATTAGGGGGAGGATGTTCGTCTTCCAGATTAAGCTAAATGATTTTAACATATTAAAAGGAAGTCAAAACTTCACTGTTCAAAAGGTGTACAATTGCAATTTTTGCCTCGAGAGTTATCATCTCCTTCAAAGCATTCGAGAGGTTCTATGTTTTTTTCAATTTATTATTATTCTTCTTCATTTTTTTCGCAAAATTTTGTACCCGCATTATATGCTATCTCTAAGTTAACGTCACATTTAGGTGGAGGAAAAATCAACAATGCCTCCAAAAGAGTTACAGATTGACTCAGTTGAAGAGTTCACTGGAAATATTGGAACACCATCAAGCGATAAATCGTCAAGAAGAGCACGTGAAGAAATCAAAATGAATACAATTGAAGACAATATCGCTCAAGATGAGCTTTTCGTTGAGGAATCACCAGGAAAAGGAATTTGCACAAGATAGTAAGATCTATTTCATATACGTTAATTTTAGCTTTACTGTATTCTACTGTCATGTATTTTTTTTTTCGCATTCTACTGTCATATAGTAACTATGTCTATTTGTGTGTGTAGGATGATTTTTTATGCACTCAAGAAGATTATCAGGAACACATGATAGATGGAACAATTTAAGTTTTCTGTTTTGATTGGTTGCTACATAATTATGCTTATGGATTAAAACAATTAACCTTAATGTTTTTAGTAGTTTGAATAAGTTGGAGTTCGCGAATTTTTCATCCAACTGTTTGTGGAGGACTTGATCGAAATAAGGAATGTTTGGTTGTCTTTTGTTAACATTTAAGTTTCATGAAATATGGATTGCCTCATTTCATTTTCTTAATACCATATTTATCAAATTGACAAATATGTACAAAGAAGTTATTCGAATGATTCAAAAATTTTTAACCCCTTCATCCATCATCTTTGGGATTTAGTTTTACTCCTAACCTAAAAGCTAAATATTTAATTCATAATAAATGCCTCTACTGATTAAAATCAATACAGAATTCCATGAAGTAGAATTCTATCTATTCATTTGTAAATTTTTTCTTCTCCACACTATTTGTAATTTATCCGTACAATTATAACTTATAACTTCACGGTGTTTTTGTTTCTTGAATATCCCTTACATTTGCACGATCTCATATCTAATCGAATATAATTTATATAGATATTCTAGACAAATTTTAAAAATTTTATTAATAAGTTCTAATCCATTTAAAATTAGAAAGCCTTAACTTATCCACGTGTCATTTTTTTGTGAATTTCTACTTATACTCACAAATAATTTTTTTTTTTTTAGTTTTATACAATCCAAATTGTAAAAGCAATTCACAGAATTTTAGTAACAAAAATTAGGCGACACCATAATGCTTATAATTAGATAAAGTATTATATATATTCTAAACACCTACCATGATTTTTTTTGCCAAACTATTATAGTATATATGCCTAATCACAAAATTTCTACAAAAAAAAAATTAATAAATAAACCAAATACAGTTATATATATAATTAATCAACAAAAAGAGTTAGAAATATACCAAAATAATATTTCTGCAACCATCCTACTATAGCAATATAAACTATAATTTCACCTCAAGTTCACAATTCATAGTCTAAAATTGTTCATCCATTCTATTGGGCAATCAATCAACTTCACTGTTGGTACACACAACAACATTGTTCTACAACCCTACGACTCCATTGTTCTGCATTTTTTTAATCACCCGAAATGCATGTTTGGTCTTCATGCTCTGATATCTGTTGAATAACTCTTTATTTGTTGTAACACACTTTCCTCCATTGCATAACTATTGATTTCGGGTGTTGTTAACAATAACTTTTTCATCCATATGATATATTTTTAACTTTCTGACTATTAGTCTTATTATTGTCTGTTTTGTAGCCTCTCAATTGACAAAAAGTCAAGACTTGGAATAGAGACACGAGTTGATTTCCTTCCGCAGGTTCTCTTAATCAACATATTTTCTTAATGTGTTTATATATATATATATATATATTAGATTGGTTATTATTTATTACATTGTCATTCAAGGATAATGCAGGCAAGTTATAAGATGGATACAAAAAGAACAAATCAACAACTGCATGTCATTGCTAATAATTGGGGTGCATCTATACAAATGAACGGGACCATACTTGGAAAGTTAATTCTGAAGGTATGGAAGAAAAAACGTGATGAACAGTAAGTTATAAGAAGATTTTGTTTTTTATAATTTTTTTTTATTTTTTTAAGTACATTTATAACAAAATATTAATCTTAATTTATGACCCATTTTTCAATTGTAGTTTGCGGATACTGAAGTATTTGCAAAACGATTTTAAAAACTTAAGCACTTCTAGAATGAAAAGAATCTACTTTTGTGTGCAGTCTACACGGTCAGTAAGGATTAACTATGTCTACAATATGTATTTACACACACACACACACACAATTAATTTGTTTAATTGTGTGTGTGTGTAAATACATATTTATTTTATATTTTAACTATTATATCAACAAATTAAACCATTGTGGTTGATAGTTTTACAGGCACTGCAATCGAAAAATCGTTCAAATATTTAATTCACGAATTCAGGTAAGACTATTTTTTTTTAATAATAGATGAATAAGCAACATCAGTACATAATTATATATTGATATGTTTTACAGGAATCTACAAATAATTGGGATCGAGGAGCTGTAATAAATGAACTACGTGAATTCAAGGTGAATAAAAAAGATATCTAAATTAAATTACAAGTGCTTAAATACATGTAATTTCTTTTCTATGTTTCTAAATATTAGTTTTGTTCCAATTGCAAGCAAAAAGAAGAATTGACAGACTATGGCTTATAACAAACATCTGTAATTAGATTTTTTTTATGTTCCTCTCAATTAGTTTTATTTGGTTCTACTTACCAGTAAATTTATATTATACGTTTTTGTACTCCATATAATTATCATTTAACACATGAATTTCTGGCAGGGGCTCATAACTAGTGGGTTGATGAATTGGAAAGCTATACGGCGTCGTTTTAATTTTACGGAAAGCGACGTCGTTCCAACAATACATTTTGCGAGTCATGCATTTCAATCTTCACCGTATTAGGGGCAGCGACCCCAAAATCAGAGAAATTAGGTTCTGCAACTGAGAACTTGGGGGCACCGAAGAAGAAGAAAGAAGAAGAAAGATGGTGAAAGTGGCGACGTACTTCGCGATGACACTGGGTGCCTTCGTTTTCTGGCAGTCTATGGACAAAGTCCATGTCTGGATCGCTCTCCACCAGGACGAAAAGGTCCTCTCTCTCTCTCTCTCTCTCTCTCTCTCTCTCTCTCTCTCTCTCTCTCTCTCTCTCTCTCTCATGTATATATACACACACACACACACGTATGCATATATAGATGTTGTTATTAGGGCTATGTTTGTTTTTGGATTACCTTTACTATCTGAGGATGTATTTTTGGGCTCAAGTTAGATCTGATTGTTTCTTTCCGTGTTAATTGTCAAATTTTGCTACCACTGCTTGCAAAATTGAATACAATCCCGTAAAGGAGAAGGAATTTTAGAAATTTTTATTTATATTTTTTTTTGTTCCAAGTTATCAGTGGAAAATAATTCACTGGTAACTTTGCCGCATAGTTGAATATTGTTGTTGTTATCATTACTTTTTGTTTATTATTCTGTATATTCTTGATGAGTGAGTGAGTGAGTGTTCGTTCATTCCTAATTGGAGAGTAAACCAATGTTAATTATCATCAATGCATTATAAAATTTGGTACAAATCAAACATGTTCCACAAATTAGGCCTTATGGTGCATTTGCATTATTAATGGCGTAGTGAATGAGTATGTTCTTTTTACCGTAATGCAGAAAGAAAGAATGGAGAAGGAAGTGGAGATTAAAAGAGTGAGAGAAGAGCTACTGCAACAAGCCAAACAAAAGGATTCTCTTGCCTAAGCTCTGTGTTTCGCATTACCTGTGACCCTCCTGTTTTTTCAATTGAATTCTTCTGGTCAGAGTTGACGGAGTTTTCTAAAGATATGACTTCTTTGTACTTAATTGATGCTTAAGTTTGTATCGGATATAAAATTATTTGCTCTTCTCTATTCACTGCTTCCCATCGTTCAGCAGCTGATTGATTTCATAATTGGGTTTCGTATGACTAGTGCATGCAGTTTTGGGATCACGAGTGTGTTACCAAATGTTGGATACATCTTTAGATCTGCTGCTCCTGGAATAAAGAAATAAGTACTTTTAAAAACACATATTTCTATCTTCCTGCCAGACTTCTTTTAAGTTATTTTCTTTTTAGTTTGTATCCTGGTATATTCGATATATTTTTCTGTTCTGTGTGTGGGGTCTTATTGCTTCTGTATCGAATAGAAATTTATGAATGGGATGCCAACTCTGTTTTTGAGGAAGTGTTTCCTTAAAAGCACGTTCTTGCAGTAAGATCTTATGTTGCTTAAGCAAAGGGTACATAGTTGATTTTTTTTCTCAACATTCCAAACTGCATCTGTAGATAAACAATTTTATGAAGCTGCTGTTATATTTTCTCTATAAGCTGATGAACTTTTTCTTTTCTGTTTTTAGTTTCATTCTATTTTGTTTTTATTTTTTTGTTGGATTCTTTGATTGTGCACGTGGTGGAGGGCTTTGCTGCTGGGGCAAAGTTTTCGTAGTATATTGTAAAGTTGGATTATTATGAATGACTTGTATGGATTCCTAATTGTCCGATGGAGTATTTATATTTGAGACATTACTTAATAGCTTTTGAATTATGTACAATACTATGATGAAATATTTACAAAAGACACCTCCCTGAAACTAGCCTAAGCACCTTTAAGAAATACCAATTGGTAATGGTAAGTAATGTGGTGGGACGTGATTTCCTCTAGAATTCAGTTTAGGTCCGGGGACAATGCTTATGAGAATTTTAGGGGAACCCATGAGAGATATTTCAAAGGCTTTAGGAAAGTTCTTAGAAATGGAAGATACTTATAGAACTTCACTTATAGCGTTATAAATTTTTGTGATGCTTTTGAGACATTTTCTTTGGTAATAATCTCCTACTTCCATAGAACATGCTTAAGTTGTTTAAAAGTTCGTTGTTCACATATGAAACACGGACACTCCAAAAAGGTCACCGCACCCGCACTTAGTGTGCACCCAGTGTGGGTGCGGCTTGGGTGCGGTTGGGTGCTTCGTGAGTTCTTCTAGAGTTTTGGGTGCGGGAGGGACTCATTTGGGGTGTGGGTGGGGTGTTATTTTATTTTATTTTTTTCCATTAAGATTTTATTATTACTCCGTATTATTTTAAAATTGGGTGGCTTTGTGACGTTTCTTACTTGTCTATGTAGCCTTTTTTTGTTTATGATGATTTTTTGGCTTGTTAACTATTATTTGACAGATTTGTGGCTTAATTGGGAAAAAAAAGGTGAAAACTAGAGAATGAAGTGGTAGAATAAGTCATATATTGTAGTAATATATAAAATATATTTTTAACATTTTGTAATAGTACCCCGCTGCACCTCCCCCTTTACTTTTGGAAAAATTTCCGAACTCTCCGCACCCGCACCAATGTTCACACTTCCCTTCCATTTTACCTTACAAGTTTTCAGAAGTTCCATGTTGATTCTGTGAAAGCTCGTTAGTATCTAGATAAGCTTTTGATTTCATTCCAGATTACTTTCTGCATCCTATTTATGATGCTATTTTCAAAACACTCTCTCTCTCTCTCTCTCTCTCTCTCTCTCTCTCTCTCTCTCTCTCCTCTTTTCCCGCTCCCACTTCTCATAAAATGGTCTGATTTATGGGCATGTAGTATTAACACCTGGAGACTAGTGCAACTCTACATTCAACTTTGGGTCAGGGAAAGGGCTAGAAGCTACATGTTATTATGAATTTTTTTCCCTGTTTATAGTGTTTTAGGTGCCTGAAGTAGTGGCTGTTACATTGTGTGGCTTGTGGATATGCATAGTCATTGATGATGATTCTAGGTAGAAACTCTTAACTAATAAACCCAGGTTGGTGTGTACTGTAATATTATAGACGTTAGCGTGCTAATAACTATTCTTCAATCTCTTTCAGAGTAGATATCTTGCAGAATACCAAGAATGACTGTGTATATAAATAATATTTGTACTGAACTGTATCATGGTTCGAGGTCGCGGTATCGGTCGCGGTATCGGCGACCAGTGTGACGACGCGGGCGCCGCGTCGCGGCCTGGTATCGGGCGATACGCAACGATACACTAGATTTAAGGCTCAAAAAAATATGAAAAAATAACCAAAAATTTTAAAATCATCAGAATAGCAAAATTGGCCTGATAGATTATCACAATACACAATGTACCAATCATATAATCACAAATTATTCAATTGACACGCTGCCGATCTAGTGTTTGATAGCTTTACACACATAAATGGATAAAAGTTGTTCAATAGTACTACATAATACACACATTATAATAACATGATAATAAAAATACAACTTTGTAACATACAATAGAAAAATTAGTGCCAGAAGGAGTGTCGTGGGGGCTCGAAATCCTCATCATTATTCCCTTGATTGTTGAAGGCATTATATGGATATGGAAACTGAAGGCCTCCAAATAAAATTGAACCATACTCTGAAGGTGCAGGTTGAGACGACTGGCTTGATGATCCATAATCTGGGTTTTGGGGTTGAGAAGGATTGACAGGATTTGTACCTTGATAAAATCCAAATCCTCGATACTCAACGCTACTACTGGATGATCCATCATAATTACGACCCAAATCATAGCCACTATATCCTCCTCCATCACCTGTGGCAGTGCTAGCTGATGTATCCCGATACCTCCTAGGAGCACGATCATAATACCCACCACTGCTAGTACTAGTAGATCTCTCAAGTTGTCGTACTGGTGGTAGGTGTCCCCTACTCCCCGTGCTACTGGTTGAATATCCAGGATCGCCATGAGGACCATATCCATGTCCTATCGTATGATACGGCTGACCATATCCCCTATGTCCTCCATATCCTCCATAATCCTGATATCCTATCCCCATAGTAAGCAACTGATCATCAATACCTAAACCACCAGCACTGTACCCACTAGAATAATCATCACCACTAGAAATCTCAGTCAACCTAGCCAAATGTTGACGCTGTGCATCTATTCCTGGCCTATATCCATGGTCTGTGTCTTGTGTGGCATAATATTGACTATTTCCCTCTGCCCATGACATGCCATGGGGTAAGCTAGAATGGCCACCACCACCACCACTGTCGCCGCCATAATCACCACCACCTCTTCTTTCGATGTCATTATCATCATTACCACCACCATCGTTGTTGTCATCGTCGTCATCATCATCATCACCATCATCATCATCATCATCATCATCATCATCACTACTAGAACTAGAACTAGGAAAAATTGATTGACTTCTCTGTGCAATGCCCTTCCCTTTTTTGTTGAGTGTAGATTGCTTCGACCTTGAAGGAATAGGAGTATTATCTTCCTCCTCTTCTTCAGCTCCTCCTCTTTGACCTTCATCACTATATTGATTTCCTTCATTCAACCAGGACAAATCATCCCCAAGAACAGGTGCCTCTTTCTCCCTAATCCAATCACCTAAAATATCATCATCTTCAAAAATATTATTCAGATCAATTGGATTATAATAATCTTCATCCTGTTTCGTGTACATGATGTTTCTAACTCGCAACCGCAAATTATAGTGCACAAAAACTAGTTTATGCAATTTATTCATTGCCAAGCGATTGCGGAGTTTGGTGTGAATTAGTGACCAGGTGCTCCAATTTCTTTCACACCCTGATGAAGAGCATGTTTGGCTGAGGACTTTAATCTCAATTCGCCTAAGATGTGGAGCTTCCTCACCATAGTGATACCACCATTCAGCTGCAATAATGAAATTAAAAAATAAATAGATCATTGAATTTCATCATCAAGTTAATGCTAGAAATTATAACAATAACCTGGGAGAGATGTTGTTATAGCCTTCTTTGTCAGTGGTTGGCCAAACTCTCCTCTTGCATCCGCGTAGTTTTTGATCTACAAATTAAATTTTATTAGTTGGACTTATCATTTATATTTAACAAGCAATCAATCAATTTCTAATTTCATACCTCACTAATCGCCTTCGCTTGGTTTTCAACGTCTGGCTCTAATCTCTTAATTACTTCCTTTAAGCCAAGTCGTACCTCCGGGTGATTAGAAAAATTATGGGAATACTGAAATGCAGGGTTTAGAAAATATGCTGCTGCATGAAGGTGTCTATGTAATTGACTCTCCCACCGATAGTCAATGACATCCCAATACTTCTGATAATCTTTTTTGACTGATGCCTTTATTGCGAATTTAGCTCTATCCATTGCCTCGTAGATGATAGACATTGTCGGCTTCTTGTCTTGGTCAACGATTTTTAGAACCCTAACAAGCGGCTCCATAATGGATGTTACTAATATTGCATTCTTCCAAAATCGATCAGTCAAAATGAGATCAGACACTGCTGCAGAAATACTTCTTCTACTCTTTTCACGATTAAATTCACCCCATTCACTGGATGTGCACATCCTTTTCAATTCAGATTGATAACGTATAAGGCTCTCTATCGCGATGAATTGGGTGGCAAATCTAGTTATTCCCGGCCTCAACAAATCTCTGCCTTGTGTATATGTTCTCATAAGATTCACCACTTTTTGGCTATTATAAATAAAACTTGTTATTTTCTTTGCTTTGTCAATAGTAGCCTTCACAATCTTTATGTTACCAATGTCTTCTAGCATGAGGTCGATACAATGCGCTGCACAAGGAGTCCAAAAAAGATGGTGCCTCTTCTCCATCAATAATCTCCCTGCCGCTTTAAAATTTGGTTCATTATCCGTCACTACTTGCACGACATTCGACTCACCAACCTCTTCCACAACTTTATCCATTAGTGAGAAAATGTATGCGGCAGTTTTTGATTGGTTTGTAGTATCGACCGATGTATGGTATATCATATTCCTATCACAATAGATCATAAAGTTAATTATAGGTATATTGGTTTTAGAGCTCCACCCATCACACATTATTGTGCAACCATAATCTGGCCACTTTTGTTTCAACTGGCCAATGTACATCTCTAGCTCTTTCACCTCTTCATCCAAATATGAATTACTGATCTGGTAACCAGAGGGTCCCTTAATTCCAGGTCCAGCATCTGCAATAGTATCTATCATCGTCTGGTAGTATGGGCCACTGTCAGCTGCATTAAATGCGATTCCACTGAAAAGGAAAAACTTAGAAATAGCTTTCCCTACTTTCTTCGCATTTTGTTTGTTGAACATGTCCTTCACTTTTTTTTGAAATCCTGTCTTCGGCCTAAACATAAAAGGGTCTCCACCTGAGGCAGGCATCTCAACATTCTCCCTTACGCTGAAACTCCTTTGAGATGGTGTTGGACGTTTGGAGCCAGAAGCAACATGTGATCCACTCTCATACTGGGGCACGTTAGCGAAACGTCCTCTTTCGGAAACAGACCGTCTACGTCTATCCTCGTCCATAGTTGCCATATGCCTACTCTCTTTCATTGCATTTTTTAATTGTCTTCGTTCAAGCCGCGACATTCCTTCAGTGTCATCGTCGTCGTACTCATCCACATCCTCAATATTATCCCCTCCTTCATACAAGCTATCATCTCGGAGACTTTCTATGAGTTGTGCCTTTTTTCTCTTCTCCAAATCCCTAGCGTTTGCTGATTCATTCAGATGCTGTCTCACGAATTTTGATATTTCTTCTGAAACTTTAGGACATTTGTCAACTTGTCCCGATATTCTAGCAACATGCTGCTTCAATCTCGTTATACCGCCATGCACAATCTTGCCACAATAATTGCACATGACGATCCTTTTATTACCCCCAACAGGTGTTGCATGATCCCAACCAATGTCTTTCTTTGGAGGCATTCTAGAAAATACAAACAAATAAATAAACAAGGTGAAGGACACATACACATTAATGCACATACAACTAAATAAACATTTTTTTTTAAATAAAATAAAATTAATACACACACTTTTTTTACCAAATATAAACATTTTTTTATAAATAAAAACAAAAATTAATACGCATACAACTAAAATAAACATTTATTTATAAATATGTATAAATAAATAAATTTGTTACATATACAAATACAAGATACAACTAATTAAACATTTTTTTTATAAATATATATAAATAAACAACAATTAATACACTAGATTCTATAATTAATACATGGTTAGGGTCAACAATAACATTTTTTTTTATAAATATATATATAAACAAAATTATTACACTAGATTCTATAATTAATACATGGTTAGGGTCAACAATAACCCTTTTTTTTATAAATATATATATATAAACAAAATTATTACACTAGATTCTATAATTAATACATGGTTAGGGTCAACAATAACATTTTTTTTATAAATATATATATAAACAAAATTATTACACTAGATTCTATAATTAATACATGGTTAGGGTCAACAATACCATTTTTTTTTATAAATATATATATAAACAAAATTATTACACTAGATTCTATAATTAATACATGGTTAGGGTCAACAATAACATTTTTTTTTATAAATATATATATAAACAAAAATTATTACACTAGATTCTATAATTAATACATGGTTAGGGTAAACAATAACATTTTTTTTTTATAAATATATATATAAACAAAAATTATTACACTAGATTCTATAATTAATACATGGTTAGGGTAAACAATAACATTTTTTTTTTATAAATATATATATAAACAAAAATTATTACACTAGATTCTATAATTAATACATGGTTAGGGTAAACAATAACATTTTTTTTTTAAAAATATATATAAATAAACAAAAATTAATACACTAGATTCTATAATTAATACATGGTTAGGGTCAACAATAACATTTTTTTTTTATAAATATATATATAAACAAAAATTATTACACTAGATTCTATAATTAATACATGGTTAGGGTAAACAATAACACTAACACACAAAAATCAAATGATCAAACCCATAACACACAAACACATGCCACAGCAGCCACACACAATAAACTCCCAACTTTTAACACTACAAAACCCCTTCACAGATCGACAAGTCTCACGATTCACAAACCAAAAATAAAATCTCCTTACCTGCGATGGAGATGGCGACCTGCGATGGAGATGGCGACGCAGATTTGGAGAGATCGAAGAAGCCGCAGCCTTGGACAGTGTGAGATCGAAGACGCAGCCTTGGAGAGAGATCGAGATCGAGATGAAGACGCAGTGGAGGTCAGATCGCAGCTTTGGGAGGAAGATTCAAGAGGGTTTTGACTCTTTTGACCCAAAAAACGAGTAGATCTTAGAGGAGGTTCAAGAGAGAGAGCCAAACCGACATATGCATGTGAGATTTGGTACGTTTCCAGTTGCTTTTTGAACTTTTCTTCCCTTTTTATTTTGTCGTCTCTCACGTATCGGGTGTATCGCGACACATCTCGCGAAACGGTTGCCGAGATGTACGAAACTCGGTCGTTTCGGTCGTTTCGGCCGATACGTATCACGAGTCAAATTTTTTTGTTAACTCAGTATGAATCGGCGCATATCTCGTATCGGCCCCTAACGATACCGAGTTAACTCGGCCGATACGTCTCGGTATCGGCCGTTACTTCGAACCGTGAACTGTATAGTTGTGCCCTGCTGCATATGAGAGTTTGCAGGTTTGGATTGTTATGATGTTGAGCATGGTTTAGACCAGACTTATTCATTTCCTGCAAGAAAGATTTGGATGAGAGTTCATTTCTGGAAATCTTGTAAACTACTAATGATTCTGTCTCTCTTCCTGGCCATCCTGCTTGATTGTATGTGATTTATTGCTCCAAAGAGAGTAATAATAGGTGCATGATTTTGGTGGTGGTGTTATCTAGTTTCTTCTTCTGTAGTTACTCCTCTCTTTTCTTTTCTTTTCTTTTCCTTTTTTTTTTTTTTTTTTAATTTTATAATTTGAAGCTTGTTCAGCTGCAGGTTTTTTCTCCTAAGCATGAGTTTATTGTATTGGCTCTGAATAGATTGTGTGAGTTCTTTATGTGATGTGTATGAGATATATGGATGGGTATAACACGTAAGCAGGTTAGTATATGTGGAATAACAGATAAAATGTGATAAAATAATGTAGAAAGTGTAGTAGCTAGAATAATGATATATAAAAATGCAGTAGAGAAATGGGAGTCAAAGAGGACATGGCTCGAGTGAGAACCAAGGTAGCCCCAAATGTGAGAGAGAAAGCAATAAGCGTCGGGGTCTTAGTTGGAGGTGATAGTATGTGGTAAGTGGCTAGTGGAGTCTTGGAGAGTTTAAAGTAGGTGGGGGAAGGTCTAGAGGTAGTTGGTGGAAACCAAGTGATGACCAATGGTCTTTTTGGAGAATTTACGGGCCGGAGTAAATGTCTGAAGTGTAGATTCAGACTTGGGTGTTGTTTGGTTAGACTGAGTTGGACAAGGTTATTCTTGGGGATTTTGGAGAAGACGATGAATGCCTTAAGTGCTAGAGTTGAAGCTTAGGGCTGGGTTAAAGCTTAAGATCCAGGTTGAGCTCGGATTGTTGGATATAGTGAATTAGGTTGGTATTTATACAGAGTTTGTGAGGTTCTTGGTACAGTTGAGGTAGCTGAGTTGGCATCTTTATAGTGGTTCGTTGAGGTAGATGGGGTCATTAAATAGGGATGTGGACAAGTCAGTGTGTTAAGAAGGCACGTGATGCAAGAAGGGGTATCATCGTTTGAAGGTGAACCAATACCATTGGTTAGTCAAAGGGAGACAAAAGGGGAGGAATGCTATTGGTGCAGAAGATGCAGTGAGGGAGGGAACCGAGGTTCTCTTTTATTGGTTCGGAGGTTTAAGTGAGGGGAATTGTGAATCGTCGATGATTCAGTACAATGGTTTCTTGGTACAGTTGAGGTAGCTGAGTTGGCATCTTTATAGTGGTTCGTCTGTTTGAGGTAGATGGGGTCATTAAATAGGGATGTGGACAAGTCAGTGTGTTAAGAAGGCACGTGATGCAAGAAGGGGTATCATCGTTTGAAGGTGAACCAATACCATTGGTTAGTCAAAGGGAGACAAAAGGGGAGGAATGCTATTGGTGCAGAAGATGCAGTGAGGGAGGGAACCGAGGTTCTCTTTTATTGGTTCGGAGGTTTAAGTGAGGGGAATTGTGAATCGTCGATGATTCAGTACAATGGTTTCTACTTGTGGTGGTGCAGAAGGTTAAGCATTAGGGTTCTTCGAGATGATGCTATTGGTCTGCAAAATACTCAGCAAGGTGGAAGTGACTAGGCGAGGTGAGAGTCAAAGGTTTTAGTTGGGCTTGTGTTCAGAGGCCTCTAATTGGTTGTGAGGTCGGAGGGGCAGGGCACGTGATGATGGTCACGTGTCTCTCTTTCTCTTTGAGACTAACCCTAACTTTGCTTGTGAGGCATTTAGATAGAGAGATGCCCTTGGTTCTAGCCACCAAGTCATGAGCTCTCGAGTGCCCAGTGGATCTGGCCACCCTTGGTACTGCTTCATGACCAAGGGTGGAAAATCCATGTGTAAGTGTGTGCTTGTGTGTAGTACAATGTTTATGAGGAGTATTGTGGAGAGATCTGTCGTGGCGTGTGAGGGTCGTAAGCAACACGTTTGAGAGCGAGTGGTTATTCCAGGCGATGGCTAATTCCATAGCGATGGCCAATTTCATGGTAAGTAGTCATTTCAAGATATGACCAATTCCATAGCGATGGACATAGCGATGGCCAATTCCATAGCGATGGACAATTCCATAGTGGTCAGTCTAAGCGATGGCGTGAGTAGTGATGGCAAGCCTTGACTAGTGATCGATGGATTGACCATATGAGGTTTTAAGTTGGAGATAATATCCTCGTGCCAAATGGGTGGTGGTGGAGCGAGTGGAGAGAGCAGCCGGTGAGAATGGAGGCCACTTTGCTCTGGGTGGGCTTCTTTGCAGTGGGATTTGTTTGTGGGTACTCTGAAGTCAGCTTCGAAGTGGATCTTCTGAAGTGGGCTTCGGAGTGGGTACTCTGAATTGGGGTTTCGAAGTGGGTGCTTTAAAGTGTGCTTTGGAGTGGGTTCTTCTGAGGTGGCTAAACGTGCACAGTCTTGGACTGGACCCATGGTGATCATATAGGTGGAACCTATAATTGGTGGCGATATTGATACACGTGGAGTAGTTGGTAACATGTGATGGTCAAACTATATGAGTTGTCAACCATTACTACGAGTTGTCAACCATTACTACATAGATCATAGAGCTAAAGAGTGGTGTTGGATTACAAATAATGAATAAAGTACTGTCATATTCAGAGCCTTTTCTATATGTTTTCACTTATAAAGTTATTGAGTCGTAGGACTCGATTCAAATTTATTTGCCTTCTGAATATGTATTATTTGCCAGCAGTGATTGCTGAAGAAATTAAAATTGTGGATAAAGAAGTATGCTTAACAGGGACTGCAATTGGGATTTGGGCACTAGGTCTTGCTCATATTTGTGGATGAACCTTCAAATTCCATGCCCTACTTGATATCCAGAACCTGTTTGCAACTAATTTCCTGCAGTTTTTATTATTATTATTATTAGTTGGACTATTTTTCTTCGAATTAAACAAAAAATGGTGAGAAATCAATGAGCTTTTGAACTACTATGTGGTACGACCAATTTCAGACTAAATAGAATGAGCAATGCTAGGTGTACAACGAAATGCACAACTAATTGTAAAAACGTATAATACAAAATTGGATTTTGTGCTGAAAAGTCTGTACACACACGTTTGTACAATTAATAGTGCATTTCATTGTGCATCTAGTATTTTTGAAACAGAATATTCCCTAGTGGACTAATAGATTCAAGATCACTGGTGAAACCCCTAGACTTAACAAGTAACAAGGAACCATGAACTTAGCCTTGAATAATTTTTGTCTGACTTCCGTACCCACCCCAAACGTATTTCCTAATTCTCATATATAACCACTCAAAAATGCTAGACACATAATACATTCCACAATACATTCCACAATAGAGCTTTAAATGCATGTACCCTATGCTGTGTAAGTGATAAAGTGTGAAAAATTCAAACAACACAGAGTACAACACATTTAAAGCTCATTTGTGGAATGTGTTGTGTGCCTAGCATTATTGATAACCACTAGGTATGTGATTATATATGTGAATAAGTTTGGGGTATGGTACTCAAAATATATATATATATATATATATATCAAAATGCTCCCCTAGGAGCTTAGGACTATGATCATACTCAAAACGTACATACTATTTGGAGGAACTTTATAAATCGGTTTTGCGCACTTTATCGTCACAAACTTGAAAGAAATCGTGCATGAGTGTCTTTTAAAGTTTTAACAGCATAACCATCTAATCACCTTCTATGAACAACCTAGCATGGTTGGCATGTAGAGATATACCCCCAACTATATACAATCCATATCTAAAAATAGCAGAATAACCTCCAAAAGGATTAAAAACTTCTTTCCCCCCCTTATTTTAAGGTTAAAAGTTTCAAAAGCTCAGACCCTTGAAACTAATTTTTCCTGCATACCCATCTCACCTTACTGTCTATATAAGACAATGCTCTGCATAAGATAGCTTCATCTTCTTCATTCACATCTTTTGAGAGCCCCAAAAAAAAAAAAAATAGCCATGGACATTGGGAAATTTCTCTTTATTGCTCTTAGTTTGGCCCTGGTTTTGGGGTTGGCAGAGAGTTTTGAAATCACTGAAAAAGATTTGGCATCAGAGGAGTCCCTTTGGGACTTGTACGAGAGGTGGACGACCCACCACACGGTTTCTCGAGATCTCGGAGAGAAACAAAAGCGTTTCAATGTATTCAAAGAGAATGTGAAGCACATTCACAAGGTTAACAAGATGGACAAGCCTTATAAGTTGAAACTTAACAAGTTTGGTGACATGACCAGCCATGAGTTCAGAAGCACTTATGGTGGCTCTAAGGTTAAGCACTACAGGATGTTCCGAGGCGGCCGAGGCGGGACCGGTGGGTTCATGCACGAGGAGACTGAAAATCTGCCACCATCCATTGACTGGAGAAAGAAAGGAGCAGTCACTGCTGTCAAAGATCAAGGCAGATGTGGTAAGTTTTTTTTTTTTTTTTTTAGAGGTAAATTTATTGTTGTAACCGGCTAATTTATCACATTTAAATTTCATGGAGAACAAATTTGTCTAACAAAACACCAACTCCAAGGGTAGTTTTGTCCTTTTAATAAAACCAGTGAGGGTATTGATAGGTGAACAATAAAAATATTTTTCCTTGAACATATGCTGATGAAATAAGATTCAATTTTACGAGGTTAGTAGGTTACTACAACAAAATATGACGATAGCGAGTGACATATTAGAAAATTTTAGGATGTTAGTACTGATATTTACCTTGAAACTTTAAAGTATTCCAACATAATTGCATTAACTTGTTTCCACCTTATGTCTAACATTAATTGTTTGCATAGTTCAAGTGGAATTGCACATCAAAAGTTTTAGCTATTTATAGCCAAAATTGTTATGAACAGCAATAAATTAATAATGTTGAATTGTTAATGTGTGTGCAGATTTATAGACGTGCCATCACTTTGGTTGTTACATGCCACTTTACTAAGTGATATTTGCTTTTATTTTACAGGTAGTTGTTGGGCGTTTTCCGCAATAGTTGGAGTTGAAGGTATAAACCAAATAAAAACAAAGAACCTTGTCTCTCTTTCAGAGCAAGAGCTGGTTGATTGTGAATCTGATAACCAAGGTTGCAATGGCGGTTTAATGGAAAACGCTTTTGAGTTCATTAAGAAAAATGGTGGTGTCGCAGCTGAGACTAAGTACCCTTACAGTGCAAGAGATGGCAACTGTGATTCCTCCAAGGTAATAATTTTTTCTGTGATTTTTTAGTGCTGTCAATTGGGTCGGACAAATATCAAGTCAAAAAAAAAAAAACCTGATCCATTAAAATTTGGGTTGGGTTGGGTTGAATTCGGGTCAGAATATGGATACACTTAGATTTGATCATATATCAACTATAACTATCAAAGTTGACATGTTTAAATGATTGTAGATTTAATTGTCCTCTTCATTTTACTTTTTGGGGTTGGTTTTTTGTAGATGAATTCACCTGTGGTGATGATTGATGGGCATGAAAATGTGCCGGTGAACGATGAGAATGCCTTGATGAAAGCTGTTGCAAACCAACCCGTTTCGGTTGCAATAGACGCAGGGGGCTCCAATTTGCAATTTTACTCAGAGGTACACGTAAGATTTTGAAAATAGACAATAAGTATAAAAGTACTTCCTCAACAAAAGACCATATGTGATGATTGGTGATTAAGACAGAATCTTAATTTTTGCTCGATACGATACGGATTGTGAAATTGTAGGGAGTGTACACTGGGCAGTGTGGAACAGAGCTAGACCACGGAGTGGCAATTGTGGGCTATGGAACAACTCTTGATGGCACAAAATATTGGATAGTGAAGAACTCATGGGGACCAGAATGGGGAGAACAAGGTTACTTTAGAATGCAACGTGGGATCGATGCAGAAGAGGGACTCTGTGGCATAGCTATGGAGGCCTCGTACCCCGTCAAGTTGTCCTCCGACAACCCTAAAACAACCCCTTTTAAGGATGAACTCTAGACATAGTTTAGTAGTTTTTCAGCTTCTGAGTAGTGAATAATAAGCATGTCAGCCTGTAGTAGCTATATTATTTGGTTCGATCTAGATCAAAAAAACAAATTAAAAAGTTATTATTTATGGCCTTTATTTTATTTATGTGTCTCGATGTTTGGATAATAATAGAAGTTATTTTTGATACGTGAAAATGATATGTATGTTGCAAATTGAGACACCGGGAAAAAAAAAAAATTAGCTAAAGAATTCGTTGAATGTGTGTGTAAAACTCTTCTTCGATTACAAAAAGAATGAACATAAATTTTACAAAAAAATTGCTCACAAAAACAAGGATAGTCAGCGGACAAGGCCAATCCCCACCAACCTCAATCTCTATATATTTTCAGGGGGGAAATTTTGTGATAAAACCCTTAAAATTGATCTATAGTTTGTAAAATCCAACTAGGCTTATTTTTCAACATAAAATCAAAGTGCTCATTTGTTTTTAAGTTAAACCCCTTCTCTTTAAATTTATTTTTTTTAATGACAAATCTATCCCCACCACTACCACAATCGTCATCTTCACTACCAGCACGAACGCCACCGTCGCCGCCGCCACCAGCATCGCCACCACGCCACCCCATTGCCACCGCGCCACCACCACTTCCATCACAGCACCACTATCGCCACCATCGTAGCACCACCACCCTCGCCACCGTGTCCACCATTGCAGTACCACCACCATCGCCATCACGTCTACCATCACAGCACTAGCACCAGCACCAGCACCATCGTAGCACCATCACTACCATCGTCGTCTCCATCATCGTCATCACCACCACCACCCACCATCGTCACTGCCATCACCACCACAATCGTCATGACTACCATCACCACTATTGCAGCACCACCACTACCATCACTGTCTCCATCGTTGTCACCATCACCATCGTCATCACCACCACCATTGTCACTGCCATCACCACCACCATCATCATGACCACCATCGCATCACAACCACCACCATCACAGCACCACCACGACCACTACCAGCACCACAATATTATCTGTTTTTTAAAACAAATAATATTATCTGTTTTGACAATATTATCTGTTTTCAAAATAGATAATTTCGCAACAGCAGCACCATCACCACCACAGCACCCCCCCCCCCCCCCCCCCCCCCCCCCCCCAAATAACAGCACCATTGTGATGTTATAATCTGTCATGCTCAATTGATAATATTATCAAAAAAGATAATTTCACATATAGATAATATTTTGTCATGCTCAACAGATAATATTATCTGTTTGGTAACAAACACTAATCATTATGATGTTATTATAGATCAACAAAACATATAATATGCCATTAAACCCTAAAAATTCTGTAATATGCGATTAAACCCTAATATTTCACCTTTTCTGTTCGGATTGCTGGTCTTTTTAGTTTCAAGAGATTGCATTATGTGTTTGATAACACATAATATAACAACTAGCATTTTCATTTAATTCTTTTAAATTTGCATTTTCATGTTTAATCTGTATTGCTGATTTAATTTAATTTTAATTGCATTTCCTTATTTATATCAATTTTGTATTACTTGTTTTATTTAATAGAATTCTAGTTGGAGTCAAACTGCAATTTTTATAATGTTTGTAATACATGTGTTGGATTTCAAATATGTACTTCAAAATGGTGGAAATATTTTCTTTTAACTCAAACAGTGTTGTTATAAAACCGGAAAATTATATCTTACATTAAAATAAATTTTCTGTATTTTTTGGTGATCACCGTGCCGCGAAAATACCAGTTTATGTTCAAAACTGTCCGCATCGCAATGAACTCCGACAATATGGAATTCTCCACCAATCAAGATGTGACATGTACTTTTCCATTTAAGGCAACTAATCATTGTCTATGTCGTGTTTGAGAGTGTTATTTGAGTATGTTAATTTGTGCCTAATAACTAGATTTCCCAAACACACACAACTTGACCCCTACCCATCTAAACCACCCTTTCAAAATGTGTTTGGGTATATACGTATGTATAATTTATGTATACCTGTGTACATACATGAGCTATGTATTTCATATATTATGTAAATTGTTAATCAAATTTAGTTTGTAGAATGAGATTCACAATTCACAACTTGGAGCCCAAGTTGTGAGTTCTTTATAAACTCATACATAATCCACAACCTGGACATTGATAAAACATAAAACACAGAGAGAAAAGAGAGAGTTGAGAGTTCATTTACTAAAATTTTATAGAGAGAGAAAGCTCAACCTCCATTACTTGGAGCTTGGAGGTATATTTGCTTATTCCTTGTTCTTTTTCAACAATCTCTTTATTCTCAATCACAATGAGTATCTTAAACTCGATCACTTTGAATGTAATCATGTCTCAATTATTGTTTGTATTGTTAGGATTAGATGTCACCATTGTTATTTCGTATGAAAGTTTGAAGCTCAAAAATGGTGATTTTCCAAACTTAATCAAAACCTGTTTTCAGATATGATTTTAAAAGATTATAGTTCATAGAAGTTGTAGTTAAGATATTAGAGCCTAATTTATTCGTATCGCGACGTATATAAGAAACGAAATTTTGACGTCTCTTGGATTTTCTTAAAATCCGAGAGCTACATTTCGATTCGTGTTAAATTGATCGTAGTTTATTAATCCTTGTAGAAAAACAAAAAGATCCATATATTACTTGTCATGTTTACTTCTGAATTACAAAATGGGTCAAAAATGGCCTAAAATCTTAAACAGGTGAAGTTTCGCGAAGAAGATGAAGTCTCAGCTTTACCTCATGCGCTCAATCGCGCGAGCGACCTGTCCCACGAGCGGCCAGTGTTCGCGACCTGTGTAATTTCTGACACTGAAAAAATTTTGTAAAAAAAACGAAAAATGGACATATCGCGCCAGCGACCCCTTGCGCGCGCGACCTAGCAGTTTCTGGTTTTTGTCTGTTTGCTATTAGGGGACTGTTTGGATTAAATTTTAAAGGTTGTTAAGGTTCTGTTTGGGAATTTAACTAATCAAAATCATGTTTGTTATGTTTGGATTATAAAAGCGATGAACCACAACTTATTTATCCCCGTACGCACGCTATTCTTATGTTTAAGTGATTTAATATCTGTATTAAGTCATATGGCATACATGTGGGGGTCAAGTGTACATGCATGGGTGAGTGATGGTTAGTATGACAAGAGTATGCGGTTGAGATGATATTGGACACTCCCTGGTAATTGTGTACCAAAGTGTGATGTTTTGATATTGCGGCTAAAGTATCTTTGAAATGCGACGGTAACAAAACTGGACACTCCCTAGCCCATAGTAGCGCTAAAATGTGTAACGCCGTCTTGGACATCCTCTGGCACCCATGGTAGTGCTAAAGTGTGGCCTACTGGACACTCCCTGACATACGTGGTATGGTCAAAGTGTGAGGTATTGGACACTCCCTGGTACCCCATACTAAAGTGTGAGGTAAACTGGACACTCCCTGGTACCCTGTACTAAAGTATGGTCATCTTAGTATTTCAAAGATACTGGAGTGAGAGATTCGGGTGTTGTGTTGTCGAGAGAAAATAGTTGGTGAGATGAGAATGGTTGTATTAGTCTCATGCAAGGTCACATGTTTTTTTTATGCATGAAAAATTATAATATCACCCTTACTGTTTCATAAGTGAATTCATTTCTTTGCTGTTTAATCTGTTGAGAAATGAAACTGTGAATTGGGAAAATAGCAAATGAGTATGTTTTACAAACAAGCATATGTTCTTAATATTCACCAGCTTCATAAAGTTGACGGCGTTGATGTGCCTTGGACATTCATGTCTAGGATTTTTTTAAGTTATGATCATGCTGGACCCTATGATTATGCCAACTGAGAACAACTACCCAAAGAGGAATTTATTATCTTATGTTTTAAGTTATGAACTGATTTTGTAATAAGGATGACTGTGATAGATAATAGATATTATTTTATTTCAAGGCGGGTTGTGCCTTTAGTTAACCACGTGCTGTAATAATTATAAATGTTGGCCCAAATGTGGAAACCTTAGAGGGGGGGTGAATAAGGTTTTAGCGAAAATTAACCTTTTTTTTTTTAAAACTTGATAGCAAATTAAAACACAATCACAAGAGATAATATGAAGAGATAAGGAAAGAGATACTTGCAAACCAATTTTCAAGTGGTTCGGCAATCACACCCCGCGGCCTACGTCCACCCCTCAAGAACACCTCTTAAGGATTCCTTTAATCCGATCTACTTCACGGGTGTAGATCAAACCGTTACAAGAGCCTCCAATCTCTCCCAAAGAAGAAAACCTCTTCTTTGCACGCAAGGGTTACTAACCCTCACTCTTTACAATTGAAATGGGTACAAATGATAACTCTCTATCTAGAGTGGATAATACAATTTGAAGCTCACACAATAACTCCTTAGTGAGTAGATAATACAAATGAAAGCTCACTACAATTTACTCTCAAAGAAATACAAATCAAATACTAGAGCAAATTGATAAACTCACACAACTAGGGCTCAAATATGAATGATAAGAAATCAACAAGTTGTGTGATTTAAATAGATGTTTTCCAATGGATTGATCAACATAAAATGGTATGGAAAAACATGTATTTATAGGCCAAGAAAGATTATAGCCGTTGGTGGCAAGTTTGGTAATTAAAACCCCCTTTAAAAACTATCCGTTATAAGCATTTCAGCGCGATCCAGTCGACTGAAAGTTCATCCAGTCGACTGAAAAGTTTGAGGCAGTAGCTACCTTTCAAAAACTGAAAACAGTCAACTTTTTTGTAATCCGATCGACTGGAACAGTACCTTCAGTCGACTGGACATTTATTCGGTCGACTGGACCCTTAAAAAATCAGTCGACTGGTTTTAAGCAGTTTTTGGCAGACTGACACCTCTTTACTTAAACGGTCATAACTCCCTCTACAAAACTCGTATTTGAGATCCATTTGAAGATTCGGAAACTAGATTCAAATACCTTTCCAACCATATAAAACTCAAGATCTAATTCCTTACCAATTGGATCAGGATTGTATTTAAAGTTGACCTATCTGCGCAAAGGTACTTTCTTTTGACTTAGCCACTTGAAAGCTTTTGTGAAATGAATTTAAATGAGTGGTCTAAGTATGTTTAGGTCCTTGAAAGTAATTTAAAGTGTAAGTGCAAGGATCCTAAAGTCCAATTGAAAGTTACTTGAGCCCCTATGAGTGATAGATCAAAAAGCTTACAAGTAAATCCTAATCTTCAACCAAGGATGAAAAAATCTTCAAGTCTTCAAGCTGGATCCTTGTTGAGCTCCCTCACTCTTGGACTTCACCACATGCTATCTCATGATCTCAAACAAAGTTAGAACATTTAAGTACATGAATCAAGAGATTAACATAATGAAAATGACATGATAATTGATTAAAATAGAACCATTGAAAGTATGCAATTATCACTAGATTTGTCATCATCAAAACAAAACAAAAATAATGCCTTAAATAAATTCAAGGCTAACAATAAATTTGGTAAAATTTTGTAAGCCTTGATTGCTCCACTCTGATTTATATTATTATGTTGTTCGACGTTTGGGGCGGAAACGATCCTTCAAACTGTTGCGACCTACGGGTCCATAAAGAAAATTAAACGCTTTCCATATTTATGCTACATCGGGGCGTGACACATAATATTATATGTTTTGTAACCAATGACAAGTTTTATGGTATATGATGGTCATAATATTAAAATATATTATTATCTGTTAAAACAGTTCACAACCACCGCCATCACAGCACCACCACCAGCACCAACACCACAATATTATCTGTTTCTGAAGACAAATAATTTTGCAGCACTACCACCACCACCACCATCGGAGCACTACTACCACCACCACCACCACCCCATAACAACATAGTTCACAACCACCACCATGACCACCACCAGCAGCACCACAATACTATCTGTTCTTGAAAACAGATAATATTATCTGTTTTCAAAAACAGATAATTTTGCAGCACCATCACTACCATCGGAGCACCACCACTCTCATAATAGCACAGTTCATAACCACGACCACCACAGCACCACCACGACCACCACTAGCACCACAATATTATATGTTTTTTTTTAAATAGATAATATTATCTATTTTTGACAATAACTGTTATAAACTTCTTCTTCTTCACTCTCTTCCTTTTTTTTCTTCACTCTCTTCCTTTTTTTCTTCATCGTTATCCTGTTCTTCTTAGTCATAACTCTCTTCATTTTTTATTTTTTTTTTAATCATTTTTCTTCCTCGGTCTTCTTCTTCTTCACTCTCTTAATTCCTTGTTGACTTCATTTTCTGTCACGCCCCGAAGTAGCCAAAAATAGGAAAATTTTAAATTTTTCCTTTCTGGACCCGTAGGGAATGACGAGTTACATAAAACTGACTTGTCCGTGCAACATATTAACATAATTATATATCAGAGTAAGGAATTGCAAAAGCGTCTAATGGTATTCATGGGGGAACTTAAAGCGTTTGCTACTTAGGCTATTACAGAAGTTCCAAATGAAAATCATAAAAGATAAGTTTGGGCGATCGACGCCACATAAATTATTACATAACAAAAAAATAGTTATTTAAAACATAAAAGAAGTCTTAATATGAAAGTAGGCCAGAGTCCTTCTTCTACCTGGCAAACCCATAACCTTCGCTATCATACTCTTCCTGGTAGTCTGCCTTAGGATCACCTTCCTGATAGTTTCCATCTTGAGTATAGTGATATTCACCTTCAGAGTTACCTTGATAGTCCTCCTCATTGTAACCTAGACGTAAGATGTCCAGGGCAGGGAAGGAGCCGTTAGCTTTTGAAGCTAAGTGAAATCGTCTTAACCGATCACTCCTAATACATTTAAGGATATACAGGTACAACAATATCTTGAAACAACATTAATGAACATGTGACATGGTAGTATGACGACAATGCAGTATCGATATATTCGACTTTTACTTAACCATGGATACCACAACTGACTCATGTGACTTGTTACATTACCAGTGTAACGCTGTTAGCTTAGAGTAGAATGATTACGTTGCTATCGTCGCCTAGCAGGGCCCTATAGCAGTTTTAATTTTTAAAGAGTGTAATCATTGGACTCTTAGGTCCTCATGACCTTGCCGGGAGAATAGAATAGTTACAGCACTATCGTCGCCTAGCATGGCCCTATAGCATTCAAAAAGTAACTATTGTATTTTGATGGATACTTTGCTATCGTCGCCTAGCATGGCCCTATAGCGTATCAACCATCAACTCATACATAACTTTAATGATTTCAATGAAAACTCTGGTTATCGTCCCCTAGCAAGGCCCTATAGCAGTTTCATTGTTGTTCCCATTTACTTGACTATACCACTCGGACCACTGCGGTCCATTCAATGTGTATAACAATATGATTGGGTTAGTCTCCGTGACTAATCATGCAAATGTTAACATTGACATCATGACTCGACTATGTTCATATGAATGTTTATGTGATTGTATAAACGTGAATTTATGATAAGCAAGAATATCAACGAATATTAACTAAGCATGAAGTATAGATAACTAACATGCGTTCTTTTATATAAGAAACAATCTCATCATTTACATAAATCGTACTTATCAGCTTTGTCCACGCAGGACGTACTGGGTATACATATAATTCACAAAAATAATTCTATAATATACCAAGTGAGTTAGGACGACTCACCTTAGTGTGGGTGCGTAAAAGTAAGCGTAGCGGTTCCTACAAAGTATATAAATACATAGAACGTTAATTAATAAGCGTACTAAAATCAAGGGCATAATGGTAATTGTGCCGGATGTGTTCCTAAACCTCAACATGATGATCTAGACATCATTCTGAGTCTAACGCCATAGACTAGACTCAAATCGGAGTTTGTCGCATAAAAGGTTGGGTTTTTTATACCAGTTTGGGCCCTAGAAATAAGCTGCATTTTTTACTGTGTTGAAAGGTCACCAAATTTTAAGGGGATGTTCTAGACATTATTCTAAGACTCTAGGAACTGATCACGTATTTTTTTGAGCTACGGTTTATTTTCTATGAATTATCGAAGCTCTAATCATCTAATTAATAGACTTAGGAACACTCTAATTATAAAATATAATTTAGGGAGACATTTGGCCCTTATAAATATTTTTATTAAATACTAGGCTTTAAAATAGGCTAGTGGTATTTTTCTCATAATTTTCGGAGCTAATTTGGTATTTAAAATAATTAAAACATAACCAAATGGGTCCTTTATAATTAATAAATAATTATTAGTAATATGAATTTATAAAACGATGGCATTAGGCCTTAGGGAAAATTTATATAATTTTCCTATATTTTAAAAATGGTCATTAGGTATTTATTACCTAATTATTTTAATTTAAAACAATTACTTATTATTTATAAGAAACTTAAATAAATAATAAGTATATTATATAAGAATTACATTATTATTTTATAATATAAGGTTATACTAAAAATAATATTTCAGATTATTTAAAATATAATTTTGGATATTTAAAACTATTTTTAAAATAATTTAACTATTTAAACCATTTATTTCTATTTATAACTATTTATAATTATTTATTAATACACAATATATCATAATAATATATTTATATATTAATCTTAGTTAACTTATTAAAATAAATACTAATTATTACTAAAATAGATTATTAAAACTTAATAAAGATTAGAAGGTTAATTAATAATATAAAATAACTAATTATAATCAAATACAAAGATTCGCAGGTTAAACCCATATCCAACCCGAACCCAACGGGTTACCCATTAATACACATAGTCTGATCCAACTTAAAAGATCCGAACCGGTAGCCATTTAGTTAATATAACCCGAACCCACTACCGCTTATACAAACAAACTAACCCATACCCAAACCCATGACCCGATCCAACTTAATTTAAAACGGGTAAACGATATAACACGTTTCCTATTCGGGTCATGTCTTCTTCGATGAAATGGGGGTGCCGGAAAATCGGGGGGCTTCACCGGAAAACTTCAAATGGCTATATCTTGGCCATTTCTCCATAGAAATGGCTCAAATTAACGCCAAAATGACCGGTTTGGGACCCTCTATAGCATAGTATGAGCTTACTCAGCTTAGGCCTGAGTTATCTCGTTTACTAGACCTTCCATAGGATTATTCTTTTCAGGTTTTTAAGGAATAATGGCTTGCATGGGTTACTAAACGTACCCCAAATCGAAAGTTGCTTCTATGGGGCCTATTTGGGATCACAGGGGTCTGTTTGGTATAAATTTTAGGGACCATAGTCGGGTTTGGAAATTTGAGCTCCGGTGAGGAGCTTTAATGGCTACCCGGGGCTTATTTTGAGCCTTAGGCTCTGTCTGGTCCAAAGAGGGGGGTCAGGGTGTGAGTGTGAGGGGGGTGTGAGTGTACAGAAACAATTAGGGGCATGGGTTTTACCTCAGGGTCTCAGTTTGCTTCTTTTCTCATTCTCCTTCTTCGGCGAGCCTCCTTCTCTCTCTCTATCTCTGCGTCTCTTCTTCCTTCTCTACTGGTCCATAATGTGGGTATGGTCTGTGATTGTGGGGAGAATGAATAGAGAATACAATGCAAAAAAAGGTTTCTTGCTTGCATGTGCTCTTTATCTCTCAGTGGTGCTCTATATACACAATCACATATACATACACACATGCATAACCAGCTCGTGTATCTGCTCCAAATCTACTGAGGGACTGATTGAGGTGACTGGTGCCTGGGAGAAAAGGAGCCGGCGTGGGGGCTTTGCCGAGTCTGCCCGTTTCTCTCTCTACTCTAAATGGTCTAACACAAACACAAACCTACCCATGCACGAAATTCTCCACGTTGGTGTAATAACAATTTTATAAATCTGTGGGACAAGGTGGTTTTAGGTAGGTTCTTGGGAGGTGTTTGTGTCACACCCGTTCCAGAAATTTATGATTTTGAAAATGCATCATTTGAGATTTTGAAATTATTAATGTTATTAATAATTTGAGTTGAGGTTGACTATGAGTCAACGGTAAGGTGTCAGTGAGGACACGGGAACATGGCAGTTCATATTGCATGGGCATAAGTAAATGACATTTATATGATTTAAATGTTATTTGACTCTATCTGGTATTCCTGTGAATAGAAATTATACCTGTGTAGTATAATTCTGGTATTTGGATACTTTAGTATATCATTTGAGAACTGTGGTGAGAACGTGAGTGATACGTTAATTAAAAGGTAGGTTGTGTAGAGATTCCACAGAATATAGTTTTCGGACGTTATTTTTGAACCCAAACGAAATCTAGTCGAAAACTTTCAAAATTTATAGTTTTCACTCGTAAAGTTATAAAATGGACGTGTGCGAAGTTTCGAGAGCTAATTAGAAGATTGAGGAACTTGTGGGGAGGCAAACGCAATTTTTGAAAAGTTTGCCTATATATAATAGTGGATGAGATTCATTCTCATCCAAAACTTGCCAAAAAAATATCTAGAGAGAGGAGAGAGAAGGGAGATTTGGAGTCAACGGGCTTTGCGACGCCGATCGACGACCATTTGTCCGTCAGATTTTCTCCAGATTTTAGATTTGAACTCGTGGAGGTAAGAGCTACGTTTTGATACTACTTAGGCCGTCTTTGGCCAATTTTTGTAAAAATTTTAATTCTAGAGTTTTGGGGAAAATCCAGTAAAACTTGTAGGAATCGTACTAAATTTGAAATCCGACGATTAATTAGCCCCCTAGACGATCCTTCAAAGTTTGAAGAGAATCGCACGAGGTATGAATTCTAGATCTATGAAATATATGGATTTTTATGTTTTGAACATCAACTTTGATATCCTTGGATCCGGGCGAAATTCATGTATTAATTAGGCCCGTTAATTATGCACGTGAAATTATATGAAAAGCACGTATAACTGTTTATGTGAGCATGTTATGTGTCTACTTGGGTCAAAGGGGAGTTTGGTGCAAATTAATCCGGTGTAAGCTCCTCGAATCTTGAGGATTATGATTTTGATTGTGATTGTAATGGAATTGGAATTGTCGTTGTGTCTGGATTGGAGGTGGGCCCAACCAGTACACGGTACCTGGTATGGAGGAAGGCCCAACCAGTGTACGAAATGCGTGGGAGAGGTGGGCCTCCTACGGCATCGACCGGATGAATGCGTACCACTCACCCTAGAGATTATTTTTATGTGTTTTAGATGCTTAAACCATGAACTGTCATATAAGCATACATTTAGAATTGTGCACTCAGCATATAGCTGAGAGTAGAGATGTACTCCATTGCAGGTAAGAAGAAAGACAAGAAGAAGCGTGATGAGTGAGGCCGTTAAAGAACGCGGGGGGAATCACTTGTTTATATTTTTGTTTCTATTTCCTAAACTGGTATCAAGGAATTGGGTTATGTAATACATTGTAATAGATCTTTGGTTTTGTTCCGTAGTATGGTAATCCTGTATTTGAACGTCTGTGGTTATGTTTAAATGTTGTATTTTAGTTATGGTTGTGATTGTTGTTGGTGTAGAGAAGCATGAGTTGTTAATTTTCACAACAGGGCTGCCCAGCAGGGGAGCAGTCGACTGGACTCTATGTCAGTCGACTGGATCCCGTGTGATTGAGACACTGAAAGTGAATAGTAATGGAAACAGTCGACTGGACCCTTGATCAGTCGACTGAGTCACTGTTGATTTTTGACTACTGCTTCTATTAATGGCAAAACCAGTCGACTGTACCATCAAACAGTCGACTGAACCCCCTTTTTAAAATGTTGAATTTTGGTTCTGCATAACACAGTCGACTGGGGAAGAGATAAGTCGACTGACCTACTGTAGATGTTAGCTACTGATCCAAATAGTAACCATTGTAGTCGACTGGGTTCCTTGATCAGTCGACTAGACCTCTGTTGAGAATTTTGGGTTTTGGTTTCTGCTAGGCACAGTCGACTGGACCCTAGGCACAGTCGACTGAACCTCTGTTTTCAGAACTGATTCTTTTGAATATGTTTCCACTTGGCCAAAACTTTTTGTAACTTCGATTTTCAATGGATTTTTCATCTCAGAGGGCAATGTTTCCTAAGTTTTAAAATACCCAGGGTTGTTTTAAAGTTCTTTCCGCTGCGTATAGTTATATGATGTATGGATGAGCCTTGGTGGCGTGCCACGTGTCCTATTTCCACGCGTAGTGGGATGGGTCGTGACTGTTTGGGTAATGGGTTTAAGTTGATTGGGTAAGTATACTAATGTGCAAGATAGTCTAGGTAAATGCAGATTTTACGGGTCCGCGCGATATGCCAGTCTAGGTCATAATTTACAGTCCAAGTTAAAGTTAAAATAATACGCATACATCCGTTTTCATGTTTCTGAAATTACGAAATCAAAATGCTGGAAATACGGACAAAAATTTACGGGGATTCATTTTATAATTAACAAAAACTTGCGGGTATTACATTTTCTTTTTCACTATCTTCCTTGTTGGCTGCTTCTTCTTCATCACTTTCTTCTAATTGCTCTGCTCCTTCATCTTCATGATCATCTTCTTGTTCTTCTTCATCATTTTCCTCTTCCTCGTTATCTTCGTAGATGAGTAGTTCTTTTTCCTTGGTTGTCATTCCCAGTTCTCGTCCACGTAAGTACCTACGTAGTTGATAGAAGAAGAGTGTTATTTGTTATATAGAACATATAAAGTTATCTGTAATTTACAACAAAAAATATTACATGTTGGACAAAAGAATTTATATTGCACAATAGAGAATATGTCATGAACAACAGATAATGTTATCTGTTGTGTACAAGAGTTTCAATTGCTAATTAGAACATATAAATTTATCTTTAGTGTACATCAGATAAAATTATCTGATTCACAACAGATAACATTATCTAGTTCAAAACAGATAATATTAATTGTTTCACAACATAGTACTATTGCCCAACAGATAATATTATCTGCTAAAATTTGTCAACAAATTACAGAAAACATAAGCTATACAGATAATTAGCATTGCAAAAGTTAAAATTGTATGATGTAGAATAGATAAAGCTATCAATAATGTGCAAGAGATAAAGCAATTGTATGTTAGTAAAAGTTGTACACAACAGATAACATTATCTGTTTTACTGAACAGGTAAATAGAGACAACCACATTTGTTATAGAACAAATCAGACAACAAAATAGTAATGGTATATGTTTTTCAACAACAATTATGTATTTTTACATTCTATTTTCTATTTTTCATCATCTTCCTATTCTTCTTCTTCATTTTCATCATCATTTTTTTCTTACTCGTCGTCTTCGTAGATGAGCAGTTCTTTTTCCTTGGTTATCTAGTTCAAAACAGATAATATTATCTGTTTCATAATAGAGTTCTATTACGTAATAGATAATATTATCTGTTATCACTATCACTATCGTTGTCACCACCACCACCACTGACATCGTCATCGTCATCACCACCACCACCACCACCATCGCAGCACCACCACCACCATTGCCATTACCATCACCATCACCATCACCATCACCATCACCATCGTCGTCACCATCACCAATGATATCACCATCATCATCACCACCACTACCACCATCGCAACAGCACCACCACCACCATCATCACCGCCATCATGAAGAAGAAGATGATATATATATATATATGCACATACATAAACACAGATAATATCATCTGTCTGTGTGTATATATGTATGTACGTATGCATGTATATGTATATATATATATATATATGTGTGTGTGTGTGTGTATTGCCACCACCGCCGCTGTCATCACCACCATTTTTTGCTCTGTAAAAGAAAATTGGGTAAGTTACACAAACCACCCCTGAGGTTTGCCTTAATTACACGGACCTCCCCTCTTGTTTCAAAAATTACATAGACCTCCCTCGAGGTTTGTAATTAGGTAACAAAACGCCCCATCTCCTAACGGTCCGTTAGTTTTTTTTTACATTAGCCTCCCCTAAAAATTACAATTAGCCCCCCTAATATTATAAAATTGTCGTACTAAGCCCCCTTTCTCTTATGTTTTTGTTCTAATTATAAAATCTCTCCTCTCTCCTATGTTTTTGGGTTAATTTTTTTAGCATTAATTTATATCATTTACACAAAATACATATAAATAGGTCCAAATTTTTTTTTCCCCCCAAACAAACCTCTATCAAGCCCCCCATGTATTAATTTTCTAGATCCGCCCATGTCCCTATGCTTCAAAAGTGGACACTTAACCCCTTGTGATTGTGGACTAAAATGGAATTATTATGATTTCACTCAAAACTGACAAAAATTCTAAAATTGGTTAAAAATATAAACACTTAACCTATTTTGTGATGTTAATTTTGGGGTTAACGATCTTTGAGTGGAATCATAACAGTTTTATTTTAGTCCACAATCACAAGGGGTTAAGTGTCCACTTTTGAAGCATAGGGACAGGGGCGGATTTAGAAAACTAATACATGGGTGGCTTGATAGAGGTTTGTTCGGGGGAAAAAAAAATTTGGACCTATTTATATGTGTTTTGTGTATATTTTGTGTAGATATAAATTAATGCTAAAAAAATTAACCCAAAAATATAGGAGGGAGGAGGGATTTTATAATTAGCACAAAAAAATAAGAGAAATGGGGCTTTAGTATGACAATTTTATAATATTAGGAGGGTTAATTGTAATTTTCAGGGGAGGTTTGTGTAAAAAAACTAACGGACCATTAGGGGAGGGGGCGTTTTGTTACCTAATTCAAACCTCGAGGGAGGTCTGTGTAATTTTTGAAATAAGAGGGGAGGTCCGTGTAATTAAGGCAAACCTCAGAGGAGATTTGTGTAATTTATCCAAGAAAATTTGAATCAAACACTGTCTTCGTCGTTACTTTTGTTGGTTATTCTCGAATTCTTATAGAAAATTAGGTCATTTTGGTCTTTTTTGTAAGAGAAGGGCTTATTGAGTTAAAATGTTGGGTCTTAAATTTTAGCTACTATAGTTTGCACTATAGAGTGTTATGGTTGATCACCCCTTTTTTTTGTTAATCACATTTGTCTCTTTTCTCTACAATATTTTTCCTAATTTATCTATTGCTATGTCTAGAACTATATTTTTGCATCTGATACATTAAAAAAATAAAAAATAAATAAAAAAAATTAAGGAGTCATCATTTTCTGACTTATCATGTTGCCTCAAGAGGTACAGTCACAGTGTAGGTGGTCATGGGCCATAAATAAGAACTTGGATGTCGAACTAAGCCCAAGTCTTGTCCGAAGAAGTATTCACAACCTAGCTCTCCGCCGGCCATATTTATATTTTATAGTTAGCAACCCTAGTAAATATATAATTATGTAGGAGTAATCAAATATACAGTCAGGCTCCAGGGAGAACAGGTAGAGTGAATATACTCAGTGAACAATTTTTTTTGCCTAAAAAAACTCGCGGGTCAGTGGGACAGTCCGTGGATTTTTTTAGGCAAAAAAAAAAATGTTCACTGGATATGTTCACTCCACCCTATCCACTCTAGAGTCTGACCGATCAAATATATATATACAAAAATTCTCTAAAGAAAGTGCCCTCTCTTTATTAAAGAAATGGTCTTTGTTTTGACCGTTGAATCGTGTTTAAAAACTGGATCTGACGGCCAAAACAGAAACCCTCTCTTTAATAAAGAGAGGAAGCTCTCTAGAGCCTGACTGTATATATATATATATATATAATCGGCCAGACTCCTAAGTGAACAAGGTCAAGTGAACATATTAGTGAACATTATTTTTTGTCTTAAAAGAACCTGCAGGTCAGTAGTGCGGCCCGCGAGTTCTTTTAGGCAAAAAACAATGTTCACTTGGTATGTTCACTTGAAACCCTGACCGTATATATAATTATATAAAGAATTGACGTGATAATATCATTTCTAGATAGATGAAGTGATATTTGAGTGTTAAACTGACTTTTTTAAGCCGTCAAATCTCTCATTATTATAGTCACTACAATTTTTTCACGAGTATTGCTACGCTCACATTTAAATCCACACTCAATTCCACGAGTAAACATTGGTTGTAACGGGTGTACCACGTCACTATCTATCACACCACTAATAGAAATATTATTTTTGCTTATGCGGACTGAATCCCTTGAAATACGAGGGACAAATGAACAAATAAAGGGATGTGATTGATTTCGGATACCAAAACACCCTTACAACCGTTGTATTCAAGATTTCCTCCAATTCCACACTCAACTGGGCCTTGATTCTTGTGAGTCCCGTGTGAGACCCACATGAGCCTCGTTAGAATAAAGGGCCAGATTATTGAATGTAAATTTAAATATGAGTGTAGTATTTTTGTTTATTCATCTTTAGATGAAAACTCTAATATGTGATTTAAATAATGAACAAACGAAAGAAATTTAAGCTCAGGTAGACCCAACCAGGCATTACTATTGACCCCAAATCCATCCCTTACGTTGTATCGAGTCTTGAAGCATAGGCAATCAGATTCTACGGGCCTATACTCTTAGCCCACCAAGCTTAATGTTTTTTCGGACCAGGTGACTTTAATGTCCATCAGAGCACCCTACCAGAACATAGTGCTTGAAGGCCCGTTTGGCAACAACTTTTGCCTGATATTGATCAAAAGTTGTCCAATGTAGCTTTGGCCAATCGCAAATTTTGCGGTTGACTCAATTTTTCTTTTCAACGATTGGAACGCAAAAGCTGATTTGCCAAACAGTTTTATATTAAATTTTGGAATTCCATAAACACTTGTGAACTTCAAAAGCTGTTGCCAAACAAGACAAGTCCCCCACAAACGTCGGTTCTTGCTATAGCCTATAAAAATCCCAAAGCCCAAGTTTTCGGACAATCTTTATCTGTATGATCAATAATGTATCCAATCATCAACATTTCTCTAAGTTATTAACACGTCCCACTAGAAGTTCTCTCTCTTTTCATCAAAGATAAGGGAGTAATCGGTTCGGTTCAATTGGTTTTGGTGGGGTTTCCAACTGATCAAAATCGATCGATTCAGTTCGATTTTTTGGTTTTAACCTTAATTTTTCGATTCAATTTTGATTTTATACCGTGAACTTTGATGAGAACCCACCGAACCGATTAGTTCGGTTCGGTTTGTCGGTTTTCGGTTTTACATTTCACCCCTAATCAGTGGGGACATAAGGACAAGTTAAATACACATCTGGACTAACGCTTTGTTTGGGTCATAGATTTCATGAGGGAAAAAAGAGGAGAAAGGAAAAACCAAAATGAAAAATTAATTCATTTTACCTTTTGGATAGGAGTAGTTATTCATCTTGTTTTTCTTTCTCCCCTCATTTAATTTGAACTAAACAAAGTCTAAGTAATTCGTTATTAGGTTTAAAGTCATTCTTGCAACCATGCAGCAAACAGCTAATATCAAAAGTCATTTTACTTAGGACAAATTTAAATATTTTGATACATTAAAAGATTATTTTCCTCTTTAAATTTTACTTTGTAATTTGCAGAATATTTTGATACATTAAAATTTTAAATATCAAAAGTCATTTTCCTCTTTAATTGGCAAACGTCATTTTACTTAAATAAGGAAAATTTAAATTATTGAGGTCATATATAATTATTGAAATGGCAAAGGACATTGATGGTGTTCTTATTTCGGAGTTAAAGATTTCGATAAAGGTCGAGAAATACGATTTTCAACTTCAAGCTAAGCCCTACCTATTGTTCTTTTCCAGCACATCTAAAATAAATCTATCTGGTTAGCAGACCAACTTAACCCAAAAATAGAACAGAAAATTTTCTCCTCTTCCTCAGAGGCTGTCCACATTCTTTTAGAAAATCCGAATAAATAAATTCATCCTTCTATATATAAGTTCCCTTTATATTCTATACCACTACAGTTCACCCTTATTTAAAGCCATGTTTGGGTTATCTTTTGAAATAGTTTTTTCATAGAAAACTATGAAAAAATAGTTATTTCAAATTAAGAGGATTTTTTTTTTTTTTTGATGGACAACAAATTAAGAGTTTTTAAAAAGCTACAAATTGGAGCTTTCTTTTTCTTTTTTTTTTAAAAAAATCTATGTCCTTGAGCTTTTAAAAGAAAGTACGATATTTAAAATTTAAATAAAAAATAAAAACTGCTAAAACACCAATTCAAACGATCACAATTTTTTAAGCAATCACCTGTAAGTGATTTTTTGGCTCAAAAAAATTATTCCAAACCGGCTCTTAACAGCAGCTAAACTTAAAAGTTATAGGAGTAAATAGTAGTAACTCAATACTATTTCGATACAGTACCGAAAAATGAAAATTTTGTAATAATTAATATTTGCTTTTAAAAATGGAAAAATATTTTAAGAACATACCAAAATGAAATTTATGGATTTTTTTACTTCTTGTTGTGCAAGAGAGTTTCTATTTTCTTGTTTGAAGGGGAGGGTGAGAAATGAGAATTGAACATGAGGATTAAAAACTAGAGAAATTAGGCAATTAAAATAAGAGCAAAAGACAAGCATCCGTACAAGTGATATTTCCCCAAGTTAACCCATATCCAAGTATGCTGCTTATTATAATGACTTCTTTCTTGGGGGTTTAAAAAATGAAACCAAAGTTACAAAGTAAAATATTAAGAAGATGGGGGGGTCCAAGCGGCCAACCGTGTGACCTTGATCAACTCAAAAAACAAACAAAGCATGCACGCATTGCCACAGTTTTTTTGGTGGGCAGTCGTGCATTCTCTCTCTCTCTCTCTCTCTCTCTCTCCTCTCTCTCTCCAGCTTTGACTACTTGCCGGTCTTTGTTTCCATGTTCTGGTCAAAGTAAACTATGCAAAGCACCCCACACTACATTACCATAACTACAATAACAAGACAAAATGAACCCCATAAAAATTACTAGAAATTTAATATCTAAAAGAAGGCCAGTATTGTAAAATCAATTGATTTGACTACAAGAAATTAACTTTATTTACTTAAATAGATAGAATTTTCAAAATGTTTTCTTAATTTGGGACAGAGGGACTACTTAATACTTTGGGGTTTGGACCTTAATTTGGTGTTTGTTGGTTGGTATGGTTAATTAGATATAGTTAGGCTTAGTTTGGTCTTTATTTTGGTACTTCTTCTTTTGTAAAGTACAATCATTTCATGTTAATTTATTTGCTAACTAGTTTATGAGCTTTGCAAAAATTGAACTTAGGGCTTTTTGGTTTTATGATATTTTTTTGAAGAGTAATGTGCCACTTGTATAAAATTATCAAACAACTTAATAATAAATTTTATAAGCTACTTTTAAAAAGTCACATGGGAGCCAAACTAAGCCTTATTGCTAAACTCTAATGTTGATTCTTCGTTGGGTGTTTACATCGGTGGTAATATTCATGTAATTGGTGATGATAATTTCTTCCGATCATTTGATTTCCTTGCATATCCTGTAGAATGTGAAAGTTCATCAAAAGGTAATATAATTAGTAAGGGTAATACTAAGCTTTCTAAATCCAAATCTCAGATGATGTAGTAGTGGGTTCACTAGATTTTAACTGAAAACTGATGTGGCTGTGGGTCCACTTAATTGTAATTGATTAAAATTCAGTGGATTCACTGCCATATCATTTAGATTTGGAAAGCATAGTTGTCACACCCGTTCCAGGAATTTATAATTTTATCATGCATATTTGTAATTTGGGAGTTTATCAATGTTAGTTGATAATGGTGATGAGGTTAACTGTGAGTCAACGGTAAGGTGTCAGTAAGAACACGGGAACATGGCAGTTCATATTGCATGGGCATGAGTAAATGACATTTATATGATTTAACTATTATTTGACTTTATTTGGTATTCCTGTGAATAGTAATTATACATGTGTAGTATAATTCTGGTATTTGAATACCTTAGTATATCATTTTGAGAACTGTGGTAAGAACGTGAGTGACACGTTAATTAAAAAGGTAGGTTGTGTAGAGATTCCACAGAATATAGTTTTCGGACGTTATTTTTTTTTTGGACCCAAACGAAACCTAGTCGAAAACTTTTGAAATTTATAGTTTTCACTGGTAAAGTTATAAAATGGACGTGTGCGAAGTTTCATGGGTTAATTAGAAGTCTGAGGAACTCGTGGGGAGATAAACGCAATTCCCGAAGAGTTTTTCTATAAATAGGTGGGGTGAGATTTCATTCTCATCCAAACTTACAAATATCTAGAGAGAGGAGAGAGAAGGGAGATTGGTTGCCACGAGCTTGCCGGCGACATACGACGACCTTTCGTCCGTCAGATTTTCTCCAGATTTCATATTTGAACTCGTGGAGGTAAGATCTTCGTTTTGATACTACTTAGGTCGTGTTTGGCCAAGTTTTGTAAAAATCTTAATTTTAGACTTTTGGGAAAAACATGTATAAACTTGTAGGAATTTTCTCAAATTCGAAATCCGACGATTAATTAGCCTTCTAGTCGATCCTTCAAAGTTTGGGAGAAATCGCACGAGGTATGAAGGTCTAACTTATGAAATATAAAGAAATACATGTTTTGTATTTCGACGACGAAATTGAGATCCAGGCGAAATCCATGTGTTAATTGTAGGCCCGTTAATTATGCACGCGCTAAATTGTGAAAAGCATGTCTACTTTTACACGAGCACGTTGAGTTGTCTATGTGGGTCAAAGGGGAGTCTTATACAAATTCATGCCGGAGTAAGCTTCTCGTTGTTTGAGAATTTGAGTAGCGACGGCTACTGTGCATGGTTGTAGGCTTGGACTTGCCATGGCACTTGTGAGATGTAATGGTTGTAGGCTTGGACTTGCCATTGACATCGCGGTTTAAGGCTTGGACTTGCCGCTACCGGATGAATGCGTATTTTTCTCCCTAGAGACTATTGATATGATTTATGAGATTAAAGCATGTTTTGTCATATATTGCATATGTTAGACTTGTGCACTCAGCATATACCTGAGCAGTGGAGATGTACTCCATTGCAGGTAAAAAAAAAGACAAGAAGAAGTATGAGGAGTGAGGCCGGGGAATGCCGGGGAATCAACTGTTTATATTTTGTTCTACTCCGAACTTGTAATAATAACCTTGAATTCGTAGTATGTTGTAATATAATCTGAACTTAGATTTAGTACTTGTAATCCCTGGTAAACGCTCTTGTATTTATGTTTTGAATGATGGAATAGAATGGTTATATGTTGGTTTGGAATTGGAAAAACCTTGAGTGGGAAAGCTGCAGTTTTGAGAGTTGCTGATAGAAATCAGTCGACTGGTTTTTGATCCAGTCGACTGGATCACTGTATTGAATTGGTTACTGCTTGGTTTCGTCTGAGGTTCAGTCGACTGGGTGGAGAAAACAGTCGACTGGATGGAGCCTCAGGCCATGACAATCTGCTGGATAAGACACCAGTTGACTGGACATTTTCAGTTGACTGGACATTTTCAGTTGACTGAAAATTTTAGGCACCAGTCGACTGGGTCCCCGATACAGTCGACTGGGTGGACTGTTATGTTTGGAAACCTTGCTGTTTGAGATCACCAGTCGACTGGACCCTCGATCAGTCGACTGGTCCTCTGTTTTCAAAACTGTTTTCTTTTGAAAGGATTCAATTGGCCAAAAACTTTTTATAACTCTGAATTTAATGAATTTTAATAATATTTTCCGCTGCTATTTGACTTTAATGGAACTGGATAAGCCTTGATGGCGTGTCACGTGTCCTATTTCCACGCGTAGTGGGATGGGTCGTGACAATAGTACTCCGTATTACTCAAATAATAATGCGTTATTTTTCGAACATGCCATGTTTATCTAATTGAATGTCAAAATTATTTGCCAAATTGCTTCAGTAATCTCAAAGTTTCAGATAGTATCTTATCCAAGAAAAAAAGTTACAGATTAAATAAGGTCACCATTTCAGTTTTTTTTTTTTAGGTACTTAGCTATCATATTCTACGATAACAATCTCCATGTATATATACTACAAATGTCACATAAACACAGTTGAGCACGTGAATCAATCATATATTTAAAACAGTAAGTACCTAAGAAAAAAGAACCCAATTAAGTCATATGTATAAAAGAATTGGGATCACTTCTAGCATTCCAAAATGAAAAATTAATGTAAATCATCCACATTAATGTCTCCACACTGAAATAGCTATTAGTTCAACTCTTTTTTTACTTGACAAGAAACTTAGATATTCATTACATAAGTATTGTGAGAACGTGGTATCATAATTCATAAATCAATAAAATACCACCATTCAAACACATGTCTAAACTAATTTTATGGAAAACATATGCTAATTACCAAACCTATTGTTGTGGTATTACAATGACGTAGTATCACAACAAATGGTTCTTAGAACTTGACTTTAGCCTCATTTTTCAATTTGTTGACGTTTATTATTTCTGCGATTGATATCGCATTCGTGGTATCTCAAAACAGAACGTGATTATAATTGGGCCCCAATCGCGTTTAGGTTAGAAATAGTTATCAAACGGATCTGCTAAAAACAGTTTCCAAATGAGCCCTTTACTGTTTAAATTAATTATATTCATATGCATTGTGCATGCATAATTGCAGTATAGGAGAGCTAGCTTAACTAAAGACTAAAAGTTAATTATGTGTGGTGTAATATAGGGTGCGGCTGGTAGGCTGCAAATTATCTATGTTTGCCGCAATTCTTGTCGCAATTGTGAATGGCAAACTTGTGAAAAGGTTTGGCAATTATGACTCTTTTTGTCTCCTAATTCTCACTCACTCTCTCTCTCTCTCTCTCCTTTTGCATCACTTTTACGTACATTTAATCCCTGACTTTAGGAAAACCTGTCCCTTGTTACACAAATGTTAAGCTTGGTAATGCATGGTGCGTGGCAAATTTTTTTTTAAAATTACCGTTATTTAATTGCATGGTGTCATAAAATAAAATAAAATTCAATTTCTACATTTATCTCTCTATTTTTAGGAAAATTCTTTACCAAGTAAGCATATTTTTCAAATATAACATGCCCTCTGTTTCAAAATTATTATCACATTTTCCATTTTCAAAATTATTATCACATTTTCCATTTTGGGATATCCCAAATTAATTGTCATCTTTGAAATGTTAGATCTATTGTCAGAGCAGCAATGGCTAATGTTAGAGCAAAAAGCGTTGTAAAGCTTTGACGACACTTTTTTTGTCGCTAAAATTTTTAACGACACTTTTTGCTCTGGCATTAACTAACTATCTGCTCTAGCAATAGTATTACCCCTTTGAAAAGTCAAAACTAACTATCTGCAAATTTTCTCTTTACCCTTCTTCAAATTCAAATTCTATTCAATCTCAAATAGACATGCAATAATCATGAGGGGCAATTTTGGAAAATATAAATTATAGACATGCAATAATTATGTTCCCTCAAAAAGTTGCAGTCTCAAAGTGTGACAATATATAATTTTAGGACGGAGGGACAATAATTAATAGCGTGATTCACATTGATTGTGTGTTCCTATTAAGACGATGCAAAGGATTTATTGCCCATCTGAGAGACGAAAACCGTTGTCCAGACATCTTGGCTAATATAGAAGCTAGGCAATCGCAATATTTATGGGTGTATTTGGATAATAGTTCGATAGATTTATCTTTGGCCCTTCTTGCGGACCAAATTAAGTGGTGTTTGCTTCCCCAGAGGTTGTTACCGAGGTATTGCTCGTATGGCCAAAATTGTTAAACCTTTTTTTTCGGAAAAAAAGGTTAATCAAATAAAAGGAAAAAGAGCATATGTGTACAAGGTGCATACCCCAAGAAAAAATACAATAAGCACAAAAAAGCTCAAAAGAACAACAAAGCAAGCATAGAACAAATTGTTAAACCCTTGTTTTAAGAATTGATAAGGCCCAATGTCACGTTTGTTTCGCATACATTATTAGGTGTTTGACTCATCCCTTTTGTTATTAAGGGTAGGAATAGTTGATGGGTGCGGTGAGAGCACCTTCAACTTCTGCGGTGAGAACACACAAGTTTAAGCTCACCTTCACCTTCGATGTAATAGTAATATCAAGTCATTTTTTTTCCCACACTAATACTAATACACATGAGTACGTATAAAATTGTTTGTCATAAAATTATATTTAGGAGTTCATCCCCTTTCCCCCAAATTACCTCACTTTTGTTCTATTACATTTTACATATATATATATATATATATCCAAACACAAATAGTTGAAGCATTTGCCCTTGATCACTTCTGAAACGCTAATTTGTTTGATCAGTAATACACAATTGTCTTTAATGTACGTAACAACTCCACCCCTAATTTTAAATAATTACTTTACTTTACAAAGGACAAAGAGCTAGCTTGCTGATATAAATACATGTGATATTTGTACCCACTTTGAAAGCAACAGTAAATTAAAGGCATATTACTATTTTTTGGTTTTATGGAATTGGTTCGGATGGTGAATTTTGGTCCAGCCAGTGTTTTAGTGTCAGCATTGACACCAACTATACGAGGTTGGAGCTGTGGAATACCAAACCGCCACCACACAAGCCCTTGATTCCTTACCCCAGATGGCAGACATCAGGTGGTCCACGTGGCATAACCCCATTGTACACGCTGACAAAAAAAAAATACTAAAATAATAAAAGGGGCAGGAGCTGTAGAGTAGGACCAAGGGGAGGGGGCTTGCATTAAATTGGTCACACAACGCAGATGTGAGAGAAAAGTAGTGTTTGTAGTGCAGAGAACTGTGGAGGATAGTGGACTAGAGAGTCGTGGAATATATATATATATATACTATATATATATATATATAAAAAATATATGTATGGTGTGTTTGTGTGTGTGTGTGAAATGAGGTAGAAAAAGACAAGAGGATCCAATGAGGTGAATGAGCGAGAAAGTTATAGAGAGAGAGAGAAAAAAAAAAAAAAAGATAGGAGCTTTTAAGGTCTGCCAGTGCCATGCACTACTTTTCTCTGGTGGTACGGTTTAAGGTCAAAGGCTCTACAGCTTACCGTGTTGACGCCACTTCATCACTTCTTTCCTAGTTGGCATCGGATTCTCTCTCTCTCTCTCTCTCTCTCCTCTCATTCACGTGGATGACCGATATCCCAATTGAGTCACCTCTCAATATGCAACACATCGATTGACCCGGTGGATATTCTCAGCTTCACATAAATACTACTATATATTAGAGTAATGTTTTAATTCCATATTTGAAAATTAAATTTTTATTTAACAAAATTTTTGAGATGGCAGTCGAGAGTGTTGCGCTTGTATCATATGTTGTGATAATGACTGTGTTATCATATATCACTATATATTTACATGTATTACCACTTCTATAGATTTTTTTTTAGAGGACTCCTATAGAATTTGAAATATTCCAAATTTTAGAACTAGAAATCATGCTACTTCTCTCAATCAATTCTGGCGCATGTGATTAGAATTTAGAATAACACCACCCATTTTTTTTAATGAAGTTCTTTTTTATGTTTTCACCCCCAAACATGTTCGTATGCAGATTTCAGATGAAAATTTGAGAATTATAGCCTAACTTTAATAAATAAATAAAAATACCCACCCATGTCTCAATTCTCGCACCCACGCATATATACATATATATACACACACTAGCTCGAATACAATATTTTTTTAATTAAAAAACTGAGCTGTTAAATAAACAATTTTAATTTATTTCTACATGCACCTTATGCAACTTGTAGAATTAAGTATACTCAACATCTAGTGTTGTATAAGTGAATGTAAAAGAGAAATTTAGTGGATGAAATTAAGAACTCCAATAAAAAGTTATATGAACTCTCTTCTAAAGACATTTGAAAGAGGATATTACATCCTATAGTGCTCAATAATTACTCAATTATTTCATAACGCATTTAAACAACTCATTGGAAAATCAATTGGCAAAACCCAATAATTTCATGAATACTTAATTATATTTTTAGTGTGAGCAAATCCCCGACTATTAGTATCAAAAAAAATCCTCAGCTGTTGGCCCCCACTTGCATAACAACACCATGTAATGGAGATATTATTCCGTGCGTTTGTCACATTAATTCATGTCTTTCACTCTGATTTAAGCATTCTGCGAGCATACAATAATAATTTATCCGGGTAATGGCAAGGTGGAATTCACACTCGGGAGTCACTCACAGGTCCTTGCCACACAGCAACACCATTGAAGGCATTATTTTACTAACCTAGAGTTTTGTTTGGTCTATTGGATTTAGAAAAAGAAAACAAAAATGCGAAGGAATGTTATTTCCCAAATGTTCTCACTTGTGTTTTACTCGATACTTAAATGGCATAAAAAAATTTATAAGGACTCAAAATATAATGGAAACTCGTGAGTAGACGAAGGAAATGTATCTTCCTCAATGTCTCTTTCTTCTTCTTTTTTCTTCTTCTTCTTCTTCCTATCACTAGATTGATGAACCAACCAGAGCCTAAGAAGATCTCAGGCATTGTCATTTTTTGGACTGCTTGCTTATTCATGAATAACTAGGTCAAGACATTTTTCAGAACCTGTATATGGTTAAAACTTTTTGGGAATTGATTGTTATTCACACTCCATGGATATATGAATCAATACACTCTATGAAATGCAATGACTGCCAGATGTGTCAGTAATACCACGGAGTGCATGAGTTCAATTTTGGAGTGAGATCGAATAGTATTAATTCCCAACTTCTTATGACAATAATAATAAGTGATATGCAAGTAAATTTTCATCTTTTCACAGTACTTTACCTCAGTTTCTTGTAGTACCATTAGAGCTTCCATAATGGTAGAATTAATTTGCTCTCTATCATTGACTAGTGCCATGGAAAGACTTTAGAAACTCTCTAAAACTATAAACACTACAACAAAAATGGCCTATTGATACATTTATTTTGAGACAAAAAATAAAAGTGTCTTTAGAAGTTACTTGTAACGACACATAATTTTCCGTCTCTACAAAAGAAACTAATTGTCTTTAAAAGTTACTTGTAAGGACACATAATTTTTGGTCTCTACAGAAGAAAATAATTGTCTTTAGAAGTTACTTTTAAGGACATATGATTTTTGGTCTACAAAAAAGAAAATTAGTATCTTTAGAAATTACTTGTAAGGACACATAATTGTTCATCTCTAAAAAAAAAAACATGACTTTAGAAATTACTTGAAAAACACATAATTTTCTGTCTCTACATAAGAAAATAAGTGTATTCAAAAGTACAAAATAACGACACTTATTAATTTTTTGTTTATAAAGAGAGAATTGTCTCAATAAAATAAAAATAAAAAAAAAAAAAAAACATAACAAGAAAAATGGCATGTCCCGATGTTTAAAAATATACCTTTAATCACCAGTATTTAAAAAAAAAATAAGTGTTGTTAATTACCAAGATTTTAAAGAGCGCTCGCAAATACCAGCACTTGGTAGTTAAATGCCGATACTTAACATCGTTTTCATACAAAATGCCGATAATTAACGGCATTTGTAAATCAATGCCGTTAATTAACGGTGTTTCAAATTTAAACGTTTTCCCTCTGTCCTACTTTAATAAAACGACGTCGGTAATTCTGTCTAATTTTTTTATTCTTTAATGTTATTTAAGCATGAAGGAAAACACAAGAAAAAATATACAGCCCAATTTAGGGTAGCTTCTGCTTTGCGATTGCGATTGCGATAGCGATAGCTTTGAAATTAATTTTTGTCAAAATAAATTATAATAGTTGTGGTATTTGGGTAATGAATTATAAAAGTCATTACGGTGGAATAATATATTATGCAGGTGTTTGATGACATAAATATAAGGTGATTTTAATAAAAATTAATTAATGAAATAATAAATTAAAAAAATGTATTCAATAATAATAACTACAGTAATATATAATATAAAAATAAGTAAATATAGGGAATTGCTATGTACACCGCTAATTTTGCTATGTACACCGCTCAACTTTACAAAAGTGAGAATTTTTAGAAGACAAATGTTTAAAATAAAGGAATTTGGGTGTATATAGCAAATACACGGGTGTACATAGCAATTTCCTAAATATATTAGTAATATAAAATATATTATTAATGGTGTTTAATACGTTAAATATATGTTAATAGTACATGATTTTATATATTATATACAAATAAATAATTTTCGTACTTGTAGTTGAAAGTTGTCTATTTGGTCAAGCGGATTCAAGACTATTACACATTCAAGGAGGTCTTAAGTTCAAAACTTGGTAGACTGTTTCGGAAAAAAAAAAATTGGTGCAATTTCTAGTGACACTCATAGCGACATAAAAATATATATGTGTTAGTAAAAATAGCTTCTAGTGACACTTCTAATGACACTTTCGTTTTGTCATTACTCACAAATATATGTCACTTCAAAAGTAACATTTAGCGACACTTATAATGACACTTTTTCTTTGTTGTTATAAAGTAACATTACTGACAGTTTTACCAACACTTTTGTAAGTGTCTCAACAAGGCTTAGTGACAACACCTATTATGATACTTAAGTAAGTGTTGGTAAAATAACTAGTGACACATTTTGTGACATATTGTAACATTTTTTTCTGTCTTCAAAAGCCTATTTTGTTGCAGGGAATTAAGCCAACCAAACTAACTAATCCACTCCAGTGATAATTTGCTAACTATCACAAAATATCACTTTTTCTTCCACATAGGTCCCACATTCTAATCCTAAAATTGATTATTTATACACTCCAATGCCTATCTAGAACATTCAAAGACCCATTTCAACCCGTCATCTAACTTCTGACACTAACGCACAACGTTTTTTTTTATATATTGTGGATACTCTAATACGAAAGATAATATGTTTACAAAGTTAGTCTTTGGGCACAAACAAATCTCACAAACACCATCCACAAATACCATAATATTGTGTCTATCTCTCTTTTAGTGGGATCCACTGACATTGTGGGGTTCACTAACATTGTGAGATCCACTGAAAAGAGAGATAGACACATTGTGGTATTTATAGATTATGTTTTTGAGATTTGTTTGTGCCCAAAACTTACTCTATATTTACATATGTGTCTCACTCCATTTGCTACCCACAAAAACACAAGCGGGAAATATCCTCTTAAATTTACTAATGTATTTTAAATGTCACGTCCGAAAAATATGATTAAGCCATCCAGTGCAATGTCAATTTTATTTTCTTTAGGAGTATATAAAGTACGATCTGATATTTCGATTATACACATTTATAACATACCATTTTTGTTTGGTAAAACTTTTTCCAACTGAATATAGATTGGACACCGACTCAAAAACAAGAAAATAACGTTTACCAAACACAAATTTTTTTTTTTTTTTTTTTTTATAAAACCCATTCTTAGCCTTCAGTGATTTTTATAGTGCGTTGGTTGCGTTATTGCTGGGATTAAAATTTGCGTTTCAATTATATTGCGACACGGTGTTTTTTCCGTCACTCTTTGGCGTGTGGTTCATATATAGGTAATGCGATGATTTCAAAACCGCAATAATCTGGGATTTTATCATATCAGGACTAATACCTGATCTTCCTCGAGGAACAGTTATGGTGTACGTCACCCTAATTCATGTGGCGGGAGTCCAAGCTTTAAAGCAAAATTTACCTTTTGTTCTAATGCTTTAAGATGGAATTACAAAGGTTTCACCTTGTGTCCTATTTTTAATGGACATTACAATAGGCTAAGAGCATGTTTGGCTGAGTGGTTAATTTGGAGTGTTGGTAAATAAAATAACCCAATTCAAATAATCAATTGCCATTTTAACTAATCAAAATGGCAACTAAAAATTGCTCTAAAAAGGTAGGCATAAATGACTACAGGTGGAGAATGAATAGCCAAATTTGGAGAAAATATTACCACACCTAAATTGTCATTTAAATAATATATGATTGGATCGATTGCAACAAAATGGCTAGATTGCATCAAAATAAAATACATTAAATATTAAGATGACAGCTCATTTTAACCACTGGTCGGAGTGTACTATGATGGAAATTGGTATAAAATACATAATTAAGTGCCCTAATACTATTTGAGATACTTAAAATACATGATAATATGTTATTCACTGGAAAAGCTAAAGCAATAACCAAAATAGTTGCTGGATAGTTTTGGAACTCAAATTTCTAGTCTATCTAAAGAGAGTGCATAGCCAAATGTGCTGCCTAGCTAGCTCCTTGGCTTGCAATTAAAGTAACAAAAATGATAGGGATACACACCAAATGACACACTAAATGACACACAAGCTTTAAATGCATGTACCTTGTGCTATGTACGTGATGCACAGAAAAGTGTGAAAAATTCAAACAGCACAGGGTACATGCATTTAAAGCACAGTGTGTCGTTTGATGTGTCGTTTGGTGTGTATCTCTATCATTGTTGTTAAAGTAATATTTTGAACTGTATATGGTTGGAATGAATAAAAATAAGTAATGTTAAGTATACCTAAAATATACACTTAAAAAGAACACATGTTTACGTGAATTTCCTAAAATACTCCATGTATTTATATATTTGAAAACTATATATAGAGTATTTTAGGAGATCTACATCAACTTGTATTCTTTTTTGGTGTACCTAGCATTACTCAATAAAAAATGCATTCAGATTCTCAAAATTATAATAATCCGTTTGGAATGATATTTGCACAACACATTCTCATCAATGAGTATTACGCAATAAGTATTTTCATTTTCAACTTATTTATAAGATGAATTTTAAAACAAGTTTTGCGTCTTTTTTTTTTTTTTTTAATAAATAAAAAGAAATCTTACATTCTTCTGCTTTTAGGTGAAAATAATGTCCTTCCATACAGGGACATAAATTAGAGATTAATGGAACCTCATACTCCTTGACCTTCATATCAAATAAACTCTCACTTTATCATTCAATCTTCATCTCTACCATTCTTTTATCTTTTTTCTCTTTCAATATTTAAAATACATTTTAAAAAATAAAACATCTTCTTTAAATAAAAAAATTTAAAAAAAAAATTTTACTACGTCCATAGTAAGCGCAACGTTACTCCATTTTATTCCTTTCTTGCAACATTTGATGTTTACGAGTTTTTTTGAAAAATAGATGTGCTTTAATTACAAACTCTTCAAAATTTTCTTTTGATGTGATACAAAGTCGAAAAATTGCATCAAATGGGAAATTCTCACATCAGTCCTTTAAAATAGTAGGTGAGTAAAAGACTATTGGAGTACTCCAGCTAAATTGGTTAATAAATGTTGAAGATTATTTAGAGTAGCAATTATACTCATATATGACATGGACAAGACGGCGCAAGTTAAGACATGATTAGATAGAAGGGTAGCTAAAGTGCGCCATGGGAGCTCAAATAGACATGACAGCAATGAAATGTGTAACACATGTAACGTACAAAATAACTGGTTGGCAGCAACAACACCAGCCATCTGCCAACCAAGTGATGCGCGGGAAAGAGTGGCTTCTACCTCTGTCTGTCACCCCTCTCTCTCTCTCTCTCTCTAAATCTCCCTTTGATGTTTCAAAGTTCTCTCTCTGTGGAGGATTGAGGAAGAGAAAATTAAGAGTAATAACTTTCACTAGATCTACTAAATAGGTTATCTCTTTCCATGGTGACATTGTAGAGTCTGGCATTGTGAGTATTATTAATTTCAATAAACCCAGCAACATTACCCATGAAAGAAATAAACTAATAGTACTAAATTTTATTTCTAAAAGTTTTTTTTTTCTTCGGAGAAACGGTAAAAATTCTTCGGAAAAGTTGTTAGATTCTTAAGAAATACTAACACTTCTAAGAAATTAATTTATCGTATCATGTCTGACACACAGACACAACACTTGATGAATACCTTTCATAGAGTGTGGGTGTATAAATTTTTAAGATTCTGTCGTGTCGGTATATATGTATCTGTATCGTGTCCGGACTTCATAGGTTAGAACTCATGGCATTACAGGAAAATTAATCACTGGAAGAAAGAATAGATGCTTCAACATTTCCAATGTAGTTTAATTAATTAAACAATAAAACAGAAATATGAGGGGGAAAAAAAAATCAAATCATCATGCAAAATGCAACTCACAATTCTTTCTTTTCCACTAAAGTTACAACAAGTAACTAATGCAGATAACTACACACACACACATATATATATATATATATAGAGAGAGAGAGAGGAAAATGGGGGGGAGGGTACTCAACTTTCTGACCTGAGAGATTGACACAGAGCCTTAGGCTGGGGATCACTGGCACTATGAGGAGGGAGGTGAGAGGGGGGGCTCGGAGCTCAACCACCACCCCATTGGGTGATGTGAGCTATATTTGTTTGCCAGTAAATGAAATACTCCTATAGATACAGATACATATAGTATATGTTTAGCTTTGATAGGAGTGAATAAGATATCTTCTCGCAGAGATTCACACGGCGGCTCGGGACTCTCAATCATTTCCCACACTATCGCAGCCGTTTGGAAGGATAACCACGTCCTCATCATCATTACTATTATTACTGACGCCATTAATAACCACCACATCATCTTCACCTTGATATTGATATTGATCTTCTTTTTGTGGTATATTACCACCGTCCATCTCATCATGATCGTGATCAGCTGCTGCTTCTTCTTCTGAGTCCTTTGGACTGACGGCACCAGATGGAGTAGGAGATGACAGGCCAGCGCGTCCAACAATGGTAGTGGGTTCAGTAAGCAACCGCCCGTCTCGAGGTGGCGTGAACACCACCGGCATGTACTCTTCCGCCTCGCATGGGAATTTTGAGTTCTTGAAGTGCTCTTTCAATGCTTCCAATCCCTTCTCCATTTTCATATATATATATATATAGATATATTTTTTAAATCATAGGAGGAAGATAAACATATGTATGAGTGTGTATATATAAATGTAGAGAGAGAGAGAGAGGGAAATATATATAATATAATATACCTGTAACCTGGCATAGGTGACCTCACAGATCTTTCTGGAATTAAAGACCTCCCAGTTTTGAAGGTGAAAGGCCTTGTAGAGTCTCAATGTGGCCTGTGGGGAGGTCATATTCACAAACCCATATCCCACATTGCATTTGTTGCTGTGTTCAATTCAACAACACAAAACACATCCCCCAAAAAGAAAAAGAAAAAGAAAAAAAAACATTAGTTGAATTGGAAATAGAGCATTGAAATAATTATCATATGTTGTGGAATAAATATCAATCAAAATTTCAATTGGGTAAATTTAGAAATGGAAGAGTAGAAAATCACGTGAAATCAATGGGAAGGTATACGAAATCGTAGGAAGACAAGGGCTGATCATCGCCGTCGGCAAGCTGCTCGTTGCAGTGTATGCAGTGGTTGTCCAGCATGTTCAGCAGTAGCTTCTGACTGCACCCAACCCCAAACCCAAGTCAAATATCTTATCTACATATATTTATACTGAGGAGTATTATATTTTTGGCACTTAACATATAGTATAATATTATAGGAGTAATTTCCAAAATGCAAGGAATCAAAAAGACTAGAAAGAAAGAAAAAAAAATGAGACACACAAACCTGTACTTGTTGGGTATGTTCTTGATCATGACAGTGGTCCTAGAATCTCTGCAATTCGATTCCACAATCGCATCTTCGTTTATTAAAAAACGAGGATCATAATTCTTACCAGCTTGCCTCCCCCCTCCTTTGAATTGCCTACCCATCTTATTAGTCTGTTGCTGGTGCTGGTGCTGCTGCTGGTTCATATTTGTATTTTGAGTAGTACTCTTCTTTGTATTCTTCTTTGTAGTCCTATTACTCGTACTACTACTATTACTTACCTCACTACTTCCATTTCCAACTGTACCACCATCAATGCACAAAGAACCCATCGTACAAGCTTTTTGAGCTCCCCAATTATTTCCATTGGGTTTTCCTCCTTTACCAAAACTCGATTTCCTCAAATGGGTGTTTGAATTGTAATTGTAACAACGCGGTGGCACGGAGGTGGGTGATTGGCCGGCAAATTTAGGGGTCAATGGCGGCGGTGGTGAAACGTATCCTAAGTTTCTTGTACAGAAATTGGGTGTGGAATGAAATTTAAATTTTGAAAACCTCTTGCTATGTCCACCGGGGCGACTAAATTCGATGACGACATACTTGCCGTGAATTTCTTTTCCGTTCATCTCTAAAAGGGCTTTGGCTGCGTCTCTTACATCGTAAAACTCCACAAACCTTTGATGCCGTTTCAATGGCGTGTCTCTCAACTCCTTTACAGGACCTGAAAAAATATATTAAATAAAAAGAGTCAAAAATGAAATAATTAAGCATTCAGAATTTTATTTTATTTTTGATGGTTATAAACCAAGTCCCATGTACAAAAGGCCAAAAAAAAAAAAGTAAACGAAATTTAGATGACAAAATAGCATATAGAAAGTGGGATAGAGACCCATCAGATTGAACAAAAAACCTGAACATGTTGCCCCCCACAAAAGTTCTCTACAAATACATAAATGTACATACATATATATATATATATATACATGCGTGTGTATCTGTGTGTTTATGTCTCTCCAAAAAAAAAATTTAGATCTATATATCATTTGAAACTTAATTAAGACTAACAGAAGAGGTCGTAAGATTACACAATTAATGGGTTGTGTGTATTTTCTGTGTTTTATGTGTGTGTGTGTGCGCGCGCGCGCAGAAAAAAATTTATACCAAAAGCTTGAAAAACTTCTCTGAGGCTGCCGGTGGAGACTTCGGAGTCCAAATTGAAAATCACAAGCGTGCCTTGGTTGTTCCCGTCGGGGATACTGTGCATCGCCGGAACCATAAACTGGGCCCACACAGCACGGCCGGCTATGAGCCCAGGCGCGGGCACCGGCGCCGGCGGAACTAAATTCCTGGCCCCACAAGACAAATTCCGATGAGTCAACAAAGAGTCATAGTGCCGTCTAAGCCGACTCTGCTGCTGCATGTGTTGCTCTCGAATCTCCATCGCGGCCGCCTGCGCGTGTCTCAGATCATAGAAATGGACGGTCAGGATTCCATCGTACAGTCTCTCCATCTGCACCGCCCTCACGTCTCCGAAAATCTCCAGGTCCCTCCTCACCGTCGATTCGCTCACATCGGTGAGGACCGAGCTCAGGAGGAGCGTCCGAGACGGGGTCGTAGACGGCGGAGGCAGCGGAGGCAGAGAGTTGATTCCGGCAGGGGTTGGGTACGCCAGTGGTGGTGGTGGTGGGCTTGTGAACGTAGCATAAGGAGGACAGGGGTATGGATAGTAAATTTGGGGTTGAATTAAGGTCAAATGGTTGTTGATGTTGTACGGATTTCTTGGCCGAAACTCTTGTGCCCTAGGGTCTAAGTTTCCCGGAAACCTCACGTGACCGGTTTCTTCCATCGCTGCTTCTGCCGGAAAACCAGCGAAAAGAAAGGGAAAGTTGTTTTCCGTCGAGGTCAAAATACCGTCAAGCGCAGTGGACTGAATTAAGGGTTTGTCGCCGCCGGCTCTCGTTATTTTCCATCGCTTTTTAGCATTTCATATTCACTGTATAGCTCTTTGTCTCTGACCTTGCTCTCTCTCTCTCTCTCTCTCTCTCTCTCTAGTCTGGTCTGGTCTCTCTACAGATGTGGAAAGAATGCTAATAAAAATCCAAATAAGAGAGGAGCTTCCTTTTCCATTACTTCCTTTTTTCAATCCAAATTTGCAAAAAATGTAGGTACTTTATGTTCTGTCAAAGTATGAAAATGCCCTCGTGACCCATGAGAATTGAATTTTGAGAAATCCACTTCTTTTTTCATTTCTTTTCTTCTTTTTTTTTTTTCTTTTTTTTCTTTTAAAAAAAATTACAGTAATACGTCCTAAACCATGACTTATTTTTTACTAAAGTTGGTGTGTCATTTAGTGTGTCGTTTGGTGTGTATCTCTATCATTTTTGTTTTACTAATACCCTATAAATTTCAAAGTTTAACAAACTTACTTACCCTTTATTGTTGACAGAAAAACCTCTTCTTCAGGGGTGAGGTTGTTTATTTTGGACAGTTAAGAGGTTATGCTGTTCAGTTTTAAAATTTAAGTGTTTGGTGAAAAACAGTCATAGTTAGGGGTGGTGCTATAATTTAACAATTTTTTAAAAGAAAAATTCGATGGAACCCATCCCCTTTTTTGTCGGGTATTGTCGAATGGTAAATCATTCAGGCCTCACTGAAATATTCTCTGAACCTTGTGGATCGGGTAATAATGTATACAATAATGCGTTTTGACAATGTCATTACTCGCTTGTGTGCTGAAGTCCAAAAGGTACAACTCTATAACAGCGGAAGAATAGAACCTAGTGAGTTGTTTGGATTTTCAAAACCAAGCGTTTAAAGATGGTATATTTAGGGTGAAGCTAAATACACCACCCCACCCCAATCCCCACCCCAAGGGAGGATGTATTGGGGTGGGGGGATCCTCCTTGATTTTAAAAAAATTGTATATATATATATATATTTATATTTATATTTATATATACCCCAAAAAACTATACTTTTACACTCATGCCCCCATGAAATTTAGAAACTCCATATTTTCTTAGCTTTTGAGATTTGAAAAATTCTACATTACATCTAGAACGATGCATTCAATTTTTTAGTCTCAGTTTGAAATAGTAAGGTGTCATTTTGTTGTACCTTTAGTGCCAATCAGTATTAACTTTCATTATGCACTTTTTTATAATAAAAATGTGTCATCTAATGGTAATTTTTAAGTGTCATTTGTTAGTTACAACTTTATATATTGGGTAATAAAAGGTCTCAAAATACGCATTATAACTATGACATATGTATCATGCAATGATAAAAGATTTTTTGAGTTTTTGTAATAATCCTTGGGGTAAAAAGCATTTTGCTCTCCCTTAAACTATACACGTCTTTGCAATTTGGACTCTGAACTTTAAAACTTTGCAATGTCAACCCTTCCGAGTTGTAATTTAGACCATGAACTATCTACCAAGTTGCAATATGCATCTTCCGTCCAAAAACTGGATGAAAAAGTCTCACGTGGGCGGTACATGGTGTCACGCACGCAGTAGCAAAAATAGAGAAAATAAATTCATTTTTGAACTCGTAGGCTATCACAGTTGAAAGTCACCATATTGTCCACCAATAAAATATAATCATTAGAGTAATGATTCAAACCACGCATTGGAGTATCTAAGTTCGACATACAAAATCAGAGTTTAACACTAAACTATTACAAACCTTACGTATCTGCAGAAACATACGTAATTAAAGTATTACGACAACATACGTCGACTATAAACTTAACTTAATACAGAGTCTCTAAAAAACATAAACATAAACCATCTACAGCGAAGCTCCATGTCTTCAACTTGCGTAGTAGTCGTCTCTGGCATAGCCTCCATCATAGTAGGCTTCATCCTTATAGCCCCTAGTTGTGTACTACTCTCCTGTATACTCATAGCCTTGGCCAACTGGACGTAGAATATCCAACAACATAAAATGCCGTCAGCTACATTAGCTGAATGAATGCAAATACTAACAGAGCATCTATATAAGTATACATAAACAACATGGTTAAAGGATCATCTCATCATTCATATGTATGTATCAACCCACTATAACCGTTAACTGACACTATCCAAACCAATTTTTCATAACATGAACTCTTGGGTCCATATTTCGCACGTAGCTCTACCTCCCATAATTTCCTACCTCACATCTCAACCAAACCTTACTAACTTGGCACGTAGCCTATCGAACCTAACACGAAGTCCTAACTTTCTTTCCAAAGACGCCTTGACACATTCCGGCCAACATGCCCAGCCAATACGCCCGACACATTACGGTCAACACGCCCGATACATTACTATAACACCTGCATGCGTGTTGTTATATTTCATTACATTGTCATAGATGATAATATGATGTGTTGTGCATTTGTGGCACATGTGTGAGTGAGTTCTGACTCACCAGTCGATTTGGGTATCTGTGTAAGACAACCCATTGAGATTGTATAGATGAATGTTTTTGATGTAGTGACGTCTCTCCGAGATTAAGATGGTCATTGTGGAATACCTTAAATGTTTATCTAGAAAATAAATGTTTACATGTGTATTTCACTATCTGTATTATTATCTAGTTTAGAATATGTTTCTGCTTTAATTTTAGTATCCTAGTGAGGATGAATTAAAAAGCAACATAATTGGTAGGCCAATTAGTAATTTTGTAAAATCGTGTGAAATAATGTTTTAGCAACCAAACGGAACTTAGACGAAAACTTTTATAATTTTTAGTTTTCACTCGTGAGGCAATGAATTAGGCGTGTAAGAAGTTTCGGAGAATAATTACGAGTTTTGGGAACTCGTGGGGAGGTAAACACAATTACCGAGAGTTGTGCCTATATATAGAAAGTGATGAGAAATTTTAGTCACAAAACCTAAATCGACTTCTAGAGGAGGAGAGAGAAAAAGAAGATTTGGCTCCTTCGAGCTTGCGATGCATATATCCAGCGATCCGTTCGTGAGCCAAAATATTTTATCGAATATTTGAACTCCTTGACATAAGAGCTTCGTTTTGATATCCACTAGGGATTGTTTGGATATGTTTTCAAAAAACTCTTTTGCTAGAATTTTCCTAAAAAGTTGATGATTGGATTTTTGATCGATAAGAATTGTGCTAAACGGACTTCTGCACAATCTTTGTTCTTGGGTTTTCTTTGGATCAAATTTTTAGAGCGTTATTCAGAGGTGAGTGGTTCAACTATGTGTTTTGGAATGATTTCTTGACATGCATTCATGTTATGTATGAAAGCATGTTTTAGTTCATAGTTATATACTATGTAGTTCATATTGGGCAACTATATTGATTAGTAGGCTCAATAGCACAGTGAAATGTTTTGATTACGTCGAAAGCACAGTGAAATATGATTTGAGCATGTTTAGTTGGTATTTGGGTCAAAGGAGCACATGGTACCAAGCCATCATTGTGGAGCCATTATAGGCATAAGGTCGCACGTTTAAAGAAAAGAAATGTGGGTCTTACCTTTTCTCGTGGACTTATTGGTGAGGAGTCGCGAATTAGGAGAGTGGAACGTACACGTGAGACTCCAGAGACTAGTATGAAATGTAAAGATGTGAATGGGAGCATGTTTATCATTCATGTGCATCGTTGTTTTATTCACTAAGTGTTAGCTTAAACAAATCGAATATATGTGGTTATTCAAATAACCATTTCAAGTCTTAATGCCGGCGAGGAATCAGGAAAGTGAGATATATATAGGGGAAGAAAATGAATGTGGGGAGGGATATATATATAGGGTTTATCATTTACAGTGATGCTTCATAAAGAGAGTTTGGTTGCAATCTTATGCAGGGTGACAAGGTGATTGCATATGCATCGAGATAACTTAGACCATACGAGAACAACTATCCGACACATGATCTAGAACTGGCCACCGTGATTTTTGCATTGAAGATTTGGAGTCACTATCTGTACGGGGAGAAATGTGAGATATGTACGGTCCATACAGATCATAAGAGATTAAAGTACTTGTTTACATAATGAGATTTGAACCTGAGGCAAAGTAGATGACTAGAGTTGATGAAGGACTATGATTTGTCAATTCAGTATCATCCAGGCAATGTGAATATAGTCGCCGATACTCTTAGTCGTAAAGCACCAACCAACATAGCTTCATATTTGACTTCTCAGAGAGAATTAATTCGAGATATAGAGAATTTGGAACTTAAAGTGATTCCAAGGATTTGAAGTGGCTTGATGTCGACGATTGTGGCACAACCATTATTGATTCACGAGATTGTGGAGAAACAACTTCAAGACGTGGCTTTGAAGAAGATTTGTAATGAGATTCCAATGGGTAAGCAAATGGGATTCACTTTTGAGAATAATGTTTTGTGATTGAGGGGGTAGAATCTGTGTACCTAATACGAAGTACACCGTCATCCGAGAAGCACCAAAATGTATAGAGACTTGAGACATGTTTATTGGTGGCTAGGAATGAAGAGAGAAATAGAATGCTACGTTTCACGTTGTACAAGTTATCAACAAGTAAAGGCCCAGCGCTAGGTACTTTTCATGATGTTACAACCATTACCGATAGCCGAATGGAAGTGGGAACACATTACAATGGATAGGATTGTTACAACCATTACCGATAGCTGAATGAAAATGGGAACACATTATAATGGACTTTGTTAGTAGGTTTTCGAGGTCTAAGAAATCGAATACTATTAGTTGGGTGATCGTTGACCGTTTGACGAAGCGGCCACACTTCCTACCACTTCGAATGACTAAGACGAAGACTTTAGCTAAGTTGTATATTCGCGAAATGTAAGACTACATGGTATTCCAGTTTTTATTATTTCAGATAGAGATAGTAGTTTTACATCGAAGTTTGAGAGGGCCTTGCAAGAAGCAATAGGTACCAAATTGCATTTCAGTACCGCTTTTCATCCTCAGACTAATGGTCAATCGGAAAGAGTAATCCAGATTTTAGAAGGCATGCTTCATTTATGTGTACTTGATTTTCCGGGTGATTGGGAAGACCACTTGTCGTTGATTGCGTTTGCATATGACAATAGTTTTCAATCGAGTATTGGGATGGCTCCTTATAAAGCTTTGTATGGTTGTGTATGTCGTTCACCAATTAGTTGGACAGAAGTCAGAGAAAGGATGATTGAAGGGCCAAAAATTGTACAAGAGACGACGGACAAGATAAAGGTAATTCGACAACGATTACTGACAACTCAAACTAGGTATAAGAGTTATGCCGACAAGCATAAACGACTGTTGGAATTTGACGTGAGCGATTTGGTTTACTTGAAGGTGTCACCTTCAAAGGGGATTACTAGATTTGGGAGATACGGGAAACTCAATACAAGGTATGTAGGGCCTTTTTAAATTATTAGGAGAGTTGCACCCGTGGCGTATCGATTGAATTTGCCAAGTGAGTATGCTCAAGTTCATAAAGTATTTCATGTGTCATTACTACAGAAACAATTGACAAAAGATAGAGATCAAGTGATGACTCCGACGCCGAATGAAATTCAGGGTGATTTAACGTATGTTGCATATCTGATAGAGATATTGGATCAGAAGGATCAAGTTTTACGAAACAAGGTGATATCGAAGGTGAAAGTGTTATGGCGTAGCCAAACAACGGAAGAAATGGCGTGGAAAATAGAAAATGAGATGCGTACTCAGTATCCGCACATTTTCGATACATGAGGTACAAGTTTGGGATAAACTTCTTTTAAGGGTGAGAGAATTAGAACACCAGCACGCATGTTGTTGCATTTCATTACATTGTCATGCATGATAATGTGATGTATTGTGCATTTATGGCACATATGTGAGTGAGTTGTGACTCACGAGTCGATTTGGGTGTCTGTGTAAGAGAACCCATTGAGACGGTATTGTCATACCCGTTCCAGAATTTGCATACATTTTTAACAAACATCTATGGTATCATGTGAAATTATTAATGTTTATTAATAATTTGAGGTGGAGTTGACTGTGAGTCAACGGTGAGGTGTCAGTGAAGACACAGGGATGTGGTAATTCATAATACATTGGCATGGTTAAATGACATTTATATGATTTGGATGTTATTTGACTTTATCTGTTATTTTGTGAAAAGTAACTTTACCTGTGTAGAGTAATTTCTGCTAGTTTTGATATTATTCTAGGTTATTTTGAACATTGTGGTGAGAACGTGAGCGATATGTTGCATTAAAGGTAGGTTATCTAAAGATTCCACGGAATTTAGTTTTCGGACGTAATTTTGGACCCAAACAGAACTTAGTTGAAAACTTTTATAATTTTTAGTTTTCACTCGTGAAGTCATAAAACGGACATGTACGACGTTCGGAGAATAATTAGGAGTTTTGAAAACTAGTGGGGAGGTAGACATAATTTATGAAAATTATGGCTATATATAGTAAGGATGGGATTTTCATTAGTTGCAAAACCTTCTAAATATTTCCTAGAGGAGAGAGAAAAAGAGATTTGGTGGCTACAAGTTTCCCGACGCCGATCGACGACCTTTCGTCTGTCAGTTTTTCTTCAGATTCTAGATTTGGATTCCTCGAGGTAAGAGCTTCATTTTGATACCTCTTAGGCCTCGTTTGGCTAATTTTTTCTGAAAATCTAATTTCTAGGATTTTGGGAAAAACACAGTAAAACTTGTAGGAATCACTTGAAATATGAGATCCGACGTTTAATCGAGCCTCTTATTCATCCTTCAAAGTTAGGAAAAAATCGCATGAGGTATGAATTCTAAACCTATGCATATATGGAATTTGAATGTTTTGAAAATCGAGTTGATATTTTGGACTCGGGCAAAATTCATGTGTTAATTATGGTCGTTAAAGTCATGTATAACTGTTTATGTGAACATGCTATGTGTTTACTTGGGTCAAAGGGGAGTTTGGTGCAAATTCATCCGGGTGCAAGCTCCACGAAGTTTGAGGATTGTAACATTGTTTGTGTGGTGTCTGGTATGGAGGAAGGCCCAACCAGTGTACGGGGTGCGTGGAAGAGGTGTACCTTCTACAACATCAGTTTCATTACCGGATGAATGCGTACCACTCACCCTAGAGACTATTTTGATGTGTTTTAGATGTTTTAAGCATGGATTGTCATATAAGCATATGTTTAGAATTGTACACTCAGCATATAGCTGTGCAGTGGAGACTTACTCCATTGTAGGTGAAAAGAATAAAGGAAAAAAGAAGCGAGAAAAGTAAAGCTGATGGGAATGTCGGGGGTCCTCTTGTCTATGTTTTTGCTCCCCATTCCAATCGTTGCATTAGGGAGTTTTTCGGGTAGTTGGAACTTTGTAGTTGAATTGGAAGGATTGGAAGGGTTGTGTAACATTGTAATATGTACTTAAACTTCTTATAGTTAGTTTGAATTCCTCCGAACTCCTAAGTTCGTGTTTTGTAAACTTAACTTATCAAATTCAGATTTTGGAGGAATGTAATAGTGCTTTGTGTTTTAATCCAAACAAGCCTCAACTTTTTCCGTTATTGTTTCTTTCCATGGATTAGTGGGGTGTAATTATGCTTTTGGAATCTTGTTATAACTTATGAAGTTTGAAACTTTGGAAGTGTTGCAAAGTGAAGTTTGTTTGACACCTTAACAAATTCTGCAGCTTTGGGCAGAATTCTGCTAAAGGGTCATTCGACCGGTTGAAATGCCTCTTGCAAGAAATCTTTTCTTCCCCTTTCGGAAATAATTTAAATGTTTTGATTGGTTCTTAGGGTACATTTGGGACTCCTTTTAATATAAATTCATCTGGTTCGAAATATAATAACATTTTCAATTTTATATGGATTTTACAACGCGGAAGATATCGTTTCCTAAAGTTTTAATTATTCCAAGTTGTTTTAAAATTCTTTTCCGCTGCAGTTTAGTTATTTAATGGTTGATTGAGCCTTGGTGGCATGCTACGTGTCCTATTTTCACACGTAGTGGGATGGGTCATAACAGGGATAGATAAAGTGTTTTGATGTTGTGACGTCTCTTCAAGATTGAGATGGTCATTGTGGAATACCTTAAATGTTTATCTGAAAATAAATGTTTACCTGTGTATTTTAGTATAACACCTGCGTCTCCCATAATTTCCTACCTCACATCTCAACCAAACCTTACTAACTTGGCACGTAGCCTATCGAACCTAACACGAAGTCCTAACTTTCTTTCCAAAGACGCCTTGACACATTCCGGCCAACATGCCCAGCCAATACGCCCGACACATTACGGTCAACACGCCCGATACATTACTATAACACCTGCATGCGTGTTGTTATATTTCATTACATTGTCATAGATGATAATATGATGTGTTGTGCATTTGTGGCACATGTGTGAGTGAGTTCTGACTCACCAGTCGATTTGGGTATCTGTGTAAGACAACCCATTGAGATTGTATAGATGAATGTTTTTGATGTAGTGACGTCTCTCCGAGATTAAGATGGTCATTGTGGAATACCTTAAATGTTTATCTAGAAAATAAATGTTTACATGTGTATTTCACTATCTGTATTATTATCTAGTTTAGAATATGTTTCTGCTTTAATTTTAGTATCCTAGTGAGGATGAATTAAAAAGCAACATAATTGGTAGGCCAATTAGTAATTTTGTAAAATCGTGTGAAATAATGTTTTAGCAACCAAACGGAACTTAGACGAAAACTTTTATAATTTTTAGTTTTCACTCGTGAGGCAATGAATTAGGCGTGTAAGAAGTTTCGGAGAATAATTACGAGTTTTGGGAACTCGTGGGGAGGTAAACACAATTACCGAGAGTTGTGCCTATATATAGAAAGTGATGAGAAATTTTAGTCACAAAACCTAAATCGACTTCTAGAGGAGGAGAGAGAAAAAGAAGATTTGGCTCCTTCGAGCTTGCGATGCATATATCCAGCGATCCGTTCGTGAGCCAAAATATTTTATCGAATATTTGAACTCCTTGACATAAGAGCTTCGTTTTGATATCCACTAGGGATTGTTTGGATATGTTTTCAAAAAACTCTTTTGCTAGAATTTTCCTAAAAAGTTGATGATTGGATTTTTGATCGATAAGAATTGTGCTAAACGGACTTCTGCACAATCTTTGTTCTTGGGTTTTCTTTGGATCAAATTTTTAGAGCGTTATTCAGAGGTGAGTGGTTCAACTATGTGTTTTGGAATGATTTCTTGACATGCATTCATGTTATGTATGAAAGCATGTTTTAGTTCATAGTTATATACTATGTAGTTCATATTGGGCAACTATATTGATTAGTAGGCTCAATAGCACAGTGAAATGTTTTGATTACGTCGAAAGCACAGTGAAATATGATTTGAGCATGTTTAGTTGGTATTTGGGTCAAAGGAGCACATGGTACCAAGCCATCATTGTGGAGCCATTATAGGCATAAGGTCGCACGTTTAAAGAAAAGAAATGTGGGTCTTACCTTTTCTCGTGGACTTATTGGTGAGGAGTCGCGAATTAGGAGAGTGGAACGTACACGTGAGACTCCAGAGACTAGTATGAAATGTAAAGATGTGAATGGGAGCATGTTTATCATTCATGTGCATCGTTGTTTTATTCACTAAGTGTTAGCTTAAACATATCTAGTTTGGAATATGTTTCTGCTGTTAATTTTAGTATCCTGGTGAGGACGAATTAACACGCTACATAATTGGTAGGCCAATTAGTATTTTTGTAAAATCGTGTGAAATCACGTTTTAGCAACCAAACGGAACTTAGACGAAAACTTTTATAATTTTTAGTTTTCACTCGTGATGCAATGAATTAGACGTGTAAGAAGTTTCGGAGAATAATTAGAAGTTTTGGGAACTCGCAGGGAGATAAACATAATTACTGAGAGTTGTGTCTATATATAAAAAGAGATGAGATATTTTAGTTACAAAACTTAAATTGACATCTAGAGGAGGAGAGAGAAAAATGAGATTTGGTTCTTTCGAGCTTGCGACGTATATATCCGGCGATCCGTTCGTGAGCCAAAATATTTTATCGGATATTCGAACTCCTTGAGGTAAGAGCTTCGTTTTGATACCCACTAGGGTTTGTTTAGATAAGTTTTCCGAACATTCTTTTTCTAGAATTTTCCTAAGAAGCTGATGATTGGATTTTTGATCAATAGGAATTGTGCTAGACAGATTTTTGCACAATCTTTGTGCATGGGTTTTCTTTGGATCGAATTTTTAGGGCGTTATTCAGATGTGAGTGATTCAACTATGTGTTTTGGAATGATTTTTTTGACATGTATTCATGTTTTTGTATGAAAGCATGTGTTAGTTCATAGATATATATTGTGTAGTTCATAATGGGCAACTATATTGATAAGTAGGCTCAATAGCACGGTGATATATTTTGATTATGTCGAAAGCATGGTGAAATGTGATTTGAGCATGTTTGGTTGGTATTTGAGTCAAAGGAGCGTGTGGTATCAAGCCATCGTTGTGGAGTCATTATAGGCATAAGATCGCACGTTTGAAGAAAAGAAATGTGGGTCTTACCTTTACGCGTGGACTTATTGGCGAGGAGTCGCAGATTGGGAGAGTGGAACGTACACATGAGACTCTAGAGACTAATATGAAATGTAGAGATATGAATGCGAGCATGCTTATCATTCATGTGTGTCGTTGTTTTATTCACTAAGCATTAGCTGAAATAAATTGAATATGTGTGGTTATTCAAATAACCATTTCAGGTGTTAATGTCAGTGAGAAATCGGGAAAGTGATATATATAGGGGAAGAAAATGAATGTGAGTAGGGATATATATAGGGGAAGAGAATGAATGAGAGCCATGGGAAATAATCTTGACGTTCAAGTTCTATCACGTTCGATCGATCGAAATGTGTTCGATCAATTGAAAGTGAGTCCACGTATGGATTCAGGTCGTCAGCTTTTCAAGCGATCTAAGTTGGTTCGATCGATTAAGGAAACAAAAGTTCGATCACTTGAAGTAAGTTCGATCGATTGAAAAGAGAATTTCTCAATCGCTTGAGTCGACTTCAATCGATTGAAAATGGTATTAAAGGAAAGGTAAAGACAAGCATACTGAATCTTATTTATATTAAAAATAATATAAAAGTACAAAAATATAATAAAAATAGCGGGTATTATACCTGATTACTTTAGACGGCATATTTGACATTTACATTAAAAGATAAAAAATTTACAAGCAAAGGTGATGTATTTAATAAGAAATATAGTGTATTTAGCCCACCCTAAATTTGTTGTGCCTGAGTGTTTATACTCCCATTCTCATTTTGTGTGTTGATTCTGTACTAAGTCTAAATTTTATTTTGATTTTTTTCGACTCAGATATTTAGTCCAAAGCTCTAATGCTATGAATACATCTTATATGGTTTTGGTTTTGTTTCCACTCGAGACTTTAGACCTTTAATGGTTACAGCTTCGTAAAGAAATAAAACTGTTTCCAGAAACACCCCTCCCTCTAATGAAGCTTTGAAAGGAAAAAGCATGTAAATATAAGAGAGAGGGGCCACAGAGGACATAAAGACTAATGATGCTACTTTCATATCTATTTTACATTCAAAAACTCATTTATTTATAATAACTCTTAAGTAGCACTGTGGTGCCCATTATCATTGTGAGGTCTGTCATAAATGATTGTGAGTGGATGTAAAATTTTGGGTTTGAAATAAGTGTGGGTGTAGCATTATTCGATCATAAATTAAGTGGGTGTGCATAGACATAGTTCGATTTTATACAAATTGTTTTTAATCTAATTATAAAGCGATGAATGTAAAAGTGGCACAACAATGTTTGTTAGCATGTTCTATAAACTGTTCAAAAGAGAGATTAAACGATTTATTAAGGGACTAGCCTTCCAGAAACTATTTTTGTGATTTGCAAATGGGTAATACTTGGGACACACTTAAATACACAATTTTTGGGACACAACTGAATAGATGTGTCTATCTCTCTCCTGTGTAGCTGTAGGGTCTAGTGACATCACAGGGGAGATATAGACACATCTCCTGAGTTGTGTCCCAAAAATTGTATCTTTGAGTGTGTCCCAATCTTTAGACTTCGCAAAAATAGTAGTCCATTACCAAAGTTGGTGCTGGCATAGTGGCATGGCATTCATGTAAATGAATAAGAGTGCAATTTTGCTCACCTCAAAATTATTCATCATTTGTTCATCATTTTTTTTCATTGGCTAATGCAGTGGGGTCCAATACCTTGACACCATTAATTAATTAGAAATTTGGTATTAAATACCAAATTAGGAGAAATATTTGGTTATAAGACACAAGAAAAAAATATTTGGGGACAAGGATATATTTGGTGAAAGTTGTTGGGGATAAACTCAACTACTTCTAGTTTAGACCAATATACCCCTTTGATTCATTTTCAGTTAGAGAGAGAGAGAGAGAGAGAGAGAGAGAGAGAGGTGATCGCAGCTCCGGCGACCTTCATCGCACCTCCGGCCACCTCCATCGCACCTTCGGTCACTTTCATGGCGCCTCCATCCAGCACTATCGCAGCTCCGACCACTATTTTTTTTGCAAACTACACCATCTCTGGTTTGGATCTACCACCACTATGACCTCCTCTGTCTCTCTCATTTTGGTCGAACTTCACCACCACAATCACAAACCAGATAGCGGTCGCACAACCAGATCTGGTGAGTATTTGTCTCCTCCAAGCACTAGCAAATCTACTTCCACAACGAACACCACAAGCAGATGGACGACCACAAGCTAATGCCACAAGAATTTTCACGGGTAGATCCGGCCACCACCGTACCAATCCACCACAGACCTGTCATAGATTCTTCGCTGGGATGATGTAGAGTGTGGTGTTTTTTTTTTTTTTTTTTTTAAACACATTTTTTTGAGAAATTTATCAAAAAAAAAAAAAGTCAGTGAAGTTATTGAACATTTTCCGGATTTTGATATTAACTATCATACTTTGATAGATCTTGTTGAGTAGGTTGTAAGAATATAAATTTTATGCAAAAAAAACTTGCAGATCAATATGAATGCTCAAATTTGTAAAACTTTTTGGAATGTTTGTTAGAACACTCTTTTTTTTTTTGTGAAATTTCACAACATTTTTTTTATTTTGAAAATTTCACAAATTTTTTGTGTTGGTATGAGAAATTAAATTTCAAAAACTTATTTTGTGATCATTTCATGTTAATGTGTGGTTTGGTTGGGTAGAGATCGATCTGGTGACGTCGTAGTGGTGGTCGGTAGAGGTATGGTGTGGCAGTGGTGGTTTCGTGAAATTTCACGAACTCTGTGAAATTTCACAACTTTTTGTTGATAAATTTCACAACTTTTTTTTAAAATTTCACAACTTTTTTCGGTGATATGATCAATTATCTTCCAGAAGCTTGTTTTATGATTATTTTTATGTTGCTGTGGTGGTTTGGTTGTGAAGAGATGAGAGAGGTCTGGTATAGCCTTGGTGGTGAACGGCAAAGGTCCGGTGCATGTGGTAGTGGTGGTGGTGGTCGCTGGGGGTTTGGTGTGGTGGGGGTGGTGCTCGCCGGAGATCAGACAAGCTCAGGCGAGGTCGCCGGAGCTCAGGCGATGTCATGGTAATGGTCGCCGGAGCTCAGGCGAGGTCGCCGGAGGTACAAAAACTTTAAAACTGTTTGTGTTGAGCAATGTTAGGGGTAGTTTTGTCAAAAGAGCAAAGAATGGACCTAATTCTAAAAACTTTTCCTACTTATATAAACCACTATATTTTCTGTAATTTAGATTTATCACTAATTGCCCCTTAATTAATTCTCATTTAATATTGGACCCCTCTCATTAGTCAATGAGAAAGGTGGGTGAGCAATTTTAGAGTGAGCAAAAATGTAACAAATAAACAGGTCGAGTTATGTATGGACGAGACTAGAATTGCACTTCGAACTGAATTTACTGGCGTGGGTCTACCAAAAATACAGGTCTTAATCGGAAGTTCGGACGAGTGTCACTGAGGGGGGGGGGGAAATCTAAGTTTTTTTAAAAAATATTTTCGATGGAGTTTCTAAATTACAAAAAAAAAAAAAAAAAAAGCGATTTTGCTATGTTTTTCTAGTCATTTGAAGAGTTGCGAGGTATGATATTTGTAATCTTTGTTGCTTATAGTGGATTTATTGTAATCTTTAGCATGGGTTGGATTACAATTAAAGTAACAACCTGGATATTTACATGGACCATTTTGTAAAAATTTTAATTTAGAGGCATTAATGTATAAAATAATTTTATTTGTAAAGGCCATATAATATCTGTAAATGTAAATAATAAAAAGATTTATAATTTTATAGACAAAATTACAATTTTGAAGGGGCCATGCCCCAGCAGTTCCTCTCGGCTCTCGCTTCGCCCTTGGGTGAATGGTTTTGTTCTTACTTTAGTCAGTAAAACACACTAAGGCCATTAAAATAAGAAACAAAAGAGAAACAATGCAAAATTTTAATTGTCAATTTTGAAAATAGTAAGAAATTGTTGAAAGTATTGTTTCAACGTAATTTTTTTTTCAGAAAATATTTTCACATTCAAATTATATGTAAAAATATAACAGAGCATAAAGGTTGTTAGATAGGCTGTTTCTCAGTATAGCAGTAGAACTCATGTGTTTGAAATTCTCTGTTTATTAATTAGGATGAGGATACAAGTTTACTAAAAAAAAAAAAAAATTACCTTGGCATCAAATAAAAGGAAAATTGCGTTGTCAAAGGTATTGTCCTATTTTGTGGTAATGTGCCACATTAATCTGAAGTATCTAAGCAGTACACGAGGCCTTTTCACTCACTCACTTACCGATTATACTATGGTGGTTCCGCTTAAAATGGTATTGGAAATCGGAGAAAGTTCACTATGACATTTATTTTTATGGAAAATGTTAAGTATGCTAGATTTATATTTATTTAAATTGTTCACTTGTTAATGATTTAATGACAATTTTGGAATTAAATCTAAATTTATGTTCTTTTATTTTGTAATTAATGAACAGTTTTTGTCACAACCCATCCCACTAACGTGGCACGCCAACAATGCTGGACCAACTCAATTATAACATCAAAACAGCAGAATACATAATTAGAAATTGTAATTTCAAAGTTATAAAAAGTTTTCCCCCTTTGCAAACACTTAAAGAAATAATTCATTTTGGAAACAGTGACCCAGTTAACTGTGGCGAGGACCCAGCTGACTGCTCCGCCAATTACAGAGAACATGAAAAATTCAGCAGCCCAATCCAGTTGACTGCTTCCAACCTCTGGTCGACTAGAGGAACGAACTTCCAGTCGACTGACAATTGTCCGGTCAACTGGATGAGCTCGAGCACAAAGTCTCATTTTTAAAACACTTTCCAGTCGACTGTTTTTAAACTAGTCAACCGATTCTTTCGAAAACAGAAAGAGATATTTTGTCCAAAAAGGCATCCAGTCGACTGGACTCTGAACCGGTCAACTGTTTTTTCCAAATTCAGCAGCAGAATCTCCAAATCTAAGGTTGTCCAAACTCAATCAAGGATTAAATACACCTACCAAACGTATTCTGAAATAGCCTTAACTGTAGTACAACCTTACCAAAACATAATTACAAGCGTTTTACTACAAATTATAGTACTACGAAGCCATTCCGGGATTTCCACGTTAAACAAAACATAGTTCTAATTCCTTAGAACAAATATTACTCCGTACAACACTATAATAGAATAGACAAAAATATATACAAAGACACTCACGTCGTCCCATCAGCCTCACTCTTCTCGCTTCTTCTTATCACCTACAATGGAATAAGTCTCCACTGCTCAGTCATATACTGAGTGCACAATTCTAAACATAAGCATATATGGCAATTCATGCTTTAACATCAACACTCATATAGACTAATCTCTAGGGAGAGAGATGCACATTCATCCGATAATGGAATAATGAAACCGATGCCGTGGAGGGCCTTCTCCCAACCACTCATCCAAGTGTTTTGGCAAGGCCTTCTCCCAAACCATGCATGCCCTGGCAGGGCCTTCTCCCAAACCATGCACTGTAGTCGTCGCTTCAATACCTTTAAAACATCGAGAGGCTTACCCCCAGCATGAATTTGTACCAAACTCCTATTTATCCCACATAATCACTTAGCAGACTCACATAATCATCTCAACATGTTTTTCATACGTATTCGCGTTAAAATAAACGGGCCTAAATTAACACATGAGTTTTGTCCGGATCACAATTTCATACATGATATCTAAAACATCCAAAATTCCTTATATAACATAAGTCAAGAATTCATACCTTGTGCAACTGTTTTATAATTTTAGGAAAAGTACTAGAAGTCTGATTCGATGAATCCCTGATTACAAGCGATTCCTACAAGTATTGACATATTTTTCCCAAAATTTTAAAATTAGGATTTTTGTAAAACTTAGCCAAACATGGCCTAAGAGTTATCAAAATGAAGGTCTTACCTCGAAAAGTCCGAATATGAACTTTGGAGAAATGCTGACGACCGAAAGTTCGTCGTTCGGCATTGCAAATTCTAGAGATACAATCTCCCTTTTCTCTTTCCTCTTTCTCTCTCTTTGGTATGAGATATTTTGAAAATATCTCAACCTCCTTCTATATATAATCAAAGTTTTTTGAAATTGCGTTTAACTTTCACGATTTTCTAATCTTCCAATTATTCCCCAAAACCTCTTAAACGTCTAAGTTATTACTTCACGCATGCAAATCACTAAATCATAAAAGTTTTCATCTCAGTTTTATTTAGGCACGTAATTACCTTCCGAAAACAATTTTTGTGAAATTTTTAGATAACCTACTTTTTATGCAACGTATTATATTGGTTATCATCAAACCTCCACAGTAATCAAAATCATGATCTAAACTATCAGTAAACATACGAAACAGGTATGTTTACTATTCATAGACACCAGCTAGAGTCAAATAACATTTAATCACATAAATGTCATCTAATGAGTCAATGCCTCATGCATTACTGGACTTTTGTGTCTTCACATGACACTTTCCGTTGACCTACAGTCAACCACTTTCACAATTATCAAATAACATTGATAGTTCTCAACAAAACCAATTACTCTCTCCGTTCCAAAAGAAGTGTCCACCTTTCCATTTTTTTATGTTCCAAAATAAGTGTCCACTTTAAAAGTCAACTACATTTTTAATATAAACTACCTATAACACCCTCACAATAAAGACAAGCATCATTTCCTAGGAGAGTGAAAAATGGGAAATGAGTAAGAAAGTCAATGTCACATCAAGGTAAAATAGAAAAGTGGAAATATGAAGGACAAAAGAAATAAACATAATACATATTTCTTAAACAATGTGAAAATTGATAGTGAACACTTATTTTGGAACAGAGGGAGCATGATTTAAAAGGAATGTATTTTCCGAGACGGGCGTGACAACTCTCCCCTCCATAAAGAAAGTTTGTCCCTAAACTTATACCATCTCTTCCGGTAAAAGCTTCTCACGTTTGTCTCATCACAAACCACACATGTTTACTGAGATATTACAATCTGACTAGGAAAATAAATCTTAAAGCTCTGAAGGAAAATAAATCCTCAGAGCCCCCATCTTAATCCGATTGGAGATTCATACCGAATCCTAGTAATAGATCGAAGCATCTCGATAAGCAAGGACATCAATACCTACGTAGAACAAACTCAATAGTCAAACCTGACATCAAATCACATCATGACATCACAACGTCAACCCATATATTCTTCTTCATACTTGTCACATATACTTTCCAAAACCCAAAGGTTTTATCTCAATCACCCAAAACAAAGGAAATAACATATCTCCCACTCACCCTTCTTTCCTTTGACTAATAGATGTTTACAACATGTCTCAAACTAGTAAACCACCATACCCGATTCTTTATCTCAAAGTGAACCAAAATTGAGTACTAATATATGTACATACCCCGTCAGTAAGCCAATGCTTCAACCAACCGCCCGATAATCTCTAGATTTAATCCTTTATCTTGTTAATAGTGAAATACTTGTAGAACGATTACACGTTTCAACTACTTTCACTTCTTATCAAACTTCAATCCTTCTTTTCTAAGGAATCCATAACGGCAACATCAGTTTATATAAACATCACTTAGTCGCTAGTGCTTTGCACTAGTACTCTCTTCTGCCTTTAATAATTCTTATCATTCCATTTCAGTTTAGTCAACCTCGTGCTATACTTCTAAGCATACATGCCTTGTAAGGTATCATTCAGATTCTCAATTGAAAATTTCATACTACTCCACTTCTTTAAGATCACATAATGCCTAAATTATCTGTGGTGAGATCAAACACACTTGTCATTTATTAATCTATAGTTTGTACTCGAACTACGCTCGACGTAGAAGATTGTAACCAACAATTTTGATTTAAAACTTTCATCAAAGTCAAATACATTATTCCCTTTTATGTTTTACAACAAACTATTTGAAATCTTACACAATACTTCATTTCTTTTTCCACCCCACTACCCCAATATCCATCATAATGAATAACATTGTTAATCAAAGTTGACTTAGTCAATCATACATGTACCACAGAGTTCATCAAAACGTATTCCCATGCTCATAAAATACCTTATTCTTATCTCAAAACTTTGACCACTGACAATTCATTCGATTCCCATAGTGTACACACACCCTGAGTTAATTACTTTTCTATCGGATATCTCAACTGCAATGTAATCCATTTTTATCTCATACCTTACTCGTCTACTATCCTTTAGTCTATCAATTTAGGTAGGTCTACTACCATTTACGTAGTTATACGACTCCATAAGTCTCTGGTGTTTCACTTTTACCCTTACACAAGCCTATATCAATCATACTCATGTATTTTAACTCTTATTGAGAGCGTATACTTTTGTATGACATCGCAAGGGACCATACCTTATTCACCAATTTAATATTTCATAGCTCTAGTCAGCCTGGCTTAACTCCAATTCAGATTCTCTAATCCTTTACCTTTGCTATTCGAATCTCAAATCCACTGTTCGCGAATAACCTGATACACAAGCATTCGTACTATTCCCGTAAACCATATAAAGATAACATGGTATTTAAGTCTTCCCATAAGATACTATAGTCTCTCTATATCTGATAATTCCTTATCAACTTTCAATTTACGTACCTTTCATAACAAAATCTCAATGTCACTCTATTCTCACCCAAGTTACTAATGTCACCCGATTCATAGTTGTTATCTTTCAACTACTTCATACTTTACGAATCTCATCAAGGTCTTGAACATTTAAAACTTCAAATCATTCATAATCTCGGGTAATTCCAATACTTAATCGAAATCGAATTCCCTTCGGAACAATACTCATGACAACTCCTTTAATGTCATAACTTCCAACTTACCAAATTCAGGTGCACAAAACTACACCAACTCTTTACTTTAGGAATTCTGAATTCACAAGTTATTCACACAGAACCCACTCGTTCAATAGACATCGATGTATCCCCAGCACTAAGCATACCATATCCTTCCACCGTACCCCGACTTCCAAAGTTCACTTGATACCTCCTTGTATATAACTATTACTACTTTTCCTTATTCAAACAAAAGTTATGTTTTAAAATATTTTAAACATTTTAAAATTTACTTGGGGATGAAACCCGATATTCTCAAAACCCTCCAATTGATATGGTATTCCATTGGATCCACCATTATCCTCTAACCGCTTTACATTCCTACTATCATATCTGATAATGTGCTCAATGTAATACAAAGTCTTCACCTCATTCTAACCGTTCATGTTCGCTTACTCATCAAGGCTTTATCTTCCTAATTTATATTTTCACCTCTCTAACTTGACTTACCCAAAGTCTTTTTACTCCTCTATCCATTTCCACAGCTATTCGTGTTCGGTACCATAATGCTTATCGTATTCCAACTTCCCGTTGACAACAACTCGCTTCCATTACTCAATGACATTTCAAAAGCATAAAAGATTTTCATTTTATTTTGAAATACGTTCAAATTCAGGTTCAAGGTTATCCACACTATAAATCTCTGTAGTAACAACTCTCTCCACAGAATCCTCTATCGAGAACTGCTTATCTTTATAATATCTAAATATCAATTTGATTCTCCTGAACTGCTATCACTTTTGATCAATCACGTTTATCTTTTACCCCCAAGTCCTATATTCTTAATTCCTTTATTCTATTTCTTTTGACAACCAACCTCCAACACCCCAAAGAAATCTTACTGCTATTCATTTCCATCCAATTCTCTTCCATCAAGGAATTCTACCATTTCTTCTCCGACCTATGTCATCCTTCAATATTATTCGTTACTCTTAATCCTTATCATTACATTCACGAGTGTATGACCAACCCGTATAAACACTACTCTAGGATTTTACCATTAACCACGCTTCTACTAACTGTAGCTTTAAGCTATTCAAGTATACTTTATCATTTCCATTCTTGACCCCTCGTCTTAGCTTAATCCTTAAATCCCAACATTTCCACTTATACAATCAATCGATAGCATCCGCTACTAATCCTCCTATCATATCTAAATCCACTATGGTACCACAATCACCCAAAGCCAAGTTTAGTGGAAAGATTCCTTAACAACCATGACACTCACAACCCGTTGAGATATTCTTCAACCCCAATACATATCATAAGATAGGTTGAGAGATTCCTCAACCATCCAACACATACCATAAGATAGGTTAAGAGATTCCTCAACTATCCAATCATCTTAATACCGTACAATAAATTGAAAGATTCTTTAACTAACCCGACATACACTGTATATACCATAAGGTAACCCCATACGATCATACCGTAAGTTAGCACCGTAAGATAAGGTGAGAGATTCCTCACCTTCCCCCTACACGAGTAATACATACTGCTGGACTATCTTTCTATCATAACACTCAATTGTACATCTCTATTCTCTCATGTCATGACGTTTTTGTCTGAAATAGTACTCTTATCAATCAATCCCAATCCCAAAACTCACTTAGAACAAGCACTTTCATTCTCTATGTAAACTATAAGGTAATCTCCGCTGACACTCACTACTCAAACTCCGTTCTTGATTAGATCCCTCAAAGGACACTCATCATTATCATTTAAAACATTCACCGATTTGATCAAAAGAAACTCATTTTATTTTTGTTAGAAAACCAACTGTTCGTCCCTACCAGGGTATCATCTCTCCCTCGTGTCACCATACCAGGTCTATGATAACACGTTGTAACCTCATCTCATCACACCGCTCTACCTTAATATGATTCTACTAGTTCACGAATGCATAAATGCTATGCATGTATGCCAACAAATATGATCATGTATGTATAACAACATACTATATGTATCAAACATCTCTACAATGGGGGAATGTATTCTAGAATATACGTCAATTCACTTAACACTCCACTCGTTGTCGAACGTTTCCAAAGTTTGTCACCTCTAGATTTGATACTAATAAATGTCACAACCCATCACGCTACGCGCGAAAATAGGACATGTGGTACGCCACCAAGGCTTGACCAACTCAATTTTAACATCAAAGCAGCGGAATACATAATTAGAAATTGTAATTTCAGAGTTATAAAAAGTTTTCCCCTTTGCAAACACTTAAGAAAATAAATTCATTTTGGGAACAGTGACCGAGTCGACTGTGGTGGACACCCAGTCGACTGCTCCGCCAATTACAGAGAACATGAAAAGTTCAGTAGCCCAATCCAGTCGACTGCTTCTCTCACACCCCAACCCGCCTCGGGTGAGTTGGGACATGTGTAACAAGCCCACACATCAAAACACCCTTAATTCACTAAAAAGAACATGGATTAGACCTCATTAAACAGCTCTGTTGACACAAAACAGCCCCAAGGGCAAAATGGTCATTAATAAAGTATAGCAAATTTTATACCAAAAGATAGGTCTTTGAGTCCCAGTTCCAACACAAAAAGCGGCGCACGAATTCAAATTTTCTAGAGAGAGTTATGCTTGTTTCCGTAAAAGCCGTCAGACTGAACCCAGACAAGCAGATCGATCCGCCCCAAATCCGGATCGATCCGGTTTTGGCAGATTGCTATTTTCTGCAGCTCCAGATGCCCCAGATCGATCCGCATGTGACCTGGATTGATCCGGATTCTCCAGATTGGTTTTTCTGCTGCTAAAAATATCAGATTTCAAGTTCAAAACACTCCCAAGTTCTACAATTTGTTCCAATCATCATGAAAACTTTTGGGAACACCTCCCAAACACCCATAAACATATCCACAACATACTTAAGTCTTTCCAAAACATTTAAAACAAAATCCATGTTCATTTAAATGAGGAACTAACCATAAAAATCTTAAACTTACAAAACTACTAAGGAAAAGGAAATGTTCTTGTCAAAGTAAGCTCAACACCTCAAGTACATACCATGGAACTTATAGAAATCATCTTTAAACATGAAACCAAGTTCTTTCAACATTTAAACATGTACATGATCTCATTTGAAAGGTTGTTTTAACATTCAAACCCATTAACCCTTTCACTAAAACATCAACTTGCATCACATTACCCCCAATACCTACATAACCATTCAACATAAGGAAAACAAGATAAGCTTTACAACCAAAGCTCTTGCTCCTTTCAACTTCACTCCCAACATACATAACTTACAACTTGCAAGCTCAATTCATGGTTTGGTGCATAGACAACCAACAACACTCAACTTTACATATTACAAGTTTTCAAAAAGAACTCAAGATACATTTACATTGCCAACAAAAGATACACTTTAGGCATAAACTAGCTAGACATATGAACATATACACATGGACACAACTCCCACGCCCAACCCGTCATGTGGATCATTTTCTCTCCTCTTCCCATGCTGTACCTGCGATGGTTATTCAATAACCACAATAGAAAATATATTTTCGTTTAAGCTTTCGCTTAGTGAGGGAACTAATCATGCTATTGGAATGTTTAATGATGAGAGCTGATATTAGCTTAATATTAGCTCGATAGGGAGTAAAAACTGACTGGATTTAACCTCATTTCTCTAGTATTACCTGCACTTGTGTTTAATTTGTTTCTTTACACAATGATGTATTTTTTGTGGTGTGTTGTTGTGTTTGGCTCTTTGAGTGCAGGTTCTGAAGTTATAAGGAATAACAAGTTGAAAGGAATAACTCCAGAAACAAATTGATGGAATCTTGATACCAATCGATTGACATCTTTATCAATCGATTGACATCTTTGTCAATCGATTGACTTAAACTGGAAACAGTCTGTTTTAATGGCGCAAGATTTCAGCAATCAGACGACAACCAGCCGTTATGGAATGAACCTGGACGCCTCTAGCTTATTTTTCTGACATTATATATAGAGGAGAGTGTAGAGGGCAAGGGGTTAGCTCATTTTTGGATTGTTTTGTAGGAATTTCATAATTATTTCAGATTAAAAGCTCAAGTTGAAAGATTTGTCTCTTCGAATTCAGTTTTAATTTCAGGTCTATTTCCATTTTTTTTTCTTTTGGTTATGCTGCTTGAGTAATTGCAAGATACTTTGGTTTAAATTGAATTTGAATTTCGAAAATGTATTGTGTTTAAAGTTTAATCCATGCCTTTTAGTTATAATTTCCTTCGAAATATTTCTGTTTTTATTAGATTAAACATGTGTGAGTAGATCCTGGTTGGGAATAATGTGAAGAAACATTGTTCCCAGCCCTCTGTCATGATTCTGTGAAAGAGTCAGTGTCAATCGATTGAATACAGAATTCAATCGATTGACATCGATTCCAAGTCAATCGATTGATATACTAGTCAATCGATTGACAGTCATTTCTTATCAATCGATTGACATCATGGCAATCGATTGGTATGTTTATGACTTGGGTTTACTCCTTTTTGTATTCCAGTAACTTTTGTTTCAGAAACAAAGTCCAAATTGATCTTCCTAGTTCAAATTGCAATCTGATTTTGAAACGAGAGCTCTTTTGAATAATTAACTCAATGAACACTCATAACAAACACTTTGAATATTCCATACTCAATTTGTTAGTTATTGTTCATAGTTTTAATTAACTACTTATTTCAGTTCTTCATAAATAAGTGAGGTAAACGAACCACTAAATATGCAAGATTCACATACTTAGTGTCTAGAATGCTTAACTTAATCATTTTGAAATAAGGAATACTCTAAGGATAAAACCCCAGCTGTTCATTCTTGTTAAATCATGGTAGTGGCTGGCACTTTGTGGACTCACATGTTCCCAACTCTTTTTCATATTTGATTTTACAGTTTTTAATCCTATCTAGTCAAGTCTTTGTTTCACTATAAATTGTTTCTTTTATTTTTCTTTTTTTAGGACTGTTAGAACCCCCTACTACAAGAAATCATCTTTTATTTCATTTTAGGATTCAATCTAGATTCTTCCGCCTTTACAATCCGTCCTTTGGGATTCGACCCGGTCTTACCGGTTTTAACGCGACGCGACCGTCTACACTTGGACGTACTCTTCGGAGAACACATTTCAAGTCGTGTCAAGTTTTTGGCGCCGTTGCCGGGGACGGTAACAAAGGCCAGGAATTTTGATTTGATCCAATCTTTTCTTATCCCATTTCTATCTTTCTTTTTCTTTTCATTTCTTCAAAACACAAGCCGTATTGTTGTGTCCTTCTATGTCCTTTGATTCCACTGAAGCCTTCATCACAAATCTATTTGAAGATCCAATCCATAGTGCTGATAATCCCATTTTCACCCCATCCACTTCTAACTCAATGTCTGATACGGAGAGCCAACAAGGAGAGAATAGGCATGACCTCATCGATGACGGTCAGCGACCTTTACGAGAACTCTTGGCCCCTGATCGAACAGCCACACCTTCTTGTATCCGCATCCCTCCACACACAGGTACATTCCATTTTCGTAATGGGATGATTCAACTGTTACCCACATTTCATGGGATGGATAAAGAGAAGGCATACTTGCACATTCGAGATTTCGAAGATGTTTGTGGCACTTTCACAGATCAGACTTGCCCAAGTGATATAATCCAACTAAAGCTCTTTCCCTTCACTTTGAAGGACAAAGCGAAGTCATGGTTATTGTCACTTAAACCGAATTCGATTTCGACTTGGCCAGCAATTCATGAAGCCTTTCTCAAAAAGTTCTTCCCTAATCGGTTAACGACAGACATCTTGAGACAGATCAAGATGTATAATCAAAAAGAGGAAGAAACTTTCGCTGAGGCATGGGAGCGTTTTAAGGATTTGTTACTGCTCTGCCCGCATCATGGTTTTGAGAAGTGGCGAACAATAAGCTTCTTCTTTGATGGCCTAAGTCCAAAGTCAAAGAAGCTCGTAGAAACTACGAGTGACGGTGAGTTTATGAGCAAGAATGCTGACCAAGCAGAAGCTCATTTCGAATGGTTAGCCGAACATGCACCGGAATGGGAAACTCAAGTGACGAGAACTCAGCCCAGTTCAAGTTCAAATAAAAAGAGTATTTATCAGCTGAAGGCAGAAGATGGCTTACTGAAGAAATACGAGCAACTGGCTCGTAAATTGGAAATTTTGGAAGCAAAGAAGGACCCGGTGATACAATTTGCATCTGAGGAATCATGTTCAAGCTGTCTACAAATGGGGCATACCTCTCAACATTGCCAAATATACCCTGTTTACCAAGAACAGAGTCCAGTGGAGGTACATGCTGTAAATGCCCCTAATCGTTTCAACCCCAATGATAGGTGGAGTCATCCTGGTTTCGATCAAAGAAACAGTGCTGCTGCAGCAAACCCATCTCAACAGTGGCAGCCGAATAAAGGAAGCCAATACCGACCTCAGAACCAAGGGTACCACCAGAGCTACCAACCTCCTCCTACTTATCAACAAAATCAAGGGTATCACCAGAACCAATATCAAAATCATTCACCTCAATCCAACTACAGTCAGGGGGGCAACAACCAAACCTCATCAAACACTTATGTGCCACCCCATAAGAAGGTATACGAGGATCCTAATACACTCATGATGCAGCAGATGATGCAGCTAATGAGTAAACTCAACACAAGTGTAGAGAGGTTAGCTGCCCAACAAGGGGATCGAGAACGAACTATGTTCCCTGCACAGCCAGAGCCAAATCCTAAAGGCCAACACTCGGGTACAGGACCCTCGGGATCTGGACCACATGAGGAGGCCAAGGCGGTAACTGTGTTGAGGAGTGGAAAAGAAATTGAGAAAGTCTCTTTGCCCTCACAACCTGTAGTTAGTGATGAAGAAGAGGTAGAGAATGAAGAAGAATTGGTGGAAGAAAGAAAAGAGGGCGAAACAGTTAAGCCCAAAACAACAATTCCTGAGGATAATGATATAAAGAGGAGACCTGGAAAAGAACCCCTCCTTGAGGAGGCAACCAAATGTCCTTTTCCGGCACCATATCCTCAGAGGTTGAAGAAACCTCTACAAGAAATGAAAAGTCAGGAGTTTCTGGAGTTATTCAAGCAGGTAAAGATCAATCTCCCACTCCTAGACGCAATTAAACAAGTGTCTTCCTACGCCAAGTTCCTAAAAGACTTGTGCACTGTAAAGAGGAAGCAAAGTGTTAAGAAGAGTGCTTACTTGGCATGCCAGGCAAGTGCGATCGTAAAACACGATTTGCCTCCTAAATACAAGGATCCAGGCACACCAACAGTTTCTTGTATAATCGGTCAGAAGAAAGTGAACAATGCGTTACTCGATTTAGGATCGAGTGTTAATCTCTTACCTTACACTGTTTATCAACAGTTAGGGTTAGGAGAACTAAAGCCCACTCGCATTACTCTCCAACTGGCAGATCGATCAATTAAATACCCGCGAGGAGTGCTGGAGGATGTCTTAGTCCAGATCGACACCTTTGTCTTTCCTGTTGACTTTGTTGTTCTGGATACTGAACCAGTCTACAATGCTAAATCTCAGATTCCAGTGATCTTTGGACGTCCTTTCCTCGCGACAATTGATGCGATGATTAAAGTAAGGAGTGGAGTTATGACCGTTGTTTTTGGAAACATGACATTGAATATCAAGATCTTTTCAAATCCAAAAATTGAAGATTTTGATGATGAGGAAGAGGAGGTGAATTGGGTAGAAGCAGTAATTCAAGATTGCTTTGATTCAACTGCTCACTCTGATCCTGTGGAGTCTGTTATGACTAACTCATGTTATGAATTGGAAAGATACACTCCACAAGATGAAAGAATGAGTCAGATATGTTCTATCTTGGAGGTTGCTGAAGAGGAAGTTGCAAGAACAATGTGGACGGCTCAATATGAGCAGCTACCGCCAAAGACCAAGTTGGCTGTGCCGTCAAACCTGCAATTTCCAGAGTTGGAACTGAAAGAACTCCCAAAAGAATTGAAATACGTATTCCTGGGAGAAGAGAAGACCTTTCCTGTGATAATTTCATCTGTTTTAAATCACGAACAGGAAGGCAAACTGATACAGTTGCTTAAGCAACACAGGAGTGCGTTAGGATGGACCGTTGATGATTTAAGAGGAATTAGTCCATCCATATGCACCCACAGGATTTACCTTGAGGAAGATGCCAAACCTTGTCGTCAAATGCAAAGGCGTCTTAACCCAAACATGCAAGAGGTGGTGAAGAAGGAAGTTTTGAAGTTGCTGGATGTTGGGGTTATTTATCCAATTTCGGATAGTCCTTGGGTAAGTCCGACTCAAGTAGTGCCGAAGAAAGCTGGCATTACAGTGGTAGAAAATAAAGCAGGAGAATTGGTTCCCACACGTGTAACCACAAGTTGGCGCATGTGTATTGACTATCGAAGGTTGAATGCGGTAACTCGGAAAGATCATTTTCCATTGCCATTTATGGATCAAATGCTCGAAAGGGTAGCGGGTCACCAATTCTATTGTTTCCTGGATGGTTATAGTGGTTATAACCAAATTGAAATTGATCCTGCTGATCAAGAGAAAACCACTTTTACCTGCCCGTTTGGCACATTTGCATATCGCCGGATGCCATTCGGATTGTGCAACGCACCTGCTACTTTTCAGCGGTGCATGCTGAGCATCTTCAGCGATATGGTGGAAAAGATTATGGAGGTTTTTATGGACGATTTCTCTGTATTTGGAAGCAGCTTTGATGATTGCTTGGAAAACCTCCAGAAAGTCTTGAAAAGATGTGAGGAAAAGAATTTGGTTCTCAACTGGGAAAAATGTCACTTTATGGTGACGAAAGGGATTGTCTTGGGACATATAGTGTCTACTGAGGGAATACAAGTAGACAAGGCGAAGATCGATATAATTTCCAATCTTCCTGTCCCCACTACAGTGAAAGAAATACGATCGTTTCTAGGTCACGCCGATTTCTACCGGAGGTTTATTAAGGATTTCAGTGCTGTATCTAGACCACTATGTCAACTCCTTGTTAAGGACCAACCATTTGAATGGAACAGCAAGTGTCAGGAATCCTTTGATAAACTCAAACATCACCTCACAACAGCTCCGATAATGCAATCTCCAGATTGGAGTCTTCCTTTTGAGCTGATGTGTGATGCGAGTGACACAGCGATCGGAGCTGTTTTAGGGCAAAGGAAAGACAAGAAGCCTACTGTGATCTACTACGCTAGCAGAACCCTTGATGGAGCTCAACGTAATTACTCTACTACCGAAAAGGAGTTGCTAGCAATTATATTTGCACTAGAGAAATTCAGGCAATATCTGATTGGCTCGCAGATCATTTGCTTCACTGATCATGCTGCATTGAAGTATCTGTTATCCAAGAAGGATACAAAACAGCGATTGATACGCTGGATTCTCCTGCTCCAAGAATTTGATTTGGTTATCAAAGATAAAAGGGGGTGGAGAATGTTGTAGCTGATCACCTCTCACGATTGACGTTTGAAGACAATTCTTCACAATCTATTCCGATCAGTGAATCTTTCCCAGATGAGCAACTTTTTGCTGCAACTAGTCTGCCCTGGTATGCTGACATTGTCAATTACCTGGCAACAGGGGAGACTCCATCTCATTGGTCCACCCCTGACAGAAAGAGGTTTCTATCCATCGCCCGATGGTTTTACTTTGATGATCCGTACTTGTTTAAGTACTGTGCGGATCAAGTAATCAGGCGATGTGTCCCTGAGGAGGATATCTCTCAAATTCTAGCTTCTTGCCACTCAGAGGCCTGCGGTGGCCATTTCTTAGCTCAGAAAACTGCTCAAAAAGTGTTTAGTAGTGGTTTCTACTGGCCGACAGTTTTTAAAGATTGTTATGCATTTTGTAGAGCATGTGCTAGATGCCAAATGTTGGGAAGCTTGTCAAAGAGAAATGAAATGCCGATGACCCCGATCATGACTATTGAAATCTTTGATTGCTGGGGCATCGATTTCATGGGACCATTCCCGCCATCATCACATTACGAATATATTCTTCTGGCGGTCGAATATGTGTCCAAGTGGGTTGAGGCCATTCCGACAAGAAAAAGTGATCACAGAACAGTGATCTCATTCTTAAAGGAGAATATTCTGTCAAGATTCGGAACACCAAAGGCCATGATTAGTGATCGTGGAACCCATTTCTGCAATAAGCCCTTTGAGGCGCTGATGAAGAAGTATGGGGTCAACCATAAGGTTGCTTTATCATATCACCCACAGTCAAATGGTCAGGCAGAGTTAGCCAACAGGGAGATCAAACATATCCTGGAAAAGACTGTTAACATCAATAGAAAGGATTGGTCGTCACGTTTAACTGATGCTTTGTGGGCGTACAGGACAGCGTATAAGACGAATCTTGGGATGTCTCCCTACAGGATAATTTATGGAAAAGCTTGCCACTTGCCTGTGGAATTGGATCATAAGGCGTATTGGGCAACGAGATTGCTAAATTTTGATATCCATGAAAGTGGTACATTGAGGAAATTACAACTCAATGAATTGGAAGAGATCCGGAATGATGCATATGATCATGCTCGAACTTATAAGTCAAAATTAAAAGCTAAGCATGATCGATCGATCTTGAGAAAGAAGCTTGAACCGGGGCAGAAAGTGTTACTTTACGATTCAAAACTTCATCTCTTTCCCGGGAAGCTGAGGTCAAGGTGGATAGGACCATTTGTTGTCAAGGAAGTGTTTCCACACGGAGCAATAGAAATCGTTAATCCCAAGAATGGTAATGCTTTTAAAGTCAATGGACAACGTTTAAAACCATTTTTGGAGAGGTTCGAACCAGAATCAGAGACCATCCACCTGGATGATCCTGATTATTCTTCTTGAAATTTGAGAACCTGATGTTGTTGTATAGTAGTTTTCTTTTCTTTATGTGCTTCTTTGTTTCCTTTTATTCTTATTCTGTCTTTTGATTGGCTGTAGGATGAATCCATTGCATTACCTACCACATTTGCTCTACCATGGGGTCCGTTCTCCAGGAACCCCAGAACAGAGAGAGCAAGAAAGGCCAATTTTTACTCCACTTTCCAGTTCATGCCCAGATTCCCCTATTGCGGTTGTTGCTCATTTAAATACCTGGGATTTGCTTTGCGCAGTTCGAGAAATTCTGGAAGACCTTCAAATCGATTCGGACGGAGAAATTGTGGAGTACTCCGTGGATTATGCTGTAGGAGAAGAATTTTCTTCCCCTGAACCTAAGCAGAATTGATAGTTCTTGTAGCAGTTGAATAAGACAGAATTTTGTTCTTGTTTTTCTTTTTTTGTTTGTTTGTTTCTCGACCAAGATCTTGTACTCTTTGGATGATAATAATCCATTTCGAACTTTGAATTGATGATGTTTGGAATAAATTCATCCTATTCGGGTAATTGATGAGTCTAATCCTTGTTTGAATGATCAAAAGTCTTGTTTCTGTCTTAAAAATGCATTCTTAAACTGTTGGGGGTGATCACATGAGGAACATTTTGGGTTCCCATGAATTTCTTATTCAATCGATTGATATTAATGTCAATCGATTGATATAAATGGTTTCCAATCGATTGACAATTTGTTCAATCGATTGACTTGAATTTTGTTCAATCGATTGACATCTATTGTCAATCGATTGACAATCCCACCAGACTTAATGTCTGTTCTTCTCCCTCTCCCTCTTTTCAATTCAAATTCTGTGAGAGAGAGAGAGGGAGAAGGCGATTCTTTGGGAGTGAGAAGGAGACCCCTCTCATAACGTCCATCATCATCATCTTCACCATCATCATCCTCACCGCCTAACCTCCACCGTCGCTCTCGGCCGCACCAATCTCCACCGCCTCTGTTCCTGTATGGACAAAGAGTGAGGAAGAAGGAGAGGGATTCGGGCCTCACGTCATCACCATCATCTTCATCATCATCATCAATCTCGTCGTCAGCTAATTTGGGGGCGAACTTTTTGCCGCAATTCCGGTTGAGGTAACCCCCAAAACCCATTCCACTTTCTCATTCTTTTCATTGTCCAAATCGATTGAGGGAGTCCCTCATGATCTAGAGACCATTATTTTTTTGATGGGGGGACGTGAGACCTTGTTGTGGGCAGCCCCCCATGATTACTGATGTCAATCGATTGACATCAGGGCTCAATCGATTGGAACACAACTTCAATCGATTGACAATTTATGTCAATCGATTGACATAAACAGAGATGCAGATTCTAAATTCTTTCATCCTAACTCTCTGTTATGCTTCTATTGCAGCTCCTATGGCTCCGAAGCCCAAGGACAGTGGGCCCCATCCAGAAAAGTCAACCTCTTTGGAGATTCCTGACCCGCCGCTCGCTCATGGGTTCAGGAACGCCAAAGAGAACACATGGTTCACCAAATACTTCCGAACACGCGCAATCATGGTGGAAAGGCAGTTCGAGAATTTGTGGAGCGATGATAAGACCCCATTCCATCTAACCCGCCTTAGAGCTTTTCCCGATTGGCTCCCAGTTCTTACAGCAGATAAGAAAGTATTTGCTTCGTGGATTCGTCCAGCATGTGCCAGTTTGGTTAAGGTGCCGAACGTCCCTTACACATATTTCTCGTGTGTATCAGGACGGGCAATTGAGTTCAGCCCAGCTACAGTCGCTCAGGCGCTTGGTATCCCTGAGGTTCCTGATCATATGTATCCTATTCATCCCGACCGTCCTTTTCCATCGTATGATGTTGTGGCCACAGAGATCTCAGGCGGGAAGGTGAAGAAATACTCGGGGATCACAGTATTCGACGACCACGACCTGACGACAGACTATCATCTTCTACATTTGACTCTCTGTAGCTGTATCCTCCCCACGACTTATAAGTTAGATTTCGCTGGGTGGTACGCGCGAGTTCTATATGCTATTGGGATCGGTCTGCCTATTTGCCTCGCTCGGCTCTTCATCGAGTTCTTAGTTGAGCCTACACGTCATCCTAGCAAGGCCCAGCACCTCAAGGGTGCATGGGTGATACATAGAGTGTGCGAGCAGGCAGGGTTGGTGATACCAGCAGGAGAGGCGCAGTTAAAATCAAAAATTGGTGTTTTTGGTGAGTCGGCTGCTAGACGGTCAGCAGCGCAATTTAAAAAATTGTCTAAGGGGAAAGGGAAGATGGGAGAGAGCAGTAAGAAAAAGAAAAGGAAGAGGGGAGATACAACGTCAGAGTCAGAGGATGAGGACCCAGGGACGCCCGAGGCGGAGGGTCAGGATACGGTTGTAGTTGAGGATGAGGAGGATGAGGACTCAGGGACGCCGCCCGCGGCTGAGGGTCAGTATGAGTTGAGGATGCGTGAGCCACCTACAGCATCCACACCACCTACAGCATCCACATCTACCCCTCCATCTCTCCAGACCATTTACGACTTCTTGGTAGAGGAGCGAACCGCGAGACTACAGCTTCATGGGATGGTCAGAGAGCTCTCTGCAGAGTTGTGTTTGTTAGCTGCCCAGATGTCGTTAGATCGTGATGCTGTTCAGAGGAGACTCGGGCAGCTAAGTGGTCAGATTGAGCAGATTTCGATGTTGCTTGGGATCGAGCAATCATTGCGCTCATCTATGCCACCTCCTCCGACAGATCCAGCTTCGACATCGGCTCAGCCAGAGGGCGTTACCTTAGAGACACCTCCACCGCCACCTCCTTCAGCTGTTGTTCCCTCACCGGTTGTGAGTGACCCGGCGGCTGTCGCCCAGACTGGGACAGCTGTCGAGGGTGACGGTGAGGTAGCTGTTGATCCTGCTGAGCCCTAGGAGGGAGTGTTGGAGAGAGAGAGAGTATTTTGTTGATATTATATTTGTAATCTCTCTTGTATTCCTTTTGTTTGATTTGTGGATATGTAGGTAGATTTGTGGATGGTTTATTTTGGGTTGGTTGGAAAGCTGGATTGAATAGTTGTTGTTCGCTTAAATCTGTACTTGGACTTCATTGATTTTGGACATTTTTATTACAGATAGTTCTTTTTGTTCATGGATTATGCTTCTATTGTTGATACTTTCGATTATTATCCTTATGCCCTTGATCTTGGTTGTTTGGTGAGTTTTTTTTATTCAAACAGGTGAATTCTCAGAATTATGCTGAATTGATTGAATCAGGTGATATCTTCTTTTACTTGAAATACTTCCATTGGGGACAATGTAGATTTCTGTTGGGGGTAGGAAGTAGATATCTAACACCTGTGTTTTCTTGAAATTAATCACACACCTGTTTAATATTAGAACTTCCATGTTGTTCCTTTATTGTTTTTTTTAAAAAAAAAAAAAACAAAAAAAAAAAACTGTTGTTAAATTTCTAACTATCAAAACCTCGTTCCTCCTAGCTAAATTATTGTGCAATGATGCATTCATGTTTTCCTTGCTATATTATGGATTTCGATTACATGTTACTTAGTCACTAATCTAGTTTTACATCCATAGCACGAATATATCCTGAAACAATTTTGCACGAGTTGACAATCACGAAAGAATCTTTGAATGAGAATGAAATACGATTGTCATGATTAATGGATTAATAGTGAAACTTTTAACCCTAGTGAGTTTTGAGCCATTCTTTTATTCTGAGGGTTAATCGCAAAACTTGTGTTAATTCTTGAAATACACTTTTATCTCGTTGAGAGTCTCATTCTTGTTTCATTTGGCTGATGCATCAGGAGAACGTTCAGGATTTACTAATTTTAAAACTCAGGAAATACTTGAGATAAGTTATAATGTCTAGAAGATGATTTAGGCCATCGTTTCTTCACCTCATTTCTCGAGGAAGTCTAAAACCTCACTTACCTATCACAAATTAAGGCCTCTACCTAAAATCACCTTTTTATAATCAAGCATGTGACGGTTTTGTGAAAATAGTAAAAGGAGAAAAAGGAGAAGTGATTGCAGATATTTATATATATATATATATATAAAGTGGAAAGCAATAAAAAAGGGAAATTGGAGAATTGATAAATAAAAGGTGTGAAGTGGAGTTGGTTTTATTATGTCACATGCTTGAACTCATTTTTCACAGTCCATCATCTCTTACCTCTCCTCATATTTCTGCCACAAGTCCTGAGGATTCTAGATTAATTTTAACAAATCTCGAGTATGAAATGAGTTTTCCACAGTAGATCGCTCTTGTTGTAATTGGCATTTCATCCATGAGACTCATGCACCTCAAATAAGCATTCTTCAGTGTCTAGTATGTAAGCATGTTTGATTGCCTCTACATTTACTCATTTGAGCTTCATACTATGAGTGCATAAGTTTTACGCCAGTTTCAGAGTGATTTCTATTTTGAGCGTAAACCGTGTGAGAATTGAGTTGAAACTATGAAGTCTTAAGCATGTCAGTCTAAATAATTCTGAGATAAAGATTTCTATCGTAGTTGTTAACTCCCCACACACACAAGGATATATAAATGCTGTGAATGTATTTTAACTTGAATAGTTACTTTGTAACATGTTGTTTACTTCCATAGCATGGTAAAGGAATTCATATCCTTGTTAAGCAGAATTTTTAGCATAAAAGAGAAATTGAAGCTTTGGTGAGTTTGGAAAATTTGACATTTGAATTTTGTGGGTAGATTCTCTGAAAACCCTCACGAGACACAACTCGTCCATTAGGGTAAACCTAAGGGTTCAAAGGCTTGTTGCATACGCTAAATGCAACCGCGATTCCTGCGACAGTGAGTTAGGATTTCCCTTTTGTTTTAGCTCAATAAAACCGTAACGTTAATAGTTGGTCGTCTTAATTTGTGTTAATTCCGCTTCATTGCTAGAGACTAGCAAAGCGCTAGTTGGGGGTCGTGATGAGAGCTGATATTAGCTTAATATTAGCTCGATAGGGAGTAAAAACTGACTGGATTTAACCTCATTTCTCTAGTATTACCTGCACTTGTGTTTAATTTGTTTCTTTACACAATGATGTATTTTTCGTGGTATGTTGTTGTGTTTGGCTCTTTGAGTGCAGGTTCTGAAGTTATAAGGAATAACAAGTTGAAAGGAATAACTCCAGAAACAAATTGATGGAATCTTGATAGCAATCGATTGACATAGTATCGATCGATTGACATGTTTTCCTTACCAATCGATTGACATCTTTATCAATCGATTGACATCTTTGTCAATCGATTGACTTAAACTGGAAACAGTCTGTTTTAATGGCGCAAGATTTCAGCAATCAGACGACAACCAGCCGTTATGGAATGAACCTGGACGCCTCTAGCTTATTTTTCTGACATTATATATAGAGGAGAGTGTAGAGGGCAAGGGGTTAGCTCATTTTTGGATTGTTTTGTAGGAATTTCATGATTATTTCAGATTAAAAGCTCAAGTTGAAAGATTTGTCTCTTCGAATTCAGTTTTAATTTCAGGTCTATTTCCATTTTTTTTTCTTTTGGTTATGCTGCTTGAGTAATTGCAAGATACTTTGGTTTAAATTGAATTTGAATTTCGAAAATGTATTGTGTTTAAAGTTTAATCCATGCCTTTTAGTTATAATTTCCTTCGAAATATTTCTGTTTTTATTAGATTAAACATGTGTGAGTAGATCCTGGTTGGGAATAATGTGAAGAAACATTGTTCCCAGCCCTCTGCCATGATTCTGTGAAAGAGTCAGTGTCAATCGATTGAATACAGAATTCAATCGATTGACATCGATTCCAAGTCAATCGATTGATATACTAGTCAATCGATTGATATACTAGTCAATCGATTAAATTATGAGGTTGCTATTAAACCTACCAATTATGAATCATTTTGAAATACGCCCTCACATGGGTACCCAAACTGGTCCCATTTACCCATAATAAGACATAACATTATCTTTAAACTTTAAAACAAGTAATTATATAAACACATCATGGCATCTAAATGCAAATTATTTTAATTAGACCCTCATTGGGCCCCACATTTATACCAATCCTGCCTTTCACAGAACTTTCATCTGTGTCCACATTTGAACATCTTTTCACATGTGGGTTCATAACCCCACATTAAACCATCTTATGCATTAATTATCTTTAATTAATACATATTAATACCACATTAGCCTTCTTTTTTCAGGTACAAGTGTTACATTTCTCCTTCCCTTTTAAGAATATTGTCCCCAAAGTTTCCTCATCTCATAGTATCAAAAAAGTATACACACATTTTTTTTCCTTTCTCGAATTTCCAACGATCCACAAATACCTTCGATTCATGTTGTCCACACTGTGCTAAACTTCCACAGATTTTGGAAGTGATGTAAAGTTAGATTTGACATACACTTTACTTTCCATTTATGACAAACTAATGATTGCCTTAGGCTTTGTTTGGAAATGTACAGTTTGTGTGTGTTGAGTTATGCCATAAGCTATTTTACCCAAACACATGCTTAGATTCCCAGCAACTTGTGTGTGCCTTGTTTGGCCAAGCTTATGTTTGTGTGTGCTTTGTTGAACCTTAATATGCATTTCCCAAACACCTTACTTGGCCCCTACACACATATCCTAGGCCTTTGGCAGTAGATTGGGACTCTTTTGATCTGTGTAACATGTATAAACGTATAAGTTATCTGCTGTGTTTATGGGTAAACATGGTTAATTGGAAACAAAACTCAATTAGTGGAGTAATCTTGATAATACTTGGAGCCCAAGTTCACATCTTTCACTCTTCTATATATACACTATAGACACATACATTCTGCACATTTTCTACTAGTTGCACAAAGAGAATTTCAGAGAGTTAGAGAGAGAGTTCCTCAATCACCATAGCCAAAGCTTGTGGTGGAAATTTCTATATCTCATTTCTTTCTCAACAACCTCTTTGCTTTTGATCTCAGTGAGTATTTTTAAACTCACTCCCAATGTAATTCGTACTTAATTTCATGTTGTATGTATGTGTCTATTAATCACCATTGTTGATTTTCATGAAAGCTTGAAATTGGAGAAAGAGTGATTTTATAAACTTAATCAAAACAAGTTTTTAGAGATGATTTAGGAAGATTATAGTTCCTAGAAGCTACTGTTCAAGTATTGAAGTCTAATTTATCCACATGAAAAAGTATATAAGAAATTAAGTTTTGACAACTTTTAATTTTCCATAAAATTTGAGAGCTATAGTTTGTTTCATGTTAAATTGATTTCATATTCATAATCCTTGTGAAAAACTAAAGAGAATCATATATTACATGTCCTATGAATTGTTGGATCTGAAAATGGGTCAAAAAGACCCCTGAAATCTGAAACAGAGCAATCTGACGAGGAAGAAGAAGCCTGAGCATTAACTCGCGCGCACGAGCCCTTTGATTTTCTGGCAGTTGGAAATTTTTATAATGGAAAATGAAAAATAGGCAGATCGCGCGAGCGACCCATCGCGCGAGCGATCCGCGCGCGCGACCTGCCAGTTTCTGGTTTTTGTTTGCTTTCTATTAAGGGACTGTTTGGTTCAACTTTTAAGGACTGTTAAGGTTCTGTTTGGGAAATTTATTAAAACAAACTCCTATTTGATTATGTTTGGAACAATTAGGACGATGTATTGCGACTTATCAATCCCCGTACGTACGTTGTTCTTTTAATTCATTAAATTCCTTTATGTTTAAGGTTCATGACATACATGTGGAGTCAGTTGTACATGCATGTGGGTGTCAGTCAGTGGGGAAAAGAGTAATGGTCAGTGTGGAAAAGAGTATGAGATTGAGATTGAGATTGTGTTGTGGACACTCCCTGGTTATTGTGTACCAAAGTGTGACGTGTTGAGATTGCGGTGAAAGTGTCTTTGAAATGCGACGGTGGCAAAATTGGACACTCCCTGACGTCCATGGTAGCGTTAAAGTGTGTGACGCCAAACTTGGACATTCCCTGGCACCCATGGTAGTGCTAAAGTGTGGCCTACGGACACTCCCTAATACCCGAGTCTGGATACTGCGTGAGGGTTCCTCCGGTATTTGCATGGCGGATTATGTATTCAAAGTGTGAGGCATTGGACACTCTCTGGTACCCCGGACCAAAGTGTGAGGCAAACTGGACATTCTCTGGCACCCCTGTGCTAAAGTGTGGCTATCGGAGTATTTCAAAGATACTGGTGTGAGATAGTGGGTTGTTGTGTTTGTCGAGAGAAAAGAGTCGGTAAGATGAGTGTGGTGCATTGTCTCATACACGGTCATATGTTTTAATGAATGAACGACTTTTAAATATATTCCCTGTTATTTTTATAATTGAATTCTTTCCATGATTAAACCATTGATTTTACAAAACTTAAAAAGAGAAAATTTGTAAATGGGTATGTTTTACATTCAAAGTTATGTTTTTAATACTCACCAGTTTCTTGAAGCTGACGACGTCGATGCGTCCTGAACATTCGTGTTCAGGCTTTTCAGATTATGATCAAGTTGAACAGTACGATTATGCTAATTGAGAACGGCTGCTTTGAAGAGAAACTGTTATCAATATTATATGCTTTAAGTTATGAACCGTTTTGTAATAAGGATGACTGTAATAGACATTAAGTTATTGCTTTGTTTCAAGGCGGTCTGTGCCTTTAGATGACCCGTGCTGTAATATTTATTAAGTTAGAAAAATTTTATAAGCCTTGATTGCTCTACTCTGATTTTATGGTTTTATGTTGTTCGACGTTTGGGACGGAATTGATCCTTCAAACTGTCGCGACCTATGGGTCCATAAAGAAAATTAAACGCTTTCCATATTTATGCTACGTCGGGGCGTGACAATTATCTTTAAACTTTAAAACAAGTAATTATATAAACACATCATGGCATCTAAATGTAAATTATTTTAATTAGACCCTCATTGGGCCCCACATTTATACTAGTCCTGCCTTTCACAGAACTTTCATCTGTGTCCGCATTTGAACATCTTTTCACATGTGAATTCATAACCTCACATTAAACCATCTTATGCATTAATTATCTTTAATTAATACATATTAATACCACATTAGCCTTCTTTTTCTGGGTACGGGTGTTACAGCTTCCCACCTCCAGTCGACTGGAGGAACGAACTTTCAGTCGACTGAAACTCGTCCGGTCAACTGGACAAGCTCAAGCACAAAGTCTCATTTTCAAAACACTTTCTAGTCGTCTGTTTTTGAACTAGTCAACTGGTTCTTTAGAAAACAGAAAGAGAGATTTTGTCCAAACAGGCATCCAGTCGACTGGACTCTTAACCGGTTGACTATTTTCCCTAAATTCAGCACATTCTGTAGAATCTCCAAGTCTGAGGTTGTCCAAACTCAATCAAGGATTAAATACACCTACCAAACACATTCTGAAATAGCCTTAACTGTATTACAACCTTACCAAAACATAATTACAAGCATTTTTACTACGAATTACAGTACTACAAATCCATTTTGGGATTTCCTAGTTAAACAAAATATAGTTCTAATTCCTTGGAAAAAATATTACAAAGTCATAGTAGAATAAACAAAAAATCATATGCAAGGACACTCCCGTCGTCCCATCAGCCTCACTCTTCTCGCTTCTTCTTTCCTTTCTTCTTATCACCTGCAATGGAGTAAGTCTCCACTATTCAGCTATATGTTGAGTGCACAATTCTAAACATATGCATGTATGGCAATTCATGCTTTAACATCGACACTCATATAGACTAGTCTCTAGGGAGAGAGATACACATTCATCTGGTAATGGAACAATGACATCGATGTCGTGGAGCTCCTAATCACTCATCCAAGTGCCCTGGTAGGGCCTTCTCCCAAACCATACATTGTAGTCGTCGCTACAATAACTCTAAAACATCAAGAGGCTTACCCCCGACATGAATTTGTACCAAACTCTCATTTGACCCACATAATCACTTAGCATTCTCACATAATCATCTCAACATACTTTTCATACGTATTCGTGGTTACAATTAATGGGCCTAAATTAACACATGAGTTTTACCCGGATCACAATTTCATACATGATATTTAAAACATCCAAAATTCCTTATATAATATAAGTCGAGAATTCATACCTCGTGCAACTGTTCTGTAATTTCAAGGAAAGTACTAGAATTTTGATTCTGAGCTGGATCCCCGATTACAAGCGATTCCTACAAGTATTGACATTTTTTTTTCTAAATTTCCAAAATTAGGATTTTCATAAAACTTAGTCAAAAGTGGCCTAAGAGGTATCAAAATGAAGCTCTTACCTTGAGGAGTCCGAATATGAAATTTAGAGAAAAACTTACGATCAGAAGTTCCTCGTTTGGCATTGCAAAGTCCGGAGATAAACTCTCCCATTTCTCTCTCTTTGGTATGTGATATTTTGAAAATATCTCAACCTCCTTCAATATAAACAAAGTTTTCCAAAATTGCGTTTAACTCCCAACGAGTTTTCTAATCTTCCAATTCTTCCTCAAAACGTCTTAAACGGCTAAGTTATTACTTCACGAGTGAAAATCTCTAAATCATAAAAGTTTTCGTCTAAGTTTCGTTTGGGTTCGTAATTACCTTTCGAAAACCATTTCCGTGAAATATCCAGATAACTACCTTTTATGCAACGTATTGTATTAGTTATCATAAAATCCTCCACAGTGATCAAAACCATGGTCTAAACTATCAGTAAACATACAAAATAGGTATATTTACTATTCATAAATACCAGCTACAGTCAAATAATATTTAATCACATAAATGTCATCTAATCATGTCAATGCCTCGTCCATTATTAGATTGCTATGTCTTCACATGACACATTCCGTTGACCTATAATCAACCACTTCCACAATTATCAAATGACATTGATAGTTCTCCACAAAACTAATTATGATTTAAGAAGAATGTATTTTCCGATATGGGCGTTACAGTTTTACTTGTCCGCGTCATCTGGTATTTTTTTTAGGTGAACGTTTAAGTGTCTCTAATATTACTCTATTTTTATATACTAGAAGCGAATAAAATCTAAGTATTCTAACATTCATCAATTATTAAAAAAAAATTGCTTACACATATATCATACATCATGATTTTTAATGTGATTACATAAATGATATGGAATCACTATTGTGTTGAATAATTTCTTCTAAAAGAGGCATCTGGCCGGGGTACAACTCTTATTCACCAATTTAAACTTTTACCATTTACAAAAAAGCCACCCATCCAATAATAGATTATTTTTCAAACTGATTTAACTTCAATTCTTAAAGAGATTCATGTCCCGTTTAATTCATGATATTTGTGCAATCTAGTATCTTTAAGCTTTAATTGAAGAGGAATGCTATACCCACACCTACTTCATATTCACATTCACAATTACTCTTAGGTGGTACTGTGGGATCCACCATAAGTGATTGTGAATTTTTGGGTGTGAAGTAAATGTGGGTGTGGGTGTAGCACTAGTTAATAGAATGAGTAATGATTGGATCACTAAAAACTTTCAAAAAAAAAAATCCTCTGTTGGGTGGCACTGTGGGGTCCGAATAATTTCAATAGACCCTGCAATGCCACCCAGAAGAGACTGTAGGGATGGCAACGGGTCGGAGTTGGTACGGAGTCTCCCTTATATCAATTCCTACTCTGTTTATTTTCTTCCTACTCCGACTCCGCCCCGTCCCGTTTAAGTAAAATACCAACTCCTACTCCACTTCTACTCTGTTTACTATCGGGTACTCTTATTACACTCCTACTCCATTTGTTAATCACTATTCCAAAATTAAATGTTCCTTTATAATTCAAAATCCACTTATATTTTAGCTTAAATTTCTAAAAATCACTTTCACACAAATAATTCTAAATTTGTTACTCACAATTCAGAAATTAAATATTAATACTGAAGAGAAAGAGATGTATATATATGTCCTAATTTATTGTAAATAAGTGTAAGTATGAGGGTGTTTAGTAACTTAATGATTTAATCGGGACAGGGCGGGGCGGGTTCTTAATGGTAGTATTTCACGGATACCAACTCCGTCCCGACTCCTACAGGGTTTTTGTTTTTCAATCTCACATCCACTACTATTCCAATTTTAACTCCTCCAAACCCGTTCCATTAGGAGCGGAGCGCGGCGAAGAACTTTGCCATCCCTCGAAGAAAGATAGATTATTAATAGATTTTGTTTGTGAAAGTTGTTAGTGCCTATAGCATTACCGCCCTGAGCCACCAAAGTTCACAAAATTTTAAGGAACCCCATGAAATTTTCATAATTATATTTTTACCTTAAGACTTTTTAGTATTTTTATATAAAACTCAAAAGTAAAGCCCCTTAGAATTTTGAAAATTACACTTTTAGTATAAGAATTTTTTGAGTTTTAGAAATAGGCTCCTCTAGAATTTCGAAAGACACCATACAATGTTTAAGTTTCACAAATAGACTCATATTATAAGTAGATTCCAAAAAAAAAAAAATTCAATTATGTATAAATAAACCCTAAAAAATTGTCAATTATGTATAAATAAACTCCAAAAAAATCACATAAAAAACATTGTCTCCAAACCTCCGCACCTCCCTTTTAATAATTCGTAGCCAGCCGGCTCTGATTACCGGGATGGAATAACATATGTGGCAGGAATACAAGTTGTTGTCAATGCCATTGTACTACAATGTTCAAGTATTACTCACTTGACATTGAAAGAGAATGAAAGTTATGACTGTTTCGAAATCATGAAGATTTCTTTCCTTCCAGAAGGAAAAGTTTGGGTCAGCCACGAAATTTAGGGCTCACTATGTAGGAGTAATATTTTTCTTGTGGGCCCAAGTTTCATTGGTGGTACTAGAAGGGCTTCATGCATTTTGCGATCATTTATATGTTCATTTCAAATGTATTATTGTCGTGTGATAATCTGAAAGGGGAATATTTGGGGCACATTTAAAGACATAATTTTTAGGACATAATTTAAGAAATGTGTTTATTTTTCTTTTGTGTCACTGTGGGATTCAGTGACATCACATATATAGACATATTTTTTAGGTTGTGTCCTAAAAATTGATCTCAAAATAGCAACCACAGTATATATATATATATATATACAGTATCCTTCAAGTGCCTAAAAATTTCGTGAGATCCACTTGCATATAAAACACATTTTTTTTTTAGTCTTACATTGATCACAACTGGATACAAAGCATACACACTTCAGACATGCACACAAACTCAACTCAACTCAACCCGACCGACCCGACCCCATAGCCCCACAATGGCTCATAGCAAAGCTTAACAAAGACCACTCAGTCCGACTGAACGCACAAATATGGGGGTAGAAACTTTCCCCAAAAAAATCGAACTCTTAACCTCTTCACTGAAGAAATCAAGGTGATACCACTTCCGGTTCGTTGGTCATATAAAACACTTTAGATGCAAACAATTCAAGGGTTCACAGTGGGCACACGTGTGCCCGGGGATTCTCTATTATATAGTCCGAAATGGGGATTTTCAACGCCTCCACCACCTTAATCAGATAAATTTTTATTTTTTATTTTTTATTTTTCTGAAAATCTTAATCAATCAGATAATTATTAGTACTATTATCATTATTTTGTCATTGTTACTTTGCACGCTATTGTCTCTGTTTCGCGTCTTTTATCGACCACATATTGTTAATGTTGTGTTCTCTCTAAATTGAAAGTTACTATTCTACTAATGACTTAGATTTCGAAGCCATGCTTATCTTGAGGCCCTCTCTTGTACTCCCCACTGTCCTTAAAAACTCTTTATCAATTTACAGATTTCTCTCTTGGTGGAATTAATACTTTTATGTTTTGTCACCATTATTGCATTATCAATGCAGATAATGTCGACTTGGGCAAATCATCTTCTTTAACTGTTACTATTAATTATACATAAATACATTGATGTTCGTCTTTGTCTCATTCACAATATCACAATATTTTATGTTGTAGTTTGCTAGCTTTTGTTGCTAGTGTTCCCCATTGAGATCACATAGATTATGGGCCATAAATTAATCCCCTCTCTCTCTCTCTCTCTCTCTCTCTCTCTCTCATAGAATATTATGGGCCCTAACCCCTTTTCATGACAACAAAAAGTAAGTGAAAGGGATGTCTCTTCTTCTCGCTTCCTCCCTTTTTTAAGATGGTTGCAATATTGGGAGTACCATGAACACAAGAGACATTCCCATGTGTTGGTGACTCAGCTCCAAACCAACCTTTTGCATCTACTTCTAATTTAGATGCATGATTATATTCTTCAAAAACAATTACTCGATGATTACATATATATATATATATATATGGTCCTGATTTAATTTTGTCTAAATTGTACCACCATTAAGGCAGACAAATTTCCTACTTTTACTAGTATTTCTTATCAATTCATATATAGTTTCCAGTCAAATGGAATTGCTCCAAATCTGTAATGTGAACTATAATTGAATTGCCAAAACTTTGTTGAAATTTGGAGAGACATCATTTTCAAATTTCAGTTTCATGACAAAATTTAAGTGCTAGAAAACAAGAGAAAGCTAGCTATAATGGTATGTGGCATGCATGTGATGATGTGACCAAATAGCAAGGGACTATAAAATCCAACAAATTTTACTAAATTAAAAAAAAACAATAGTAATAATAAAAATAAAAATAAAATAAAAAAACTAAATGTTACCTTTTTGTGTAAAATTATAAGTCATCAAGCTTTGTACAACGTTAGGGAGCAACTTTTTATAATGTTGACGGTTGGTGACCAACTCTGCACAAATTCAGTCAGGAGCAGCTCATTACAACATTTTGATACAAGCTTACAACGTGCAAACATAAAGTAAACTAAAACATGAATCAACTCTTCAAAATTAAGTTGATATTTTTTTGAATTTGTTGATCACTTTTAAATTTTATTATTATTATTGATATTTTTTTCGATTTTGAAAAAGTACGTAGTAGACTGACTTCTACATTAACCACATAAAGTTGACTGAAATTTAATTATCCCTATTTATAAAGCGTAATTACATAGAGAGTGAAAGTTCTGTTTTATGCAGGATGTTGGCAGCAAATTGTAGACAAAATTTAAGCACTCTTACGGTAACGTTTTCTGTTCTCAAAATTTTATAAGCATTATTTACTTTCAATTTTCTTTAACATAAACGTGTTTGTTTGAAGAACAATATTTGACTTCAAAAGAACTAAAAACAAAAACAATAAGCTATAAATAGTTTTTTTTTTTAAATAAAAAACAAAAACAAAAACAAAAAAATACACTTGTCATTTTCTTTTTCTGAAAAAACAAAAATGCAAATAAAAAACCGCAATGTTACGAAACGAGCCTAAGCATTTAGCATTATTTAATTTTGTGCAAAGTTTTATGCTCCAATGCTTGAAAGCACATTTTCTGTTTGTCCAATCAATTCCAAGATTCTTTTTAGTGCTTCATTTTGTTCTTAAATTTTGTCATTCATAAATTCCACTATGCTCTAGTTCATTGCTGAGAGTCGTTCGAAAAAATAGAAAACTAGACTTGACAAAAACTACCTTTCTTTTCTTGTACATTTTCATAAATATATCAACCAACCATTGTATGCTTTCCTTCGTGTGGAAAATGAAAGAATTTTAAAACCAATAATACAACACTACTTTTAACTTGTAGAGTAAAGATTGGGACACACTCAAACAGGGGCGGACCCCGGATTTTGGGTCAGGGGGGCCTATACTATACGGGGGTTCAGGGGCAGCGCTCCTGAGGCAAATTTTTTTGGGTCTACCTATGTGTAATTATGTGTAAAACGATAGAATTGTATGTAAAATTGGTTTAACACCCCTAATTTGGGGTAAATCATGTAATTTTAGGGGGCCTATGTGTAAAACTTGTAAAATATTATATGTAAGTCTAGAATTTTCAAAAGTGCGGGGGGCCTGTGTCTCAAACTTGTAAAATAGTACATGTAAATCTAGAATTTTTAGAAGTCCAGGGGGGGCCTTTGTGAAATTTAAGAGGGCCCATTTCCAAAATCTACAAATTATTACATGTAGTTTTGTAATTTTCAAAAACTCAGGGGGGGCCTGTGCCACCCCTGAAGATAACCTGGTCCGCCCATGCACTCAAAGATACAATTTTTGGGACACAATCTAAAAGATGTTTTTATATCTCTCATGTGATGTCACTGGACCCTTCAGTGACGACACAGTGAGAGATAGACACATCTCTAGAATTGTGTCCCAAAAATTATATCTTTGGGTGTGTGTAATGCCCCATTTTTACTGCCACTAAGTTAGATATGTAAATGCATATGTCAAGAAAGTGGGACTTTGTGATCGAGACAATGGGTCCATGCCTCCATGGGTCCATCCTCATTTGCTCCCCCTTATTACAAGGATTGCTGCCATCCCCAGTTTGTGGCATAAAAGGAAGGGCTGCCACCACCATGCTGAACTAGTGCTTCAGTATAAAATATATTATTAGTTGTATCTATATATATATATATATATATTAGGGGGAGGCAACGTGCGTTGCAAGTGGTTCTTTTGATTATGGTTAATTGTGTTTCTATGTGCATAGTATGGACATCTCTAAGGAGATGATTTATGGTTAATTGGGTTATGATTAATTTATAGTTATATCTAGGGGAATTAACGTGCAATGTGCGTTGCCATGGCGTTTCTCGGTGCACTAAGTGTTTACTTTTTGTATTAAAAAGAGTAATAAAAAATATGTTACAAGTTAAATCTATAATTAGATATAATTGTAAATTTGTAAAATTTTTGTAACAGCTCAACGATTATTAATCAACCTATGTGTGAACCTAGACGGCCTCCGTCATGCGACTCACGTGCAAGGCATTGTTTTTTTTTTCCCTCTCTCTCTCTCTCTTGGGAACTATGTTTATACTTGTTATAAAATGAAGTAAATATTTTAAACTCGTGATATAAGAAATATATTTGAATAATAATCAATCAAACACATTAACTTTCAACGATTTATTAAACAAATAGTGATACAATTGTGTAGAAATAGAATTAGGCATTTTTTTTTTGTAAGAACTTTATTTTTATTAAACGACATTCGATGATGACAATTATAACAATACATGGGTAATTCTTTGGTGACAACTTTCATACAACCTCCTAAAAGATGTGTCTATCTCTCTCATGTGTCACTGTGGGGTCCAGTGACATCACAGGAGAGAGATAAACACATCTTTTTAGAAAGTTGTATAAAAATTGTCACCAAAGAATTATTCATAAATTATCTCACCTATACATATATCATCATTGTGAGGATATTGGTTTTATGATTTTTGATATGCTTGTTCATCCCACATTTTGTGCACGTGTCTAAAAATTTCAATACCATACTAGTGATGTGAAAATAACAATAATGAAAGAGATAAGAGAAAAAGAAAATAAGAAAAAAAAAGTGTGTTTTAGATGAGTAATGCTAGAGACACAACTAATTGCACAACATTTTTCACAATTCACTACGTTTAAAGCAAAAGGTACACATTTTAAGCACCACACATAAAGACAAAACACCTTAATGATCGTGCTTAAAATGTGGTGCTTCTTGCTTTAAATGTTGTGAATTGTGAAAAATGTTGTGCAATTAATTGTGTCTCTAGCATTATTGATTTTAGATTTATCACTGTACGCACAAGTATATTGGCTTTAATAATCTGTGTACAAATGTAATTCATAATCGCTTTAACGTAACTAATTATGTAAAATGAGTCCCCTTCGCATTATTGGCTTTAACAATCATTTTTCTTTTCTTGGTATTTTATTGTATTTTATTTTCTTCTTCTTTTTCTTTTGTGTGAGTGTGTGTGTTAATTTCATAATCTTTCCTTAGTATTTTCACTTCTATTTGTTTTAGACTTTCTTAACTTCTTTTTTTTTTTTCCTTCCCTTTCCCTAGCTACTTTATACACAGATAATATATATATTTTTTAAATAACGAATATAAACTGAAAATGGTTGAATGTAAAAATGCTAGATTGGTGATGTCCACAATTTATTGTACGAAGTATGAACTATGCACAATATAATGCAATTGCATATAAATGTTATACAATGAAATTGAGAATATTGATTAAAATTAATACTCCATCCGTCCCATAATAAGTGTCCACATTTCTTTTTTTGGATGTCTCACAATAAGTGTCTACTTTCCTAAATTGGCATATAGCTTTTACTTACTTTCCAAAACTACCTTTATAATAAAGATAAAGTAGCATTTATTTGTGGCCTCAAAACAAGTAAAAAGTCAAACACCTATCACATCTAAGGGCAAAATTGGAAAGTGACCATTTAATGAACAAAAAAAACTAAAATAATACAACTTTCTTAAACAATGTGCAAAATAGAAGTGGACACTTATTATGGGACGGTGGGAGTAACTTATTTTTAGCATCATAACACATGATATGCATTGAAAAAACTAATCAGAATCACTTTAAAATGACTAATATAAAGTGAGATCACTTCGTATTATTGATCAATTGTAATAATTTTTTTTCCTTTCTTGGTGTTTTATTATTATTTTTTCTTTTTTTCCCTTGATCTTTCTTGGGTGTTTTCACTTCTCTCTCTCTCTCTCTCTCTCTCTCTCTCTCTCTCTGGTAATGACAAACAACATTGGTATTTTCACTTCTATATATTTGTTTTTGCCCTTTTTTTTCTTTTTCTTTTTCTTTCTTTTTTCTTTTTTCCTTTTTTTTTTTTTTCCCTTTTTCCCACTTCATATTCGAATGAATAATTAATGCCAAACACAGGTATCAATAGGAGGGAAAAATAGAGAATGAAGAGGAAATGCCAAACAAACTTTAAGATATTAATGTCAAACAAGCCCTAAGGTGTATAAATGGGAAATGATGAATAACTAATGCCAAACAAGCCTTAAGGTATAAAGAGGAGGAAACAAAGAGGATGAAGAGGTAATGCAAAACAAGGCTTGCCAAACAAGCCCTAGGTATTAATGAGGATAGTAACTTGATCTGGACACATATGAAATGACCAAAAAGGCCAAATAGAAAAGGCATAGATAAAGAGATAAAGAAGAAAAATTACAAGTGTATAAATTGTAGGCATTACAATGGGTAAAATGATAAATCAATTAAGAGTTGGACGAATTGTAGATCCTCAAGCCTATTTTATTAAGGGTTTAGAAAACAATTCACACATATTTTAGCAACACAAAAAAAATACACAAATACACTAAGGACTAAAATGCCACATTTTTTTTTAAGGGCCAAACAAGTCACAAAGTCAGTTTGACCCTTAGACGATATTTTTTAGGGCAATGTTAAGGGCACAAACAAATCTCACTAACACTTATTAACACACTCTATCTCTCTCCTAGTGGTACTGTGGGGTCCGCAGATCTCTCTCCTAGTGGCACTGTGAGGTCCGTTGCGGACCCCACAATGCCATTATGAGAGAGATAGAGTGTGTTAGTGAGTGTTAGTGGAATTTATTAGTGCCCTAAATATTACTCTATTTTTTTTTTGTTAAGGGGAGCTTTTGTATGCACATCTGAGAATTTTTTTTGTTTTTCCTTCTAAAAATTTAGGCTCAAAAAACGTGGCTCATTCCCAGCCTAGCAAAACTTAATGACCAAACAAACCAATCCAAAGTAATTAAATACTACAATGACAAATCCAAAGGATAAAAGTTTGTAGAGGTAAAAGTACGAAGTGTAGGCAAAACAAAGGATAAAATGATAATTCAATTATTAATCGCACAAACGTTTATGTTTCATTTTTACGAAAAGAAAATTGAAATTGGTTATTGCTTACAGGTACTTTGTGTGCTGTTTTAAAGTGAATTTTTTAATCCATATATGTGTCACGCAAAAAATTCTTGTGCACTGGTGAACCAGTCACACATAATAAATAAAAATAAATAAAAAAAAAACTAAAAAAATTCAAGCAAGTCATTTTCTTCTGAAAAACTAATTGTATCTTTGGAATCGTGCTTCTTCGGGTGTTGACTACTACTACTGTCGTTTGTCACCGTGGCGACTCGTGTTGCTACTGCAACAAAGTGTTTGGAGATTGGTTTCTATTGCATAAATTAATATTGGCATTTTATAACCTTTTAATTGAGATTCTAGGTGTCTCCATAGTACTACATGTAAATATGTTAAAAGTTTAAACCCCTCTTTTTTAATTGATGAAAACTAACACTGTGATCAAGAATGTTCCTACATTAAATTATACGGCTAGTTTAATAAGCCCAATGCAGTCTCGTAGTTACTTTTTTGCTTCCAAGGTAAAACATTTTCATGGAGAGAGAGAGAGAGAGAGAGGAGCCAAGCACCAAAAGTTTGACAGTGGTTTCAGCCTTTCAGGAACCCAAATTGGCAATCATTCAGTTGAGCGAAGACTGGGCCCAAAACTTGCTTCTTTGGGGGGGAAAATGCAGGCCAAGCCCAAAATAAGGCTCTAGTTAAACGACTACGTATTAAGTTAATCAGACATTTCCTCACGGGCCACAGCTACCTACTCTGCAGTCTAAGGTGAGGTTGGAACACACAGTGACCCATGTCCATGTGCGTGGTTGCTATTTTAGTCAAATACTTTGACTGTGGTTTCCATTCTGAGTAAGTCCTTGCCCACAAACAAATTTTCTCTTCCATTTAAGCTAGTCATTTTATTTTATTATTTTTGAAGTAATTACAAATACATTTTTTTTTTTGTATTTAGTTGATTTTTCACTTTGTCCCATGTATTTCAAATTGTGTCATTAATACCTATTTATTTTGGACTAAAGTGAAACAATTAGAAATTCGGTTAAAATTAATAGACATAAGCCATCTTTGGCAACAACTTTTAAAATTTATCAATAATTATGAACTTCAAAAGTTAAAATAAATTATTTAGCGAATTAGCCATTGTAATTGTAAGGGGTCAAAAGCCTCCTTGGACAACTCATACCAATCACAATTTCTTTGTGATTTTATTGTGTAAGAAAAAAAATCTACCAAACTGTCCACAAAGGGTATTAATGACCCATTTGGTACTACAAGGGGGCAAATTGAAAATGTGCTCAGCATAGGGGTCAAAGTGGTAAATACTCCACTAAACAAACTTATATTCCGTTAATTTTAACGGAATTGCTCAATGTTTCAGTTTAGCCCAAAGTACAAGTAGTATTAGTGACACGATTTGAAATATAGGGGCAACGTGAAAAAATAAATAAATAAATAAAAATAAATACAGGAGATGTATCTGTAATTTACCCTTTTTTTTTAACTGATGAGATTTGCTGAAAATTTGCAAATTTCACTGTGAGATTTAAAGATTGTAGTTAACTAGCCAGAATAGTGAGTGAAAATAGATGCCAGGCGGATGGATGCTCAAACATGAGGGTATGGCTAGCTAGCTATTTTACTGAGGCTGTTATGCGGTGGGTACAAGTTGTTTTTCCAGGCTTTTGTCCAGAGAATTCATATCCTCCACAATAATTCCATAGGTAGGATAATATGTTAGTTTAAATGCATGGTTTTCATAAGACAATTACTCAGAAAAAAGAGTCAATTGTGTATATAAAAAGGTACAAGAATACAATGCAATTCTTGGAAAACTAGTATTACAATATATCTATATCTATATCTATATCTATATCTATACTATATATAAGTGCACCGATGCCCTTAAGTGTTTTGAACTTTTATCAATCGGTGCACTTTTACTTAAGTAATTTGTTTTAGAGTTTTAATAAGTTTGGTACGTATGCCACTTTTTTTTTTTTTAATAAGTTTGGTACGTATGCCACTTTTTTTTTGGTCCGTCCATGAGAGTCCTATTTGTAATGTAATAATGTTTTGTATAATATATAATCTGCAATGCATATTTACATAGTTCAATTACGTTTCTCCTTCACCTATTTCTTCTCAAAATATCTATTGGAGCACACTAGGACTCCTCCAGGTGATCATTGCCAAGTAAAAGATCTTAGACTTTTAGTTGAATTAGAAATCTTGATATAGAATAAAAAACTGAGGAATAAACACCACAATATATAAGTATAATAGTATGAATTACCTTCTTTTTTTTCCCTGTTAGAGCACAATAGGAGTCTTACGGGCCAATGAAAAAAAAAAAAATCATGCACTTTTAGTTGAATTAGGAATCCTAATACACGAAAAAGATTTTTGGGAATAAACACTATTAATATTCTTAGTTTGAAATTTGACTTAATATTCATGTACGGTTTCAATGAAATTTCAATTGAATATTAAGTGAAATTTTACTTTATATTTTTGGTAGGACTTTTTCTAATCAAAAAGCATGTGTCCTTAACTCTAAATACATTTATACTTATCTAAAAATACAAATCTATATTTGTACTACCCTACAAATTTTTTTAATTTTGACACTTAAACTCTCCCATGTGCGGCTAATTTTAACACTTAATCCCCATGTGAGGTTATTTTGAGAGAAATTTTAACAGTTTCACTTTAATCCGAAAACTACAATTAGGTTAAGTGTCCACTGTTGAAGTACATGGGGTGAATTGAAAATAGGCCTAACCACAGGTGGTAAAATATAATTAACCTTTTAGTTTTTCCTTGGTGGACTCTCATGGTTTAGGACTCCTTAACTGAAACTAAAAGGTCTGATTTTATTTTATTAATTTTTTATTTTTAGACTAATGCTCTGCTTCTCAAATTTGAATCTCAATTTCGGTTTCCAAATAATTTGTCACAGTAGAACATACAATGACATGTGGTACCACCGATCATAGTCACATCATGTGGTACAAATGTTAAGCCGTCTGGGAACCAAAATTGGGATTCAAATTTAGAAAGAGTAATGTGACGCTTCCCAAATTTTTGTATACCAAATGTGATTCCCAAAATATGTGGCGAGAAAGTATTACTCTTTAACCTGTACTCTTGGCTCACGCTCCGGTTGCCATTTTTTTCGTATTTTTTTTTTCATTTTTCTCAAGAGATTCCATTGAAGCTATACATCATAATTTTAGGTCCCGTTTGATAAAATTGAAATTAATATTGACAATTGAGACTTCTTCAATTGAATAAATAAGTAACTAATTAAACCATATTAGTGTAAAATAGCGCAATGAGTAATGCTAGGGCAATACTTTACTACAACTTGATTTGATTGTACGCTCTGATTAAATTGAATTTTGCTATTTATTTTAGCAATATGCTATTATTGAATTTGATAAGAAGATATTACTTCAAAAATTTTGTTTATCTCTTTTATTGATTGATTTTCTTGTGTAGTATGTAATCATTACTTAAAACAAAAAAATTCAAAAACTAAAAATTATAATTTTATTTATTAAAAGATTAATACTATATCATTCATCTCTTAGAATATTAACAATTTAACTTGACCGCAACATCTCATGTATTTACATTGCTTGAGCATAATATTATAATACTTATTTTGTTAAAAAATAAACAAAAAGTAAACTTAAAATATTTAATCATTTTCTAACACTAACTTTGAATTTGAGATGAACTAATATTTATTCTAAAGTGTAGAACTATTATATAAATATTGTAGTTCACAAATTATTTTTATTTCTTAATTAATACTCATCACAATATTCTTATGAAGACTGGGAAAAAAAATGTATAACAATAATGTAATCAAAGAAAGCCTGAAATAGAAATGGGGGTTGAGAATATAAGACAAAATAGATTATCTAAAAATACTCTTGCATATTATTGTAGTTTAGTAAAAATTTTACATACATTGTGTATTCCATGTAATTTACAAATTACACACTAAGAGTGCGTTTGATAAAACTGAAAATTAAGTGTTGAATTTAAATACTGAAAATTTTAAGTGATTTATATTTGCAATACTGAAAATAGTGTTTTAAGAACTAAAATAGACTACATTCAGTGATTATTTTCAGTAGAAAATTTTCACTTAATGTTTTAAGTGGATTTTAGGCTGTTTTTTAAAATTAAGTGGCACATTATCATACACACTGAAAAAAATTAAGTACTGAAAATTTTCATTTTCACCACTTAATTGGATTATCAAACACACCCTAAGACTATTAAGTTGACAACAATATGCTAAATAATATATAACAAACTTTAAAAGAGACTATACGTAGCAGGTTTTTTTATAAACTATATATAAAATATGGGTGAAGCTAAATACACCCACATTTTTGCTATGTACACCCATCTCACTTTAAATTTATATGCATTTTTTTAGAAATTTAATTGTATTGTTTTATTGTTTAAAAAATATTAAATAATAAAATACGGGTGTACATAGCAAAAAACATGGATGTTTTTAGCCCCACCCTAAAATATTAAGTTGAAGCATATTTTAGATTTTATTCGTAAGTTATAAATATTCATCTAGGATGGTTATAGTAAATATATATATATATATATATGTGTGTGTGTGTGTGTGAAAACATGTGTAATTATAACTTATGAATTTAGATGGGCATTAACTATTTTTTTTAACACTTATATAAGTTTGGAACAACTCTAATTTTAACATTGACATATTTGTTTCTGAGTTTGTCTCCATCAAAGTAAATACCACTGACAGAGTTGTTGCATGGCACAGAATTTTCATAAGCCAAATGTATAAACATAGCTAGCAATAATGAATACAAGAATAAAAATAAATTTACATAGAACTAAAATTAGAAAAGCCAAAAATAAAAGCAGATTCACTAGGACAATAAAATGAAACGAAATTAAGATTTAACACAAAGACCATTTAATTCGAGAAATAAGCAGCAATGACAAGAAAGTACGCTCTAACAGATTTAGAAAAGAAAAGTAGTTCCGTTAGATAAAGAGTACTAACAATGAAATTTAGACACCAACTTCTCTACTATGTTCTATGTTTTATTTTCTTAAAAAAAAATTAATTGTGAGATTGAATAGTACTGGACTCAAAGGAAGTTGGCAAAAAAATTAATAAATAAAAGTAACATGTGTTATTAACACAATCTGAGACTAAAATGTGGAATCTCATAATGAGCTCGCTTTTAAAATATAAGAAAGTGTACTTTTAAGTTAGCTTACTTCTAGGCAATTATACTTAACTTTTGTAGTACAATATTTATCCTACTTATTTATATTACTATCATATATATATATATATATATATACAAACAATTGAATCCGATTTTTCCCATGATTTTCTTATTCGTAATAGTGCGAAAAGAAGGCCTGGCTCCAAGTTGTTCAAAAATAGTGGCGTTGAGTTTCTCAACCCTATATATATTTAAAAAATGTATCGTGTAGTAAATGTAGCACACAAATAATTTGATGAGAAAATTGCATAAAGTAGAAAATAAAATAAGTATTTGAAAGGTTCTCCAATAATTTTATTCATGACTAATTACATAACTTTATCTTCATTATTAACTCTTTATAGGTGTAATCATGTTTGACATGAAAATGAAACTGAAGTTAAAAGTAATAGTTGTCGAACTTTTAGAAAGTGTGATTTAATGAAAATTAGAAGAAAACATATAATACAAACTATATATTTTTTTCAAGAATATATATATAGAGGTGAGAAGAGACAACAAAAAAAAGGGTGGGATTCAATGAAGGTTGAAAGAGACGCATGTTACTCGCATTTTTGTAAACAATTGTTGCAATGAAAAAATGGAGGACTTCAAAGAAGAATACAAACATAGAACTCAATTCTTTTAGAATAAGGAGTAGCATCGATGACTACAAAAAAGTGAAACTTTATGGGTGTAAGAAGATGAACATACAATTAAGACTATAGTGTTTCTTTTTTAAAATAGTCCTAGCTAGGAGACATCACAAATTACAGCTAAATTAAGAAGGAAAAAAAAACTAGATAACTATAAGCCTAAATATTGTGGGACCCAATGAGCTAGAAAACATAAAATTAGACTTATTTTAATTTTAGAAAATATAAACATGAGACTAAAAAAGATGGGATCTTATGGAAGTTAGGAGAGAAATAAAATGAACATTTATGATTTATTTTATATATCAATTTAATTTGACTTCATTATCTTACATATCCAATATCGTACATTAATTTAAAATGCATAATCAAAAAAATTTATTACATTAATGCTTTATTTGTAACAATAAACTAAAAAAACAAGAGTAAACAATTAGAACAATAATAAAATATCTGTTAGTTTTTCAACACTCACGAGTACTCTCATAAAGAATAGTCATTTTTATTTTAATACTTGATAAAAAAAATTTCAAAATAGTGTTATAGGTAGAAAGTGCAAAGAATAATAAATATTCAACTTGACTTAGGGTGCGTTTGATAATATACCACTTAATAAGCAGCCAAAAATGCACTGAAACTTTAAGTGAAAAAAACATACTGAAAATAATCACTGAATGCTAGGGGTACGTGTACTGAAACCGATTGACCAAAATACTGATAGGTCAGTTTTTTAAATGTATGTTTAAGCCAAAACCGAATGAAGGTTTCGAAAACCGACCGATTGCCACTATTGGTCGATTTTTTTCCATGAAAAAAGCCGGGAAAAAAAAATGACCAAAACTGACCGCTTACACCCCTATTGAATGCAGTCTATTTTAGTACTTGAAACACTGTTTTTAATATTGCAAATTGAATCGCTTAAAATTTTTAGTAGTTAAAATCCAACACTTAATTTACTGTACTTTTTAGTTTTATCAAAATGGCCCTTAGTATTATATCTAACAACACAGACATTCAAGATTTTTAAATTTTCAATTAGAATGATTATGATAATGTAATTATATTACATACTTGCATAAAAAACATTGGTAAAAGAATTATATCATATATAAGTTCCTATTTTATTTTGTTCACACTTTTCATGTATTAAATTTAATATTTTATTTAATTTATTTATAATATAAATTAAAAAGAACACATCCACGTGCAACGCACGTGCTGCATTACTAGTATATATATATATATATATATCAAAAATTCTCTAAAGAGGGCGCCCTCTCTTTAATAAAGAGATGACAGAGGTTTTGGCCATCGGATCGTGTTTTCATTAAGGGCAGTGTTGTCATTTCACAGTTTTTAAACACGATTCGACGGTCAAAACAGAAAGAGAAATCGCCATCTTTAAAGCCTGACTGATATATATATATATATATATGGCAATTCATTTCCCCGATGCTCATGCATCAAAAATCGTGTAAAATACACCAAATTTTGGGCCACCTAAGACCATCTCCAACCCTTACATCAAAAAGGAATCTGAGGCAAAGTTGATGCATTAGGTGAGATTTTCGTCCTCCAAAGGACATATCAAAGGCTGAGGCAAACTTGATGTATTGCTCAAATTGCAGCAACTTTGCTGCAAGTCAAACCACACATCAAATATATTTTTTCTAATATTTTAATCTAGCATCATATGTACCCTTCAATATTTTTAATCAAAATATTCAGTGTGTCTTTTGAAAATTGTAGAATATAAATATAATAATAGATAAAAAGAATAAAAAATATTAAAATGAATAATGGTTGATGTATGGATTGGAGTGACTCATCAAAATCAACCCATCTACTTTGCTTTAGATGCAACAACTCACCCATTTGCCTTACCATTTGATGTTTTACCTTTGGAGATGGTCTAATACACTTAACACCATGGCCATGTTATACACAGAGAAAATCTTTATAATAAAAGTTATTTTAATGATATGATATAACAAATCAATAAAATTTTATTATTTGAATATTTGTGCCTCCTAAAAAAAAACGTTCTTACATATCATATCAGTAATATATCCAATTTAATCCAAATATATTACTCCAGTAAGGTTACGCTCACACAACAAAATTATCATCCACCCCTGAGAAGTTTCCAGTTGAGGAAACTTTTCCGAAGGCCCACCCAATTGTTGAATAAAGACATGAACAGACAAAAACAGACGATGAATGAATGCTGCCAAAATGACCAATTATCAACTCTACCCTCCAAAAAAAATAATTTAATAATAATAATACTTTCTCCGTTCTTTTTTTTTTTAGTCCAATTTTAAGAACTCAATTTATTAAACAGACAAAAAGAATTTATATCTATTTTTTACAATTATCCCTAATCACTACAATATATATATTTTTTTTTGTCTTGGTGTCGATTTCAAAGAAGGATAATTTTAAAAAATAAATAAAAATTGTATTCTAATTTTAAAATATGAACACTAATTTTGAGACATATCAAAATAAAATATAAAACAAAAAAAAAAAGACGGACAGAGTAATAATTATAATAATAATAATAATAATAATAATCTCTCTTCATCGCCCCTCTGCGCTCAAAATGCTACGCAGATGATTTGACCTTTCAACTAGTTAAAGTGCTTAAATAGACTTGGATTCTAAGTTTAGCTTTATGCTAGGCTATGGTAGGAGCCTAGGAGGGAAAAGAAATGACTGAAAAGGAAATGTATGGAGGATGAAAGAGACATGAGAAAAGAATACGGCTTCACCCTTTTTGTTTGGTTGACCATGAAGGAAAAAATTATACCATTTGCCTTTGATTTGAAGGAATGACGTTAGTGTTATTTGGGAGAAGCAAATATGGAAGGGCCAGAAGGCAAATGTGGAGGAGGAAAACCTAGTCTAAGGATCCATAGCAGTATCCAAAGGTGTTGTCAAGTGCCAACCGATAGTACAATTGTTTTTTTTTTTTTTTTTTTTTTCCTTTGTAAAACATGAAAAAGTTAAAGAATGATGTGTTGTCAAGCGAACATTGGTGTTGCCGAGTGGGCAGCACCCTCTTGGCTGCTCAGGATCTGTTCTCGAAAACCTATCCAACTATCCCTCATGTCCTGTCCTTTTGGAAGAACAGAAGACATGCATATTAAGGCTCTGTTCTGTTCTTAAATTCAGCGAGGAAAAGGAAAAGAAAATAGAGTAAAACATTTTCATTTGTTTGGTTAATAAGGAAAATGGTGAAAAAGATGGGAAGGAAAAGGGGAAAAAATGTGGGTTACTTTCCTCTCTTTTTTGAATTCTTAGTCTTTTGAAAACTTTTAATTTATGTTGTTATATAAGTATGTAGGAAAACACAATAAAAAACACTAGGAAAATGATTTTCCTTGTCCTCTCTCCCCTTGCCTTTCCGCTTTCCCTCTCTCTCCAACAATAATGGAAAACCCACACAACCCTCCCATTTTCCTTTCCCTTCTTAGGGTTAAAAGGGGGTGTCAAGGAACCTAATGAACACTAATCAAACTGAAAATAATTCTTAGGCAGAACCGATATATGATCATAGCAAATAATTATATGATCATAGCAAATAATAATCGCGATGGCTTAAACATGAATTGGATTTCATTAACTCCATTCTACAGTCAATTAGGTGGTTGAAAATTTCCACAATGAAAATAAAGTTTGTACCTTTTTCATAATTTCACCTACAAAAGGGAAAAAAGAACGCACGGCTATTTAACCCGGAACTCTATCTTTCAGCATATTGAAGAAAGACTTGTACCGCTGTGCTATTCCAAACATGCCAAGTGTACCCCCAGTGTGAAGCATCACCACTTTAGCACCTCCATTCGCCTCCTCCTGGCTAAATTGTGAAGCCAATTCCCAAGCGGCTAAAGTATATATCGGGTCCACTAGAACACCGGTTTGCTGAGCAATTTGCTGGCATGCCTTTACTTCCCCTGTCAACACATTGCCGAATCTGGAATTATAGGAAAAGGAGGAAATCCAATTATTAGGACTCCTTCAGACAGAGAAAAGTGGATTGTTGATACATCAATTCTTAGATCAGACAAAGCTCACAAGGATTTCTAGTACTTCGAGTGAAATAGTGACATCGCAAGTCGTAAAGAAAAACAAAAGTTTAGGCGTATTTATGTGGTCATAGTATTCCATATAACTAATCATAATGTGGGTGAAGACGCCATGAATTATCACCATAATGTTACCCTTTTCGTATTTCACATTCACAACATTAAATCAATGCAATAATGTACAATGCACCATCAGAAGGAATACATACAATTCATCACTGATTGCAAACTCATACGTTCTGGTCAAAAAATTAAGCAAGGTTTCTTTGGCAAAGAGCTGTGGAAAATGAACTGCAAGTTTTCCTTTTTTAAAATGCATAGGTCATTAACTCCCCAAAAACCAATCCCACCCCAAAAATTAAAGTGAACAAGAAAAAAACTGAAAACAGCAGAAAGTTGTTAGCAAATCAGAAGACATATTACTCACTTTCTTGGGGAGCTACGTTCAACCCAATGCACTACTCCACCATCCACTCTGCCTAAAATGTGATCAGTAAGAGTACAAGCACAACATCTTTGGAATTCAGAAATCAAGTTTTTCTCCTGTTTTTTGTACCCATCAGCAGTATCAGCAAGCATCACCCCAACTACCTCCCATGGGAGCCTGACAGGAAGAAAGAGAGAGAAAATAAAATTTTAAGATTCGAATCTCAGTAGGAAGAGCTAAAAATCATTTAAGCTGATGATACTTAAGGTAAAATTATATCAAATACAAACAGGGCCACACCCTAAACATATAGCTCCGAGTCCTAAACCGATTGCTGTTGTTCCTGTTCCAGAATCCACAATAATTTTTAAGGCCTGCTCTTTTCCAAATATCTGATTCTGGGATAGGTACTGCACAAGGCGAATAACACCTACGAGAGAGAATTGCAAAAATACTTGAACAGAGTAATCGTAGCAATTAAGCAGTAAATGCAACGGAGAAACAAGAAGCAATTCAGAATGTAATTCAAAAAACTAAGAATATTTTGAACATAAATACATGGAAGAATGACTAAATGAACAATCCAATGAGAAAATATTAAGTAAAAATAGCCATACGTAATTAAAAAGTAGTTTCTCTTTGAACCGAATGCATCAAGTTTACCAGGAAACAATCAACCAGCTGTAGTTTGCATATTACCATTTTGGCTCCTACCCAGATGATAGAGAACCAATAGCGCGGCAACAACCATCTGACGATGCATCTATATACCCCTCAAATGTAGACAGATATGTAAACATTGTCAATACCGATACGTATAGTTATAAGTATCGAAACCAAATTTAGCACTTACCAAGTAACCCTACTACATCGGCTGCACCTTCACTGACAATAACAACCTTCTTTGACTTTTCAGCACATCTATGAGCATTCATTTTCAGACAGTGTTCTTGATTAGATATTGGAGTTACAAATGAAGCCTCAAAGATATCACTAAGCCATAAAATTGAGTGACTGCTGCCTGCTACCAACTCAGCATGCCTAGTCATCATTTCATCCCTCTTGGCATAAAAAGATCTTGGAACATAAGTGACATTTCCATATATTGTTGAAATCAGGTTATAGCCGGTTGAGATTTCAGGCTGTTCTCCTCTGAGAAGCAAATGTGACTTCAGTGCTCTCTCAGCACATGAAACAGCTGCCACATATGCAAGACAGTAATTTAAATGCTTCTATGGTTCACTTAGGCTCTGTTTGGTTCATGGATTTTGTGAGGGACATGAAAGATAAGTTGGATAACATTGAGCATGACACTTTTCTTTGGGAAAATTGGAAGGAAAAGAAAATAGGTGTAAAAAATACATTAAATTTTTTGAATTTTGTGAGTCACTTCCTTTCTTCTTTCCTTGGTTTCCTTATAGTCATGGGCATATTGACCCCAGGGTGGCACAGCCCCCCTGGATTTTTGGAAATTGCAAAACTATATGTAATAATTTGTAGATTTTAGAAGGCCCTCCTAAATTTCACACAGGCCCCTCCTGGACATCTGAAAATTCTAGATTTATAGGTAATGTTTTACAAGTTTTAGACACTAGCCCCTTGCATTTGTGAAATTTCTAGACTTACATGTAATATTTTACAAGTTTTAGATATAGGCCTCCTAAAATTAAATGATTTACCCCAAATTAGGGGTGTTAAACCAATTCTACCGTTTTACACATAATTATATATAGGTAGACCCAAAAAAATTTACCTCGGGAGCGCTGCCCTCGAACCCCCGTATAATCTTGGCCCCCCCGACCAAAAATCCTGGGTCCGCCCTTGCTTATAGTATATTGAAAATTTAAAATCTCTAATGTTATTTAAGTATGAAGGAAAATACTAGGAAAAACATTAGAGAATTAGTTTTCCTTCACCTCTTCCTTTCCTTTCCTTGTCTTTCTCTAAATCCACAAACCGAAAGGAGCCTTAGCAAGGTAAGTGAAGCTAGATGAAAAAAGGAGGAAGAACAGGAAATAGGCAAAAATAACAGCACCAACCCACAGCTGCTGCATGCGCACTTTGGCAACCTCCGCATGTGACCTAGAAAATGTCTGAATTGGATATTACTTGGTCCTAGAAGTGCCTCAAGATGTTAGGAATATTTCCCATGGTGCGCATTTCTACAAATATATTTATCCCACAAAATGAAACATGTAGAAACACACCTCACTGAGATCCATTGCTAGAAGTAATTCTTCTATGCGGAAAACAGAATAACTCATTGACCATGAACTGATCCCTCTTCTAATTATACAGATAGCTACTGCATAATTGTTAAAGATAGAAACCAATATGAAGAGCACAAAACCCATTTGAAGCAAGTGAAACCCAAATTTCCTCTTAGGAGTTCCTATTGGGGCACATGCTTGTGCACTCATTGTAATCTATCAGTAAACAAGTGGAAAGTTACTGGAGTGCGTGTTTCCATCAACAGACAGGTATAACAAACAGGATTTAGCTGCCGAATACTAATGCTGCGTTTGGAACAAAGTAACTTATTTTCGAAATACATGTATCATACTATCAATATTACTAAAATATAGACATAGCGAAAGGAAAAAAAAAATACATAAATAACTGAAGGGTAGTGATAGAGATAGAAACATGACACAGTGAGAGTTAATTGCAATTGAAGTTGAGGAGCATGAGGTTCCCTTGACCCCCAACTCATGTCCTTATATGAAAGACAACATCTCTAACTTGGAAGCAGAAGTAATTAGGACATGCTATTTTGAAAAAGTAAAAAAAAAAAAAAAACTAGACCACATATTTAAAATAAGTTGAAAACGAAATGTACAATGTAACTACAATTGGTGACAGTGCATAACTCACCACGTCAGTCACCAAATGATCTTCAATGAGAGGAAGAAGGGCATCTAGTTTTCTTGCCTTATTTCCGTTTATCAGTGGGTGCAACAGATCATCCCTCACAATGTAAAAGGACGGTTGTAGATTGTTCTTTACCATCATGCTATCACCCAAAGATGGGTGAGTGTTGTTTAAGAACGAGACATTTCCAACTGGTCCACCTTCATGTTGTCTTTGCGTACCAGAGACCATTATTTGGTGAATTTTAGTATCCGGACTGAGCATTGTCCATCTTCGATCAAGCAATTTTGAGAAAAACTCTTCACCACACAGTTTGATTTTCGGAGAAGCCTGAAAATTATAAGAGGTTGGAAGGTAGTATTGTCAACTGCAAGTCATATAACTGTAATAACTTGTGACTTTTTTTCTTTCTTTCTTTCTTTCTCTTTTCGTTCGGGACGGACGAACAGGTTGCGAATAGAAAAAACCCCATTTGCATATTTGAGAATCCAATTCCATAAAGCGTACAAGAAGTCACAAAGGAAAAAAAAAAAAAAAAAGAAGGGGAAATCATAACCAATGACAATCCTTGTGACCTTATAATCCAATGGATAACTCTTGGGACACATAATAGTCTCACAAAATTAAGATACATAAATCCATAAATCACAATGTGTCAGTCTCTGCTGTGAGGGTCCACTGACACTGTAGAATCCACAATGTGAAAGAGATAGAAACATAAAATTGATGTATCTTCTTTTTATGAGATTCTTATGTGTCCCTAGATTTATCCTAATCCAAGAGTTATCCGAATCCAATACACATTGCTTGGGACAAAGGAAATGATAAACAGTACCAAAAACACAGTTGAAGAAGTTCCAATAAATAGGCTTCAAAGTTCAAACCATAGCTCAATTTGATGAGTCCTCACCGATTCCATCCCAAATTTCTTATTAGAGGATAAAATGTATTTGCAAATGGCATTTTTGGTGATAAGGGTTTATGAATCAAGAAGTATACTTTAACGTTGTTGCCCTTCACTACCCTATTTGTTGAAAATCTGTTGCAAAAAATTCCACTTATTTAAAGCATCGGTGACCCCATTATCACAATTTCATTGTTTCAACTCACAATTTATTAAATCCACAACACTGTCAAAGAACATCTTAAATTAATCAGCTCAGCATATATAAGTGGGTATATACACATATATATATATATATATATAGAGAGAGAGAGAGAGAGAGAGAGAGAGAGACCTGATTATTTTGAATTTCCCCTGAATAAAACTCCTTTTTCAGGGATAAAATTGCAGAATTTCTGGACAGCTCTTGAAGTCTCATTTCGTACAATCATACATGGATGAGGAACAACCGAACAAGTATATAGTATACAGAGATCCTCTGCAGTCTAATTTCCTGGAATTCTTGCAATCACGCTTCAATGAGTTGTACAATTGAGAATTAAAAAGACTAAACAGCCCCTACCTACAGAGAACAAAAGACTAAACAGTCCCAACATACAACTCAACAGCTAACCATCAGTTAAAACCCCGCGTTCAGGGTTTCTCTAGGGTTTCCCTCTTTACACTCTGCCAAGACTCAAGAGGCCCAAGAGAGAGAGAGAGAGAGAGAGTAAACGAAGCAACCATGTCGGCGTCGCGCAACACCGTCGCCGCCATCTCGCCGGACTCACTCTCCGCCTCCGGTCGAACTGCAGAGAAGCTGAGCCTCCCGACACTACAGTCGAAGATGAAGTGCGATCCAGAAGGGTACGAGACTGAGCTCAGCCTCCTACATAGCCAATTCAACTCATCTCTCGAACTCTTCCAGCAACAGGCCGCCCTAAACTTCACCTCCATCAGCGGAATTGGCAGCGACCCCACCGTAGCCAAGGACCTCGGCGACCGAGCCATGTTCTTGGCCCACGTCACTCCATTCTATCCGAACCAGCTCTCTCAGTTCCCCAAACAGCTCGCTGAATTTCTCCGATCTGCGGCTTGTTCGCTTCCGTCAACGCTTCGGTGCCATATCGCACAAGCTTTGATTCTTCTCATCAATCGCAAGGTATCCAGAAACTATACTTACACTTTTTGTTTCTGTAAGGATTCATTTTTGCTGATTTTTTAATTTTCTGGAGACTATACACTATGGTCTGGTTGTTTGATGAGAAAGTTGGTAAAGGAACATTTGATTGTTTGAATGTTCTGATTGATAGATTATTCATCTTAATTGAAGTTGATTCTCTGCTCAATCATAACAAGTTGACTTTGGTTAAAGTATCCGCGGTGATTGATATTATTGCCCTTGTTTTGTGGAAAAGAGAAGATTTTGAATGTTTAATTTCTTCTTTTTTTGATATATATATATATATATATACATATGTGTGTGTGTGTGTGTGTGTGTGTGTGTTTTTCTTGAAGTAAATCTTATCAATTTGAGAGAATTCACAATGAGGTGGATAGTGATACTTATATTTCGATTTTCTGTATTCTTTGATTATATTTGCAACAAAAGGTGGGGAGTATTATGTGTGTGGTCTATTGAGTTTGATATAATGCCATTTTGTCTGTTAGATATTTTATATTGGAGAGACTCTTGCATTGTTCATGGAGCTTCAGACTCTAGGTGATAGAGCCTTGAGAAATTTAGCATTCTCGCATGTTATTCATAGTATCAGGCGTATGAATCAGAAGCATAAAAATGAAGCTGACAATCGGGCTCTTCAGAATATCTTGTTTCCAATGCTACAGGTTGGTATCATTCCTAGCTTTCACTAACCTCCATGTAGAATTTAAACCATTGGTAACATTCGTGTGGATTGAGCTGAATGTGTGAATTAATGTGTTTGATAGCAAGAGGATGAAGCAAAAGCAAAAAGATCGCTTATTACACTTTGTGATCTTCATAGGAGAAGAGTCTGGTTTGATGATAGAACTGCCAATGCAATATGTACAGCATGTTTTCATTCTTCGTCAAGGTATGCATTCTTCAAAGATTTTGGTTTGTCATTTCACAATTTTAACCCAAGAGAATTCCATTCACATGTGAGTTCCTCAGGATCATGATTGCTGCGCTCTCATTTCTTCTCGATTATGAGAAAATTGAAGATGATGATGAAAGTGATGGTTCAAGCAGCGAAGATGATTTGACTGCTCATCAACCACAAGCTGTTCTAAGTAGAGAGGCCGTCTATAAGGTCTGTTGATTGCGATAAGACCTATCTTATGTTCATAGGCTTTACTGGACTGCTCGAAGAACTCACTTTCTATAAACTTAGTTCCTCCAGTTGTTATGTGCTCCTTATAGATAACTAGGTTGACACTATTGCAAATTTTCATTTTGAGATCTCCTAACGTATCATTTTAAGTATTATTTTTTTCGGTTAAGTTATATTTCTGTTGCGTTAGCCAAGTTCTGTTGTTTGTTATATGGATCTCTATGGATGACTTTTAATTTATATTTTAAATTATGTTTTTGCCAATCTAGATAGTTTTGGCACTTTCATGGCCCTGTTGTAGGTAACAATAACATCCATTAGCTTTCACTTGTCGTTGCTTCTTGTTAAGAAAAAGAAAAAAGAGGATAATACATTTTAGGATCATCTTTGTATGGAAATTTGTTCTCTTTCTCTACAATATAAAAACTCATTGGCTAAATGTATGGTTTTGTGTTTTATTGATTTTAGGCACACAAAAAAGAAAAAGAAAAAAGAGGATAATACATTTTAGGATCATCTTTGTATGGAAATTTGTTCTCTTTCTCTACAATATAAAAACTCATTGGCTAAATGTATGGTTTTGTGTTTTATTGATTTTAGGCACACAAAAAAGGTACAACTTCTAGCAAGAAGAAAAAGAAAGCAAAATTGCAGCGCGCCATGCGTAGCATGAAAAAGCAGCAACGCGTGTCATCAGAAAACAGTAACTCAAATTACTATTCACCCCTTAACCATCTGAAAGATGCACAGGTTTGTATGCTGTGAGTATAACCTTATTACAATCCTAAATTCCTAATGATATGGATGAAAAAATATTTTTAATTTATTTTTCTTCTAGGGATTTGCTGAGAAATTGTTCTCGCGTCTTCAAACGTGCAATGAACGATTTGAGGTAGTTACTCTTCTCCGTGTCGGTTTGTAATTTCCCTCTTTACCCCTATGTGAATGGATGTTTTTCTTGTAAGAGATTTACCAGGATTTCTTAACAGAATTACTTTTTCTATTATTTGCTACTTTATGACTTTCTTTTTTTCTTTTTCTCCTTTTTGGTGTTTCTCCATTTTCTTCTCTTCTTTTTTTGGGGTGTGTTTTTCATTTGTTACCTCTCTAGATTTCACTCACAAGAATGGATGAATGGGAGTTGGTTTTCATTATGTACTTGGTCGTATTTAACATGCCATCATGATGATAACAATGACTGGAAATTCTCCAAATAGAGAATGACTGAAATTCATATTTGGAAGGAAAGAAGAGTAAGAAAAGGCTATTGGGGTGATAGATTGATGACAGAGACTGCAGTTTGATATGGTAGTCTGGGAAAAACTCTAAAATCAGTTTGGGAAACTGGATTTTTATGAGGAAAATGGAAAACTCATCTGAAAACTATCAAGATTGATGTCTTTTGTCTCCACAATTCAAAGAATCAATCCTCGTTTCTATTATTAGTTTGAAGTAATTTGTGAATCATTCTACAGAGCAAGATCAGCACTATTACGCCTCAAAACTAATTGGAACAATGCACTTTGTAAAGGTTCTTATGGGAGAATTTTCTTGATTCCTTAGCTGTTGAACTCAGAAAATTTGCAGCAAGTTAGGTAATAAAACATTGAAAATCAAAGAATGAAAATAAAAATAAAAATGTAGTACTATGGAATCAGATTTGGGGAAAAAATTGATTCAATCTCTGAATTCATTCCTGTTGATAAAGTAAATGTTGGTTTATGATTTATCAGTTTATTTGCACCTAATAATGGACTCTTAACTTTGATTTCTTTTCTTTTTAAGCTGAAGCTTTCATTTTTCTTACATCCAAAAAGAACGCTGCCAAATGATGTCTTTTTGCTTGTCATTACAGATTAAAATGATGATGTTGAAAGTAATTGCTCGGACTGTTGGGCTTCACCGCTTGATTTTACTGAACTTTTATCCGTTTCTTCAGAAATATGTTCAGGTTTACTTTCCCGCTTAAGCCTTTTGTTTTTTTTTTTGGTCTTCTTTTTTCCTCTTTTATCAATAATTATCCACTTACTGAAGTTTTCTCATGGAGTATGATATTATTTTGGCATTTGCAGCCCCATCAACGTGATGTCACAAATTTACTTGCAGCAGCTGCTCAAGCCTGCCATGATATGGTACCATAAGCTTTTCTTAGTTGAATCTTATCTCATCTTTTGGTAAGCCCTAATTCTTGAAAGGTCATATAGAAAATCTTGTTTTGAGCAGGTGCCGCCCGATGCAGTTGAACCTCTATTCAGACAAATAGTCAATCAATTTGTACATGATCGTTCACGCACAGAGGTATTGTTCGTGCTTCTGAATGATAAGACATTTGTTTCACATGGCAGTGAATATATTTTGCTATTTGCTTTTGTCAGGCTATAGCTGTTGGATTAAATGTGGTGAGAGAGATATGCATGCGCATGCCTTTGGTATATTTCTCCATCTTAAGCTAGTTAAAATATATTTCTAGCCTTTTTGTTGAAGTAATTTAAACTGCTTACTCCTTTTTCGGTGCCACTATTCTCAATTCACTCTTTTTGGTGATTAGTTGATGACAGAAGACTTGCTGCAAGACCTTGTATTATATAAGAAATCAAATGAGAAGGCAGTTTCATCAGCTGCTCGTTCACTTATTACTTTATTCAGAGAGGTATTACGAAAATTTGTTTGGCTCCTCTCTCTCTCTCTCTCTGAGTGTGTGTGTGTGTGTGTCTGTGTGCACGCATGCAAGCAGGCATGCCGGTGTGGTGGGTGCAGGGAGGAGAGAGTTAATAATCTAGGTAGACTAACATAGTTTAATCGCAGGTTTGCCCTTCACTTTTGATTAAGAAGGATCGGGGACGCCCTACTGACCCAAAGGCTAGGCCGAAAGCATTTGGAGAAGTTAACATTGCCAGCAATGTCCCAGGAGTTGAGTTTTTAGAACATGATGAGGAACAGGATGCTGTTGACAATGACGAGTACGGAGATGGCAGCTCTTCTGATGATGATCTAATAGATGATGAGGTTGAATCTGTTGAAGCGGATGGTGGTGATGGTGATGATAATGGTGATGGCATTGGCATTGGAAATGATAGTGATGATGGTAGTGAATATGGGTCTGGTGGCTCTTCTGATGATGATCTTCAAAACGATGAAGAGGTTTCTGTTAGTCTTGATGAACAAAACCAGGTAATCAATGATGGTGCAAGTATCGTCCTTAGAGTAGAAACTGAAAGTGAAGATGATGAAATGCAAGAAGATGATGATAAATCTATTGATAATGAGGATCATAGTAGTAATGAAGATGATAGCGATGGTGATGAGGAGGAGCAGGAGGAGGTTGGTAAAAGAGAATCTAAGGGGCAAAAGAGGAAGTTTTCTGATTTTGATGGACAATTGAATACCGCTGACACAAGCCTTAGGGCTTTGAAGAGGTTAGCAGGAGCAAAGATGGGTCATGCATCATCGGATACAACAGATGGAATTCTTTCTAACGAGGACTTCCAAAGAATCAAAGAACTGAAGGTGTGTTATGCCATTGTCTTCAGATTGTGAATCCCACCGTGAATCAGTTTACCATAATTATGAATTGTGAATTGTAAGATTCACTCTAAATAAATATTAACATGTATGTAAGTACTATATATATATATATACTATAAAAACACATGTACAATGTTTAAAATGAACATAAAGCAATTTAAGACAAGTTTCATGCAATATCAAGGTATGGAAAGTTTTCCACTTGGAACTTCAAAGTTAAATATTATGATTTGTGAATTGCATTTGGTTGTATGAAACTTGAATCGAATCGTGAATCTACTGATTCTAACAACGACGCATTGCGTTTTCCACGCCGAACAAGCTCTCTCACTGAAATCCTATGGGAATATTTCAATAACTTCATTAAGAATGTGGATCAACAATGGCAGTTTATGACTTTGCCATGGGTGACATTCTAGTGCAGTTCCCTTAACTTCTGTGCAGATTTTGGATGCTTTTTGTATATTTAAGGTGTCCTTGTCTTTTATGGTTTAGGCAAAGAAAGAAGCAAGGATTGCTCTGAGTAAGCATGGACTATTAAAGAAGGCGACAGATACCAAGTCAACAACATTTAAACTTCCGAGTTCTGATCAACTAAGTGCAAAGAGAGTTGATCCTGCCAAACTTGAAGTGAGTCTTTCTAATTTTTTGTGACTTCTCTCTCATCTTCTATTGGAGATCAACACACAAGAATTGATCAAAGCATGCTGAAAAGATTGTCATATGATTAAATGCCTCATTTAATTTTATAGTGTTTATCTCATCTTATATCCCCATGGAAACTTATCTGACACACCCGGGCATGCATTTACAAGGTTCATATGCGAAAGAAGCTAAGCAAGGAGGAAAGACTGGCATTGGTGAAAGCAGGGAGAGAGGACAGAGTGAAGTATCAGGCTCGAACTGCTGTGAAGCAGAAGAAGGTATGCTTTGCTTTTCCCTTGAGCATATATTCTCTCTCCTTCCTGTACATATAGAACGTAGTCTCTTTATCAAGACTAGAAAACCTTAAGTCTGCTTCTTATGAACATTGTATTTATCTTGTGAGACTTTTCTTGATTATCAAAACGACCTCTTTTGCAATTCAATGTTTGTGTCAATGTGGCTGGTGTTAAACAACGATATTTATGACACTAGAATTGCATGAAATACTGCATTCAGTTTTAGATATGTAGCAAGGCTTGAACCATTTCTTTATAAGGCTGTTCTTGTTAGGCAAGTTATGGTATTTCTCCAAGTGATTGCAACCCGGGTTTCAGCTTTTAGTCGATGTGTTTTTATTTCAGCTTTGATTCTGTAGTACACTTTTATTTTATTTTAGGTCAAATATAGTACATAATCAAACACATTGGGAATTACAAATATAAACTTTCACGAGTGTGTCAATATTCTAACAAAGGTTTTAGCAAACTTTCTTTTACATATGGAGCTTTGGATCCTATTATAGGATCTAATAGATGTCACAGAGACTGCAAACTGAATGTTCTATTTATATACTGTAGTCACATTAATATGCTTTTGGTGGTGGACAGACGGGTGGTTCAAGCAATAAGCAGAAGGAACACAAAAAGGCAATGCCTCTTGCTGCAAAGAGAGCCAAGGTTGCAAAATCACGGCAAGATAAAAAGAAAAAACAGCAGCGTAGTGGCAAACAGTTTCGTGGGAAGAAAGCATGGAAATCTTGAAACCTGTTTTGCTATATCTTGTCTTGCAGGGTCTTCTTGTTACCTGCCCTTTACTATTAATGAAATTAATAGTTATACAAAACAGAGAGAGAGAGAGGTCCTTGTAATATTTTTTTTTTCGGAGAGAGAGAGAGAGAGAGGTCCTTGTAATATTTTTTTTTTGGATACAATTTTTGTATTTTATTTTAAATTTAATATCCTAATCTGGGTTTATAACTGAAATGTCATGAGGTAATGTTTTCTTATTCTTTTCATTGAGTTAGAAGCCACATTCTTTGCCTAGTGTTAGAAACACTGGGAGATATATATTGCTTATTGGAAACATTTTTTTGTTGGTACAACGTTATTTTCACGAAATAAGATGGTTTCTCTGCATAAAAATTTCCAAGTGTTGAAGTACATGATTAAATTGACAATGCTGGAACCGCCCTCTATAGACCTAATGTCCTGATTAGGTTTTGCAAGTCTGCAAGGGACGTTCAAAAGCTACGGCATTACACTCCTGTTCGATTGTTCTCTCTTCTTATATTTCTTTCTTTTCATGTACAAGAACTTCAATTTCGCTCGGACCCAAATTGTTTACAGATTGATATTGGTCTCTGATGATCTCGGATTTCTTGGATTCATAAAAAGCAGCCGAAATGATTTGATTTTCCATATCACAAGTCATCTCTACTATCCTGTAGGCTGCACCTCAAAGGGCAGATTTCAAGGATGAACGTGACTTGGGTTGGATTATGATACCGAGTCCACTCCTCTTTTTAGGAATGGACAACAGCGTCCATGGATCTTCCTCTCTAATAGATTCTCTCTCTTTTTTCGCCCTTGTAACAATAATGCACGAAACTTACATTTCACAGAATGCGGAAACAAAACACTACTGATGAGATGAAAGAACACAAAATCCAGCTGGTTAGTCGAGCTAGTGCCAAACCACACATTCTCGTATAACCTCTGGTTTTGTCGGTGAAAAAAGGATATTCATTACTGGGTACATAACATCGCTTGACGAGCACAGTTCTGTCACAATTGCTACAGAACTAATTAGGCTATAAAGATATCAAGCACATTGAGAGAACTACATTTGCACCTTAAAGGAGCTTCTATATATCTTAAAAGAGCTACGTCAAAAAAAACTTGTGCATCTGGTCCCTATATAAGTACAGATAAAAAATACAACTGGGAGAGGAAAACTGGGCCAACAGAGAGCTTACTCGTCTATGATACAAGGAGGCGAATCACTAGTTTGGCCAAATACATCAGGAATTCCATCCCAGCTCCTTTTCTCCCTTGCTTCCCAGTATCCACCAACATAACGGTAACAACCCTCTTCTTTGTCTTTCTGAAACCATCTGGGTTGCCACCCTCTTTCCTGCATTTTTCGTGCCTATGGCACAAATTACCAAACACATAATCAACAAAAACAAAAAAGTCATATTCTCCAATAAGCCATGTAAAGAACGTATATGTTAGTTGATGTTTTTGTTAGTACCTGTCGCTGTGACTGTTCAAGTCTGAGCTTCTCCGCATTTGCCAACTCATATTCCCCATTCTCTAAATGCCGTTGATCTGGCCTCAGCCTCGAATCAGTTGGAGGCAGCTTCTCCAGTAAGCCAGGTGTCAATTCATTTAGGGATATTGCATAGGGTGTCAGATTGTATCTTGTCTTGGTGACAGATTTGCCTCTTTCCCACAGCATCACAGCCTCTGTCATCGGATCATAACCCTTTGGCTTTGTGGTTGGATCTCCTAAGACATAGTACATTGCCTCGTCCCACTTTCCCAACAACATTGCTACCTTCTCCCCTGTTCTATCATCTTGTATAAATCCATGGACCTGCAATTTTCATAACAAGGCAAATTGACATTAATCAGTTTTCAAGTAGAGAGTTGCTAGCTAAATACACCCACCCAATTTCTCTGCACATCCCCATTATGCACTGAGGAGTACATGCATGATGCAACATCTCCTATTATACATGTGGGTGTAGAGAGAAATTTGGGGGCCGTATTTGGCAACTCCCTTACGTGCGTCCCAATGGTTGTGATACAGAACTTCCCTGATAGCCCATCCGAATTACTCTACTAAGCACACAAAAAATCTAATCCGAATTAGTTTCTAGACAACACATTATTTGATCGATAACAGAGCATGTTAGGGGCAAACGACTGTTCAAGTAAAAGAATAAGACAGGATCTGACTGGCTCAAGGGGCAAATGCTAGGGGTCATTTGCACAGCGCAATTCAAAAATTCTACCCAGTGCGAGAATAATGATTCAGAGAGGACAAACTGCATTTGACTCTTTTAGAAATAATTACACATGATGGGAAAATAAAAATTAAAAAAATAAAAAAATAGTGCAAAAGTCCTTTCATGGGGTAGATGGGAGTTGAACCCTTAAGATCAAAGGGTAAGTGCAAAAGTGTTTATTCAAGTACAGGTAACATGCAAAATCATCACAACAAAAAAAGAATCAGGCTACTGGATGCAAATGTACCGAGGAGAAGGCTTCAAAAGTATGTTTCGTTCTTTTCTCCCGGCTGGAGTATTTACCTGATGTGGATTTCGGTCTATGATTGACTGCTCTTTGAACTTCAGCTTGCAAGAGTAGTTGCCACTGCCTTTGATGCGCATGGTACCGTAGTGATCACAATAGATTTTTCCGATTATGATGTTGTATATAGAAGTAGTGACTTTGCTCCATTGAAATGTTTCTCCATCATCAAACTGTAGGGTAAGGACCCCCACAGGATCAAGCTGAATAGAACGCCCCCAAAACTTGCCTTTGAGATTAGAATCTGCCCAGAATTTCCAGCCTCTACCCTCACAGTGACAAGCAACAACCATTGGGTGGTGACTCACCTGAAAGAGAGCCACTCTTAGAAATTGACAAGTAGTGTTTTCACAATGTAACCGTTTCTTTCCACTGTTTCACTTCAAACTTCAATGAAGGCCAAGGAAGCATGGACACTTCTAGAATTGGACATGACATACACTGGACACTCCTTGACATGTGTCGGACACACCAAAATCCATGTCCGACGTTTTTCTTTAATTGTTTTGTTCGGAAACACCTAAGACACGAGTCGGACACTCCTTGAGACATGTCGGGCACACCAAAAGTATAAGCAAAATTTGGTTAGAGCTTTATTGTAATTTCACACCAAAAGTATAAGCAAAATTTGGTTAGAGCTTTATTGTAATTTCAACTTTAATCTTTCCCATATTGTTCATCGTGAAAGGGCAGGAAGTACGTGACTACTTGATATATCAGAGTCCAAGTTAACTAATACCTTTTCAGAGAAGAAACGTAAACCTTTATCAGGATACTCGGCTTCATAAGTCTCCCCAAGGAGAGGATTGAAGGGTTTGCACTGCCGGCCTTCTGTTGAAGCATAACCAGACACAGCAAAAGCGGCAACGTTTAGAACTCTCATCAAATCATTTCCCTGCATTATGTAAATTCCATTTTCTCAGTCATAAAATTTGAATGTCATATGATGTCCATCCATTTAGATGGCAGATCAACAACTAATGAGAATAATAACTCAACAGTATCTGATATCCCAGCAGAAGCTCAAAACTCACTATCTAGTGTTAGTTTAGTAGCTAGTCACCATTAAAGGTTGTGTACAATCTTATCAGCTATTTCAACAACATTGTAAATTTTGTAAGACTTATCAGAATTTTGTTACATTATTTCCTTAAAAAAATTCCAAAAGAAACTGATTAATCAAAGAACCAAGACGACAGTTGTTCATCATGTAAAGAACATAACCTATGTACAAGCCCAGATAAGACAATCAAGTAGGCTATATTACAACCAACATACATGCTTATACACTTAAGCCAACAAACCTACTTGTTGGATTAAAATGTAGATATTCATGATTTATGAAACTACTTTGCCACAAGAAAGCAGAGGCGAGAATCTGACCTGCTTTCCCCATTCCAGTGCCCGGTCAACCAAGTACGAATACTCCAAGTCTTCAAAACACTTCTGCAATGAAGAGAGAGGTTCATTAAAGTAAACAGGGAGGCAAACACCAGACAGATCCTTTCCAATGTTGTCCTTGATTATCGACCACAAACCAACTGGCTTCTCCTTCTCCTTTGGTTCTGGCAAATTATCCCTTCTTTCGATATATGGATATTCAATTGCCTTTATCTCCATTCCAACATCTCGTAAACGATCAGAAAAGAAAGACTCTTTATCATTTAATAAAGAACTACAAGCATTTCCTGAGTTCTCTCTATTCCTGTAGGATGCACTTCTTAGAGATTCTGAAGATAAAAAGTTATTCGTATCAAAATATATTCCGTCTTCCTCATCAGTTTCCACATCTACCCCCTCTCGGCTTTCATTATCTGCCTCGGAATCACTAGCACTGCCCTCTGACATAATGGAGTAGAAATCTGTTACATTAGGAGGGAAGATTAGAAGAGAATTCTCCATAATATATCATAGAATATTTAAACTGATCCTACAAGAAATTCTCAATTAAAGGTACCAACAATTTAAATGAAATGGCCAGTGGTTAGAAACAATATCACTGAAAATTCAGATGTGGGATTCTTGGGACTTAAAATTAAATATTACTTCTAATAATTACGCTCTGAAAATAATGTCATGATATATTGTCAACCATAGAATTGCAATTGCATTTTTCCACCTGTGCAGTACAGAAACTTCATACTAAATTATTAAATCCAAGAGTGTGTTGACAAGTCTGTTTGGTCAAACTTAGAGTTGAAACAACGTGTTTCACCCTTTTTATATTATTAAGAATAATAAGAAGGCAATATTACAATGAGGCCCATAGACAAAAAATATAAAATAAATACAAGGAGATAAATATACTATTTCTAACACTCCCCCTCAAGCTGGTACAAATATATCTCTCAATCCCAGCTTGCGGAGTACATCATGAAACTGTCTACCCCCAACTCCTTTAGTAAGAACATCTGCGAGTTGATCACTACTCTTCACAAAAGGAGTGCAAATGATTCCATTATTGAGGTTCTCTTTAATGAAATGCCGGTCAATCTCTATGTGCTTAGTCCTGTCATGCTGCACTGGATTATGTGCAATATTAATTGCAGACTTATTATCACAATATAGCTTCATTGAGTCACCAGGTTCAAGTCTCAAGTCCCTCAACAACAACTTTATCCATAAAAGTTCACACACACCTTGGGCCATGGCTCTGAATTCGGCCTCTGCACTGGATCTAGCCACAACATTTTGTTTTTTACTCCTCCAAGTAACGAGATTACCTCCCACAAACGTGCAATATCCCGAAGTAGATCTCCTATCTGTCACAGAGCCTGCCCAATCAGCATCAGTGTATGCCTCTACTCTGTGATGGCCATGCCTTCCAAAATACAAACCCTTACCAGAAGCAGACTTCAAATACCTCAGAACTCTGTAAACAGCATCCATGTGTGACTCCCGAGGAGCATGCATGAACTGACTTACCACGCTCACCGCAAATGCAATATCAGGGCGTGTATGAGATAAGTAGATAAGCTTCCCAACCAGTCTCTGATATCTCCCACTGTCTATCATTGTTCCACTACTATCATCACTCAACTTTTGGTTAGGCTCTATAGGCGTATCACATGCCTTACTTCCAAGCATTCCAGTTTCACTCAAGAGATCAAGAACATACTTCCTTTGAGAGATGAAGATTCTATGTTTGGATCTCGCAACTTCAATCCCCAAAAAATATTTCAATTCACCGAGATCTTTTATTTCAAACTCCTTTGCCATATACTCCTTAAGTCGCTGCATTTCCTCAACATCATCTCCTGTGAGGACAATATCGTCCACATATACAATAAGAGCAGTAATCTTACCCTGTGAAGAGTGCTTAATGAACAAGGTATGATCAGCTTGACTTTGTTTGAATCCATATCTACACATAGCATGTGTAAACCGCTCAAACCACGCACGTGGAGACTGCTTAAGGCCATATAGGGATTTTCTGAGCCTGCAAACCTTCCCTTCGGTCTTAGGACTCTCAAAACCAGGAGGAATATCCATATAAACCTCTTCCTCCAATTCTCCATGTAGGAATGCATTTTTCACGTCGAATTGATGAAGTGGCCAATCACGGTTAGCAGCAAGGGATAACAAGATCCTAACAGAGTTCATCTTCGCTACAGGAGCAAAAGTCTCCTGATAGTCCACTCCATAAGTCTGGGTGAAACCCTTGGCAACAAGACGAGCTTTAAATCTCTCTACAGTACCATCGGCTCTGTGCTTTACCGTATACACCCACTTGCACCCCACGGTTCTTTTGCCCATAGGTAAGTTCGTCAACTCCCAAGTACCATTTTTATGAAGAGCTTTCATCTCCTCATCCATGGCATGTTTCCACTTGGGATCATTGAGAGTATCCTGAACATGATTAGGGAGGGGCAGAAACAGATGCAATATTTGAAAGAAAAGCACGATAAGTAGAAGACAGGTGAGAATATGACACAAAATTGGAAATAGGGTGTTGAGTACAAGATCTAACACCCTTACGGACAGCAATAGGAATATTGAGGTCATCAGACTCTATAGGTAAGGATGTATTTGAGTTACCTGACGAAGGGTCCTCACCCGTTGGAGTAGATGGCAGTGGGATGATAGGAGTAATGGCCTCAACCTCTTTGCTCTTTCTCTAACTCCATGTACCCTTGGAGTAAACTAACAACTCTTTCTGCTTTGGCGTTTCTTGTCCCACTTCCAATAATTCTCTCTGCTTGAGAGTGGTAGGTTGTTCTTCCTCCACAACAACTTTCTCACCCCCTAAGACTTCCTCACCCTCAAGGACCACGTTCTCTTCTTCCGGAAGTAACACCGGAAATGTATTCCCAAGAACCTCTTCACTGGACTTCTCCCCCTGAAGAGGAGTAGGGGAATCAGAAAAAAAAGAAGCTGACTCATGAAAAGTGACATCCATAGAGACATACCACTTCCTAGTCTGAGGGTTATAGCACTTGTACCCTTTTTTAGTAGGGGAGTAACCAACAAAGACACAACGAATGGCACGAGGATCGAGTTTGCCACGTGTGGGAGAATGGTTATGGACGAAGCAGACACACCCAAAGACACGAGGAGGAATAAGGAAAAGAGAAGGAGGATGGGATAGAAGTTCAATGGGAGACCGCTTATTGAGGACTTGGGTTGGTAGCCTATTGATGAGGTACGCAGCAGTTAGAACTGCATCACCCCAATAGGTTGTAGGAGCATTTGCCGAGAATAACAAAGAACGAGCAACATTAAGCAAGTGACGATTCTTACGTTCTGCTACCCCATTTTGTTGTGGGGTGTTAGTGCAAGATGTCTGATGAACTAGTCCTTTGGAAGAAAAAAAATCTCCTAGACCAGAATCAATATATTCTCCCCCTTGGTCAGAACGCAACACTTTGATACCTGTCCCAAACTGAGTCAAAACCATTTGATAAAAATTTTTGAAAATAGAAAAAACTTCGTGTTTTTCTTTCATCATATAAAGCCACGTGGTCCGTGAATAATCATCAATAAATGTGACAAACCAATGATGACCTTTTAAGGACACCACACGCAATGGACCCCAAACATCAGAATGCACTAAAGAAAAAGGCACTAAACTTTTATTATAACTCGGAGCAAAAGTCGTCCGATGATGTTTCCCAAGTTCACACGACTCACATAAATATTCAGAGACAGCTTTATTGAAAACTAAAGAAGGAAACAAATGCTTAATTAAATGAAACGATGGGTGTCCTAATCTCTTATGCCAAAGTAATACGTCCTCAGACTTATTCTCAGAAACTGTAGTGTGATGAGCTCCCTTGTTTCCAACATCCAATAAGTAAAGGCCATGTTCCTCTCTACCACTGCCAATCGTCCTCGTGGTAAGATCCTGAAAAACACAATGTGAGGGGAAGAAAGTTACACTACAATTAAGATCACGAGTGATACGACTTATAGACAAAAGGTTAGATGTGAAACTCGGAACATGTAAAACTGAGGACAAAGACAAAGATGGAGTAGCATGTATGACACCTTTCCCTGAAACAGAGGAAAAAGTACCATCTGCAATACGAATTTTCTCTTGACCTGAATATGGAGTATACATAGAAAATAAATCTGATGAGCTAGACATATGATCGGATGCACCTGAAATAATCCAAGGGAATGAGTAGTGAGATAAGCATGCTCTCATAGAAGTGACGAAATTACCTATCTGTGCAAATGAAGATGAGGCACCTGTGGAAGTAGACGGGGCACGACGAGTCATCAGATTACGAAGAGCATCTAAACCCCGCAATGCATCCTCATACTCAGTAGTAGACAACGGTGCTGAAGAAGACATAGAAGATGAAGTAGTCTGGTCACCTGGTCCCGAATCTGAAACATCAATCACCTCGGTATGATGTGCCCGAGAATTGCCTCCACGACCACCAGGGGGACCAAAACGACCTCCAGATCGACCTCCACGACCCCCAGGTGGACGACCATGAAGTCTCCAACAAGTAGCCCTCGTGTGTCTAGGGCGATTGCAGTGATCACACCACTGCTTAGCCTTATCAGAAGAATCTGCTCCACTCGTAGAATTAGTTCCATGTAGCTGTGAGGTCCCCCCTTTCAGAGAGGTGGAAACAAGAGCAGAACGCTCAGTAGGTGCAATCGGAAGCATAGCGGATCTGCGACTCTCCTCATTTTGCACATATGCAAAGGCCTCCTGAAGAGTGGGAAGGATATCCATTCCAAGAACTCGACTGTGGACAGCATCATACTCTGACTTAAGTCCCTGAAGGAACTTGAAAACCCTTTGCTTCCCAAGAAGCTTTTGATAACCCGTAGAATCGGTAGGGCAGATGGGGTGATAATCTTGAAGATGATCCACACGTTGCCAATGAGAGGTCAGAAAAGTGAAGTACTGAATCACTATCATATCACCCTGCTCAGAACGATCAATCAATCTAGTCAACTCGAACTCCTGAGCGTAATTTCCTTTACGATAATAAGTCGAAGCAACTGTCTCCCAAATATCACGAGCTGTTTTCATTCCCAAAAAACCTTCACCAATTTCTGGAATCATCGAGTGAATAAGCCAAGTCATGATGATAGAATTCTCAATATCCCACTGTGCATATTTAGCATCTGTAGAATCAGGTGCCTGTGTTGTCCCATCAACGTATCCCATTTTCCCTTTACCCCGCAAGAAAAGCAGTACTGACTGTGACCATGGCAAATAATTTTGGCCAGTGAACAGGGATGTGGTGATTTTTAGGTTTGGGTTGTCTGAAGGAGCTACAAACGAGCTCAGAAGTTGTGGCTGTTGTGAACTTCCAGATGACGGACTCTTACTCTTATCGTCGGCCATAGTTCCAATCCACAAAGCAGTCACCCACACCTAGGGGTGTTCAAAAATCGAACCAAACCGACAAACCGAACCGAACCGATCGGTTCGGTCGGTTTTAATTTAATTTGTGCAGTGTAAAACCGAAACCGAACCGAAAATTTACACACTCCGAACCGAACCGAACCGAAACCGATCGGTTTTGTCAAAAACCACACCGAACCGAACCGAACCGTTTACACCCCTACCCACACCAATCACAAAAAAAGGATACGACGAACTCTGAACAAGCACAATCTCAAATCATATCAAAGAATCAGTCCGAGACTGATCAATGGTCCATAAGAGGACCTAAAATAGATGCTGAAATGAAACGTCAATCAAACCAGCCCAGATGAAGCAATTGTGGTGGTGACAGGAAAGATTTATATGAAAAGGAGAGATGTAGATAAAAAAAAAAACTATGCCAGAATGAGCTGAGAGGTTCGGCTAGAGAGTAATGACTGTCGGGTAGTGTATGGTGGTGTAGGGTGTGGTGTCGCAGGCTTGTGGAGTGACAATGATGTGCTGCTAGGGCTGGGCTAGGGTAGGAACAGATGGCGCAGGGATGGGGTAGGGTTGTTCTTCCTCCACAACAACTTTCTCACCCCCTAAGACTTCCTCACCCTCAAGGACCACGTTCTCTTCCTCCGGAAGTAACACCGGAAACGTATTCCCACGTTCTCTTACGGACAGCAATAGGAATATTGAGGTCATCAGACTCTATAGGTAAGGATGTATCTGAGTTACCGACGAAGGGTCCTCACCAGTTGGAGTAGATGGCAGTGGGATGATAGGAGTAATGGCCTCAACCTCTTTGCTCTTTCTCTTACTCCATGTACCCTTGGAGTAAACTAACAACTCTTTCTGCTTTGGCGTTTCTTGTCCCACTTCCAATAATTCTCTCTGCTTGAGAGTGGTAGGTTGTTCTTCCTCCACAACAACTTTCTCACCCCCTAAGACTTCCTCACCCTCAAGGACCACGTTCTCTTCCTCCGGAAGTAACACCGGAAACGTATTCCCAAGAACCTCTTCACTGGACTTATGGGGGTAGGGTTGCAGGCTGCGGCGCAGGGTAGAAGTAGGGTTTGAGGCTGCGGCTGGTCTGGGTGGAGGTATGTAGGGCTGCGGCTGATCTGGGTGAATGTGTGGAGGCCGGCGCAGGTTGTGGTGGTGGTGGAGTGGCCGGCGCAGGCTGTGGTTAAGGGTAGGGCTGCTGTGAGATGGTGGAGAGAAGAGGAGGCTCTGATACCATGTTGACAAGTCTGTTTGGTCAAACTTAGAATTGAAACAACGTGTTTCACCCTTTTTATATTATTAAGAATAATAAGAAGGCAATATTACAATGAGGCCCATAGACAAAAAATATAAAATAAATACAAGGAGATAAATATACTATTTCTAACAGAGTGATGTGTGTAGCATATAGTTGATCAAAGTGCTTCAAATGCGATATACCAGTGATGATGCAGAAAGTTGATTTGTCAATATCAACTGAAAACCTCACGAAAATGCGAAGTGCTGCAATCAGGTTTGTCAGTTTTTCACTTAGATGATCGTATTCAAACCATTGGATTTCTGACAATATACAAATCTTAGGGAAGAAATGATCAAGTCTGGTATAAATGTGGTTGACATGATACAAAGACAATGGAAGCCTGGAAGTGTAACTAACCACTGAATCTTCCATTCCCTTGTCCACAATATGAATCCCGTTTTGTTCCATCCACTACTGTTGTTTCCAGCTCAATTTTCTCTGACTGCAGAAGAGAATCATGAGACGAGAACAAAAACAAAGATATTTCCTAAAAAGAGTAGTTTATTAATATCTAGCAGATGAAAACAAAGCATAACTACATACATGCTGTATAGGATCACAATACATGGCAGGAGTCAGGATCAACAAACAGAAAATAATTTTGATCTACCAACTCAGATTCTGGAGGCATGACAAGTTAATAATTTGAACAGATTGGCACATCTTGCATATTTAGAAAATATATTTTTAAGTTGCATGAAACAAAAGGAAAATCTCTCATTACATTGAGGAAAAGAAAAAAAAAAAAAAAAAAAAGCTTTCAATATATTTTTCCACTCGAACTCGGACAAGGAAGTGAGGTGAAAAATAAAGGGTCAGCCATCTCAAAAGGGTACTAGTGCAAGGTCAGTTGGACTCTGTGGCCTTATCTCCGTTATGTACTAGCCACTAGACTATATGTCATCTTTCACAGCATAAATTCACATTCTTCCCATTCTTATCTAAATCTTACAAAGGTTTTATCCTAAACAAGACCACTTCTGATGCAACTCCAGAAATTTGACCATTAAAGATAAATTGCAATGTTGTATTACATGGCCAATCCAAACTACACTTTTTTTTTTCGATAGGTAATTCCCAAACTTCACATTCAAAGTCCAAAACTGGTATAATAATCCACATCTCCACATAAAGAAGGTAAATTTGATAGATTATCCTTGACTAGATCGCTCTATCTAGGTATAACAAGTATTTCACAAAGAAGTCGAACTTCAAACAAAAAAGAACTTTAACCACTTCTTATATGGCACTACACATTTTTTTTTTTCGATAGGTAATTCTCAAACTCCACATTCAAAGTCCAAAACTGATATAATAATCCACATCTCCACATAAAGAAGGTAAATTTGATAGATAATCCTTGACTAGATGGCTCTATCTAGGTATAACAAGTATTTCACAAAGAAGTTGAACTTCAAACAAAAAATAACTTTAACCACTTCTTATATGGCACCCACTGTTTTCCCCTCTGTAATAAACTTGACCCATTTTCAGAAAAGTCCTGCCCCACACCATACATCGCAATTGGTCCTTTAAAATATTGACATCCTTAGAAGAACAGTAAACAAACCGCATTTACCAGCTGTGATGAACAAGAAACATGAGAGGGAAAAAAAAAAAAACTAAGTACAGGGACAGTAAAGAACATGAAGAAAGCAATCAGGTGACCGCTTGAGAACACTCGTATTTTAGCTTTTATTTATTCTTCAGCTATCATAAGCTAGCATGTGTATGAGTCAAAATTTGCTCTGGCCTTCTGGGACCAGCATAAGTCTACCGTGTTTCTTTTTGCTTTGAGGTCACTGAGATGGAAACCTCATATTTAAGTCAAAGGCCAACACCTATTTGCAAGCATGCCTGGCAGGGTACTTCTATCCACAAGCAAGTACAATGACTCCATCCAAAAATGTAAGATGCATGGAACAAAACCAAAAATCAGAAGCAAAAAAGGTCAACTGTCAACCTCACACCATGATTTTATGTTAGTCTTATGCTCACAATCAAACATTTATACTCAATCATATAGGCATGGAGAAATGGCAGAAGAAAATACCTCTAATTGTCTTAATGTGTATAGCAGCTTAATGTGTTGAAAATGAAGATTCTTTAACTGACTTTGCAACTCAGAGAGTTCACACAGCATTATAGACTCACACTCTCTTATCACCGTCTCACCAATGCCTTCTTGCAACAATCGTGAACGTAGCTTCTCAGTTGAAACATCAATATCTTCAGAAGTTTCAAAATCGTTGCTTGTCAACACTCTGGGGAATTGATCTTTAGCAGCAAGCAGTGCATCAATCCATGCAGCTCTGTCTTCTCTGGATATACAACGCAAGTGAAGAGTTTTCGTCCCCGTGAAAATCGACAGCCTTTTGTCATCAGACTTGCTTGCCCGGACTGACGAGACCTGTAGTGCATATTATTTAGTTCAGTGACATATCATAAAGAGAATAGATGGAAACATGAGGTCATAAGCACACATTTGCACATGAAATTATATATTGTATATTTGTAAAACTAGATATACAACGTGCCAGTGATTACCCATTAAGAGATTATATGGAACATAAGGTCATAACTTACAAGTATATACTTTTAAACACCAGATCATCATGGACCTTTTTAAGCCTTTCTCCATTGTAGGTCACAACAGCTGCATGAAGTTGGCGGTGTGGACAAGATAGAGACAAAATATTCAGCATTATTCCATGCAAAAATGGATGTTTCAAGCTTAAAAGCACATTCTCACAGGCGCCAGTCCAAGATTTCACATTGTACCAAGCGTGGCACCAACACCACATGGTCATGCTTTTGGAAATACAATATCATTTGTGGCACTACAAAGAAATAACACTGCTCTTGGTACAGAAAACCAAACAGCTTCAAGGAAGTATTGAAAGAAAACATTGACTTTTATTTCCAGTATAAGACCATGATGGAAGGATTCTATGAAATGAGGCAGTCAAACCTATGTCACATCCTTACTGGATACCATACTCGGATACTCCTCAAGAAGCAAAGATACATGTCTAATACTTCCTAACGTAAAGATAATCTACATGTCCAATACCTTTTCAGCACTCAGGACAACTCCCAATGTCTTGAACATTTGAGTTACAACATATCCAGTACCGCAGCAGAATAAACGTAACAAGGATTTCAAATCCTTTTGACTATGATAGAAAAAGAAATGAATTATATGAATAAAAAATCATGGTGAATTTGCTTAGTCTACACACACACACACACACACACACACACACAATGCATATGAGCTCAACTCGACTCAATTCAATAAAGCCCTCTTCTAACTGGATACATTGATACTTTTTTATGTTTATCGTTTATCCTTGGCACATCTGTATCCTATCTTTTCAGATTCATTGCATTGACTTGCCCATATGATCTCGTTTCTGGGTCTATTATTCTTCTACTTCAGAGGAGGGCTCAATTGAATTCAGTTTAGATATATTTTATCTGAGAAGAGAAATTGATTTTTTTTTTCCTTGGGGGAAGGAGGGGAGAGCTTAGAAACACGAAGCGGGGGCGGGGGGAGGGGGGGAGGGGGCGGGAGCAGGAGCGAGGAAGCATTAAACTTTAAGAGGTTCAAAGGTTGGGAGCATTTAAGAAGCGTCCAAATAGTTGATATAGATATATTTAATATCTAATTATTGCAGGGAAATTTAGATTGACATAATATATGTTGATTGTAAATTTTGTTTTTGAAAGTCTTAAGCCAGATGTTCCGACATAAAAATATTTCTTCGGTAAAATATTTGAGCAAAATAAGAACTTGAATCTATTTATAGGCTATTTTGAGACTTGTTTGTGATGGAAGCGGAGTGAGAGCGAGGTTCTAATATGAGGGGAGCAAGCTTCTGACAAACTTCTTAGTAAGAAGCGTGGAATCGAGAGTCTAAGGAGGGAGCGTGACCAATTTAGAAGGTACCTGCTTCTAAGGGAGAGGACTGAATGGTGGCATTGTTTGGTGCAACGGATAAATCCGGGCTTACACAGAGAGATTGTTGGTTGGTCACCCTCGGACTAAATCCCACTGAAGGTACCAGCTAGCCTATTTGGTTGTCTTTTAGGTGATCACGCAAAATGGGACTGAACCATAGAAAGGAGGGTTCGTTTATGGGCAAGAGGAGGGCTATTCAGACTCAAACCTATTTCTCACGCTCCACAGGCCAAGCTTTTACAAAGCAAGCAATGGCCTCTTCTATTGCTCCTATTCAGCTAATTCTTTGGAGTTATGCTTCGATATTATCAGAATTAGTACTTGGAATCATCTGATCCAATTATGTGTTCTAATGCTCGATTATTTTCTGCGGCAATGCTCAGTAATGCCCCAGTTGGCCCTATAAATGTGACCTGCCTCAATTTCAAACAAAAAGTAAGAGAATCATGGTTCACCTCCCACTCCAGTGACCTAAAGGATCAGCTTGCATCTATTTACATTTTAAATGCTCTTTTTCTTCGCACATTGAAAGAGAGACAAATTTAATCAGTTCATGTGAAAGTGAATTTTCAAAAATCCATGTCTCCTACGTTTCTTGAGCGCTTCAGCTTTCCAATTAAGTACATGTAGATATGCACAGGCAAATAAATATCAATGCTTTTCCACTTCTAATTTTGCAGAAGTTGACATCAACACCAATTATACTATAGTAGATCGATCAAAAAAAAAAAAAAAAACAGACAATTAAAATCAAGTCAACAAACACGAAAAAAGTTTTAACAGATACAATTATGAGATGCACAAATCCATTGCATATGTGCAAAAACGATATAAAAATAAATAAAATAAAATTATAACCTTCAAATGTATCTCCCCAAAGGGTTTCCACTGTTTTGTTGTCCCACCAAGAAGTCGATTATTGCTCCAATTAGCCTTTTTCATATACCTCAAAGACTCCCCTCCGATCACCTTCACACCCTTGTCTCTAGCTGGAGTGATCACAATCTTGTCCGGCCCATGGATTTTGTAATACGAAAGCACTCCATCTCCAAGCACAAACCACCTCGATCTCCAACCCTTGCCGTAGTTGACCCATTTGTATAAAATCCCACCCACACTCCCATTCACACCACCGCCATTGCCCCAAAACACCTTCGAATCTCTGCCATCAGTCACATTATCTTCAAATTCGTGTTGATTCACATCCACATTCAATCCATCCAAATCAGTACCGACCGACGAAACCTGTGCGGAAAAGCTGGGCTTCGAGGCGAAGTTCAGATTTCTCGCGGAACTTTCAAACCCTAACTGAGACTCAGACTGTGAATGTGACTGTGACTTCACCACCACCGGATTGTTCTGATCGTGCTCGATCGAAACCGGAGCAATGCAGCACAACGGATTCATTACAAGTAGTACACAAAATATCAATATATATATATATATATTTTACCGAATCAAACGATCAGCCTCATTGAGCTTTCTAATTAATTGCGGCTTCTAGATGCAGTATATGAGCAACACAATGGTCTTGAAACAGTAGTGTCGATTGAGAGGAAAACAATCTCAGATTCGAGATTTGAAGTAGATCGTCTCTCCAGTGAGAAACGCAGAACCCGATCGAAGGTGGATAGGGCGGCGATACACCCGAATCTTTTCTGACATGACTTGAGATCGCTAACGATACGTACATTCCAAATAAAAAAAAAGGGATCAGATGGCCAATACTGATTAATTACCACAGATTATACATGTGTGTATATATATATATATAGAGAGAGAGAGAGAGAGAGAGAGAGAGAGAGAGTAATTAAAAGTCGCTGCAGCAGCAGTTGATACCAATTAAGCTAACAGACGATAAAGATGTGTGCAATGCGAGAACAGATCCGTTTAATATACTACTGATGGATCGATCAGTACTACTATACTTCAGAGTATTATTCAACAGCCTAGCTAGGTAAGCTACTTACTGTAGTAAAGTACAGTACATTTTTAGATATCTAGAGAGAGAGAGAGTGAGAGGTAGAGGGAAGGTGGTGTAAAAAAGGATGAGGCGCAGTTTAAGAATTGAGAGCGTTATCCTTAAATGCATGGTTTGTGAAGTTAATTACTCCAACTTGTTTTAAGCAGACAGCTAACATGCGCATTTGTGTACATGTAGTGATTGGGTCATTTGGGTGGGGGGAGGGTTTTTGTTGTCCGTTTGGCACTTTGTCGTGAAGGGGAATATACTCCCAAATGAAAATGACGCAGTTGACCCTTTTGGCTTTAATGCTCTGTTTGGCTCGAGAGAAAATAATGAAAAGATAGAATCACTTTTTTTTTTTGCTGAGAAAAAAAAAAAAAAAAAAAGATATAATCACTTATTTAGGAGTGGGATAGAGGAGAAGAGGAAGAGGGAGAGATATGCATCAGCATCTTCCCTCCGAGCCCACAGATACCATTCCGTCCAAGGTGGTTGGATTGGGGAGAGAAAAAGCTTCCCTAAACTTTTGGTATTCATTTCATTTTCATTTAATATAAAAAATACTTTAGTAAAATGCACAATATTTTATGGGAATTACTATGTACACATGTGTTTTTTCTATGTACACCTAAAATCTTTTATTCTAATTATTTTTCTTCTAAAAGTTTTTACTTTTGTAAAGGTGAGCGGTGTACATAGCAAAATTAGCGGTGTACATAGCAATTCCCTATTTTATTATGAGTAATTTTTAGGACACAACTTTCACACAACTTTAGTAAAATGCACAATATTTTATTACGAGTAATTTTTGGGACACAACTTTCATACAACTTTTATACAATCTTTTTAAAAGATGTGTCTATCTCTCTCTTGTGATGTCACTGGATCCCACAGTGACACAGAAAAGAGATAGACACTTCTTTTAGGAGATTGTGTGAAAGTTGTATGAAAGTTGTGTCCCAAGAATTACTTTTTTATTATTTCTTTCTCAACTTCCTTTTATGGTAATAAAAAAAAAAAACTTATTTTCTATACAAAGCCATCCACGAAGACCCGAGACCTACGAGACCCGACTCCACCCGATCAACCCGACAGCAATGAGTGTCGGTTTACACGGGTTGTTGGTGGAGTCATGAAACTTGTGACACACTCTCGACCATTTTTGGTTCGGATGTCGGTTGATACTTTACCAGACCCAAAAGCACCTGGCCCAACCCATGAGATGAATAGAAGAATTTTTAATATATATTGTATACTGAATGTGAAACCCTAAACCAAAAGCTTGGGGCACCAACAATATGCACCGAAATGGTGCACCGATTGATCGGCGTAGTCCGTTTCGGTGGGCCCCACGCGTACAGGGTGTGGGTCTCACCGAAACGGACGGCACCGATCAATCGGTGCACCATTTCGGTACAGATTGTCGGTAGCAGAATTCAAACCCTAACTCCCTTAGCATATGCATATATACTATATAATCTTAATATTATTCCTTTCTTTAGAGTTTAGAGATCTGATGAGAGAAGTAGAGAACTAAGAAGAAAGAAAGACTAATTCGAAGAGATAAGTAGAGAACTATCACCACTATGCATACCATGGTGCACAACCCTCGCACCACACCACCATCCTCGCCGTCGCTGCCACCAAATCTATAGCTCTATTGATCGTCAACGGAGGTATGTCTTCAGATCTATACTTTGTAATTTGTTCTTCGAATGATTCAGATCTATTCAAAGTTAAGTTTGTTCAGACTTCAAATGTTTACTTTTTTTTGTTCATCTCATTCTCAGCTCAAAATGTTCTTCATTCATATATAATTTGTTTGTTTGTTTTTCTTTTTGTTTTTATTTTTTTTGTGGTTTACACTTAGTAGATATATACTTAAGTTGTTCTTGAGATTTTAATTTATAATTTTATTTTTTTTTAACCCTTCTCAAATTCTAGTCGGTTTTCACCCGAAACTACCCACACCCAATGAGTCGGTTCCACTCAACAAAACGAGTAGATGACGGGAAGGATGTGCCTCACCCGAACATATTTTGGATGGATGACCGAGTGGAGGCCAAACACAGCCCACCAGATTCGTGGACAGCCCTACAACCAAACACTAAGAGGGAAGACTATCATTTCTTTTCCTATAGATATCTCTTACATCCATTTTTCAGTCTCTTCTACGAAACATGATATAAAAGTCCAATTCTTGGGAATTTGACTTCCATATGGACTTCTGAGCAAAAAAAAAAAAAAGACTTTCCATATGGACTCGGGGTATTTTAGTAAGTTCACATCAGCAGGAAAGGATTAGTGACCAACAGCAGTAAAATGTAACCATAGATTACATACAAGTATTGGAGTACTTAAACATGTCTTTTTGACAAGTGTGGGTGAGGTCTATTACGAGCCATAGAGGTCCCGCTTTGTCATGCATGTGGCCATTGATTTGTTACATCAATGTCATTGAATTTGTGTGCCAATTCAATCCGTGACAGTGAGTAGTTGGGGTACATAATACGACTTCTAACAGCCCGATTAGAGTACCGCATTGATGACTGGATACTTTTTTGAAGTGGTACACTTAAACAGTTAAACCCATAAATGCTATTAAAAATAAATAAAAATACTTAAACCCAAAAAAGAAAAAGAAAATTGCAATTACATTGTTTCTTAAGAGCAACTGTGTATGTTGCTAGAGTGAACTAGGGGATTAATCATACCGATGTCTCATAAAATAAGGGTATTGTTATTTTCACTCCATCATTGAACCAATGCACTCTATGGGATCATTATCAGAGCATGTGGTCACATGTATGTAATGCATGGCATGCATGTACCACATGCTTTAAGAATGGTACCATGGAGTGCCTTAGTTCAATGATGGAGTGGCAATAGCATCACCCTAAAATAATACGGAGTATGTCTTAAAAAGGAACTTAGAGCATCAACAATGGGTAATTTTTGTAGGATAACTTTGTGGTATAGAATAGTGGAACGTTTGCAATGGTGTAGATATAACTGTGATATAAGATAGTGAAATTTAGCTAAACTTAAGTTTATGGTATGGCTAAATTTTTGCTAAGTTTGGTCATACAGCAAAGGGTGCAACGTCCCACACCACACGGCACATGATATGCCGTGTGCTACACCACTCACCACCACACGGCACACCCTATGTCGTTCGCTTCCCAAACAGCATAGGTTGTGTCGTATGGTGCATGTGTGTGTTTTTTTATTTTTTTGGCAATTAAGAAATTTTTTTGGGTATATCTCACATTTTTTTCATCACTTCCAAATAGTCCCTAAGCAATCCCATGACACGGCACAAGTTGTGCCGTTTGGTGCTCTCACGGCACTGAGTGTGCCGTTTGGTATTCTTACGGCTTACCCAGTGTCTTGTGCCTAGCTACACCATTGTGAACTCACACAAAAAATACCACAACTTAGCTTAAATTTAAGTTAAGTTTCCTTTGCCCATTGCAGATGCTCTTAGTAGAGCGTATAGAGTAATATTTGGGGTACTAACATATCTCACTAACGCTCACACTCACACTCTACCTCTCCGTATAGAGTAATATTTTCACTCACACTCACACTCACACTGATAGAGTATCAGTGTGAGTGTGAGTGTTAGTGAGATATGTTAGTGCCCCTAGTATTGTTGATAGCGTATACTAAGCGAACCTAAGATTACCCTTCCGTTAAATTTTCTTACTATACAGCCAAACGGCAATGTAATGCCGTGTATGTGTCAAATAGCTAAGACAATACTGTTTGGTGATCAAACTATTGCTAATCGACAAAGTCTTGGCCGTTTGGTCACCAAAAGGCAAAGGCTTTGTCGTTTTTAGTTTGGTTTGTAAATTTTTTAATACCAAAAAAAAGAAGAAGAAGAAGAAGAATAAGCAGAAGAAGAATAGAGGTGTCACGCCCCGACGTAGCATAAATATGGAAAGTATTTAATTTCCTTTATGGACCCGTAGGTCGCGACAGTTTGAAGGATTGATTCCATCTCAAACGTCGAACAATAATAATATAAATCAAAGTAGAGCAGTCATGGCTTATAAATTTATTACAGCACGTAATCTACTAAAGGTACAACCCGCCTTGCAAATAAAAAAATAACAATTATCTATTACAGTCATCCTTATTACAAATCCATATCATAAAGAGTCTTAACTCTTTCTTCATCAATGTCCTCTAATTCAATAGCCATTGATGTTTGATAGTCATCCAAGGATAATTGATTTTGCTTCATAATTCGAAGAGAATTAACTTTTATCTCAATTGGTAAAACTACCTCATGACCAAAAGTTAAAGCATACGGAGACACCTATGTACTTGTTCGTTTTGAAGTTCTATGTGCCCACAAAACTTATGGCAAAATCTCATGCCACATTCTTGGATTATTTTTTATGACTTTAGCCATATTTTCTTTTATGATTTTATTAGTTGCTTCAGCTTGACCATTAGATTGGGCATAATATGGGGTTGATTTTGACATTGTAATCCTCAATTTACTTGTAAAATCAACCACATCCCCTTCGAACATAGAAGCATTGTCAGATACAATGGTTTGAGGAATACCAAATCTGTATACTATATTTTCTAGAATTTTGATAACTGTTGCTTGAGTCACAGTTTGCATGGGTTCTGCTTCTACCCATTTAGTAAAATAATCTGTGGCCACAATAATGAATCCATGACCCTTCGAAGAAGGAGGGCTAATTTTCCCTATTACATCAATGGCCTAACCTCTAAAAGGCCAAGGTTTTACCACATATTGAAGATCAATAGTGGGTAAATATTTCAAAGGACCATGTTTCTGACATTCTTGACATGTTTTGGCAAATTCGATACAATCTTTTAAAATTGTTGGCCAATAAATGTTATGCCTTCGAATTAACCATCTCGTTTTAATCCCAGATTGATGGGCACCACAAAATCCTTCATGAAATTGAGCTATAGCTTCAATTCCTTCGAGATTACTTAAACATTCGAGTAGTAATCCATCACTTCCTCTTTTGAACAATTTTCCATTGTACATGATGTAATTGACAGAAATCAATCTTATGCTTCTACTAGGCTTTTCATCCAATCCTGAGAGATAATCTATGATTGATTTTCTCCAATCATTATGAATTTCAACATTTGAGATGTTAACAAGAGGTAACCTGTTCACTAATATTGGTAACAATTTCCTATAAGTAACTTGTTCCATCTCAAAATCTTCGATACTTGCTCTAAATCTTGATGCCATTTGAGCCACATCATTGGCTTCCTCATTAGAGCTTCTAGGAATATGTAAATGGTTTACAATATCAAATTTGGATAATAATCTCATCGTAGTGTCATAGTATACCTTTAGAGCACTACTCATACATTTGCATTCCCCATTCATATGGTTTATAACTAACTGGGAATCCCCAAAAATATCTACAAATGTAGCTCTAAGATCTAACAGGGTTTCGAGACCCATTATTAGAGTCTCATACTCAACTTGATTATTAGTGAATTGATTCGAATCAAGTTTAAAACCATATTTGGTTTTAATCCTCTCAGGTGATTCAATAATGAATCCAATACCTGCAGCAAATTCAGTTTTCAAACCATTAAACCATAATTTCCATGGACTAATAGTTGTATGCCCAATTTCGTAATTTTCTTCTATTTCGAGTCAATTTGGGTGGTCAGCCAAAAAATCTGCTAAGGCCTGCCCTTTTACTGCCTTTTGTGGTACATAGAATAAACATAATTATGATAAAGTAAGAATCCATTTACTAATTCGATTCCTTAAAATAGGTCGAGTCGATCAACATATACTTAATTAGATCAAACTTAGCAATAACATAGACTTCAGTGGGAAGGAGATAATATCTTAACTTCATTACTGCGAAATACAAAGATTGTCACGCCCCGGAGCAGCATAAATAGAGAAAAATAAATTTCCTTTATGGGTCCATAAGGAATGACAGGTGAAAGTCACTAATAATCCACACCACGCAGTACTAGTCCAAAAGAAAAGCAACAGTAATCAACTGAAAATAGCACACAGTGCTAACTATTACAAAATATCAGAGTATAGTCCACAGGATCACAACAGGTCTGAAGACGACAAATGCCCAAGTACCCGTTAACAAAAGATTAAACTGAACAACTGAAATTAAATCTAATTATAACATCTTCAGTCTTCAACTGGCATAAGGATAATCCTTCCTGGCGTAACTGTCATCGGTGGGGCCCTCCTCTGGATAATAGTCATTAGTGTACTGGTCCTTACCTGCAGAATAAGGGACAGGATATTCTGGACGGGGAATGTCCAGGCAATAAAAGGCCGTCAGCTTACTGAGAGCTGAGTGAGCATAAACTAACGAAGTACCGGTTATCTGAAATAAACACAAGCTTATGAAAACACGAGTTAACATCCTATTATAACCATATCTTGTTTCTCTATTCATTCTTGTAAACCGACCCTTAACGTCTTGTTACTCGAATACTGAACTCAACATATTCTGATCTTTCCTGAACAGACTCAATCGTTTAACTCTAGGGATACACCCTTATTCTGTCCATCGCTTTTAAGAGCATATGAACAGCTCACCGCATGTCATGGACTCCACGTCAGTCTGTCCCCAGCTTTTAAGAACAATGGTCCTGTTCACCGCATTTCAGGGATATAACGTTTCGAACAAGGCATATCAATCTTATTGCCACGACTCAACGTCATCTACTAGTGATCCCAGCTCACCGCTTTTAAGAACAATGGTCCTGTTCACCGCTTTTAAGAGCATATCATAGATCATCCAGTCTATCTTAGGACTATTTGGTCCAGCTCACCGCTTTTAAGAGCATATGCATAGCTCACCGCTTTTAAGAGCATATCATGACCGAACGTCCATCCACGTACCATTCCCAGAACTTACCAAACCTACTTACGTTCCATTCTATATCGACACATGACAAAACTCCCAATGTGGCCTGACTACTTGGATTAAAAGAAATCGGATATCAAACTCATATCAGAATCAACACGTCACCCATGTCTTCATATTACTTTTTATTCATTATCCATTAATCTTTGGTGTCACATTACTCCTGTCTACCCCATAATCGCATAATGGAATTCCCGAATCAGAAATCGAACAACTAAACCTCTTATATAATAAACAGGCAAAGGAAACCATGTACTGATCATGTCAATCGATTGGGACAGAGGTTCAATCGATTGGAACAAAAGTTATATCAATCGATTGAGAAACATGTCAATCGATTGGGATGTCAATCGATTGAAATCCTATTCAATCGATTGGGATGCAACTGATGTCAATCGATTGAGATTTATGTCAATCGATTGGTACTACGTCTTCTCCAGCAGATTGTAAAAACAGCATATATAAATGTGCACTACATGCATGTAATCCATCTAAACATCATAATAGCTTATATAAACTTCATATAAAGGGACCAAGTGAGTTAAAACTCACTTAGGGTGCGTTTGGATGGGTGTTAAAGCTTGAAACCAACTTCTCTCTCTCTTCCTTCTCTTTCTTCTTCCTCTTTGTCCGGCCTTCTCTCTCTCTATCTCTTCCTTCTTCTTCTTTCTGCTTCTTCTTCTTCTCCCCAGCTGCCAAGGGCAGTGTGTGTGTGTATGATATAGATATATAGATAGATATATGTATATCTCTCAAGAGGTATGTATATCTCTCTCTCTCTCTAGGTCTGAAAAACAGCCCCAAGGCCACAAAATGAAACATATATATAGAGATAAGGGAGTGCCACGCGTTTAAAGCTGAAGGAAAGAAGAAAACATTTCTCAGGTTATGTCAATCGATTGAGACACCAGTCAATCGATTGGTAACAGATATTTGTAGTCAATCGATTGGTAACAATGTCAATCGATTGAGATGAATGGCAATCGATTGGAAAGTTTGACACGTCATCACTTTTAGTCGGTTGAATGTAAATCGATTGGGATAACTTATCAATCGATTGGTATCAAAAAGTGTCAATCGATTGGGAATATGTCAATCGATTGGTATCAAAATTTACCAAAAGGAAGAGAAAGTTTATACGAGTATAGAAATGAAATACCGGGTCTTTATTAAAATACCAAAATACAGGGTATTACATCATCCACCACTCAACAAAAGATTTCGTCCTCGAAATCAAAAGCAACAAGATCTAAAACAAAAATGAAAACTTCTCACGCATCTCTGACTCTAGCTCCCACGAAGCTTCTCCTTCATCATGATGTTTCCACTGAATCTTTACTAACGGGATCTCCTTGTTCCTGAGTTTCTTGATTCCTCGATCTAGAATACGAACAGGTCCTTCATTGAACGTAACGTCGCTGTTGACTTCGATATCCTCAAAGTTGATCTCGTGCGCTGGGTTGTGAACACACTTCCTCAGCATACTGATGTGAAAAACGTTGTGCACTCCTGACATCTTTGGTGGCAACGCAAGGCGATAAGCAACTTTTCCAACACGCTCCAGAATCTCGAATGGTCCGATGAAACGTGGCGATAACTTGCCCCTTTTCTGACCAAATCTGACGATTCCTCGAACAGGTGAAACCTTGAGTAATACGTGATCTCCAATGGCAAACTCCAAGTCTTTGCGTCGTTTGTCAGCATAACTCTTGTATCTGGTCTGGGCTGTCTTCATCTTCTCACGTACGACTTGAATCTTCTTACTGGTTTCCCGTACCATCTCTGGCCCAAGAAGTTGACTATCTCCGACTTCGGTCCAACATAGCGGCGATCGGCAAGGTCTTCCGTACAATGCTTCGAACGGCGCCATATCTATGCTCGAATGATAACTATTATTATAGGCGAACTCAATCAGAGGTAAGTGTATCTCCCAAGAACTCTCAAAATCAATGACACAAGCACGTAACATATCTTCCATCACTTGATTAACTCGTTCCGTCTGTCCATCTGTCTGTGGATGAAAAGCTGAACTCAAGTTCAATGTCGTTCCCATCGCTGTCTGGAGACTCTTCCAAAATTCTGCAGTAAAGCGCGAATCTCTGTCTGACACAATAGATACAGGCACTCCATGTAATCGTACAACATGTTGTAGATACATTCGGCTCAAACGTTCTACTGAATACGTCATGCTATAGGCAATAAAATGTGCCGTCTTAGTAAGTCGATCCACGATTACCCATATAGCATCGTGATTCTGCTGTGACTTCGGCAATCCTACCACAAAATCCATGGTTATGTGTTCCCATTTCCATTGAGGAATAGGTAACGGCTGTAGAAATCCAGGTGGTCTCTGATGTTCTGCCTTTACTTGTTTACAAGTAAGACACTGAGCTACATACTCTGCCACATCTCTCTTCATTCCTTCCCACCAAAAATTTCTCTTCAGATCCTTGTACATCTTCGTACTTCCGGGATGAATAGTCATTCGTGACTTATGTGCTTCATCTAATATTTCCTTCCGGAGATTTTCTTCATTAGGTACGCAGAGTCTACCTTTACATCGTAAGGCTCCGTCTGTACTTATACTCCAGACTTCTGGTTCCTTGGCTGATATCTTGGCGAACCATAACTTCAAATCTTCTGTTGTCTGCTGAGCCTCTTTGATACGACTGATCAAAGTCGGTTGTACCATAAGACATCCAAAATGTTGTCCTTTCATTGGCTCCACTGGCTGAAGATCAAATTCAGCTAAAACTTCTAATGTTCTCCATTCTCTAATTAGTAATGCAGCGATCACTAATCGAGGTTTACGGCTCAAAGCGTCTGCTACTACGTTTGCTTTACCTGGATGGTATTGTAAAGAAAAGTCATAGTCTTTGAGTAACTCCATCCATCTTCGCTGTCGCATGTTCAACTCCTTTTGAGAGAACAAAAACTTCAGACTCTTATGATCGGAAAATAAGTCAAACTTTTCTCCATAGAGATAGTGTCTCCAAATTTTCAATGCAAACACTATTGCTGCTAATTCCAGATCATGCGTTGGATAATTTTTCTCATGTACCTTCAATTGTCTTGATCCATAGGCGATGACATTTCCATCTTGCATAAGCACACATCCAAGTCCTTGGTACGATGCATCACTGTAGATCACGTACTTTTCTCCACTCTTAGGTAATGCGAGTACTGGTGCAGAAGTCAATCTTTCTCTTAACTCCTGAAATGCACCCTCATGCTTGTCTGTCCATTCATACTTCGTCTCCTTTCTTGTCAAGTTTGTCAAGGGTCCTGCTATCTTGGAAAATCCTTCGACAAATCTTCTGTAATATCCTGCTAAACCCAGAAAACTTCTGACTTCGGTTGCATTCGTCGGTCTGTTCCAGCTTAAGACTGCATCAATCTTAGATGAGTCCACCGAAATACCTTCCTGAGATATAACGTGTCCCAAGAATTTGACTTCCTGTAGCCAAAACTCACACTTGCTGAACTTTGCATATAACTTGCTATCTCGAAGTGTTTGCAAGGCAACTTGTAAATGCTCCTTGTGATCCTCTTCTGTCTTTGAGTAGATCAGTATATCATCAATGAACACTATAATGAATTTATCCAGATATAGTCTGAATACTCTATTCATCAAGTCCATAAATACTGCTGGCGCATTCGTCAATCCGAAAGGCATAACTAAAAACTCGTAATGCCCGTATCTTGTCCTGAATGCAGTCTTCGATACATCCTCTGGTCGAACTAACAATTGGTGGTATCCTGAACGCAGATCGATCTTGGAAAAGATCCTAGATCCTTGTAACTGGTCGAATAGATCATCTATCCGAGGTAATGGATATCTATTCTTAATCGTAACCTTGTTCAACTCCCTGTAGTCTATACAGAGTCGAAGTGTTCCGTCCTTCTTCTTTACAAACAGAACTGGTGCTCCCCAAGGCGACGTACTCGGACGAACAAATCCTAGATCCTCGAGTTCTTGAACTTGCTTCTTCAATTCCAACATCTCGGTTGGTGCCATCCTATATGGAGTCTTAGAAATAGGCAATGTACCAGGTACTAATTCCATACAGAAGTCTATTTCTCTTTTCGGTGGAAGTCTTTTAATATCCTGAAATACATCTTGAAAGTCTCGTACAATAGGAATTTGATCCATCGTAAGCTCCGTACTCGTACTAATGATCGTAGCTAAACCATTCGTAAGGAACAGGTCGCTTGTCGGTTGACACTGAAATCTGATCGTCGGCTTTCCTTGTATTGGAAATACAATCGTCCTAGTAGGGCAATCCAAATTGGCACTGTACTTAGTTAACCAATCCATCCCTAGGATAACATCGAATTCTGACATCGACAGAACTACCAAGTCTGCTGGAAGATTCCTATCTCCCAAAGTCAATGGGTAATCTCTACACACCTTACTCAACTTAACTGTCACTCCTAATGGTGACACAGCATTCAGTGTTGACTCAAGTGTCTGGGGTTCTAAACCCATCTGACGCACAATCTTAACAGCAATAAAAGAACGTGCGGCTCCAGTATCAAATAAAGCTTTAACTGGACTATGAAAGAGTACAAGTGTACCTTCCAAATGTTGCTGCTCATCAGCATTAAAGCCTGCTCCTTCCGGAATAATAGCATTCATTCTCGTCTGATCAGGAGGTCCTTGAATTCCTTGCACTGGTGCTCCGTAGTATCCTCCTTGTGGCGCACGACAATCCTTACTCAAGTGTCCTGGTTTGTTGCAGTTGCGGCAGACAATATCCGGCCTGCGATTAGATCTATGGGTAGTGCAGTTCCTTGCAATATGTCCTGGCTTTCCACAGTTAAAACATCCTCCACTATTGCTGGATGGGGCTGTTAGTAATGCCTGTGGCTGTGACCCCTGCTGGCGATATTGTTGAGGTCGACTATAACTCTGCTGCGGTTTTCTGGTTCCTTCCCAGGTTCTCTTGTTTCCTTGAAAATTTTCCTGAGGTCTCCATCCTTGGGTATTTCTTGGTGGTCGATTATGGAAATTCCTCTGTTGAAACCCTCGTGACGACTGAGGTCGATTCGTCTGTGACTGTTGTACTGGATTAGCATCCTTTTCTAATCCTGTAGCAAATCTAACAATTTCCTCATACGACTGGTTCAGATGACCAACCATCATATGTCTGAGGTGGGGGTTCAGTCCTTGGTGAAATCTCTTAACCTTTTTCTGCGGCGTGTCTATCATATGCTGAGCAAATCTGGATAGACGCTCGAACTGTGTTGTGTATTCCCGTACATTCCATCCTCCTTGGATCAAATTGAGAAAGTTCATTTCCTGTTGATCTCTCTCATCTTCTGGAAAATACTTCTCCAAAAATCTGCCTTTGAATGTCTCCCATGGCATAGCTCTAGCGGCGTCGATCCCAACAGTGGCTTGTTCAGCTTCCCACCAATCTGCGGCGGCATAGGTGAGCTGAAACGTAGCAAGGCGACGTTTCTCTTGTTCGTTGCATTCCAATGCTCCAAATATTAACTCCATCTCTCTTATCCATTGCTCTGCTTTCCATGGTTCTGTTAGTCCATCAAACTTTTCGGGACGTAACCCACGAAAATTTGCTAACAGCTTATCTCCAGTCTGTCTTGGTGGCGGGGGTGCAAAAGGTCTCTGGTGGGTGGAGTGATTATATGTATCTCCCACATGCTCCATCCTCTGCATAAATGCTTCAAAAATTCCCGTCGGATCCATCCCTTCCGGAATAGGTGCTTCATTACGTGCTTGGTGATTTCTCAAGGGTCCTACCATGATGATAACGAGTATCGCCTACAAACGACATATTGATCAGCTGAAAGTCTTCTCGTAGAAACGAACTCAAGATAGAACAAGAAATAGCAAAACTAACCATTCTACTAAACACATCACAAACGCAACAACCAAACAATAATAAAAGTACTGCTCGTATATATATATATCAAAAGATGTACCGTATAGTACACACTAATCAAACTGTGTACCATATGGGACAAGAGTAACAACAACTAAAGTCAGCTAATACTATACAAAGCTATGGTCAAATAGCTATCTCCCAAGCTCCCAAAAATCTAGTGGACAACATGTCCTAATATAAACTAACAAAATCTACACCCTGCCGATCCTGACTCAAAAGTCGTCAGCATCTGATCCTGCTGGTGGTGCCTCGTCCTCTGGGTCCATATCCATCTCCTCGAGTGGATCATCCTCAACTGGTGCGACAAGATCTCCAACTACTACCCCTATATCCCAATCCTCTATCATCTCTGCATCATCGTCTTCCATCACATCTACTATCGCCTGGTTAGCGACATCAACAGCTACTGCAGCGAATCCGTCGGCTATATCAAGAGCTCCTGCTATAGTTATCTCTCCCATAACAAAATCTGCTGGCTGTGCTACCATCTGAGCTATCCATCCTACTGCCATATCGGCCATGGCTGCCATATGCATAATCGGTCCGGCTGGTATCTGAAGCACAACGGGTACCTCTGGCACAACTACCTCCTCATCTACTACTACGTCTGCCTCAATAGCCTCTGGGTCTGGCACTGGATCCTCTGGCTCAAACTCTGGCTCCTCGGGGTCATCCTCAGGTTCATCATCATCTGCATCGTCTGCATGCTCATCTTCTACTGGGTCCTCGTCATCTATCGGATCCTCCTCTCCATCTCCATCCATGTCCTCATCGGGATGCTCATCCTCAGGCTCTAGATCCTCTTCATCCTCTATCGGCTCAGGCTCTGGCTCTGGGACAGGTACTGGTGATGGTGGGGCTGCTACTGCTGCTGCTGGTGCAATCACAGGCTCTGGTGGACCGGCTACAATAGCTCTCAACTCAATCTCATCCATCTCTGGCTTACTCAAAACTAGTCGTAACATCTCCTGGCAAATGTCTCTACCGACCCTCGCTAAGTGGTAAGCATCCATGCGCATCTGGGTCGGGTGAGTACTCCTGGTCACATAAAGTGCTCTCCACATGTCCTCCTCTAAATGTCGACTAGCTATATGGCACACACGCTCATGATAAAAATCTGGGTCAGCTGGCTCCACGGTATCTCCATGGATAATATGACCTCCATAAGCATCAGTCACAAACTGGTGAAACTCCGGATCCATGCTATCCTGCAAAGGAAACTATCTATCGTCAGAAAGACGAACTTATCTAATACTCATATCTCATCTCAAAGAATCTTAACATACTAGGACCAGATGGTGTGGAAATACTTAATGAACAAATTTATCACAACCTAGAGTACCGAACGCAGGCTCTGATACCAAAAACCCTGTCACGCCCCGGAGCAGCATAAATAGAGAAAAATAAATTTCCTTTATGGGTCCATAAGGAATGACAGGTGAAAGTCACTAATAATCCACACCACGCAGTACTAGTCCAAAAGAAAAGCAACAGTAATCAACTGAAAATAGCACACAGTGCTAACTATTACAAAATATCAGAGTATAGTCCACAGGATCACAACAGGTCTGAAGACGACAAATGCCCAAGTACCCGTTAACAAAAGATTAAACTGAACAACTGAAATTAAATCTAATTATAACATCTTCAGTCTTCAACTGGCATAAGGATAATCCTTCCTGGCGTAACTGTCATCGGTGGGGCCCTCCTCTGGATAATAGTCATTAGTGTACTGGTCCTTACCTGCAGAATAAGGGACAGGATATTCTGGACGGGGAATGTCCAGGCAATAAAAGGCCGTCAGCTTACTGAGAGCTGAGTGAGCATAAACTAACGAAGTACCAGTTATCTGAAATAAACACAAGTTTATGAAAACACGAGTTAACATCCTATTATAACCATATCTTGTTTCTCTATTCATTCTTGTAAACCGACCCTTAACGTCTTGTTACTCGAATACTGAACTCAACATATTCTGATCTTTCCTGAACAGACTCAATCGTTTAACTCTAGGGATACACCCTTATTCTGTCCATCGCTTTTAAGAGCATATGAACAGCTCACCGCATGTCATGGACTCCACGTCAGTCTGTCCCCAGCTTTTAAGAACAATGGTCCTGTTCACCGCATTTCAGGGATATAACGTTTCGAACAAGGCATATCAATCTTATTGCCACGACTCAACGTCATCTACTAGTGATCCCAGCTCACCGCTTTTAAGAACAATGGTCCTGTTCACCGCTTTTAAGAGCATATCATAGATCATCCAGTCTATCTTAGGACTATTTGGTCCAGCTCACCGCTTTTAAGAGCATATGCATAGCTCACCGCTTTTAAGAGCATATCATGACCGAACGTCCATCCACGTACCATTCCCAGAACTTACCAAACCTACTTACGTTCCATTCTATATCGACACATGACAAAACTCCCAATGTGGCCTGACTACTTGAATTAAAAGAAATCGGATATCAAACTCATATCAGAATCAACACGTCACCCATGTCTTCATATTACTTTTTATTCATTATCCATTAATCTTTGGTGTCACATTACTCCTGTCTACCCCATAATCGTATAATGGAATTCCCGAATCAGAAATCGAACAACTAAACCTCTTATATAATAAACAGGCAAAGGAAACCATGTACTGATCATGTCAATCGATTGGGACAGAGGTTCAATCGATTGGAACAAAAGTTATATCAATCGATTGAGAAACATGTCAATCGATTGGGATGTCAATCGATTGAAATCCTATTCAATCGATTGGGATGCAACTGATGTCAATCGATTGAGATTTATGTCAATCGATTGGTACTACGTCTTCTCCAGCAGATTGTAAAAACAGCATATATAAATGTGCACTACATGCATGTAATCCATCTAAACATCATAATAGCTTATATAAACTTCATATAAAGGGACCAAGTGAGTTAAAACTCACTTAGGGTGCGTTTGGATGGGTGTTAAAGCTTGAAACCAACTTCTCTCTCTCTTCCTTCTCTTTCTTCTTCCTCTTTGTCCGGCCTTCTCTCTCTCTATCTCTTCCTTCTTCTTCTTTCTGCTTCTTCTTCTTCTCCCCAGCTGCCAAGGGCAGTGTGTGTGTGTATGATATAGATATATAGATAGATATATGTATATCTCTCAAGAGGTATGTATATCTCTCTCTCTCTCTAGGTCTGAAAAACAGCCCCAAGGCCACAAAATGAAACATATATATAGAGATAAGGGAGTGCCACGCGTTTAAAGCTGAAGGAAAGAAGAAAACATTTCTCAGGTTATGTCAATCGATTGAGACACCAGTCAATCGATTGGTAACAGATATTTGTAGTCAATCGATTGGTAACAATGTCAATCGATTGAGATGAATGGCAATCGATTGGAAAGTTTGACACGTCATCACTTTTAGTCGGTTGAATGTAAATCGATTGGGATAACTTATCAATCGATTGGTATCAAAAAGTGTCAATCGATTGGGAATATGTCAATCGATTGGTATCAAAATTTACCAAAAGGAAGAGAAAGTTTATACGAGTATAGAAATGAAATACCGGGTCTTTATTAAAATACCAAAATACAGGGTATTACATCATCCACCACTCAACAAAAGATTTCGTCCTCGAAATCAAAAGCAACAAGATCTAAAACAAAAATGAAAACTTCTCACGCATCTCTGACTCTAGCTCCCACGAAGCTTCTCCTTCATCATGATGTTTCCACTGAATCTTTACTAACGGGATCTCCTTGTTCCTGAGTTTCTTGATTCCTCGATCTAGAATACGAACAGGTCCTTCATTGAACGTAACGTCGCTGTTGACTTCGATATCCTCAAAGTTGATCTCGTGCGCTGGGTTGTGAACACACTTCCTCAGCATACTGATGTGAAAAACGTTGTGCACTCCTGACATCTTTGGTGGCAACGCAAGGCGATAAGCAACTTTTCCAACACGCTCCAGAATCTCGAATGGTCCGATGAAACGTGGCGATAACTTGCCCCTTTTCTGACCAAATCTGACGATTCCTCGAACAGGTGAAACCTTGAGTAATACGTGATCTCCAATGGCAAACTCCAAGTCTTTGCGTCGTTTGTCAGCATAACTCTTGTATCTGGTCTGGGCTGTCTTCATCTTCTCACGTACGACTTGAATCTTCTTACTGGTTTCCCGTACCATCTCTGGCCCAAGAAGTTGACTATCTCCGACTTCGGTCCAACATAGCGGCGATCGGCAAGGTCTTCCGTACAATGCTTCGAACGGCGCCATATCTATGCTCGAATGATAACTATTATTATAGGCGAACTCAATCAGAGGTAAGTGTATCTCCCAAGAACTCTCAAAATCAATGACACAAGCACGTAACATATCTTCCATCACTTGATTAACTCGTTCCGTCTGTCCATCTGTCTGTGGATGAAAAGCTGAACTCAAGTTCAATGTCGTTCCCATCGCTGTCTGGAGACTCTTCCAAAATTCTGCAGTAAAGCGCGAATCTCTGTCTGACACAATAGATACAGGCACTCCATGTAATCGTACAACATGTTGTAGATACATTCGGCTCAAACGTTCTACTGAATACGTCATGCTATAGGCAATAAAATGTGCCGTCTTAGTAAGTCGATCCACGATTACCCATATAGCATCGTGATTCTGCTGTGACTTCGGCAATCCTACCACAAAATCCATGGTTATGTGTTCCCATTTCCATTGAGGAATAGGTAACGGCTGTAGAAATCCAGGTGGTCTCTGATGTTCTGCCTTTACTTGTTTACAAGTAAGACACTGAGCTACATACTCTGCCACATCTCTCTTCATTCCTTCCCACCAAAAATTTCTCTTCAGATCCTTGTACATCTTCGTACTTCCGGGATGAATAGTCATTCGTGACTTATGTGCTTCATCTAATATTTCCTTCCGGAGATTTTCTTCATTAGGTACGCAGAGTCTACCTTTACATCGTAAGGCTCCGTCTGTACTTATACTCCAGACTTCTGGTTCCTTGGCTGACATCTTGGCGAACCATAACTTCAAATCTTCTGTTGTCTGCTGAGCCTCTTTGATACGACTGATCAAAGTCGGTTGTACCATAAGACATCCAAAATGTTGTCCTTTCATTGGCTCCACTGGCTGAAGATCAAATTCAGCTAAAACTTCTAATGTTCTCCATTCTCTAATTAGTAATGCAGCGATCACTAATCGAGGTTTACGGCTCAAAGCGTCTGCTACTACGTTTGCTTTACCTGGATGGTATTGTAAAGAAAAGTCATAGTCTTTGAGTAACTCCATCCATCTTCGCTGTCGCATGTTCAACTCCTTTTGAGAGAACAAAAACTTCAGACTCTTATGATCGGAAAATAAGTCAAACTTTTCTCCATAGAGATAGTGTCTCCAAATTTTCAATGCAAACACTATTGCTGCTAATTCCAGATCATGCGTTGGATAATTTTTCTCATGTACCTTCAATTGTCTTGATCCATAGGCGATGACATTTCCATCTTGCATAAGCACACATCCAAGTCCTTGGTACGATGCATCACTGTAGATCACGTACTTTTCTCCACTCTTAGGTAATGCGAGTACTGGTGCAGAAGTCAATCTTTCTCTTAACTCCTGAAATGCACCCTCATGCTTGTCTGTCCATTCATACTTCGTCTCCTTTCTTGTCAAGTTTGTCAAGGGTCCTGCTATCTTGGAAAATCCTTCGACAAATCTTCTGTAATATCCTGCTAAACCCAGAAAACTTCTGACTTCGGTTGCATTCGTCGGTCTGTTCCAGCTTAAGACTGCATCAATCTTAGATGAGTCCACCGAAATACCTTCCTGAGATATAACGTGTCCCAAGAATTTGACTTCCTGTAGCCAAAACTCACACTTGCTGAACTTTGCATATAACTTGCTATCTCGAAGTGTTTGCAAGGCAACTTGTAAATGCTCCTTGTGATCCTCTTCTGTCTTTGAGTAGATCAGTATATCATCAATGAACACTATAATGAATTTATCCAGATATAGTCTGAATACTCTATTCATCAAGTCCATAAATACTGCTGGCGCATTCGTCAATCCGAAAGGCATAACTAAAAACTCGTAATGCCCGTATCTTGTCCTGAATGCAGTCTTCGATACATCCTCTGGTCGAACTAACAATTGGTGGTATCCTGAACGCAGATCGATCTTGGAAAAGATCCTAGATCCTTGTAACTGGTCGAATAGATCATCTATCCGAGGTAATGGATATCTATTCTTAATCGTAACCTTGTTCAACTCCCTGTAGTCTATACAGAGTCGAAGTGTTCCGTCCTTCTTCTTTACAAACAGAACTGGTGCTCCCCAAGGCGACGTACTCGGACGAACAAATCCTAGATCCTCGAGTTCTTGAACTTGCTTCTTCAATTCCAACATCTCGGTTGGTGCCATCCTATATGGAGTCTTAGAAATAGGCAATGTACCAGGTACTAATTCCATACAGAAGTCTATTTCTCTTTTCGGTGGAAGTCTTTTAATATCCTGAAATACATCTTGAAAGTCTCGTACAATAGGAATTTGATCCATCGTAAGCTCCGTACTCGTACTAATGATCGTAGCTAAACCATTCGTAAGGAACAGGTCGCTTGTCGGTTGACACTGAAATCTGATCGTCGGCTTTCCTTGTATTGGAAATACAATCGTCCTAGTAGGGCAATCCAAATTGGCACTGTACTTAGTTAACCAATCCATCCCTAGGATAACATCGAATTCTGACATCGACAGAACTACCAAGTCTGCTGGAAGATTCCTATCTCCCAAAGTCAATGGGTAATCTCTACACACCTTACTCAACTTAACTGTCACTCCTAATGGTGACACAGCATTCAGTGTTGACTCAAGTGTCTGGGGTTCTAAACCCATCTGACGCACAATCTTAACAGCAATAAAAGAACGTGCGGCTCCAGTATCAAATAAAGCTTTAACTGGACTATGAAAGAGTACAAGTGTACCTTCCAAATGTTGCTGCTCATCAGCATTAAAGCCTGCTCCTTCCGGAATAATAGCATTCATTCTCGTCTGATCAGGAGGTCCTTGAATTCCTTGCACTGGTGCTCCGTAGTATCCTCCTTGTGGCGCACGACAATCCTTACTCAAGTGTCCTGGTTTGTTGCAGTTGCGGCAGACAATATCCGGCCTGCGATTAGATCTATGGGTAGTGCAGTTCCTTGCAATATGTCCTGGCTTTCCACAGTTAAAACATCCTCCACTATTGCTGGATGGGGCTGTTAGTAATGCCTGTGGCTGTGACCCCTGCTGGCGATATTGTTGAGGTCGACTATAACTCTGCTGCGGTTTTCTGGTTCCTTCCCAGGTTCTCTTGTTTCCTTGAAAATTTTCCTGAGGTCTCCATCCTTGGGTATTTCTTGGTGGTCGATTATGGAAATTCCTCTGTTGAAACCCTCGTAACGACTGAGGTCGATTCGTCTGTGACTGTTGTACTGGATTAGCATCCTTTTCTAATCCTGTAGCAAATCTAACAATTTCCTCATACGACTGGTTCAGATGACCAACCATCATATGTCTGAGGTGGGGGTTCAGTCCTTGGTGAAATCTCTTAACCTTTTTCTGCGGCGTGTCTATCATATGCTGAGCAAATCTGGATAGACGCTCGAACTGTGTTGTGTATTCCCGTACATTCCATCCTCCTTGGATCAAATTGAGAAAGTTCATTTCCTGTTGATCTCTCTCATCTTCTGGAAAATACTTCTCCAAAAATCTGCCTTTGAATGTCTCCCATGGCATAGCTCTAGCGGCGTCGATCCCAACAGTGGCTTGTTCAGCTTCCCACCAATCTGCGGCGGCATAGGTGAGCTGAAACGTAGCAAGGCGACGTTTCTCTTGTTCGTTGCATTCCAATGCTCCAAATATTAACTCCATCTCTCTTATCCATTGCTCTGCTTTCCATGGTTCTGTTAGTCCATCAAACTTTTCGGGACGTAACCCACGAAAATTTGCTAACAGCTTATCTCCAGTCTGTCTTGGTGGCGGGGGTGCAAAAGGTCTCTGGTGGGTGGAGTGATTATATGTATCTCCCACATGCTCCATCCTCTGCATAAATGCTTCAAAAATTCCCGTCGGATCCATCCCTTCCGGAATAGGTGCTTCATTACGTGCTTGGTGATTTCTCAAGGGTCCTACCATGATGATAACGAGTATCGCCTACAAACGACATATTGATCAGCTGAAAGTCTTCTCGTAGAAACGAACTCAAGATAGAACAAGAAATAGCAAAACTAACCATTCTACTAAACACATCACAAACGCAACAACCAAACAATAATAAAAGTACTGCTCGTATATATATATATCAAAAGATGTACCGTATAGTACACACTAATCAAACTGTGTACCATATGGGACAAGAGTAACAACAACTAAAGTCAGCTAATACTATACAAAGCTATGGTCAAATAGCTATCTCCCAAGCTCCCAAAAATCTAGTGGACAACATGTCCTAATATAAACTAACAAAATCTACACCCTGCCGATCCTGACTCAAAAGTCGTCAGCATCTGATCCTGCTGGTGGTGCCTCGTCCTCTGGGTCCATATCCATCTCCTCGAGTGGATCATCCTCAACTGGTGCGACAAGATCTCCAACTACTACCCCTATATCCCAATCCTCTATCATCTCTGCATCATCGTCTTCCATCACATCTACTATCGCCTGGTTAGCGACATCAACAGCTACTGCAGCGAATCCGTCGGCTATATCAAGAGCTCCTGCTATAGTTATCTCTCCCATAACAAAATCTGCTGGCTGTGCTACCATCTGAGCTATCCATCCTACTGCCATATCGGCCATGGCTGCCATATGCATAATCGGTCCGGCTGGTATCTGAAGCACAACGGGTACCTCTGGCACAACTACCTCCTCATCTACTACTACGTCTGCCTCAATAGCCTCTGGGTCTGGCACTGGATCCTCTGGCTCAAACTCTGGCTCCTCGGGGTCATCCTCAGGTTCATCATCATCTGCATCGTCTGCATGCTCATCTTCTACTGGGTCCTCGTCATCTATCGGATCCTCCTCTCCATCTCCATCCATGTCCTCATCGGGATGCTCATCCTCAGGCTCTAGATCCTCTTCATCCTCTATCGGCTCAGGCTCTGGCTCTGGGACAGGTACTGGTGATGGTGGGGCTGCTACTGCTGCTGCTGGTGCAATCACAGGCTCTGGTGGACCGGCTACAATAGCTCTCAACTCAATCTCATCCATCTCTGGCTTACTCAAAACTAGTCGTAACATCTCCTGGCAAATGTCTCTACCGACCCTCGCTAAGTGGTAAGCATCCATGCGCATCTGGGTCGGGTGAGTACTCCTGGTCACATAAAGTGCTCTCCACATGTCCTCCTCTAAATGTCGACTAGCTATATGGCACACACGCTCATGATAAAAATCTGGGTCAGCTGGCTCCACGGTATCTCCATGGATAATATGACCTCCATAAGCATCAGTCACAAACTGGTGAAACTCCGGATCCATGCTATCCTGCAAAGGAAACTATCTATCGTCAGAAAGACGAACTTATCTAATACTCATATCTCATCTCAAAGAATCTTAACATACTAGGACCAGATGGTGTGGAAATACTTAATGAACAAATTTATCACAACCTAGAGTACCGAACGCAGGCTCTGATACCAAAAACCCTGTCACGCCCCGGAGCAGCATAAATAGAGAAAAATAAATTTCCTTTATGGGTCCATAAGGAATGACAGGTGAAAGTCACTAATAATCCACACCACGCAGTACTAGTCCAAAAGAAAAGCAACAGTAATCAACTGAAAATAGCACACAGTGCTAACTATTACAAAATATCAGAGTATAGTCCACAGGATCACAACAGGTCTGAAGACGACAAATGCCCAAGTACCCGTTAACAAAAGATTAAACTGAACAACTGAAATTAAATCTAATTATAACATCTTCAGTCTTCAACTGGCATAAGGATAATCCTTCCTGGCGTAACTGTCATCGGTGGGGCCCTCCTCTGGATAATAGTCATTAGTGTACTGGTCCTTACCTGCAGAATAAGGGACAGGATATTCTGGACGGGGAATGTCCAGGCAATAAAAGGCCGTCAGCTTACTGAGAGCTGAGTGAGCATAAACTAACGAAGTACCAGTTATCTGAAATAAACACAAGTTTATGAAAACACGAGTTAACATCCTATTATAACCATATCTTGTTTCTCTATTCATTCTTGTAAACCGACCCTTAACGTCTTGTTACTCGAATACTGAACTCAACATATTCTGATCTTTCCTGAACAGACTCAATCGTTTAACTCTAGGGATACACCCTTATTCTGTCCATCGCTTTTAAGAGCATATGAACAGCTCACCGCATGTCATGGACTCCACGTCAGTCTGTCCCCAGCTTTTAAGAACAATGGTCCTGTTCACCGCATTTCAGGGATATAACGTTTCGAACAAGGCATATCAATCTTATTGCCACGACTCAACGTCATCTACTAGTGATCCCAGCTCACCGCTTTTAAGAACAATGGTCCTGTTCACCGCTTTTAAGAGCATATCATAGATCATCCAGTCTATCTTAGGACTATTTGGTCCAGCTCACCGCTTTTAAGAGCATATGCATAGCTCACCGCTTTTAAGAGCATATCATGACCGAACGTCCATCCACGTACCATTCCCAGAACTTACCAAACCTACTTACGTTCCATTCTATATCGACACATGACAAAACTCCCAATGTGGCCTGACTACTTGAATTAAAAGAAATCGGATATCAAACTCATATCAGAATCAACACGTCACCCATGTCTTCATATTACTTTTTATTCATTATCCATTAATCTTTGGTGTCACATTACTCCTGTCTACCCCATAATCGTATAATGGAATTCCCGAATCAGAAATCGAACAACTAAACCTCTTATATAATAAACAGGCAAAGGAAACCATGTACTGATCATGTCAATCGATTGGGACAGAGGTTCAATCGATTGGAACAAAAGTTATATCAATCGATTGAGAAACATGTCAATCGATTGGGATGTCAATCGATTGAAATCCTATTCAATCGATTGGGATGCAACTGATGTCAATCGATTGAGATTTATGTCAATCGATTGGTACTACGTCTTCTCCAGCAGATTGTAAAAACAGCATATATAAATGTGCACTACATGCATGTAATCCATCTAAACATCATAATAGCTTATATAAACTTCATATAAAGGGACCAAGTGAGTTAAAACTCACTTAGGGTGCGTTTGGATGGGTGTTAAAGCTTGAAACCAACTTCTCTCTCTCTTCCTTCTCTTTCTTCTTCCTCTTTGTCCGGCCTTCTCTCTCTCTATCTCTTCCTTCTTCTTCTTTCTGCTTCTTCTTCTTCTCCCCAGCTGCCAAGGGCAGTGTGTGTGTGTATGATATAGATATATAGATAGATATATGTATATCTCTCAAGAGGTATGTATATCTCTCTCTCTCTCTAGGTCTGAAAAACAGCCCCAAGGCCACAAAATGAAACATATATATAGAGATAAGGGAGTGCCACGCGTTTAAAGCTGAAGGAAAGAAGAAAACATTTCTCAGGTTATGTCAATCGATTGAGACACCAGTCAATCGATTGGTAACAGATATTTGTAGTCAATCGATTGGTAACAATGTCAATCGATTGAGATGAATGGCAATCGATTGGAAAGTTTGACACGTCATCACTTTTAGTCGGTTGAATGTAAATCGATTGGGATAACTTATCAATCGATTGGTATCAAAAAGTGTCAATCGATTGGGAATATGTCAATCGATTGGTATCAAAATTCACCAAAAGGAAGAGAAAGTTTATACGAGTATAGAAATGAAATACCGGGTCTTTATTAAAATACCAAAATACAGGGTATTACAAAGATAAACATAGTTTTTCCATAAAAGAATACTTGCATTCGATGGGGTTTAAGAATCTACTAAGATAATAAACAGCTTGCTCCTTTTTATCATCATTATCATGGGCTAATAAGACCACAATTGATGCTTCTGCTGCTGAGATATAGATACTCTTTGTTAGCCTTAAGGTATATTAAGGCATATTTAATTATGTTTTGATGATGTCAAATATGCTATGATAATTACATGATTCATCTTGATTCATTCTTTGTTATTATCATAGTCATTTTTGTGCTCATATAATCTCATGTATTAATATTGTATCAATGTTTTAACATCTTTGTGTGCATGAGATTCAATTGATGTAGATCAAGATTACAAGGAGCTCAACAAGGATCAAGCTTGAAGACATGAAGATATTTCATCCTTGGTTAAAGTCTAGGACCTTCATTGTAACGCATCTTGATCTCACACTCTTAGGGGCTCAAACAAATTCTAAAAGTTAAAGTTTTGGAAATAAATTTTAAATGGATCATCTTTAAAGCAATGCCCCAACCAATTGGAAAATAATTAATTGTTGAATCTTATATGGTTGGAAAGGTATTTGAATCTAGTTTCCAAAACATCAAACGGATTGAAAATCCGAGTTTTGTAGAGGGAGTTATGGCCATTTTAGTGGAGATGTGTCAGGCTGTCAAACAAGGAGGGGCAGTCGACTGAGGGCCCGATGCAGTCGACTGATGTCACACCCCAATCCACCTCAAGCGGATTAGGACACGTGTAACAATACTACAAGTGCCCCAAAATAATAATTAGCAAAAAAAACATGTAAATCCTTAAGAAAAACATGAATTTAACAACATAAAATGACATTATTTTGATAAAACAGCCCCAAGGGCAAAATTGTCATTAATAAAGTATAGCCAAATTTTACACCAAAAGATAGATTTTTGAGTCCCGGTTCCAATGCAAAAAAACGGCGCGCGAATCCGAATTTTCTAGAAAGAGTTATGTCCGTTTCCGTAAAAGCCGTCAGAAAATATTTTCAAAATCACTGTTTTGGGCAGAGGGGCATTCGACCGGTCGAGCGGGTCAATTCGACCGGTCCAGATACCCTCTGAACCATATTTTCCCCCATTTAACATTCTAAGAAGTCCCCAAACACACAAGTCACTTGGGGCTACTTCCCAACCAACTTAGAACTACCGAAAAGTGCACAAAAGCATCGAAACTCATCAAATCACGCAACCGTTGGAAGATTTCAATTCATTCCAACCGAATTCCAGCATGTAACGAACTTAAGTTATTTCCAAGAACTAGCATATACATGAACACAATTTGAGGAAGAGTTTGAAGCTTTATTAAACAAGCTTGAACCAAATAACACTAGTTTAACTTGTGCCAATTAGGAAATTCCGTGAAAAATACCTACCAACCTTTGTAATTAAAAGTGAAGTTTTTATAGGTCAATGGGACCCAAAGGTACTCTCTTGGCCTTTTAAAAGGTAAAACAAACCATGGGAACATTTAGAATTAAAGGGCTGACAGTGGGTTTTTCGACTGGTCGGACGGGTCCCTTCGACCGGTCGAAAGCCCTTCTGCAGAACCATTTCTGCAGCAGCAACTTTCAACCTACTCACACAAGATTTTGAAACTAAAACTCACTCAAACACTTTTGAAAACTTGTAACCCTTCTTAAACATGATCCTAATACACATTGGGGTACTTTCCACCACATTTAACTCGTACTCAAGCTCAATTGAATCAAAATATGACATTTAAGCCAAATCTTGGCTTAACTTGCATGAATATAGAATTTTATCGGAAAAGAGTTCAAAGCTTTACATACAACTTAGTTATGACCAAAACCCATTCAAAACATACACACAACTTCTTTTGAGTCAAAAGAACCCATAACACCCATCCCTTGCTTAAAACCACATAGCAATGAAGATTTTTACCCAAAACATTTCCAAGACTTTGCATATCATTTGTTTATAACCAAGACTCATCCAACACACTTGCGACACCAAATCGGACTTGCCGGAAAGGCCCATCCTTCTCAACATACACAAACCATAGTTTTAGCTTAAGGAAAGACATAAAATTCATAATTGAAACTCCATATTCCTACATACTTATATTACAACATGAGGTCTAGAAATCCCAAATTAACAAGTTACATAATTAAACAAGATTATAAACATATCACACATGTTCCAATCTCTCCCATTTCCCCCGTACACGTCATTTCCTCTCCTCCTCCCGTGCCATACCTGCGGTGGTTATTCAATAACCACAACAGAAAATAACATTTGTTTAAGCTTTCGCTTAGTGAGCAAAGCTAATCACATGTATGAGTGTATGTCATATTCAATGCACAAATCAACAATCAACATATCACTTAGTCTCCAAAAGACCAAATATCAATTCACCGTGTCGTCGCTCTTGCGTTTTTCCCTTATGTGCATATAGCACCTCTAATTCACACCATCTCACATACCCTTCCACAGCTGGGTCGTCACTCACACACCTTTACACAGTTAAGTGGTGAGTACCCTTACACCGTTGGGTTTTTCCACGTCTCCTTATTATGGAGTAAATCCACGGTGAATCAACATAAGGCTTTCTTCAACCCACATAACACATAATCACATAATCATCTCAACATGGCAATTCACACACCATTTAACACATATTAACTTCCAATTTAAAGTAAACTAACCCAACCCACATATATCAACAAGTTAATATATATCCAACTCTCATGTCCATGCTTTAATTTACAAGAATTCAACTTACTATCATAGAGATTAACACATTAAATATGATTTACATTCAACCCATGGATTAGAGTCACTCACCTCCGTTCGATTCCTACTCCAAAAACCAAATTCGAACCCAATTTGAAGCTTTGTTAAGTTCCTACACATTTTTGGAATAACGCGGTTTATCGATTAAATCTCTAATGTTGAACTACACATTTAAAGTGAAATTAAACTACATAGAGATATTAATATTACCTTTCTTTGCCCAATTAAAACTCCAATTAATGAATAACTTGAAGTCTTCCTACCCAATTTGGATGTTCCAAGCTAGACCCACTTGGTGGATACATGTTATTCTCTTTCTTCTTCTACCATTCTTCTAATTTCCCTTAGTAATTCAGTTGAGGTGCTGAATTGCTGAGAATTCTCAGCTCCAATTCTTTCTCTCAACCTTCCAAAAGGATCCCCAAGTTTACCCACGAAGCCCAAAACCCCAAATTTCCTTTTTCCTTTCCTTCTTTTCTTTCATTCTTTGTGGTTAGATGAAGAATGAGCTGAAAATGGACAGCTCCTCCTTCTTTCTCTCTACGTGTAGTTCTAAGAAGGAGAAAGGGCAGCTCATGCTTGCCTCTTGGATCCCCAACATGCTCCATATAACCCATTAGATGATATACATACAAGTTTTTGCTATTCTTTTCATTTATACCCCTAAACTTCCTAAGTGTTTATTATGAAACCCTTTTGTAATTCCATTAGCTACCCAATATTTCTAAATGGGTGTTTGTCTAAGTCTCGTATGGGTCCCACACGTGGTCCCAAATATTTGTGAAATTGCTAACGTACCTACTAATTATGCACCTTTTTGCAAAATTGCCCTTATTGGGTTAATTAGTAGATATCAAAAACTAACATATTAACAATTTGATATAAAAGCAACTAAACATATTCCAAGTAGTCATATAAAATGCATTTAAATGCAAATTAATTTATATTTCATCCGGGCCCTTCATTGGGTCCCACTTCAAACATGTCCCTTCTCACTAGGACTTTTCTATGGGCGAGTCCAAGCCTCCCCTTAATCTATTCTTATACACTAATTAATAGTAATTAATGCATATTACGAATTAGTTAATCCTTTTTCCCGGGTACGGGTGTTACAACTGAACTGAGCAGAATGCAAACAGAACCCTCTGTAAACACATCTCAGTCGACTGCTTCAAGGACCAGTCGACTGCTTCAAGGTCCAGTCGACTGAATCGACCTGAAAAGGCATAACGGCTAGTTTTTTAAGGGGCTTTTAATTACCAAATGTGCCACCAACGGCTATAATCTTCCAAGGCCTATAAATACATGTTTTCCCAAGCTATTGGTTGTTGAGATTTTGATTGGAAAACATAGTATTGATCACTCATCTATTTGATCTTTAAACATTATTATTTGAGCCCTAGTTTGAGTGAAAAATCAATTTGCTCTAGATTTCAATTGTAATTCTTGAGAGAGCAAATTGTAGTGAGCTTTTATTTGTATTATCTACTCACTAAGGAGTTATTATGTGAGCTTCAAATTGTATTATCCACTCTAGAGAGAGAGAGTTTCAATTTGTATTCAAATCATTGTAAAGGTTGAGGGTTAGTAACCCTTGTGTGCAAAGAAGAGGTGTTCTTCTTTGGGAGAGATTGAAGGCTCTGGGAAACGGTTTGGTCTACACCCGTAAGTAGATCGGATTAAGGAATCCTCAAGAGGTGTTCTTGAGGGGTGGACGTAGGCCGCGGGGTGCGATTGCCGAACCACTTGAAAAATCGGTTTGCAAGTTTCTCTTCTCTTCTCTCTTTACTTAATTGCTTGTGATTGTGTTTTAATTTGCAATTTAGTTTTTAAAAGGTTAATTTTCGCTAAAACCTTATTCACCCCCCCTCTAAGGTTTCCATATTTGGGCCAACACTCTTCAACACCCAAAAGTAGCTGATGTTCAAGATATGGCTTTAATAATGGAAAGAGATATTGAGAAATTCAAACAAGGGCAGCAAGGCAAACGAACATATGAGGACAAAATGAAGGGGCAAGGATTTTTTTAAGAGGACATTTTCACAAGGTTCAGGCTCCAGTACAAGAAGTCAAGGGAGAAATACCTACTCCGGTGAGACTACCCCATTGTGCCCAACATGCAATCGACGCTACGTGGGAGTTTGTCACCAAACCCTAGTGTGCAATATTTGTAAGAAATTAGGGCATGTGACAAGATTTTGTCTGCAAGTTATAATTCAGAGCACGAGAGGTTCTAATCCGGCTATGAGGGAGAGATGATATACTTGTGGGGTACCGGGACATCAAGACAAGGATTGTCCAACGAAGAAGCAACAAGGCACGAATTCAATGGCTACAACCGGGGCAAGATCTGGAACTGACATGGATAAGGGAAATGGCGTTGAGCCAGGGCAAGTGAGGTTCTATCAGTTGGCACTGAAAGATATTTCAGCTACCAACTCTATTGTATCAGGTATATTATTAATTTGTTCATATCCAGTTCATGTTTTAATAGATTCGGGATCAACACATTCTTTTGTTGCACGTGAATATGTTAAACACTCATATGGCAAAGATGGGGATTCAGTCCCTGGTGAAATCTTTTCACCTTCTTTTGTGGTGTATCAATCATATACTGGGCGAATCGAGACAGTCGCTCGAACTGCGTGGTATATTCTCTTACCGTCCAATCTCCTTGAACTAAGCTCATGAAATTCTTTTCCTGTTGATCCTTTTCATCTTCTGGAAAGTACTTATCCAGAAATCTGCCTTTGAATGTTTCCCAAGGCATTTCTCTTGCAGCGTTCATTCCTATAGTTGCTCGTTCAGCCTCCCACCAATCTGCAGCGGCATAGGTGAGCTGGAATGTAGTAAGATGATGTTTCTCTTGCTCATTACATTCTAATGCTTCAAAGATTAAGTCCATTTCCCTTATCCATTGCTCGGCTTTCCAGGGTTCCGTTAGCCCATCAAACTTATCGGGACGGAGTCCACGAAAATTTGCAAGTAACTTGTCCCCAGTTTGCCTTGGCTGAAACAGTGCTATTAGAGGTTGGACATGTCATTGATTTTCGTGGAGAAGCAATTCAAGGCAGGGTTCATCATTGTCACTGAATATCCGGAATGGGTTGCCAATATCGTGCCAGTCCCGAAAAAGGATGGAAAAGTTCATGTGTGCGTCGACTTCCGTGATCTAAACAAAGCCAGTCCCAAGGATGACTTCCCGCTTCTCCACATTGATGTCCTGGTAGATAACACCGCTAGACATGAGTTACTTTCATTCATGGACGGCTTCTCAGGATACAATCAGATTCTAATGGCGCCAGAAGATCTGGAAAAGACGACATTCACCACCCCTTGGGGGACCTACTGTTACAGAGTAATGCCTTTCGGGCTCAAGAATGCTGGGGCAACCTACCAAAGAGCCGCCACCACTCTGCTGCAAAACATGATTCACAAGGAAGTAGAAGTGTACGTAGATGACATGATCGTGAAGTCCAAGGACAGAGAAGGACACCTGGTAGCAATAATAATAAATTCTCCTTCGAGTAGTCGTTCTCTGTTCGCATAATCATAGTGTTCAGCATGATCATAACCTATAAAGCCTAGACATGAATGCCCAGGCACATCAACGCCGTCAGTTTTAAGAAGCTGATGAGTATTAAAAACATATGCTCGAATGTTGTCACGACCCATCCCACTACGCGTGGAAATAGGACACGTGGCACGCCACCAAGGCTCATCCAAACATCATATAACTATACGCAGCGGAAAGAACTTTAAAACAACCCTGAGTATTTAAAAACTTTAGGAAACATTACCCTCTGAGTTGTAAAATTCATTAGAATCAGAGTTATAAAAAGGTTTTGCCCAATTGGAAAGTGTTCAAAAGAATCCATTTGAAAATACAGAGGTCCAGTCGACTGGTTCGGGGATCAGTCGTCTGGGGCCTTCAGACAGAAAGTTTTTAAAGTTTCAATAGCCATTCCAGTCGACTATGTCGGGGGTCCAGTCGACTGGGGCCTGCACAATTCAGTCGACTGATCACTCCCCCAACCGACTGTGTTATGCAGAACCAAAATTTAACATTTTCAAAAGGGGTCCAGTCGACTGATTGTTGGTACAGTCGACTGGTTTTGCCATATATAAAAGCAGTAGCCAAAATCAACAGTGATTCAGTCGACCGATCAAGGGTCCAATCGACTGTTTCCACTACTATTCACTTTCAGTGTCTCAATCCCACCATAAATCAGTCGACTAGTTTGTGGAACAGTCGACTGGACCCTCTTTTTCAGCAACTCACTGCATTTTTTTTTATAGAGGATCAGTCGACTGGGTCCCTGACACGCTCGCACATATATAATTTACCAACCAAACAGTTACCATGCAAATTTCTGAGCCATTAATTTTGGTGGGTTCCATGTATGCAGGTACAGATTTCACTAAAATGAATGAATCAAATTTTTATGTGCACATTTTATTTACATATAGCATTTCCCATCCTTATTTTATTTATTTTCATTCTTCGTCTAGCAAAAGTAACCAAACAAAGGCAGCTCATTTGCCTTATCTTTTCCTTTTTTGTATCTTCTTCCTCGTCCTTTTTTTTTCTTTTTTTTTTAATATATATATTTTTACAATATTTTTTCTATGCTTTCATCAATATATATATATATATATATAAATTAGGGCTTCCATGGATGGAAGCGATTTCTGTTTTAAGTTTTTTAAAACTTATTTGGTAACATTGTTAATTTTAAAAAAATGAAAATAAGAATATAAAACTTGATTGGTAACATTGTTGATTTTTTTTTTAAAAAAGAAAAAGGAAGAAGAAAAAAGCGTGTTTGACAACGGTACCCAATGTTTTCATTTTTAAAAACCACGAGAGCGATCCTTCTTTTTTTTTATTCTTTTTTTTTTCGGGTTGAATATATTTTTACTCACACCAAAATTGTTTACATTTGTTCATCTTCCTCTCGCATTGGCTAATGCAGTGGGGCACAATACTTAATTCTTATTTTGTCATGGATTCCACTACATTAACCAATGAGAAAAGAGAATGAGCAAAATGTGAGCAGTCTTGGTGTGAACTAAATTACGCTCTTTCAGTTTTGCCCCAAATTAGCGGGTTTTTTTTTCAAAGAAAAGAAAAGAAAAAAAAGGAAATATTACCAAATTAATGTGCTATAAATTTTTTTTTTTTTGTTTTTCTAAAAAAAAAAAAAAAAAAAAAAAAAAGAAAAACAGAAAACCACAACGTTACCAAATGAGATGTAAGTTCAATAGTCTCTTGATTCTAGAAATATGCGTTTGAACAATTAACAGAGATGAAATGCTGCTAATTCACCTAAAATCAACCAACAGAAAAACCAAGACTGTAAAACAAGTTTAAAAAAAAAAAAAAAGTTATAATAACCAAATCTAACATTAGCCCATTCAGTAATGGGCTCTTGTGAAACCTGACAAACATTAACGCATACCTACTTGGGCCTTGGCCTACCTCTTTAAACCAACAAAAGAAACACGCACTCTCACACACACAAAACACACGCAGTTAATGACACGACAACCAATCCAACCGAGCCGAAGCCAACGCAACGTGCGTCTCACAAATCAACGGTCTGAAAACTAGTAGTAGTATCTTTCAAATTGAGTACTCACAACTATTTGCAACGACAAATCACCCGACCCGAGAACACAACAAAACTCAACAGAGCTAGAGAGAGAGGGGGGGATGTGTTGTTGTTTGGTTGCTAAGAAAAGAATCAGAGAGAGAGAGAGAGAGAGAGAGAGACGACAATGATGATGAAGCTGATTAAACTTCCTTTATACTACAATTCATCATACGCTCGTCAATGAAATGGATGGAGTAAAATCCTCTACCACCACCACCACCACCACTCCCACCTGTCAGTTGAGTCGCCGCTTTCGCTTACAATCAAAGTCGATTTCACCGTCACAATCCCAATTCTCGCTCTTCCCAAGACCATGATCACCTCCATTAAAACCCTTATAGGATCTCAGCCGCAGATCCACTCTATCTCTCTCTCTCATGGACGCCGCCACCTCTCGCCCTGCTATAGTCATCGACAACGGAACCGGGTATACATATATATATATATACAATTTTGTATACGCATATTAACTGTTTGACGAAATACCCAAATTGAATTGTGCCCTAAAAAAATTCACTTTCTAATCGCAGGTATACTAAAATGGGATTTGCGGGTAATGTTGAGCCGAGTTTTATAGTCCCCACCGTCGTCGCCGTCAACGAGTCATTCATAAACCAACCCAGAAGCTCTGTTAAGAGCAGCAATTGGCTAACCCAACACAGCGCCGGAGTTATGGCCGATCTAGATTTCTTTATAGGAGATGAGGCTTTGTCTAGATCTCGATCTAGTAGTACTTACAATCTTAGTTATCCAATTAAGCGCGGTCAGGTTGATAATTGGGATGCGATGGAGCGGTTTTGGCAGCAGTGTATATTCAATTACTTGCGTTGTGATCCAGAGGATCATTATTTTCTATTGACTGAAAGCCCACTTACTGCGCCGGAGAGTCGCGAGTACACCGGCGAGATTATGTTCGAAACTTTCAATGTTCCGGGACTCTATATCGCGGTGCAGCCGGTTCTTGCTCTTGCAGCTGGGTACACAGCGTCTAAGGTTGGTAATTTGGTATTGATTTTTGAAGATATGAATGTGTTAATGAACATTTCGATTACATTTGGCACATGCTATAATGAACAAAGGCATGTCAGATATGTCTTATAGTTTTTCACTTGTTTAGATGGTAGTTTGTTGTTTGAAAATGCTTTGCATATGAGCCCCACAATGGTTTATTCTTTTTCCGTGAACATTGCGGCAATTGAGTTAAATGTGAACCAGGTTATAGTATTCTTGATTTTCTATCGATTAACACAAAAATGGTTAATTCTATGACAGTTATTTCTTCAATTAGAGATCTGATAGTTTGACAGAACGGAAAATTATGCGACTTAGTGAACTTGAATCATGACCAAGGATGAAACTAAAGCAATTCTAATAAGTGACTTTAAAGAGATGTGATCACCAGATCCTTCATTTGGCACACTGCTATTATTTTTCTCTATTTTCTATGCTTATAGCTGATATAATACTAGTAAGTGTCTCAATTCAATCCAAAGTTAGAGGGTGTTGTGATACCTATGTTGTTAAAAGTTGCAAGTGGGCTCAGCCTTTTGAGATTGGCTTTCTATAGACAAAGCCCCTTCAAATAGTCTCAGCCTAGGTGCACTTTTCTTGCACCTTCATACCTCAATATGATTATGCAACCACAACCAATGTTCTAAAAAGCGCTAGGCGGTAAGCAGGCCGCGAAGGGGAGCCTAGGGCCTAGGCGGAGGTCTAGGCGGGGCCTAGTATTTAAAAGCAACATTAATAATACAGAGACAATTCTAATATGAATTTTTTTTTCCACATTATCAAATATCAACAATGTAATTTAAATTGATGCTTACTAACAAATGAAGCTTCCAACTCACAGTGACACACCAGCAGCACGATGAGCACACATACACACTCTCGCACTGTTGCAGAACACGCAGTCACACTCTCGCATGTAGACGCACACACTAGTGGAGAGAGATAGAGAGAAGAAGGCCTAATTTTAGAAATCCTAATTTGGAAAAAAGAAGGTCAAGGTGCATACCTCTTGGTCTTCTTTTTCTTCTTCTTCTTCTTCCCAGTCATCTCTTCATCTCTCTCTCTCTCTCTCTCTCTCTCTCTCAATCTTAGTAGTCAAACGAGTGAAGGATTGTGGTGGCTGATGTGTGTATTAGGGTTTTCCCCTTGCTATTATTTCACAAAAATTACAATTGTACAAATAATTCATATGGGAATTGATTTTTGAAATTTTGTCATAGTTTTGTACTTGCTTATATCTATTACTATTAGTATGCTATTCTACGGTAGACTCTTTTGTGAAGCATTATAGAGGCTACTAATTGGCCAATTAAGCTAATAAGCCCAAATGTTTGTTACTTTATTTTATTGGGAATACTATTTGTATATGTTAATTTCGAGGTTTTTTTTTTTTTAATTTGCTCAAGTGTATTTAAATTATAATTTATTTAAACGGCGTCTTACTTCGCTCAGGGCAACACATATATATTTTTTTGGGTGCCTAGGTTCCGGGAGGCACTTGCGTGTAAGTGCGCCTTGCGCCTTTAATACCTGTGTATGGTACAACGATGCTAACTTACTAAGTGGCTTAAGATTGTTTGACAACTTGGCTGATTAACTAACATGATGATATGGTGAAAATAAGACACTACGAGGTGCTGACACGGCGAATACGAATATTACTTTTTGTATTATTTTGTATATGGGCATGTAATACAAAAGTAACATTTTTTTTAGTCGAACTAAAAGGTATTTACGAAACCCACTAAGCATACCTTAATTCAAGTGTAACCTAGATTTGTGTTCAGTTAGCGTTCATCAGTTTGCATTTACGAGAAAGTTAATGTAAAAAACTATGGACATATATATACATCCTTATCTAAAAAGCTTTGATCAAATCTTAATTTTTATTTAATGGTAATAGATAATAAGTTATGTTGAGCTAGAGTTTTTGAGTCAATTGTACTAATCACACATATGATAGAATATTTAGGTGGAGAGATCAACTTTCATTATTCTCTAAAACATCGATCTCGTGTTATGTTGTTAAGATATTGCATTAATTACAGAGTGGAAAGTTTATAATGACTTAAAAGGGCAATAAACAGTAGAATGTATGAGATATATGACTATATTTAATAATCAAATAAGAAGTATGTATACATACATTTAGGCTTCAGGCTGAGTCAACGTATTGTGCTGGGTTGGGCGATGAATATTGTGATTCTGTCCAAACTCGGTTTCGGGTTCAAATCTAAACCCAATCTCTGCCTAACCTAATGAAATACTACCTAGGTTGCATTGGGTAGACCTTGGGCACACCGTCCCAATGTGCAGTTTCATTTGGGACTTCATCTTCAATTAATTTATTCGATGGGGAAGGCGGATAATAATTTTAGGATCATATTCATTTCAAATTAGGTTTGCTTCGCCAAGTGCATGATCATATTCGCCAAGTGCATGATCATATGATTCATATATAACTTTTGAGGAGTTTAATAAGTCAACACACATCTTCACTCTCGGATACTTCTTCTCTGTCTGAACTATGTTCTCTTTATCTTTGAATTGTCTATTGATCCTTCTATTTTGCATTAACCTACATTTTTTCCCCTTTAGTGTGAAATGACAGGAGTTGTAGTTGATGTTGGAGATGGGGCTACTCATGTTGTACCCGTTGCAGATGGGTATGTGATTGGGAGCAGTATTAGGTCAATTCCCATTGCTGGGAAAGATGTCACTCTCTTTATCCAGCAGCTCATGCGGGTATGTTGTCCTAACCTTTCATGATGATCTTACCTTCTTTGCACTTAGACCATGTTAAAAGAAAACACTTGGGCTGTGTTTGATAACCGTGGTGAAAATGAAAATTTTCAGCACTTACTTTTTCCTGTGCATTTGATAAGATACCACTTAATTGAAAAATCAACCAACCCGCTGAAAACTTAAGTGAAAAAATTCTACTGAAAATAATCACTGAATGCAGTCTATTTCAGTACTTGAAACACTGTTTTCACTATGGCAAATTCGATCGCACAAAATTTTCACTACTTAAAATGCAGCGCTTAATTTTCAGTTTTGTCAAAACGGACTCTTAAAGTTGGGATGAGATTTTGGGCCAATTTGGAATCACTTCCCAAACGTATGTTTGGGCCCAAAACTGCTTTCGGCATCCAAAATACACATATTAACTTAATTATAGAAAGCTCTTTAGATCCCCAAAACGACGTTTTGGTTGAAGCAGGGTCTAGAGGTACTTCATCCCAAACTTGATGCAAGAGGGTTTTAATGATTTTGTCTTAATTTTCACTGTGCCGTGCCCTTGTTATTAAGGCTTGTACTTCTACTTATGCCTAAATGCAAATACCATTGCTGATCCAAACGGGCCCTTACTGTGTTATGATGGTGTCCAACATCTCCTGTGATTGTTCGTAAGACAAAGTTATTCTCCGTTACTGAGAGTGTACTTTCCTAAATGCTCCAGAGAATTCAGAGAACTATGTCATGGTGCTTCATTTAATGTGAATTGAGTATAGAAATGATGTTGTCACCTCATAATTTGCCACAGCTATCTGCAAAATATTCCCTCACGTGACCATGATACCACCACTCTCCAGCGCCAAATTAACAAGAAGTCCCGTTACCACGAGTCCATATACTGCTTGTATTGTTAGCTTCAAAATGTATTGTTTATGGTATTTAGACTTTGTGATCAAGAGTTGGTGTAAACACATTTTGTATTTTGGCATAATTTTATGTAGGAAAGAGGAGAACATGTCCCACCAGAAGATTCCTTTGAAGTAGCTCGAAAAGTGAAGGAAATGCATTGCTATACGTGTTCTGATATCGTGAAGGTGTGGTGCTTCCTCGTTACATAGCTTCTGGAAAATCAAAGAATTCTAGTAGACATACAAATTACAATTTGGTTCTTTTATTTATTTTGTGCTCAGCACGCACATACTGTTTGCAAGTTTAAAATGTTTCGTTTCCTTTCGCATTCTGAACTCATATGAATCTTAATTACTCAGTCCAGGATTTCTGCTGACTCTTTGTTCTCTGATGATCCTACTAGGAGTTCAATAAGCATGACAAAGAACCAGCCAAGTATGTAAAGCAATGGAGAGGTATTAAGCCAAAGACAGGTGCACCCTACTCTTGCGATATTGGCTATGAACGATTTCTTGGCCCTGAGGTTTGTTTTTACAATTCTTTTGAAGTTCTTGTTCAAACATCGTGAACGATAATAAATTACATTTCTTTTCTCTAGATCTGGTAAGCTAAATTTTCGGTAAGGAAACATTGTTGGAAAAGAAGCAAATACAAAAATACAATGGGCACACTCGACAGAATACGATAAAACTAAAATCAAAGCATCAGGTAAAAGAACAAAACCACGGGGACAAGGCAACAATGCAATACACTCGGGGCAATGACACAGCTAGTGAGGGCCTTGAATCCTACTTTACACCATGGAAATTGTCTTGATTCCTTTATAATGACTTAAAAAATTGGGAACAATTCTCTAAAGCCATCTACATAAAAAAAAAAAAAAAAAATGTCTATGGAAACCATTTGTGATACTCTTAACAAGATTGTCCAACATTTTTTTTCTTCTTCATGAAAGTCATGTTGACAATTGGTAGGAAACACTCTTTCACTTTATTCATCTTGTATCACTTTCAAGAAAATTTAATTAGTTTTTCCCTCACTATCCCATGTCCTGGTTCTACTAAAAAGAACACCCATATGAATTGTTTCTCTAAGCAAGTGAAAGAGCAAAATGGAATAAAAGAGTAAAAAAAGAGAGCAACCAATGTACATTGATGTATATGAGAGATTCCTATATATTGTTACGAAGAGAGTATCCATATCATTTACTAGATCCAATGAATTAACAAGGCTGGATTGAATTTCCATGATACCCAACAAATTTGTTTGTGCATTGAGAGCAAATGATGCCATCCTACTTGCATTGTAAAAGAAACGGAACAGCTCAAGTTCGCTTCTTGAATTCCTTGCTACTCAAGATCCACTTAAGAGGTGATATGTTTGGGTTTGCTTGCACTTGGTTGAATAAGTTATTAGTTGTTACTCTATCGCCATATGAAATATTAAGCTGTGAGTTTTTGCCTTGTGATCGGAATGGTTGGAGGTTCACTCAAGAGAGGAACACCTAAGCTTGATAATGTTTTAGATTCTTAGAACTTGCTAATTTCGGAGCCAATCAAGAACTGAGTACATGTCTTGGAGGTCAATAACACCCTAATCTTACTGGCCAGGTACTTAAGGCACCTAAGTTTCAATGCGTTGTACGTCACCATCTAAGTGGAGGTGGGCACTCTTCACATTATATGGTGATAAAAACCACCAAAATAACATAACCAAGATTAATATATGCGAGCCCATAGAAATACGTATCGGTAGTGCTAAATAAAAAGAGTTAAGAAGATCCTAATGTTTCCCATTGTTTTGCAAGGTTGCTTCGCTTATGGTTACCACCCCCTATTGGCAGATTCGCGAGAGCTTGGTATGCAAAAAATGATTGTGTACCTACCAAATAGTTATAACAATCAGGGGTAGACAGTATCCGAGGGCTTACCATGCATGGTCAGGTATTTTGGCCCAGACTTGAGGGGTTCCAATGTCGTAAGAAAAAAATTAATTTAATAAAGGTTAAGTGTGTAATCAATTCAAAAGGATAACAAGAAGTAGGAGAAATTGATGCAAAAAATGTATTAAAAAAGATTGTCTTCTCAGTGTGAGATGGCATAGAAAATAGTAATAGAACAAGTATGTTGATTTGCCTTACCGAGTGTAGATGCAAAACAACCCACAGCACATAAAGGATCTTCTTAAAGGATCGAAGACGATATAAGGATATCCCATCTGATAGATCCTATCTTACAGTAATTCATCTACGTGGTGGTCAGATATTTTTTACATGGGGTGTGTTAAGAAATATATTTGATCTGACAGAGTTCCTGTAATATATAACTAAATGTGGTTGCTTGAAACTGATTTTCTTAATCCATTGGTTGATCACAAACCTGTTCTGATGATTAGTGTGATTTGTATGCAGGTTTTCTTCAATCCTGAAATTTACAGCAACGACTTTAGCACCCCCTTACCGGCTGTAATAGACAAGTGCATCCAATCCGCACCTATTGACACCAGAAGGGCTTTGTATAAGGTGAAGTAAACAAGATAGAATTGTTGATCTAAGATGATGTGACCTAATAAATTGTATAAGAAGTATCCATATTGGGGAATTGACAAGTGTTAGTTTCATGAATTCTTTCTTCATAGGTGCATTTTGACTCCATTAATGACTGTGCACACCTACTACTACTTTTATGGATACTTCTCCAAAAATCCTTATACAATGATTAGATGGTTCTAGAATTTAAACTACGGAGTGTGGTAAATGTTCAAAGTTTGTAGATAGTCACCTTTTCGTAGATCCAGTAAATAGTGATCAAATTGATATGACAGGCCAGTCTCAATTTTTTCCTGGTAATTAAATGAATGATTCTCCAAAAATACTGTCAATATGATGGATAAAGTGATAAAGTTCTTATTTGGATGCATTTCCTTGTTGCGGTAGTGGGAGTATACTTGAAAGAGGCCATATTCTGATCCCTGTTTCAATTGCATTGGATTAGGGTGCAGTGTTGTGTAATATCTAACTGCTACTGGTCTCTTTGGCATGAAGGAAGAGTGGCAGGAAGGAAGGAGAGAGAGGAGGGAGGGGTGTTGCTTCGATGCATATAATTTTTGGCCTTTAGGACGACAGAAAAGATACTTGTAATTCTTAGTTCAGATATTGGATAAGATTGTGTATGTAGGTTAAAACTTATTTTGTATTGTGTATGTTTTACCCCATTTGGTGGCTAACCTGATTTTTTGATAGTTCCATATTTATTTCGAACTGGATCTAAAGTCTACACATTCGCCAATCAGCTCATACCTATCTTCGATCCAAGTTTCTTAGTTTGCGCTGTCTGGCCCACACTCAAACCCCTTGTTATTCTGTCTACAAGTAATGGATCATCATAATTTAACTTGATTTAGTCAGAGAGATTTTAGTTATCTGTTTGTGTGCTGTCTATGTTGAGCGTCCCTTACGACACAATTTGACGCTTTTTGGTGTCCTGTTAGGCTGTTACTTCACAGTTTTTTTTTAGTTTTATATATCTTAATTTGCTAATGTTGGTACTGATTATTTATACACACTTCCACGTATTATAACTTCATCTTTTATTTCTTTTTCTGGGCATTAAGCAGTTCTTTTACACAAAATAATTTATTTTCATACACATCTCAGAATATAGTGTTGTCTGGAGGATCAACGATGTTCAAAGACTTTCACCGAAGATTGCAACGGGATCTAAAGAAGATTGTGGATGCTCGCGTTCTTGCATCTGATGTCCGGCTTGGTGGAGAAGTAAAAGTAAGGACTAAACATATGTTCGCTGCTAATGTCTTTGATTTTGTCTTATCTCTGTAACAAATAAACATATGTTCGCTGCTAATCTGGAGGGTTTACTTGTTTGAATCTTTCTGCCATCAGTCACAACCAGTGGAAGTTAATGTAGTCAGCCATCCTATCCAGAGGTATGCAGTTTGGTTTGGAGGCTCCGTACTTGCATCAACACCTGAATTTTTTCCGGTATGTACTTGAACCTCTAACCGGATTATAACATCACTCCATAGTTGAATTTTCATCTGATGATTACAATATATTTTGTTCATATTGCCCCTTGTGCACTGAAAACTGGGTCCATGAATTTGTATTTTATGCAACGAGAGAAATTTCTGTGCCTGAAGTGATTTTTGTTGAGTAAGTTTGTTTGTTTTTTATGAAGACTAAGGTGATGTTGTTTGACAAAAAAACAGCATTAAAATAGATATTTCACTGGGCATGGACTCCTGTGCAAGAAATGAGTATTCACCAAACCCTTGTAATTTATAGAACCGGTTCACTTATAAAACTACATAAAGTGTGAATTTTGGACTGACCGGTTTTTGCTCCATTCACAGGCTTGCCATACAAAAGCAGAATATGAAGAATATGGTGCAAGCATATGCCGTACAAACCCTGTATTCAAGGGGATGTACTGACTCCAGCAGATGGCCTCGTAGGCATTTATTCATCCTAATGTTCAAATGGAAAGCCTCCTAATTCCCACCTCCAATATGTGCCCCACTTTGCTTTATCTTTTGGTTGGTGGCCATCATTTGTATTTACTTGCAGGTTAGCTTGTGGGAGGAGGTGGTGTACATTAGATGTTCATTCTCACTGTAAGGAAAAAATTTTCTTGTATTCTTTCAATATAGGTAACAACAGGTCTTTTCAGCCACTGGGTTGCTGTTGCTTCAATTGTTGGCAGGCCTGTTTGGCACTTCCAGATTAGATAAAAGAGTCATCAATTAGTTTAATATTAACTGAGCTGAATGGCAATTTTATTGTTCAGCTTGGTTGGAGTCTCATAAAAACTATTCCTTTTGTGGGGAGTGATAGTCATATTTAGAACATTTTCAGGTAGGTGGTTGATTCATTTGGATTGGATTAGAGGAATAGAAGTGACCATAATGATTAAAAGTTTGATTTATTTACATACATTCTGCTTATTGATAATTTCACTTGTACATTATTTTTCCACCATATCTGTGAAGGGTATTAGAATTCTTATCAATTAGGTATTAATGGTGAATAAATCTGTTCAGCAGCATTTCATAACTTGGCCACTCTAAATCATGAGTAATGCTATGCTTTCAAAATTTAAATTTCAAGTGATGTGGCAGTGGGCTCACTGGAATTTAATTGGAGGATGTTGAAGTGACCCCACAATGGTCAGTGGGCTCACTGAATTTTGATCGTTGCCACATCATTTGGGATGGGGGTTTGGGATTTGTATTTGGGAAGCATAGCATTACTCCTAAATCATAGCTGACATGAGTGAGAATAAGTTATTAAGTTGTATGGTCGACCGTAGGTCAGTTGGCGGTCACAACAAAAAGGGGATTACCATGTGGTCAAGTGCTACTTAGTCATATGATAATGTCTTATTGGTTGAGACCACTACGTGGCCATGATCCAGGCCATAGAATAATTCTCCTCTTGAGAGCATTGAATTTTCAACTTGTTATGGCACAAATGGTAGTTCTGAACTCTTTGACATATTTGCATATGCAGGAAATAAAATGGTACAATTTGTGTTCTTAGTGTGAGGTCTGGTCTACCTATGCAAGTTTGCCTATATGGACCGAACGATGGATAAATTATGTCTTGGAATAATTCGAACGTACCTGAAGAAGTGTAGTGAAAGAAATATAGTAAAGTAATCTTCCCAGATCTTCTCTGCGTTTGAAAGTGTCTGTAGATATAATATGTTTTAAATAAATACAAAATATATATATATATATATTTGTTGACATAGTCATGGAATCATATTGCAAAATCATGCTTTAAGTGTAATTGTGTGATCACAAACTAACCCATTTCTTTCATTTATGAGACTAATAATATTTTCTTGAACTTAATGGGGAAGTTTTGGGAACAACATATTGTGGATAATAATCAACCAAATCAAAAAGAGCGCACCTATAGAGTATTAAGTACATGAGTATATACTCCTAACAAAACTTAAAATAGGCCGAGAAAATGTGTATGTTCTAGCTCAACAAAAGGATTAAACATAAAAAGAGCATCGTATTCACTCTTGAATTGAATAATTATTGTCATTAGATGCCTAAGAATTGACAATTGATGTGAATCAAACTTTCAATTTCCTTTTTTTGTTTTCATGGAGATGACGATAAATCCCTCCATATGTCCTTCACGGCCCAAATTCATCGTCATTATTCGAAAAGAAAAATTGATACCATTTTATCAAAGTAGTACATGGGATAAACTCTGAATACGTGCACCGATCCCACAATACATGCACTGAATAAGTATGAATGAACCCTTAACTTCACCTTTTAATTTTGCATAAGACACTTTGTGGTTTTTTGTTTTTGTTTTTTTTTTTCAAGGGCAATTATTTTGTAACATAATGCCATACATTGTCTTAGAGCATCTCCAATGTACCATGCTATTTTCGGCATGTCAATTCTAAAGTTTGGCATTGCTATAGTGTCAAATGCTATATATTGACATTAATTTCTGCTCCAATGTTACATAGCATTTCAAATACTATAATTTCCAACTACTACTCTTAACTACCATTATTTTGATTATGTTCCATGGGTTTTAGAGAAATATAGTGCAAAAAAAAAAAAAAATTTATTCACAAAACTCACATAATAGAAATTGGGTAGAATACTAAATTTATAGTATTTTTGTTAGGGGAAAAAATGTCATTTATATAACCATATTAGAGCTGTTGGGCTCAAAATTTTAGATGTTGTAAATCAAATTCATATGTATTGGGCTCAAAATTCTAGTCGTTACAAGTCAAATTCATGTGCGTTTTTACCAAATGATCCCATCCATTAGTGCTCAAAAAAGCAAATGATCACAACCATTCATTCTCCAAATTCTAGCAATTGCAAATTTGGCACATGCCATTTGTCATGCCAAATTTTGGCACGAAATGTTGTCCTGCCAAATTTGGCATGACAAATAGCATGGAGTTGGAGCAACCATTTTTACTTTCCATGCTATAATATGGAATTGACATGACAAATAGCATATGGTTGGAGATGGTCTTACCAAAGTCTTTAAATGGTCATAGTGGTCTTATTATGTGAGGTAATTGAAAATTAAAGGGTTAATTATATTTTTCACCCTTGTAGTTTGTCCCTTGTGTCAATTTGGTCCATATATTTCCAATTTGAACAATTTGATCCTTGGACTTTTTAATTTGTTCCAATGTCATCCTACCGTCACAATCCATTAAAATCCTTAACGAAAGTTGATCAACTGCTTCTCACATGCTACTAATCTGGAGGGCAATATAGGAATGTGCATCAACACAACCGCTGCAGCTTCTCCTCTCTCAACTAACCAGTTACTTCTCTCTCTCTCTCTCTCTCTGTAAAACTTTAATTTCTATTTTTCATCTTCCTCTTCTTCGCCAAAATCATAGGCGCAATATACAAACAGTAGACTTGAATAGGAAAAACCTCACAGTTTAATATTCATCAATTCAATGCCCTATGGATATGGGTGTGTTTAATTTACCACTCACACTCCAACTCTTCCATGGATGACCTCAATATTCTTCCAGATCTTAATAATAGCAATGTTGTGTGATAGTGGTGAAGAGAAAGAACAATGACACGATAGATAACAAAAATCTTAGAGAAAATAGAATGCAATTGGCGGTCTAGCTTTGGCAGTGGTTTTGGGTGAAAATTAGTGAGTTTGGGCAAAAGGGATGACGACATCAAATAGGGTTTATAGTTGTATTGGATCTCTCTTTTTCGCTGCAACTTTTTTCTATGTCTGCCTCCTGGCTCTCTTCTGTTTGAATTCAAGTATGAATTGGTTACCCACCTATCTTTTTTGTGTCATCTCATGTGCACCTTCGAGAGCCGTCTTCTCAACTTCCCTCCAGAGACCAAAATTGGACCTTTTATTAGAGAGAGAAGTTACATTGTAAGCTCCGACGAGGGAAAGAGAAGGATTAGTAGAGAGAGAAAGGAGAAGCTGAGCAACAGGTCTAACTGTTGCACGTGGTGTTAATGATGGAAATTTGGGATAAAATTCCAATTTTGCCCTCTAATTAATCACATGTGCAAAGCACGTGACCAATTTTGGTTAGTTTTTTAAATGGATTGTGAGGGTGGGACAACATTGAAACCATCTAAAAGTGCAAGGAGTAAATTGTCCAAATTAAAAACACAAAGGACCAAATTTGACACAAGGGTGAAAAATGCAATTAACCCGAAATTAAACTAGTCTGTTCAAAAACATAAAAAAAAAAAAAAAAAAAAAAAAAAAAAATCCCTCTTTTATTTTCAAGAATTTAGAGTCAGGTGGAGGCTTTAGATAGGATCGTACAATTTGGAAGACGACTCCGACACCGCAGTAGGACACAGGGAGAGAGAGAGAGAGTAGAAAGGGGGAAAGCCTGAGTGCGTCTTTGTCTGACCTTGGGCAGCTGAGAGGCTAAGACAAAGCAAGAAGAAGAGTAAGAGAAGCTCTAACCCGAAAATTGATCTAATCACGATTGACAATCCATTGCGAATTCAACGTTCTCAAAATCTCTCTGTTTTAGAGCATTTCATTTTCATGTGTTTTTTTGAGCATATGTTCGTGCGATTCTATCAAATCTGTATTGATTATTGTAATTTGTTGTGGTTATTGCTATTTGTTTGTTATCGCGTTGACATGTCTGTTCAATTTCTACTCTGTGTTGGTTCAGTGATTGTGATTTCTGTGTATTTTTTGAAATTAAGATCTAGGTTTCGGAAATTTGTTTTTATGCTTGATGTCCTGATGTGGGATATGGATTTGTGCGATTTTATGTTATCGGCAGTGAGATTGGTGTGGATATTTTATTTATGAGTTGGTTGTAGAGAAACTTCATTTTGATGTAATGAAAGATCTACTATGTATTGATGTCTCCTTTTGGTAGGCTTTAGATCTCTATAGTTCTCCGCTTTTAAGATGTTTAAGAATTACTATTACATAGTAGTTTCATTAATCATCAAGTGTTTCTAAGGCCCCATTAATTTGGGAAAGTTCTCTTGCAAAATATGACACCATTAACATCCATATACTTTGATGTTTCAATTCCCAGTTGAAATCAGATGGATCTGTATCTGTTCCCCCACTCTTGATCACCTCGTATACATCATGCCCTATTTGCACTGAGTAGGAGACAACTTTAATTGTCATTCTCCGGTTTTTTGAATAGGTGGAGATAAATAACAGTTACTTTGACTAATACGGAGTTGCCTTAAATGGATCCTCTGGCTGAAGAGCAATTGGATTACGGAGATGAGGAGTACGGAGGTGCCCAAAAGATGCAGTATCAGGGAGGTGGAGCAATTTCTGCACTTGTGGATGATGAAATGATAGGTGAAGATGATGAGTACGATGATCTATACAACGATGTTAATGTTGGGGAGGGATTTCTGCAGCTGCAACGTTCAGAGGCACCGGTGCCATCTGTTGGTGCAGCCAGTGGGGGATTTCAGTTCCCAAAAACTAATGTTTCTGAACCTAGAGCTGAAGTTATGGTGGTACAACAAAAACAACTAAGTGTACCTGGAGTTGCTAGTGAAGGGAAATATTCGAATTCTGTGATCCGTTTTCACGAGCAGAAGGAAGGATTGGCAACTGATAGGGGACCCGAATTGGCAAATATTGATATTTCACAAAAGGATAGAGCTCCAGAGATAACTCGTGATACTCAAGCTGGAAATTTGGGGTTTCAAGTATCAATTGATGCACCCCAAAAAATTGGGGTTGAACCTGCTGATAGTTCAAGGAAGGTAACCAATGAGACTACTCCATTGCTGAATTCTGGCACAGCACCACCTAGAAGTGTTTCACAGATGCCAGCTCATCAAATGGGTATGAATGTAAATGTGAACGTGAACGTGAACCGTCCAGCTAATGAAAATCATGTTCGGCCAGCCTTAGAGAATGGTGGAACCATGATTTTTGTGGGAGAACTGCATTGGTGGACTACTGATGCCGACCTGGAGAACGTGTTATCTCAATATGGTAGGGTCAAGGAGATTAAGTTCTTCGATGAGAGAGCTAGTGGTAAATCCAAAGGTTATTGTCAAGTTGAATTTTATGATGCTGCTGCTGCATCTGCATGCAAAGAAGGAATGGATGGTCATGTTTTTAACGGGCGAGCTTGTGTGGTGGCCTTTGCTTCTCCACAAACCATAAGGCAGATGGGTGCTTCGTACGCGAACAAAACTCAGATCCAGCCTCAGTCTCAGCCACAGGGAAGAAGGCCTATGAATGATGGGGCAGGGAGAGGTGGTGGGATGAACTTTAATGGGGATTCAGGGAGGGGTTATGGAAGAGGTGGGTGGGGACGAGGAGGGCAGGGAATGCCTAACAGAGGTCCTGGGGGCGGACCCATGAGGGGAAGGGGTGGGCCTATGGGAGCAAAGAGCATGGTTGGGAACAATGCTGGGGTTGGGGTTGGGGTTGGGGTTGGTGTTGGGGGTGGTGCTAGTGGAGGAACTTTTGGGCAAGGTCTTGCGGGTCCTGCTTTTGGGGGTCCCCCTTTTGGAGGTCCTCCTGGTGGTTTGATGCACCCTCAGGGTATGATGGGTGCTGGATTTGATCCAACTTATATGGGTCGAGGAGCCGGTTATGGAGGCTTCTCGGGTCCTGCTTTTCCCGGGATGCTTCCATCATTTCCTGCTGTTAATACAATGGGACTCGCTGGTGTGGCTCCTCATGTCAATCCTGCATTTTTTGGTCGAGGAATGGCAGCAAATGGAATGGGGATGATGGGAACCACAGGTATGGATCCACATCATACGGGAATGTGGACTGACCAAAGCATGGGTGGATGGGGAGGAGAAGAACACGGCCGAAGGACGAGAGAGTCAAGTTATGGCGGTGAAGATGGTGCTTCTGAATATGGATATGGAGAGGCAAGCCATGAAAAAGGAGCAAGGTCTAGTGTTGCTTCCAGGGAGAAAGAACGGGGTTCTGAGCGTGATTGGTCCGGAAACTCTGAGAAGAGGTATCGTGATGAGAGGGAGCATGACAGGGACACGTCTGATAGGGACCAAAGGTACAGGGAAGAAAAGGATGGTTACCGTGACCATCGACAAAAAGAACGTTACTCCAGCTACGACGATGACTGGGATAGGGGTCAGTCTTCTTCGAGACCCCGGAGCAGATCTCGAGCAATGCCAGAAGAGGATCACAGGTCTCGATCGAGGGATGCGGATTATGGGAAGCGGAGACGTTTGCCATCAGAATGATACAGTCAAGCCTTTCAGTCTTCTCAGACCAGTCATCTGAGACCACATCCTTAATGTTGGTGCCACATGCAGGGTAAGTTATGCTTCTGTCAGTCAGAGGGAAATATAGATTTCCCATTGCTTACGTTCTGCTTCCTACAAAATATATTTTGGAGCAATACTTAAAACTCTGATAAAATACATTAGTAGTTTTCAGTAGGATACTGTTGTGGATTTGCTTTTTGGGTTTGGACTGCTAAAACGCTGCTGCTGTCTGTCCAATTAGTTCTATATCCATCCTGCCTAATCCTCTTTTATTTCTTTGACAATTTCTTCTTTAAGGCATGACCTTGAGACAGTTTAAACTCTTTTGTTATCTTAAATGGTTGTGTGATTTGGTTATTCCTCTATTTGCAGTTCCCTTTTTGGCCCAAGGTAACCTTCAACTAGTAGGACCAAGGAATATTGCTAGTTTCACTTTTCTTGTACTGTTTTCTGTTACTTATTGTATATCCTCCTAGCTGATATTTATTTATGTCAAGATGTTCAACCATTATTTCTCCCTCTTTCCTCCCGCCCCTGTCAGTGCGTGCTGTTGAATAGAGTCCTTCATGTATACTTGGCGTTAGTTGCAGGCCAAATTCTTGAATGCACTATGTTTATGTCTTACTTAAGTTATGGAGCCATGACTTCGAATCTATACCGCTTCATTGTTTGAGTCATAGAATGAACATCTCATAGTTGGTTGCAGGTTTTTTTTCCTCTTGCTTTTGGGTATTAATATATTTTACTAGCCTGGTTGTGCATACATTAATTATATCTAGACATCAATTCATGTGAGGGCTTGTGTGGTTTAACTACTCACTATCACATTTTTTTTACTTTTGGATTTTGAGTGGGATCCAATTTGAAATACTTGCTAAATTGCTAAAATACTTATCATCCATGCTTACACCTAGCTGGTGCATGTGAAACTGAAAATGGAATATGATAGAACTAATGTCACTTCCACACAGCTAACCTTTCATTTGTTATAGCACAACTTGTCAGTTTCATCCAGGCTAGCACAGCATGTGAATTGACCTCCTTTTGCTTTTGAATTTAGGCTGGTCAAATAACCAGATCTCTAGTAACTGCCCTGCTTTTAGTCTGCATGAATGCGAGTCATTCCAGTGACTCAACTTGTTCGTATAGAAACATGCATACATGGTACTTAAAATGAATTAAGCCTTGCAAGTCAGAATAACAGATTTTCGACCTTGTGTTTGGACTAAAGTCTAAAATGTTAGGACACGAATCTTTGGTATTCTATTGTGCTGTTCAAATTCTTGCTGTAGGTAACCTTTATGTTGATTACAAAATGCTTTGAGTGACAGTTTTCTACACTGGTAAAGGAAAATTACCAGTGCTGTTTGGGTGGAGAAACACACCATTGGTAGATGTGAGTGAAGCTTTTCTACTACATATATAAAAGAGGGAGTTCCTTCAGAGTGTGTGCAAATTTGCAATTGAAATGTCCAATTATGGAATTTATCAAGTTGCTTTGTCCTCTTTGGTAATTTTGCATACACATTATGGCCATTTCTTAAAAGATCTGATGTGGGCGCTCGGAATTGATCCGCGTGCACTTCTGTTGTCTTTTCTACATGCCTACAATTCGCTACATACATGATGGCATACATGATACCTACAATTCACTACATACATGATGGCATACCAGTTACCACCATATATTAGTTTGTGAGAGGGATAAAGGCCTATAAGAGAGAAGCTGCAGGGCATCCAACATCATGAATCATGAAACACATGTGACATGACCAAACTTTAGCTAAGAACATCTCATAACAATACTCAATATTTTGGTCAAGCTGCAGGGCATCCAACATCATGAGTAATGAAACACATGACCATACCAATGTAGCTAAGAACATCTCATACCAAATACTCAATATTTTGGTCCTATTAATAGTATTTTTGAGCCATTTGACTATTCTTTGTATATTCAAGTTAGTATTTTGATTTTATTAAAAATATATATATGATGTGTAGTTATTTTAACATTGTGATTACGGTGGGGAACTACAACCTTTTTTTTATTATTTAAAAGTAATACTATGCTTCCCAAATCCTAATCATAAATGATGTGGCAGTGGGACTACCTTCAATAATGATGGGACCACTTCAACATCATCTAATCAAAATCAAGTGGCCACTACCACATCATTTGGGATTAGGATTTGGGAAGCATAGCATTACTCTTTTTTTTAGAGTAATACTGTGCTTGATAAATGCTAATTACAAAGAAACTAAAGATAAATATTCAATTATACTAATGACATAAATGTTAGGAATTAGGGGATATTTGGGTGCCATGTTGCATAAGTCATACCATATATTGCAATGATATATCCTATGAAAAAAAAATACAGATTTTGTTCTAAAATATAAAATAATAATTTTATATATTGGTAAGAATAAATACAACATACATAACTAGAAGTAAAAATAGCCTGGAGATGAGCATTCAAATTTTCGTAAAGGAACTTTTAACGTTTGTTTTGTAGTTTGTATACCTTCTAGGATATATTATATCAAAAATAAAATAAAATTAAGCTGTTAATAAAAATAACATTATTTGTTTGTCAATTCGTCATATCCATTCCAAACTAAAAATAATTTATCTGTTTTCACTACATTTAATTACCATGGGGACTATCGAATTTGCATTGAACTTCTTTTAAACTCGTGTGATAGTAACACTGCAATTACATTAATTTTGACTCCCTTTTAAATGATAAAATTACATATTTAGCATTCTAATGACAATTACTTATAGAGAACAAATTTACACACCAAATTTTACTCACCCAAGCACCTCATTATGTGACCAAGTGGGACCCACCAGTTTGTCTACTCTATACCGTGACACCTATATACATATAGTCACTAAGACGCTTTTGGGGGGAACTTATGCTTTTGTGATTGCGATGAATTAACTGTGACTATTGTAGTATTTGGATAATTAATGTATATGCAAAAGTGGTTGTGATGGCATAATTGATTATATAAATATTTATTAAATTGTCAAATACATGTTTAAATTGCTGTACCATATTTAATTACAATGGGAACACTAAATTTTTAGTGAAAATTATTTTCGGTGGTACAACTATTAAAGTATTTGAGAACTAAATTTATGATTCAAATACGAGAACCATAAATTTAATAACTATAGCATTAGTTCAATTCTAACACAAATTTCCAACTGGCACGTGCCAAGTACTACCTAGTAAAGTATAAAAGAGGAAGACACCCTTCTTTGTATTGAAGTTATTGCTAATGGTGCTGCCTTTTTTGTCTATACAACAATGAAGATGATTGTTTTATGCTTTTATTGCCTCTCATGACTCTAATCATATATAACATGCATTAGCATGCATGGTTTCTCAATTTGGAAGCAATTCTGTTGGTTCTATGTAAATATTCATTTTCTACTTGTATTATTGTCTTCAACATTTTCTTCCTTTCTTCCCCACTTTATATGTATTGCACCATTTGAGAGCACCCAAAATGCTGCCATGTTCTTCCTTTCCACGGCCTTTATACATGGTTATTAAGCGCTTTTCTGGAGTTTGTAACATTTTTGGTTTGGGTTGTGTTGTGAGCGAGTGATGGGTTCCTTATCCTTTGTACTTCGTATTTTCCTTGTTTATTATTTTGTTAACGTCTTTTCTTTCACATCCAATATACACACAGACACACCCATAAATGCTACTGGTTGCCTAAGGCGTGGAGGAGACCACTGGTGTCAACAGTCTGGAGCACTTTTTGGAATGCACATTTATTTATTCATGAGTATTTATCTGCTTATGTTCCTGTCTTGGTTAAATGTATCTGAATTTTTATGTATAGCCCCGGAGGGACATATATGTGCACATCTCTTTACTTACATATGATATGGGGGAAGGTGGTTAGGAAAGAAGAGTCATAAAAGAGGTATAATATGATGCTCATAAGAAGCACAAAGAAAAGCAAATTTAAAGAAAAGAGAACGGGGGAAACTAGTTCAATTTCAAGTTGGGCCTCCTTGGGAGCTCTTGGAGTTAAGTTTTAGGTTGTATGAGTATTATTATATGTCTAACTTCCTTTGTTTCGTTACTAAGTTAATTCCATAATTGTTTTATGTTTTTAATTTCTTACTCAATTAATTTGGTTTATATTTTTGCAATATATTTGGTTAGTCATATTCAGTTGTCTCTGGGTCAACTATTAGTTTTTGGTCTTATTTAGGGATTTAGAAAGGTTTACATGGGTCTAATTAGTCAAGGTCTCTTACGCGATTCAAACCTTGGGTGTGATGTCTATAGGGGTAACATTAGTCAAGGTCTCGTCCACTTTTTCTTCTCTTCTTCCTTTCCACTTTCTCTTCTTCAACTTCATTTCCACTTGTTCAAGCAAGGGTAACGTTAGTCGTCTTACTCATTCCCTTGTACTGTATCCATATCGTACTGTGTCGACGTGGGAGTATTTTATGTTGAAATGGCCGGTCCATGCAACAAAGTTGTGATATCCTAGCATGCGTGGGACTGTGTCCTCACTCTCGTCATCTATCAGTCTGGGATCTACAATTATGATACCTTATTTCTTGAGAATCCTTGGCTAAGGGTTAGTAGTTGAATAACTTATCAAAAAAAGGAGTAGAACTGAATGCTGTAATCAAATGCTGCAAATATTCCTTGCTTGATTTTGGTAAGAAAATTTTTGGAGAAAGGTGAGTGCAATCCGTATGGTTAACAGGCGAATGAAGATAGAGGTTTTAGATAGTGAAAGAAGGGTTAGTTTTCCGTCGTTGGTTTACTTCAGAGAGTAATATTTTGTTAGCTATATTTTACGAATGATTGAAAAATTGAGGTTTGGCTATGTGAAACTTGTGGGAATTGCACCGCTTATGTGGCTTTTGGTGTTGAATAGGGATAATAAGAAAAGGACAACTGTCACTAAGCACATGACAAGAGATGAAAGGTAAACTTGCAAAGGAGTAAATACGAGAATTTGATAAATTGAACTAAGTCAAGTTGTGAAGATACTCTCCTAAACCCATGCCTGATTCAAGGCCGGCTCGGCCGCTTGAGGGCTGACATAAGGTGAGAATTGTTTCAGCAACAGTGATATGGGTTGGAGCATGTGTTTGAAGTGGCAAGGGTGCTTGGATATTTAACCATTCAAAGTTTGGGTGTCAAATAGACGAGGGAGCACCTGGAGGCTCCACAATGCTAATTGTGGTGCAAAGGCAGTACCTTTTGTTGAGTGCGAAAGGAAATGTTTTTCACGAACTGTAAACACCTCCACTGGCTCCTAGCAATTTTAGCGTTAAAACCACCAAAAGTGAAGCTGAGATTCCCTCTGCTTTACCCTCAAATCCCGGTCTCCAGAGGCTAGCGTTTCCCTTTCCAATCTTGTAAACCTAGGCTAGGCCACAAAGAAACTCAACCGGTGCAACTGTTCAATGGAATGTTCACGGTGACAGCCCAAATCATTTTCCTCCATTGTTTCATTGAAAACCCAAAATAGGGTTTTCACTTGCACCCCTAAAATCCAATATTTTCTTTTCCGGCCTTTTAACAAATCTAATTATTAGCAGCTCCTAAAACCATCTATTCACTGTTGTCCTACATCAGTTATGGTTTGTAGCATGTAGGGTAGTGTCCTCATACTTTCCCTAAATCACAATACCTTAATTTTGGTAGATAGGTGGGTTGATGGAAGAATACGTGGTGTGACCTACCCCGAATATGTGGTGAATCCGAATGAGATGCTTATAGCACTTATTCTGAAAAGTAAGACACCCTTTAGATTAATATCAGCTAATGAAACATAGAGATGAGTCATCTATAGTTTATCTTGGATCCAACCATGTTTTCAAAAGTCAAATATGAACATTTGGGTCTCTAAACTTTCGTTAGTAGGTTGGTATTTATCTCTTTGTAATCTATTTGTTAGTATATCTGACATCTTTTTGGGATTGTTAATTATCTAATTATTTCTGATGTGTAGAGTTCTTTTGTGGAATTGATGTGAGCTCATAGAACATGGAGGAGTTATTTAGATTTGTGAAGTCCTTGAAAGCATGCATGAACAACTAATTAGTTCTCCTATTTCTGTTTATATACTTGGTATTTATATCTTAGTTGATTCGTCCAAGACATTCCATCTGATAGAGAATGCACTCAACTATGTATATCAAGCTCTATAAAACCCTCATCCACGTGCAACTCGTGACACCAAAAAAAAAAAAAAAAAAACTCCATATTATTGAACACAAATAACATTCTGCGATATGCAAACCAGAACGGGGATGAACCTAAGACCTTATACAAACAAGGTTCTGACACCAAGTTAAGCTTTTGGAGCAACTGGTGACTTAACATTCAAAGCCTTGTTTGTGTGAGGGCTTGTGATGTCTCCATCCCTTTCTGGTGTGCATGTTTGCACTTTGTTATTTGTCTCTATTAATGATGGAGTTTGGTTTGTTTAGTTTGTTGCCTCTCCATGTGTGAGACGGGTCACATGTGAGAGGGAGTGTTGAAGCTTGATCTACACTTTCGGGCCCATTCTCTAAAAGCTTAAGCTTTTCGAACAACCTGTGAGTTAACGCCATCCTTAGTCGCTTTCCTGTAAGCGCTAAGCTTTCTTTTTCTTGGGTATTTTGGTTTGGTGCATCATTTTCATTTTAAATAAGCACCAAATAAAAGTTAAACTAGGACATGACAAGTTGCTTTATCATGTCTTTTGTGTTCTGTGTCATGTAGAAGTTATGCACACGCAGGTATTATATATCAAAGAATTCATTAGGGAATACATGAACTTCTATGGTTTGACCAAATTAGGTGCCTGTTATGTCGACATAAATGAAGAACGGGCTATACTAGTCTTCCTAATATTCTATACATGATATTCAAAGGTGAATAGAATATGGTTTAGCGTCTTGGGCAATCTCTCTTAATAAGTTTTGACATGGGGACTCTTCTTATCATCGTATTCAGGGAGCAAGTTGGCAACCCTTTGATTTTGTGATTGAATCAGCCTGTGTTGGTTTCTTGGAGAAGACGGGTAAATTTGCTGCTTTCCTTTGATTTGCTGGAAATCGCTGTGCTCTGCTAGTGTGTGGAAGAAGCCTTTAACTATTTGCCTATAAATAATTGTGCTTGCAAGAAAAATATCTAGAACGAGTCCAGTTCATGACAATATCACTGATGACAGTTTTTGGAATTTAAATTTTTGGATGCCATCTGAGGCACTTCTTTTTCTGTCTCATTTATGAGATGATTTTTATGTATTTGGCGCATCTATTGACTATTTGTCTAGTCTAGTCAATGAGCTTGTACAAGTCTTGTAGTATGTGACCTGTGTCTGTTCTTAGTTGGTATGTTGTATCTACTAAAGTCAGTTATGTATATTAGGAGAGTCAGGTTTGATGAGCCATTTGTACATTGTATCCCCATGTCAATTATATGTGGTCATTGTAAGATCTGAAGAAGTTGGTGTCTGTAGATGCTACTTATTTTCTTGTAAGCACACAAAGTTTCGGATGTATTTGTATCGCTATCATGTAAAGTGCAAGATGATGTTTGGTTTTAAGAGTTCAAACTGTGGGTTAAGGTAATTGTACATTCTAGCATGGGGTCACTGTTTCAGTTGTAAATTACTGTTTGTTAGATGTGAAGAATTTGGTGTCAGTTGACGCTGCTCACTTTCCTCTGATGAGCATAAAGAACTGTACGATTGATTCCCTCTGTATCATGTAAACTGAAGAATGTATATATCTATAGGAGTTCACGAGTTGTATAATCGGTTTTGTATTTTGATTGGGTGAGCCGGTGAGGACTGGAAGATCAGTGGTTAAATGTAATTTGTAGCTGTTTCCCTCTAAATAGAAGCACACTATGCAACCCTCTCCCTTTTTTGTTCTTTCTTTTTCTTCTTCCCCCTCTTTTCCCTCTGCCATTTTGTCTTGGTTTTCCTTTCGGAAAGTGTTTTTATGTATGTTTTTTCTTGAAGGAGATTTGTTGTACAGATTATCATTCAGTTTAGAGCAATTTACATAATGTATATTAGTATATTATTTTGCTCTTGTACATGAGGGCCGACACCATTCCTGATGTTGATAACTTTAGTACATATTTTATGCTGCTTCCTAACGTAGCTTTTAATACAACAGTGCTTGACAAAGTGTCTTAGTACCAAATTTAACAAATTCAGTATTGTTGATTGAACTGTACCATGAGTTATATTTATAATTTCCTACACTATGGCTCTGTTTTGAGTATATACACATCTTTCATCTATTATAGGCATGTTGGACTCTTGTCCACGTAGTAGTAGTAGTGTTCACTGTTCCTCAGTTTTAACTTCATGCAAAAGTGTTTGCCTTCTATTTGTCTGCTATTTTGTTGCAGGGCTTGATGTCAACTTTATTAGTTTCTTGGGTATTGTACTCTCCAAAGTGGACATTGTACATTCGTCCGAGCGTACACATGCACTTATAGACCGGTGCCCATGCCTTTAATCTCTCTCTCTCTCTCTCTCTCTCTCTCTCTCTCTCTCTCTCTCTCTCTCTACTTTGCTGTCAGTTTTGGAATGATTTTTATGCTGTGCCTTTGTCCATTCATTGTACTGATCTTTGCTTCACTTACTCGAGGTAAAAATGGAAACAAACCAAAAGCCCATTTCATCAGTTTTTGTTCTCTTGGCATTTGCAATATGCTATAGAATAGCCAAGACCTAGTTGTGGGAGGGTGGGGGTTCAAATCCCCCGTGGGGGATTTATGGAAGGATTTTCCTCTCGGGTCATCTCTGGGAGGAAGTCCCTTTGAAGTGGGCATGTTGCCCCCCTTGGCTCTTGAAGTGTGTAAACGTGGCACCTGCGGGTGCATTGCCGTCAGCCAAAATAATAATAATAATAATAGCTATAGAATAAAAACTGGCAATATGACATGGTCCATTGACACACATTCATGGTTTAAAATACTGCTCGTCTCACAGAATCATGCTGCTGCAGCCTTGTCTAGGCGCAGCTGTAGTCGAACAGTTTATGAATTACGATTGGGCCTCCAAAAGTGGTTGTCAAATGTGGCCTTTGTGTGTTCTCTGGGAGGTGACTGGTGAAGGTGGTGTTTGCTTTTAATCTTTCTGTCTTCTGTTGCCCTTACATGCAATAGAGGGTAATTTTTTTAGGGTATGCAATAGAAGGTATTGAGAGGGCTGTTTTGGTGGTTCAATCTTTCTGTCTTCTGTTGCCCTTACCTGCAATAGAAGGTATTTTTTTTTAGGGGATGCAATAGAAGGTGTACTGAGAGGGCTGTTTTGGTTGTTCAATATTTCTCATGATAGACACTTAAGACAGTTCTGTCACTGTTGGATAAGTGCGTTGTAATGGGTCAGTGGCAAAACCACATACAAGCACAGCCCATCTCTCTTATTATTATTAAAAAAGTCCATTTTTGTGAAATAACTTTTAAGAAACAATATACACACTTTTCTATACACTTTTTGATACACTATGCTTTAAATGCATGTACCTTGTACTGTTTGAAGTTTTCACACTTTTCTGTGCACCACTTACATAATACAGGGTACATGCATTTAAAGCTGTGTGTCAAAAAGTGTGTAGAAAAGTGTGTATGCCTAGCATTACTCTTTTAGGAATTGAAGTATTTCAAATTTATCCAAAAATTGTTCTCGAAGTCGCTCAACATATTCACATTTGAAGGGTCAAATTTTTTATTTTTAATATCTTTAGGTATTGTCCTTTAATTTATTTTTTAGGTTACCGTGGCGTAATGGCCTTTCAGAGTGGACGTTAAGTTTTAAAACATTTAAAAAAGGACAAGGGGACTAACTTTCTTTTTTTATTTGTTCCACTTCCACAAATGAAAAAGCATGAATTGCACTTTCGACCATGCCTACTTACATAAACATGTAAACTGTTTTTGCTCAAATAAACATGTAAACGTTATTCTCTTTAGTCTCGTTCTAACATTTGGAGTTTTTTTTAATGTTAAAAACATCTAATTCTAAAGAACAATACAGAGTAAATTAACAGAGACTCGCAAATACAAGAGTTTGACTTAAAAGACAAGTCAGATTTCATTTTAATGGATATTGGAACAATACAATTTGGTTCTAAGCCCACCAAAACTGGTGGTCTCACATAATATCATAGCCAAATTTAACTCAAAAAATTTGTTTCCTCAAGAAAGTGAATGCCCTCTCAATGGTCACCCGTTGACTCCGCAAACCCATAGAAAAATAATCCTCTTCACATTCCATGTACTATATAACTCCATTTGCCCTCACATTTCTTGTCCTGCTGTGTTCCTATATACCCATAGTAATTGCTGCATTCTAATAACCAGACAATCTTATTAAAATTTTCCATACCCACCCTACTTAAAAAAAATAATAATAATAAATATGACGCGTCAAATTGTTGGTTTTGCTCTTATTTTCTTCACCGTCTCTAGGATGGCCGCTGCCGTTGCCGAGGCCCCCACTGAGTACTTGGATGCCATGGGGCCGGCAGTCACCGATGCGAGTACCGACAACAACTTTATTGGGACTAATGATGGGGACAGAGTTGACGCGGCACCAGTTGGTGGGCCCATTCATGATGGAGTCTTCACCGTGATTGATGCCCCCGCACCATCACCTACAAGTGGCACGACCGTGCTTGAGGTCACCTCCGTCGCTGGCATTGTTGCCGCCGCCGCCGCCGCCGCCTCTTTCTTCAACTGAACCGCTTAATTTTGTGTTGGGCCTTATTGTAAATTAACTACATTTGATTTTTGTTGTACCAAACCCTATTTTCTTTTTTTTGCACAACTCAATATTTGTTGGACCAAGTGGGTATTTTCATGCACCCAGATAATGAAAAATAATGAAGAAATGAAACATGCTTGTTAGACCCATATCACTTTCAAATGTTACAAAAGAAAAACTAAAAGGGTGCATTTTCAATTTTTCATGCTTGTCTGATGATGGATCAGATGGATGTTCTTTTTTATGTTTTGAATTAATGTGCGATAATATATAATGCTATCATTCATGTTGTGCAGTGAAGCTAGCTTGTCCTAAACCATGGGTTCAAATCTTATTCAGACTTAAGAGGCTTCAAGTTTTTTCATGGATGAAGTTAAGAAGCTAAAGTAAAAGATTGCTAAGAATTACAAGTACATGAAATGTCAAAATGTTATTGTTAGATCCATAAAGTTTCCACCTCGTAGCATTCCCAACTGGAAGGATTGAGGAATCAATATATATACATATATATGATGATGCTGTTTAAATTTGGTTAAAGAGCAAGAAGAATTGAACAAGAGAGATTTGAGTGTGGTTCAGCCCTGCTAATGAAGGAACTTATGTCCACGTGGTGGTGTCAGAGCACTTGCACTATGATGTGAAGACCGTCAAGGGTCTTTGGTGAACCAACATTGACTTGGAGCTACCAGAAACCGTTCGGGCAGAATATGAATGCAATGTAAAATTACGATTCTGTTGGGTAAGAATGCGATCCCCTTCAATGGGGGTGAGTGATCCCTTTTATAGGTGCAAGAGACCACTCGTACAAGGCAAGTAAACTGATTAAAAAGCACAATCTAATTACAATTGACTAACACAAATCATGGGAGTTTCCTAAGTGGATTAGGAAACAACTGGCACTTCCCATTAGCCTTTTAACTGAGATAGGAAACTGCCTATATCATTCTGGGGAGCATCATGGAACGTGCCTGGGCTAGGCCTACCGCGAGGTGAACCTGCGTCGTGCACCCGACCTGTGGGGCCGAACCGAGGGTCCTAGATGGACAACCCGGGATGGTTACGTGATGAGTGCCATTACCGGATGACTCGGCATTCCTTGCTGAGGTGGCGAAGGCTGACTCTGATTGGATATTTCTATACGTATCAGTTGTCCCCCATTTTTGAGGCTAATTTGATGCTTCATCAGATGAGGATTGGAAATTAGTATGACTCCGAATACTGTCCGGGAAACAGCTCGGGAGACTGTTCGGGTCCGGGTTGATCGTCACGGTCACTCAGTGCTTGGGCCGATCAGTTGATCTCGGGAACATGGGGTCAGCCCCTGCCACGTGTCAAAGCGTGATTGGTCTGGTCAGGATTCAACGAATCCAGTGCAAACACAACCGAAGAGTTGCATCGCAACCGAGCCATCACGTCATGCATTAAATGCGCACACCTTTTGAGGCACCGCTTGGACTACTTGAGGCACTAGCTGGCGAGCGTTTAGGCAGGAATTGTGTAGGACCGTTGGATCTGATTTGATCTGGACCGTCCGTATTGTATATATAAGGGATAATTGTACATATATGTCATTCTTGTTGTTCAGAGATAGAGACTACCGAGCGGTTTAAGAGAGAAAGCACCCGGTCAAGCTTCCTGAGCTCCACCTCACACTCTTTTTCTTGTAAGTCTTCGTCTCTCCAGCCTTGTAGTTCACTGCATTTTTCTCTCCTTATCTTCTTTTTATTCCAAGTGAGGCGGGAGAATAGGAATCCCTTGGGGTTTGCAAGGGAATGGGACTTTTTCTTCTTTAGGTTCTGCTTCTTTCTCAGGTCGGGTAGTGCCATAGAACAGTTGAACCGATCGGGGTATCATGGGGTGGTTCTATCTAAGTGTTACTTCACCCTGAAGACCTTATACCTTTTGCCTTTCAGGCTTCTAGTATTGCCCCCCTTGTATCTTAGACTTGGAGTCTCTGATCCTTACCTAGGTCGCCAGTTACTCCCTCGCCTAGCCGTAGGAGCCTTAGAGATGTGCCATTCGGGCTTTGACTCGTCTTTTCAGTCGGAGGATGAACAATCGCGGTCAGGGACCCCGAACATAAGTTTAGATCCTCCTTCCGTGACCCCGTCTGATCAACATAGCGAAGGTAGGATCCCTATCCAGGTATCGGACGATGAAGCAGGTCAAGAACCACCATCATCCTCCGTCTCTCGAGGCTCAGGCGATGAGGCGTCGATCCCGTACAGTCTTGAAGTAGCGTTCGCCTGTGAGTTCATTCCCATTAGTTTGCGTACCGCCAACTTGGAGCGAATCAGGGGTAAATACAACATCCCCGACCAATGTTCCTTGACCACATCGTCGGGGGGGGGCAGATATACCATCCGAGGTTCGTGACCCTTCACGAGGATGCCTTCATGGATGGTTTCCGTATCCCCCACCATCCAGTCACCCGGGTCGTTCTGATCTATCTCGGGATCGCCCCCAGGCAGTTGGCCCCGAACGGTTGGTGGTTTCTGATGGGGTCTATTTCCCTCTGGCCCCAAGTCTTTGGGTACGAACTCACCCTCCAAGAGTTGTTATAGACTCACCGACCGTTCCTGTTACATAGGGAGGTCAGATTCTTTTTTCTGGGAGCCCGACAGGGGAGGAAAATCATCGTTAACTGCTTGAGCAATAGCAAGGGGTAGAAGAATAAATTCTTCCAAGTGTCCACCCTTGGACTCTGTGAGGAGGCCCCGGGAATCCAATTGAGGACTTCCTGGGTGGGAAAGTTGAGGAGTAAGCCCCTGTCCCGCTCATTTTTTTACTGCAATCATGGAACTAACTTTTTTGTGTTCTGTTTTGCAGTGGGATCTACTGATCCACTGAGCATCCCGGACGAGTGCCAGGACAAGATCAGGGGATTGGCGGACTTGTCCACTTGGGTTAATTGGTCTGCCTGGTTGTTTTTACTGCTTTACCGGTCGCTTATTGCATGATTCCTCCTTTCGCAGAGATGGGCCCGAGGAGAGACCCCAAGACGTTGAGGGCCAGACAGGCCGCCACTGCCGCTCGGATGGCCGAGAGGAGAAAGGCCAGCCACCGAACCCGAGGGCAGCGATCAACCATTCAGGCAGCTCCGGCACGGGCTTGCGACTCACCAAAAATTGGGGGTGACGTCGGCTCCTCGAGTAGAGGTGGTGCATGACACTACCCCTGGCACAAATATACCATCTGGGGCGGTGCTGGGAGAGTCATTGGAGATCCGGGACAGGGTGCGATCGATCCTTCTCCCAAGCCAAGTAGAGATGTGTGCAAACATGTCTCCACAGACTTTCCAAGGATGGCTGTACAACCTTTCCCACTTTGTGAGTAACTCTGTTCTACTGCTTTCTTCTTTCGCCTTTTTGTGTGTGGTAATAACTGACCGGTTTATGCTTATTTTCTATAGGTCGGCTGCATGGATGCTGGAGCTGAGGCCTTCCTGCCCACTTGGCTGGGAGGGTCGCCACTACTGAGGTTGCCCTGTCAAAGGAGAGGGCAGCTTTGGAGGCTAAGGAGACATCCCTGGCCGTGGAGAAGGACAAGGTCAAGGGCTTGGCTCTGGGCCTGGGGGCGACACAGGCGAGCTGGTGACCGCCTTGGCGGAACTGGAGACCGCCAGGACCAGTCTGGCAGTTGCAGAGGCCCGGGAGAAGGCCTTATCCGAGGCGGCGGCCATATGGTCTATTGAGGAGGCCTTTGATAATGGCTTCTTTCAGGGCTACGAGGACCTGAAGAAAAGGTTGGCTCGAAACCATCTCGAGTGGGACATCTCAACTTACAAGGGGATGGATTCTGACTACTGGGACATGCAGCCTACCGCCGATGAGGGTACCGCTGCTGAGGGCACACAGGCCAAGGAAGCTGTACCAGGCGGTAATGTTGGGGAGACTGGGGAGATAGTGGTCATGGATGACCCATAGTTCCTGATCTTGTACTTTTTTTCTTTTTTTGGGGAGGCTACTATAATTGTCCCCGGGCATTGTACATTTTTTTTAATATATTTTTTTATGCTGTTAATGAAAAGGCCCTCTGAGGCCGCCTTTTGCGCCAACTATTTGTGTTCTTGTACTTCTGCCTGTATGTGTTTATAATTGCCTGTGTCTGACCGGTTGTGAGCCTTGTAGAACCCCACGTTAGCAAAAGGTTGACTATGACTGGTAGGGAACACTTAGTCTTTAAGGGATCTGTAGCGACTTTGAGTCCTCCGAGCCATTGATGGCTAGATAGTTTGTATGTTTGTAAGTCCCGATCGATTGTGAGCCGGGCGGTTAACTCTGGACATTGTAGGGACTTGGGAATGTTTTAGGGGTTAATTCCAAGTCCTGTTAGTGCTCGGTATAATTTCCTGTTTTAGTTCAATATTCCTCTTCTGCCCCCCTCAAGCTGTTGCTAAGGCAGGCATTCATGGAGGGAGTGACTGTAGGGAACCGACCTAGAACGTTGGTAGTTCCAGGATCTTTTTAGGTTTGCTATTATCAGCCACCTATGGGGGGTTTACCCCCATCGCAGATTATAGACCTGAGTGAAACCGATGCCTCAGGCATGATCCCGAGGTCTTTTTGGTGCCCCGGGTGTGATCCCTGAGGTCTTTTACTGCCTTGGGTGATCCCTTGATCTTATTGTGTGCCTCGAGTGTAATCTTAAGGTCTTCTGACTCAATGGAACGTGGGATGAAGAACCGTTTTGCAAAAAAGAATTTTTATTCGTTATATAAATAAAACTGCTCGGAAAGAACTACAAAGTTCCTAGCCAATACTGATATGTGCTTCATTGAAGTACTTGCAGAGGTGCTGTATGTATGTTCCAAGGGTGAGACAGGTCCTGCCCGTCTAGAGTTTGTAACCAGTAGGTGCCCGGCCGGTTGACCCGGGTAACCCTGTAGGGTCCTTCCCAGTTTGGCCCCAATTTTTCGTGGCTTGGGACTTTGGTGGACTGGTTTACCGCCTTAAGAATGAGGTCTTCTACTTGAAAACTGCGGTGCTTGACTCTACTGTTGAAATATCGAGAGACCCGCTACTTATAGGCTGCCACTTTTAGATATGCCCGGTCCCTTTACTCTTCTACTAGGTTGAGCTCTCCTCTGAGGGCTTCCTTATTGCCTTGTTCGCTGAAATTCGTCACCCGGTACGTTGGTAATACGAACTCGGTGGGTACCACTGCCTCAAAACCATAGGTAAGTGAGAACGGTGTTTTTCTTATTTCTGCCTGGGGAGTACTACGGTAGGCCCACAGAAGAGTCAGTTTCATAAGCCTAAAGTCCCTTGGCCTGTTCAAGCCTGGTTTTGATGGACTGCATAATTATCCAGTTTGTCACCTCGGCTTAGCCATTGGCTTGAGAATGCTCAGGAGAAGAATAGTGATTTGATACACCATAGCCTGAGTAGAACTGCCTGAATATTGGGGTATGGAGCTGCCTACCGTTGTCGCTGACCAATACCCGGGGAATATCGAACCTGCTGAGAATGTTTCTTTCAACGAAGCGTTCCATCTTTTTCTCGGTGATTGTTGTCAAGGGCTCAGCTTCTGCCCACTTGGTGAAATAGTCCACAGCGAGGACGGCGAATTTGACCTGGCCTTTAGCCATGGGAAGGGGTTCGACTATGTCGATTCCCCACTAGGCGAACGACCAAGGGTTGAGGATTGGGGTCTGGAGCTCTCTCGGACAGTTGATCATAGGTGCATGTCTCTAACACTTGTCACACTGCTTGACATATTTTTGGGAATCCCCGGCCATCGTCGGCAAGTAATAACCTTGCAGCAGGGCCTGCGGGAGAGTGCCCGACCTTCAACATGGCTCCCACACACTCCTTCATGGATTTTATATAGTATTCCTTGGACATGAGTAGGGTAGATGCACTGAGATATGGGATAGGAAAACCCCTCTTGTAGAGGATGCCATCAACGAGGTGGTATCGAACTGCCTGGCATCTGACCCAGCGGGCTTCATCCTTCTCGTTTGGCAGATATCCGGTGGTAAGGAACTTCATGATAGGATCTATCCAGCTCGGCCCTGTATCGATCGGATCAACGTCCATGCCTTCTGAGTTGGACACACTGGACTCGGGCAGATACTTTACTCTTATCCCAATCAGATCTGACTCAGAAGACGATGCTAGACGTGCTAACTGGTTGGTCCTTGTGTTCTCCTCTCTCGGGATATGTCTGATTAAGAAACCTTTGAGCTGCATGGTGATCGACCTGACCAGGGCTAGGCAGGCTACCATGTTTTCTTCCTGAGCTTCATACTCTTGATTGACTTGGTTGACGATCAGCTGGGAGTTGCTGTATCCTTGGATTTGCCGTACACCCATTGAAGTAGCCAACTGCAGCCCAACCAACAGGGCCTCGTACTCAGCTTCATTGTTAGAGGCCTGAAACCCGAACCTTAGTGCGTACTCTAACTGGATCCCGTTGGGCATGGTCAGGATGATCCCTGACCCACTGCCTTATTTTTTAGAAGACCTGTCCAAATCAAGTATCTAGGTCGGGGTATCAGACTGTAAGCCGGGCGGCAGCTCAGGTGCATTGAGCTCTTCAACTGGGTCTTCTGGATACGTGAACTCCACAAGAAAGTTTGCCACTGCCTGTCCCTTGATTGTCGTCCAGGGACGGTAGACTACTTCAAATTTTTGCAACTCCAACGCCCACTTGATGAGCCTACTAATGATGTCTCAGCCCTGCTCAGGATCCGGTGAAGAGGTTGATCCGTGAGGACCACGATGACATGGGCCTGAAAGTATGGGTGGAGTCTTCGAGCAGAGGTAATGAGGGCAAAGGCAAGCTTCTCAATGCGGGAGTACAGACTTTCTACACTTTGGAGTGCTCGACTAGTGTAATAAATCAGGAACTGTATCCCGTACTCCTCTCGAATAAGTGTCGAGTTTACCGCTGAGGGTGACATCGCCAAGTATAAGAATAGGTCTTCCTTTGGTATGGGCATTGAGAGAAGAGGGGGCGATGTTAGGTACTTCATGAGTTCCTGAAATGCCTCCTCGCACTCTTCTGACCACTAAAAAGCTTTGCGGAGGATTTTGAAAAATGACAGGCATTGGTCAGTAGCTCGGAAAATAAATATGTTCAATACTGCCACCCATCCGGCCAAACTTTGGACTTCCTTCGTTGACCTGGGTGACCGCACGTTGATGGTTACTTGGATTTTGTCGGGGTTTGCCTCAATTCCCCGCCTGCTGACTAGGTGTCCCAGGAATTTCCCGAACGAGACTCCAAATGTGCACTTGGTTGGGTTCAACCTTATCCCGAACTTCCTTAAGATGCTGAAGGGCCCTGCCAAGTGCTCGAGATGGTTGGACTCGTCTCGTCTTTTGACTAGAAGGTCTTCAACATACACCTCCATTATTTTCCCAATCAGGTCTTTGAACATGTGGTTGACCAAGCATTGGTAAGTTGCCCCAGCATTCTTGAGGCCAAAAGGCATCACCTTGTAGCAATATGTCCCCTGGTCGGTGATGAAGGAAGTCTCATCTTCGTCCCCGGGATACATGCTTGTCTGATTGTATCCTGAGCACACATCCATGTAGAAGAGGAGTGAGTGACCGGCCGTGGAGTCCACAAAGAGGTCTATCTTGGGTAGCGGATAGCATTCCTTGGGACAAGCTTTGTTCAGGTTAGTGAAACTATGCACATCCTCCACTTTCCATTACTCTTCTTGACCAGCACCACATTGGCTAGCCAGTTGGGATATTGCACTTCCCAGACGGATTTCGCTTTGAAGAGTTTTCCGATCTCCTCACGCATTGCTTCCTGCCCTCCTCTTTTGCTTGACCGGGCGGCAACTTAGATCGGTGTTGAGTCGATGGGACATGACCCGGGGATTAATTTTGGGCATGTCCTCATGGCTCCAAGCGAAGACATCTTGGCTCTCTCTCAGGAAATGTATTAACTTTTCCCTGAGGCTTGGTTCTAGAAGGGTGCCAATATTGGTTGACCGATCGGGGAACTGGGGATCTAGCACCACCTGATCGAGTTCTTCAACCGGGCCAACCCCGTCCCTGGCCTTCCTCGGATCCATCTCCTATACATTCAGTGTTTTTACAATGGCCTCTCTACGCAGAGAGCTAATGTAACAGCTTAGGGCGGTTGCTTGATCCTTTCTTAGGCTTCCTGGCCCCTGGTGGTTGGGAACTTAACAACCAGGCTATAGGTTGACACAACCGCCTTGGCTTTATTGAGCGTTGGCTTCCCAAGGATGACATTGTATGCGGATAAAGCCTCTACAACCATGAAGTTTGTCATCACTGAGACTTGATGTGGGTAGGTCCCCATCAAGACCGGCAGCTCGATCATCCTGAGCGGTTATGTGCTTGAACCGTTGAACCCGACCAAGGGAGTTACCATCGGTCGGAGCCGGTCCCTTGATATCCCAAACTGATCAAAGGGTGAAGCGAACAGAATATCCAAGGAGCTGCCCGTGTCCACTAACACCCTTTTTACCTCATAATTGGCTATGGAGAGTGTCACCACCAGCAGATCATCGTAGGGGCAATGCAGGTCCTTTACGTCATCGGATAAGAACGTCAGCACATCGATTAATGGGGAGTTAGTAGATTGGACCTGTAGGACATCCACTCAGGATGCCCGCGCATTCCTCTTCCTTGCCAACTACAGTCCCCTCTGACTTGATGTTCCTACAGATATTACGTTGACGATACCGAGGGGCTGTGGCTGCTCGGGAGCTCGGGTGTCTGGCCGCGGCCTTCTATCTGCAGTGACAAACTCGGCGAGATGACCCTGTTCGATGAGCTTTTCAATGGCAATATTGAGCTTGAAGTAATCCTCGGTATCGTGGCCGTGATCCCTATGGCACCGGCAGAACTTGTCTCACTTCTTCTTCTCGGTTGGGCTTTTTAGCTTTGTTGGCTTCTTAAGCAGCCTCTGAGCCTCGGCCGTAACCATAACCTCCTTGATAGGCCAGGACAGTGGTGTGAAAGTAATCGGAGCCTGATCCCAACCTCCTCGGGGCTGATCCTGCTTCAACTTCTTGCTCGGGTTTTCTCAGAGCCTTCGTGATTTCGCTTTGGCCTCGGGGAACTGTCCTCCGCTTGGCTTGCATGTTTAGACTTTAAAAACTCCTTGGTATCAATGTAATTTCCCACCCTCTCTGAGAGTTCTACCAAAGTGGTCGGTCGGTTATAGTGGAACGACGTGGCCATCTTGGTGTTCTGAACTCCCGAGCAGAAGGCGGTGATTGTGACTGCCTCGTTCAGGTCAAGGATCTAAAGCTTCTATTGATTGAACCGATCGACATAGCCCTTCAAGGACTCTCCCTTTCGCTGCTTGACAGTAAATAACTGGAGGTCTTGCTGTGGCCCACCAAGCACACCTACGATTTGACTGACGAAAAGCTTGTTGAGTTCTTTAAAATTGTTGACTAATCAGGGCTTCAAGGAGTGGAACCAATGCGCTGCGGGCCTCTTAGAGTGCTAGTTAGGGAAAGCCAAGAAATGCAGCTGATCAGCGTTGGTTTCCAATGCCATCTGAGCCTTGTATGTCCGAACATGGTCGACTGGGCTGCCTGAACCATCATACGAGTCACAGTGAAGTTGTTTAAACTTGTGCGGTAATCGAGAGTGAACAAGTCCTAATTACACGCCTTAATTCACATTTGTTAGTACTTTTTATCCTGTTTTATTGTAATTTTATTTCGTTTTCCGTTTTCTGTCAGGTTTTGGAAGAAAACAAGAATCCAGGCTAAAAAGGGTGTAAAAATAGACTGAAAGAAGCAGAAAAAGCCATATCGCGCGAGCGGTCCGCTCACGCAACAGACTAGAACCTCGCTCGTGTGACTTCCCAAAAATGCGCTCGCGCAAACTATGTAAAAACCAAAATTGCGTATTTCAGTGTATTGAAGATCCTTACTCGAATGAAACTGCCTAATTATGTCTAGGAAGTGAAATATAACAGTTTTAGTGCGAATAGGTTTAGGAAAGCTTCCAAAAACTTGCTCTAAATCTATATATATATATATATCATGTTTTAAGTAAAATTGGGGGTTACACAACAATATATACATCTATATACAACAAAAACTTCAGCCATTGAAGAGAGGAAATCAAGGAGAAGAAGAAGAAGACCAATGATTCCCATGGCCTCCTCCATCAACCTCTTGCCATTCATCGCTTCTATGGTCGCTTAGACCTAGATATAAGGTTTCAATGAAACCCTAGCCAAGTAATAGGGTGTTATTTATGTTTTTCTTTTAGACTTATTATGTGTGGATGATGATTACATGTTTAGAGGATTTTAAATAATAAAATTGAACTTCTATTGATTAAATCGTTACTTTCAAAGTTTATTCTTGTCTTAGACCTATTTTGAATGTGATGTGCTTAATGATCTATATTTGTTGTGCTAGTATGGATTATTTACATGTAATGATGCTTAATTGAATTGTGATATCAAGTAGTCGAATAGTTCATGCCTAGGGAAGATGAAGTGTGCCACAACCCTAGTTTAGTGTGAGACACTCTGTGCTAATCGAAGATGAATTACATTGATGCTTGAATCGTAGTTATCTTCTTGAAGGAGGAATTGGGTTTGTAGCTACAATTCCCTATTATTATCCAATGTAATAAGCTAATTGAATGCATAGATACCCTTATTACGAAGCTAGTGGTGGATTTGTAATCCTAGGTTCACTTTAAATATTGTTTACAACAATTTTTAAATAGCTTTAATAGTTTAGATTTATTTTCATTGTTCTTAGTTTAATATTGTTTAGATTTATTTTCATTGTTCTTAGTTTAATAAAAATCAAAATTGAAATTCTGTTTTCTTAATTAACTAGGTTTAGGTTTTAAAATTAAAGAGTTTTAGTATTTCAATCTCTGTGGATTCGACCACTACTTCCACACTACAAATCTTTTAAAGTAGAGTATACTTTTTATCTTGATTCTGACAAGATCAATTTTTGGCGTCGTTACCGGGGAATTGCAAATTACTACCTTTAGTTTTAGAATCTTAGTTTAGTGAATTCGTAAATATTAGATTAGGTTTTCTTTTTCTTATTTTCCGTTTTTGTTTTAAGTCACTAACTTTTCCTTTTGTTTTGTAGTTTCTCGAGTTATCAAATTTTAGCGTTTCAGAGTGGAAGAACTTAGCACATCAAAGGAGCTTACGCGAATCAATTTAAAAAAAAAAAAAAAGCAAACGCAAAAATTTAAGTAAATTGCTTCCTTTAAAATTCGCTTCAAACCACTGTAAGTCAGGGCCCTGAGACGCACTATTTGCATTAGTTTAGGGTTAATTTGCATATGCATTAGCTAGGAAACCCGGAGCGCTAGGCTTTGATGCGAATCACTGCATTACAGGATAACTTTCATGCATCATAGTAGTTGTGTGCTTATTGTCTTATTTGCGTGATTGTCTTTCGTATTTGTTTGAGTCAGTCTTTATCTTGGTGTCATTTTTTTTAAAGTTTATGTTTGGTACGTGTTCAAGTAAACCCTAATTACATTCTTTCGACCCTGAACTTGAACGTATCCTAAGAGTCAGTAGCTCCTCAGCCCAAGCTTCTAGAGCTCGGTTGATATTAGACGACGAATCAACTCCAAAATCATCGTCGTTATTTTAGGCCGAAATTCAAAGCACTCTCAAACGTTTAAGAAAAACTAGAACTATTAAGACTGAATCTATTCTAATGGCCGACATTGGAAACAACGGGAACAACCAAAACAATGGAGATAACCCTAATGTACCTCCCCTCCTCCGCTTAAAGATTATTTCATTCCCATGACCTATACGCCATAAGCAGGTATTGAATTACTAGAGGTGATGGCATCTCACTTTGAGATAAAGTCATCTACCATCGCACTACTCCCTTCATTCCATGGCCGTATTAAAGAAGATCCTTATCATCACTTAGGAGAGTTCCAAGATATATGCTCTACATTGAAAATCCAAAACCTAACTGATGATGAATTAAAATTACATCTCTTTCCATTCTCCTTAAAAGATAAAGCTAAGTATTGGCTCCAATCTCTTGAGCCAAACACTATTAAAACATGGGAAGCATTACATGTTGGAAAAACAGGTTTAAATGGAAAGTTTAAACACGCAGCGGAAAAATCAAGTTATGAAACTTTATTGGCATGCCCGGATCTACTACTCGTCAATTCTTACAGATGCGCACAAGAGGGGACACGAGTTATACCTTAGTGTCTTGAACCCAATTCTGATCTTCAGCTTCCAGCAGCCTCCACTAGATGATCTTCACCCTTATGACTCCTGCGGATGCCTGCCAGAAAGACTAGGGTTGGTGGGAACCCTAATGGAGAGGATAGAGAAGGTTTTGGGGCTCCAAAACAGTTTCTGCAGCTTCTGACGTTCAAAACGACGAACAACCTTTTCCAGAACGCAGCTGCCCTATTTATAGATTCCCAGAACCGACCTAGACTTCGAGCGATCGAAGTGCCTTCGATCGATCGAACATTCGATCGATCGAACCATATTCGATCGATCGAACCTTCAGACTTCAATCGATCGAGACATCTTCGATCGATCGAACCTGTCTGGACATCATCCTCAAGCATCTTTCCAAGCATCCTGGCGGAGCTAAGAGTGGGACCTCCTAGGCTCTTTATTGTTGGCTCAGACCAGTTTGTTAATCACCATGACCAAACTCTTTGATCAGCAAACTAACTAACTGGTCAGTTAAAGTTTACTCCACTATAAAACGATAACTGAACTCCAACGCAAAAGAACATATCCGAAGCGATAACTAGACTTGTATGTTGTACTAATGTCCCTCTACCGTCAGCATTCGTAATCATATTCAGGTAATCGGATAACTGTTACTGTCAACCTGAATCATGATTACTTCTTGTATTCCTTGAGTCCCATTCACCCTTCATGATTACCAAACATGTTGATAACTCTTATCAACAAGACTGCAGTACTCAGTAATCGACTTGGTGACATTCTCAAGGGAATGCTTACTCTGAAACAGAGGGTAGATTCTATCTTGACAATATATGTTCACAACCCTATGAATATGACATACCCAAGATACCCAGGTGTTGATCTTTTATAGACCTCACTGATTGGTAAGTCAAAGCAGCCATATCCACAGTCTGTGTTCATAATCGTCTCAAGATTAAGAACACGTACCTTATACAAGTTATGAGTTCCTATTGACTGTTGACAGCCTTAAGCATCAATAGGAAAGCTCAGGTCCGTCAATGCACTATAAGCACTAGCATATCAACTAAGAGCTACACTCTAGTGATTGAGATTAATCACTCCATCCAATGGTAGTTAATTATGCTACAGTGTAGACCTGATGAGGTATCCAGTCTCATCATCCACTGTGACATATTCTAAGTATCAAAGAATAGTAATTCGTATCTCACTTGTGTGTATCTCACACACACACGAATTGCTTACTATGATACTTAAGGATAAAACAATCATCTCATGAAAGAAACATACATAATGAAATGTAAAGCTGATATCCATATATTAAAAAGTCAATGTCTAATACATAAAGTAATGGTTTGAGGGCACAAACCCAACAAACTCCCACTTGCACTTATAACCATTCAGAACTACATCTAAGACCTAGACTATCTAGATGACGATCAAAGACCTTCTGTGGTAAGGCCTTTGTAAACGGATCAGCAAGATTGTCAGCGGTGGCAATCTTGGTGACAGTCACATCTCCACGTTGAACTATATCTCGGATTAGGTGATATTTCCGCTCTACGTGCTTTCCCTTTCCGTGGTTCCTTGGCTCCTTGGACTGAGCCACTGCCCCACTATTATCACAATAAAGCGTAATAGGCGACAGCGACGCTGGTACCACCTCGAGTTCCATAAGGAACTTCTTGAGCCAAACAGCTTCCTTTGCGGCTTCACAAGCAGCCACATACTCAGCTTCTGTAGTTGAGTCTGCAATGCATTTCTGCTTAATGCTCCTCCAACTGACAGCACCACCTCCCAAGGTAAAGAGATGACCGGACGTCGACTTCCTCGAATCTTTATCTGACATAAAGTCCGAGTCAGTGTATCCCACTGGAATTAACTCACTACCACCGTACATAAGCATGTAATCTTTGGTTCTTCTCAAGTACTTAAGAATGTGCTTAACGGCTGTCCAGTGCTCTGGACCTGGATTCGACTGATATCTGCTAACCATGCCAACGGCAAAGCAGATATCTGGTCTAGTGCATAACATCGCATACATGAGACTTCCCACTGCAGAAGCATAGGGAACTCCTGTCATGCGATTCCTCTCCTCCTGTGTCTTTGGACACTGGTCCTTGGAGAACGCTAAACCATGCCTGAAAGGTAACAAACCTTTCTTCGAATTATCCATTGAAAACCTAGTTAGCACCTTATCGATATAACCAGCTTGAGATAATCCCATTATCTTTCGCTTGCGATCCCGAAAGAGCTTTATCCCAAGAATATAGCTCGCCTCTCCTAGATCCTTCATATCGAAAGTACTAGCTAGCCAAACCTTGACCGTTGACAATGCCGCTACATCATTTCCAATGAGTAGAATGTCGTCAACGTAAAGTACAAGAAAGGCCACCACTTTTCCTTCACTCTTCTTGTATACACAAGGTTCATCCAGATTCTGTATGAAACCAAACGATTTGACCGCTTGGTCAAATCGTATGTTCCAACTTCTGGATGTCTGCTTAAGCCCATAAATGGACTTTTGCAACTTGCATACCAAGTTATCTTTCCGACCAGCTATGAACCCTTCTGGTTGTTGCATATAGATGTCCTCCTCAAGATTGCCATTCAAGAATGCAGTCTTGACGTCCATCTGCCAGATCTCAAAATCTAGGCATGCAGCAACGGATAAGAGTATTCTGATGGACTTGAGCATGGCCACCGGCGAGAAGGTTTCCTCATAGTCAATGCCCTCCCTCTGAGTATAACCTTTCGCAACAAGCCTTGCCTTAAAGGTCTCAACCTTTCCATCAGATCCTCTTTTCCTCTTGTAGACCCATTTACAGCCAATGGGTTTAATATTGGCTGGAAGTTCTACAAGATCCCAGACCTGATTAGAATCCATAGATTCCAATTCAGCCTTCATAGCTTTAACCCAATGAGCTGAATCAATATCAGCCATTGCCTCTTCGTATGTGGTAGGATCAGATTCAGATTCTATGGAGACAGCTTCAAAAACTTCTCCTAAGAACATGTATCTATCAGGTTGGCTGATAATCCTCCTACTACGACGAGGTACTGGTGCGGAAATAGGTGAAGAAGTGGTGTTTTCCTGATTTACATCGTTATTAACTACGGGTTGGACTGAGGGCTCTCCTTCTATCTCTCTAAGATCTATCCTTCCCTTAGGTTTATGGTTCATGATATAATCATCCTCCAAGAAAATAGCATTCGTACTGACGAACACCTTCTGTTCTCTTGGATCATAAAAATACCATCCATAAGTACCCTTTGGATACCCCACGAAGTAACATACTTCCGATCTAGAATCCAACTTGCTCATCTTTCCTTTTAGCACATGTGCCGGACATCCCCATATCCGGAGATGTTGCAAAGAAGGCTTGCGCCCAATCCACATCTCTCGTGGTGTCCTGGGAACAGATTTGCTTGGTACTAGATTTAGTATGTAAGCAGCGGTTTCCAAAGCATAACCCCAAAGAAATAAAGGTAACTCAGAATAACTCATCATTGACCTAGTCATGTCTAAAAGAGTCCGATTCCTTCTCTCCGCTACACCGTTTTGCTGAGGCGTACCAGGTGCAGTCAACTGTGACAGAATCCCATTCTGTACGAGGTGATCAATAAATTCATTAGAGAGATACTCGCCACCTCAATCAGATCGAATGGCCTTGATATGTGTGCCCAATTGCTTCTCCACTTCAGCCCTAAACTCTTTGAACTTTTCAAAGGCTTCAGACTTGTGCTGCATTAGGTACACATATCCATACCTAGAGTGGTCATCAGTAAATGTTATGAAATACTCATAACCACCCCTTGCTCTAATATTTATTGGTCCACACACATCAGTATGAACTAATTCCAACAATGCATTGGTTCTATTGCCCTTTGCAGGAAAGAGCCTTTTGGTCATCTTACCCTCTAAACAAGACTCGCAGACTTCTATTGGTTCGAGAACCAAATCGCCTAAGACCCCTTCTTTGACTAGTCTGCCAATCCTATTTAGATTGATATGACCAAGCCTCATATGCCAAAGCCTTGTTGGATTAGTGGAAGATCTCTTTCTTTTAGATGGTACAGTTACCACTGAGTTATTAAGTTCCATACAAGAATCTTTAGAAATATTGGGAGTAATCACATACAAACCATTTGATTTAACACCAGAACATATAAAAGAACTATTTCTTTTAATCACAACTTCAGTTCCAAAATTAAAAGAATAACCATTATTCGATAAATTAGAAACTGAAATTAAATTACGTCTCATTGAAGGGACGTAAAGTACATCTGATAAAATCAAAACTTTATTGTCTAGAAATTCTAAAACTACGACTCCTATAGCAACCGCAGAAACGGTTGCGCTAGAACCTAGAGTAAGTACGATTTCCCCATCACTGCACTTCCTGGTTGATCTGAACCCCTGCAATGAATTACAGATATGGTTAGTCGCACCAGAATCAATGCACCAAGTGTTTGAAGTATCCGTTATAAAACTTACTTCAATCACATGTGATTCAATCATACCTTGAACTCTTGTAGCTAAGAATTCTGGACAGTTCCTCTTCCAGTGGCCCTTCTCACCGCATTGGAAACACTTTCCTTTGCCTTGGCCACCCACCTTCCCTTTGCCCTTACCTTTTCCCTTAGATTTTGCAATCTTAGGGACTGGTCCAACACTTGAACCACCAGTGCTAGCCTTCTTCTTCCCTTTCTTTCCTTTCGGCATAGATTGGGAAGAGGAAGCGCTTTTCTCAACGTTTAAAACGCTGCCCCCAGGTTTGATCACCCCTTCCGCTGCCAATAAAGAGCTCATCAATTCGCTCATTGAAAAATCCATTTTATTCATATTATAATTCAGTTTAAATTGAGCGAATGATGGCGACAGCGTATTGAGGATCATATCAACTTGGGTCTGTGCATCGATGTTGGCACCTAGGGTCTCCAGCTCGTTTAAATAACCAATCATTTTCAAAACATGTTCTTTGACTGGAGTCCCTTCCGACATCTTAGCACTCATTATCTTCTGCATAGCTACCTGTCTGGCAGGCCTGCCATGCTCCCCAAACATCTTTTTCAGGGATTCGATAATGTCACTGGCGGAACTGTTCGACTGGTATTGGTGTTGTAACACATTAGCCATAGAAGCCAATATGTAACAACGAGCCATCCCATTCGACTTTTTCCATTTATCGAACTCGCGTCTAGCAGCAGCCGAAGCATTTGCAGCGGGTTCTTCGGGGCATGGGGTGGTGAGGACATATATGTGATCCTCCGCAGTTAACACGATGTCAAGATTACGTTTCCATTCAGTGTAGTTGTTTCCAGTTAACTTGTTTTGAGTGAGTATGGTGGCAAGTGGACTAAATGCAGATCCAGACATTATGATTTACTGAAAAAATCAAAACAAAATAAATATGGATATCAGAATTTGACAGTTTGAAATAAAAGAATCCTTTTAAAACTCTTATTTTAAAACTAAGTCGCCGGAATATCGAAACGAAAGAATAAAGCCTCCGTGTGGTGGTCAATGTTCGATCTTTCAATTTATCATAACTTATCCGCTATGCAACTCTTGCAAAACAAGTTATGACTTCCGAACCTATTTGATCTCTAAGTTTCTGAATAATGCCCCGTGTGGGATCCCTTATCCATAGCTTAGCTAGTGTGTACCATTAACTAGGATCCAATCACAACCGTCTCAAGTAGCGCCTCCGTATGGTGGTCACCCTCTAACACGTCTAATTGATCCTTATCAAAAGAAGTTCACATCTAGTAACCAATGAGTAATGCATCCTCCGTATGGAATGATCACCCCTGGCGAGGTGACACAGAATGCATCACTCATCTTACAGTGAACCGTTAATGGAAGATCGTGGGTGTAATTAATAAGACCCTCTCCCACTAGATTTAGTAAAAAAGATTTTGCTTTTTGAGAAAATCTGTTTCTACACACTTCCCATAAACATCTAATGTTTACTAATGTGTTGAAAACGGTTTTTGAATTTTATTTTAGAAAACTTGTTTTGCGTGCATGCAACAATGTATTGTACGCCAATCACAAACAAAGCACATAAAACAAAAAACTAAAATGAAATAAAAGACATCCAAACGATGCCTCTATCTCCCATGGCTCTATCTCCATAGAACCTGCTTTTGGTTTGATCGCCTCCAGCTCCATCTTCATGGACAACGGCTCCTTGCTCCATCTTCATGGATATTCTAATTCTATTACATTGAACCTATGCCTCTTTTGAAGCTTACAATTTATCTAGAAATAGAAATAGCAACAACAAAATAAAAGGCTAGGGAAACCGGTGCGACTTTCCTTTTCGTAGGATTGAAGTCGCAGCACCCTTTACATATGCCTTAAAACCAAACCAAACTTAAAATAACACACCAATCTAAAAACATTCAAACACAAAATTAAATGCTCTTGGCGCCATGGGAGATAGCGACTAATCTTTTGCTGCAAAAGGTTAGTTGAACACACATCCACGCATATATATAACAAAATATAACTATTGGAACCCTTAATTGATTCACACAGTATATAAACTCTTTACATACTGAATTAGAACTCAAAACAGCATCTAACTTCTCTGTCATAGTTCGATCGATCGAAGACCGTTCGATCGCTCGAACCTTCGATCGATTGAACACTGTTCAATCGCTTGAACATTCTATTTCACAGAATGATTAAAAAATTTGCAGAATACGTTAAAATTAAACTTTTAATTTCAAAATACTTTTAAAACTGTGAAACAGAAAACCTGACAAAGAGTCTGTGTCGATCGATCGAACTCTATTCGATCGCTCGAACAACAGAAGGTTTCGATCGATCGAAACCTGTTCGATCGCTCGAGTACAGAGCGTTCGATCGATCGAGACTACTTCGATCGATCGAACCCATCTTGCATCCAATGCAATCACAGATTTGTATACTGCTGTGATAACACTGCAGAAACAGATCTGTGACGATGCAGTTTCGAAAACAGTTCTAAAATCAACATGCAAATCAAAATAGTGTTCCAAAAAACGCATCTATAGATCCAAACGAGCGTGGCTCTGATACCAATTGTTGGAAAAACAGGTTTAAATGGAAAGTTTAAACACGTAGCGGAAAAATCAAGTTATGAAACTTTATTGGCATGCCCGGATCTACTACTCGTCAATTCTTACAGATGCGCACAAGAGGGGACACGAGTTATACCTTAGTGTCTTGAACCCAATTCTGATCTTCAGCTTCCAGCAGCCTCCACTAGATGATCTTCACCCTTATGACTCCTGCGGATGCCTGCCAGAAAGACTAGGGTTGGTGGGAACCCTAATGGAGAGGATAGAGAAGGTTTTGGGGCTCCAAAACAGTTTCTGCAGCTTCTGACGTTCAAAACGACGAACAACCTTTTCCAGAACGCAGCTGCCCTATTTATAGATTCCCAGAACCGACCTAGACTTCGAGCGATCGAAGTGCCTTCGATCGATCGAACATTCGATCGATCGAACCATATTCGATCGATCGAACCTTCAGACTTCAATCGATCGAGACATCTTCGATCGATCGAACCTGTCTGGACATCATCCTCAAGCATCTTTCCAAGCATCCTGGCGGAGCTAAGAGTGGGACCTCCTAGGCTCTTTATTGTTGGCTCAGACCAGTTTGTTAATCACCATGACCAAACTCTTTGATCAGCAAACTAACTAACTGGTCAGTTAAAGTTTACTCCACTATAAAACGATAACTGAACTCCAACGCAAAAGAACATATCCGAAGCGATAACTAGACTTGTATGTTGTACTAATGTCCCTCTACCGTCAGCATTCGTAATCATATTCAGGTAATCGGATAACTGTTACTGTCAACCTGAATCATGATTACTTCTTGTATTCCTTGAGTCCCATTCACCCTTCATGATTACCAAACATGTTGATAACTCTTATCAACAAGACTGCAGTACTCAGTAATCGACTTGGTGACATTCTCAAGGGAATGCTTACTCTGAAACAGAGGGTAGATTCTATCTTGACAATATATGTTCACAACCCTATGAATATGACATACCCAAGATACCCAGGTGTTGATCTTTTATAGACCTCACTGATTGGTAAGTCAAAGCAGCCATATCCACAGTCTGTGTTCATAATCGTCTCAAGATTAAGAACACGTACCTTATACAAGTTATGAGTTCCTATTGACTGTTGACAGCCTTAAGCGTCAATAGGAAAGCTCAGGTCCGTCAATGTACTATAAGCACTAGCATATCAACTAAGAGCTACACTCTAGTGATTGAGATTGATCACTCCATCCAATGGTAGTTAATTATGCTACAGTGTAGACCTGATGAGGTATCCAGTCTCATCATCCACTGTGACATATTCTAAGTATCAAAGAATAGTAATTCGTATCTCACTTGTGTGTATCTCACACACACACGAATTGCTTACTATGATACTTAAGGATAAAACAATCATCTCATGAAAGAAACATACATAATGAAATGTAAAGCTGATATCCATATATTAAAAAGTCAATGTCTAATACATAAAGTAATGGTTTGAGGGCACAAACCCAACATTACATACCGCATTTTTACAAAAGGTTTTTCCCATTACAATAACTAATCAAATAAGAAAATCTATAATGAACTTTGTGATGCAAGATGGGGAAACACTCTATGACACTTGGGAACAATTTAAAGAATTATTGCGTTCTTGCCCACATCATCAAAATCCTAAGTGGCAATTGGTATAAATCTTCTATGAGGGACTTGTTCCCTCACTTCGTAATATCGTTGATGCCATTTGTGCGGGTACCTTCCTACACAAAAGCGCCGACGAGGCATGGATATTTTTTGAAACATTAAGTGAGAATTCGATGCATTAAGCTGTGTCGGTACGTCCTGAGGGGTGTCTTCTACCTAAACCCAAGCGAGAGGAGCATTTTGAGTCAAGTCATTCAATCAAAATACAAGAACTATCTAAAAAAATTGGCCGATTAATGACAATGAACCAAACGTCGGGCTCACCCTCTTATGAAAATTGTCAAATATGTTCTAATCCTTCCCATTCTACACTTACATGCCCATCCGCGTCTCAATTTCTGGAATTTGTGGAGCAACACATACACTCTATTTAACAATTCCCATGAAATAGTTATAATCCTATGGCAACAAATTTTCCTAATACTTATCGACCCTAATTTCAACAAAGTCAATACCAACACCCTCCTCCTAATCCTAATCCTCCAAGGGATAATGCTTTTGAGGCGAAGGTGTTGGCATCCCTTAAGATTATCGAAATGCAAGTGCAAACACAAGCACAAATAGTGCACTCTCATACACAATCCATTGTGAAGCTTGAGTCCCGAATGGGACAACTAGCTAATGCGGTGAATCGTAGAAATGAGGGTAGGTTGTTTAGTCAAACAATTCAAAACCCTAAGGGACAATACGAGAATGGGGGTTCGAGTGAGCAAGTAAACGCCGTCTCAACTAGGATGACTATTCGAGAAGAAGAAGTTGTTGAAATTCTGAATGAGAGTGAGAAAATGTGAACATTAATTCAAATCATGAGAAGGGTAATGGTACGAGTCGAATTAGGAAAGAAAATGAACTGGTCCCGACAGATTATGTTCCAAAACTGCCTTTTCCACCAAACATTGAGGAACTGTCACAGTTTTCAAAAAAAGGGTCAAAAGCTGAAGATTTACTCAAGGTGTTTAAACAAGTGAAAATAAATATTCCATTCCTCAATGTTTTAAAACAAATTCCCGCTTATGCTAAATGCCTTAAAGACCAATGTACTCAAAAGCGCAAGTTGCGTAGTCATATTCCAAAAAAGGTCTTCCTCACTGAAAAAGTAAGTTTGATTTTCTAATACGCTCCTCCAAAATATAAAGATCTCAGAACACCAACGATATCATGTGTCATCGGTGACACTATCATTCATCGGGATCTCCTTGACTTAGGAGCAAGTGTTAATCTCTTACCTTACACCGTCTATAAACAACTAGGTCTAGGTGAACTTAAATCCACGGCCGCTACCATACAATTAGCGGATCGTTCTATTAAAATCCCTAGAGGAATCGTCGAGGACGTCTTGGTAAAAGTGGATAAATGTTATTATCCTGTCGATTTCATGGTCCTTGACATTGAACCGGTGCTAGATGCTAGGAAATACACTCCTGTCATTCTTGGTCGTCCATTCTTAGCCACGGCCAACGCTCGTGTCAACTGTTCTTTTTGCTCGAGGACTAGCAAAATGTAGGTTTGGGGGTGTGATCGGGAGTGAACAAGTCCTAATTACACGCCTTAATTCACATTTGTTAGTACTTTTTATCTTGTTTTATTGTATTTTTATTTCATTTTCTGTATCCAATTTTATTGAATTTTTATTTCGTTTTCCATTTTCAATTAGGTTTTGGAAGAAAACAAGAATCCGGGCTAAAAAGGGAGTAAAAACATACTGAAAGAAGCAGAAAAAGTCACATCACGCGAGCGGCGCTCGCGCAACAGACCAGAACCTCGCTCGTGCGACTTCACAAAAACGCGCTTGCACAACCTATGTAAAAACCAAAGTTGCGTATTTCAGCGTACTGAAGATCCTTACGCGAACGAACTGCCGTCTAGAAAGTGAAATATAGCAGTTTTAGTGCGAATAGATTTAGGAAAGCTTCCAAAAACTTGCTCTAAATCTATATATATATCATGTTTTTAAGTAAAATTAGGGGTTACACAATAATATACACATCCATATACAACAAAAACTTCAGCCATTGAAGAGAGGAAAGCGAGGAGAATAAGAAGAAGACCAAGGATTCCCATGGCCTCCTCCATCAACCTCTTGCCATTCATCGCTTCTATGGCCGCTTAGACCTAGATTTAGGATTTCAAAGAAACCTTAGCCAAGTAATAAGTGTTATTTATGTTTTTCTTTTAGACTTATTATGTATGGATGCTGATTACATGTTTAGAGGATTTTAAATAATAAAATCGAACATCTATTGATTAAATCGTTACTTTCAAACTTGTATGGATTATTTACATGTAATGATGCTTAATTGAATTATGATATCAAGTAGTCGAATAGTTCATACCTAGGGAAGACGGAGAGTGCCACAACCCTAGTTTAGTGTGTCACACCCGTTCCAGAAATTTATGATTTTTTTTAAAATGCATCATTTGATATTTTTGAAATTATTAATGTTATTAATAATTTGAGTTGAGGTTGACTGTGAGTCAACGGTAAGGTGTCAGTGAGGACACGAGAACATGGCAGTTCATATTGCATGGGCATGACTAAATGACATTTATATGATTTAAATGTTATTTGACTTTATCTGGTATTTGATGAATAGTAATCTTATCTGTGTTGTGGGAATTTTGGTAATCTTTGATATTGTTATATCATTTTGAGAACTGTGGTGAGAACGTGAGTGATACGTTAATTAAAAGGTAGGTTGTGTAGAGACTCCACAGAATATAGTTATCGGACGTTATTTTTGGACCAAACGAGACCTAGTCGAAAACTCCTGAAATTTACAATTTTCACTCGTAAAGTTATAAAATGGACGTGTGCGAAGTTTCATGAGTTAATTAGAAGTTTGAGAAACTTGCGGGGAGGTAAACGTAATTCCCAGAAAGTTTGTCTATATATAGAAGTGGATGAGATTTCATTCTCATCCAAACTTCTAAAAATATCTAGAGAGAGGAGAGAGAAAGGGGGATTGAGCCAACGAGCTTTGTGACACCGATCTACGACCATTCGTCCGTCAGATTTTCTCCAGATTCAAGATTTGAACTCGTGGAGGTAAGACCTACGTTTTGATACTACTTAGGTCGTGTTTGGCCAATTTTTGTAAAAATATTAATTCTATACTTTTGGGAAAAATCAGGTAAAACTCGTAGGAATCACGTATAATTTGGAATCCGACGATTAATTAGCCCCCTAGACGATCCTTCAAAGTTTGAAGAGAATCGCACGAGGTATGAATTCTAGATCTATGAAATATATGAATTTTCATGTTTTAAACATCATTTTGATATTCTTGGATCCGGGCGAAATTCATGTATTAATTAGGCCCGTTAATTATGCATGTGAAATTATATGAAAAGCACGTATAACTGTTTATGTGAGCATGTTATGTGTCTACTTGGGTCAAAGGGGAGTTTGGTGCAAATTCATCTGGGGTAAGCTCCTCGAACCTTGAGGATTGTGATTGTGATGGAATTGGAATTGTGGTTGTGTCTGGATTGGAGGTGAGCCCAACCAGGACACGGTACCTGGTATGGAGGAAGGCCCAAGCAGTGTACGAGATGCGTGAGAGAGGTGGGCCTCCTACGGCATCGACCGGATGAATGTGTACCACTCACCCTAGAGACCGTTTCTATGTGTTTTAGATGCTTAAATCATGAACTGTCATATAAGCATACATTTAGAATTGTACGCTCAACATATAGCTGAGCAGTGGAGATGTACTCCATTGCAGGTAAGAAGAAAGACAAGAAGTAGCGTGATGAGTGAGGCCGATGAACGCCGGGGGAATTATAATTGTATATGTTTTTGTTTTAACTTCTAAAACTTGTGTAAGGATTTGTATGTAAAATGTTGTAATAGATCCATGGATTAATTTTGCAGTATTGTAATCTTGTAATTGAACGCCTGTGGTTATGTTTTAAATGTTGTAATTGGCGTTGGTTGTGTTTATTTGTGGATATTGAGAAACATGTGTTAGTATTATCAACACAGGGCTGCCCAGCAAGGGAGCAGTCGACTGGACCCTGTATCAGTCGACTGGATCCCGTGTGTTTGAGACACTGAAAGTGAATAGTAAGAGAAGCAGTCGACTGGACCCTTTATCAGTCGACTGAACCACTGTTGAATTTGGCTACTGCTTTGATTAATGGTAAAACCAGTCGACTGGGTCTCCAGATCAGTCGACTGGACCCCTTTTGAAATGTTGCATTTTGGATCTGCTTAACACAGTCGACTGGGGATCTTGATCAATCGAATGAGAAGTCGACTGGACCTCTGTTGAGAATTTTAGGTTTTGGTTTCTACTCAGTGAAGTCGACTGGACCCTAGGAGCAGTCGACTGAACTCCTGTTTTCAAAATTGGTTCTTTTGGATGTGTTTTCATTTGGCCGAAACTTTTTATAACTCTGATTTCAATGGATTTTACTACTCAGAGGGCAATGTTTCCTAAGTTTTATAATACCTAGGGTTGTTTTGTAATCCTTTCCGCTGCATATTATTAGATGATGTTTGGATGAGCCTTGGTGATGTGCCACGTGTCCTATTTCCACGCGTAATGGGATGGGTCGTGACATAGTGTGAGACACTCCGTGCTAATCGAAGATGAATTACGTTGATGCTTGAATCATAGTTATCTTCTTGAAGGAGGAATTTGGCTTGTAGCTACAATTCTCCATTATCATCCAATGTAATAAGCTAATTGAATGCATAGATACCCTTATTATGAAGTTAGTGGTGGATTTGTAATCCTATGTTCACTTTAAATGTTGTTTACAACAACTTTTAAATTGCTATCATAGTTTAGATTTGTTTTCATTGTTGTTAGTTTAATAAAGTTTAGATTTATTTTCATTGTTCTTAGTTTAATAAAAATCAAAATTAAAATTCCATTTTCTTAATTAACTCGGTTTAGGTTTTAAAATTAACGTGTTTAAGTATTTTAATCTCTATAGGTTCAACCTCTACTTCCACACTACAAATCTTTTAAAGTAGAGTATACTTTTTATCTTGATTCTGACAAGATAACACGAGATGGAAAATCCTGTAACCCGTTAGGCGAATGGTGACTCAGTTTCCGTATTGGTGTAGTTGTGACCCGACTTCTTCAATTTCTCGATCTGTTTTTCCTGGTCATTGATCCGGGCCTCCACGTCCTCTCGACCACCGTCATGATCGAGCTCTGTATGCTCAGTGTAGCACATGGGCTCGCTATGGTAGGTTGGGTCCGATGAGGAGGCTTCCTCTTTAAAGTGCACTGTCTTCAGGGACAAGACTCGGCTCTGGCTCCGGTTAATCGAGTGCCTGAGATAGCTTTGGCTCCTGGCCAAGCGGTCCTTAGATGATTCCTGGGCCTGTCGCTCTTGCCCTTCCCATCTGGCAGCGCGTCTGTTGTTGATAATGTCTCTGGTGTCCCCCGTGTGGTTTATACTGGCCCAGACGCATTGCCTGGTCCGTACAGGGTCTCGACCACGCTCATCGTTCCTGAGCCGCTCAACTTCTAGCGAGACATTGGTGTAGTATGGGCACGCCATTTGATATGCCGGGGTACCTGACCACGCTCGTTGTTCCCGAGCTGTACCTCGGTCTACGGGGGCTTGTTCTGTCGGGCCAGCAGAGCCTCATTTTGTTGCTAGATCTAGCGCTGGCCTTCTAGAAGTTGCTCCAAGGCTGTAGTGACTTGCTTAGGGGTCATAGAGACCACTGACTGGACGGTCGGTGGATCCGCCTGATCCGATGACTGAGCAGTCTTCCTGTTTTTCTTTGGAGACATGACGATCAGTCAAGAGATTTGTTGATGGAGAAATCTGTCAATTCCCACAGACGGTGCCAAACTGATGATCCCTAAATTTGGTTAAAGAGCAAGAGGAATTGAATAAGAAAGATTTGAGTGTGGTTTGGCTCTATTAATGAAGGAACCTACGTCCATGTGGTGGTGTCAGAGCACTTACACTATGATGTAAAGGTCGCTAGGGGTCTTTGGTGAATCAACAATGGCTTTGAGCTACCAGAAACTGGGCAGGTAGATTATGAATGCAATGTAAAATTATGATTCTATTGGGTAAGAATACGATTCTGTTGGGTAAGAATGCGATCCCCTTCAATGGGGGGTGAGTGGTCCCTTTTATAGGTGTAGAGACCACTCGTACAAGGCAAGTAAACTGATTAGGAAGCACAATCTAATTACAATTGACTAACACAAATCATGGGAGTTTCCTAAGTTGATTAGGAAACAACTGGCACTTTCCATTAGTCTTTTAACTGAGATAGAAAACTACCTAGATCTTTCTGGGGCGCATCATGGGACGTGCCTGGGCTACGCTTACCGCGGGGTGAACCTGCGTCGTGCATCCGACCTGTTGGGTTGAATCGGGCGGTCCTAGATGGACAACCCGGGATGGTTGCGCGGTGAGCGCTGTTACCGGATGACTCGGTAGTCGTTGCTGAGGTGGCGGAAACTGACTTTGACTGGATATTTCTATACGTATCAATATATATTCACAAATTGGTTAATTAAACAAAAAAGTGTACATATGTACAAGTGACATACTCCAGGATATTCAACAACACTAAAAAACATGGAATAAAAGACTGAAAAGATCTACCGTACAGAGAAACACATAAACACAACCAACCAAACTCACAAGGCAGTTACAAGTCAACAAATGTGCAGTAAATCACGTGTGACAGACAAAGCATGGCACATTATATGCTTGATGCGTGGAAAAGTGGACAAGGGATGAAAATTCAAAATTTGGCACTTGCCCAAGGACTTTCCCAAACTTGAGAAAGAATCCCCTACAACGCGCAGACAAGCACGTGAGGGAAACCCAAATTCTTCAACTGCATCTTCATCCTTAGGTCTTCATCATCATCTAAGAGCATAACGAAGAAAACACATGCTGACCAAGCTTAAAAGATAGATATATGAAAACTAATGGCCAGCTAAACAAACCCAAGGAAACAACCCCAAACACGACCAAATCCCTGAAAAGAACTAAAAACAGGGGAAATCCTGAGATGAAGAGGAGCCCCCTCCAACTGCTCAAAACAAAACCTCAATCAAACAAACCCCAAAATTCTACAAGACCTCGCAAACAAACTCAGACTTGAAGAGCACAACAAAAGATGTCAAGTTTGGTGCAAGAATCAACTATCCAGCAATCATATGCCCATCAACACAAGCTCACGATGCAAAGTCACACAACACAAGCCAATACCCATGGATCAAAGCCAATGCAAATGTTGGACAAGGGAAAGGAAGAGGGGGGGGGGGGGGGGGGAGATTGAGGCAAGGAGCACTGGTAGGGGAAGGGGAAGAAAATGTAGACAGTAAAGTTCATGGGAGAGAGAAGCTCCCGTCCCTGTGGAATCAATATTTTTTTTTGAAGGTAAAAATGGAAAACTTAGGGCACATGACTCTTATCACTATCCCGTTCGCAAAATATTTGATGTACACAATCTTATCTCGCATCTATAAAGAAATTGTTGCATCATTTTTGAATTTTGACCCTCTAACGTCGAGGTCACAATAAAACAACCTAATTTTGTATCAACTATTGGTTATTGTTGGGTTTGTGCCCTTAAACCATTACTTTATGTATTAGACATTGACTTTTTAATATATGGATATCAGCTTTACATTTCATTATGTATGTTTCTTTCATGAGATGATTGTTTAATCCATAAGTATCATAGTAAGTATTTCGTGTGTGTATGAGATACATACAATGAGATACGAATTACTATTCTTTGATACTTAAAGCTTGTCACAGTGGATGATGAGACTGGATATCTCATCAGGTATACACTGTAGCATCATTAACTACCATTGGATGGAGTGATAAATCTCAATCACTAGAGTGTGACTCTTGGTTAATATGCTAGTGCTTATAGTGCATTGACGGACCTGAGTTTCCTATTGACGCTCAATGCTGTCAACAGTCAATAGGAACTCATAACTTGTATAAGGTATGTGTTCTCAATCTTGAGACGATTATGAACACAGACTGTGGATATGGCTGCTTTGACTTACCAATCAGTGAGGTCTATAAAAGATCAACACCTGGGTATCTTGGGTATGTCATATTCATAGGGTTGTGAACATATATTGTCAAGATAGAATCTACCCTCTGTTTCAGAGTAAGCATTCCCTTGAGAATGTCACCATGTCGATTACTGAGTACTGCAGTCTTGTTGATAAGAGTTATCAACATGTTTGGTAATCATGAGTAGTGAATGGGACTCAAGGAATACAAGAAGTAATCATGATTCAGGTTGACAGTAACAGTTATCCGACTACCTGAATATGATTACGAATGCTGACGGTAGAGGGACATTAGTACAACATACAAGTCTAGTTATCGCTTCGGATATGTTCTTTTGCGTTGGAGTTCAGTTATCGTTTTATAGTGGAGTAAACGTTAACTGACCAGTTGGTTAGTTTGCTGATCAAAGAGTTTGGTCATGGTAATTAATAAACTGGTCTAAGCCAACAATAAAGAGCCTAGGAGGTCCCACTCTTAGCTCCGCCAGGATGCTTGGAAAGATGCTTGAGGATGATGTCCAGACAGGTTCGATCGATCGAAGATATCTCGATCGATTGAAGTCTGCAGGTTCGATCGATCGAAGATGGTTCGATCGATCGAATGTTCGATCGATCGAAGGCACTTCGATCGCTCGAAGTCTAGGTCGGTTCTGGGAATCTATAAATAGGGCAGCTGCGTTCTGGAAAAAGTTGTTCGTCGTTTTGAACGTCAGAAGCTGCAGAAACTGTTTTGGAGTCCCAAAACCTTCTCTATCCTCTCCATTAGGGTTCCCACCAACCCTAGTCTTTCTGGCAAGCATCCGCAGGAGTCATAAGGGTGAAGATCATCTAGTGGAGGCTGCTGGAAGTTGAAGATCAGAATTGGGTTCAAGACATTAAGGTATAACTCGTGTCCCCTCTTGTGCGCATTTGTAGAATTGACGAGTAGTAGATCCGAGCATGCCAATAAAGTTTCATAACTTGATTTTTCCGCTGCGCGTTTAAACTTTCCATTTAAACCTGTTTTTCCAACAATTGGTATCAGAGCCACGCTCGTTTGGATCCATAGATGCGTTTTTTGGAACACTATTTTGATTTGCATGTTGATTTTAGAACTGCTTTCGAAACTGCATCGTCACAGATCTGTTTTTGCAGTATTATCGCAGCAGTATACAAATCTGTGATTGCATTGGATGCAAGATGGGTTCGATCGATCGAAGTAGTCTCGATCGATCGAACGCTCTGTACTCGAGCGATCGAACAGGTTTCGATCGATCGAAACCTTCTGTTGTTCGAGCGATCGAACAGAGTTCGATCGATCGAGACAGACTCTTTGTCAGGATCTTTGTTTCACAGTTTTAAAAAGTATTTTGAAATTAAAAGTTTAATTTTAACATATTCTGTAAAATTTTCAAATCATTATGTGAAACAGAATGTTCAAGCGATTGAACAATGTTCAATCGATCGAAGGTTCGAGCGATCGAACGGGCTTCGATCGATCGAACTGTGACAGAGAAGTTAGATGCTGTTTTTTGAGTTCTGATTCAGTATGTAAAGAGTTTATAGACTGTGTGAATCAATTGAGAGTTCCAATAGTTATATTTTGTTATATATATATGCGTGGATGTGTGTTCAACTAACCTTTTGCAGCAAAAGTTAGTCGCTATCTCCCATGTCGCCAAGAGCATTTAATTTTGTGTTTGAATGTTTTAGATTGGTGTGTTGTTTTAAGTTTGGTTTGGTTTTAAGGCATATGTAAAGGGCGCTGCGACTTCAATCCTACGAAAAGGAAAGTTGCACCGGTTTCCCTAGCCTTTTATTTTGTTGTTGCTATTTCTATTTCTAGATAAATTGTAAGCTTCAAAAGAGGCATAGGTTCAATGTAATAGAATTAGAATATCCATGAAGATGGAGCAAGGAGCCGTTGTCCATGAAGATGGAGCTGGAGGCGATCAAACCAAAAGCAGGTTCTATGGAGATAGAGCCATGGGAGATAGAGGCATCGTTTAGATGTCTTTTATTTCATTTTAGTTTTTTGTTTTATGTGCTTTGTTTGTGATTGGCGTATAATACATTGTTGCATGCACGCAAAACAAGTTTTCTAAAATAAAATTCAAAAACCGTTTTCAACACATTAGTAAACATTAGATGTTTATGGGAAGTGTGTAGAAACAGATTTTCTCAAAAAGCAAAATCCTTTTTTACTAAATCTAGTGGGAGAGGGTCTTATCAAATAACACCCACGATCTTCCATTAACGGTTCATTGTAAGATGAGTAGTGTATTCTGTGTCACCTCGCCAGGGGTGATCATTCCATACGGAGGGTACACTGCTCATTGGTTACTAGATGTGAACTTCCTATGGATAGGATCAATCAGACGTGTTAGAGGGTGACCACCACACGGAGGCGCTACTTGAGACGGTTGTGATTGGATCTTAGTTAATGGTATACACTAGCTAAGCTATGGATAAGGGATCCCACACGGGGCATTATTCAGAAACTTAGAGATCAAAAAGGTTCGGGAGTCATAACTTGTTTTGCAAGAGTTGCATAGCGGACAAGTCATGATTAATCGAAAGATTGAACATTGACCACCACACGGAGGCTTTATTCTTTCGTTTCAATATTCCGGCGACTTTGTTTTAAAATAAGAGTTTTAAAAGGATTCTTTTATTTCAAACTGTCAAATTCTGATATCCATATTTATTTTGTTTGTTTGATTTTCAGTAATCATAATGTCTGGATCTGCATTTAGTCCACTTGCCACCATACTCACTCAAAACAAGTTAACTGGAAACAACTACACTGAATGGAAACGTAACCTTGACATCGTGTTAACTGCGGAGGATCACATATATGTCCTCACCACCCCATGCCCCGAAGAACCCGCTGCAAATGCTTCGGCTGCTGCTAGACGCGAGTTCGATAAATGGAAAAAGTCGAATGGGATGGCTCGTTGTTACATATTGGCTTCTATGGCTAATGTGTTACAACACCAATACCAGTCGAACAATTCCGCCAGTGACATTATCGAATCCCTGAAAAAGATGTTTGGGGAGCATGGCAGGCCTGCCAGACAGGTAGCTATGCAGAAGATAATGAGTGCTAAGATGTCGGAAGGGACTCCAGTCAAAGAACATGTTTTGAAAATGATTGGTTATTTAAACGAGCTGGAGACCCTAGGTGCCAACATCGATGCACAGACCCAAGTTGATATGATCCTCAATACGCTGTCGCCATCATTCGCTCAATTTAAACTGAATTATAATATGAATAAAATGGATTTTTCAATGAGCGAATTGATGAGCTCTTTATTGGCAGCGGAAGGGGTGATCAAACCTGGGGGCAGCGTTTTAAACGTTGAGAAAAGCGCTTCCTCTTCCCGATCTGTGCCGAAAGGAAAGAAAGGGAAGAAGAAGGCTAGCACTGGAGGTTCAAGTGTTGGACCGGTCCCTAAGATTGCAAAATCTAAGGGAAAAGGTAAGGGCAAAGGGAAGGTGGGTGGCCAAAGCAAAGGAAAGTGTTTCCAATGCGGTGAGAAGGGCCACTGGAAGAGGAACTGTCCAGAATTCTTAGCTACAAGAGTTCAAGGTATGATTGAATCACATGTGATTGAAGTAAGTTTTATAACGGATACTTCAAACACTTGGTGCATTGATTCTGGTGCGACTAACCATATCTGTAATTCATTGCAGGGGTTCAGATCAACCAGGAAGTGCAGTGATGGGGAAATCGTACTTACTCTAGGTTCTAGCGCAACCGTTTCTGCGGTTGCTATAGGAGTCGTAGTTTTAGAATTTCTAGACAATAAAGTTTTGATTTTATCAGATGTACTTTACGTCCCTTCAATGAGACGTAATTTAATTTCAGTTTCTAATTTATCGAATAATGGTTATTCTTTTAATTTTGGAACTGAAGTTGTGATTAAAAGAAATAGTTCTTTTATATGTTCTGGTGTTAAATCAAATGGTTTGTATGTGATTACTCCCAATATTTCTAAAGATTCTTGTATGGAACTTAATAACTCAGTGGTAACTGTACCATCTAAAAGAAAGAGATCTTCCACTAATCCAACAAGGCTTTGGCATATGAGGCTTGGTCATATCAATCTAAATAGGATTGGCAGACTAGTCAAAGAAGGGGTCTTAGGCGATTTGGTTCTCGAACCAATAGAAGTCTGCGAGTCTTGTTTAGAGGGTAAGATGACCAAAAAGGCCCTTTCCTGCAAAGGGCAATAGAACCAATGCATTGTTGGAATTAGTTCATACTGATGTGTGTGGACCAATAAATATTAGAGCAAGGGGTGGTTATGAGTATTTCATAACATTTACTGATGACCACTCTAGGTATGGATATGTGTACCTAATGCAGCACAAGTCTGAAGCCTTTGAAAAGTTCAAAGAGTTTAGGGCTGAAGTGGAGAAGCAATTGGGCACACATATCAAGGCCATTCGATCTGATCGAGGTGGCGAGTATCTCTCTAATGAATTTATTGATCACCTCGTACAGAATGGGATTCTGTCACAGTTGACTGCACCTGGTACGCCTCAGCAGAACGGTGTAGCGGAGAGAAGGAATCGGACTCTTTTAGACATGACTAGGTCGATGATGAGTTATTCAGAGTTGCCATTATTCCTTTGGGGTTATGCTTTGGAAACCGCTGCATACATACTAAATCTAGTACCAAGCAAATCTGTTCCCAGGACACCACGAGAGATGTGGATTGGGCGCAAGCCTTCTTTGCAACATCTCCGGATATGGGGGTGTCCGGCACATGTGCTCAAAGGAAAGATGAGCAAGTTGGATTCTAGATCGGAAGTATGTTACTTTGTAGGGTATCCAAAGGGTACTTATGGATGGTATTTTTATGATCCAAGGGAACAGAAAGTGTTTGTTAGTACAAATGCTGTTTTCTTAGAGAATGATTATATCATGAACCATAAACCTAAGGGAAGGATAGATCTTAGAGAGATAGAAGGAGAGCCCTTAGTCCAACCCGCAGTTAATGACGATATAAATCAAGAAAACACCACTTCTTCACCCATTTCCGCACCGGTACCTCGTCGTAGTGGGAGGATTATCAGCCAGCCTGATAGATACATGTTCTTAGGAGAAGTTTTTGAAGCTGTCTCCATAGAATCTGAATCTGATCCTACCACATACGAAGAGGCAATGGTTGATGTTGATTCAGCTCATTGGATTAAAGCTATGAAGGCTGAATTGGAATCTATGGATTCCAATCAGGTCTGGGATCTTGTAGAGCTTCCAGCCAATATTAAACCCATTGGCTGCAAGTGGGTCTACAAGAGGAAAAGAGGATCTGATGGAAAGGTTGAGACCTTTAAGGCAAGGCTTGTGGCGAAAGGCTATACTCAGAGGGAGGGCATTGACTATGAGGAAACCTTCTCGCCGGTAGCCATGCTCAAGTCCATCAGAATACTCTTATCTATTGCTGCATGCCTAGATTTTGAAATCTGGCAGATGGACGTCAAGACTGCATTCTTGAATGGCAATCTTGAGGAGGACATCTATATGCAACAACCAGAAGGGTTCATAGCTGGTCGGAAAGGTAACTTGGTATGCAAGTTGCAAAAGTCCATTTATGGACTTAAGCAGGCATCCAGAAGTTGGAACATCCAATTTGACCAAGCGGTCAAATCGTTTGGTTTCATACAGAATCTGGATGAACCTTGTGTATACAAGAAGAGTGAAGGAAAAGTGGTGGCTTTTCTTGTGCTTTACGTTGACGACATTCTACTCATTGGAAATGATGTAGCGGCATTGTCAACGGTCAAGGTTTGGCTAGCTAGTACTTTCGATATGAAGGATCTAGGAGAGGCGAGCTATATTCTTGGGATAAAGCTCTTTCGGGATCGCAAGCAAAAGATAATGGGATTATCTCAAGCTGGTTATATCGATAAGGTGCTAACTAGGTTTTCAATGGATAATTCGAAGAAAGGTTTGTTACCTTTCAGGCATGGTTTAGCGTTCTCCAAGGACCAGTGTCCAAAGACACAGGAGGAGAGGAATCGCATGACAGGAGTTCCCTATGTTTCTGCAGTGGGAAGTCTCATGTATGCGATGTTATGCACTAGACCAGATATCTGCTTTGCCGTTGGCATGGTTAGCAGATATCAGTCGAATCCGGGTCCAGAGCACTGGACAGCCGTTAAGCACATTCTTAAGTACTTGAGAAGAACTAAAGATTACATGCTTATGTACGGTGGTAGTGAGTTAATTCCAGTGGGATACACTGACTCGGACTTTATGTCAGATAAAGATTCGAGGAAGTCGACGTCCGGTCATCTCTTTACCTTGGGAGGTGGTGCTGTCAGTTGGAGGAGCATTAAGCAGAAATGCATTGCAGACTCAACTACAGAAGCTGAGTATGTGGCTGCTTGTGAAGCCGCAAAGGAAGCTGTTTGGCTCAAGAAGTTCCTTATGGAACTCGAGGTGGTACCAGCGTCGCTGTCGCCTATTACGCTTTATTGTGATAATAGTGGGGCAGTGGCTCAGTCCAAGGAGCCAAGGAACCACGGAAAGGGAAAGCACGTAGAGCGGAAATATCATCTTATCCGAGATATTGTTCAACGTGGAGATGTGACTGTCACCAAGATTGCCACCGCTGACAATCTTGCTGATCCGTTTACAAAGGCCTTACCACAGAAGGTCTTTGATCGTCATCTAGATAGTCTAGGTCTTAGATGTAGTTCTGAATGGTTATGAGTGCAAGTGGGAGTTTGTTGGGTTTGTGCCCTCAAACCATTACTTTATGTATTAGACATTGACTTTTTAATATATGGATATCAGCTTTACATTTCATTATGTATGTTTCTTTCATGAGATGATTGTTTAATCCATAAGTATCATAGTAAGTATTTCGTGTGTGTATGAGATACATACAATGAGATACGAATTACTATTCTTTGATACTTAAAGCTTGTCACAGTGGATGATGAGACTGGATATCTCATCAGGTATACACTGTAGCATCATTAACTACCATTGGATGGAGTGATAAATCTCAATCACTAGAGTGTGACTCTTGGTTAATATGCTAGTGCTTATAGTGCATTGACGGACCTGAGTTTCCTATTGACGCTCAATGCTGTCAACAGTCAATAGGAACTCATAACTTGTATAAGGTATGTGTTCTCAATCTTGAGACGATTATGAATACAGACTGTGGATATGGCTGCTTTGACTTACCAATCAGTGAGGTCTATAAAAGATCAACACCTGGGTATCTTGGGTATGTCATATTCATAGGGTTGTGAACATATATTGTCAAGATAGAATCTACCCTCTGTTTCAGAGTAAGCATTCCCTTGAGAATGTCACCATGTCGATTACTGAGTACTGCAGTCTTGTTGATAAGAGTTATCAACATGTTTGGTAATCATGAGTAGTGAATGGGACTCAAGGAATACAAGAAGTAATCATGATTCAGGTTGACAATAACAGTTATCCGACTACCTGAATATGATTACGAATGCTGACGGTAGAGGGACATTAGTACAACATACAAGTCTAGTTATCGCTTCGGATATGTTCTTTTGCGTTGGAGTTCAGTTATCGTTTTATAGTGGAGTAAACGTTAACTGACCAGTTGGTTAGTTTGCTGATCAAAGAGTTTGGTCATGGTAATTAATAAACTGGTCTGAGCCAACAATAAAGAGCCTAGGAGGTCCCACTCTTAGCTCCGCCAGGATGCTTGGAAAGATGCTTGAGGATGATGTCCAGACAGGTTCGATCGATCGAAGATGGTTCGATCGATCGAATGTTCGATCGATCGAAGGCACTTCGATCGCTCGAAGTCTAGGTCGGTTCTGGGAATCTATAAATAGGGCAGCTGCGTTCTGGAAAAAGTTGTTCGTCGTTTTGAACGTCAGAAGCTGCAGAAACTGTTTTGGAGTCCCAAAACCTTCTCTATCCTCTCCATTAGGGTTCCCACCAACCCTAGTCTTTCTGGCAAGCATCCGCAGGAGTCATAAGGGTGAAGATCATCTAGTGGAGGCTGCTGGAAGTTGAAGATCAGAATTGGGTTCAAGACATTAAGGTATAACTCGTGTCCCCTCTTGTGCGCATCTGTAGAATTGACGAGTAGTAGATCCGGGCATGCCAATAAAGTTTCATAACTTGATTTTTCCGCTGCGCGTTTAAACTTTCCATTTAAACCTGTTTTTCCAACAACAATGTACTTTTTAAATTTAGCATGACATTAGGATTCGGTTGGTTCATGGATTTAAAAAATAAAGAACGAAAAACACAAAGAAAAATTGTCAGGAAAGTATGGATAGAAAAAAAATATAGCGAAAAATGAATCTGAAAAATGAAGTTCATGAGTCCACTTTCCTCCATTTTTTTTCTTAAATACATCCCATTTTTAAGTGTCCATTTTTTTCTTTTTTGGATGTCCCAAAACTAATGTCCATTATGATAACTTTGTAGCTACTTTCCAAACTTATTATTTTTTGTTTTGAAAATGCACAACAAAAAGTAGAAGGGAACAAAAAACAAGTAGGGGTAATTTTGGAACAATTGCATTTATTTCGAGCAATGATTATATTCCCTTAAAAAGTTGATATACCAAAAATGAACACATAAAACATTTAAAGTTGTTTAAGCATGAAGTAAAATACAAGAAAATTAATTTTACTTTTTATTTTCTTTTCCTTGATCATTGTATAACCATGCATCAATCGATAGTCAATTTTCTAGGAGTATTTGTTTTTTTTTTCCCAGTACATGGGAATAAAACAAAGCAAACTAACAACGGAAGCAGGTTCCTTAGTTAACCGCCAACAAGGGGTGTATCAACTGAGGTGGTAGATTATCAAGCCAAAAAAAAAAAAAAAAAACCTTCCGACAAATCTACCCCGTTGGAGTTTCCACAAAACATTTTCTTCTGTAGTGGAAAATGATGATTATGACTCCATTAAGTACATTGATAAAGTTGAAAATGTTTCTTTAATGTATGAGTGTCACGACCCATCCCACTACGCGTGGAAATAGGACACGTGGCACGCCATCAAGGCTTATCCAGCTCCATTAAAGTAAAATATTAGCGGAAAACATTATTAAAATCCATCAAAATCTGAGTTATAAAAAAATTTTGTCCAGTTGTAATCGTTTAGAAAGAATTCAATAGAGAAACAGAGATCCAGTCGACTGATCTAGAATCCGGTCGACTGATGACCTCAAACAGAAAGATTTCAAAATATAACAGCCCATCCAGTCGACTGTGTTGGGGACCCAGTCGACTGGTGCCTAAAATTATCAGTCGACTGAAAATATCCAGTCGACTGGTACCTTAATCCAGCAGAATGTCATGGCCTGGGGCTCCATCCAGTCGACTATTTTCTCAACCCAGTCGACTGAATCTCAGATGAAACAAAGCAGTAGCCAGTTCAACATCAAAAACCAGTCGACTGGATCAAAAACCAGTCTACTGGTTTCTGTCAGCAAAACCCAAAACTGCAGCTTTCCCACTCAAGGTTCTCCCAACTCCAACCCAACATTTAACTACTCTATTCCATCATTCAAAAACATAAATACAAGAGCGTTTACTAGGGATTACAAGTACTAAATCTAAGTTCAGATTATACTACAACATGCTACGAATCTAATCCATGATTCTATTACAACATATTACAATTTCCCAATCCTTACACAAGTTATAGGATTTAAAACAAAAACATATACAAATGTGATTTCCCGGCGTTCCTCAACGACCTCACTCCTCACGCTCTTTCTTGTCTTTCTTCTTACCTACAATGGAGTACATCTCCACTGCTCAACTATATGCTGAGTGCACAAGTCTAACATATGCAATATATGACAAAACATGCTTTAATCTCGTAAATCATATCAATAGTCTCTAGGGAGAAAAATACGCATTCATCCGGTAGCGGCAAATCCAAGCCTTAAACCGCGATGTCAATGGCAAGTCCAAGCCTACAACCATTACATCCCCACAAGTGCCATGGCAAGTCCAAGCCTACAACCATGCACAGTAGCCGTCGCTACTAAAATTCTCAAACAACGAGAAGCTTACTCCGGCATGAATTTGTATAAGACTCCCCTTTGACCCACATAGACAACTCAACGTGCTCGCGTAAATTTAGACATGCTTTTCACAATTTAGCGCGTGCATAATTAACGGGCCTACAATTAACACATGGATTTTGCCCGGATCTCAATTTCGTCGTCGAAATATAAAACATGTATTTCTCTATATTTCACAAGTTAGAACTTCATACCTCGTGCGATTTCCCCCAAACTTTGAAGGATCGACTAGGAGGTCAATTAAACGTCGGATTTCGAATTTGAGAAAATTCCTACAAGTTTATACCTCTTTTCCCCAAAAGTCTAGAATTAAGATTTTTACAAAAATTGGCCAAACACGGCCTAAGTAGTATCAAAACGTAGATCTTACCTCCACGAGTTCAAATCTTGAATCTGGAGAAAATCTGACGGACGAACGGTCGTCGATCGGCGTCGCAAAGCACGTGGCTACCAAATCTCCTTCCTCTCTCTAGATATTTTGGAAAGTTTTTGGATGAGAATGAATTTCATCTACATCCACTACTATATATAGGCAAACTCTTCGAGAATTGTGTTTACCTCCCCACGAGTTCCTCAAACTTCTAATTAGCTCTCGAAACTTCGCACACGTCCATTTCATGCCTTTACGAGTGAAAATGATAAATTTCAGAAGTTTTCGACTAGGTTTCGTTTGGGTCCAAAAATAACGTCCGAACACTATATTCTGTGGAATCTCTACACAACCTACCTTTTTAATTAACGTATCACTCACGTTCTCACCACAGTGCTCAAACTGATATAACAATATCGAGATTACCAGAAATTATACTACACAGGTATAATTCATTATTCACAGGAATACCAGATAAAGTCGAATAACATTTAAATCATATAAATGTCATTTACTCATACCCATGCAATATAAACTGCCATGTTCCCGTGTCCTCACTGACACCTTACCGTTGACTCACAGTCAATCTCATCACCATTATCAACTAACATTGATAAGCTCCCAAATTACAAATATGCATGATAAAATTATGAATTCCTGGGACGGGTGTGACAATGAGAGCGCTTCCTCCTCACAAAGGAAGAAGAATGCTAAAATGATTTTCAAAGGAAGTTACAATAAAAGCCATCGCGCAAGGATAGTCTTTTTGTTGTTGTTGTTGTGCCCTGTTTCATCGTCTTTTTTATTTTTGGGCCATGTTTAAACTTTGGCGTAGACTTTTTCCATATAACTGTTATACCATATATATGATTTTTGGATATAACTGTTATACCATATATATGATTTTATCCCTTGTAACAGATTTCAAAGTTTGGCTGAGATTGAGAATTTTTCACTGAGTTAGAGACGGATTCTCCTGGAAATAAGGGGCCCAAATGGATTCATACAAACTCTTTATTGGGTTGTGATACTATGTAGGATTATATAACTGCTGTAATGAATATTTTTCCGTAATAAAGAGCTTGCAAGTGGCCTCCGAATCCGTCTCTAAAATAGAATAAAAATCCCAAACCAAACAAAGCATAACCGACTCTGAAATTTAGCTTGACATTGATAGGGGTGTATGTAAAAAATTGAAAATCGAAAATCGACCGACAAAAAAATCGATTGGTTAGTTTTTTAAAAATATGTTCAAGCCAAAACCAACCGAATACTTCAAAAACCCACCGACCGCCACTATTGGTCGATCTTTTTTTTAATTATTATTTTTTTCATGAAAAAACCGAAAAAAGTGACCGAAACCGATTGCTTAGGGCATCTCCAATCCTTACCCAAAATTTACTTAATATTTGGGTAAAAGCTTGATTTGGTATAAGGTACTCTAATGGGCACGTTGAATTTTACTCAAATCTTTTTATAAAATGCCCATTTTGTCCAAACATTACTTTATTTCACTTCTATTTCCAACTTTCTTCCTGTACACTTTCCCTCCCAAATCACTTTTACTCCCATTTCTGATCCCACAGAGGCATAGAACTTCCCTCCCAAAATTTCCTTCGTCTCATTGTATACTTTCTGTTCTCAATTTCAATACCTCCAAAACATTCCACGTACCTATCCCCAAATTCAAGAAATTACATCCTAAAGCATATCTCCCACCTTTTCTTCCTCCCAAAATCACGTGAAGTGGATGTCTCCTCCATATTTGGCGACAAGAAGGAATAGCCAATGACTTCTCCAGCGACAGCGAAGCCAATACCAGGACTCCTCCAGCGCAATTTCATCTCCAGATTTGGTAGATCCACTGTGCAAAGGTATTCATCTTTTCCAGTGACTTTGCTATGAACTTCTCTTTGCTCCAACGACCTTGCCATGCCTTTTTGTCCCTACAGGTGACTTCACCAATGTGTCTTTTCCTACCGACAGTGCACTTCGTTTGCCAAAATAGAGCCGTTGAGAATTTAGTATTATAAGCAACGCTGTTTTAATTTGGTTTGAGATTTGAGTAAAACTGAATTTGGTAGGACTTTGGTTCTAGAATTGGAAGAGATTTTTGCAGGTTTTGAACCAAATTTGAGTTTAATATAAATTTTGGGTAAAGATTGGAGATTTGCCTTATATACAGGGGTGCACACGAGTTGAGCCGTTCAACAAGGACTCGTAGTTCGACCCCGTTCGACTCGTATAATAAATAGGCTAAGCTCGAGCTTGAATACAAATCTCGTTTAATAAACGAGTCAAGCTCGAGCACACGTAGACTCGACTTGATAAAACTCGCCAATAGTTCGATTAAGGCTCGTATAGTAGGCTCGTGAAAAATCTCTTTAATAAGTTTGATAAGTGCTTATTTAAATATATTTATATATGATAATTATAAAAATATAATATACATATAATATAAAATATTTAAAATTGAAAGAATATTGACATATTACAATATACATAGTCTTAAATTTATGTGTACAATTGTTTTAGGTAATTTATATATATATATATATATATGCCAACTGTCAAGCATTGAGCTTGGTCTATGAGTTTTGGTTGGCAACTTAACTTGTTATTAGAGGTGTACACGAGTTGAGCCGAGTCGCAAACCCTTGTTGAGAGGGTTTGCGACTCGGCTCAATAACAACTAAGCTCAACTTGACTTGATAGTAAATGAATCAAGCTCAAGCTTAAACATAATACCAACTCTTAAAACTCAACATAAGTTCAGCTCGAAATCAAAAAGTTCGGCTCGAGTACAGTTCTAATGTTAACTTACACCCCTAGACATTGAAGACCTAACCAAAACCTAATTTGAAGAGACCCATATTAGCATGAACCTTCGAATCCAAGATTAAACCCGACTGACTGAAAATAAGCGGGGACTGGAGGTTTAGGTCTTATCAAAGCTTTTTTAAGCTTTCTACTGTAGAGTGTTACAGTTCCTTCGCCTCTCTCTCTCTCTCTCTCTCTCTCTCTCTCTATAAAATCCGATCTCAGTCGTCTTATCATCGCATCATAAGGAGAAAGTAGGTAGAAATGGCGTTGGCGTTCGATGAGTATGGGAGGCCGTTCATAATAATAAAGGAGCAGGAACAGAAGAGCAGGTTGAGGGGTCTCGATGCTCAGAGATCCAACATTTCCGCCGGTAAGGCCGTCGCTCGCATACTTCGCACCTCTCTCGGCCCCAAGGGCATGGACAAGATGCTCTCCAGCCCCGACGGCGAAGTCACCATCTGTCAGTCCCCCCCCTCTCTCTCTCTCTCTTTGTCTCTCTGTTTGTCTATATATATATATATATGTCATCTACCTACATACATGCATACTTATAGTAAGTATTTATTATTGATGTATTTTATGTATAAATAGAGAAAAAACCGAAAAAGTGATATAGATGGAGATTAAAGTGAGATCTTTTTATTATAGAAATTGAGGAACTTGTGGTTTTGTCAACTCCCAACTCATGTCCTCGTGTGCGTAACACCATCCCAACTTAAAAGCAGAAGCTAGTAAGACTTGCTTTTTTGAAAAAGTAGACCTTTTTATTACAAACGCATCTTTAAAATATGTTGCTAATGAAGATGATTATGCAATTATAACTGGTAAGAATGCATTTCAAAGTTGTAATTCCAATCATACCTTAAGCCTCAATTGAGGTTGAGACGCCAGGTTCATTAACTTGTAAGATTTTTATATTACAAAACAAAAACTTCTAATAAAAACTTTAAGCTCTAGGAAACTGATTAGGGGGAGTGGGGGACCTGATGACCATAAGATTTATGTCAAAGATGGGTGTAGGTAGTGATTTCCCAGTGGTGGGATGGGATAATTTGGAAGAGTTCGTAAGAGAGTAGTAGTCCAAGAATCAATAGTGTAGAGGGAATCCCGAGGGAAAGTGGAAAGGAGGTAAAGAGAAACAAACTAAAGGACAATGAGTGGGGGAGTATTCCAATAGAAACCCATGTGATGAATGATCGAGCGAGTGTGTGAAGGAGTATCCACAATGAGCTCATAAATGTACGGATCTCAAGGGGAATGTCTGAAATTCTCTCTGAATGCCCAGAGTCTCATATTATGTCACACCTGAGGGTATTGTTCCTATTTATAGCAATTGGGACACATGCCAAGGAATGCGCGCTGCGGACGTGACTCATTTCTATTAAGGCGTACCAAAATGTCACGTGTCGCCCGGAGACAACACAAAGACTGTCCTCGCGGTATACTAGAGAGATATTTGAGATAGTCTCACTGACCTTTAGAAAGGCTTAGGAACTGTATCGCGGAAGAGACCGTCGCGACCTTCCTAAGCGAGCTTTGCTCTTAAGCCAACCAAGCCACATAACCTGAGAGTTCCGATAGAACAAAGAGAGATTTTACCACGTTATGATCTAGAATGACCATGTCGTGGTATAGTGATGTTTTTACCAAGACCTGCCCCCAATTGAGGTCTATCCGAGTTAAATACTACCAAGGGTAATCTAAATGAGTAGCGATGAAGTAGCGCAAGTTCGGTGTCGTGGTATCTTTGGAGCATTATGATGTACTGCTGCTTCTTTGTCCTTAACGCTTGGGTGAATTAGGTGACACGTGTCAGTCAAAGGAAGGTTGGTAAATACTGACACCCACAATGGGCACAGGTAAAATACTCCCAAGTGTGCATATTTGTTAGGGACTGCATCAGCATTCTTAGAGGGATGATTGCAGCTGAACTTGTATTATCAAAAAAACGAAGTGGTACTTTAAAGTTTATATGAGAGTGTAAGCAGAAGAAATGAATTCATAAAGTTTTTCTACCTTCATGAAACTCCTCACTTGAAATGCCCCTGTGCATTAAGCTTTATTGCATCCTTAAACCCCTAGCCACATGTATAACTTTCGAAGTTGATAAACTTTTCTTTGCTTTTTCTTTTTTTCTTTGCACCTGCCGGCCTGAATTTTTTTTTAACACAGATGACACTTTGTGACCTTGTAGTTGTGGAGTTGATATCACTAAGCTAAATCCAATGTTACCCATTTCAGTAAATTTTATCTTCTTAGGTGTTTGTCATCACTGCTGCATCCATTCATTATGTGACCCCTTTTAACATCCAGTTTGAGGCTTTGAGCTTCTCTCACCTTTTATTTCGTTATTACCAGCAAATGATGGTGCGACAATTTTGGAGCAGATGGATGTTGACAATCAGATTGCAAAGCTGATGGTTGAATTATCACGGAGTCAAGACTATGAGATTGGTGATGGAACAACTGGAGTTGTTGTGATGGCTGGTGCGCTTTTAGAACAAGCGGAGCGGCTGCTAGAACGTGGTATTCATCCTATTCGAATTGCAGAGGGCTATGAAATGGCATCCAGGATAGCTGTTGAACATTTGGAGCAGATTGCGCATAAGTTCACTTTCGATGCAGCAAACATAGAGCCTTTGGTTCAAACTTGCATGACCACTTTATCTTCGAAAATGTAAGTGCTCCACTCCACGCTTTTCCGTTTTACACTGTCCACTATCACACTTTGTTTTTGTATTCTCTTTTTCATGTTTTTTCTTGGGTATGTACTAAGAGGATCCTGTGCTTATTCAATTGCTCTCCTATTATGAATCTGTGGCTTCATTCATCATCATTCATAGAAGGTTGTCCGTGCTTGATTAATAGAGTCTTCCTCTGTACCATCTGTAATTTTTATGCTTATTGTCCATAGAAATTTCTACAAAGTAAATATCAGTAAAATGCATATTCACTATTTGCGATATTTTCATAGCTTCTTGTAGAATTCATGGTATTCTAGCAATTTGTGAATTATAAATGTGAAATATTCTCCGGTGTTGTTTGTAGTTGAAGTTGAATGTTGATGATCGAGTTTCCAACAGTTCTTGTTAGCAGACCAAGAAGGAATTTGTTTTCTGTTATATGTTTGTTTCCATTAACTGAATGGTAGTGCAGTTGATACTGCTAGTTAAAGCTCTATAGCGAACAAAAGTTAATTTAGGCAAAGTTAAATTGTTCTTAGGATAAGCACTACTAGTTGTACATTGTTTTGGTTACTCTTGATGGCGAAGGTCAATTTCTGGACTCTTTCAATTAATTTGCTAGACAGGTCCCTGCTTCTATACATTTATCTGATGGCAATACTCATCACAACCTGTCCAGATGACTACATCTATTATTTGTTCTGTGCGATAATTAAATTCTGTTCAACTTTATATTGCAGAGTGAATAGATGCAAGCGCAGTTTGGCTGAGATTGCTGTTAAAGCAGTGATGGCAGTTGCGGATCTAGAGAGGAGGGATGTTAATTTGGACTTAATCAAGGTGGAGGGGAAAGTTGGTGGGAAGTTGGAGGACACTGAGCTGATTTATGGAATTATTGTTGACAAGGATATGAGCCATCCACAGATGCCTAAGCAAATTCAAGACGCTAATATTGCTATTTTGACTTGCCCTTTTGAGCCACCTAAACCAAAGACCAAGCATAAGGTTGACATTGATACAGTGGAAAAGTTCCAAACTTTGCGTCACCAAGAGCAAAAGTACTTCGATGAAATGGTTCAAAAATGCAAGGTAGGATTACGGCATAAGTCTTGAGGAATAAAGTTAATACGAAGATTTACATCACTTAAGACTGCAATTTGTGTATTTTTCTTCCTACTGGATAATTCATAATTGTACATAATGTGTGTGTATATATATATATTCACATTGATATTTTTAACCTCTGATAGTTCTTGTATGATAACTATGTTAATACACATATAAATACAGAACACAAATAAAAGGGAGGCCTACTTACACAGGTTTACTGGTCTAGCAAGTAAAATGTGTTATTTTGGGAAATTCCTCCATGCGATTGATTATGAGGTGAGATTGTATCTTTTGGCTGCAGGATGTTGGTGCTACCTTGGTAATATGCCAATGGGGGTTTGATGATGAAGCAAACCACTTATTAATGCACAGGAACTTGCCAGCTGTGAGATGGGTTGGAGGTGTAGAGTTAGAGCTGATAGCAATAGCCACAGGTATTATGTCAGATCAGCTCGTCATTTATTTTCTGCTACCTGTCTTAGTGCTTGTATGATTAGTTTATCTTCTATTAATTTGTCATTGTAGGTGGGAGAATTGTGCCAAGGTTCCAAGAATTGACGCCAGATAAGCTTGGCAAGGTATTTCGTCCTTTATGTTTCCTCTCCTTTTTTCTAGCCAAGTAAGTTAAGGTATATTTTTCCCTAACACTTGACCCCAAGTTGGAGTTAGGCTACATAAATTTTTTTTTGAAAGCGGGACGGAGGGTGATCTTTGTTTTATTGGGCATGACACTTCCAACCTTGGATATGGTAGCCTGGTAGGATTCAATGTCTGTCTCTTGTAAAACCACCTTGAGAATTTAACTTCAGGCTAGTTGGGTCCTTTGTGTACGACTGCTTAAATCATTAATTTTAGGGTAATTTGTTAGTGCATTGCTAAAGGTTCGACGTGATAAGCTCGAAGACACATGGTCTAGTTTAAGAGTTGCCACTTTGTTAAAAAATAATGACGATGGTCAGGTGTGTCTCATATATAACCCATCCAGTAGCAATTTACGAAAGCCGGACTGCCACTGGGCAACGGTCCATATTGGGGAGGTTTTTACATCATAAGCCATTGTTTGTTTTAACCCAAGGAGTATTGGCAAATTTTTCCAAAATTGAAAGGCTTTTTTTTAAATAAGTTGGCCTAGTGATGGATTTTTATTTTCTAGTAATTTGTCATTGCTTCTTCACTCATGCTTTTTAGTTGTTCTGTAGAAATATTGAAGATTCCATTTAGTCATTTTTATGACGTTATATAATCATTAATTAAGGAGCTATGCCCATTTTCTGATCTGCTATTTATAAAACTTTCTTTCAACAACTTATTCTTATATATTTGTTGAGGGAGCATGCTTGGCTTAAGCAAGTAGCTTTTTTTTTTTTTTTTTTTTTCACTCCTGTTCATTCACTTATTATTTTAGAAGTTGTAATTTTTCACAATTCCTTGTCGGTGTTTATTTGAAGTCATAAATAGTACAGACATAGCTCCTTATCGCCATTCACCAGAAACAGTTGACAAAGTTACATAAATTACAATTAAATGGCTTATTGCTTATAGTATTGTTGAGTCTGCATTGCTGCACTATTAAGATTTTATGACAGTGCAAACCCTACCCTATCCATTTTTAGAATGTGTGAGTGTGGACATTTTTTCCTTACATTAGCTAGGAAAACTTCTGAAAACATCATATTTTATATTAACTTTTTTTGAAGGACTTATCCTTGTTTAGAACCTGCAACTCATAAGCTATGTCCTCTGCATTTCTTCTTGTTGAACTCTCAGTCTGACATTTGTAATTTATCGTATTGGTTTGAACTTGTAATGAAATAGTTAACTTACATTCGTTTTTTGTTTTTATTTCTATACCATTAGGCTGGTTTGGTTCGAGAAAAATCATTTGGCACCACAAAAGACAGAATGCTTTATATTGAACATTGTGCAAATTCAAGGGCTGTAACCATATTCATTCGTGGTGGTAGGTTGATGTACTCCTTTGTCCTTTTCCTTTTGCTTTCTTATGGCTTATTAGACTGTTGAAAGTAAATTTGTATGATGATACTTTTTTTTGTACAGTTTAAATATTATTTGTGTGATTTTGACTAATTCCTCCCTTGTGTGGTTCATCTGCTTGGTTATGACATTTGTACGTTGAAATTGTTTGTGATCTGGTATGTAATGTCTTATAGGAGGGTTAATTTGAGTTAGTTTCCCCATCCTTAATAGTAGATTGTTTAACTTTTGTGTTCCCTCTGTAAGATGTTAAACTGAAAATTTTGAAAAATAAGAGGTTGGAATGAGATCTGTCAACCTATTTTTGCAAAGCTTTTTTCCGTACTTAGCTTTGTAAACAGATTTGTAAACTGAGTTGAATATGGAAGAAATGAATTGTTTTGTTTATTCTGTTTGTTAAATGTTTATATCTATTCTCCTCTAGGATGCTAGTAAACCTTCTGCCTTGGTAGTCGCCTCTTCCAATTTTGATTTCGTGATCTAGGGCTGTGAGTTTTACTGGTTCCAAGTTATCCATGACCTGTCATGACACTGGAAGATTTAGAATCTTTCCGGTTTTACTATGTACAAATTATACATGACCTATGTTTTAAAATTTATCGAACAAGATTCTTAGAATTCAAAAGTAATACAAGTATTGCCACGATTAAAAGAAAATTTCCCTTTTCTTCCTGGGACATCATTTTCTTACTTTTTGAAGAAAGAGATTGCATAGCCTTTGTTAGTTCATATCACCTGTTAAACTCATTCTTGGACATGAAAGTCTAGTGAAATTGGCATAAATGAGAAAGTGGTATGAGGGAGTAATAGACCTGAAGTACAAAGAATAGAAAAGGGGGAAAAAAATTGAAAGAGAGAGAGAAGAGAGTTTGTAATCGAGAAAAATGCTGTGCAAGGAGCAGAATTGCTTATGATAGGTTCTGGTATTTGATGATGAATTAGGTAACAAGATGATGATAGAGGAGACAAAACGAAGCATCCACGATGCTTTGTGTGTTGCGAGGAATCTCATTCGCAACAATTCTATTGTCTACGGTGGTGGCTCTGCTGAGATTTCTTGCTCAATTGCTGTGGAGGCGGGTGCTGACAAATATCCCGGTGTTGAACAGGTATAAAGATGCTACACTTTTGTTAACTATCCTTTTTTGTCAGTACATATAGGACTAAGAATTTTGTTCTATTGCTGTAGTACGCTATTAGGGCATTTGCTGATGCCTTGGATTCCGTCCCCATGGCTCTTGCGGAGAATAGTGGGCTCCAACCCATTGAGACACTATCTGCTGTGAAATCTCAGCAAATTAAGGTAATTATGAGATTTATGGCCACTTTTAGCATGGTTTGCGACATCTAACCTCTCTCTCTCTCTCTCTCTCTCTCTCTCTCTCTCTCTCTCTCTCTCTCTCTCTCTTGTATACTTGAAGTATTAAGCATTATGTTGGATTCTATAAGCAGGAGAGCAATCCCTGCTGTGGGATAGACTGCAACGACGTTGGCACAAATGACATGCGTGAACAAAATGTCTTTGAGACTCTAATTGGGAAGCAACAACAGATCTTACTTGCGACACAAGTAGTCAAAATGATCCTAAAGATTGATGACGTCATCTCTCCTTCTGATTACTGACATGTCAGGTGCTTAACACCAAGTTTTGCTTTACCTTGATTGGTGCCCATGCTGGCTAAGATGGGAACTCGAGTCCATATGTCCCCTGGGTAAAATTTCTTTCTGCATTTTAGATTGGCTTTACTCTTTTTTTTGTTGTATGGTATGTTTTTGGTTTGATACATTGCTGCTTTCTATTTTTCTTCTGAGTTTTCATGGATCCTTCGATTGTTTTCAACCCCATATCTGTACTTTTTTCTCATTATGGAAACTTGGAAAGTAGATCATTTGTCAGTTAATATGAACATAATATTTTTGAGAACATGTTGCAGATCTTTTCATGGTGGTTTAATTTAACGTTTTTTTGTTGTCGCACCCCTTGGGCCTTGAGTTAGAGATTTGTTGTTGCATGGACGTTTATTGCCCCCCTCTCTCCACATTTGTTTGTGCCACTTCCTAATAGTGTAGTAGTTCAAACTTCTAACAATAGTAACTGCAGAAACTTTTTTTTTTTTTTTCATTTTCCATAACAAATAAGACGGGGAATTTCCCCATGGGAACAGAACCCTTAAACTGAAATTTGGTGCTATAAATACCCTGGTCACTAGTTTACTCCCTTGTGCTATTAAGTGCAAACAGATATTAAGAGATGCTGATGGGTCCTCATGTCTGTTAATAATTGATGGTATTAGGCTATTACCAACCCCACAATCAAGGTGGACTGTTCATATAAGCTAATGGCACCATGTATATAGGAGATAAGAGTTGTCAAAGAGGCCATGTTTGCATTATAATGTAAAGTTCTACTAGGAGTCATTTCAATCCAGTAGGCCCTGGGAATCCTAGTGTTGCGTGGAAATATTCTATTTACACTTGTTCAGGATCTCCAATTTCCAATAATAATCGTTCTGTATCCGATAACCATTCTTCTTTAATTGGGAGGAAATAATTTAGTGGGTACCTAAGGAAAGTTTCCTTTTTATTTTTTTCTTCCTTCCTTTCCCTATCAAATTATAGAAGAGTAAAGATTGAGATACACCTAAAGACATAACTTTTGAGATACAACTTGAAAGATGTGTATATATCTCTCCTATGATGTCATTGGACTCCATAGCGACACAGGAGAGATATAGACACATCTCTTAAGTAGTGTCTTTGGGTGTGTCCCAAGTGTTACCCATTATAGAATCTCCATCCTCCCACCCTCTTTTGATCCCCCCCTCCAAAACCTTTTTTTTTTCCCTAACTGATGCCTGCTATACAGTTTCTGAGGCACGAGTTTCGAGTTCGAAGCAATAAATGACCCGGACTATATTGGCTTCACCGATAGTTACAATCGGTTTGGTTAAAAGATTTCGAAAATGAAAAGGAAATAAAAAGAATAACAGTTTCTCTTGCATTTTCCCTTGTGTTTCCTCTATGAGAAGCTTTTAAAATACATTAGGAATTCAAGAAAAGAGGGAGGGAAGTGACTCACAAGTTTAACATTGTGTTTGGTATGAGGGAAGAGTGGATGGAAAGAGAGGGGAGGGGGGAAGAGAGGATGGAAATGGGCATAGTTGCTTGTTTGGTAGGATGGAAGTTAGGATGGAGAGGAAGAGTGGAGGGATGCCTGTTTCCTCCTGGAGCATAGTTTTTAATCCATCCAAATGTGGACGGATAGGGAGAAGGAAGGAGAGAAAGCTGTTGAAAAATTAGTTAACTGACATTTTTACCCTTCTTTATTTTTAATTGAACACTAAGTCTCAATATCATGCAAAATTAGGACAGAGATGTTAATAGCATTATTATATTGGTAATTGTGCTGTAGCATTGACTGTAGTTTTATTCTTTCATTTGTTTAGTTGGTTTGATTTGAAGGCTAAGATATGAATACACACACACATATATACACACACACACACACACACATACATATGTACACATTTAAAAAAAAAAAAAAACACATATTAATTCGATGTACTCGTTATCAAAAAATAAAAAATAAAATTCCATGTTCTCCTTTCTTTTGTTAGATGTCAAGTTTAGTTTTTTAGCCAAATTGAAATAATTGCTATTCAATTTGAAATCTTGATACATTCATAGTGGTATGAGATTTCTTTTAAATAAAAAAAAAGTTTTCAATTAATTTTTAAGATTTGTTGATGGAGAAAAATGCACAAAAAATTAATAACTAGGATATAACGGTAAAATATTGCTTTATAATCTTTCCTTCCATGCCTACTCCCTTTATGCCAAACAAAAGAAAGGAACATCCCCTTTCCTTCCGTCTTGTTAAACCAAACACAAGGAGGGAGGAGCCTCTTTCTTTCCATAGTGAGACCTCTTCCATCCTTCCTCTATTCCCTACTCTCCACTTTTCCATCCCTCCTACCAATATAAAATTAAAATTTCTTTTACCATATTTTCGTTTCATTCTTATTTTTTTTATTAACTAATCAAAGAAAAATGTTTTTCTCTCTTTGTTTTTATTTTTATTTTTTGTTTTTTATTCCCTTGCTAAACCCACGAATCAATCAGAGCCTTACGTAGTAACAACTAGCAATGGTGCAGTAGCAACAAAAAGATGTTATTCCCCGATAAATAAGGTACTAGGCCTCTGGAGTATACAATATTAACTTAAAAGATCACAATCAATATGGAGTGACACTTAATTAGAGAGAAATTAATAACGCCCCCAAGTAAAAAAAAAAAAAAGAAGTATGGTGTTATAAATGACCTTACTAAAACACGAGAGATTTGGTACCTGAATAGGTTTTAAAGTACTCTTACAATAATGCTAGGGGCACTAGCAAATCTTACTAACACTCACATTCATACTCATCTCTTTTTTAGTGGTACTGTGGGGTCTACTGCGGGTCTCATAGTGCCACTAGGAGAAAGAGTGTGAGTGTCAATGTCAGTGTTAGTAAAATTTGTTAGTGCCTCAAATATTACTTTAAAGTAGTATAGTGTGTCCATGAAAAGGACTCGTACATCAAAGATTCACAATTTATAAGATTGGCTCGTCGGTCTTATTTTATGATACTGATATGGTGAAGGTATTTTTTTTAGCCTGTCCTCAGTAGCCACTAGCCAATAGTGGTTTCATGGGGGGCACTTGGAATTGCAATTTATGGATGCATGAGATGTGGCAGAGGTGGTTGGTGGTCTGATTTATGTCTACTTTAGATTGTCGGTGACAGCGGCTTTAAATAAAATACCACATTGCTTGTTTTGTGGTGGTTGGATTATGTTGGTATGATGGGGCCCTACTATTACAAGATCTATAGGTTTGAATGCGCCATCCAAATTTGTCAAAGCCCAATTGACAAACTTCTAAACTTTGTCCACCAAAGATGGTCCCTATCCTTTCAAAGCAGTACCATCTGTGCATATCCACATCTAGTACCATTGCACATGCAGGAAACCCCAATGGGCCCCGGGAATTATATATAAATACATTATATGTATACACACAGTCACACTTGGAATTGTCAAAAAAGAGAAGGGTTTGTTTGTCTCAATAATGCAGTAAAACTTTTTTTTTTTAACTCCAATCATAATAAAATTTGGGGGCTTCGGTCATAGCCCCTCAAATAAAACACTGCCAAGTGGTGTTCAAAAAATCCGGAGAGACTTGGTTGATCGACCCGGACCGAACCCAACTGAAAATTTCGGTGCGTCGGGCTCACGGTCGGTGGTCGGGGCAAGCATGAGAAGAATCCGATCGACAATTCGGGGCAAGCATGAGAAGAATCCGACAATTCAGTTTGACGCATGGGTTACAAAATCATGCACCCGAACCCGATCGAACTCACATTGTATAAATATAAAAAAAAAAAAAAAAATCCCTAAAACCCTAACCCTACTGCCATTCTCTCATAATCGGATTCTCCCTCCCCCTCCACACCTCCATGACTCCTCCTCCTCCTTTGGACCTCCACCACTACCTTCACTCACTCCGCCTGATGAGCTCTGCCACTCACTCCTTCCCCACCAAGCTAAATCTCATGCTACTTTTCTTTAACTCATTAAGTTATTTTTATGCTTAAACAACTTCAAATTGTTCTAACTTTTGTTCTACAAGTCTGTTTTTCGTTAAATTTAATGTTTTGGATTCAACAAAATAAGATCTATCAACCGAGATCAACATTGACCATGAAATACTGGGAAAAAAGTAAAAACTAAACAAATATGAAAAATGATATATATATATATATATATAAATATGCATAAATTTAACAAAAACATATTTCTTTCATAAATTGGTGTCACACTCGTCCTGGAAAACCTTTTATATTAATTGCATATTTGAATTTTTGGAATTATTAACATTGATTGATAATTCAGATGAGTTGACGTGGGTTAACGGTGATGTGTCAATTGAGGACACGGTAATTAGGGGGTCTTGATGCATTGGCATGATTAAATGACATTTATGTGATTTACATGTTATTTGAATTATCTGGTATTTGGTGAATAGTAATTATACATGGTTTGTATAATTTCTGGTAGTTTTGATTTCGTTTTAGATAATTTTTAATACTGTGATGAGAACGTAGGTGATATGTTGCATAAAAAGTAGGTTTTATAGAGATTCTACATAAATAGTTTCAAAACATTATTTTGGACCCAAACGGTATTTGACGAAAACTTTTATCAATTTTAATTTTCACTCGTGAGGTGATAAAAAAAGACGTTTAGGACGTTTCGGGAGATAATCAGAAGTTTTGAGAACTTGTGGGGAGGTAAACGTAATTTACAAAAATCGTGCCTATAAATAGATACGCTTGAGACATTGTTTGTCATAACTTTCTAAAAATATCTAGAGAGAGAGGGGAAAGAAGATTATTTTCCCCGAGCTTCACGTCGCCGATCGGCGAACTTCTGATCTTAATTTTTTTTCCCTTCCAGATTCTCGATTTGAACTCCTCGAGGTAAGAGCTTCATTTTGATTCCTCTTAGGCCTTATTTGGCTTAGTTTTTCGAAAAGCTAATTTCTAGAAATTTGGAAAAAAATCAGGTAAAACTTATAGGAATCGCGTATAATCGGAGATCCAACATTTATTTGGCTCTTTAGTTAATCCTTCAAAGTTTAGAGAAATCGCATGAGGTATGAATTCTAGATCTATGAATTATATGGAATTTACATGTTTTAAATATCGACCTTAATATTTTGGATCTGGGCGAAATTCATGCATTAATTAGGCTCGTTAATTATGCACGCGATTATGCTAGAAAATCATGTATATCTGTTTATGTGAGCATGCTATATGTCTACTTGGGTCAAAGAGGGTTTTGGTGTAATTCCATCTGGGGTAAGCTCCTCGAAGTTTGAGGATTGTGTTGTTGATAGTTGTGGTGTCTGGTATGGAGGAATGCCCAACCAGGACACGGTGCATGGTATGGAGGAAGGCCCAATCAGAGCATGGGGTGCGTGGAAGAGGTAGGCTTTCCACGACACCGGTTTCATTTACCGGGTGGAATCGTACCACTCACCCCAGAGACTATTTTGACATGTTTAAGATGTTTATAGCATGATTTATCATATAAGCATATATTTAGAATTGTGTACTCAGCATATAGCTGAGCAATGGAACTTTACTCCATTACAGGTGATAAGAAGAAAGGACAGAAGAAGCAAGAGGAGTGAGGTCGAGGAATGCCGGGGAATCACCACTTATTTATACTTTTGTTTCAATCCTAGAATTGTAATAAGGATTTGGGAAGTTTGTAATATGTCATACTAGAATTTTGGCATGGTTTTGTAGTATTGTAATCACTAGTAAAAACTCATGTAATCATGTTTTAATACGTTGCTTTATAGTTGTGATTATGTTGGAATTGGATTGGAGAATTATGGCTTTGAGATGCTGTAGAATGTGCAGAATTGTGGGAGATCAGTTGATTGGGGTCCCTGACACAGTCGACTGGACCCCTGTTTTTAACAAAACATCTTTTAGTTTCAAGGGTATTAGTCGACTGGAAGATGGAAAATAATTGACTGGTTTCTGCGTGAGAACATGACATTCCGCTAGAGCTAGTTCATTCGACCGGACAGGTACTAGTCGACTGAGAAATGAAGACCCCAGTCGACTAGACGGGGCCATTGTACTTTCTTACTCTCTGTATTGACCTTACAGTCGACTGGGTCGCCGCCACAGTCGACTGGACCTCTGTTTTCAAAATGGTTTAGTTTTGGAAGTGTTCCAATTGGCAAAACTTTTTATAACTATCATTTTAACGAATCTTACTTATGTTTTCTGCTGCTATTTATACTTTAATGGAATTGGATAAGCCTTGGTGGCATGCCACGTATCTTATTTCCGCGCGTAGCGGGATGAGTCGTGACATTTAGTGGTATCAGAGCTATAGGTAACAAAACTTTGGGAATGCGCGACGTCGAGTAGAGTGTTGAGTGATTTGGCGTATATTCTAGCATGCATTCTTACATAGTAGAGATGTTTGATGCATATGACATGTGGTTGTACATACATGATTTGTTTATTGTCATACACGCATTATGCATTGAGAATAACATGATTAAACAATCATGAGTGACGGTGATCGAGAATTATCGCTACACACTCAATGAAAGAACCAAATGACAGAAATGATCGAAAACATGACAGACATGATACGGAATATAACGGAGCGATTGCCTCCAACACCTTCATTTGAGCCAGCACCGATAACTATGGTACATGCACCTGAGATTCGGGATGGGAGACCTGTGTCGGAACAGTTTACCAGAAAGAAACCCATGGAATTTCATGGAACGTCTAACACGACGCTGGCAGAGTATTGGGTTATGGACATGGAAAGAATTTTCCGATCTATCCCGATGTCTAATAGGGAGAAAATTGAGAATGCAAGTGACGTACTAAGAGGGGAAGTCCAGAATTGGTGGGTAAATATTCTAGATCAGGGAGCACCGATAACTTGGGAATGATTCAAGGCAGAGTTTAATCGTCGATTCTTTCTACGAGTCGCTCACAACGCAAAAAAGAGGGTGTTTGATAACCTTAAACAAATGGATATGACCATAACCGAATATACTTCCAAGTACAATGCGTTATTAAGATTTGGTTAGGGTTCAGTGCCAAAAGAGGAGGATAGAGCAAGGAAGTTTGAGGAAGGGTTAAGAGAGAATATTCAGTTGAGGGTAGAGACTTATGAGCATTCAACTGTGGCAGCGGTGCAACAAACTGCGCTTGTGGTCGAAAGTGGAATGGAAAGATCGAGGAAAAATCAGCAAGGCAAGCGAGGTAATGAAGGTGGTGATCAGAACCAAGGCGGATCTTTCAAGAGGCCGTTTACACGAGGCTCTGGTTCTAGTTTTGGTGATTCTAGGAGAGTATCAAGTACCATACCGTTGTGCTTACTATGTAATCGACCACATACTGGCCGATGTTTTCTGACTACCTCCCAGAATAGAACTAAAGGGACAAACATTGCGAGTTTTACATCCTATCTCCAAATCAAGTGTTTTGATTGTGGTACTTTGGGACATTGAGCAAAGGATTGTCCGAGGAAGTGTCCTCAACATAGGGTTAGTTTTATGGTTTCTAGTGGTTCAAAGCCTAAGCAGTCAAATGAGAGGAGACCGGAGACAGAACAACATGAGGGGAGATCATTTCAAATGAATCCCGGAGATGTGGTTGTTACTGATACAGTGGTCTCAGGTACGGTGCTTGTATGTTCGCACTTAACACGCATACTTGTTGACTCAGAATCTATGCATTCATTTGTATCGCATAATTTTGTTGAACTTTTGAATGTTAAGTCCGCGCCATTAGGATATGATTTATCCATTGCTGTACCTCTTAGTAAATTGGTAGTAACGTCTACTATATACAAGGGTTGTGAGATCAAACTAGGTGAGAAGTTGATGACTGTAGATTTTATACCGATTGTGGTGAATCACTTTGACGTGATACTAGGAATGAATTGAGTAGCCCTTAACCAAGCCACAATAAACTGTGAACGGAGATGGGTTAATTTTCGATCATCGGTGCATGGGAACTTTTTTTTCAAGGGAGTGGGGTTACACCGTCACCGTACTTGATTTCAGCTATCCAAGTGGGTCAGTTGTTGAAAAAGGGATGTCAGGGATTTCTATGTTCAATAACTGATATTTCGACGAACGAATTGAAAATAGAGGATATTTCAGTAGTGCGAGAGTATCCGGATGTATTCCTTGATGATTTGCCAGATGTTCTTATCGAGAAGTAGATTAAGTTTACCATTGAGACAATGCCGGACTCAAGGCCTGTATCGAAAGCACCGTATAGAATGGCACCCGTAGAATTGAAAGAATTGAAAATCCAACTACAAGAGTTAATTGACAAAGGGTTCATCCGACCTAGCATATCACTGTGGGGAGCTCCAGTGTTGTTTGTGAAGAAGAAAGATGGTTCAATGTGTATGTGTATTGACTATCGAGAACTCAATAAGTTAACAATCAAGAATAAGTATCCGTTGCCTAGAATAGACTATCTATTTGATCAGCACAAGTGTTTTTCAAGATTGACTTGAGATCGAGCTATCATCAGTTGAAAGTAAATGCCGAAGATGTAGAGAAGACGACTTTCAGAACGCGCTACGGACACTATGAATTTCTAGTCATGCCATTTGGAGTTACAAATGCACCAGTCGCATTCATGGACCTTATGGACTGAGTCTTTAAGGACTACTTAGATGACTTTGTGATAGTATTTATCGACGATATTCTAATCTATTCGCCAAGTGAGAAGAAGCACGAGAATTATTTGAGACTCATACTTCAGAGATTACGAGAGAAGCAGCTGTTTGGTAAATTTAAGAAATGTGAATTCTGGCTACTTAGCATTACTTTTCTTGGACACGTGATTGACAAGAATGGAGTTTCGGTTGATCTTCACAAGGTAGAAGTAGTGTCAAATTGGCAAAGACCGACATCCGTATCCGAAATTTGAAGTGTCTTAGGATTAGCGGGACACTACTACCGTTTTATTGAGAATTTCTCGAAGAGTTCTGTCACACCCCAACCCGCCCCCGTGGGCTAGGACACGTGTAACAAGCCAACAAACCAAACAATCATTTTTAACGTTCCAAAAATAATATTTTAAGGTGAAATACCAAGGTAAAATAGCTTTTTATCAAATAAAATTATAAAAAGAAATAAAATAAAGTTTTAAAATCATCGAATGGTACTTGAGAGTTCCCCATATTACAGCATCATTTTTCCCTGCTAAACAAGATTTGAATTACCAAAATATCACCAAAACATTTCGGAAAAATATTTTTAGAATTTCAATCCACAACTTATATTACAAGGATTTAATATAAAACCAAAACATAAACTTATTTCCAAAATTCAAGTACCAGGAATGTAACTACCCATTTAAACTTATTTACTTATGAACATATTAAACAAAAACTATTAATCTCGAGCTATTCCAGAACCCCCACAGTTTAGCGCTTCTCACTATGATATTCGTCCGAACCTGCGTGGTCATTAGCCACAAAAATTGAATAAGCTTTCGCTTTGTGAGTACGTGGTACTAATCATGCAATTGGAGTATTTAATGAATCATACCACCAATTATGCAATCACAATAATAAATGGTCACAGGCGTGTCAAGTAATCAACCACCATCGTTCTGGACTCTTGATTCTGGGCCATTTTCACTTCTTCTGTCGCATATAGCGAAATTACACTCATTCATTTGTGACCGTAGTCAATTCGTTCATGTGGTCGTCACCACTATCCCCTTTTCTTTGAGGATTTCAATATCTCTTTGTCCCTTATATATAGGCTAACTAATGGTGATTATCACTTGAGACCCTTTGACCCAAATAAGCACATAAGCAACTCAACATGTCAACATGGCAATTTCATCATTTTTTGGGACATATTTTTAAATAGTAATTAATCATATGCTTTTCTACTTAATCACAATTAAGCAATTTAAGCATTCACTAACAAATAAATAACATTAAACATCCAATTTTGGGATTAGGACACTCACCTCACGCATAAGTCCCAAATAAGCCTAGAAATCCCAAACTCCTTCGCAAAACTAGATCTAGGTACTCCCAATGATATTCCTACATATATAGATCATATATATGTATTATCCCTTAAAATGGGTAGCAGAAAAACATTACCAAAATTGAAAAAGAAAGACATAGAAATAACCCTCTCACCTTCACAAGTCCGAATATGGTTTCGGTTCGCGAAATAGAGGTCACGGGGCGAAGCTACGACGACAAAATGGCGCGGAACCCTATTTTTTTTTCCCTTCTCATTGAAGTCCAACTCTCTGAAACTTGTTTTGAGTTTTTGGAGACTAACCGACTAACATATCCTTGTATACTAAAGGATATGTCAAAATTTTATCCTATTTCCATTTACACCCCCATAAGTTTTTAAAGTCTATTATGAAACCCCCTAAACTTTATATTAACTACTAAATATCTAAGTGGGTATGTGTCTATGTCACGTATGAATACCAAAAGTGGTCCCAAATATTCTATGAAGTTGCTAATTAACCTACTAGTTATGAATCCAATTCCTATCCGCTCTCACATAGGTACCCAAACTGGTACCATAAAAGGCTACAACTAACAATAAAATATTCAAAACAATTAAACAATTATTCGCTTAATCACATAAATGCAACTAAATGCAATTTATCTAATCTGGACCTCCCGTGGGTCCCATTTCACATCTGTCCAATTGTGCCCTTATCAAAGCACTTATCACATCGGGAAAACTGGAACTTACCCAAATATCACATGCAATTAATTATATTAATTAATGCATGAAAAATGAATATAACTTCCATTTTCTGGGAACGGGTATTACAATTTCACTGCCTATGACAAAGTTGATGAGAAAGGGTATTACTTTTGAATGGACTCAAGAATGTGAAGACAGTTTTCAAGAGTTGAAGTCGCGTTTGACAAGAACACCTATCTTGAAAATACCATCTGAAACTGAGAGGTTTGTGATCTATAGTGATGCTTCACATCAAAGTTTGGGGTGTGTACTTATGCGGGGTGGCAAAATAATTGCTTATGCTCAAGACAATTGAAGACACATGAGATAAATTATCTGACTCACGACCTCAAATTGGCCGCCGTAATCTATGCCTTGAAGATTTGGAGACACTACTTATATGATGAGAAGTGTGAGATCTTCACGGATCACAAGAGTTTGAAGTACATTTTCACGCAATGAGACTTGAACATGAGTCTGAGAAGATGGTTATAATTGATGAAGGACTACGATCTTTCGATTGAGTATCATCCAGGAAAGGCTAATGTAGTAGCCGACGCTTTAAGCCAAAAGACGACATTGAACTTAGTCAACGAGCTAACTCAACAAAAGGAATTGGTAAAGGAGATGGAACGTTGGGAGTTAGATGTAACTCTGAAGACCGATGGTGGCTTAATGATGGAAATTATAGCTCACCATACATTATAGATGAAATCAAGGCAGTACATTTTAACGATATCTATTTGTGCAAGATGAAAGACGAGATACCTTTGGAAAAATAACTTGGATTTACGTTGCAACAAGGATTATTGATGCTTGTGAACCGATTGTGTGTACCAAACGTAAAGGACTTGAAAGAGCAACTTTTAGAGGAGGCTCATAGTATGAAATACTCAGTTCATCCGGGGAGTAACAAGATGTACCGAAACTTATGAGAAAACTTTTGGTGGAGGGGCATGAAGCGAGAAGTTGCCAAGTTTGTGTCTGAATGTTTAACATGTCAGCAAGTCAAGCCAGAAAGACAGGTGCTTGCAGGACTGCTACAACCATTACCAGTGTCACAGCCCGGTCCCACAATAGCGAAACCAGAGCCCGTGGCACGCCACTGAGGCTAAACCAATTCATTAACGTTCCCAAAAATTAGTTTGAAGAACACACGCAGCGGAATAAACAAGTCATTTTGAAAACTATTCGTCCAGTCGACTGATCCTCAGACCCAGTCGACTGATCCTGGTCCAGCAGAAAGTTGGGTTTTAAAACGCCATCCAGTTGACTGCTTTCTACACCCAGTCGACTGGGGCTTCAAATTTTCAGTCGACTGATACGGTCCGGTCGACTGAAGTCCAGCCTGAACAAAATATCTGAATTGAAAACATGATCCAGTCGACTGTGTCGAGGACCTAGTCGACTGATCCTCATATAAAAGGTGCAGTGAGTTGCTGAAAACAGAGGCTCCAGTCGACTGTTTTCTCAACCAATCGACTGATTTATGGAAGCTTCTCATTCTGCAGAGTTTTCTAAGTTTAAAAGCTTTTGAATTCGAACGGCGATCAAACACACACTTCCAAAAGTACTCCAAAGCAATCCTAACTGTATTAACATATTACCAAAGCACAGTTACAACATGTTACTAACTATTACAACATTTTAGATTCGTTCTAACATACCAAGTTAAACATAACTAAAAACCATAAAAATTCTTATTACAACATTTCCTATTGTCTCAAAACTACAAGATTAACGTTCAAGTTGCCTTCTAAAAGAACTCCCAACCCACGTGCTCACTTCTGCGATTCCTCGCCACCATTTATACCTGCAATGGTTATTTGAATAACCACACATATTCGATTTGTTTAAGCTAACGCTTAGTGAATAAAACAACATATGCACATGAATGATAAACATGTCCGCATTCACATCTCTACAATTCATACTAGTCGCCGGAGACTCACGTGCCCGTCCATATTCCCAATCCGCGACTCCTCGCCAATAAGTCCACGCGAAAGGGTAAGACCCACGATTCTTCTCTTCAATCGTGCGACCTTAATGCCTATATCGGCTCCACAAAATGGCACAATGACCACGTGCTCCTTCTGACCCAAGTAAACAACTTAACATGCTCAAATACATATCACCATGCTCACGGTAATCAAAACATTTCATCGTGCTATTGGGCCTACTTATCAATATAAATGCCCAATATGAACTACACAAGATATCTCTAAGTATTAATACATGCTATTCAACCATAACATGAATACATATCAAGAAACCATTCCAAAAACATAGTTGAATCACTCACCTCCGATTTACGCGCTTAAAATATGATCCAAAGAAAACCCGTGCACAAAGAACGTGCAGAAGTCCGTCTAGTACAATTCCTATGGATCAAAATTCCGTTTATCAACTTTTATGAAAAATTCTAGGAAACAACTTTTCAGAAAACTTGGCCAAACAAGCCCTAACATATATCAAAACGAAGCTCTTACCTCGAGGAGCTCGAATATGAAATCTAGGAGAAAACAGACTGACGGAAGGTCGTCGTTTGGCGTCGCAAAGCTTTAAGCTCCCAAAATCTCCCTATGGCCTCCTTTCTTGAGCTTAGGTTAAGACTTATGAAAAATATCTCAACCATCTCTATCTATATATAGGCAAAACTCTCGGGAATTACGTTTACCTCCCCACGAGTTTCCAAACTCCTAATTAGTCTCTGAAACTTTCTATACAGCTTATTCATAGCTTTACGAGTGAAACTTCAAAATTATAAAAGTTTTTGACTAAGTTTCGTTTGGTCGCTAAAACACGAATTTCTACATGACGTTTCCGAAGTTGCTAATTAGCCTACCAAATTAATAGCGTGTTAATTCGTTCTCACCAGGATACTAAAACTAGCAACAGGTATAAATTCTAAAACAGAAATTAATACAGATATTGAAATACACAGGTAAATATTTATTTTCAGATAAACATTTAAAGTATTCCACAGTGACCGTCTCATACTCGGAGAGACATCACAACAACAAATCCTCAATCACCACAGTTTCAGAGGGTTCTCTAATACAGACACCCAAATCAACTCGTGAGTCAAAACTCACCCAAACATATGCCAAAAGGCACGCCACATCACATTATCATGCATGACCATGTAATGCAAAAGCAATAACACAAATACGGGTGTTATAACCAGTGTCAGAGTGGAATTGTTTTCGAATTTTCGCGATCTTCTAATAAGAATGACAAGATTTGGGTTATAGTTGATAGATTGACGAAATCAGCTCATTTTCTACCGATCAAGACTACTAAGCCGTCGAGATTAGTAGAGTTGTATATGAAATAAATTGTGAGACTGCACGGAGTTCCAACTGTGATCGTATCGAATCATGATAGTACAACGTTTTGGGGAAATTTGCAAAAAGCTATGGGTACTAAGTTGAGTTCCAGTACTGTATTTCATCCTCAGACCGACGGATAGTCAGAACGAATGATTCAGACGCTAAAGGATATGTTTAGAATGTGTTGGGAGAAACACTTACCATTAATCAAGTTTTCTTACAACAACATTTTTCAATCGAGTATTGGTATGGCACCGTATGAGGCCTTGTATGGGCATAAGTGTCAATCACCTGTTTGTTGGACCGAAGTTGGGAAAAGAAGGTTAATGGGACCAGAGATAATACAGTTGACTACGGAAAATGTGAAACTAATCTAGCAACGACTTAAGGTGGCTCAGAGTAGTTATAAGAGCTATGCGGACTCTAAGTGACAACCGATGGTATTCGAAGTGGGAGATTTCGTATACTTGAGAGTATCGCCTTCAAAAGGAATTGTCCGATTTGGAAAGCGAGGGAAGCTCAATCCGAGATTTGTAGGACCATTTGAGATATTAGAAAAAGTGGGATCAGCGGCTTATTGATTAGCCTTGCCATCCATGTATCTATGTTGAGATGGTGTATGACCGATACGAGTAAGAATATAGTACTACAACCGTTGCAGATGCAGGAAGACTTAACCTGCATGGAGCATCCAGTGGAAATCTTGGATCTGAAAGAGCAAGTATTGAGAACAAAGACAATTCCGATGGTGAAAGTATTGTGGTGTAGTCATATAGTCGAGGAAGCTACGTGGGAGAACGAGAAAGAGATGAGGAATGAGTATCCCTATCTTTTCGACTCATGAGGTATAAGTTTGGGGACAAATTTCCTTTTTGAAGGGAGATTTGTCACGCTCGTCTCGGAAAACCTTTTATATTAATTGCATATTTAAAAATTTGGAATTATTAACGTTGATTAATAATTCAAATGAGTTGACGTGGGTCAACGGTGAGGTGTCAATTGAGGAAATGGTAAGTGGAGGGTCTTGATGCATTGGTATGATTAAATGACATTTATATGATTTACGTGTCATTTGAATTATCTGGCATTTGGTGAATAGTAATTATACCTATTTTGTATAATTTTTGGTAGTTTTGATCTTATTTTAGATCATTTTTTAATATTGTGGTGAGAACGTAGGTGATATGTTGCATAAAAGTAGGTTTTATAGAAATTGCACATAAATAGTTTCAGAACGTGATTTTGGACCCAAACGGTACTTTGAAAAAAAACTTTTATAAATTTTAGTTTTCACTCGTGAGGTGATAAAAAGGACGCTTTGGGAGATAATTAGAAGTTTTGAGAACTCGTGGAGGTAAACGTAATTTTCAAAAATCGTGCATATACATAGATAAGCTTGGGATATTGTTTGTCATAACTTTCTAAAATATATATATATATATATATATAGAGAGAGAGAGAGAGAGAGAGAGAGAGAGAGAGAGAGAGAGAGGGGATTATTTCCCCCGAGCTTCACGACGCCGATTGACGAACTTCTGATCGTTAATTTTTCTCCAGATTCTAGAGCTTCATTTTGATACCTCTTAGGCCTTGTTTGGCTTAGTTTTTCGAAAAGCTAATTTCTAAAAATTTAGGAAAAATCAGGTAAAACTTATAGGAATCGAGTATAATCGAAGATCTGACGTTTATTTAGCTCTCTAGTTAATCATTCAAATTTTAGAAAAATCGCACGAGGTATGACTGTTTATGTGAGCATGTTATATGTCTACTTGGGGTCAAAAGGGGGCTTGGTGCAATTCCATCCGTGGGTAAGCTTCTCGAAGTTTGAAGATTGTGTTGTTGATAGTTGTGGTGTCTGGTATGGAGGAAGGACCAACCAGGACTTGGTGCATGATATGGAGGAAGCCCCAACCAGAGCACGTGGTGCGTGGAAGAGGTAGGCCTTCCACGATACCGGTTTTATTTACCGGATGGAAACGTACCACTCACCCTAAAGACTATTTTGACATGTTTAAGATATTTATAGCATGATTTATCATATAAGCATATATTTAGAATTGTGCACTCAGCATATAGCTGAGTAGTGGAGCTTTACTCCATTGTAGATGATAAGAAGAAAGAAAATAAGAAGCGAGAAGAGTGAGGTCGAGGAATGCCGGGGAATCACCACTTGTTTATACTTATGTTTCAATACTAGAATTGTAATAAGGATTTGGGAAGTTTGTAATATGTCATACTAGAATTTTGGCATGGTTTTGTAGTGTTGTAATCACTAGTAAAAACTCCTGTAATATTGTTTTAGTTCGTTGCTTTATAGTTGTGATTATGTTGGAATTGGATTGGAGAATTATGGATTTGAGATGCTGTAAAATGTGCAGAATTGTGGGAGATCAGTTGATTGGGGTCCCTGACACGGTCGCCTGGACCCCTATTTTTAACAAAACATCTTTTAGTTTCAAGGGCGTCAGTCGACTGGAAGATGGAAAACATTCAACTGGTTTTTGCGTAAGAATATGACATTTTGCTAGAGCTAGTTCAGTCGACCGGACATGTACCAGTCGACTGAGAAATTGAGACCCAAGTTGATTGAGTCCCCGACACAGTTGACTGGACGACACTTTCTTACTCTCTGTATTGACCTTATAGTTGACTGGGTCCCCGCCACAGTCGACTAGACCTCTGTTTTCAAAATGGTTTAGTTTTGGAAGTGTTATAATTAGCAAAACTTTTTATAGCTCTAATTTTAATGAATCTTACTTATGTTTTCTGCTGCTATTTACACTTTAATGGAATTGGATGAGCCTTGGTAGCGTGCTACGTATCCTATTTCCGAGCGTAGCGGGATGAGTCGTGACAATTGACACCATGGGTGCACAGATTTGGAAAATATGCAGGAATCCAAAAAAAAAAAAAAAAAAACCCTCAAAAAGGCTAAAAAAAAAAGAGTGAATTATGGTGGTTTAAAGTTGACAGATAATATCATCTGTTTTGACAGATAAAATAAAAAAAATGAGGTTCCAAATTACTTTGTTTTGTAAAATTTTCAAATCCATTGCGTAGATCTCGAAGAAAATACATGAAAAAAAAACAATCACTCAAAAAGGTTAACAAAGGAGTGAGTTATTGGTGATTAGAAGTTGACAGATAAAAAAAAAATGAGGTTTTAAATTACTTTCTTTTGTACAATTTTCAACTCCATGACGTAAATTTTAAAGAAATACATGAAATAAAAAAAATGTCACTTAAAAAAGCTAAAAAAAAAAAAATGACTGAGTTATGGTGGTTTAAAATTGAAAGATAATATTTAAATATTATCTGTTTTGATAGATAAAAAAAAAATGAGGTTTTAAATTATTTTCTTTTGTACAATTTTCAATTCCACTGTGTAGATCTCGAAGAAATACATGAAAAAAAATCACTCAAAAAGGCTAAAAAAACGAGTGAGTTGTGGTGGTTTAAAGTTGACAGATAATATTTATATCATATGTCAAAACATAGAGTATCATCTGTTTTGACTGATAAAATCAAAAAATGAAGTTCCAAAATTACTTTCTTTTGTACAAATTTCAACTCAATTGTGTAGATCTCGAAGAAATACATGAAAAAAAAACCACCACTCTAAAAGGCTAAAAAACGTGTGAATTATGATGTTTTAAAGTTAATATTATCTGTCAAAATACACAATATCATTTGTATTGATAGATAAAATAAAAAATGAGATTCCAAATTTCTTTCTTTTGTACAATTTTCAAATCCATTGCCTAGATCTTGATAGAAAAAAAAAATCACCCAAAAAGGCTAAAAAACGAGTGAGTTATGGTGGTTTTAAAAAGTTGATAGATAATATTGTCTTAGTCATTTTTCTGTTCCAGCCATGGCCTTTTCACTAAATTCAAAAAGTAGCGAGAGGAATTTTAAAAAAAATGACCAAATCATATGAGTTTTGACTAATACACTTAATTTTAATGGGTCTACAACCTAATATCCCATAAAACTATATTAACTCTAATGTAGTGGTTTCCGCAATGGCTGGACCCGGATAGTTGCGTGACGGTGGTTCCTCTTGAAAAGTGAGAAAATTTGGACATTTAGATGGCAGAAATCAAGAGTTCAAAATATCTCACCTTTTGAATAGCTAAGATGTATAGTAACAATGGTATTTAAACCAAGTCTCTTGTGGTCGAGTGGTAAGTTTTTTGGGTGTACTTGTCACACCCCAACCCGCCCCTGCGGACTAGGTCACGTGTAACAAAGCCAACAAACCAAACAATTATTTTTAACGTTCCAAAAATAACATTTTAAAGTGAAATACCAGGGGTAAAATAACTTTTTATCAAATAAAATAATAAAAAGAAATAAAATAAAGTTTTAAAACCATTGAATGGTACTTGGACAGAGTTTTCCCTATTACAACACCATTTCCCCCTGTTAAACAAGAAATTTAAATACCATAACACTTGGAAAATACTTTTTAAACTTCAATCCACAACTCATATTACAAGGATTTAATAAAAACTAAAACATAAACTTATCTCCGAAAATCCAAACACTAGGAATATAAATACCCATCTAAATCCATTTACATATAAACATATTAAACATTAACCATTTATCCCAAGCTATCCCAGAATCCCCACAGTTCAACGCTTCTCACTGTGATGCTCGTCCGTACCTGCGTGGTCATTAGCCACAAAAATTGATTAAGCTTTCGCTTAGTGAGTACGTGGTACTAATCATGCAATTGGAATATTTAATGTATCATAAACACCAATTAAGCATTCACAATAATAAATGGTCGCCGGCGTGTCAAATAATCAATCACCATCGTATTGGACCCTTGATTCTGGGCCATTCTCACTTTGTCGTCGCTTTAAAAGCGATATCACACACTCTCTTGTGACCGTAGTCAATTCGTTGTGGTCGTCACTGTTAGGAAACTGCGTTCCCAGAATCCGTTGACAGTGCGTATAAGTTGGTATTGCAAAAATTTAGGTGAGAGCTACAATAACCCTACAAGGGCAGAAACTAGGGTTACCTTGAACTGCAAAAACGGATTGCTATAGTAGACGAATCGAGAACACGGGCTCGATAACATCTACAAACCAGTGATGGAGACTATGAGATTTATACTTGATAAATTCCCTCTCCCACTTAGAATTTTAAAAAAAAATTGAGGGTTATAATTTTTTTTAGAAAAACTTTTAATTTAATTAATAAAAAATAATGGAATACTTGACAAGGATTAATTCATCCTTACTTGTGAAACCCACATGTGTAGATAATAAAATTATTCTATTCTCATGATTTTAGAAAATAAGTACTTATGTTTTCAAATTATGGAATTAGTTTTATTTCTAAATACACATGTAGTTGTCCATCATTTTAAATTAATATAAATTAAACATGCAGCTAGACATCTGAGATAGGTCTAGGAACAATTATCCATGTTGTCCTATTTATTAAACATGAAACAATAATAATCATTCAATCACACATAAATAAGGAAACCACAATAAAATAGGAATCCCACTATCATGGTCAAGCTGCAACTCTTGTGAAGAATTCTTCATTGAACCCGATTAGCTCTATGTCGCCACTACGCACGGGGTTGAGCTGTCTTCTAGAACAGTTTTCTGAAACTGCCTTCTGATACTGTGTTCTGAAACTGCTTCCAGATCGCTTTCGAAAATTACTTGTAAAACTGCTCTCACGAACCATCTTCACGGATTTACTTGAGATAAATTACATAAGCCCTATGCCTCCATGAAGGAGTTCACATGCTATTTATTTGCAGTAAACTAACCACACATCAATCAAGCGTGGGATCCAACACACACAAATCCTATGCCTCCATAAATGAGTTCACATGCTATATTAAAACAGCAAAATTAACCACGGATAAAACCATCGTGGGATCCAATCACACAAAATCAGTGACCATAATAGTGGAATAAGAAAGCTGCAAAACAAGGGCTAGCATAGTTCTACGTTCTATCCATCCATCAAAACACGCATAAGATCTGTTTTATTGGACAACATGGTTGCGTCCAACCCATACGCTGAATCAACGTTGCTCTGATACCACTGTTAGGAAACTGCGTTCCCAGAATCCGTTGACAGTGCGTATAAGTTGGTATTGCAAAAATTTAGGTGAGAGCTACAATAACCCTACAAGGGCGGAAACTAGGGTTACCTTGAACTGCAAAAACGGATTGCTATAGTAGACGAATCGAGAACACGGGCTCGATAACAGCTCACGATCTTCTACCGTATTCCTTTGGTGCCAGAATATCGAACTGAGTGTGGGCTCCTTCGAAATCCTTTATGTTTTCTGCTCTTCCCTCTTTACGTTCTATTTTCTAGTCCCAGTTATAACACTCTCTTTGATTGCTGTGACGATTCAATCCCGATCACATTGACCCGACAAAGATGTGTTCGTCAGGAGGCCTAAACGATCTCCGATTTACTTGAATTTTTTACAGCAGCTCCGTCTCGACGTCAGGAACGTCGTGTAAAAAATTCAGCAACTTTCGATCAGTATCGAGCAGTCCGAAGTCCTTTTAGTGAGCGTTGTCCGACGCTAGCGATCTTCACTCCTATGTTTCTTGAATGCTCACAGAGACTAGGATTTGGTGGAAACCCTTCTAAAAGAAAGCTAAGAGGTCAAGGGAAGCTTAGAATGTGAAATCATGCAACCTGAGAGAAGAGCCAAGGCAACATATATATAGGCTACAATAGGGACCATAAGAAGTCAATAAGGAATAGGCTTCCTTATGGAATTAGGAAACCCTAATTCGAACTGAATCAGATTCCTATTTCCATAAATTATAATTCATACCACTAAAGAATTATAATTGCACTCCTATCCTTATCTTAAAAATATATTTCGAGCTCCATGTTATTAAATGCTTATTATCTCCCCATGTTAAGATTACAGATATCCATTAATTAAATATAATTACTGACAATCATATTTAATTAATCTCTTAAAATTCCTTGAGATCCTCTGCTTAACTTATCTGATATGTCGGATACAAAATCCACCTGCAGGGTTTGACATAATCAAAACTTATAAGCTTTCTCAAGGGGATATCATCAATCCCAAAATTGAGACATGGATTCCATCATTAATTAATATCCACCACACAATTAATATTGTCACCCAATCCAATGAGATATTGACCCATTTTAGGATCTCACCCTTTTGAGAATCAAAGTGTAAATATCAAATGTACGTGTCTATAAACTAACTTAGGATTTAGAGCATAAGCACTCATAATAGCCATGAGGTATTAATTATCTTATAAGTCAGTATAAAGATAATTACCCCAAGTCGGTCCTGTTTAATACACAAAGTGTACCAGCATAGTGAGTTGAAACTGTACCGTTTCCCGCAGTCAAGACAAACCTACTACAACACCATGCTGCAGTCCTACCGATGGTGTGTCCAATCCCATCTAAGAATGTAAACCAAAATCTTACATTCTACAATATCTGGTGGTCTGATCTTCTGTATGTAAGCCGAACTCTACACAGCAAACCACCTACTATGTAGAATGAGAGACACACATGCATAATATTAAATAAATAATATAATACAAACATTGCCCACACAGATTCTCATAAAAAATGGATTAACTGATTTTATTAAATGAATAATAAATCAACTACATAAAGCATGACTTTTAGTATATATCCCTAACAGTCACCACCGTCCCCTTTTCTCTGAGGAATGGGCGTCCCTTATATACGGGCTAAATAATGGTGATTATCAATTAACACCCTTTGACCCAAATAAGCACATAAGCAACTCAACATGTCAACATGGTAATTTTAACATTTTAAACATGTTAAATAATAAATTATCACATGCTTTTCTACTTAATTATAAATTAAGCATTTTAAGCATTTAATAACAATTACAAGACATTAAACATCCAATTTTGGGATTAGGACACTCACCTCACGAATAAGTCCCAAATAAGCCTAGAAATCCCAACCTACTTCGCAAAACTAGCTCTAGACACTCCCAATGATATTCCTACATATATATATCACAGATATGTATTACCCCTTAAAATGGGTCGTGGAAAAACATTACCAAAATTGAAAAAGAAAGACATAGAAATAACCCTCTCACCTTCACGAGTCCGAATATGGCTTCGGTTCGCGAAATAGAGGTCGTACGGCGAAGAAACGGCGACGAAACGGCAACGGAGTAAACTTTTCTCTTCTTTTTCTCGCCAGACTCTCTAATCTGCTTCTATCTTCTTCTCTTTTTTTTTTTTTGACAATGAGTCATTATGAGATATGTATATCTCTTGGGATATTTAACCAACTTTATCATAATTTCGTTTGCATCCCCCAATGTTTCTAAGTTCCTATTATAAAATCCCCTAAATTTTATATTAACTACCAAATATCTAAATGGGTATGTCTCTATGTCACGTATGGGTTCCAAAAGTGGTCCCAAATATTTTATAAAGGTGCTAATTAGCCTACTAGTTATGAATCATATTCTAATTCGCCCTCACACGGGTGCCCAAACTGGTACCCTAAAAGATCATAACTAGTAATAAAATATTCAAAATAATTAAACAATTATTCATTTAATCACATAAATGCAACTAAATACAATTTATCTAATCTGGACCTCCCGTGAGTCCCATTTCACCTCTATCCAACTGTGCCCTTCTCGAAGCACTTATCACATCGGGGTAACTAGAACTTACCCAAATATCATATGCAATAAATTATACTAATTAATGCATGAAAAAAAAATAAATACTACTTTCATTTTCTGGGTACGGGTATTACATCTCTCCCTCCCTTTTAGGAAGTTTGTCCCCAAACTTTTTCTTACCTCAAGTGTCAAATAGGTGAGGATATTTCTCTCGGATCTCGTCCTCACGTTCCCAAGTTGCCTCCTCTACTGAATGATTACGCCATAACACCATAACTAGAGGAATGACTTTAGTTCTGAGCACCTGATCCTTCCTATCTAGGATTTGAACTGGATGTTCAACATAAGTCAAGTCTTCTCGAACCATCAACGGTTCCGGAGTGATACGGTGACTCGAGTCTGATAGACAACGTCGTAACATAGAAACGTGAAACACATTATGAACATTTGCCAACTCTTGTGGCAATTCCAACCGATATGCAACTGGACCAACTCTATCTAATATCAGATAAGGCCCTACAAACCTCGGACTTAACTTGCCTCGCCTACCAAATCTTGTAATACCTTTCGAAGGCGATACTTTCAAGTAAACATAATCACCTACCTCAAATTCCAACGGTCTTCTACCCGTATCCGCGTAGCTTTTGTAACGACTTTGTGCTATTTGTAGCCGTTGTTTAACTAACTTGATTTTGTTGGTAGTGATTTGCACAATTTCAAGTCCTATAAGTTGTTTTTCCCCAACTTCTGTCCAACACACCGGTGATCTACATTTACGACCGTACAATGCCTCATAAGGCGCCATCCCAATACTCGTCTGGAAGCTATTATTATAAGAGAATTCCACTAACGGCAAGTGGGTTTCCCAATCTGATTTGAAATCCATAACACAACCTCGAAGCATATCTTCCAGAATCTGAATAACTCGCTCGGATTGGCCGTCTGTCTGAGGATGAAATGCTGTGCTAAAATACAAGGTCGTCCCCATTGCCTTTTGCAAACCTTCCCAAAACCTAGACACAAATCGTGTGTCTCGATCTGACACAATTGATACCGGTGCCCTATGTAATCTAACAATTTCTCTGACATAAAGCTCTGCTAACTTTGTCGGATCACGAGTCTTAATTAGCAAGAAATGAGCTGATTTAGTCAACCGGTCAACGATCACCCAAATACTATCATTAGACTTAGGAGACCGTGGCAAACCTGACACAAAGTCCATCATAATATGCTCCCATTTCCATTCTGGTATCTCCAACGGTTGCAATTCACCAGCGGGTCGTTGATGTTCCAATTTTACTTGTTGACAAGTCGTACATTTGGCCACAAACTCGGCGACTTCGCGTTTCATACCACTCCACCAATATACTTCCCGTAAATCTCTATACATCTTGGTACTCCCCGGATGTACCAAATACCTCGTATTGTGAGCTTCTTCCATAATCGTGTCTTTCAACTCTTGGATATTAGGAACACACAGTCGATTAACATACCTCAATACATTATTCTGAAAACTGAATTCCGACCGTCTACCCTCAGGTAATTCTTCAACTATTTTCTTGAATTTTGGGTCCAAAAGTTGACTCACCTTGATTTCTTCGATTAAGCTTGGTTATGCCATGATAGCCGCCATTAAACTACCCTGGATTCTGGGAATTACTTCCAATTCTAGATGTTTAAATTCTTTTAACAACGTTGCTTGAGCTGTTAAAGAATAAACCAAATTTTCTGACGACTTTCGACTTAACGCATCGGCAACCACGTTAGCTTTACCCGGATGATACTGGATCTTCAAATCATAATCCTTCATCATTTCAAGCCATCTTCTCTGTCTCATATTCAGCTCTCTCTGGGTAAATAAATATTTCAGGCTCTTATGGTCGGTGAATATCTCACACGTTTCCCCGTACAAGTAGTGATGCCAAATCTTTAACGCAAAGATCACCGCTGCCAATTCCAGATCATGAGTTGGATAATTCTTCTCGTGTGTCCTTAACTGCCTCGAAGCATAAGCTATAACTTTACCCTCTTGCATTAGAACACATCCCAGGCCCTGATGAGAAGCATCACTGTATATACTGAAACCTCCAGTACCTGACGAAATAGCTAATATAGGCGCTGAGGTCAACTTATCTTTCAACTTCTGAAAACAGTCTTCACATTCTTTATTCCACACAAAAGCCACATCCTTCCTCATCAATTGAGTCATCGGAGTCGCGATTCTAGAGAAGTCCTGAACGAACCTTCTATAGTAACCAGCTAATCCCAAGAAACTTCAAATTTCAGAAACATTTGTCGGTCTCGACCAATTCTTAACAGCTTCTATCTTTTGTGGGTCCACAGAGACACCATCCTTAGAGATCACGTGTCCAAGAAAAGTAACATTTGTCTACCAGAATTCACTTTTCTTTAACTTCCCAAATAGTTGCTTTTCTCTAAGTCGTTGCAAAACTAACCTTAAGTGTCGTTCATGTTCTTCTTGACTTCTGGAATAAATCAATATATCATCAATGAATACTATCACAAATTCATCTAGATAAGTCTTGATTCATCAGGTCCATAAAAGCGGCTGGTGCATTTGTAACCCAAAAAGGCATGACAAGAAATTCGTAGTGCCCGTACCGAGTTCTGAACGCTGTCTTCTCAACATCTTCAGCTTATACCTTCAATTGGTGATACCCAGATCTCAAGTCAATCTTAGAAAATACTTGTGCCCCTTGCAATTGATCAAACAAGTCATCGATACGCGGCAGTGGATACTTGTTCTTTATAGTCACCTTGTTGATTTCTCGGTAGTCGATACACATTCTCATTGTCCCGTCCTTCTTCTTTACAAATAAAACTGGTGCTCCCCACGGTGATACACTAGGACGAATGAACCCCTTATCTAGTAAATCTTGCAGTTGAGTTTTCAATTCCTTCAACTCTACCGGAGCCATTCTATACGGTGTCCGTGAAATTGGTTGAGTTCCTGGCATCACATCTATCCCAAACTCAATTTCCCTCTCAATCAACACACTAGGCAAATCTTCTGGAAAGACGTCTGGAAATTCTCTTACTACTGGTATATCCTCCAATTTCAGTTCAGTACCTCTAGTGTCAAGTATACTACACAAGAATCCCCGACACCCCTTTTTCAACAAACGGCAAGCTCTGACAGCTGACACCATATAAGGCGGTGATGCTACACCTGTCCCTTGGAAACAAAATACATCCTGATTGGGCAATCAAAATGTTACTCTTTTATTCTCACAATCGATATTGGCGTGATTTGCAGATAACCAATCCATCCCCAAAATGACATCAAAATGTTGAATAACCAATGGCACTAAGTCAACAGTCAAACCCCTACCATTCACATCAATCCCACAAGCTTTAAAGACACCCGAACTTACTAGTGGTGCTCCCGATGGAAGTGAAACACACAAATCAAAATCTAGTAGTTCTAAGGGTTTATCCAAATATTTAGCAAATGAGTGTGAAACAAAAGAGTGAGTTGATCCTGAATCCAGCAATACTCTAGCAGGTTGTGAGCAAATAGGAAGTATACCTGAAACCACGGTATCAGCAGTAGTTGTCTCCCCAGGCTTGAGCTGAAAATACCTTCCTTGTCGTTGCTCCCTCCCTTGAGATTGTTGCTGAGGTTGCCTCTGGCTTGGTGCATTTCCCACAGATGAACTAGAACTTCCTGGTCCTCTCTTTTGGCAATTACGTTCTCGATGCCCCAGGCCACCACACAAATAACATCGTATTCTGCTGTCATCTACACCTTGTCTCTGAGTAATACTTTGTCTTGGCACATTTTGTCTTGATAGATTAGGAAAATCTCTTGCCACATGTCCTGGCCGTCGACAGTTGTTGCAAATGATAGGAGATAAGTTGCACATTCCCCAATGATATCTACCACAGATCTGACACCTGGGCTTGTTGCCCCCACTACCCGTTGAACTCCCCAAACTCTGTCTCTTGGAACTGCCCAGTCCCTGAAATTGACTACCTCCTGGCCTCTTAAATGGTTGACTTTGCCCGGACGATAATACACCTCGCTCAGCAATTAGGGCCATGTCTAACACTTCTGAATACGTCGATAGTCGGAGTGTATCTACTTTTCCCCTACTTTCATCACGAAGTCTTTCTTCGAATCGTCTTGCCCGAATAAACTCGTTCGGAATCAAATCCATTGCAAATCTGGCCAAACTTGTAAACTGAGCTGCGTAATCCCTAACAGTCATATTACCTTGACTGATATGAGAAAATTCTCGGGCCTTCTGATCACTAAACGATCGAGGAATATATTGCTTTGAGAACTCTTCCATAAACCCATTCCAGGTAGTTGGTGCTCCTTGCCTTAGTACTGACGTCCACCAATTTTGTGCTTCTTCTTTCAGAGTATCTGAGGCAAACAAGACCTTCTGTTCCTCTGTACATGGCAAAGCACGAAAAATTCTCTTCATATCGGTCAACCAATGATCAGCCTTCATCGAATCAGGTTTTCCTTTGAATTGCCCTGGCTTTTGCTTATAGAACATGGCAATAGTTGTTGATTCTGTTCTTTGTTATGGGTTTGATGAGCTCGGTCCCTCCTCGGTAACTCGAGTTTCAGCCACTTTTACCAATTTTCCATAACGATTTCAATTCTGTCCATACGGGCCGAAGACGGGTTCTCACCTCCAGACATCCTTGCCTGGCACCCACAGCAAAGTATATACATATATGTTACTATTAAATAAATTACAATGCATGCTAAATAACATTTTAAAGCATGCTAAGTAAATATGTATGCATGATTGTACAACTACGTGTCATTGTGTGCACACTCACGCGTCGTCACTCGTACCCAAGGCTCTAGCCTATTGCTCTGATACCAAAATTTGTCACACCCCAACCCGCCCCCGCGGGCTAGGTCACGTGTAACAAAGCCAACAAACCAAACAATTATTTTTAACGTTCCAAAAATAACATTTTAAAGTGAAATACCAGGGGTAAAACAACTTTTTATCAAATAAAATAATAAAAAGAAATAAAATAAAGTTTTAAAACCAATGAATGGTACTTGGACAGAGTTTCCCCTATTACAACACCATTTCCCCCTGTTAAACAAGAAATTTAAATACCATAACACTTGAAAAATACTTTTTAAACTTCAATCCACAACTCATATTACAAGGATTTAATAAAAACTAAAACATAAACTTATCTCCGAAAATCCAAACACTAGGAATATAAATACCCATCTAAATCCATTTACATATAAACATATTAAACATTAACCATTTATCCCAAGCTATCCCAGAATCCCCACAGTTCAACGCTTCTCACTGTGATGCTCGTCCGTACCTGCGTGGTCATTAGCCACAAAAATTGATTAAGCTTTCGCTTAGTGAGTACGTGGTACTAATCATGCAATTGGAATATTTAATGTATCATAAACACCAATTAAGCATTCACAATAATAAATGGTCGCCGGCGTGTCAAATAATCAATCACCATCGTATTGGACCCTTGATTCTGGGCCATTCTCACTTTGTCGTCGCTTTAAAAGCGATATCACACACTCTCTTGTGACCGTAGTCAATTCGTTGTGGTCGTCACCACCGTCCCCTTTTCTCTGAGAACTTCATCATCATCCCCCTTTTCTCTGAGGAATGGGCGTCCCTTATATACAGGCTAAATAATGGTGATTATCAATTAACACCCTTTGACCCAAATAAGCACATAAGCAACTCAACATGTCAACATGACAATTTTAACATTTTAAACATGTTAAATAATAAATTATCACATGCTTTTCTACTTAATCATAAATTAAGCATTTTAAGCATTTAATAACAATTACAAGACATTAAACATCCAATTTTGGGATTAGGACACTCACCTCACGAATAAGTCCCAAATAAGCCTAGAAATCCCAACCTCCTTCGCAAAACTAGCTCTAGACACTCCCAATGATATTCCTACATATATATATCACATATATGTATCACCCCTTAAAATGGGTCGTGAAAAAATATTACCAAAATTGAAAAAGAAAAACACAGAAATAACCCTCCCACCTTCACGAGTCCGAATATGACTTCGGTTCGCGAAATAGAGGTCGTACGGCGACGAAACGGCAACGGAGTAAACTTTTCTCTTCTTTTTCTCGCCAGACTCTCTAATCTGCTTCTATCTTCTTTTTTTTTTTTTTTTTTTTGACAATGAGTGATTATGAGATATGTATATCTCTTGGGATATTTAACCAACTTTATCATAATTTCGTTTGCATCCCCTAATGTTTCTAAGTTCCTATTATAAAATCCCCTAAATTTTATATTAACTACCAAATATTTAAATGGGTATGTCTCTATGTCACGTATGGGTCCCAAAAGTGGTCCTAAATATTTTATAAAGGTGCTAATTAGCCTACTAGTTATGAATCATATTCTAATTCGCTCTCACACGGGTGCCCAAACTGGTACCCTAAAAGATCATAACTAGCAATAAAATATTCAAAACAATTAAACAATTATTCATTTAATCACATAAATGCAACTAAATGCAATTTATCTAATCTGGACCTCCCGTGGGTCCCATTTCACCTCTATCCAACTGTGCCATTCTCGAAGCACTTATCACATCGGGATAACTAGAACTTACCCAAATATCACATGCAATTAATTATACTAATTAATGTATGAAAAAAAATAAATACTACTTTCATTTTCTGGGTACGGGTATTATAGTACTACTCAAGAGGTTTAGTGTTCGAGTCATGGGGGGCGTGGCCACTGGAGTATTCACCCGCCGCCTTCAGGCCTCGGGGTATTAGTCGAGGTGCGCGCAAGCTGGCCCGGACACCCCCGATTACCAAAAAAAAAAAAAACAATGGTATTTAAATCTTCACCCTTTGGGATCAAAATTTTGAATGGAAAATAATTCCTCCCATATTATATGTATGGTCAGTGTCTCAGAGAGAGAGAGAGAGAGCATTGCAATTCTGTCTATTGACATGCACTTCATGATGAAACATTACAGAATGAAATTGAAATATAGATCGAGTACATGAAATTATAATTCAATCTATCAACACTTCTGCTCTTGGTTCTTCAGCTGCATTAGCATCGTACAAGCTGGCCAAATGTACATTTTTTTTGGGGAGGGGGTCAGAAAAACAGGCTGAGGTTGTTGACAAAAAGGGAAACGGGAAAAAAAAAAAAAAATGAAAAAAAGATGGAATTGATTGTGTAAAACACTGAAAATTTGATGGAACTTATAGAAGGCTAGGGAATTGTAATTGTCATAAATTGTGGGTGCCCTTCATTGATGAAGCTGAACCATTAGTCAGCAACGCGAGCCCTTCTTGCAATTAAGTGCACCCGCACCCATTGTAATTGAGCTCACAAGTGAAGAGGGTCTGGCATTCAAGCTTGACGCCCTTGCATAGCTAGATGAGGCTCCTGCACCAGACGGTGTGAAGAAGGCACCATTTAACAATTGGTCTCCTTCGGACCTCCAATTCCATTTCTTCCACTCACTCTGTGGCGCATCTTCATGTTTTGTGACCTGAAAAACCAACCATATTTATTATCTTCAACTTTCATTTCATTTTAGTGCCCATTTGGTAACCAATTGTTAAAAATAATTGAAAAAGCAGTTCGTTTGACAACCAACTTTTTTATTATTAGTATTTGATTTTTTTTGTAGCAGACTTCTTAAAAAGTTGAAAGAAGAGATTAATTTTAAAATCATGAATTGAAGTTTTTATGTAAAAGCTGAAAATTTTCTAATTCACACAGCAATTCTTAACACTAAAAAAAATTATTGATAATAACCTCTTCTAGCTAAAATATCTTTTGATAAAAAATAAATAAATGAAAAGAGTATAAGTGTAATTAACAATAGAGGGAATGCATTCTCACAATGTCATTCCAAACACATTTGGGTTCTTGTATACCTTACACAACCATTTTCATGCAAGAAATAAAGTGAAATTGGGGTATAAGAAGTTTTGAGGACCATTATGGGCTCTCACCTCTTTGTTGAACCTGTCATTAGGAGCCAGAAATCTATTGCCTTGGCTATTAATAGTAGGAGAAGCACTGCCACCAATTGCATACATTTCCCAATGGGTATAGTCATTGTTCACCACATGGAAATATCCAAGTCTACATCTGAAAATACATATAAAATATTGCATCAACACCAAGCCCAAGCCCCCATAAAACCCCTCGTATAACAATCAATGCTCATCCATATCAGGTATTAATGCTAGTACGAAATATATACTCCTACTAAGGTGTCAGTTTACAAAATACTACTTGTGATTGACATTAATAATCTATTTGGTTTGCGGATTTAGAGATAAAAACTTAAAATAAGAAGAAATTTAAAATTTAAATATTGTAAGAAATAGTAAAAAGATGAAAAAGAAAATCAACTTAATTAAAAAAAAAATTATAAAATGGTTTTCAGTTATCTTTTCATTTATATAATAAAAGAAAAAAAAAACTAATTTCTGTTTTTAGAATTTAGAAAATTGAAGAGTGAAAACATTACCTTGTAGGCCATTAGCTATATTTACTCTATATTTTGGTAAAGTTTTAGTTAGTAACCAAACAAACAAATAAAGTAAAAAAAAAAAAAAAAAATTCTTTTAACCGTTTTCGTTTTTCTTATCTCTGGACAAAGAAAGAAAAGTGAGTGTGTGGAAAAATTATTCTGTGACGTTTAGCTACTGTAAGACTCATGTAAGACCTACAGAATACTCAAATTATAGTGAAAATCGATCATTGATAATTTCTCATTCGTGTTTGTAATGTGGTAGGGAGCATATATATATATATATATATATATTCTTTACCTTGGCATCCTTTGAACAAGCCCTTCACCAAAGTGGTTAAATGCAATAGTGACTTGCATGCCCTTGTCTCTAGTAAAGCTATCACTATGGCCCAATAGCATCACTTTATTATGGTGTGTCAAGTAATTATTAGATATAGTAATAGCTGTGGACCCATGAATGGCATCAATTAATCCATCATTGCAGTTAGAGAGAGAACAATGATCCACCCAAACATGGCTCCCCCCAAAAATGGACACCCCATCACCGTCCGATATTGTTCTCCACCCATAATGATCAGGAGAGTCCCTCACATTTCTATTCCCACCTTGCTTACAATCATGTATATTTATACCATGTATAATTATATTAGTCACGAATTGTACGGTAATGCAGGGCCCACCGGCTATGTGGACATTCACACCACGACCGTCGATTGTTTTGAAGGAGTTCATGATGAGCTCTACTTTGAGCTTGATGACCATGTCACGTGCGAAGATGATCCATAGAGGCTCCTTTTGGATGACGGCGTACCGTAAGGTGCCTGGTTTGGGGCTCACTGGATCGTAGTCACCAGGGTCCGTGACCATGTAGATTTGACCGTCCCTGCCACCAATGGCGTTCTTGCCGAACCCGATTGCGCAATCGGCTAACCTTTGGCGGTTTTTCTCCCAATTCGGGTCGCACCGCCAGCAATCGTCAATCGGGTTTCCGGATCCACATGAGAGAAATCCTAAATTTCTTCTAGATGCATTGATGCTCCTGCAACCATATATAGCATTCCACACATTGTTACATTACAAACATTTATTTATATGAACCAATCACACTTCAAAACAGTAACACACTCAGGTACGAAAAGTACCTAATTAAGGAAAACAGAAGATGAAAATATACTTATGTATGTAATATATACTATATAATGACTGAAAAATGTTTGTTATCTTACTTGTGCACTTCTTGTACTACTAGTTCAGGGTCCTGAACTGGGGAAGAGGAAATGGAAATTGGAGCTAAGAAGGGAAGGAAGAGAAGGAAAATGAAAGAGATATCCATATTTTTCCTTTCTCTTTCTCTCTTGGTCTACGGAAAGGAGAGAAAAGCAGAATTAGTGAGGAAATTGAGCGGAGATGGGCAGTTAATATAGGGGTGAAGCTTGGATGGAAGGGGCCTGGTTTTTAGAGAAAGAAAACATTTTGGGGCCCACCAGCTTCATTATTTTTAAATTACCTATTAAGTGGTTTGGCCAAGTTTTGAGTGTTTTTAAATGGTTTTTCATTTCTTTTTAGCTGGATAGTACTGATACTTAAATGCATGTGGTTACAAACTTACATGTCAGTGATACGTTATAAATGCCAATTTAGTGTCAAAAATTGAAAATGTATACATCTTTGTTCAATCCACAAGTTAGAAACATTTAAATTATGACTGATCATAGCTAGAATGAAATATATTGTGATGACAATTTCACATATATAGACTATTTCTTCAGAAAATAGTTGCATCAAGTTTGTTTAAAACATATGCCGTACATAAATTCATTAGTTATGGATATGTAGAGCTATTATCACTGTACCAAGTACCAACGTGGCCTATGCCATGTGGCTTATTGATGTTCCTACATTAACAATTAAAAAATTTAGTCAAAAGTCTAATAAAACAGAATTTTTTTTTGAATGTTAACTCTTTTTTTTTTTTTAGTTAAAAGTCATTTAATAAAAAATTTCGCATAACTAGTTATGTGAAATTTTGTAATATAAAATTTTGATTTGATTAAGTTTCACTAGTCATAGATTTTTATTAAAAAAATTAAAAATGAGTTGTCCTTCAAACTCAAATAATTCAATATGAGGAGATTTTACTAAATTTATATTAAAATTCATATTTCCTGGTTCATATGAAGGGGAATTCACACTGATGAAAAGTTAGGTTTAAATCTCACTCGTTTATTACTATTTATGTCTATTTTTAAGTAAAATTAGGTTTAAATCTCACTCTTTTATTACTATTTATGTCTATTTTTAAGTCTTTAACGTGTACCTTATGACATTTATTAATAAATCATTTTTTAAAAGGGTGATGCTATTGCCATTTTATTATTGAACTAATGCACTTTATGGTACCACTCTTAAATCATGTGGTACCATACATACCATGCATTACATTCATGGTACCACATGCTCTAAGAATGATACTAAAGAGTGCTTTAGGTCAATAATGACTGAAAATAACAATTTATTTTAAAATTATGTATTGTATTTGTGTGCCCGTAGTCGTCCGTATAGTTTTCCGTGTAAACGGAAGAAAAAAGTTTGAGGACAATTGCTGAATTAATTTATGGCTCACCCACCCAAAAAACAGGAAGAAGATGAGAATACAGTTAAAGCCATGTGCTATTGGTGGACTTTTGCTTTATCAAATTTATTCTATGTTTGTTAGGAACCAAAAAAACTATAATTCCATCAAAAGGGACATACTATTAAAAGAAGTTTTGTATAATACTTTATAGTCAGTGAGAAAATAGCCACAGAATTCTTGAGAATCTCAAAATGTATTTATGGCTACTTTCTCATTCAATGATTATAAGATATTTTTTCATATAAGACACTTTTTACAATAGCATTACCCAAAGGGTAATTATGTTATTAAGCTGCATTTATCAAGGTACAGGCTACAGTCGACACTTGTTTTGAGTGAAGTATCTATCTATGTTCTGTTGAAAATGAAAAATGCCTCTTCTACTCTATATCTAATTTAGTTCTATGTTGTTTATGCAAATCTTTTGTGTGTGTGGGCTTTTCAATACAATGCCCAATCTTTTTAAACAATGTTGCATATTTTCGTGTACTTTTCAGAATGTGTGTAGCAATACTCTTAATTTAGGCCTTTTGGTTTTGATTTTATGGTGTGTTTACTTGTAAGTTGTGGTATAGTGTTAGAGAAATTATTCAATATAACAATGATACTACATTATCTCATCACTTCACCAGTACAAATATATACTATACTTATATATGTGTAATGTTTTACTACTATCTTTCCCTTAGTACCCTTTCCTTAGAATTAGGATAGATAGCATCTAATCAACACAGAGATTTTATTGACTTCCAATACCACGTCATCAAAATAATTTTTTTTAGTGTTATACCATTTCTAAATGGACAATAATTATACTTTCCACCTCGTTAAAAGGGCATGAAAGTAATTTTACAATTAAAAGGTTAATTGCCTATTCAAGGTTTTTATGAGTTTAAAAATTTTACTTTAGTGCGTCATTTTAAGAAATTGTAAATAATCTTATGAGTAAAGATTTGAACACAAATACTCCACAAACAAATTGCACTAACACCAGTAATAGACTGTCATGTGACAAAGCCGCAAAGTTGATACCTACCATATGTCATTCTTCCACTGGTGTTAGTATAATTTATTTCTCAATTAAGGGTGCTTTGTTGTTAATTTACAAACCTGGGGGGGGGGGGGGGGGGGGCTGAAAAGGGACACAAACTTTCTACTTCTTCTAGTTTTAAAGTTGTTTAAGAGCTTAATAATCAGACCAAACCAAATTGACAGAAAAAACATTACAAGATCAACATTTATAATCCGTCATCCAACTATCAAAGTATTCATAAATAATAACAAAATCAGTCATCCAACTGATATCATCATTTCATTCATTGTGGCAAAAACTTTTCAAGTAAATGCTCCAAATGCTCTGATCATGGAACTTCTCAAAGTATGTGCAACTCTTAGCTTAACCACCCACCAATGAATTAGACTAATTGTATTTTTTATTATATTCTTGATTTAATTTGTGGTAGGAATATTTAAAGCTACTTCTTCCCTAGACAATTCTATGGATACAACTTTTACATAATTTTTTGTGCACAACATTAAAAAATGAGTATTTCTCTCTTGTATCACTCCTATGTCACTATAGAGTCCACTGATATTACATGATAAAGATAAGGGCACTGCTATTGTCAGAAGCTTATCACATGAGAATGCGGACTTTAACCGTTGAATGAGCATCTAGCCTTATCCAACGGTTAAAATCTGGAGAGAATCTTATGGCTATATGCTCATCCAACGGTTAAAACCCGTCTTACTATAACATTACCCTAAATATAAACACATTTTTTTTTTGAGTTGACACAAGTTATGCACCAAATTTTATCCCTTTCTTCCGTTAATTACTCCATTAAAAATTACTCCACTTCTCTTAGTAAACAAGCAATCCAAATTACTAATCCAATGATTGAAACTACTTCTCTTCAATGATTAGCTATTTAATTTAGGTAAACAAAGTCTACAATAACACTACACTTCAACAATGTTAAAAAATTTGAGAAATAGCAGAGAATTTAACGGCCATAACCGCAAAATTCGCAAAAGACAATTTCCAATTCTACAATCATTTGCTGAGGCGGATTTATGCTGACTTGTTCAATTGTTTAAGTTCTTTTTGAGTAATGCTACAACTTACACGGCTACACTCACACCAAATTTTATTGCTAATAATTTTCACCCTTGATTTTAGTAGATTTCATGTGGATTTCACATGGGTTCTATACGGGATTCACAAAAATTAAGAGTCAGGATGTGTTGTGTGTAAAGTTTAGTGTAGGTGTAGCATTTTTTATTCTTTTATGGCTAACGATGTTCATTAAGTCCGTCACACTACGTCAGTGTCCTAATTAAATAGTGACATGTAGCTTTTACTAAAATAGTTGAAATGAAATGTAAGAAGGTTGTACGCATGGAAATAGTGGGTATGATCTCTTAAAAAATCTGTAAGGACATATGTCATATTCAGATTCTTTAAAATGCAATATATCACCATTTAATTGAGACGGCGCATCACATCAATATGATAACGTGAAGTAGGGCACTCATTGAATAATTTCTCTCATATGGTGCGGACACGTCGTGCAGTACACAGTACGTACAATCCCATCGTTTTGATGATGACGTGGCCATTTTAATTCGGTCGGAAGGCACGTTCCCCCATGTGAGCTTTGTTTCCACAAGTGGGGCCACGAAGACCAGTGAGGCAAACTGCGTGAGCCGTCTGATTCTTCTCTAGGAGGTACAATTTTGAGCCATTGAATTTTATGTACCTTATCAACTTACCCAAACTTTGGGCCCAAAATAATGCAAAGAGGTGGGTTAGTGGTGGGTTCAGATGAAGAAAGCAAAGCCCATTCTCATCCACTTGACACGTGCCTTTTGATTTAACATTCCCCAACTCTCCAATAACCAATCATGTTTTTTTTTTTTTTTTTAATAACACAGTACTTTTTCTTAGATTCTTTTAGGGTGATGCTAATGTCAAAGCACAATGTGCTAATGCCAAAGCACAAAGTGTCACTAAAAGCTTTAGTGACACTTATCTAAGTGTCACTTGGCATTAGCACAAAGTGTCACTAAAAGCTTTAGTGACACTTATCTAAGTGTCACTAAAGCTTTTAGTGACACTTTGTGCTTTGGCATTAGCACATTGTGCTTTGGCATTAGCACTAGCCTTCTTTTAATCTTAAAATTTTCTTAATTAATAGGACTAGCGGAGCGGCACAATGGCACATGCGCTGCAGAAAAAAAAAAACTAATTAATAATAATAATAATAATTTAGATATCTAAAATAGGAAAATGTTAGACTCATATAGTGAATTACATATTTTTTTACACATAGCTTTAAATGTATGTATCTTGTGCTATATAAGTTGGGTACAAAAAAATTTAAAAAATTTAAATAACACAAAGTGCAAGTATTTAAAACTGTGAAAAAAATGTGTAATTCATTACGTGGATCTAGTAGTACTCCTAAAAATAGAAAAATAAATATAAGAGTAAATAATCATTTACAAATGTCAAAGTACAACATGCCCCACCCCTCCACGTGTTGCCTCTCTCTCTAACTTTCACATGTGAGCCAAAATCCCACAAACAGAGGAAACTCCCAATGCCCCCTAAAACTGTCTTACTCCTATTATTAAAACTCTCATAAATTCGTAGATGTGAAATCAAATGAAGAGAGAAATTAGACTAATGATAAGCGTAAGATTATTTTTTACAATTTATTTATAATTATCTCTATATCTTTTTTAAGTGGTATTGAGCTCCATTAAAATTTAACTGGACTCTACAGTGCTACTTATAAGAGAGATAGAGATGATTGTAAATGACTTATAAAAAATGGTTATACCTCTAACATTGTCCGAGAAATTATCTATATTAGTATAGAATGCCAGAACTAAGGGTACTCTCAGGGCCGGCCCTGGGCCTAGGTGACGTAGACTGCCTAGGGCTCCCAATTTTTGGTGTGTAATTAGGGCTCCAATTTGATCAAGGAAAATTTTAATGTCCCAATTTTGAAAAAAAATAAAAAAATTATGTAATATGTTGGTCCAAAAGACCACCTCCACAATTTAGAAAAAATAATTACATACAAAATATTGGCCCAACTGTAATCCAACACACCCTAAACATTTGTCCCAACTCATTTTCATCTCATCTCTTAGTTTAGCCTATCCAAATTGTTTTACCATCATACCAAACTTTACAAATTTCAATCAACAATCAACCATTATTACTATTAGGATTTATTTAGTTCATGGATTTAGTGAGGGAGAGAAAAGAAGAAAGGAAATCGAAAAAGAAAATTAATTATCTGGTATTTTCCATTGTGTTTCATCCATGATTAATAATATCGAAAATTAATAATATTTAAAATATGAGTAATGCTATGCTTATCAAATTTTATATCGTAAGTGGTTCCCAAACACGTGGTAGTAGGCCCACCTGATTTTGATTGAAGGATGTTGAAGTCCTCCCATCATTATTGAAGGTGGTCTTGTCGCCACTTGTATTTGAGAACCATTTGAGGTACAAAATTTGGGAAGCAAAGCATTACACTTTTCTTCTTATTTTTCGTAAGTTTCCTTATTAAATAACAAAAAGTGTTTTTCTTACCAACACTAAATCTCACAACTTTTAAAATGATTGTAAAACATCACAGGAAAAAAAAACTGTAATATTTTTAATGCGAAAAATCTTACCTCAAAATATAGGTAAATGATTATAAAAAAAAAAAAAAAAAAACTTCGGAGTCACTGCCATGAACTCCCGTATTGATCTATTACAAAAGGGCCTCGCTTGAAGAGCTCTCCTAGGGCCCCCAAATAGTCAGGGCCGACCCTGGACACTCTTACTCTTTTTCCTACTCCTTTTATGTACACACACTGTCACGACCCATCCTGCTAATGTGCGAAAACAGGACACGAGACACGCCACCAAGGCTCAACAACAACTATACGCAGCGGAAAAGAACTTTAAAACAATCTTGAGTATATAAAACTTTGAAAACATTACCCTCCGAGTTGTAAAATCTGTATAAAATTGAAAACGTAATTATACTTCAAAGCGAATGATTTTATGTTGAAAGGGGTCCCAAAGGCACCCTAAGAATCAATCAAAAACCTTTTAAAATTTTCGGAAGAGGTAGTTAAAGATTTCTGGCAGGGGGTATTTCGACCGGTCGAATGACCCTTTAGCAGAATCCTGCCCAAAGTTGCAGAATTTGCTTAAGGCGTCAAACAACCACCACCAATTCTACTACACCAATCACACTTACATTAATCCAAACGTCTCAAGCTATAACAAGCTATCAAAAACAAAGTTTAATCTTACTAATCCATGAAAAGAAACAATAGCGGAACAAGCTAAGGCTTGTTTGGTGCAATTCACAAAACTCTAAACATATTCCTTTAAAATCTGAATTTGACAAGTTAAGTATTCAAAACACGAATTCATGAGTTCAGATTCATTACCACATAACCCAAAAGAGTTTTAATACCTATTACAACATCATGAAATTCACACTAAAACCTCCAAGTTAAATCCAGGATTCTAGCTATTCAAAAGCTCATTATTACAATGATCGGCAAAGAAGATAAAACATATACAAGAGGATCCCTGGCATTCCCATCGGCCTCACTCTTCTCGCTTCCTCTTGCCTTTCTTCATACCTGCAATGGAGTAAATCTCCATTGCTCAGCTATATGCTGAGTGCACAATTTCTAACATATGCATATATGACAAATCATGATTTAATCTCATCATAACACATAACTATTGGTCTCTGGAAAATATGTGCACATTCACCGATCCAAAGTCTTACGACTCAACCACGACCCATGCCCCTTCGACATGTCGCGTAATGCCTTTCTCGGCAAGTGATCGTCGTCACTACTAATCCTCCCCCTTCGAGAGGACGTCTCACGGTGAATTAGCACAAATCCCCCTTTAACCCACATAGGCACATAAACATGCTCAACTAGCAAATCATCACATGTACGTGCTCGCATAAAATTTGACATGCTTTCTATATTCAAGCGCGTGCATAATTAACGGGCCTAAGATTAACACATGGATTTTGCCCGGATCTCAATTTCGTCGCCGAAATATAAAACATGTATTTCACCTATATAACATAGGCTAGAAATTCATACCTCGAACTATCGTCGTATAACTTTGAGGGAACGACTAGAAGCCCGATTAAACGCCAAATCTCCGATCCTACGCAAAACCTACAAGTTTACACGTGTTTTCTCCAAATTCCTAGATTTAGAAATTTATAAAAACTTAGCCAAACGTGGCCTAAAGACTATCAAAACGTAGCCCTTACCTTGGGGAGTTCAAATATGAAATTTGGTGAAGTTCAGGCGGACGGAAGGTCGCCGACCGTCGTCGCAAAGCCCAGAGAACTAATTAAATCTCCCTTTCTCTCTCTTCTTTCAAGATATTTTTAGAAGTTTACAACTAATGAAATTCTCACCCTTGCTATTTATAGACAAACTTTCCAGAATTTACGTTTACCTCCCTGTGAGTTCTCAAAACTTCTAATTATTCCTCGAAATGTCTTACACGTCCATTTTATAACTGTACGAGTGAAAACTATAAATTTCAGAAGTTTTTTTTTTATTAAGTCCCGTTTGTCGCCGTAATTACGTTCCGAAAACTATTTTTCGTGAAATCTCTACACAACCTACCTTTTAAGCAACGTATCACTCACGTTCTCACCACAGTGTTCAAACGATCTAAAACTAGATCAAAACTATCAGAAATTATACTACACAGGTATAATTACTATTCATGAAAATACCAAATAAGTCAAATAACATTTAAATCACATAAATGTCATTTAGCTATGCCAATACAACATGATTTTCCATGTTCCCGTGTCCTCTCTTGACACCTTCCAAACTGCCTTTAAGGCCAAATACTGGGTTCTCAAAAGACACCCTCCAACAACTAGTGAGTCATCACTTACTTCACACACGTTAATTAACACAACCGTAAGCATGCTATGCATGCTAAAATGAAATAAATAAATACCGCAGGAGCGGGTATGACACACACACACACCAAAAAAAAAAAACAATAAAAAAAAACAAACAAACAAAACGAGTATACTCTCCTTCATTCCTCCCCCCAAAAGAAAGAAAGAAAAAAATAAATAATAAAGGTACTAAAATGTCATTGACAATCTGAAAAAACACAATTGCAATACAAGTCTTATTATAAGTAATTATCAAACTGACTCACGTTGGGTAACTGCCATCTATAATCTCCCAAAACTACCCAAATCGTGTCTCACTATTTCTTTCATATTCCCATGCATCCCCATCCATACATACCATGCATAGTGAATCAATTGTTTTGAGTGAACCCAACCACTCCCTCTCTTTCTAGGTAAATTCTCTCTCTTTCAAACTGACTGCAACTACCTTACACAAATACAATGGGTTAAAGTCAGACATACTGATGGCATACAATGGTTAGAAGTTTTTATTTTTTATTTTTTTATTTGAACAATTTACGAATTCCATTTTATTGCCTAAGTACTATTTTGTCACAAAATAACATAATTAATTTTAGAAGGTATTGTGGTTTAGTCAGTCCGGATCTCCGACGGACTTAAAGGGATGGGTTTGGGACGGACCGCTTTTTAGAGACGAAATTTTCACTTTTAGCGACGAAATTTTTTGTCACAAAAAGTGATCACATTTTGTGACGAAAATTTTCGTCGCTAAAAGTGAAAATTTCGTCGCTAAAAGTGGTCCATTTTTTGTCTGCACTTGATCGCCTCTGGTGGTTTAGTTGGTAGAGTTTTATAGTTTCATGATTTATTGTCAGTTTATGTGTGACGACCAAGAGACAATACTCCTGAGGTAGGATGGCCAAGATGGATGAGGTGAGGTTGAATGTGGGGGATTGTCCCACATCGCCTGGGGTGAAGTTCCTGGACTAGTTTATAAAGATTAATCGCCCCTCTATATGCAACAAGGCCTTGTAAAACCGTGAGGGAGCTAAACACGAAAGAACTCCACAGTTAAACGTGCTGCTACCAGAGCAGTACTAGGGATGGGTGACCCCCTCGGAAGTTCTTTGTGTTTAGGCCCAAAGCGGATAATATTGTTGCTAGACGGGGAGATGGGTCATTACAAATGGTATCAGAGCGGAAACTCAACCGGAAGTGTGGGGCGGGTCCCACACGAGGACGTGTGGCCCTTAAAGAGGGTGGATTGTGACGACCAAGAGACAATACTCCTGAGGCAGGATGGCTAAGATGGATGAGGTGAGGTTGGGTTTCGGGGCTTGTCCCACATCGCCTGGGGTCAAGTTCCTGGACTTGTTTATAAGGATTAATCGCCCCTCTATATGCAACAAGGCCTTTTAAAACCGTGAGGGAGCTAAACATGAAAGAACTTCACAGTTAAGCGTGCTGCTGCCAGAGCAGTACCAGGGATGGGTGACCCCTGGGAAGTTCTTTGTGTTTAGGCCCAAAGCGGACAATATTGTTGCTAGATGGGGAGGTGCGTCGTTACATTATGTGTTGTATTTGCTTGAGCAAATGTATGCTTCTAAATTTTTTTTATTTTAGAAGTGGTTCTTCATTCATCTGGCAGTGATATCAACTTCAATAATTCTATTGAGAGCATTTTTGCTCACCCAAGCATTCACTGGGTGAAATTTGTCCCATTCTATTCCCATTTTGCCCCTAAACTATCAATATAATTACTGGAATATTGAGAGATATGTCATCCAGTGAATGCCTCAGTGAGCAATGGTGAACAAAAAATGGGTGAGCAAAAGTGCTCTCAATTACAGTAGGGTGTTAAGAATCCATTTTAATTACAAAAATTTAGTAAGCATATCATTACTCTATTTAATTCCTTACCTTCATTGGAAATCAATAAATTTCTACTTTTAAATGTTAGATGGGGTTTCAATATTGGTTGTCAATAGGGATTTAGTTTAATAATTTTGAAGATATTTGTGTGAAAATGGGCTATTTGTGTGTTCCTTTTTTGTGTTTCTTTATTTTTGTATTTTTCTTTACTCTCTATAAATTGATGTTTATTAATTAAGTTTGTAATTACATAACTAATACCACGAGTTGCTATAACACCCGTATTTGTGTTATTGCTTTTGCATTACATTGTCATGCATGATAATGTGATGTGGCGTGTCTTATGACACATGTTTGGGTGAGTTTTGACTAACGAGTTGATTTGGGTGTCTGTATTTGTAACACCCGTACCCGGAAAAGAAGATTAATTTAGTGTTAATGTGTGTTAATTAAAGATAATTAATGCATGAGATGAATTAAGGTGGGGTTATGAACCTACATGTGAAAAGGTGCTCAAAAGCGGGCACAGATGAAAGTCCTGTGAAAGGCAGGGCTGGTATAGAAGTGGGGCCCAATGAGGGTCTAATTTAAATAATTTGAATTTTGATTAAAATAATTTGAATTTTGATGTTATTATGTGTTTATATGATTACTTGTTTAAATGCTTATTGATATTATTATGTCTTATGATAGGAAAGGGAACCAATTTGGGTACCCATGTGAGGGCGTATTTGAATAAAATTGATAATTGGTAGGTTTAATAGCAACTTCATGAATTATGTGGGACCACGTTTGGGACCCACGCAGGACTTAGATTAATCCTTTTAGAAAAGATGGGTAGTTAACGTAATTAACATGGGGGGTTTCATAAGAAAGCTCAAAGAAAGTCGGGGGAGGTAAACATAAATAAAGGAAAGTTATGTTAACACATATGCATGTGTACACAAGTGTCTCTCACTTGTAAACACAGCTGGGTTTTGAGTTGGAGAGTGAGCCGAGAGCCTCGACGAAGACGACGAAATTCTCGAGGACGTTTCTTGCCGTTCCTTCGCCGTCCGGCGTCGGATTCACGAACCGAGACCGGATTTGGACTCGTGGAGGTAAGAGGATCACATGCACATCTTTTATTTTTAGTTTCGGCAACGTTTTTACGGCGGCCGTTCTTAATAGATGATGTTCTTGACACCAAACTTATGTAGGAATTACACCGGTGGAATTTGAGTTGGAAATTTGCTAGAGGTTGGGATTTCTAAGCTTAATTCGCTAGTAAATCAAAGAGGTGAGTGCTCTAATCCCAAAATTGGGTGTTTAGATATGTTGGTGTGATAATTGTTGGCTTAGAATGCTTAATCCATGTTTATATTTATATGTGTTGTTGAAATTGAGTAAAAAGCATGTCAAAGTTGTGAAATTGATATGCTTATATGTTTATATGCTAAGTTGCTTAAATGCTTATGTGGATCAAAGGGAATTCAAGTAGTGAGCACCATTTTATAGGTCCCATATGTAAGGTATAGGAAGTTCTTAATGAGTAGGACGTGGTGACGACCACAATGAAATGCCGGTGACGCCTTCGGGGTCACAAGAGAGTGTGTGTTGTGCCATATGCGCCAAAAGAGTGAGAAATTCCGGGGTGAGAAGGACCCGGGGGTGGTGGCTTGAGTTGCTTGACTTTCCGGAGATCAATTGGTTGATGTTTATAATGATTGTTGCATTTATATACTTCACATTCCAATAGCATGATTAGTCCCCTCACTAAGCGAAAGCTTAAACGAAAATATATTTTCTGTTGTGGTTATTGAATAACCATTGCAGGTACGGCACGAGAAGAGGAGAGAAAATGATCCACGCGACGGGTTTGGGTGTGGGAGTAGCAAGTTGTGTTGATATGTGCATATGTATGGATGTTTTGAAGTTAAGTTGTAGCTCTGTGTTTTAAAAGTGTAAACAACTTGTATTTTGGAAATGTTGGGGACAACTTGTGTTTTGGGAATCCTTGTAATATGTCAAGTTCACATATAGTATGATTGTGCCAAATGTTGTAAGTTGAACTTGTAAGTCAAATGTTATGTATATTGGGAAGGAACTTGGAGTAGTAGGTAACTTTGGTGGTAGATTACACTTAATTTCCTTTTGGTTGAGAAGTTATGCAAGTTTTGAGTTAAGTTGTGAATTTTGATGTAAGTTCATGATCCTAAGGAAGAATTTGTGTGTTGGATTGTCAATCCATGCTTTAGAGATGTTGTGTTAATGTTTAGAAACATTTGGAAATGCTTTGGGAATGAGTTTTAATGGTTTCACAAAGTTTTGGGAAGTTTGCAACAAGTTTGGACTTGAAAAATGATGTTTTTAAGCAGTAGGGAGCTGTTCTGCAGAAGCCGGATCGATCCGGCCTTTTCGCGGATTGATCCACCCCTTTTCGGGGACATTCTGCTAGAAATTTTCAAAGATGGATCGATCCGCCCCTATGAAAACAGACTGTCAGCTTTTACGGAAACAAGCATAACTCTCTCTACAAAACTCGGATTCGCGCGCCGTTTTTTGCGTTGGAACCGGGACTCAAAGACCTATATTTTGGTATAAAATTTGCTATACCTTATTAATGACCATTTTGCCCTTGGGTCTGATTTATGCCAAGAAAACTCTTTTATGGAGTCTAAAACATGTTTTTCTTCATGATTAGTGTATAGTTTGGTGTGTGGGCTTTGTTACACGTGTCCTAATCCGCCTGGTGCGGGTTGGGGTGTTACAGTATTAGAGAACCCTTTGAAACTGTAGTGATTGAGAATTTATTATTGCGACGTCTCTCCGAATGTGAGACGGTCACTATGAATACTTTAAATGTTTATCTGAAAATAAATGTTTACCTGTGTATTTCAATATCTGTATTAATTTCTGTTTTAGAATTTATATCTGTTGTTAGTTTTAGTATCCTGGTGAGAACGAATTAACACGCTATTAATTTGGTAGGCTAATTAGCAACTTCGGAAACGTCATGTAGAAATTCGCGTTTTAGCAACCAAACGAAACTTAGTCGAAAACTTTTATAATTTTGAGGTTTCACATATAAAGCTATGAATAAGCTGTATAGAAAGTTTCAGAAACTAATTAGGAGTTTTGAAAATTCGTGGGGAGGTAAACGTAATTCCCGAGAGTTTTGCCTATATATATGTTAGGGATATATACTAAAAGCCATGCTTTATGTAGTTGATTTATTATTCATTTAATAAAATCAGTTAATCCATTTTTTTATGAGAATCTGTGTGGGCAATGTTTGTATTATATTATTTATTTAATGTGTGTCTCTCATTCTATATAGTAGGTGGTTTGGTGTGTAGAGTTCGGCTTACACACGGAAGATCAGGCCATCAGATATTATAGAATGTAAGATTTTGGTTTACAGTCTTTGATGGGATTGGACACACCATCGGTAGGACTGCAGCATGGTGTTGTAGTAGGTTTGTCTTGACTGCGGGAAACGGTATAGTTTCAACTCACCATGCTGGTACATTTTGTGTATTAAACAGGACCGACTTGGGGTAATTATCTTTATACTGACTTATAAGATAATTAATACCTCATGGCTATTATGAGTGCTTATGCTCTAAATCCTAATTTAATTTATAGACACGTACATTTGATATTTATACTTTGATCCCTAAAAGGGTGAGATCCTTAAATGGGTCAATATCTCATTGGATTGGGTGGCAATATTAATTGTGTGGTGGATATTAATTAATGATGGAATCCATGTCTCAATTTTGGGATTGATGATATCCCCTTGAGAAAGCTTATAAGTTTTGATTATGTCAAACCCTGCAGGTGGATTTTGTATCCTACATATCAGATAAGTTAAGCAGAGGATCTCAAGGAATTTTAAGAAATTAATTAAATATGATTGTCAGTAATTATATTTAATTAATGGATATCTGTAATCTTAACATGGGGAGATAATAAGCATTTAATAACATGGAGCTCGAAATATATTTTTGAGATAAGGGTAGGAGTGCAATTATAATTCTTTAGTGGTATGAATTATAATTTATGGAAATAGGAATCTGATTCAGTTCGAATTAGGGTTTCCTAATTCCATAAGGAAGCCTATTCCTTATTGACTTCTTATGGTCCCTATCGTAGCCTATATATATGCTGCCTTGGCTCTTCTCTCAGGTTGCATGATTTCATATTCTAAGCTTCCCTTGACCTCCTAGCTTTCTTCTAGAAGGGTTTCCACCAAACCCTAGTTTCTGTGAGCATTCAAGAGACATAGGAGTGTAGATCGCTAGCGTCGGACAACGCTCACTAAAAGAGCTTCGGACTACTCGATACTGATCGAAAGTTGCTGAATTTTTGACACAACGTTCCTGACGTCGAGACGGAGCTGCTGTTAAAAATTCAAGCAAATCGGAGATCGTTTGATCCTCCTGACGAACACATCTTTGTCGGATCAATGTGATCAGGATTGAATCGTCACATTAATTAAAGAGAGTGTTATAACTGGGAATAGAAAATAGAACGTAAAGAGGGAAGAGCAGAAAACTAAAAGGATTTCGAAAGAGCCCACACTCAGTTCGATATTCTGGCAGCAAAGGAATACGGTAGAAGATCGTGAGCTGTTATCGAGCCCGTGTTCTCGATTCGTCTACTACAGCAATCCAATTTTGCAGTTCAAGGTAACCCTAGTTCCGCCCTTGTAGGGTTATTATAGATTTCATGAAATTTTTTGCAGTACCAACTTATACGCACTGTCAACGGATTCTGGGAACGCAGTTTCCCAACAATATAGATAGAGATGGATGAGATATTTTTACAAAGCTTTCTTCATAAGTTTCAAAGGAGGCCATAAGGGAGTTTAGGAGCTTAGAGCTTCTCGACGCCAAACGACGCCCGTTCGCCCGCTGGTTTTTCACCAGATTTCATATTTGAGCTCCTCGAGGTGAGAGCTTCGTTTTGATATATGTTAGGGCTTGTTTGGCCAAGTTTTCCGAAAAGATGTTTTCTAGAATTTTTCATAAAAGTTGATAAATGGAATTTTGATCCATAGGAATTGTACTAGACGGACTTCTACACGTTCTTTGTGCACGGGTTTTCTACAGATTGAATTATAAGAGCGTAAATCGGAGGTGAGTGATCCAACTATGTTTTGGAATGATTTCTTGGCGTGTGTTTATGTTATGTTTGAATAGCATGCATTTAATTCATAGATATATACTGTGTAGTTCATATTGGGCAATTGTATTGATAAGTAGGCCCAATAGCACGATGAAATGTTTGATTTCCGCGAGCATGGTGATATGTATTTGAGCATGTTAAGTTGCTTATGTGGGTCAGAAGGAGCACGTGGTCACCGTGCCATTTTGTGGAGCCGATATAGGCGTTAAGGTCGCACGATTGAAGAGAAGAATCGTGGGTCTTACCCTTTCGCGTGGACTTATTGGCGAGGAGTCGCAGATTGGGATTTTGGATGGGCACGTGAGTCTCCGGCGACTAGTATGAAATGTAGAGATGTGATTGCGAACATGTTTATCATTCATGTACATATGTTGATTTATTCACAAAGTATTAGTTTAAACAAATCGAGTATGTGTGGTTATTCAAATAACCATTGCAGGTATAAATGCTGGCGAGGAATGGAAAAAGTGAGCATGTGGGTTGGGAGTTCTTTTAGCAGGCAACCTAAATGTTAATCTTGTAGTTTTGGGATAATAGGAATGATGTAATAAGAATTCTTATGGTTTTTAGTTATGTTTTAACTTGGTATGTTAGAACGAATCTAAAATGTTGCAATAGTTAGTAACATGTTGTAACTGTGCTTCGGTAATATGTTAATACAGTTAGGATTGCTTTGTAGTACTTTTGGAATTGTGTGTTTGATTCCTGGAGATTTGCATAAAGCTTTTAAACTTAGAAAATCTGCAAAATGTGTAATGCTGCCATAAACCAGTCGACTGGTAGAGAAAACAGTCGACTGGAGCCTCTTTTCCAGCAACTCACTGCATTCTTTTATACAAGATCAGTCGACTGGGTCGCCGACACAGTCGACTGGATCATGGTTTTCAAAACTAATATTTTTGGCCAGGCTGGACTTCAGTCGACCGGACTTTACCAGTCGACTGAAACTTTGAAGCCCCAGTCGACTGGATGTAGAAAGCAGTCGACTGGATGGTATTTTAAAACCCAACTTTCTGCTGGATCAGGATCAGTCTACTGGATCCGAGGATCAGTCAACTGTACGGATGGTTTTCAAAATGACTTGTTTTATTCCGCTGTGTGTGTTCTTAAAACTAATCTTTCGGGAACGTTAATGAATTGGTGTAGCCTCGGTGGCGTGCCACGAGCTCCGGTTCCGCTATTGTGGGACCGGGCTGTGACAGTTGCACACGCAACATTTGTACCCAGGTCGCTAGTATAAATGAAAACAATTTGTTAATAGAGAAATAAGTGATACCTTCCTTCATCTTCACAAAAATATAGTTATACAATTAAGAGTAATACTTGGGATACACCCATTCACATATCTTTTGGGACACAATTCAAAAGATGTGTCAATCTCTCTCCTATGTCACTGTGGGATCCACTGACATCACAGGAGAAAAATAAACATATCTTTTGGGTTGTGTCCCAAAAGTTGTGTGAATGGGTGTGTCCCAAACTTTACACCACTCAAATCCACTAAAACCCAGTACCTTTTAACATCCTCTTTGTGTATGTGTGTGTGTGTGTATACATATATATATATATATATATATATATTTATGACTTGGAGGGCACGAATTCGAATCTGGAAATAGCCTCTTTGCAGGGGTAAGGCTGCGTACATCTCACCCTTCCCAGAACCCGCAATAACAAGAGCCTCGTACACTGGGGCCCTTTTTTTATATATAGAACCATTTTACCATTGCTTTTGTTTGGCTTGTGAAATTACATTTCAACATTTCGAAGACATTATTATTATTATTTTTTTTGAGTATTTCTACCTTTCCCTGTCTAAATTGTAACTGTCATGCCTCGGAGTAAGCCAAAAATAAGGAAAAATTTTCCTTTATGGGTTCATAGACACGTGACTGGTTAATTAACCGTTCTGTCCTTCTAACTCCGCACAACATTCATAAGGGCAATGCTAAAGTAAAAACATAACTGAAACTTTAGAGAATGCAAATACAGCAGCGAAAATAGAAACGATGGTAATAACATCCTTCTTACTACAAGAGGTCCATATTAAACTTATTACATAAACCAAACTATAAGAACTGCTGAGATAACTATATTCCATCTCCAGCTCGATTCCATCCTTCTTAACTCCTCAGTACTTCATCTTGAGCTCCCTCTTCTAATAACAAACCTACATCACTCTGGACATAAGAATGTCCAAGGCATAACATGCCGTCAGCTTTGGAACAAAGCTGATTGAGAGCCCAACGCACAATAATCAATAAATACAAATATCTCTCAACTCACGTTATTGTTCTGTATCTTAGGATACGGTTAATCTCTTATCAAAAGACGCATTCTTTCACGGGCATAGTAGAGATCTCAACAAAGATATGTAAACAAGTAAGCATATAATCGCATTTCATCATAGAATACATTCTCCTTTCATCAACATGCTCGTGTATGTCAAAGTACGAACAATACTACTATCTTTACGTTGGGATATTGAATCCATGACCTGAACAATGAACTCACAACACATATTCTGGGAACAACACATCCATAGGTTGAGAAAGAACAACACTCGACAATAAGTCGCTCGATTGCACACGTCACTGACGATCCTCAGGGCCACTATTTGGCCGAACACGTCACCGAGGTCTACAAATCAACTTTGATCGGGAGTCAGACAACTGACATTACCTTACGCATTCATACGTTTCATAGTTTAGTTCATTCTTAACTTCTAATTATAATCGTCAAGATTTCGCTACACGTTCAACATTCCGTTTTACCCCTTAATACATTCGCGATGGAAACTTTCCCAATCACTATTAATGTAATACTCGTTCCATACAACATGCTTATAGCTTGGGTATGAACTCTCAATGGTCAACACACTATATTCATAATAACCGAAGTACCAACTGACATTCACACTATCACCCAATTAGCACTCAAACCATCGCCCAATTGGCGCGTTGATTGTCGCCTAACTGGCACATTAGCTGTCGCCCAACTGGCACTCAAACTATCGCCCAACTGGCACATTGACTGTCGCCCAACTGGTACATTAACTATCACCTAACTGGCACTCAAACTATTGCCCAACTGGTACATTAACTATCGCCCAACTGGCACGTTGACTGTCGCCCAACTGACACATTAACTATCGCCCAACTGGCACTCAAACTATCGCCCAACTGGCACGTTAACTGTTGCCCAACTGGCACTCAAACTATCGCCCAACTGGCACTCAAACTATTGCCCAACTAGCACGTTGACTGTCGCCCAACTGGCACATTAACTATCGCCCAACTAGCACTCAAACTATCGCCGAACTGGCACTCAAACCATCGTCCAACTGGCATGTTGACTGTCGCCCAACTGGCACATTAACTATCGCCCAACTGGCACTCAAATCAAATTCACTTCCCTTTCTCGATCACATTTCTCATTCAATCACATCTCGCTCTTCATGCAATGCATATTAACTCGTGTCATGATATGCAAGTGTCCATTATCAATTACTCGTATACATCTCTACTTCTTTTATTTACTTCATTAACATACCATACGTTAACTACTCAGATTAACAGCCATCACAAAACGCGCATTTATCATCTCAACAACGGAAACATAATCATATAACCATGGATCACATAACAAGGATTTGATACCAATAAACATATAGATAGATAAAACCCTTGACATGCTCACGTAAGCACTAACACTACCATATCATAAGTAATCACATCGATACGGATTCTGAGAAAGATATAGCATCATACACAACACATTACTATACAACACATCATTCAGATAGCTTATAAGTATATTCAATTAATCTTAATAGGATTAGAGTGAGGTCAGGAAACTCACCTTGAGTTACCGATCCTCGATAGCAGCTAACCGTCAAGTTCTACAATAATAACCAGAAGAAACAGAATAAAGAATGAGTACCAACAATAGGGGGCATTATGGTTATAATATAAAAATGAGGATATAAACCTCAAAGTAGTGATCTACGTGTCATTCTAAGTCCAACGCCATTGACTAGACTCAAATCGGAGTCCGTCGCGTTTTTACGAGGTAATATGTAGGGCTTACTACACTAATGCGGGCCCTAAAGTCAAGCTGTATTTTTGATCGAGTCGAAAGGCCACCAAATTTCAAGGGAATGTTCTAGACATTATTCTAAAACTCTGGGAACTGACCGCGTATTTTTCGGAGTCCTAGATTATTTATTATGAATTATTGAAGATAATATATATCAGAAAATACCTGAAAAGGGATTTAAATACATAATTATACTTATACTGAGAGATCAATACTTAGAAGTATTTTTATTAAATACTAGATATTAAAATACGCTACCAGTATTTATTTCATAATTTTCGGAGCTCGTTTAGTATTTTTAATAATTATTATACTAGTGTAATAGGTCCTTATTAATTATTAAAAATACTAAGATATAGTAATACAACTCTTATCACTTTGGGGATATCATAAAATAATATTGGGGACATTCTCCCAATTTTCCATAATTTATAAACATGTATAGGTATTTAATTACTATTTAAATACCATAGATAAAACAATAGTTAATTTATTTATTAATTATGTTATACATGTAAATAACAATATATGTTATTATATAACCATAGTATACAGAATATAACAAATACTAATTAATAATATTGTATAAAATATCATTAGGGATATATCCCTAATTTTCCCAAATTTATAAATACATATAGGTGTTTAATATCCATTTAAATACCCTTAAAAATATATATATAATATACTTATATATTACTAAATAATTAATAATTATATTTTTACCATAATATAATTTTAACCAGTACATAATAATATTTTATTATGTAAAAACATTAATAATATATAATTATAAACCATTTATAATTATTACAAACCATTTAAAATAATTTAGTAACTAATGATAATACTAATCATAAATCCTCAGACCCGACGGGTCAACCCGACCCGAACTGACTGTATAACCCGGTTACACTCACAAAGGAATCCAACTGGATGACTCAATGGGTCAAACCCGACCCGAACCAGCTTAATATGGGCAAACCATATAAAGACACAAGCTAACCCAACTTGAAAATCTATTCGGGTTGATCCTAAACCCGAATCCGAACGCAAATACACTAACAGACTTATCCTAACCTCGTTAACCCATACCCTAACTATAACACCCACAATTGTGTTATTGCATTTGCATTACATTGTCATGCATGATAATGTGATGTGGCATGTCTTATGACACATGTTTGGGTGAGTTTTTGACTCACGAGTTGATTTGGGTGTCTGTATTAGAGAACCCTCTGAGACTGTGGTGATTTAGAATTTGTTGTTGTGACATCTCTCCGAGTGTGAGACGGTCACTGTGGAACACTTTAAATGTTTATCTGAAAATAAATGTTTACCTGTGTATTTCAATATCTGTATTATTTTCTGGCTTAGAATATATTTCTGTTGTTAGATTTAGTATCCTGGTGAGAACGAATGAATACGCTATTAATTTGGTAGGCTAATTAGCAACTTCGGAAACGTCATATAGAAATTTGCGTTTTAGCGACCAAACGAATCTTAGTCGAAAACTTTTATAATTTTGAGGTTTCACTCGTAAAGCTATGAATTAGCTGTATAGAAAGTTTCAGAGACTGATTAGGAGTTTGGAAAACTCGTGGGGAGGTAAACGTAATTCCCAAAAGAGTTGCATATATATAGATAGAGATGGATCTTTAAATTTTTGTAAATCTTAACCTAAGTTCAAGAAAGGAGGCCATAGGGAGATTTTGGGAGCTTAGAGCTTTGCGACGCCAAACGACGACCTTCCGTCAGTCTAGTTCCTCCCAGATTTCATATTTGAGCTCCTCGAGGTAAGAGCTTCGTTTTGATACCTATTAGGGCCTGTTTGGCTAAGTTTTCCGAAAAGTTATTTTCTAGAATTTTTCATAAAAGTTGATAAATGGAATTCTGATCCATAGGAATTGTACTAGACGGACTTCTGCACGTTCTTTGTGCACGGGTTTTCTTCAGATTGAATTATAGGAGCGTTATTCGGAGGTGAGTGATTCAACTATGTTTTGGAATGATTTCTTGGCATGTATTCATGTTATGTTTGAATAGCATGTATTAATTCATAGAGATATATTGTGTAGTTCATATTGGGCATTTATATTGATAAGTAGGCTCAATAGCACGATGATATGTTTCGATTACCGCGAGCATGGTGATATGTATTTGAGCATGTTAAGTTGCTTATTTGGGTCAGAAGGAGCACGTGGTCACCGTGCCATTTTGTGGAGCCGTTATAGGCATTAAGGTCGCACGATTGTTTGTAGAATCGTGGGTCTTACCCTTTCGCGTGGACTTATTGGCGAGGAGTCGCGGATTGGGAGTATGGACGGGCACGTGAGTCTCCGGCGACTAGTATGAAATGTAGAGATGTGAATGCGGACATGTTTATCATTCATGTGCATATGTTGTTTTATTCACTAAGCATTAGCTTAAACAAATCGAAATATGTGTGGTTATTCAAATAACCATTTCAGGTGTAAATGCTGGCGAGGAATCGCAGAAGTGAGCACGAGGGTTGGGAGTTCGCTTGGGAGGCAACTTGAAATGTTAACCATATAGTTTTGGGATAATAGGATGTTGTAATAAGAATTTTTATGGTTTTTAGTTATGTTTAACTTGGTATGTTAGAATGAATCTAAAACGTTGTAATAGTTAGTAGCATGTTGTAACTATCCTTCGGTAGTATGTTAATACAGTTGGAATTGTTTTTGGAGTACTTTTGGAAGTGTGTGTTTGATCGCAAATTCGAATTCAAAAGCTTTTAAACTTAGAAAACTCTGCAGAATGTGCTGCTGCCATAAATCAGTCGACTGGTTGAGGAAACAGTCGACTGGAGCCTCTGTTTTCAGCAACTCTCTGCATTGTTTCATAGAGGATCAGTCGACTGGGTCCCCGACACAGTCGACTGGATCATGTTTTCAATTCAAAATATTTTGTTCAGGCCAGACTTCAGTCGACCGGACTTCATCAGTCGACTGAAAATTTGAAGCCCCAGTCGACTGGGTGTAGAAAGCAGTCGACTGGATGGTGTTTTTAAACCCAACTTTCTGCTGGACCTGGATCAGTCGACTGGATCTGAGGATCAGTCGACTGGACGAATAGTTTTCAAAAATGACTTGTTTATTCCGCTGCGTGTGTTCTTCAAACTATTTTTTGGGAACGTTAATGTTTTGGTTTAGCCTCGGTGGCGTGCCACGGGCTCCGGTTCCGCTATTGTGGGACCGGGCTGTGACATTTAGTGGTATCAGAGCATAGGTTTAGAGCCTTGGGAACGAGTGACGTTATATATGCTGAGTGACGTCGAGTGGAGTGTGTAATTGTGAAGATGATTGTTATCATTGTAGAAATGCTTCATGCATTAGCATTTGTTGATTGTGATGAACTGTGCACATATATCTATATTGTGGCATAGCATGCATGGTCACTATGCATTGAACTCAACAGGGGAAATATTTGAAACGTTATGGCTGATCCACCAAGAGAATTGTCACCGCATTCGCGAATGGACCAAATAGTGAATATGGTGGGAAATTTCATACAAGCGGTAAGTGAAAGAGAACAGATGAACGTTCAGCCTCCACAAGTGGAAATTCGTTATGTCAATGCACCATCGGCACCGCGACCTCAACACACAATCGTGGAACAGTTTCATAAGCGAAAACCGACGTTGTATCATAGGCAAATTGACATAGACTTGGCCGATCATTGGATGATGGACATGGAAAGACATTTTCGTCAGGTAATATGTACCGATGAGGAGAAAATTTTATGCGCATCCGATACGTTGATGGGTGAAGCCTTGGACTGGTGGAACAACGTACTTGAACAAGGGAAGCCGACCACGTGGGAAGCATTTAAGGAAGAATTCAACAAACGTTTCTTTCCGCAATCTGCTTATACTCAGAAACGTCAAGAGTTTGCGAGTTTGGTTCAGGGAGATATGACCGGGGGTGAGTATGTTTCTCGTTTCAATGCCTTGTTACGATTTGGGAAAACTATCGTTCCGACTGATAGGGATAAAGCTCGTAAGTTTGAGGAAGGACTTAGAGAGAATATCCGTGGCCGTGTGGATATGTTACAACACCCGACCGTTTCTCTCGTTGAGGAAGCTGCTCGGATTGCTGAGAAGAGTGTCGACCGATATCGACAAGGACAACAAGGAAAGAGACCCAATGACAATAGGGGCAAGAGCCAAGGGAATGCGAAGAAACCGTTCACGCAAGGTTTAGGATCGAATATGGGTAGTCAAGGAGGAAGTGTGTTTGTTGGAGATTCGAGACCGTTGTGCCCGACATGCAACCTGCGACACAGAGGAACCTGCTATCAATTGACCACTTGCTATTTGTGCAAACAATTGGGGCATGTGTCTAGGAATTGTCCTTTGAACGCAAATTCGACTACACCAAACACAACCTCGAACGCCAAGAGCTATAACCCAGAAACGAGAGGAAAATGTTTTGAGTGTGGACAACCGGGACACATAGCGAAGAATTGCCCGAGTAAAAGACAACCGGGAATGAGTACCGGTGCATCGAGTGTGCCAAGCGGGTCAAGGGTAGAGCCTCGTGTAGATAAAGGGAAAGGAGTCGCGCAACAACAAGGACGATACTTCCAGCTCAGGCCGGGGAATACGGATGATACCGTCGTATCAGGTATCCTTCCTATTTGTTCGTATCCTACACGTATACTTATGGATTCTGGTTCGACGCATTCATTTGTATCACGTGATTTTGTTAAGCATTTAACTGTTAAGTCAGAACCGTTAGGATACGACCTGTGTGTATCATTGCCTAGTAGTGAACCACTAGTTACTTCTTCGATATTCAAGTCATGTGAGATCAAGATAGGTGATAAAGTCTTGAGCATTGATTTGATTCTGTTGACGGTGAATTACTTCGATGTTATCTTGGGTATGGATTGGTTGTCGGTTAATCAAGCCAGAATCGATTGTGAACATAAACGGGTTAGTTTCTATCCGTCAGGACGAGAAGAGTTTACTTTTCAAGGTAAGGGAGTGATTGTACCGCCGTACTTGATATCGGCGATTCAAGCAAGTAAGATGTTGAAGAAGGGTTGTTCGGGTTTCTTATGTTCAATTGTCGACACACGAGTTCTTGGACCACTAATAGAAAACATTTCAGTAGTTCGAGAATTTCCAGATGTTTTTCCCGATGAGTTACCCGACGTATTGATTGAAAGAGAGCTTGAGTTCACAATAGAAGTAGTACCAGGGTCACAATCGGTATCCAAAGCACCGTACCGAATGGCACCGATAGAGTTGAAAGAATTGAAAGTTCAGTTAGAAGAACTGTTGGAGAAGGGTTTTATTCGACCGAGTGTTTCGCCGTGGGGAGCTCCAGTTTTGTTTGTGAAGGAGAAAGATGGGACAATGCGTATGTGCATCGACTACCGGGAGTTGAATAAGTTGACCGTCAAGAACAAGTATCTGTTGCCGCGAATAGATGACTTGTTTGATCAGTTACAAGGGGCTCAGGTATTTTCAAAGATTGACTTGAGATCCGGTTACCATCAGTTGAAAGTCAAGGAGGAAGATGTTGAGAAGACAGCTTTCAGGACTCGATATGGTCACTTTGAATTTTTGGTCATGCCGTTTGGAGTGACTAATGCACCAGCTGCTTTCATGGACTTAATGAACCGTGTCTTTAAAGATTATTTAGATGAGTTCGTTATCGTGTTCATAGATGACATCCTAATCTACTCCAAAAGCGTTGAAGATCACGAGCATCGTTTACGATTAGCTTTACAACGATTGTGTGAAAAGAGATTATTCGGCAAATTAAAGAAGTGTGAGTTTTGGTTGACCGAGATGGCTTTCCTTGGACATATAGTGTCGGCAAAGGGAATTTCTGTAGACCCTCAGAAGATAGAAGCAGTTACCAACTGGGTGAGGCCAACGAATGTGACAGACATCAGAAGTTTTCTAGGATTAGCTGGGTATTACTGGAGATTTGTAAAAGACTTTTCGCGTATAGCAATGCCGATGACACAGTTAATGAGGAAAGATATTGCTTTTGTTTGGAGTCCAGAATGTGAAGAAAGTTTCCAAGAGTTGAAGGGTCGACTAGTGAAAGCACCAATATTAGCTGTTCCGTCAGGGACTGAAGGATTTATCATTTACAGTGATGCTTCATATAGAGGTTTAGGTTGCGTTCTTATGCAAGGTGATAAAGTCATTGCGTATGCATCGAGACAACTTAGACCGCATGAGAAGAATTATCCAACACATGATCTAGAATTGGCCGCCGTGATTTTTGCATTGAAGATTTGGTGTCATTATCTATACGGAGAGAAATGTGAGATCTATACGGATCACAAGAGTTTGAAGTACTTGTTTACACAACGAGATTTAAATATGAGGCAAATAAGATGGTTAGAGTTGATGAAGGACTATGACTTGTCAATTCAGTATCATCCGGGCAAGGCGAATGTTGTCGTCGATGCTCTTAGTCGCAAAGTACCAACCAACACCGCATCAGATTTGACTTCTCAGAAAGAACTAATACGAGATATGGAGAATTTGGAGCTTGAAGTGATACCGAGGATTGAAAGTGGCTTGATGTCGACGATGGTGGCACAACCACTCTTGATTCACGAGATCGCAGAGAAACAACTCCAAGATGTGGCTTTGAAGAAGATTTGTGATGAGATTCCGATGGGCAAACAACCGGGATTTACTTTTGAGAATGATGTTTTGAGATTGAGGGGTAGAATTTGTGTGCCTAACGAGAAGGAGTTGAAACGGAACATCCTAGAGGAAGCACACAACACGAAGTATACCGTTCATCCGGGAAGCACCAAGATGTATAGAGACTTGAGACATGTTTATTGGTGGCCGGGAATGAAGAGAGAAATAGCACGTTACGTTTCCCGTTGTACTAGTTGTCAACAAGTAAAGGCCGAACGCCAAGTACCCTTAGGATTATTACAACCGTTACCGATAGCCGAGTGGAAATGGGAGCACATAACAATGGATTTTGTTAGTGGGTTTCCGAGGTCGAAAAGATCAAATACTATTATTTGGGTGATTGTTGACCGTTTGAGGAAGTCGTCACACTTCCTACCGTTTCGAACAACTAGGCCAATGACGTTAGCTAAGTTGTATATTCGCGAAATTGTGAAACTACATGGTATCCCAGTTTCTATTGTTTCGGACAGGGATAGTAGTTTTACATCGAAGTTTTGGAGAGCCTTGCAAGAAGCAATGGGTACCAAATTGCACTTTAGTACAGCTTTTCATCCTCAGACCGATGGTCAATCAGAGAGAGTAATCCAGATTTTGGAAGACATGCTTCGGTTATGTGTACTTGATTTTCAGGGTGATTGGGAAGACCACCTACCGTTAATTGAGTTCGCATATAACAACAGTTTTCAGTCGAGTATTGGAATGGCTCCTTATGAAGCTTTATATGGTCGTGTATGTTGTTCACCGATTAGTTGGACGGAAGTCGGAGAAAGAATGATTGAAGGGCCGAAAATTGTACAAGAGACGACTGATGAGATAAAGGTAATTAGACAACGGTTACTGACAGCCCAGAGTAGGTATAAGAGTTATGCCGACAAGCGCTGTGGATACCGGCATTTGGGCCCACTTTTGTTTTTAAAACAATTTTTCAAATTCAAGTACAAAGAGTCGCCACTTAATTTTTAAAAGGAAAAAAAAATTAAGAAACCATTTCAAAAGGAAACTGATCTTTTGCGAAACCAAAGATAAACTGGGTCCGGGGATTATGGAATGAAAGGGGAAGGAGCCCGGCGGACTAAAACACCCCCTTTCATCCTATCTCAAGATAGGCCTCTACTCAACATCCTTTTTAATCAAGTTATTAATCTAAGCATGCCCTCAATTAATACATATATAGGTATACATAACACAAGCATGTTGGAAATGGTGTAAAATTGCTAACGGTAAAATATCATTCATAAGCCACGTAATTCAAATAGCAAACAACATGATATGCAATAGAGAACTAGAAAACATACCCGGGATCCAGCCGCGAATATTAAACGTGCAATGCATGCAAGAATAGAAATCCTAAGAAAAGGTCTCTATCACATATAAGCACATAAGGCAAGACCTAGTCTAAACTGTCGCACATGGAGTTTGAAAATCAATTCAAAATCAAAGAAATGAATTAAACTAGAGAAGGGACGAGAAACTGTACCTCAAATGCGCTACAAAACAAAGGTTAGTACACATGCCTTAGACAAGATATAATATCAAAGAGTAATTAATCATAGGTCATGTTCAACTAGATTCAACTAAGACAAGAGATAAGTCCTACTTATGAATATTATCATGTATCAATTGAATGCATGAATATGAACAAGAATGAGATATGAATTTATTCACTAATTTGGATCCCTAATCCTCTGGGTTTAATCTAAATTATCATTATTCAAAACATGGTTTGAGTCCTAAGGCATTAAGAGACTATTTGAGTTGGAATAAATAAGATTAGACAAAAATGGTAGCAGTTTTTTTTGAATTACAGAGAGCAGACCAGACGTTCAAAAATAGGAATAAAATACTTTCAACGGTTGGATCTTAATGATTTTTGGATATGTTATGCCTCTGTGAGTCTAGTTTCTAACCCAACTTGAAAATCAAGATTTCAACGGTTAGATCTCCGGGAATATGGAAAATACTAGACCTCACTCAGGATTCTGCAACTCTCTGTCCAGAGATCTTGTATGATTTTCTAAAAATAGTAAAAAAATGAGAAACACTTAGATCTTTTTAGGGTACCTTCCTAACACATTAAAGTACTTATAAAAAATTATTTGAGACCCCAAAAACGTAATTAAGGTTCTGATTTATTAATTTCAAAACGGACTTATTATTCTGAAAGTATTCTAGAACTCTGGACAGATTATGATTAGCTCACAAAAACCATGATCGAACCCTTCTAATCACAAGATCTTGCTAAAACAAAAATCACAGTGGTAAAACAATGTGTTATGAACATTTTCCCGTTGGTTTCATTCGATTCCAACGGTCGGATTTCAAACTAAAAATCCTTGATCAAAAACAGTTTATGAACCCACTGTTTCATTTTGCTAGTTCAAGTTTATTGATTGGCCTCAACTATTAAAACATGAAGTTGGGGCTCAAACCAAACTACTTCTTCTACCATTTGATGGTCATTGAAGACTATGAGGCACACCACACTTATGGATCTTGATGAAGTATTGAAATGAACTTCACAAAATCCTCAAATAAAGAACTCAAACCTATGGACCTAAGTTTGAATTCAACTTATCACTCCTACCATTTGATGGTCATTGGAGTTAGAGACATACATGCTCATAGGTTCTAGATGAAGTATGAAAGACTTCTTAAAACCTAAGAGAAAGATTAGTCCAAGCCATGGGAATAGATTTGAACTAACACATTTTCTCCTACCATTTGATGGTCATTGGAGTCTAAATATAGTTTACATCTACTCAAAACCTCATTGGAATATAGTGAGGATTCCATAAGATTCCTTAATGAAGAGGTTCAAGTCATGGATTAAGACTTGAATCTCACTTATTATATGTAAGTTAAGACTATAATTCATTCTAATCTCCATATAGATCATAAGATCATAGGAAATTAAGAAATCAAACTCAAGAGGATCCAATGAGATATTAAAGATCACATGGATCTCAAAAAGAAAATAGAGACAAAGAGAAATAGAATCAAAGTTTACTTGAAGAAAACCAAGTGAAGATCCCTTCACAAACTAGTTTTATTTTAAACCTAAGGCTCTTATTTAGATCCAAATCAATGAAAGCAAGTAGGAATTCAATCACAATTCTAAGTGGTGTGTGATGAAATGAGGTGGGAAGAGAGGTTTTGAAAATGTGTAAAAGTCCTAGATCTATGAATTGTGATTGAATTACATATAATAAGTATAGGGATAAGGATTTAACCTCTAGATCTTCTCAGGATTTGATTGATTTGGAGAGATCCAAGTCTTACAAGCAATGCTCTTCTTCTTCTTCCTTGAAGCTTCAAGGTTCTTCAATGGAGATTTGAGGAGTTTGGATGAATTGGGTAAGATTTCTATGGGGTTTTGGGGTTTCTCTCTCTATATTTCTCTAAGAACAACCTCTCTCTTCAAAATTCAGCCTCTCTCTTTTAGATTCAAGTCTCTTTCTCAAGATTCAAGTCTCCAACCTCTCAAAATGAGAGAAAATGGGGCTTTTATAGACTTTCATTATCTTGGGGGCTAAGATAAGGGTAGATAGGTCAATTAGGGATGGTGGGAGCATGGTTTGCATGACCTAGGAGTAGTAAACACGTACACAAAAAACGGCATCGTTTGGTGCATTTATTTGATCAAAGATTGAAAAAGAATTTTGACTTAAAAATGCAAATTAGCCCAGGCCGGCACTCGATGAGATGAAACGGCACTCTCTGAGTGCCGCGCGGCACTCGCTGAATGCCGGACGGCACTCAGTGAATGCCGCAGCGGCATTCACTGACTGCCGTTCGGGCACTTTGAGTGCCGCTTCACAGCAATCCAGCACTATTCACAGCAATTCAGCACCTTAATTTCATTTCATGTCATTTAAGTAAATGTCGTTTAATTTATGTATTTACTTAAGACATTAAATGTAATTAAGGAAATACCCCCCATTTGGATTCAATAAAAATATCTAGAAAATCAAAATCCTTAAGGAAAAAAAGTCAACTCTCCCTCCGAAGGCAAAATTTCGATTTTCTGCACGATTCTTCTTAAAAGCCTTTCAATTTCACCATGATTCCTTTCATTTAAAAATTCTAAAAAATCATTTCTAGCATAAGGGAGACCCAATGAACAATTACCGGGACTTTTCATCTTGAAATTCGAAAATTTTACGATTGACTCCCTTTTGACCCGTTGACTTTTCACTGGGTCAACTGTTGACTTTTTCTTTCAGGGTTCATGCTGAATTACTCTCTTTTTGAAAATGATTTTAAGATGCTCCGAGAATATTGCCGTATTCCTATACGTGTTCAAAACTCATGGTCTACAAGGTGACGAGTAGATGAGAATTTTGGTCTTTTGGCTGAAAATGGTGATTTTGAACCGAGATTCTTCTAGGAAGAGAGTCAGATTGCTTGTAAGAGTCTTGATTCCGTCGAGACATATTCATCATTGATCTCTAGAGGTAAATCCCCCTAAGTTTAATAGTTCGGTCAAAATTGGGGTGTCTACAGTTTGCCCCTCTTCGGCAGAGCTTGTGAAGCAACGCGTATCACAAGTGAATGTCGAAGCCTGTGTGAAGACAAGCCTTTGACCGGGCTATTGAACTTAGGTAAAAACAAAACGCGTTGCAAAAACATTCGCGGAGTTAGTCGGTGCTGGTCGTGCTCGATGGTGAGCTGCCTACGTATCCCAACGGGAATCAGACCAGGACGTAGTTCGGGTAAGGGATGACACACAAATGCAAATAATCACACGGATGAATGCTCTTATCTTATCGTGATGCACATGCTCATGCAAATCCAAACGTGATGATCCCGAGTCACGTTACTTTTCCTATTATCAGAAATGCACCCTATACGTTTGAATTATCCTATTATGATACCATCCTGCTCTAGGAACATCGTGAATGACATACACGCATACTTTTTGAGAATCATTTGATCGACTGAGCCGCTTCACGCCTTACGCTCCATAGTCGAATCAGGTAACACACGGAGAGATTGAGCAGCTCTATGCTCAAAATCTCCCAAAGTCATTTGATCGACGTAATGCCGAATTAGGTAGCACGCAGAAAGATTGAGCAGCTCTATGCTCAAAATCTCTAAAAGTCATCTGATCGGCTAAGCCGAATCAGGTAGCACGCAGAAAGATTGAGCAGCTCTATCCTCAAAATCTCCAAAAATCATCTGATCGGCTAAGCCGAATCAGGTAGCACGCAGAAAGATTGAGCAGCTCTATGCTCAAAATCTCTAAAAATCATCTGATCGGCTAAGCCGAATCAGGTAGCACGCAGAAAGATTGAGCAGCTCTATGCTCAAAATCTCCAAAAATCATCTGATCGGCTAAGCCGAATCAGGTAGCACGCAGAAAGATTGAGCAGCTCTATGCTCAAAATCTCTAAAAATCATCTGATCGGCTAAGCCGAATCAGGTAGCACGCAGAGAGATTGAGCAGCTCTATGCTCAAAATCTCCAAAAATCATCTGATCGGCTAAGCAGAATCAGGTAGCACGCAGAAAGATTGAGCAGCTCTATGCTCAAAATCTCTAAAAATCATCCGATCGGCTAAGCAGAATCAGGTAGCACGCAGAAAGATTGAGCAGCTCTATGCTCAAAATCTCCAAAAATCATCCGATCGGCTAAGCCGAATCAGGCAGCACGCAGAGAGATTGAGCAGCTCTATGCTCAAAATCTCCAAAAATCATCCGATCGGCTAAGCCGAACCAGGTAGCACGCAGAGAGATTGAGCAGCTCTATGCTCAAAATCCCCAAAATCATCTGATCGGCTAAGCCGAATCAGGTAGCACGCAGAGAGATTGAGCAGCTCTATGCTCAAAATCCCCAAAATCATCTGATCGGCTAAGCCGAATCAGGTAGCACGCAGAGAGATTGAGCAGCTCTATGCTCAAAATCCCCAAAATCATCCGATCGGCTAAGCCGAATCAGGTAGCACGCAGAGAGATTGAGCAGCTCTATGCTCAAAATCCCCAAAATCATCCGATCGGCTAAGCCGAATCAGGTAGCACGCAGAGAGATTGAGCAGCTCTATGCTCAAAATCCCCAAAATCATCCGATCGGCTAAGCCGAATCAGGTAGCACGCAGAGAGATTGAGCAGCTCTATGCTCAAAATCCCCAAAATCATCCGATCGGCTAAGCCGAATCAGGTAGCACGCAGAGAGATTGAGCAGCTCTATGCTCAAAATCCCCAAAATCATCCGATCGGCTAAGCCGAATCAGGTAGCACGCAGAGAGATTGAGCAGCTCTATGCTCAAAATCCCCAAAATCATCTGATCGGCTAAGCCGAATCAGGTAGCACGCAGAGAGATTGAGCAGCTCTATGCTCAAAATCCCCAAAATCATCCGATCGGCTAAGCCGAATCAGGTAGCACGCAGAGAGATTGAGCAGCTCTATGCTCAAAATCCCCAAAATCATCCGATCGGCTAAGCCGAATCAGGTAGCACGCAGAGAGATTGAGCAGCTCTATGCTCAAAATCCCCAAAATCATCCGATCGGCTAAGCCGAATCAGGTAGCACGCAGAGAGATTGAGCAGCTCTATGCTCAAAATCCCCAAAATCATCTGATCGGCTAAGCCGAATCAGGTAGCACGCAGAGAGATTGAGCAGCTCTATGCTCAAAATCCCCAAAATCATCCGATCGGCTAAGCCGAATCAGGTAGCACGCAGAGAGATTGAGCAGCTCTATGCTCAAAATCCCCAAAATCATCTGATCGGCTAAGCCGAATCAGGTAGCACGCAGAGAGATTGAGCAGCTCTATGCTCAAAATCCCCAAAATCATCTGATCGGCTAAGCCGAATCAGGTAGCACGCAGAGAGATTGAGCAGCTCTATGCTCAAAATCCCCAAAAATCATCTGATCGGCTAAGCCGAATCAGGTAGCACGCAGAAAGATTGAGCAGCTCTATGCTCAAAATCTCCAAAAATCATCCGATCGGCTAAGCCGAATCAGGTAGCACGCAGAAAGATTGAGCAGCTCTATGCTCAAAATCTCCAAAAATCATCTGATCGGCTAAGCCGAATCAGGTAGCACGCAGAAAGATTTGAGCAGCTCTATGCTCAAAAATCTCTTAAAATCATCTGATAAGCGCAGATTTGTTCGTGAAGACCAGAGATGCAAATGTGTCACTTTTCTATGCAAAGTCAAACTCGACTCTTATTTTTCCCTTTTTGGAGTTACTCTCTTTTTCAAGGTTTATTTTCAAATTTTCCTAAATCTGGAAGCACTTGGATTCATATTCGCTTTTAATTTCCGAAATCGAAGATCAATCATATTAAAGTCGGCTGAATTTTCTCCTAACCTGGAGTCGGACTGAATCAATTTTCAAAGTTCCAGAATCAAACAAGACTCTCATATCAAATCAAATTCCAAAGAGTTGAAACCAATTAGGCTCAATTTAAATCTATTTTCAAAGAATCGGAGCCAATCAGGCTCAAGTCAAATCAACTTCAAAGTTCCGGAGCCTATCGGGCTCAAACCAAATCAATTTTCAAAGAATCAGAGCCAATCAGGCTCAATTCGAATCAATTTTCAAAGAATCAGAGCCAATCAGGCTCAATTCGAATCAATTTTCAAAGAATTGGAGCCAATCAGGCTCAAATTAAACCAACTTTCAAGGAGTCAGAGCCAATCAGGCTCAATTCAAATCTATTTTCAAGGAATCAGAGCCAATCAGGCTCAGATCAAATCAATTTTAAAAGAATCGGAGCCAATCAGGCTCATGTCAAATCAACTTTTAAAGAATCAGAGCCAATCAGGCTCAAACCGAATCAATTTTCAAAGAATTGGAGCCAATCAGGCTTAAGTCAAATCAGGTTTCAAAGTTTGGAGCTGATTAGGCTCAAATTAAATATTTCCAACAATTCGGAGTCATTCAAACTCGAAATCAACTCATCTTCTCAAAATTGGAGCCTTTCGGACTCGAGTTAATTCATTCTTCTAAGACCAGGAGTCAATCAGACTCAAATCAGCTTAGATTCAACCAAACTCCCATTTATTCAATTTTCCAAAATCAGGAGTCAATTAGACTCTTAATCAAATCAATTTTCAAAAGCCTAGAGTCAATCAGACTCCAATTTACTCTAATTCTCAAAATCCGGAGTAAATCAAACTCCTAATCAAATCAATTTTCAAAAGTCCGGGGTCAATCAGACTCCAATTTATTCAATTGTCCAAAATTGGAGTCAATTAGACTCCTAATCAAATCAATTTTCAGAAGTCCGGAGTTAATCAGACTCCAATTTATTCAATTTTCCTACAATCAAGAGTCAATCAGACTCAATTCAACTTAGATTCTTAAAATCAACCAAACTCTATTCAATTCATTCTTTTAAAATCAAGAGTCAATCAGACTCAATTCAACTTAGTTTTTTAAAATCAACTAAACTCAATTTAATTCATTCTTTTAAAATTAGGAGTCAATCAAACTCAAATCAACTTAGATTCTTAGAATCAACCAAACTCAAATCTATTCATTCTTCTAAAATCAGGAGTCAATCAGACTCAAATAAAAAATTTGCCCAATCAACAGTCACTTTGACTCAATTTCGAATTCAAATTCTACTTATCAGGAGTCAATCAGACTCATTCAAATAAATTCACCTTCTAAAATCATTTAGTCAATCAGATTCAAATAAATTCAATTTTCTAAAATCAGGAATCAATCATACTTAAAGAATTTCAAATTTCTAAAAACAGGAGTCAATTGGACTCGAAGCAAATTCAATTTCACAAAATCGGGAGTCAATCAGACTTAGTTCTAAAATTGGGAGTCAATTAGACTCAAAGAATTTCAAATTTCTAAAAATAGGAGTCGATTGGATTCGAAACAAATTCAATTCCACAAAACCAGGAGTCAATTAGACTCAATTCAATTCAATTCCCAAAATCGGGAGTCAGTCAGACTCAACTCTATTCGAATTCTAAAATCAGGATTCAGTTGAATTCGAAACAAATTCAATTTCACAAAACCTGGAGTCAATCAGACTCAAAACAAATTCAAATTCAAATTCAAATCCTAAATCATGAGTCAATCAGATTTGATTCAATTTCTTATTTCGCAAAATCGGACAAAACCAGGAGTCAATCGGACTCAAAGAAATTTAAATTCATAAAACTGGGCTTAAAGAATTTCTATTTCACAAAAGAATTTTTACAAAATTGGGAGTCAATCGAACTCAAAGAATTTCTATTTCACAAGATTGGGAGTCAACCAGACTCAAAAGAATTTCTAATTTCCAAAAACATGAGCCATTCAGACTCAAAAGAATTCCCAATTCCATATTATGAGTCAATCATACTCAAAAGAATTTCTAATTTCAAAATCGGAGTCAAACAGACTCAAAATAATTTCAAATCAGTTCATCAGAGTTAGTCAAACTCAGTTTTATTCAAATTCTAAATCAGAAGTTAGTCAGATTCAATTCAATTCAATTCAACTTTCAGAATTGGGAGTCAAATAGGCTCAATTCAATTCAATTTTTTCAAAATCTGGAGTCAATCAGACTCATTTCAGTTCCATATTCTAAAATTGGAATTCAATCAGACTTAAATAGTTTCTATTTCACCAATTCAAAAGTCAATTAGACTCAAAGAATTTCTGTTTCACAAAATTGGAGTCAATCAGACTCAAAATTTCATATTTCACAAAGTCGGTGTCACGCGGACTCAAAATTTCATTTCGTTATTCAAACGAAATCACACGGACTCAACAAATTCATATTTTACACAAACAGAGTCACGCGGACTCGAAAATTCATATTTTACATAAACGGAGTCATGCAGACTCAAAATTTCATATATTCACAAAGACGGAGTCATGCGGACTCGAAATTTCATTTCTTTATTCAAATGAAGTCACCCGGACTCAAAAAAAAAATTCATATTTTACACAAACGGAGTCACGCAGACTCGAAAATTCATATTTTACATAAACGGAGTCATGCAGACTCAAAAATTCATATTTTACATAAACGGAGTCATGCAGACTCAAAAATTCATATTTTACACAAATGGAGTCATGCGGACTCAATATTTATATTTTACACAAATAGAGTCACGTGGACTCGAAAGTTCATGCAGACTCAAAATTTCATATATTCACAAAGACGGAGTCATGCGGACTCAAAAATTTATATTTTACACAAATAGAGTCACGTGGACTCGAAAGTTCATGCAGACTCAAAATTTCATATATTCACAAAGACGGAGTCATGCGGACTCAAAAATTCATACTTTACAACACGAAGTCACGCAGACTTGAAGAATTATGAACTTTTACAAAATCGAAATCATAAAGACTCAAAGAATCAAAGGAGCCAAATAAGGCTCGAATACTTGATTGATTAATGATGATGATGATGATAATGATGATGCTAATGACTTGTGCTGGACTGACGAGGAGCTTTGACACTGAAATGAGCTCGTTTGGATGAGCTTGTCATGAGTGTGGATTTGCCACGGAAGTGGGCTTATGAGGTATGTTTGCCACAAAGTGGGCTTATGATGGTGGTCACCACGAAAGTGGGCTTTTGATGAGAGGGTGCCATATGAATGGGCTTATGATGGGGTCGCCACAAAAGTGGGCTTATAATGGTGGTCACCACGAAAGTGGGTTTTGGATGAGAGGGTGCCGTATGAATGGGCTTATGATGGGGTCGCCACAAAAGTGGGCTTATAATGGTGGTCACCACGAAAATGGGTTTTGGATGAGAGGGTGCCGTATGAATGGGCTCTCGAAGATAATTGCCACGAAAGTGGGCTTTGGAGAAAATGCTTTCCTGCATCTGCGGACCCTTGAAATAAATAAGAAGAAAGAGGGAAGCCACCTATGCCCTTAGTCTTGGACCCTTCATATTTCCACTTTAGCATCGTGTTATGATAGTGTTTAAAAAAAATCCTGCTTGCATTGCTTTTGAGATGCTCATGGAGACTCCTCAACTCTTTATTCATCATCTTAAACCCACACATTTGAGACCTTTATTTGACTCATCAAAGGGGGACAATTTTGACAAAGTGATTACACAAGCGACTGACTCAAACTCTTTATTATTATGAATCGATGTGCTTTCATCATGAACAATGTATCATCTTACCTTTCATTTATTCATCATCTTACAATGTTAGTACTTTTCCGACAAATCTAAACTTTGAAGGTTCTCTTTTTGAGTTAGCTGATTCTTTGCCTATCCAGAGTGTGCTTCAGATTAGTGCTTTAGCTTAGAGAATAAAAGACAATCTATTTCAATCCATTCAAAACAAACTTGATTACTCGAGAACTTTGCTCTGACATAGAGGGATTTTGGCAAACGAAGTTTGCCCCTAGTTTGAGTAGGACTCGGAGGCATTGCTTTTGGGATTAAATGAGGTGTTCAGCAAACGAAGTTTGCCCCTGGTTTGGCGATATATATGTGGCTTCGGGCAAACCTACGCAAGTTTACCCCCTAGTCTGAAGAAAGGAAACCAAAGGCACAAAGGGTGATGCTTATGGTTTAGGGATGGTTATGGACCGAGAACCTTGGAAGGTTCGCCTACTTATCCCTGAACGGGAATCAGGTCCAAAGTAGTTCAGCTAAGGCCTGAAAGAAAGATGCCATGAGATGGCGAGGGTGATGACCGAACCGAGTAGGCTGCCTACGTATCCCCGAGTGGGAATCAGGTCAAAAACGTAGTTCATCGATTCTGGAGGTCTTGAAAGAATAAGGCTTCAAGAATTATGGGCTTTTCGAGCCATGTTTTCATTTGAGTCCAATGAGTGCTTTTTTCTGGGCAGATTTTCTAAAACAGATTCCTTGTGGTAGCTTTTGAATAAAATGATGAGAACATGAACTACGTCTCCCTTTTATTTTTTTTTTTTCTTTTATTCTCTTTTTTTTTTTTTTTTTTGGCGGTTGATTCTTTTCACCTTTTCACTAGCCAGTCAATCTTTACAACTATCATAACACATCGTGTTTGAATCATACTCTACCATACTCATAAAGCAATAGCAGCCCTCCAAATCACTCTTTATTTTTCTTAAAGATACTTTTGCATTGTTATAGGCCCACTTATCCATGAGCCTCTCACAAAATTTTGATACTAATTGATACTTTCAAATCTCTCTTTCCAATTTATTTTCTTTGTTGAGAACAACACAAAGCTTTGGGATAATTCATCTACCAATGATGTACTTTGAAGTGCTCAAGAATTCTCAATCTTATTTATTCTTTGCCTTTTCTTTTCTCTTTCCTTTCTTTTCTCTACCTCACTATCTCTTATTCTCTTCATGATTTTGACTGGCTAGGATTCGGATTTTGAAATCAACACGCATCTTATTCTTGCTCTAACTTTTGCCTAGGCGCCCTTTCGGGTTTTCATCCTAGCGAGCTCCTTCATCTTCATTTTTTTTTCTTTTTCTTTTTTTTTTTTAATTTCTCTTTTTTTTTTCGTGCTCTCACTTTTGCCTAGGCGCCCTTTTGGGTTTTCATCCTAGCGAGCTCTTTCATTTCTTCTTTTTTTCTCTTTTTTTTTTTTGGAAGAAGAAGTTCATTTAAGACATTTGGCTACCATCAAGGATCAAGTTATGACTTTGGACTGGTTGGGCTCATCTCTTAGGCTTGGTATTTAAAAAAAGGAGATGGTGAGCAAGCTTCAAGTTCCAAGTTCATCTTTTCAAGATTAAGCAAGAGCATCTTTAAATTCTTAAAGTAAAGCTAATCAATTCTCTACTCCTCTTTGGATTTGGCACAGAATTTGCTTGATCGCTTGGGATCCTTTTCAATGCAAAGATTTATTAACAAAGTATTTTCCATGATCGTTTGAAAAAGTGACTTTTTTTTTTTTGCTTAATGATCCATACATTCACGACTTAGCACACTGAATCAAGAAAAATGAGATTTTATTCAACTAGTAGGGAAAAAGGATTACATCCCTCGACTCAATAAACTCGACAATGACTTGCAAACAAACTTGATAACAGACTGACCAGAAGACTCGACTGGACTTGACATTTGACTCCAACTTAACACAACTCGACTACAGACTGGACTCGACTTGGTCTCAACTGGAGTGTCACAGACGACTTTCAAATTATTGGGTCCCCAGGAGCATCCATATTTGCTTTAGCAGCCGTATTTCAAAACACTATCACCTTACTAGCAACATATGTGCATAAACATCTCTCTTCCTATTATCTGTTCCTTCCTGACTAATCTCGTGTTTAAATCTCTGTACCAAATAGTGCTTGACTCGGGTGCTATTTCGCTTACAACAACACTTATCTTTAATTAACTTTGACTGATTTTCTCAAGAGAATCTTATACTTCTATTGATTTTTATTAAATTTTTATGCCAAGTGAAATGCTCTTGAATGATTCATATGTCACACGAATGCAATGCATGTGTGTGTGTGCCTATTCTATATGCCAAAAAAAACAAAAAATCTAATCCTAACACATAAACACATAAGCACATAAAATCCTCATCCATGTTGAGTGTGCTAATTTCTCCTTTCATTGTGATCCTTTTTACCCCTTCAAGGTTTTCAAATTTAGAATTTTTGAAATCCATTTAACAAGTATTTCCCCTAGATGATGGGAGCTTTTCAAAATTCCTTAAGAAGCTTTCCTTTGAAAACAACAACATTTCTAAACAAAAGATGGTTGGGTTGAAACTTTTCTTTTGAAATTTATTTGAAAATGATTTCTTTAATTGCAGAGATTTCTTGGATTATATTCCTTAACAAAAAGGTGATTAGGTCCAAATTTTGCTTTGAAAAAGCATTCCTTTAGTTGGTAAAACTTTTCAAACTCTTTCAAGAATTTTGGGTTCCAAGAATTTTAGGTTCTTTCTTCAAATATGGTTGATTTGAAATTTTAATCCAAAAGTGAACTCCAAAAATTTTGAAAGAGTGATTGAATGCCTTGGAATAAAGACACCAAAAATCTATTTGCTTCCAAAAACGTATTTAAAATTCTTTGGGTAGGAGGATCACATGATCGGATTGTTGTCATACTCTTCATGAATTTGGATGCATACAAGGTCAATGATGCTTAGCTTAGCAAGATGTAAGAGATGTAATCACATGATCAAGATCCAGCATGTTCCCAAATGTCGTGGGATATGAGAAGGAATTGCTAAAAGGTGATTAAAGGGTTACACATCTTTTATCAAGCAAGCATCATCATCATCTCAAATAACCCCTTTCGGGCATACAAACTTCCTAGCACATAATCCTAATCAAGAATTGATTTCCTAATTTTGAAAGGTTCTATAGAAGCTACCATGCAAAGGCCGGGTTTTGGTCAAATAAGGGACCCTTGACACACACCCGATAGGATGTTTCATATACCAAAACATGGTACGAGATCAAGGGTGATCACACGGCCCCATGATGACTTGACCGACCGGGTTGCCCCGAGCCTCCAAGGTCATAGTTCCGTGTAATCGACTGGCGAAACATGCAAGTGTAATGCAACGGGCATACAAAAATTAATTAACTCGATTAAAAGGATGCTTTCAAGTCTAATCCTCGAGTGAACCCAAAATCAGAAATTCTGGTCTGCGAAACCAGAGATTCTGGGTTCGATCCCCAGCAGAGTCGCCAGATTGTGGATACCGGCATTTGGGCCCACTTTTGTTTTTAAAACAATTTTTCAAATTCAAGTACAAAGAGTCGCCACTTAATTTTTAAAAGGAAAAAAAAATTAAGAAACCATTTCAAAAGGAAACTGATCTTTTGCGAAACCAAAGATAAACTGGGTCCGGGGATTATGGAATGAAAGGGGAAGGAGCCCGGCGGACTAAAACACCCCCTTTCATCCTATCTCAAGATAGGCCTCTACTCAACATCCTTTTTAATCAAGTTATTAATCTAAGCATGCCCTCAATTAATACATATATAGGTATATATAACACAAGCATGTTGGAAATGGTGTAAAATTGCTAACGGTAAAATATCATTCATAAGCCACGTAATTCAAATAGCAAACAACATGATATGCAATAGAGAACTAGAAAACATACCCGGGATCCAGCCGCGAATATTAAACGTGCAATGCATGCAAGAATAGAAATCCTAAGAAAAGGTCTCTATCACATATAAGCACATAAGGCAAGACCTAGTCTAAACTGTCGCACATGGAGTTTGAAAATCAATTCAAAATCAAAGAAATGAATTAAACTAGAGAAGGGACGAGAAACTGTACCTCAAATGCGCTACAAAACAAAGGTTAGTACACATGCCTTAGACAAGATATAATATCAAAGAGTAATTAATCATAGGTCATGTTCAACTAGATTCAACTAAGACAAGAGATAAGTCCTACTTATGAATATTATCATGTATCAATTGAATGCATGAATATGAACAAGAATGAGATATGAATTTATTCACTAATTTGGATCCCTAATCCTCTGGGTTTAATCTAAATTATCATTATTCAAAACATGGTTTGAGTCCTAAGGCATTAAGAGACTATTTGAGTTGGAATAAATAAGATTAGACAAAAATGGTAGCAGTTTTTTTTGAATTACAGAGAGCAGACCAGACGTTCAAAAATAGGAATAAAATACTTTCAACGGTTGGATCTTAATGATTTTTGGATATATTATGCCTCTGTGAGTCTAGTTTCTAACCCAACTTGAAAATCAAGATTTCAACGGTTAGATCTCCGGGAATATGGAAAATACTAGACCTCACTCAGGATTCTGCAACTCTCTGTCCAGAGATCTTGTATGATTTTCTAAAAATAGTAAAAAAATGAGAAACACTTAGATCTTTTTAGGGTACCTTCCTAACACATTAAAGTACTTATAAAAAATTATTTGAGACCCCAAAAACGTAATTAAGGTTCTGATTTATTAATTTCAAAACGGACTTATTATTCTGAAAGTATTCTAGAACTCTGGACAGATTATGATTAGCTCACAAAAACCATGATCGAACCCTTCTAATCACAAGATCTTGCTAAAACAAAAATCACAGTGGTAAAACAATGTGTTATGAACATTTTCCCGTTGGTTTCATTCGATTCCAACGGTCGGATTTCAAACTAAAAATCCTTGATCAAAAACAGTTTATGAACCCACTGTTTCATTTTGCTAGTTCAAGTTTATTGATTGGCCTCAACTATTAAAACATGAAGTTGGGGCTCAAACCAAACTACTTCTTCTACCATTTGATGGTCATTGAAGACTATGAGGCACACCACACTTATGGATCTTGATGAAGTATTGAAATGAACTTCACAAAATCCTCAAATAAAGAACTCAAACCTATGGACCTAAGTTTGAATTCAACTTATCACTCCTACCATTTGATGGTCATTGGAGTTAGAGACATACATGCTCATAGGTTCTAGATGAAGTATGAAAGACTTCTTAAAACCTAAGAGAAAGATTAGTCCAAGCCATGGGAATAGATTTGAACTAACACATTTTCTCCTACCATTTGATGGTCATTGGAGTCTAAATATAGTTTACATCTACTCAAAACCTCATTGGAATATAGTGAGGATTCCATAAGATTCCTTAATGAAGAGGTTCAAGTCATGGATTAAGACTTGAATCTCACTTATTATATGTAAGTTAAGACTATAATTCATTCTAATCTCCATATAGATCATAAGATCATAGGAAATTAAGAAATCAAACTCAAGAGGATCCAATGAGATATTAAAGATCACATGGATCTCAAAAAGAAAATAGAGACAAAGAGAAATAGAATCAAAGTTTACTTGAAGAAAACCAAGTGAAGATCCCTTCACAAACTAGTTTTATTTTAAACCTAAGGCTCTTATTTAGATCCAAATCAATGAAAGCAAGTAGGAATTCAATCACAATTCTAAGTGGTGTGTGATGAAATGAGGTGGGAAGAGAGGTTTTGAAAATGTGTAAAAGTCCTAGATCTATGAATTGTGATTGAATTACATATAATAAGTATAGGGATAAGGATTTAACCTCTAGATCTTCTCAGGATTTGATTGATTTGGAGAGATCCAAGTCTTACAAGCAATGCTCTTCTTCTTCTTCCTTGAAGCTTCAAGGTTCTTCAATGGAGATTTGAGGAGTTTGGATGAATTGGGTAAGATTTCTATGGGGTTTTGGGGTTTCTCTCTCTATATTTCTCTAAGAACAACCTCTCTCTTCAAAATTCAGCCTCTCTCTTTTAGATTCAAGTCTCTTTCTCAAGATTCAAGTCTCCAACCTCTCAAAATGAGAGAAAATGGGGCTTTTATAGACTTTCATTATCTTGGGGGCTAAGATAAGGGTAGATAGGTCAATTAGGGATGGTGGGAGCATGGTTTGCATGACCTAGGAGTAGTAAACACGTACACAAAAAACGGCATCGTTTGGTGCATTTATTTGATCAAAGATTGAAAAAGAATTTTGACTTAAAAATGCAAATTAGCCCAGGCCGGCACTCGATGAGATGAAACGGCACTCTCTGAGTGCCGCGCGGCACTCGCTGAATGCCGGACGGCACTCAGTGAATGCCGCAGCGGCATTCACTGACTGCCGTTCGGGCACTTTGAGTGCCGCTTCACAGCAATCCAGCACTATTCACAGCAATTCAGCACCTTAATTTCATTTCATGTCATTTAAGTAAATGTCGTTTAATTTATGTATTTACTTAAGACATTAAATGTAATTAAGGAAATACCCCCCATTTGGATTCAATAAAAATATCTAGAAAATCAAAATCCTTAAGGAAAAAAAGTCAACTCTCCCTCCGAAGGCAAAATTTCGATTTTCTGCACGATTCTTCTTAAAAGCCTTTCAATTTCACCATGATTCCTTTCATTTAAAAATTCTAAAAAATCATTTCTAGCATAAGGGAGACCCAATGAACAATTACCGGGACTTTTCATCTTGAAATTCGAAAATTTTACGATTGACTCCCTTTTGACCCGTTGACTTTTCACTGGGTCAACTGTTGACTTTTTCTTTCAGGGTTCATGCTGAATTACTCTCTTTTTGAAAATGATTTTAAGATGCTCCGAGAATATTGCCGTATTCCTATACGTGTTCAAAACTCATGGTCTACAAGGTGACGAGTAGATGAGAATTTTGGTCTTTTGGCTGAAAATGGTGATTTTGAACCGAGATTCTTCTAGGAAGAGAGTCAGATTGCTTGTAAGAGTCTTGATTCCGTCGAGACATATTCATCATTGATCTCTAGAGGTAAATCCCCCTAAGTTTAATAGTTCGGTCAAAATTGGGGTGTCTACAAGCGCAGACGGCCGTTGGAATTCGATGTAGGAGACTTGGTGTATTTGAAGGTTTCGCCTTCAAAGGGAATAACCAGATTTGTAGATACGGGAAACTCAATCCGAGATATGTAGGACCTTTTGAAATCATTGGAAAGGTTGGACTCGTAGCTTATCGTTTGAACTTGTCGAGCGAGTATGCTCAAGTTCATAACGTGCTTCATGTATCGTTGTTACGTAAACAATTAGTGGAAGATAGAGATCAAGTGATGACTCCGACATCGGATGAGATTCAGAGTGATTTGACGTATGTCGCATATCCGGTAGAGATCTTGGATCGGAAGGATCAAGTTTTACGAAATAAAGCAATACCGAAAGTGAAAGTGTTATGGCGTAGCAAAACTACGGAAGAGATGACGTGGGAGATAGAAGATGAGATGCGTACTCAGTATCCGCACCTTTTCGAGACATGAGGTATAAGTTTGGGGACAAACTTCTTTTAAGGGGGAGAGTATTATAACACCCACAATTGTGTTATTGCATTTGCATTACATTGTCATGCATGATAATGTGATGTGGCATGTCTTATGACACATGTTTGGGTGAGTTTTTGACTCACGAGTTGATTTGGGTGTCTGTATTAGAGAACCCTCTGAGACTGTGGTGATTTAGAATTTGTTGTTGTGACATCTCTCTGAGTGTGAGACGGTCACTGTGGAACACTTTAAATGTTTATCTGAAAATAAATGTTTACCTGTGTATTTCAATGTCTGTATTATTTTCTGGCTTAGAATATATTTCTGTTGTTAGATTTAGTATCCTGGTGAGAACGAATGAATACGCTATTAATTTGGTAAGCTAATTAGCAACTTTGGAAACGTCATATAGAAATTCGCGTTTTAGCGACCAAACGAATCTTAGTCGAAAACTTTTATAATTTTGAGGTTTCACTCGTAAAGCTATGAATTAGCTGTATAGAAAGTTTCAGAGACTGATTAGGAGTTTGGAAAACTCGTGGGGAGGTAAACGTAATTCCCAAAAGAGTTGCCTATATATAGATAGAGATGGATCTTTAGATTTTTGTAAATCTTAACCTAAGTTCAAGAAAGGAGGCCATAGGGAGATTTTGGGAGCTTAGAGCTTTGCGACGCCAAACGACGACCTTCCGTCAGTCTGGTTCCTCCCAGATTTCATATTTGAGCTCCTCGAGGTAAGAGCTTCGTTTTGATACCTATTAGGGCCTGTTTGGCTAAGTTTTCCGAAAAGTTATTTTCTAGAATTTTTCATAAAAGTTGATAAATGGAATTCTGATCCATAGGAATTGTACTAGACGGACTTCTGCACGTTCTTTGTGCACGGGTTTTCTTCAGATTGAATTATAGGAGCGTTATTCGGAGGTGAGTGATTCAACTATGTTTTGGAATGATTTCTTGGCATGTATTCATGTTATGTTTGAATAGCATGTATTAATTCATAGAGATATATTGTGTAGTTCATATTGGGCATTTATATTGATAAGTAGGCTCAATAGCACGATGATATGTTTCGATTACCGCGAGCATGGTGATATGTATTTGAGCATGTTAAGTTGCTTATTTGGGTCAGAAGGAGCACGTGGTCACCGTGCCATTTTGTGGAGCCGTTATAGGCATTAAGGTCGCACGATTGTTTGTAGAATCGTGGGTCTTACCCTTTCGCGTGGACTTATTGGCGAGGAGTCGCGGATTGGGAGTATGGACGGGCACGTGAGTCTCCGGCGACTAGTATGAAATGTAGAGATGTGAATGCGGACATGTTTATCATTCATGTGCATATGTTGTTTTATTCACTAAGCATTAGCTTAAACAAATTGAAATATGTGTGGTTATTCAAATAACCATTTCAGGTGTAAATGCTGGCGAGGAATCGCAGAAGTGAGCACGAGGGTTGGGAGTTCGCTTGGGAGGCAACTTGAAATGTTAACCATATAGTTTTGGGATAATAGGATGTTGTAATAAGAATTTTTATGGTTTTTAGTTATGTTTAACTTGGTATGTTAGAATGAATCTAAAACGTTGTAATAGTTAGTAGCATGTTGTAACTTTCCTTCGGTAGTATGTTAATACAGTTGGAATTGTTTTTGGAGTACTTTTGGAAGTGTGTGTTTGATCGCAAATTCGAATTCAAAAGTTTTTAAACTTAGAAAACTCTGCAGAATGTGCTGCTGCCATAAATTAGTCGACTGGTTGAGGAAACAGTCGACTGGAGCCTCTATTTTCAGCAACTCTCTGCATTGTTTCATAGAGGATCAGTCGACTGGGTCCCCGACACAGTCGACTGGATCATGTTTTCAATTCAAAATATTTTGTTCAGGCCAGACTTCAGTCGACCGGACTTCATCAGTCGACTGAAAATTTGAAGCCCCAGTCGACTGGGTGTAGAAAGCAGTCGACTGGATGGTGTTTTTAAACCCAACTTTCTGCTGGACCTGGATCAGTCGACTGGATCCGAGGATCAATCGACTGGACGAATAGTTTTCAAAAATGACTTGTTTATTCCGCTGCGTGTGTTCTTCAAACTATTTTTTGGGAACGTTAATGTTTTGGTTTAGCCTCGGTGGCGTGCCACGGGCTCCGGTTCCGCTATTGTGGGACCGGGCTGTGACACTAACCAAACCCGGACCCGAGCCTTCCCTAACCGGTACCCGATCCTACTCACATCAGAACCCGACCCACTATCCTACGCCTAACCCGACACCAAACGACGTCGTTGTAATACCCTGTATTTTGGTATTTTAATAAGACCCGGTATTTCATTTCTATATTCGTATAAACTTTCTCTTCCTTTTGGTGAATTTTGATACCAATCGATTGACATATTCCCAATCGATTGACACTTTTCTGATACCAATCGATTGATAAGTTATCCCAATCGATTTTCATTCAACCGACTAAAAGTGATGATGTGTCAAACTTTCCAATCGATTGCTATTCATCTCAATCGATTGACATTGTTTCCAATCGATTGACTACAAATATCTGTTGCCAATCGATTTACTGGTGTCTCAATCGATTGACATAAGCTGAGAAATGTTTTCTTCTTTCCTTCAGCTTTAAACGCGTGGCACTCCCTTATGTCTATATATATGTTTCATTTAGTGGCCTTGGGGCTGTTTTTCAGACCTTGGGAGAGAAATATACATACCTCTTGAGTTATACATACATATATCTATATCTATACATATATACACACCCTCACACACACTCACTCCTTCGGCAGCTGGGAGAAGAAGAAGAAAGAAGACAGAAAGAAGAAGAAAGAAGAAAGAAGAAAGGAGGAGACAGAGAGGGAAGACAGAGACAGAGAAGAGGAGAAAGAGAGAGAGAGTTTGAAGTTTTCAAACTTAAACACACCCAAACGCACCCTAGGTGAGTTCTAACTCACTTGGTCCCTTTATATGAAGTTTATATAAGCTATTATGATGTTTAGATGGGTTACATGCATGTAGTGCACGTTTATATATGCTGTTTTTACAATCTGCTGGAGAAGACGTAGTTCCAATCGATTGACATAAATCTCAATCGATTGACATCAGTTGCATCCCAATCGATTGAATAGGATTTCAATCGATTGACATAACTTTTGTTCCAATCGATTGACATGTTTCTCAATCGATTGACATAACTTTTGTTCCAATCGATTGAACTTTTGTTCCAATCGATTGACATGATCAGTACATGGATTCTTTTGCCTGTTTATTATATAAGAGGTTTAGTTGTTCGATTTCTGATTCGGGAATTCCATTATGCGATTATGGGGTAGACAGGAGTAATGTGACACCAAAGATTTATGGATAATGAATAAAAAGTAATATGAAGACGTGGGTTGACGTGTTGTTCCTGATATGAGTTCGATATCCGTTTCTTTTAATCAGAGTAGTCAAGCCACATTGGGAATTGTCATGTGTCGATGTTAGAATGGAACGTAAGTAGGTTTGGTAAGTTCCGGGAATGGTACGTGGATGGATGATTGGTCACGATATGCTCTTAAAAGCGGTGAACCGGACCATGGTTCTTAAAAGCGGTGAGCTGGACCAAGAAGTCTTAAGATAGACTGGATGATCTATGATATGCTCTTAAAAGCGGTGAACAGGACCATTGTTCTTAAAAGCGGTGAGCTGGGATCACTAGTAGATGACGTTGAGTCGTGGCAATAGATTGATATGCCTTGTTCGAAACGTTATATCCCTGAAATGCGGTGAACAGGACCATTGTTCTTAAAAGCTGGGGACAGACTGACGTGGAGTCCATGACATGCGGTGAGCTGTTCATATGCTCTTAAAAGCGATGGACAGAATAAGGGTGTATCCCTAGAGTTAAACGATTGAGTCTGTTCATGATATCAGAGTCTGTTGAGTTCGGTATTTGAGTAACAAGACGATAAGGGTCGGTTTACAAGAATGAATAGAGGAACAAGATAATGTTATTTTTTATAATAAGATGTTAACTCGTGTTTTTATAAGCTTGTGTTTACTTCAGATAACTGGTACCTCGTTAGTTTATGCTCACTCAGCTCTCAGTAAGCTGACGGCCTTTTTATTGCCTGGACATTCCCCGTCCAGAATATCCTGCCCCTTATTCTGCAGGTAAGGACCAGTACACTGATGACTATTATCCAGAGGAGGGCCCCACCGATGATGGTTACGCCAGAAAGGATTATCCTTATGCCAGTTGAAGACTGAAGACGTTATAGTTAGATTTAATTTCAGTTGTTCTGTTAATCTTTTGTTAACGGGTACTTGGGCATTTGTTGTCTTCAGACCTGTTGTGATCCTGTGGACCATACTCTGATAGTTTGTAATAGTTAGCACTTTGTGCTATTTTCAGTTGATTACTGTTGCTTTTCTTTTGGACTAGTACTGCGTGGTGTGGATTATTAGTGACTTTCACCTGTCATTCCTTATGGACCCATAAAGGAAATTTATTTTTCTCTATTTATGCTGCTCCGGGGCGTGACAGGGTTTTTGGTATCAAAGCCTGAGTTTGGTACTCTAGGGGAGTGATACTGTCGTTCACCGATCATTCCACACCATCTGGTCCTAGTGTATTAAGATTCTTTGAGATGAGATATGAGTATAAGATAAGTTCGTCTTCCTGACGATAGATAGTTTCCTTTGCAGGATAGCATGGATCCGGAGTTTCACCTGTTTGTTACCGATGCTTATGGAGGACATATTATCCATGGAGATACCGTGGATCCAGCTGACCCAGAGTTTTATCATGAGCGTGTGTGCCAGATAGCTAGTCGACATTTAGAGGAGGACATGTGGAGAGCGCTTTATGTGACCAGGAGTACTCACCCGACCCAGATGCGCATGGATGCTTACCACTTAGCGAGAGTTGGCAGAGACATTTGCCAGGAGATGTTGCGACTAGTTTTGAGTAAGCCAGAGATGGATGAGATTGAGTTGAGAGCTATTGTAGCCGGTCCGCCAGAGCCCGTAGTTGCACCAGCAGCAGCAGCAGCAGCCCCACCATCACCAGTACCTGTCCCAGAGCCAGAGCCTGAGCCGATTGAGGATGAGGAGGATCTAGAGCCTGAGGATGAGCATCCCGATGAGGACATGGACGGAGATGGAGAGGAGGATCCGATAGATGATGAGGGCCCAGTAGAGGATGAGTATGCAGATGATGATGACCCTGAGGATGACCCCGAGGAGCCAGAGTTTGAGCCAGAGGATCCAGTACCAGACCCAGAGGCTATTGAGGCAGACATAGTAGTAGATGAGGAGGATGACCCCGAGGAGATAGTTGTGCCAGAGGTACCAGTTGTGCTTCAGATACCAGCCGGACCGATTATGCATATGGCAGCCATGGCCGATATGGCAGTAGGATGGATAGCTCAGATGATAGCACAGCCAGCAGATTTTGTTATGGGAGAGGTGGCTATAGCAGGAGCTCTTGACATAGCTGACGGTTTTGCTGCAGTAGCTGTTGATGTCGCTAACCAGGCGATAGTAGACGTGATGGAAGACGATGATGCAGAGATGATAGAGGATTGGGATATAGGGGTAGTAGTTGGAGATCTTGTCGCACCAGTTGAGGATGATCCACTCGAGGAGATGGATATTGACCCAGAGGACGAGGCACCACCATCAGGATCAGATGCTGACGACTTTTGAGTCAGGACCTGCAGGGCTTAATTTTGTTAGTTTATATTAGGACATGTTGTCCACTAGATTTTTGGGAGCTTGAGAGATAGCTATTTGACCATAGCTTTGTATAGTATTAGCTGACTTTAGTTGTTGTAACTCTTGTCCCATATGGTACACAGTTTGATTAGTGTGTACTATACGGTACATCTTTTGATATATATATATACGAGCAGTACTTTTGGTTATTATTTGATTATTGCGTTGTGCTGTGTTGTTTAGTAGAATTGTTAGTCTAGCTGTTTCTTATTCTATCTTGAGTCCGTTTCTACGTGAAGACTTTCAGCTGATCCATATGTCGTTTGTAGGCGATACTCGTTATCATCATGGTAGGACCCTTGAGAAATCACCAAGCACGTAATGGAGCACCTATACCGGAAGGGATGGATCCGACGGGAATTTTCGAAGCATTTATGCAGAGAATGGAGCATGTGGGGGATACTTATAATCACTCCACCCACCAGAGACCTTTTGCACCCCCGCCACCAAGACAGACTGGAGATAAGCTGTTAGCAAATTTTCGTGGGCTACGTCCCGAAAAGTTTGATGGACTAACAGAACCATGGAAGGCAGAGCAATGGATAAGAGAGATGGAGTTAATATTTGGAGCATTGGAATGCAACGAACAAGAGAAACGTCGCCTTGCTACGTTTCAGCTCACCTATGCCGCCGCAGATTGGTGGGAAGCTGAGCAAGCCACTGTTGGGATCGATGCCGCTAGAGCTATGTCGTGGGAGACATTCAAAGGCAGATTTTTGGAGAAGTATTTTCCAGAAGATGAGAGAGATCAACAGGAAAGGAACTTTCTCAATTTGATCCAAGGAGGATGGAATGTACGAGAATACACAACACAGTTCGAGCGTTTATCCAGATTTGCTCAGCACATGATAGACACGCCGCAAAAGAAGGTTAAGAGATTTCACCAAGGACTGAACCCCCACCTTAGACATATGATGGTTGGTCATCTGAACCAGTCGTATGAGGAAATTGTTAGATTTGCTACAGGGTTAGAAAAGGATGCTAATCCAGTACAGCAACCCCAGACAAATCGACCTCAGTCGTCACGAGGGTTTCAACAGAGGAATTTCCATAATCGACCACCGAGAAATACCCAAGGATGGAGACCTCAGGAAAATTTTCAAGGAAACAAGAGAATCTGGGAAGGAACCAGGAAACCACAGCAGAGTTATAATCGACCTCAACAATATCGCCAGCAGGGGTCACAGCCACAAGCATTACTAACAGCCCCACCCAGCAATAGTGGAGGATGTTTTAACTGTGGAAAGCCAGGACATATTGCAAGGAACTGCACAGCCCATAGATCTAATCGCAGGCCAGATATCGTCTGTCGCAACTGCAACAAACCAGGGCACGTGAGCAAGGATTGTCGTGCGCCACGAGGAGGATACTACGGGGCACCAGTGCAAGGAATTCAAGGACCTCCTGATCAGACGAGGATGAACGCTATTATTCCGGAAGGAGCAGGCTTTAATGCTGATGAGCAGCAACATTTGGAAGGTACACTTGTACTCTTTCATAGTCCAGTTAAAGCTTTATTTGATACTGGAGCCGCACGTTCTTTTATTGCTGTTAAGATTGTGCGTCAGTTGGGTTTAGAACCCCAGACACTTGAGTCAACACTGAATGCTGTGTCACCATTAGGAGTGACAGTTAAGTTGAGTAAAGTGTGTAAAGATTGCCCTTTGACTTTGGGAGATAGGAATCTGCCAGCAGACTTAGTCGTTCTGTCGATGTCAGAATTTGATGTTATCCTAGGGATGGATTGGTTAACTAAGTACAGTGCCAATTTGGATTGCCCTACTAGGACGATTGTATTTCCAATACAAGGAAAGCCGACGATCAGATTTCATTGTCAACCGACAAGCGACCTGTTTCTTACGAGTAGTTTGGCTACGATTGGGAGTACAAGTACGGAGCTTACGATGGATCAAATTCCTATTGCACGAGACTTTCAGGATGTATTTCAGGATATTAAAGGACTTCCACCGAAAAGAGAAATAGACTTCTGTATGGAATTAGTACCTGGTACATTGCCTATTTCTAAGACTCCATATAGGATGGCACCAACCGAGATGTTGGAATTGAAGAAGCAAGTTCAAGAACTCGAAGATTTAGGATTTGTTCGACCGAGTACGTCGCCTTGGGGAGCACCAGTTCTGTTTGTAAAGAAGAAGGACGGAACACTTCGACTCTGTATAGACTACAGGGAGTTGAACAAGGTTACGATTAAGAATAGATATCCGTTACCTCGAATAGATGATCTATTCGACCAGTTACAAGGATCTAGGATCTTTTCCAAAATCGATCTGCGTTCTGGATATCACCAGCTGTTAGTTCGATCAGAGGATGTATCGAAGACTGCATTCAGGACAAGATACGGGCATTACGAGTTTTTAGTTATGCCTTTTGGATTGACGAATGCGCCAGCAGTATTTATGGACTTGATGAATAGAGTATTCAGACTATATCTGGATAAGTTCATTATTGTGTTCATTGATGATATACTGATCTACTCAAAGACAGAAGAGGATCACAAGGAGCATTTACAGGTTGCCTTGCAAACACTTCGAGATAGTAAGTTGTATGCAAAGTTCAGCAAGTGTGAGTTTTGGCTACAGGAAGTCAAATTCTTGGGACACGTTATATCCCAGGAAGGTATTTCGGTAGACTCATCTAAGATTGATGCAGTCTTAAGCTGGAACAGACCGACGAATGCAACCGAAGTCAGAAGTTTCCTTGGTTTAGCAGGATATTACAGAAGATTTGTAGAAGGATTTTCCAAGATAGCAGGACCATTGACGAATTTAACAAGGAAGGAGACGAAGTATGAATGGACAGACAAGCATGAGGGTGCATTTCAGGAGTTAAAAGAAAGATTGACTTCTGCACCAGTACTCGCATTACCTAAGAGTGGAGAAAAGTACGTGATCTACAGTGATGCATCGTACCAAGGACTTGGATGTGTGCTTATGCAAGATGGAAATGTTATCGCATATGGATCAAGACAATTGAAGGTACATGAGAAGAATTATCCGACGCATGATCTGGAATTAGCAGCAATAGTGTTTGCATTGAAAATTTGGAGACACTATCTCTATGGAGAAAAGTTTGACTTATTTTCCGATCATAAGAGTCTGAAGTATTTGTTCTCTCAAAAGGAGTTGAATATGCGACAGCGGAGATGGATGGAGTTACTCAAAGACTATGACTTTTCTTTGCAATACCATCCCGGCAAAGCAAACGTAGTAGCAGATGCTTTGAGCCGTAAACCTCGATTAGTGATCGCTGCATTACTAATTAGAGAATGGAGAGCATTGGAAGAAATTGCTGAATTTGATCTTCAGCCAGTGGAGCCAATGAAAGGACAACATTTTGGATGTCTGATGGTACAACCGACTTTAATCAGTCGTATCATAGAGGCTCAACAGACAACAGAAGATTTGAAGTTATGGTTCGCCAAGATGTCAGCCAAGGAACCAGAAGTCTGGAGTATTAGTACCGACGGAGCCTTACGATGTAAAGGTAGACTCTGTGTACCTAATGAAGGAAATCTCCGGAAGGAAATATTGGATGAAGCACATAAGTCACGAATGACTATTCATCCCGGAAGTACGAAGATGTACAAAGACTTGAAGAGAAATTTTTGGTGGGAAGGAATGAAGAGAGATGTGGCAGAGTATGTAGCTCAGTGTCTTACTTGTAAACAAGTAAAGGCAGAACATCAGAAACCACCTGGATTGTTACAGCCGTTACCTATTCCTCAATGGAAATGGGAACACATAACCATGGATTTTGTGGTAGGATTGCCGAAGTCACAGCAGAATCACGATGCTATATGGGTAATCGTGGATCGACTTACTAAGACGGCACATTTTATTGCCTATAGCATGACATACTCAGTAGAACGTTTGAGCCGAATATATCTACAACACGTTGTACGATTACATGGAGTGCCTGTATCTATTGTGTCAGACAGAGATTCGCGCTTTACTGCAGAATTTTGGAAGAGTCTCCAGACAGCAATGGGAACGACATTGAACTTGAGTTCAGCTTTTCATCCACAGACAGATGGACAAATGGAACGAGTTAATCAAGTGATGGAAGATATGTTACGAGCTTGTGTCATTGATTTTGAGAGTACTTGGGAGATACACTTACCTTTGATTGAGTTCGCCTATAATAATAGTTATCATTCGAGTATAGATATGGCGCCATTCGAAGCTTTGTACGGAAGACCTTGCCGATCGCCGCTATGTTGGACCGAAGTCGGAGATAGTCAACTTCTTGGGCCAGAGATGGTACGAGAAACCAGTGAGAAGATTCAAGTTGTACGTGAGAAGATGAAGACAGCCCAGACCAGATACAAGAGTTATGCTGACAAGCGACGCAAAGACTTGGAGTTTGTCGTTGGAGATCACGTATTACTCAAGGTTTCACCTGTTCGAGGAATCGTCAGATTTGGTCAGAAAAGGGGCAAGTTATCGCCACGTTTCATCGGACCATTCGAGATTCTGGAGCGTGTTGGAAAAGTTGCTTATCGCCTTGCGTTGCCACCAAAGATGTCAGGAGTGCACAACGTTTTTCACATCAGTATGCTGAGGAAGTGTGTTCACAACCCAGCGCACGAGATCAACTTTGAGGATATCGAAGTCAACAGCGACGTTACGTTCAATGAAGGACCTGTTCGTATTCTAGATCGAGGAATCAAGAAACTCAGGAACAAAGAGATTCCGTTAGTCAAGATTCAGTGGAAGCATCATGATGAAGGAGAAGCTTCGTGGGAACTAGAGTCAGAGATGCGCGAGAAGTTTTCATTTTTGTTTTAGACCTTGTTGCTTTTGATTTCGAGGACGAAATCTTTTGTTGAGTGGTGGATGATGTAATACCCTGTATTTTGGTATTTTAATAAGACCCGGTATTTCATTTCTATATTCGTATAAACTTTCTCTTCCTTTTGGTGAATTTTGATACCAATCGATTGACATATTCCCAATCGATTGACACTTTTCTGATACCAATCGATTGATAAGTTATCCCAATCGATTTTCATTCAACCGACTAAAAGTGATGACGTGTCAAACTTTCCAATCGATTGCTATTCATCTCAATCGATTGACATTGTTTCCAATCGATTGACTACAAATATCTGTTGCCAATCGATTTACTGGTGTCTCAATCGATTGACATAAGCTGAGAAATGTTTTCTTCTTTCCTTCAGCTTTAAACGCGTGGCACTCCCTTATGTCTATATATATGTTTCATTTAGTGGCCTTGGGGCTGTTTTTCAGACCTTGGGAGAGAAATATACATACCTCTTGAGTTATACATACATATATCTATATCTATACATATATACACACCCTCACACACACTCACTCCTTCGGCAGCTGGGAGAAGAAGAAGAAAGAAGACAGAAAGAAGAAGAAAGAAGAAAGGAGGAGACAGAGAGGGAAGACAGAGACAGAGAAGAGGAGAAAGAGAGAGAGAGTTTGAAGTTTTCAAACTTAAACACACCCAAACGCACCCTAGGTGAGTTCTAACTCACTTGGTCCCTTTATATGAAGTTTATATAAGCTATTATGATGTTTAGATGGGTTACATGCATGTAGTGCATGTTTATATATGCTGTTTTTACAATCTGCTGGAGAAGACGTAGTTCCAATCGATTGACATAAATCTCAATCGATTGACATCAGTTGCATCCCAATCGATTGAATAGGATTTCAATCGATTGACATAACTTTTGTTCCAATCGATTGACATGTTTCTCAATCGATTGACATAACTTTTGTTCCAATCGATTGAACTTTTGTTCCAATCGATTGACATGATCAGTACATGGATTCTTTTGCCTGTTTATTATATAAGAGGTTTAGTTGTTCGATTTCTGATTCGGGAATTCCATTATGCGATTATGGGGTAGACAGGAGTAATGTGACACCAAAGATTTATGGATAATGAATAAAAAGTAATATGAAGACGTGGGTTGACGTGTTGTTCCTGATATGAGTTCGATATCCGTTTCTTTTAATCAGAGTAGTCAAGCCACATTGGGAATTGTCATGTGTCGATGTTAGAATGGAACGTAAGTAGGTTTGGTAAGTTCCGGGAATGGTACGTGGATGGATGATTGGTCACGATATGCTCTTAAAAGCGGTGAACCGGACCATGGTTCTTAAAAGCGGTGAGCTGGACCAAGAAGTCTTAAGATAGACTGGATGATCTATGATATGCTCTTAAAAGCGGTGAACAGGACCATTGTTCTTAAAAGCGGTGAGCTGGGATCACTAGTAGATGACGTTGAGTCGTGGCAATAGATTGATATGCCTTGTTCGAAACGTTATATCCCTGAAATGCGGTGAACAGGACCATTGTTCTTAAAAGCTGGGGACAGACTGACGTGGAGTCCATGACATGCGGTGAGCTGTTCATATGCTCTTAAAAGCGATGGACAGAATAAGGGTGTATCCCTAGAGTTAAACGATTGAGTCTGTTCATGATATCAGAGTCTGTTGAGTTCGGTATTTGAGTAACAAGACGATAAGGGTCGGTTTACAAGAATGAATAGAGGAACAAGATAATGTTATTTTTTATAATAAGATGTTAACTCGTGTTTTTATAAGCTTGTGTTTACTTCAGATAACTGGTACCTCGTTAGTTTATGCTCACTCAGCTCTCAGTAAGCTGACGGCCTTTTTATTGCCTGGACATTCCCCGTCCAGAATATCCTGCCCCTTATTCTGCAGGTAAGGACCAGTACACTGATGACTATTATCCAGAGGAGGGCCCCACCGATGATGGTTACGCCAGGAAGGATTATCCTTATGCCAGTTGAAGACTGAAGACGTTATAGTTAGATTTAATTTCAGTTGTTCTGTTAATCTTTTGTTAACGGGTACTTGGGCATTTGTTGTCTTCAGACCTGTTGTGATCCTGTGGACCATACTCTGATAGTTTGTAATAGTTAGCACTTTGTGCTATTTTCAGTTGATTACTGTTGCTTTTCTTTTGGACTAGTACTGCGTGGTGTGGATTATTAGTGACTTTCACCTGTCATTCCTTATGGACCCATAAAGGAAATTTATTTTTCTCTATTTATGCTGCTCCGGGGCGTGACAGGGTTCCAATTAAAAGGACCCACGGGTCTTATTCGACCCGTCCCGAACCGACAACCCTAACCGCTAACACACACAGCCTGACCCGCACCGACTACCCAATCCCCGACCCGAACTAATCTGGTATGCTCCGAAACCAAACGACGTTGTTTGGTTAAGTAGCTTTCGGGTTATTTTAAGTGAACCCGACCCGATTTCTTTAAATGATATAACCCAAAATCAAAACGGGTATGTACCATTGGTTAAACTTGAAGTACAAGCATATAAAGCGCCTAGGGTTCCGGCCTTCTTCTCCGGCGAGACAAGGCCGCCGGAAAGTCGGGGCTCGCCGAAAAATCTTCTCTCCCTTAAATCTCTCTCATTTCTCACTCTAAATGCATGAGACCAACGCCATTAGCTTTGTCTCAAGGCCCTCTACAAACATACTAGGAGCTTAAGACTGGGTTTATTCATTTTGGGGTCCTACCAAGGGATTATTCTTTCGGTTAAAGTTAAGAATAATGGCTTGCATGGTCTATCAAATGAATCTCATTTCAAGATCTGCTCACAGGGGATCTATCTGGGGTCAAGGGAGTCACAATGGTATGGATTTTTAGGAGCTTTGGTTGTGATTTGTAAATCAAGCTCAATCTTGAGCTCTAATGACTGGCCGGAGCTCACATAGAGCCTTAGGCTCTGTTTGGCTGCTTGCATGTAGGTCCTAGGCCATCTAGATGACATGCAAAAGTGTAGAAATGAAATAAGGGGTATGGGTTTACCTCAGATGGCCTCTGGTCCTCTTTAAACCTCTCCAGTCTCACTCTCTCTCTCTCTCCTCTGTGCCCTTCTTCCTCTTCCTTGCTACGTGGGTATGTGTTGGTGAGGATGAGACAGTGGGGGATAATGCAGGGAGGGGGTTTAGTGTACAATGTAGGGGTATGTTTGTATAACAAGGCCAAAAATGTGTGTGTGAGGTTTGGTTTCTTCCTAAGCTCTCTCTCTCTCTCTCTCACTCTCTCACTCTCTCACTCACACTCTCTCTAATATGTATAAACAGATTTGTGGGGGTGGAATTGAGAGTACAAGGAGGGGGTATGGTGCCTTTTTATAGAGGGGAGGGTGAGGGAGATTGTGTATTTATAGGGGGTGATGTGGGTAGGGGCATAAGTGTCCAAACACTTGTGTGCACAAATAAGTACATCCATGTGTAGGTTTGTGTGTGTGTGCCCAAGGGTAGATGAAGGTGGGGTCCACATAACCTATCAAGAAATGGTGTGGGTCCCCTTTCTCGGGTTGTGCATAAGGATGTGTTCCTGAGTCCCAAAGTACGTGCATGGCTGCTGTAAAAGTGAACACCGGATTATATATACAGAGTTAGGTATAAGCCTAAGTGTGAGTTCGTCTAACAGTTCTAAATAACTCTTAAGACATCGAGGTTATGTTTATTCTAATAAATACTAAGTTATTAACGTCGTCGTCACGACGTTAACTACAGGACCTTCTAAAGATTCTTAATTAGGGTTTTCCTAATGGACCTTCTGTAACCGTTTTCATGGTGACGTCACTATTTCTAATATTACGTGGAACTTTCGAGGAAAGTCAGGGTGCTACAGTAACACATTGAAAAAAGAAATTAAAGTAAAAGAGTAGATTTAACAAACTTCTGTTGCATGGTGGTGTCGGTCTTGCTCCTGCCGCACCCCAACTGATGTGGTGATGTTGAACGCCGAGGAGTAGACGTAATTGGCCGCTACATTTTGTCTCTCAAACTCTCTGTTTTGAGCATTTGGACGTAAGCGAGCATTTTCGCTCATTCAAAAATAGTTATCCAATGTTTATATATGTTTTTATTGGGTGATATATATCCCATTTTTAGTAATTATGTGGATAATATACGGACAAATTAAAAATAGAACTAGACATTTATTACTCAATAAAAAACTAAATGAACAATAAATGATCAAAAGTGGGTCAAAAAAAATACTTCATCCGTTCCATTTTATGTGTCCATCTTGGGGAATTCCACTATTTAAGGGGACAAAAAGAATTTACACCTACTTTCCACAATTGCCCATAATCATTGCACTTTCTTTTCTTGTTTTGTTTTGGTGTTGATTGCAAGAAAGATTAGTTTGGAAAACTATGTAAAATTTGCATACTAATTTTGGAAAGTGGACAACAATTTTAGGATATCCCCAAAAAAAATTTAAACACATAAAATAAGACGGAGGGAGTACTCAATTAGATGGAAATGCATAGTAGACAATTCGAAATGAATAGGTATTAATGGAGGGGAGTGGCAGATTGGCAGTTCTAACTAAAATGCTACGTGGAGCCTATATAGTTAGAGCATATTCTTTTGTTGCAATGACATATTTTTTACACGTGGTGAAGTGAAGGACCTATGCAGTTTACTACCTCTGCAGTGAAACCAAATACGTGTTGCACACGTGTCATTTTTGTGTTGAATGTACTATTGGTTTGTTTGGTTCTGTGTGAAAGGACATGTTAGTATTCATGTTATTTAATTTTGGGAAGAAAAGTTGTATTGTTTTAACTTAAATGTAGGTTTTTTAATTTTTTTTAAATTTTTTTTATTTATGAAGTTAACTTAAATGTAGTTAGAAAATATAATAAGGTAGCCCGTACCCGTACCCTTATATCTCCCTTTTAGATATTACTAGTATAGATAGCTTTAATTAATTTTAGCGTATTTTTTAAATATTAAGTTTAACAAAATAAGTTTTTGCGTAGAAGGTTCTTCAGATATAAATGTGGACAAAAAATCTTGTGGAGTTTCACAAAGCCGTTGAGATTTTTTTTGCTCGGGTTTATATTGAGGGATTTTTCATTAAAATTAAGTTTTTATTATGTCATTTAACCAATAATTTTTTCTAATGGAGGACTTAACACTAATTAGACTTAGTTTGGCCCCCACGGGGTGCTTCTCCTTTTTTAAAGCACAATTTTATGTTAATTCATTTGGTAACTAGTTTATGAGCTTTGCAAAAATTAAACTTAAGACTTTTTTGGAGGGAGCTTTTAAAATCTCTAGAATGGAGCTTTTAAAAGCTCAAGGTTGCTTTTTGGTTTCATGATGTCTTTTTAAAGAGTAGTGTGTCATTTGTATAAAATTATCAAAGAACTTAGTAATAAATTTCATAAGCTCCTTTTAAAAAGCCAAATGGGGGCCAAACTAAGCCTTAATCCATAAATAGTGCATTTTTGTTCACCCCAATTTTACTTACTCTTGTTTACCCATCAATACCAAGCTGACATGTATCCTATTCTATTTTCATTTTATCCCTATTTTAGCAACACATGTATCCTATTCTATTTTCATTTTATCCCTATTTTAGCAACACAGTTACATATTGAGATATGAATGTGTAAACATATTGGTGGTGGTTGGGTAAAGGGTGAGCAAAAATACACTCTAACCCATATGCGTGCTACATAAACACACTTGTACACGTAAATCATTTACATTAATCTCTTTCTTTTCTTATTTTTTTTAGTTTCGTGCGACGGTGCGAGCACATAATTGCCGGGACTCAGGACAGGGGCAGGGTTTGAACCCTAATAATGAGCATGAAATAGAGCATCTTTTTATCAATTGGGTTAAGTCGTTGCTCGACAAATCATATTTCAATACAGTAGAAAAAGTATAAAAGAAAAAAGTATTTTTTCTTTTTTTCTTTTATTTTAAATATATTTTGCATGACGTACCCAATGAAGAATGATCACATTAATTATAATAATATGATCATGTGATGATAATTATCCGTGTGATGGTGTTATGGTGTACTTAATTGTAGTAAGATTATTATCCCTTGGACCGTTACACTATTTAATTAAATGCTAATTTAATTTAGAGTGTCGGTGACCATACCAATCCATTCTAGAGCTAGATTGGCACATTCTAAATTTCTAATTAATACTGATATTATCCCTTACATGCATTGACTAAATCAACACACAGTACCATATGATTAAACAAATTGGCTAACATGATCAACCCATCACATGTTTTCTTTTTACCGTTATTTTAGGAGTTGTCATGTTAAGTTTTGAGTTTGACATTCCATGAACATTCAACTGTCATTTTAATGTCTTTTTTATTTTTTATTTTTATTTTCCCCCTTTGGTATTTAGAATTAGTTTATTTTATTTTTATTTTTACAAAATTGCTGAGATTCGACATTGCCTGGCAAAAATCTTATGATGGACTTTCAGTGTACCAAATTTGTGGGTTCAAGCTCGATTTGATAAAAAATAATTGCAGATATGATCAAACTTAGATCGTTGATCTCTTTAGCCAATTCAGAATGAGCCTTTAATAGAGTTCATTGCACATACGGTCAGGGGCTTATGGAATTAAATTAGAATGAAATGCAATAAACCGACAAACTTCAAAACTAGTACTTACTGTCAACTTGTTTATTTCACGAGTTGGTTCAAAATGAGAACTCTTGGCGTACATAAGAATCTCACATAAACAAGATACATAAATTTTATATGTCTATCTCTCTCCTCTGTGGACTCCACAGTAGGCCTGTAAATGGATCGGATTCGGATCGGATTTGTGATATCCGAATCCGATCCGATAAGAAATCCGTTAACTAAATCCGAATCCGAATCCGATAGAAAATCCGTTAACCAAAATCCGAATCCGAATTTGTTAGGATTCGGATATCCGACGGATATCCGTTTACATTTAAAAAAAAAAAAAAAAAAAACCCTTAAGCAAATCAAGTTTTTTTAAAATTTTTAATTTTTAATTTTTTATTAATTGGATATCCGTTAAGCACCAAAGTATTTTTAATCGTATATCCGTTAAGCACCAAATTTATTTTTTTTTTCCTAATCGGATATCCGTTAAACACCAAAAGAATTTTATAGTGTAGGGTTATTATGTAATTTTTCACAAAACAAGGGGAGTTAAACTGTAAATTAAATTCTATTATCGGATATTTTTTGGCGGATTCGGATCGGATTTACCAAATCCGAATCCGATCCGTTTGCTAACAAAATAATTGGATTCGGATCCGGATCCGGATCCGGATTCGGATTCGGATTTTATTATCGGATTTTTCTTGTCGGATTCGGATCGGATCGGATCCAAATCCGATCCGTTTACAGGCCTACTCCACAGTATTAGTGGATCCCACCAGGAGAGAGATAGACACATTGTGATTTATGTATCTTGTTTTTGTGAGATTCTTATATGCCTCAAGAATTATCATATTCAAAAACTAACTAGCTATGTTTGAGTAGCTTATACTATCTTGATTTAAAATCAGTTCTTTGAGTTCTCTCATATTTCCTTTCTTTATTTTTCTCTCTAATCTATACTTTGCTGTCACTCATGCAAATAATTATATGGTGATCAAGAAAAAGGAAGTGTCCTTTTAAAATAGTACAACTATGACAATTTAATCAAGCTTTTGTATTTATTAACCTCAATTGCTTCAACTCAGTTTTCATTTTATTTTTTCTTGTGCAACTATATATGTTCAATTTAGAAACATGAAATTGATGTGAATACATTAAATGAGACAAAAACTATTTACCAAATTTAAAAACTTTTCTTCTAGTATTTAATTAAGGGTTTTATTAACATGTGTCCTTAAAGTAAAAATAAACAAAGGATAAAGTGTGATTTCAAAATTCGGTGCGAGATTCAGTGTTTGTCTCCCTTATTATTTCTATTTTTAAAACTTTAACATCTGCGCTAAAGACATATATTAACAAAGTTCATTAATTAAATGCTAATTTTAGAGTAGTAAATGTAAATTATGGTCACCGACACTCACACAAGTACTGAAGCTTACCTACTAATAGTACTTCACTTTGACGACTTGAAACTCACTTTTTCTCATACATCAATTAATGTACGCGACGAGGCATTTGCATTTTTTGTTTGCAGTGCAGGAGTGAAAGACTTCTGATGTGCAGAGTGAGTGGCTTGCAGAGAGAGAGAGAGAGAGAGAGAGATTGTGATGGGGTTCCACATGTGTCATTCATCAAGGAGAGAGAGAGAGAGAGATTGTGATGGGGTTCCACATGTGTCACTCATCAAGGCTTACAGATCATTACTGAGAATCATGACATGACATTTTCAATACTCTTACAGTAAAGAGTGTATTTTGCGTTGATGTTTTCATATTTGGCAACACAAAATAGCCGCATTCAATTCATTGCAACCCCAGAAACGAAACATTTAGGGTTAAGAGTAATATTTCTGACACAATCTTCATACAATTTTTATACAACCTTTTTAAAAGATGTGTCTATCTCTCTCAGGTGATATTACTGGACCCCACAGTGACACAGGAAAGAGATAGACACATCTTTTGGGGAGGTTGTATGAAGGTTGTGTCCCAAGTATTACCCTTAGGGTTAATTATATTTTACCTACTCTGTGGTTAGTTTTAGTTTTACTTTATTTCTTGTGTTTTAAAAGTGGATATTTAACTCTTTTGTGATTTTAAATAAAAAGTGAAATTGCTAAGATTTATCTTAAAATAGCCTTACATGAGAATTAAGTGTTAATTAAAATTAGTTCACATAAGAAAATTTAAGTGTCAAATTTAACCCAACGTAGACAGTTAACCTCAAAATTAGCATCGCAAAGAAGTTAAGTGTTAAAAATTATACCCACATAGATGGGTTAAAAATGGTAGTGTTATCCCCATATAGGGAATTAATCCCAAAATTAACCTCACAAAGGAGGTTAAGTGTTAAAATTTTTGGCCAATTTTTAAACTTTCATTAATTTTTGAGGAAAATCTTAACGGTTTCACTTTAGTACGAAATCACAGAAGGTTAAGTGTCTACTTTTGAACTATAAGGTGGTAAAATACAACTGAGTATAACCATAAGGGGATAAAATGTAATTAGATCAAACATTTATGACGAATCAAAATGTTTGGTCACAGGCGCCCTTGGGTTTGTGTCTAAGGGACTAAGGCTTTGTAGTGTGTATGAGCCGAGCTGCTCAATAAGTTTTCGCGAACATGTTCGATAAATGTTTGGCTTGTCTTGTTTAAGTCTTAAATCTTAGGTCCGTAATAAATAAGTCAAGCTCAAATACACATGTTCGATATGTCTTATATGAGCCGAGCCGCTCAACAAGTTCTAGCAAACATGTTCGATAGAGTCTTGATAAAGATTTCGGGTAGGTTTTATAAAACAAGTCAAGTTGAAATACACATGAGTTTGGCTCGCCGAAAAGCTCGTAAATAGCTAGGCTTGATAAATGACTTGTATACTAACTTGTATATATACATTTATTATAAAGCTATATAGTTTTAGAGAATATATGAGCTTGACTTGTTAGTACAAGTCAAGATCAAGTCTAGATAAAAGTTTATTAAATCGATTATAGTTTACATGAGTTAAGATCAAGCTAGAATTCAGCCTCGTTTAATAAACAAGTGAAGCTCAAACATATATGGGCTCGACTCGTTTAATAAACAAACTCAAACTGAATTTTAAGCTATTTTAATAAATAAGCCAAGTTCAAACATACATGAACTCGGCTCATATACACCCGTATGTGTCCAAATATTTTGTTGTTGTTTATAAGGGTCAAATCATAAAAATGCCCCTTAGGTCTCAGGCATTGCACATGAACTTGGTGGTATACGCCAACTTTTATAGTTTAGACATAAAAGTTGCACAATAATCCACTTAGGAGTCTTTAAGTAAGTCTTGGTAGATGAACACAAGTCTCGTAAGATTGCCAAAACCTCCAAGAGGGCACGTACTCACCCAAAAAATATATCTATATCTATCTATATATATATATATATATATATATGTGGCCACTCAATGAAAATGAATTAGTCTCGTGAAAGATTTGTAAAAATTGAAAGCGTTTATAAGCATAATGATAAAATCAGTGCGGACCAACAAAATTAAACCCTAATGAGTCTAAAAAAAACAGATCACTATATTTATATGGTGGTGTTGTTAGCAAAGCTGTGGGGTTTCATCCTTACAATTTATAACCAAACTTTCATAGACAATCGTAACACCATATAACTACGAAAATTAGAAAACCTTTGTTGGTGTGAGTTGTGAAATGAGGCATTGGATCCTTCGGAGGCAATTCTTAAAAACTAGGCCAATATAGGCAAGAGTAATGCCAGAGTCATAAAAGAGTCACAAAGAGATGCTCACAAAAGAATGTGGCATTCAATGTGATACCCATACGACAAAGTTATGTATGGTGGGTCCTACTGTTACTTAAAGAGCCACATGAGATGTCACATCCTTTTGTAAGCATCGATCTCTTTGTGACTCTTTTGAGACTCTAGCATTACTCAGTAGGAGTAATGGGCAAGCGGACAATGCTAGGGGCACTAACAAATCTCACTAACACTTACTAACACACTATATCTCTCTCCTAATGGTACTGCGGGTCTACTGCGGACCCCACATTGCCACTAAGAGAGAGATAGAGTGTGTTAGTAAGTGTTAGTAGAATTTATTAGTGCCCCAAATATTACTCTAGACAATAGGCAAAATTGGGTTTGAGCACATGTTATTGCTGCCTACTCAACCATTGAACAGCGGTGGGTCCAAGCCAATAGATTGCGCAATTAACATTGTAGTTCAGCCGAGCAAGGTTTGGAAATTGGGAGTCCAAAATTCGGTTCAAGTTTTAGCCAAAGTTACCTAGAACCCAATCAAACCCGACCTAGTTGAGATTTATTTTATAGAAGTTTAGGCGAAGTCCCTAAAAATAACTGTCTAGAGTTTAAAGTCAAATTGGATTATTAGTTTGTTAAAATCCCTCGAGTTAAGTGAAAATTTCACTTAATATTCATGCACGAGTTCAACGAAATTTCACATAATATTTTTGTATGAAAGATCTTTCCTTAATTAATAATCTTAAAAAATCTTATTATAATATCATTTTCATTAATTGCCCCTTTATTTTTTATTATTATTATTATTATTATTATTATTATTTTTTTGGTAACCGTGGGTGTCCGAGCCAGCTTGCGCGCACCTCGACTAGTCCCACGAGGCCAGGGCGTCCGGGTGAATCACCTGTGGCCACCCCCTTCAGATTCGAACTTGAAACCTCTGGGTATAACACTCAAATACCTTGCCATCCGGCCATAAGAAAAGTGCTTCCCTTTATTTTATTTGTATAGTCTATGAGCTCAGGTTCGTCCTCTTGCTCTGGTTGTTGCTTAAAAAGCATCCGCGGAAGCCCAATTGGAAATAAGTCGGTTTGGTGGATTGGATTCTAGCTCAGATCCGTTCCAAGATTAACAAAAAGTTGATGCAAGTTGATTGCTAGAAAAATCTTACAACAAAGAACTTTTGCTCCACCAGTCTACATAAAGCCTTTAGCATTTCTTTGTTCTAACACTTCTAATGAGCAATTGAGACCAATTGAGTGGATTAGCTTGACACTAATTGTCGTTTGAGCATTTTATGAATTGAATGAATAGCCACATTCACAACTAGTATAACATTTTCATGTAGGAGTCCAACTTCTTGAAAAGTTTCATCTTGTTTCTTCCTACGTTTTCTTGAGAATTGTACAAATTCTTAATCTTAAAAATTCTTTTTTGGATAATTACTACTTTTCATATAAATCCACTTACAGTATCACTTCTTTACATCGGAAAAGACTTGGGTACATTTCCTCAAGTACTTAACATTCGGGTTTGAAGTATGATTAATCCTCGTGTATAAATATAGAGTAATATTTGTGGTACAAACAAGTTTCACAAACTCTCTCTCTCTCTCTCTCTCTCTCTCTCTCTCTCTCTCTCTCTCTCTCTCTCTCTCTCCTGGGTGACACTGTGGGGTCCAAGAGACATAGAGTGTGTTTGTAAGTATTTGTAAAACTTGTTTGTGCCCCTAGCATTGTTGATAAATATATCTATGTGACATACAGATGTGGCACACAAACAAATTAATAACATTTTAGAGCAAGAGGAAAAGCACCTAAAAAAAATGTACTGAAATGATGTCCCTTAATATAAAACTGATGTATAATAGTAGGTAAATGCAACAATTAAGGGGGCAACCAACAAAACCCTTACTAGTACACTACTACTGCATGACAAACAATAATGCAATGCTTTTCAAATTTATATCTCATATTTGCTCCCCTTCACACTTGTGGCAGTGAGACCATACAAACCTACATCCAATAAAAATTCAGGTGGTCCTACTGTATTCAATGTAGTTCCACTGCCATATATAGTGGGAAGTAAATTTGGATACAAATTCCAAAAGCATAACACAACAAAAAGAGTAATGATAGCATTACCCATGACAAAAAGTGTGGATTGGTGGCTTGGAAAGTTCAGGGTATCTACAGAATCTGATTGTAAAGTCATTGTTGGGGAACCTTTTAACTGTTGAAGGGTCGCCTCCATTTTGATCCTTTCCTGATGAATGATGATCCCAGTTCATTGACTGTCCCCAGTTTTCTAAGGGCCATCCTTGTAAAATTGGCATTCCAAAACCTCAATTTCCTGAACTTTTCAACCCCCACAATCCGAGATAACCTTGGTTCTAAGAACTAGATCACAAGTGAGACCCGGACTGACATAGATCCTATTTTTTAAGCATTTCCAAACAGAAGCTACCTTGAGCTCCAAATTCCAATTAAGCGATATTCTGATCTCCTTTCCATTTTTCCTTGTTCTTTAAGGGAATTGTTATGTACACCGCTAATTTTGCTATGTACACCGTTCACTTTCACAAAAGTGAGAATTTTTAGAAGAAAAGTGATTAGAATAAAAGAATTTGGGTGTGCATAGCAAATACACGGGTGTACATAGCAATTCCCTTCTTTAATCTTTCCTATATTGGGTAATGGGCAATAAGCAGATTATTTATGAACATATTCAGCATTAAATATGTTCAATAGGAGGAACATTAACAAATGTAGCAATTATTTACTGCTTGAAGGCCAAGAGCTAACAACAAATTTTTTTTTTTTTAATTTTTTTAAAGAGGGTTACCTTAATTACACAGCATACCTCAGGCCCCTGCTACCTAAAAGCTTGATTCTTCACAATCCCTTTGTTTCTATGTACACAATAGACATTGAAATATAAACACCAAATGCAAATCATGATTGATCATAAATTAGCTGAGAGAGAGAGAGAGAGAGAGAGAGAGAGAGAGAGAGAGAGAGAGAGAGAGATTCATGGCTAGCGGAGATCAATGTCTACCCGCTCGGGGCTACCCCTTTCGGCTTGGTTGGCTACGAGCTCCACACCAAGCTGCCCTTTATCACCGGCACCAAACGCGTATAGCTTACCAGATTCAGTGAGTGCAAAAGTGTGGGCATTCCAGTATATTGAATTTGTGAGGCTAATTTGTACTACCCGCTCGTTCACCTGCTTCAACGATGTTACCATCTCTGGGCTCAATACATTTGTGTGCCTGTTCCCCTGAAATAAACAGCAAAACCACACATATATCACTTGGACAAATTTCAATAGATCAACCACTGACCACCCCTACTCTCTCTCTCTCTCTCTCTCTCTCTCACACACACACACACACACACACACACACACGCACACACACACAAGCAAGTAATCATGGACGAGGAAGGAACTCGAGGCTCTGCTTGGTTTGTGCATTGAGCGAGGGAAAATGTAAGAGAGGAAAGAAAGAAAAACTAATTCTCTTGTGTTTTCCTTCATCTTTAGATAAGGTTTAAAGTTAAAGAATTTTCAAAAATACAATTGTAACCTATGAAAAACGAGGAAGGTGACTCGCAAAATTCAAAATTTTTAACTTAGGTCCGACTATATTTTCTTCTCACCCTTTTTTTCCTCACAATTTTACTTGGTAACCGAACCAAGGAAAAAAAAAAGTTATCCATTTGTGTTTTCCTTTCTTAAACACACACATCACATTTAAGTTTGGAATGCATACATGATTACTGACAAAGACTGTCCTTTCCATATATTGATTTTCCCGCAATCACGTGTCAATGATGATCAAACATCCATGTTGTTACTAATTTCTTTTCTATATACTGTTTGTCTCATTTCATGATATCATACATACACAATGGGAAATATCAGCAATAATGGGTATTGGGCCTATTGGCCCTTAGAACTATCGGAACTAGGAAAACTGCAACAGTTAATTAGTCAGAAGTGAAGAGTTTTAACAAAAAATAAAAGTCTTAAGTGAAGAGGTCAGCAATATTTTACACAATATTCATTGCCAAAAACACCAATACCAAAGAACTTAAACATGGGAAGGACAACATAGTGATATACGATGGAGAAAAACAAAGAGAGTATTTACATATGTTGCCATAGAAGTATTCGGAACAATACATGACTGAGTAAAAGAAAAAAAATTGCGACTCACTGAAATGTAAGTAATAAAAGCAAGTTATGGAGGCTCAATTTATTAATAGCACGTTTAGGTATCACTTGAATTACCTCGTTCAGTATATGTATACACAAAATCCTAAAGAAAAATCCATTATCGTGAAAGGATCGATTTAGATAAACAGGAGAGTTCATCAAATTTCTTATACGTGCATTTCTATGTTTCATTGGAACAGCAAAATCCATGATTTCATGTATCCTTTTTCAAAGGAACATACTACTTGTAAACATAATCATTCAAATCTCAAGAACATCATTTTTTTTCATTTGAAATGCTATATGAAAGTTTGAATGCAATTACTGCATTCAAGAACTGCCGGCCCTTAACATGGTTGTTCAAAATAAGGGATCTATGCAAAACCTCATGATCGAGAAAACTGAAAAGCAGACATATCACCATTTCAGAAAATGAAGTAAGAGAAAGACAAACCTCCCCATCAACAACAGCAGCATTATGTCCAAGGCTAGCCGATTCACCACATCCGAACGAGTAAACATCTCCATCATCAGACACCACAAAGGTCGTATAATCCCCTGTCGCAACATTAACGGCTTTGACATTGCTCAAAGCTTCAACCACCTTGGGAACCGATTCACACTCTTCGTTTCCATGGCCCAAGCACCCATAACGGCCCCAACCCCACGTGCAGACTCTTCCGTCCTTCCCCACCACTGCAGCATGCCAAGCACCAGCTGCGACCACCACCGGTTGAAGATTCAAAGTCTGAAACTGTTCAATTAACCTCGGGTACTTCTCATCGGTTCTTGAACCGTGCCCGAGCTTCCCACCTAATCCACACCCAACTGAGTATACTGACCTGATAACCAAAAGAAGCACAATGTAAGTTTTCAGATATAAAAATTCAGTACATAGCAACAATGAATATGCTACAGATGTGGCCCGAAATGTAATTAAATATAGATTCTGCAATAATTCAGTAGTATTTCAGTTTCGAGATGAGGGAAATCATCAGGAAAAATTACGAATATCCCAGAAAGGAAACAAAGAGGACTACTTAAGTTAGAACGTAAAGACTAATTTAGGAGTAATGTGAAGGTGGACTTCTAGGGCACTTTTGGTTTCCAGCTTTAGAGATGAAAAAGGAAAGGAAAATGAGAAGGAAAACTGTTTCTCTAGTGTTTTCCTCCATACTCACCTAAAATACGAGATTCAGATTTTTAGAATATAATAGGAAGTAAAAAATAAAGGAAGGGAAGGGAAGTGACTCAAAAAAGTTAAAATTATTGATTTTGTTTTCACTCTATTCTCTTTCGTTCCCATACACCTCACAGTTTTCTTATGAACCAAACATAGAAAAGTATGTTCTTCCCTCAATATTTTCCTTTTTCTTTCCCTAATTCATTAACCAAACAGAGCCTTAGTTGAATAAACTACTCACAGAAACAATCCAATTACAACTAGATAAAGAAAGAAAAACATGTGTCGCGAATTAGGAACAACTTCCCAAGTTTAAAGGTTTAAAATTATTTGCATCACTAGTATGCAAATTATTATCTCGGATACAATAAAATCTTCATAACCAACCAGAGTTTCATTCAACAGCAAGAAAAGAAGTTTATCAAGGAAATGTCAATGTGTTACATTTTATATAAATAAGGAAATGAAAAGGGCTCACATGCCACTAGGTTGACAAGCCAAAGCGAGAAGATAGCAATATCCAGCAGCAATTTGCACCACTGGGACGTTCTCTAATGCCCCCAAAAGAGGACGAGGCTCCAAATCGTTAGGCTCCGTATGGTGCCCAAGTTTGGCATCGCTGCCCCAAGAAAATGTGTAAACCCTGCCTTCTCTTGACAGCACTGCTGTGAAGAAATTCCCAATAGCAGCTTGCACCACAAATATGTCTTTCAAAGACTCGACCAGCTGTGGAGTAGTGGCTAGTTTGCTTCCTTGAACCCCATACTCTGCTTCCCCAAATGAGTCCTTACCAAAGGCATAGACCCGACCGGAGTCACTTATCAGCATTGTTCGCCCAGCCCCAGCAGCTGCTTGGATAATACGAACACCTTGCAGGGATCTGCAGCGTAATGAGTTCCATTAGGGCCTGTTTGGGCATCTTTGAATGCAATAATTCCACTCAATACTTTTACATAGCATTTTAGCTGGAAAAGAAGATGATCTGACTGGTTGCATTTATGAAAAATTGTGCTCATTTCAAAAAGATACTTATAATCTTAGGTCTTGCATGGTAACGTTGTGTTTTTTGGTTTCCAGTTTTTGTATTGGGAGTTGACTGTGACCGATTCAAAAAATGAAAAAAAAAAAAAAAAAAAAAAAAAAAAAAAAAATTATTGAAAACCAAATATCACAACATTACCATGCGAGCCCTTAAATTTTGTCATTCCAAAAATTGCAAAAAAGAGATTCATTTGTGAATATGAGTTTTCCTTTAAGATACTATATAACTTATGAATGATGCTAATCCAATTCCAGTGGTGACCAAACATGCTATTAAAGTTTCTTGACTATTTATCTTTCCTTTTCATTCCCTCGGAAAGTTTTGGGTAAAAAGCAATGTGAGAAAGCTAGCAACCTGATTGGCCGAGGCCGCCACTCCTCTTCTGTGGTGCCATGTCCTAACTGTCCCGAGCCATTAGACCCAAACGAGTAAACAACTCCGGTCGAAGTCACAGCAATACTATGACCGGGCCCGGCTATTGCTTGTGACTTCTCTCTCCTGGAATACACTTCTCCTGCCAGCAAAAACCTCAGGACCAGTTTCCATGATCCTCCGCATCTTTGCTTCAAACCCTGACGTTCTTCACTCGTCATTGGCTTAAATATAGCCCTCTTTTGGCACATGTCAAGAGCCGCAAGCTCTGACAAGGACAGCTCATGATCAGGCGCAAAATGCGCAGGCTGCCTAAAAAAGGAACATGTCGCCTGCACCACAAGATTACAATTCAATCAGCAGAATCATCAATTCTAATGTCAGTAACGAGGCTCATTGTTAAAATGCAAGGAAAAGGGACGCTTGCCTCTAAACATGCGAGATCTTGAGGATCCAAGTTACAACTGGTAAGGACATGAAGGACAATAGAGGGATTGGCAGACAATGGAAACTCTCCGGGACTTGCATCGCCGAAGCAATGGCGTTGTTGTCGTTGAAATGTTGGTAAAGGAGAGGCAACAATTGTGGTGATTTGTTGGTCTAGAATATTGTGGTACTGAATGGTTGGGGTGCCACTAGTCGTGGCATCCATGGGCACTGCCTAGGTTTGCAGGGCTCAAACAAGGTACCGAAGAAGATCTAAGCTGCCACAAATAATAAAAACACAGTGACTCAGTGAGGACCTGTTTGGGCGGCCGTAAATGCACAATTGAATTCATAACTTCACTTAGCATTTTAACTGAAAACGTTAAAGATATTGAATTGTTCCATTTTTTCATACTAAGAAAACACAGAACTTCCCAGAAACAAAGAAATACCATGAAATCTCTTACTTGTCTAATTGAAACCATTGATTATGGTAGATTTTACTTCAAGATACTACACATAAAGTATAATAAGACCATTTAAATTTAAGTGAACCAAACATAATTTAAAGCTATTTAGACTCTTAAGCTTCAATATTCTTACTATTTAGCCTAATGTGAGAATGCTGGGCAGAAGAAACTACCTTAAATTGTATAGTGATCAGAAAGCTTCAGGAATCACACCTACAAATCGAACACATTGTCCTAAAGACTCAGTTTACAGTAGAAAAAAAGAAAGAAAAAGAAAATGTGAACTGAATTAAATGACAAAGATTCTAAATTTAAGAATTACAAGCATTGTATACAATCTAGCAGCCAGTCACATATGTAACAAAACATTTGGTAAAAATGATCAGAAGACACAGTGGGCACGGGGCCAGAAAAAAGTGTTTCATCAAGCAAACAAAACACAACTAAAAGTGAAAATTTTACGATTACAAAGAATATAAATTTTACCAATCAGAATCGAGAGGCACAACAAGGATGAACAAACAAAGCCCAACACCAGAAAGGGAATTGAAAAATACAATCAAACAAGTACATCAAAAATGAGAAATTAAGTACACCAAACGTGAAGAAAACTGTTAACTATCGCATGAAGAAATCTAAACCCTCCATTACAGGATATTCCACACCCAGAAAGAAAAAGAAGGAATTTCCACTACAAAAAATTCACGTAACAGAACAGTCAATACACGCAAGAATTTCAGATTGAATCAATCAAAACAAAACAAACAATCGAAATCCGATACAAACCCAGAGCGGAGACTCCAATTATAAGAATTGGGTACAAATGATATCAGGAAAATCTCCAAAACAAGTAGAGTTCATCAAGTTAGATGATAACTAAACAAATGGAAAGTGAAAACTATGAAAACAGAGCATAAATTCATATTGGGTAACTTTCGAATCTGTACATTATGATCGTTACGGATCGAGAAAAAATTATTAACAAACAAACATTACATGTTAGATAACCCCACGATTCCTCAAAACCCATCTGAGATCATTCAATTGTTGCTGAGAAATTCACCAAAAGCAGCAAAATCCCGATCAATTTGAAGGGTATGGAAATGGGTAATCTAATCAATCAGATTACAAGCGTTTGTTTCTCGGGAAATTAGAGGACTAAAGGGGTTAAAAGAGGATTGGTAATGAGATGCGTGGTTAGAATTTTATGAGAGAATTTTTATTCTTTTGTTGAAGTGATTGAATGAATGAAATGATTTGATTTTTTTTTTTTTTTTTTTGTATCTCACTTCTATGCGTTTTTATAAAGGGCGAGACGAGATGAGGTGTCTCTTAGGTGGTGATTGATGAAGCTACGCTTGTGCTTAAAAGCATACACCATCACACGCACATATATATATATATATATATATATATACTCACACATACACACACACTCGGCTTGTCTTTCACGTTAGCTTCCTCTTACCTTATGGTAACTTGTTCTTCCTCTTTTTCTTTTTTTTCTTTTTTTGTTACCTAGGCTTTAACCTCGTAATTCTGTTTGATTTGATTGTAATATTGAATTAAATTGCATAGAAAAGAAAAGAAAAAAAAAAAAAATAGAATTGATTTGTACTTTTAATTCTCGTGTTTGATTTGAAATATAAATGAAATGAAATGAATCATTATCATTTACTAAACTACCTATATAAATAGAGGAAGAATGGGATTTATAGGGGTAATTTAGATATATCATGTTTGTTTCATTTAAGTGAAATTATTTATCATCAAATCCGACCAAAAGCGGTGAGATTTCTTTTTGGGCTAAAACAAGAATTGGTGAGAATTGGCTAGAATTGAAAAAATCAATTCTTTTGTCAAATCAAACAAACGATTTGCCACAATCAAGAATTATAAATCAATTCTTTTATTATTTGTGGCAAACCAAATGGACAAATTAGACCTACTATTAACGTCAGTTTATTTGTTAGTCGCGTTGGGTTTGCGCGCGTTGGGTTTGCCGCTCCGCGGTAGTTCAAAACTGATAACGAATTAAGTCCTCAAAATAAAAAGTTTCAACACTTTTTCGTCAAACTACTGTCATTACACCAAATCTAAAGGGAGGTAAGTGTAATAAAAGGTGGTGAAATTAACAAAAAGGGTGATGCATTCAGCCCCACCCAAATCTATTGAAAAATTGAGGTAAAAACGTCTGAAAAAAAAATAATTTTTGTTGTGCAGTCTATTTCAAGACCTTTTTTTTTATGGTCAAAATATTTCAAGACTTGAACACAATTCATTTAAATATGAGAATGTCTTTGGGCACAAATAAATCTCACAAACACAATCCATAAACATCATAATGTGTCTATGTCACGACCCATGTATCCCCAGTAAGATATTGTCCGCTTTGGGCCCAAACCAGCACGAATTTTTCCTGGCACAAGCCCACAAGCCTGCCCAAAACGCATCTTACTAGTTCCACTATGACCCTCCATAAATAGTACATTACCCTTCCTTCCCCAGGCGATGTGAAACGAACTCCCCCTACAGCACTCAGCACCAGGGTCGTTACATTCCACCCCCCTTAGGGCCCAACGTCCCCGTTGACACACTTCCGGCTGGGTTAGGCTATGATACCATTCTGTCACGACCCAAGTCTCCCCCAGTAAGATATTATCCTCTTTGGGCCCAAACCTGCACGGATTTTTCCTGGCACAGGCCCACAAGCCTGTCCAAAACGCGTCTTACTAGGTTCCACTATGGCCCTCTATATATAGCACATTACCCTTCCTTCCCTAGTTGATGTGGGACGAACTCCCCCTACAATACTCAGCACCAGGGTCGTTACAGTCTATCTTTCTCCTGGTGGGGTCTACTAATACTGTGGTGTTTGTGGATTGACGTTGTTTGTTCCCAAAGACCTACTCTTTAAATATTTCAAAACTTGAAACACAATTTATTTCAATACTTAAAACACTATTTTTTAGAGCTGCAAATTAGATAGCTGAAAACATTCAGATTGGGAGCATCTACATGCAGAAGGCCCTAATCAAAACTGTAGTATATAGAATATGTTCAGTTAAGCTCCACAAAATCAATTCTAAACACGTCCTAAGAGAACGTCGTTTTGTTCTCTCTGAAGCATAGAATTAAAAGTATATGAACATTTGTGAATCTTTGATCCCCATAGAGAGTTATTCATTGAAACAAGGAATATCAAATTTATCTCGAACTTCTTTGAAACGGAGAAAGTAAGTACAATATTTCAACTATATTCTGACATATTCACATATTGTCACACCCCAACCTTCCACGAGTGGATTAAGTCATGTAACAATGCCACCAAGGGCTAATTCTATTTGTTTAACGTTCCCAAATCAAGTTAAAACCTTCACTTGTAAAAGTTACCTAAATTCATTACGATTATATCAAAATCGAATAGAATATTCATTTTCATAGCCTTCCAAAGCACGAATTTCAAAAGTACAAATTTTATGGGAATTAGGGTCCCTTAAGGTACCTTTTGGTCAAGTTGAAAGCTGAAGAAGACAAAAGTTAAGATTCTGTCATAGGGGCCTTCGACTTATCGACCGGGTCCCTTCTGCAGCAGAAAGGAGTCTGCCCTGTCGAATGGTACTTGGGCAGAATCCTTTCTACTACAGTACCATTTCCCTATTTTGAACAAGTTTAAAAACGTTTCCAAAGTTTCAAAACTTCATAAAAATACCTAAGAATAAACCACAACCTTTCTCCAAAATATTTAGAAGCATTAGGAAGCATTGGAAATAAGTTAAGCTCACGATTCAAATTCAAACCTTCTTATATAACAAACATAAACTCCTCTTCATTTATAAACATGAATCCAAAAGGAAATTACATGAACTATAAGTGTTACAACTGAAAAGGCGTTAGACATGTCGACTCAACAAGTCCTAAACGACTAACATAAGGTTCTAGTACAAACCTCTATAACCATACATTACACAACTTGTTCCCAAATTAACCCCATTATATGATTACAACCAAAGACCAAAACACTTGTACAATATAACATAGCGTCAATGTCATACCCATCCCGGGAAAATATATTCTTTTTAAATACATAAGTGAATTTATGGAATTATTAATGTTGCTTAACAATTGAGATGAGTAGTTGCCTAGAGGTCAACGGAGGTTGTCAAGTGAGGACACAGAAAGTTGGGAATTCATGAATCTTTTAAATGATTTAAATGACATTTATGTGATTAAATATTATTTGACATATCTGGTATATGTAAATAGTAATTATTCCTGTGTAGTATAATTTTTGGTAGTTTTGATCTTGATAAAGATCAATTAGAGTGAATTAGAGATAACCAATATGATACGTTGCATAAAAGGTAGGTTATCTAGAAATTTCATGAAATTAATTTTCGAAACGGAATTACGGTGAGAAACGAAACTTAGACAAAAACTTCTATGATTTATAGTTTTTACTCGTGAAGTAATGAATTAGATATGTAAGACGTTTCAGAGAATAATTAGAAGTTTTGAGAACTCGTGGGGAGGTAAACACAATTTCCGAGAGTGTTGCCTATATATAGAAAGTATTGGGATATTTTCATTTACAAGTTTTCCAAAACCTAAATCAAGAGGGAGATTTATTACTTAGAGCTTCACGATGCCAATCGACGGACTTCTTCCTGTTTATTTTCAACCAAATTTTATATTCGAACTCCTTGAGGTAAAAGCTACGTTTTGATATCTCTTAGGCCTTGTTTGGACGAGTTTTACGAAAATCCTAATTCTAAGAATTTGGGGAAAATATGTATATACTTGTAGGAATCACTTGAGATCGGAGAATCGGCGTAGAATCAGTCTCCTAGTACTCCTCCTGAAATCTTAATACTCTAACTTAAGGTATGAATTCTAGACTTATGAATTATAAGAAATTTCATGTATTTAAATATCCAACTTGATATTTTGGATTCGGGCAAAATTCATGTATTAATTGACCCGTTAATTATGCACATAAAAATGTATAGAAATCACGTATATGTGATTATATGAGCATGCTATGTGTCTATGTGGGTCGAAGGGGAGTTTAGTATAATTTCATTCCGGGGGTAAGCTCCTCGATGTTTGAGGATTAATTGTCGCGACAACTACAGTGCATGGTTTGGGAGAAGGCCCTGCCAGGGCACTTGGATGAGTGGTTAGGAGAAGGCCCTCCACGGCATCATTTTCATAATCTCATTACCGGATGAATGTGTATCTCTCCCCGTAGACTATTTTGATGTGTTTTGATGTTTAGAGCATGAATTTCCATATAAGCATATGTTTAGAATTGTACACTCAACATATAGCTGAGCAGTGGAGCTTTACTCCATTGCAGGTAAAGAAAAAGAAAGACAAGAAGAAGCGTGAGGAGTGAGGCCGTGGGAATGATGGGGATCATCCTTGTTTATAGTTTTGTTTCCATTCCATGGATTAATATAAGCTTTGAGTAGTTCGAACCATATGCATTTAACTTAGAACCTTGGAATGGATTAGTAAGGTTGTATTATGTTTCAAAACTCCTTTTAGTTGAGTTGGTATGAATCCGAACTCGTGGATTTGTGTTTTGCATGCTTAACTCGTCAAATTCATTCTTGGAAGAATGTAATAGTATTTTGGTGTTGTGAAATAAACAAGTCCTTAACTTGTTTCTTTTTCGCTTTCTTTTTCAATATTTGACAAGGTTTATGTATGTTCTTATAACCTTGAGATGCTGGGGAGGATTGGATGGAAGTATGAGAGGTTGAGAAATTTGCAAGGGTGGAAGGTTGAGTGATTTCTTGGTAAAATTATGCTGTCAAAAGGATTTTGCCAGGGGGTCGTTCGACCGGTCGAAATGACCCCTGCATGAAATCTTTTTTTACCCCTTCCAAAAATTATTTAAATTTTTGATTAGTTCTTAGGGTACCTTTGGGACCCCTTTCAACATAAATTCATTCATTTCAAAATATAATTACATTTCCAATGTTATACGAATTTTACAACTCGGAGGGTATTGTTTCCAAATATTTTGAATCCTCAATGTTGTTTTAAGTTCCTTTTTTCCGCTGCTATAATCTTTTTATTGATTTGGATGAGCCTTGGTGGCGTGCCACGTGTCCTATTTTTGCCCGTAGCGGGATGGGTCATGGCAGACAACTCAAGTCATTCCTGGAAGTTCCATGTTCACCTCTTTTCATCATTCTTTTCCGCACCTGGTTATACAATAACCACAATTTGTTTAAGCTAATGCTTAGTGAACGAGCTAATTGTGCTATTGGAATGTATTAACATGCTAAGTGTAACAATTAATCACATAAGACGCTAAATTGGTCTCCAGTATACCAAGTAAGGTTGAAATCGGTTTGGTTCTGTCACACCCGTTCCAAAAATTTATAGTTTTATCATGCATAATTGTAGATTGAGAGGTTATCAATGTTAATTGATAATGGTGGATTGAGGTTGACTGTGAGTCAACGGTAAGGTGTCAGTGAGGACACGGGAGCATGGCAGTTCATATTGCACAATCATGAGTAAATGACATTTATATGATTTAAATGTTATTTGACCTTATCTGGTATTTCTATGAATAGTAATTATACCTGTGTAGTATAATTCTGGTAATTTGAATATGATAGTCATTTTTGAGAACTGTGGTGAGAACGTGAGAGATACGTTAATTAAAAAGGTAGGTTGTGTAGAGATTCCACAGAATATAGTTTTCGGACGTTATTTGGACCCAAACGAAACTTAGTCGGAAACTTTTGAAATTTATAGTTTTCACTCGTAAAGGCATAAAATGGATGTGCGCGAAGTTTCGAGAACTAATTAGAAGTTTGAGGAACTCGTGGGGAGGTAAATGTAATTTCCCGGAAGTTTGCCTATATATATGGATTGAGATGAGATGTCAATCTCATCCAAACCCCTAAATATCTAGAGAGAGGAGAGAGAAAGGAGATTTTGTTGCCACGGGCTTTGCGACGCCGATCGACGACCGTTTGTCTGTCAGATTTTCTCCAGATTTCAGATTTGAACTCGTGGAGGTAAGACCTACGTTTTGATACTACTTAGGCCATGTTTGGCAACTTTTTGTAAAAATCTTAATTCTAAACTTTTGGGAAAAATCAGGTAAAACTTGTAGGAATCGTACCAAATTCGAAATCCGACGATTATTTAGCCCCCTAGACGATCCTTCAAAGTTTAAAGAGATTCGCATGAGGTATGAATTCTAGATCTATGAAATATATGGATTTTCATGTTTTGGACATCACTTTTGATATTCTTGGATCCGGGCAAAATTCATGTTTTAGCTAGGCCCGTTAATTATGCACGTGAAATTATGATAAAAGCACGTATAACTGTTTATGTGAGCATGTTATGTGTCTACTTGGGTCAAAGGGGAGTTTGGTGCAAATTCATTCGGAGTAAGCTCCTCGAACCTTGAGGATTGTGATCTTGTTGAAATTGGAATTTGTGGTGGTGTCTGGATTGGAGGTGGGCCCAACCAGTACACGGTACCTGGTATGGAGGAAGGCCCAACCAGTGTACGAGATGCGTGGGAGAGGTGGGCCTCCTACGGCATCGACCGGATGAATGCGTACCACTCACCCCAGAGACTATTACTATGTGTTTTAGATGCTTAAACCATGAATTGTCATATAAGCATACATTTAGAATTGTACGCTCAGCATATAGCTGAGCAGTGGAGATGTACTCCATTGCAGGTAAAAAGAAAGACAAGAAGAAGCGCGATGAGTGAGGCCAATGAACGCCGGGGATTACGCTTGTAAATGTTTTGTTTTTAAACCTAAAACTTGTATAAGGATTTGAGTATTGTAGTATGTTGTAATAGAAACATGTATTAGCTTCTCAGTGTTGAAATCTTGTAATTGAACGCCTGTAACTGTGTTTTAATATGTTGTAATCAGTTATGGTTGTACCTATTGTGGGTGTTGAGAGGCATGAGTTGTGAATATTTCAATACAGGGCTGTTAGCAGGGGAGCAGTCGACTGAACCCCCTGATCAGTCGACTGGATCTCGTGGGATTGAGACACTGAAAGTCTATAGTAAGAGAAGCAGTCGACTGGATCCTTGATTCAGTCGACTGAGGCACTGTAGATTTTAGCTACTGATCCAAATAGTAACCAATGCAGTCGACTGGATTCCCTGATCAGTCGACTGAACCCCTGATGAGCAATGTTAATTTTAGTTCTGCATAACACAGTCGACTGGGGTTCCCTGAGCAGTCGACTGGACCTCCTTGCAGTATGTTGTATTTGTGGTTCTGCTTAACACAGTCGACGGAGCAGTCGACTGGACCCTAGTGCAGTCGACGGAGCAGTCGACTGAACCTTTGTTTTCAAAACTATTTTTCCTTGAATGTGTTTTCAATGGCCAAAACTTTTTATAACTCTGATTTCAAGGTATTTTACAAACGCAGAGGGGAACGTTTCCTAAGTTTTAAATTACCAGGGTTGTTTTATAGAAATTCTTTCCGCTGCATATTATTAGATGATGCTTGGTTGAGCCTTGGTGGCGTGCCACGTGTCCTATTTCCACGCGTAGTGGGATGGGTCGTGACAGGTTCGGTCGGTTTCGGGAGTGATTTTCCACCGACCGATCTGTTCGGTTTCGGTCGATTTTTTCGATTTTAGGCTAATTTTTCGATTTGGTTTTCAGTTTAGTTTTCGGTTTTACATTGTACCACTCTTATGAAAACCGACTGAACCGATCGGTTCGGTTCGGTGATTCAATTTTTTCAGTTTTTGTTTCACCCCTAATACCAATTAATCAATTCACATTGACCACAGGCTTGATAGACTTGACCTATCTCACTTTTTCCATCGCATATAATGTCACTCATTTTCTATACATATATATATATATACTAGATTTATAACCCGTGCCGATGCACGGGAGGGATGTTATAATTCAAACATTTAATAAATACAACCCTACAAAAGCGTTGAAATCTAAGGACCCTTTTGATAAAGCTAAAAATTTATTGCTGAAAACTAAATGGTGATGCAAGTATTGAAGCTTTAAGCTACTGATTTTGCAATATTAATTGATTAGATTATATTAGATTATTCTTGTAATTATTTGTATGTTGTTTTTTTGGTCCAAAATTATAAGACATACTAAGTAATAATATTAGGCATATGTGTGTAATAAAATGAAATTTATAAGCATGTGTATGTAAAGTATTTTTATGAGCATGTGTTACAACAAGTAAAACATTCATTTGGGATGGACCTTTCCAATTGTCATACTGAAATTTATTTATAAGATGATTATTTGTTTTTACAAAAATATTAAATCATTATTTTTCTCTTTTGGAGTATAAGATTTGAATTGTGTTGTCTTTTGTGTGGATTTGGTTCTACGATTATAGGTTATATTAGGCATTTATGTGATAAAATTAAATTTATAAGCATTTGTATATAAAGTATTTTATTAGCATGTGTTAAAATAAGCCCAATTCTTCAATATTTTTCTTCTTTGGAGTATAAGATTTGAGTTGTGTTAAAGATCTAAACATTACCATATGTTGTGACTTGTGTGTATGAATTCAATTTATAGGTATTTGTGTGGGTAATATTAACATATGCAATTCTCATATGTTGTGTGTATGAATTCAATTTATAGGTATTTGTGTGCGTGTAATAATTTAATAAATGAATAAACGACAACACTATTTGTACCTCTATATCATACTAAGTAATAATATTAGGCACGTGAGTGCAATAAAATTAAATTTAGAAGCATAAGAATAAGTAAAACCTTCATTTGGTTTGTACCTCTGCAATTGTCATACTGATATCAATAATTTTTTTGAAAGATATGAATTTATTATTTCTATGTATTTGAGTATAAGATTTGAATAGTGTTATTTGAATTTGTTATGAGATTTGAGTAACAGTTAATTTGTTATGGATTTGGTTCTAGGATTACAAAGTATTTTAGAGTTTGTTGAACCAAACCTAATGTTAACATTTTTTCTTTGTTTTCACGATTTTTAGTACTTTTTTAATTGTTGGTAGTATTGGTTGCATTTATAATTGGTAATATGATATTTTAAGTCTAAAAACAAGGTGCAGAGTTTAAGGTATCAAAATAAGTATTTTTATAAACATGTGTGTAAACTAAATTTATAGCCATGTGTGTGTGTGAATTAAATTTATAGTAGTGAGATTCACCAGAATGTGAATATTAGAGACCAATAAATAATTAGCTATTATTATTGACATTTTTTTAAGCTAATGATAAATATGAAATGAAATGGTTCACGTAAATGTAATTGAACATCATACAATTTGTAATTGGTAATAGGATATTTTAAGTCTAAAAACAGGGTGCAGAGTTTAACATATCAAAATAAGTATTTTTATAAACATGTGTGTAAACTAAATTTATAGCCATGTGTGTGTGTGTGTGTGTGTGTGTGTGAGAATTAAATTTATAGTAGTAAAAGATTCACCATAATGTGAATATTAGAGACCAATAAATAATTAGCCATTATTATTGACATTTTTTTAAGCTAATCTTAAATATGAAATGAAATGCTTCACGTAAATGTAATTGAACATCATACAATATGTAAATCCAAAATTTCAAAGAAAAAGTTGACCTAAATATAAATAGTGGTGACTAATTAAAAAGAAGCCGTTATTGTTGACTTCTATTTGAAGCGAATCATAAATATTCTAAAAATTGTTCACCTAAATATAATTAGACATAATATTATTGACCGAATTCTCATTATTATATTAAACAAAATTTCAAAAGTTGATCTGAATATAATTAATAGTCTGAAAAGACAAAATAACCCTCACACAAATCAATATATACCTATTTAGCAATAGAAATTCTGAGTAATTATGGTATAATGAAGGGATATTATGGTAATTGATTGAAGGACCAATGGGACAGGTGAATAGTATTTCGCCCCTTAGTCTCTTTTTATATAGTAGTAGATATATATTAATTGGGTATTAACATTTGTAGTGTGATGTGTGCATATATAAACTTTCCAAACGCACCCGAACTATATTGCTTGAGTGATACCCAACCCAATTAGCCAAACAAAGCCTTAAAAAATATAAATGTATATGTTTGTGGGTTGTGTATGTGAGTTTGTGCAGTGTGTGCAATTTGTATGGAGTATGCTGAGTGTGTGTTTTATGTTTTTGTGTGTGTTTGTGCTTGGAGACCAAGCAAGCAAGATATACATATATATATATATATATATGTGCTCAATTTATACGCACACCCCACTCTCTGCACACACTACAACATAGAATTACAGAGACAAAAAGAAAGGAAATGCAGAGAGAGAGAGAGAGGGAGAGAGAGAAATCATATAGAAGGGAAGCTTGAAGCCATAGCCAAGCTTGGCCTTTATTATTTTCTTGGGAATTCTCTGCACTACTTCATTCGCAAGCTCAATGAGTCTTTTAAACTCACTCTTAATGTAGATTTAAGTTATTCTTAATGCTATATAGAGGTTGTGGGTGTATATATATATATGTGTGTGTATGTGTGTATATACGTATGTATAACTATAAGGGTGCAAAATTAGCGATACTGAAAATATTAACGAAAATGTGTTCCGTAAGTAAAAAATGATAGATTAGGATCTGTAAAAGCTTAGTTTCAAGTCTCGAATGATAATTCGTAGTGGTTGCGACGAATAGTAGATTTTAAGTTTTGGCAACGTTTGATTTTTCTAATAATTGTGAAGTTACGAATGAATTCGTGATAACTAATTACGTTCCTAGAATCTATGTAGAAAAAGGAAGAGATTGATATATCATAAGACTCATTTAGGTATAGTTTCAAAATGGACCCCGAATCTATGTTGAAAAAGGAAGAGATAGATATATCATAAGACTTGTTTGGGTGAAGTTTCAAAATGGACCCCAAACCTCTGGTTCGCCTCTGCCAGTTGGAGAAGACGACACTAGGACCGGTCCCGGAAGATACCAGGATCGATCCCGACCACGACTGGTCCTGCAGTAGTACCAAGACTGATCCTGCACCCTTGTAATAAAATGTTTAGGTACTTTTGCAAAAGTTGTTATACCTGACTGTACCCTGAATTCTATTTTGGGAGCATTGTAAATGGTTTTTATAAGGAAAATATGATATCTTAGATTTAATTGGATATATCGCAAGTTTAAGCCAAGTTTAATTATGTTACGAAATTCAAGCTTAGTATGTGTATGATCTATGTCAAGTATATTTAATGAAGAGGTAAAATGTGACACATTTTTATGGAATTAATGTAAGTTGTGAGAAAAGTTATAATCCACAGCTAAGTAATGTTGAGATTTACAAAGTAAATATATCGCTTGTTGAAAAGAATATCCGATTTAATCCTTGAATATTGGACCATGCATTATAAGTCGTTGTATTTTATGTTTATATGATATTGAATTATGCGTGAGATTGAATTATGACTCATGCTAAGCTAATTATGATTTATGACATTGATGTACCATATGACTAGAAGGATATGTGTGTTATGATGCCACAACAATTTATGTCACTGCATTGGTGTCAATATGCATAATATGTTTTGAGTCGAGGGATGTCAGTATGCATAGTATGTTTTGAGAAAAATGATAGATAATGGTGGTGATGGTTTTGGAGAACATATTGATTGATAATTGGCCCTTGGGAGGCACACTACTATCTTGGTCAACTTGGTTGCACCATTCGGCCCTTAGGAGACATGCTAGTATATCATAATCATTTGGCCCTTGGGAGACACGTTATTCTGAACTAACGGTATTGTACGAGTAGATAGAGGTGATGGAAGCCTTGAATATCTTGATGTGGTATTGCTGACTATACGTGGACACGGTAATACACATCATTCTGCCACTGAGAAGGAATACGTCAGTTGTGAGGTTGTTGTTGAGGTAAAAGAGTCAATGAGATGAGAATATTGCATTGTTTATACACAGTCACATGCTTTATCGTATAACTATTAAAATGAATGAAGAGTAATATGTTTATCGCATGTTATTTGACGACGCATGGAATAATCAATTAACCGCATTTTAAGATGAAAAACAACGACGGCTTTAAGTGTGCTTTTATATACATTGTGTGTGCCAATTTATTATATTCACACTGCTTTCATTATCTGACGACATTTTATGCCTGGACATCCAAATTGTCCAAACTTCCTAGCAAATAAGGATACAGAGGACTACGACTATGCTAGCTAGAGACAGGAGCTCTGTGGAGAAGATTATACTATGTTACTTATATGTTTTACTTTAACAGTTGTAATAGAACAATAGTATTTGGAATCAGTTTGTAATAAGGGTAGTGTGCCTTAGATGTCACGACCCATCCCACTACGGGCAGAAATAGGACACATGGCACGCCACCAAGGCTCATCCAATTCAATTAAAATAAATAGCATCAGAAAATATAAGAAAATTCATGAAATTCAGAGTGATAAAAAGTTTTGCGCATTTGAAAACACTTAAAGAAACACCCCTTTTGGAACCAGCAATCCAATCGACTGATCAGAGGTTCGGTCGATTGGAAATGAAAAATACAGAGAGCCTAAAATCTAGGAGCCAGTCCAGTCAACTGTGTCGGGGACCTAGTCGACTGTGGTGTCAAAATCCTAGTCGACCGGGCAATACTTGCCTAGTTGACTGGTACCTTATCCAGGCAGAAGCTCCCATTCTTGAACATAATCCAGTCGACTCCTTAACCCAGTTGACTATTTTTTTCACAGAACAAAAATAAAATTCCAACCCAAAGGATCCAGTTGATTGTGTCAGGGACCTAGTTGACTGGTTTTCCCCACAGCAACACATTCTGCATAATTTCAATCTATGGTTATCCAAACTCAAACGGGGATTAAAGAACATACAACAACTCATCCCAAAGGGGTTCAAACTTTATTACAACATGCCAGAATATAATAAATGAGTTTTACTATGGATTACAATAACTACAAATCCATTTCAAGATTCTAAGTTAAACACATGGTTTTAACTTCTCAAAGTTCTTATTACAACATGGAATGGAAACAATAACATGTACAAGGATAGCCCCGTTGTCCCATCGGCATCTCTCTCCTCATTTCTTATTTCCTTTCTTTCTGTCACTTGTAATGGACTAAATCTCCACTTGTCACACCCCCAACCCGCCCCCATGGATTAGGACACGTGTACCAAGATTATACGCACCCAAAATACACTAATAAGCAAGAACCATGTTAGTTATTAAGGAAAAACATGATTTGTAGTAGCTTAAAACCACTATGTTGAGATAAAACAGCCCAAGGGAAAAATGGTCATTAAGAAAATATGACAAAATCTTACATCAAAAGATATCTCTTTGAGTCCCGGTTCTAGTGCAAGAAACGGCGCATGAATTCAAATTTTCTACAAAGAGTTATGCCCGTTTCCGTAAAGGTCGACAAAAAAAATGCCTTCAAAATTACTGTCTTGTGCAGAGGGGCATTCTACCGGTCTAGTGGGTCAATTCGACCGGTCCAAGTACCCTCTAAACCACATTTTCCCCCATTTAACATTCTAAGAAGTCCCCAAACACATAAGTCACTTGGGGCTACTTCCCAACTAACTTAGAACTACCGAAAAGTGCACAAAAGCATCGAAAAATCATCAAATCACGCAACCGTTGAAAGATTTCAATTCATTCCAACTGAATTCAAGTATGTAACTAACTCAAGTTCTTGCCAAGAACTAGTATATAGATGAAAACATTTTGAGTAAGAGTTTGAAGCTTTATTAAACAAGCTTGAGCCAAATAACACTAGTATAACTTGTGCCAATTAGGAAATTCCGTGAAAAATACCTACCAATCTTTGTAATTGAAAGTGAAGTTTTTATAGGTCAATGGGACCCCAAGGGTACCCTCTTGACCTTTTAAAAGATAAAACAAATTATGGGAACATTTAGAATTAAAGGGCTGACAGTGGGTTTTTCGACCGGTCAGACGGGTCCCTTCGACCAGTCGAAAGCCCCTCTACAGAACCATTTCTACAGCAGCAACTTTCAACCTGTTTGTACGAAATTTTGGAACTAAAAGTCACTCAAACACTTTTGAGAGCTTATAAAACTTCTTGAACATGATCCTAATACACATTGGGATACTTTTACACTCTTTACACTTGTACCCAAACTTGATTGAATCAAAATAAGACATACAAACCCAAACCTTGATTAAACTTATATGAACATAGAATTTTGTTGGAAAAGAGTTCAAAACTTCACATATAACTTAGTTACAAACAAAACTTGTCCAAAATGGTTGCGACACACACCCGGACTTGCCGGAGTGGTCCAACCCAACTAATATACAAAATCCATAGTTTAGACAAAATGAGTTACATAAGTTCTTCTAAGTTTTAACTCCAACTCCCACAACTATAAGCATTATAACGTAAGTATCACAAGTCTAAAACCATAATTTACATTATACTACAAGATTAAACATGTACTACAAATCCCAAGTCTTGCCCCATTCCAAGCTCGATTCACCTCCTTTCCGTACCTTGTTCCGAACCTGCGGTGGTTGTTATGTACCACAACAGAAATAGGAAAATGGGTTTCTTAAGCATTTCGCTTAGTGAATTAACTAACATGCTAGTGATGTCATGAACATGTGTAATGCAACAATTTAAGCACATAAGCATACGTAATCGCAGAAATCACGGGCTAATGGTTCACTCCGACCTGAAGACCTTTCCCTTTGGTCTCGCGGCCACTTCTAATTCCTTGGACATCCGTTCTTAAAGCGGATTTCTTCCTCTTCTCCTCCCTTATTCCACCATAATGAACCATTATTCCCAGTCATTCATTGACCACTCAACATATAAGCACATAGTCACATAATTATGATAATTTCTCACCAAATTAACATGAAAATTCTAACTTTAACATGAATTTAACTACCAAAATCAGAATTATTATTTCTTAACTAGAAATTGAAGCACATAACATGTACCTACATCAAAGCTTAAGTTAGAAAACTCACATTTATGATTTCTACCCCATTTAAGCTAAGAGATGTTGAATTTCATCAAAACCCAGCTCAAAACTCACTCTGTTGTAATTTTCTACATGTATTTGGCAACCGTATCTCACCGAATAGTGTGAGCTACAAAAATCCGACAATTAAAACGTAAATTAAAGGTATAGAAATGAGCGTCTCACCTCCACGAGTCCGAATATGACTTCGATTCATGAATTTGACGAACGGCGACGACGGAACGGCGGATAAACGGTGTCGAAGCTACGGAATCTCGTCGTCTCTCTCCGAGCTCTCTTTTCTTTCTCTATTTTCTGCAGATTGGAGAGTGTAGGTACTGGTTAACAACTCACTAAGTTTGACCAACACATGTTAACGACGACTCCAAATGTATCCAATATCATCACCAAGTAATGGGCCCCGCTATACCCAACCCACATATCTACCCGAACTCACCCAGAGTAACTATATCCCAAAGCCCACCTCCGCAGAGCCCACTAGGAAGCTGTTGGGAATATGCCCTCAAACCAGTTAGTTGGACAATGGAATATCATAATGCATTTATGCATGTTAGTTCATGAGATGAATATTAGACTGGAATCCTTAAACAACATTGTATGTGGTTCATTTGTGTATGTGATTACACATGTGAGATATGAATCACAAATCCTTGTTGTTTCAAATAAGTCACAGTGGATGATAAGTCTGGATAACTTATCAGGTATACACTGTAGCATGATTAACGTCTACGGGGTAGAATGATGAATCTCATTCATAAGAGTCTTTGACTCTTGGTTAATATGCTAGTGCACTCGGTGCATTGACGGACCTGAGTTAAACCTATTGACACCTAAACGCTGTCACCGTCAATAGGAACTCAAAACTTGTATAGGGATACATGTCCTTAATCCTGAGACAGTTATGGACGCAAGTTGTATGCTTGGTTGCTTTGACTTACCAATCAGTGAGGTCTTGCAAGATCAACACCTGGGTATCTTGGGTAAATCAAGTATGCAACGTTGGGAACATATATTGTCAAGATGGAATTCTACCCTCTTCAATAAAACGAAGAGTAAGTATTCCCTCGAGAATGTCACTAGGAGTGATTACTGAGAGCTGGCCAGCCTTGTCAACAAAGTGTTGTTGTTGACATGTTTAGTAATCCAAGAGTAGTGAATGATACTTGAGGAATATAAGATGTACTATCTATTGGGTCGACAGTATCTTAAGACATACATCCCAATGATAGATACGAATACTGCCTGGTAGAGGGACATGCGTATCATATTATACAAGTCTAGCAATCACTTATGTATGTGTGATTATGTTCTTATGCACTGGAGTGCAATTATCATTTTATAGTGGCATTAATGATAATTGATTAATTATTGATTCCTTAGTCAAGAGTACTGACTAGATGGAATAATAATTAATCGGAGCCAGTAATTAAGAACCTAGGAGGTCCCACTCTTAGCTCCGCCAGAATGCTTGGAAAGGCAAATGAGAATGCTGTCAAGACTGGTTCGATCGATCGAAGTCTAGACAGGTTCGATCGATCGAACGAGGTTCGATCGATCGACAGTTTGATCGATCGAAGTCACTTCGATCGATCGAAAGTTAGGTCGGTTCTGGGAATCTATAAATAGGGCAGCTACGTCCAGAAATTAGAAGTTCGTCGTTTTGACGTACCAGTTGCTGCAGAACCTGTTTAGAGTTCCCAAACCTTCCCTATTCTCACTATTAGGGTTCCCACCAACCCTAGCCACTCTGGGAGCATTCGAGGAGACATAAGGGTGAAGATTTCCTAGAGGTTGCTGCTGCACACACAAGGAGAAGGACAAAAATCAGAATTGGGTTCAAGACCTAAGGTATAGAATCTTCTCCATCTTGTTATGCGCATCTATAGAGTTAATAAGTAGTAGATCCAAGGCTACCAATAAAAGTTTTGAACTTTGTTTTCCGCTGCGCGTTTAGATTTAATTTTAAACCTGTTTTTCCTACAATTGGTATCAGAGCCTCGCTTATTTGGATCTATAGATGCGTTTTGGAACACTAGTTTTGATTTGCATGTTGATTTTAGGACTGTTTTCAAAACTGCATCGTCACAGATCCGTTTCTGCAGTGTTTATGCAGCAGAATACAAATCTGTGATTGCATTGGATGCAAGGTGGGTTCGATCGATCGAAGTAGTCTCGATCGATCGAACATCATCTGTTCTCAAGCGATCTAACTAGTTTCGATCGATCGAACGTTGGTTCTGTTCGATCGATCGAATGGTGTTCGATCGATCGAGACTGCTTTTCTGTCCAGGTTTTTAGTTTACAGATTTAAAGGTTTTAAAAATATTTACTTTAAAATTTTATTTATGCTGTAAGTTTTTCAAAACATTCTGTGAAACTGAAAGTTCAATCAATTGAACTATGTTCAATCGATCGAAGGTTCAATCGATCTAACTTTTTCGTTCGATCGAAGTGTGACAGAGCAGTGATGTTGTTTTAAGTTCTAATTCAGTATGTAAAGAGTTTATATACTGTGTGAATCAATTAGGGGTTCCAATGGTACATATATTTGTTATATATATGCGTGGTTGTGCGTGTGACTAACCCTTTTGCAGCAAGCTTAGTCCGCTATCTCCCATGGCACCAAGACTTTTAAATTTTGTATTTAATTGTTGGTTTGGATTTAAGGCTTATGTAAAGGGCGCTGCGACTTCAATCCTATGAAAAGGAAAGTCGCACCGGTTTCCCTAGCCTTTTATTTTATTGTTGTTATTTCTATTTCTAGATAAATTGTAAGCTTCGAGAGAAGTATAGGACCAATGTAATAGAATTAGAAAATCCATGAAGATGGAGGAGCAAGCCGTTGTCCATGAAGATGGAGTCGGAGGCAATCAAACCAAGAAGAAGGTTCTATGGAGATAGAGTCATGGGAGATAGAGGCATTGTTGAATGCTTTTATTTCATTTTAGTTTTTGTTTTATGTGCTTAGTTGTGATTGGAATTTTATATATTGTTACTACTTGCATGCACGTAAAACAGGTTTTCTAAAATGAAATTCAAAAACCTTTTTTCCAACACATTAGCAAACACTTGATGTTTATGGGCAATGTGAAGAAATTTTTTGATCAAATTGAAAAATTCCTATTAGTTCATTGTAAGTATGAGAATTACTCTGTGTCACCCAGCCATGGGTGATCATTCCATACGGAGGGTATTTCTTATTGATTACTAGATATGAACTTCTTATAAAAATCTAGTGGGAGAGGGACTTATTTTATAACTCCCACGGTCTTCCATAAACGGTTCGTTGTAAGGTGGGTAGTATATTCTGTGTCACCCAGCCATGGGTGATCATTCCATACGGAGGATAGACTATTCATTGGTTACTAGATATGAACTTCCTTTGGATAGAATCAATGAGACGCGTTAGAGGGTGACCACTACACTGAGGCACTACTTGAGGCGGTTGTCATTGGATTCTAGTTAATGGTAAACACTAGCTAAGCTATGGGTAAGGGATTCCACACGGAGCATTATCCAGAAACTTAGAGACCAAAAGTTCAGGAGTCATGAATTGTTTTGTAAGAGTTGCATGACATTCATGATGGGTTTCCCAATCAGGCTATGAGGTTATGATCGCCACACGGAGACTTAATTTCATAGGCTTGACATCCTGAAGACAATTAATGAGTTGGTTAAGGGAATTCCAATGTATCATATAAATTGTCATATTCATGATTTCCATATTATAAATCTGTTACATTATTTGTATTTCAGATTCATAATGTCTAGCCCACTTGCTATATCCATGATCCAGAATAAGCTAATTGGAAATAACTACGTTGAATGGAAACTGGAACTGGATGAATTGTTAACTGCTAATGGATGTAAATACGTTCTTACCATTCCCTGTCCACCTATTCCATACCATGACACCCCAACTGATCTTGCGGATCAATATTGGCAGTGGATAAGATTTGATGGTATAGCTCGCTCTAGCATCTTAGACTCTTTGTCTGATGTGTTGAAGCAGCAACATCAACCTTTGAACACTGCCCGTGCTATAATATTGAACCTCGAGGAGATGTTTGGGGATCTGAGCCGTACTGCAAGGCTTAGAGCCTTGGAGTTAGTCATGGACACCAGAATGTTGGAAGGAACTTCAATAAGAGAGCATGTTTTTAAAATGATTACTTATTTCAAAGTAATGGAAGTTCTTGGTTCCGACATTGATGGTGAGACTCAAGTTGACATAATCTTGCATTCGTTGCCTTCATCATTCACTCAATTTAAAAAGGTTTTTAAAATGAGTAAAACAGTTTTTTCAACAAGTGAGTTGATGAGCTCTCTTGAGGCAACGATGGATATAGTCAAAGAGGAGTCAAATGTTCAGAACATTGGAATGGCTTCATCTTCTGGAACTAAGCCTAAGAGCATAAGTTCAGAGAAGGAGAAGCAAGACTCAAGGATAGGTGAGCCTAAGCCAACTGTTGGGAAGAAGGCAAGACTTGGAAAGGGAAAGGCTGGTGCCGTGCCAAAAGGAAAGTGTTTCCATTGTGGCATGAGAGGGCATTGGAAAAGGAACTGTATGGAATACTTGACTGCCAAAAGGCAAGGTACGATCCTTTCACTAGTTTTTGAAGTAAGTTGAAAAACTGATACTTCAACTACTATGGGCACTAATTCTATATTTTCTAAATTATATCTGTAATTGTTGCAGGGAATTGGAAAATAAGAATGTGCAGTGATTAGAAGATCTTGATTGCCTTTTGGGATCTGATGCAAGAGTTGCTATTAGATTAATAGTTTTATATTGTAATAAAACTTTGGAGTTATTAGATGGATTTCAGTTTTGAATTAATGAATAATATTTATTCTTTTGATTTTGGTACTGAAATTCTTGATTAAAAGAAAGCGTTCTTTTATGTGATCTAAATAACTTGTCAAGCAAGTATCTCACCAATTTACTCTTGTTTCTCATATATTATCTAATGTAGTATTTAAATGACTCATGGGTATTTTACCATCTAAAAGGATAGCACCCTCAACTAATTCTATGACTTTTTGGTTTTGAGGTTAGAACATATTTAATCTAAATAGGATAAATGGGGAGTAAAGGATTGGATCCTAAAACTCTTTTGGTTGTTGAAACCACTACCTGTTTGTCAATCCTATTTAGAGGCTAATATGATCAGGTGACTTTTCTTTTGAAAATCACACGACCAAGGACTGATTAGAATTAGGACATACTCATGTCTGTAGGGCAATAAACATTAGAGTTGAAAAGTAGTTTCGGCTACTTTGGATACTGATATACATTTACTTATTACATCTTCATCCTCAATTTTGAAGAAATTCAAAAGTTTTGGAATGAAGAGTGATTGGTAAAAGAATATCGTTGCCTTTTGATTTGATCAAAATGGTGAGTATCTATCTAATGTATTTATTGTCCAAAGGAGATAAGAATGAGATTCTTTCTCGACAGTCTACACCTAGTGCGCCTCCACGGGATGGTGTAGCAGGTAGAAGGAACTATCTTCTTTTAGATATGACTGGGTCATGGGATGAGTTATTTAGAGTTACTACTATTCCTTGTTTTTCTCGATGGAACTACAATGTATATACTGGATCTTATTCAAAAGAAAATCTTTTCGATAGATATCCCCAAAGTTGTGAAAAGAATGCGACTTCTTTCTCATGGTAACTTTGGATAAGGATGTCTAGCACTTTGGTGTAAAGAAATGATGAGCCTTTTGAATCTAGATTAGAAGTATAATATTTTTTTTAGTGTTTCCAGAGAAAACAAAAGTTGGTTGGAGACCAAATTTTGCAAAGGAAAGATAATATAAAAGAGTAAAGTAATTTATATCTTAAAGCAATCTATAAATCATCTAGAACTAAAATCTACTACCTCTTCATCCATTCCTACATTGGTACTTCATTGCAGTGGGAGAATTCTCAACATTGTTGAAATTCCCTGGTGCATTGAAGTTTTGTGATAAGGAAGCTCTGGTATGTGATTTGCATAAGTCTATGGACTAAAGCAATCATCCAGAGATAAGGACATCTGTTTTGACATATTGGTCAAAATACTTTGGATTCATCTAAAGTGTGGATGTAGCTTAAGTGGATGAAAGGATCCTTGCGCAAAGGAAGTGTGGTGGTGATTATGGTTCCATATATTGATGACATCTTTATCATTGCGATATGTTAAAGTAGTATCATCAATGATTAAGGTTAAGTTTCTACAGTATACTTGATATTTATGATCTCGGTGAGGCGAGCTATAATCTTATGATTTTTGCTCATTCAAGATCAGAAAGTTAAGATAATGAGATTGTCTCAAACTTCTATATCATAAAGTTGCTGGCTAGATTCAACGTGGAACGTTTCGATAAAGGTTTTTCACCTTTGAACATAACCTATTGCTCTTTCAAGATTTGTATCTAGGGATACAAGATGAAAGAGATCACATGAAAGGTATATCATAAGCCTTCGCTATTGATAAACTTTGTATGTGATGTTAGGTATGGATATCAGTTATACCGTTGAGGTTGTTCACAGATATCAGTCCAAATGAATGTTCAGTTTTCTGAACTATCATAAAGTATATATTCTCTAGGGCTTGAGAAAGAACTAGCGGATATATGCAGGGTGATGGTGTTTTGGACAATGTTCAAATTAGCTTTACTGGATACATGTCATGTGACGTCTTTTGTCTAGGGATATAGTATAACATGAAGATGTTTTACTATGGATTGTTTCAGTCGATGATCATCAGTCCCTATGCAAAACCTTACGGGTTAAGGATTTTGACAAGTCACAGAGACTATGCTAGTGTTAGTACTAACGCTATATGGTTATGAGTGCAAGTGGGAGTTTGTTGGGAATATGCCCTCAAACCAGTTAGTTGGACAATGGAATATCATAATGCATTTATGCATGTTAGTTCATGAGATGAATATTAGACTGGAATCCTTAAACAACATTGTATGTGGTTCATTTGTGTATGTGATTACACATGTGAGATATGAATCACAAATCCTTGTTGTTTCAAATAAGTCACAGTGGATGATAAGTCTGGATAACTTATCAGGTATACACTGTAGCATGATTAACGTCTACGGGGTAGAATGATGAATCTCATTCATAAGAGTCTTTGACTCTTGGTTAATATGCTAGTGCACTCGGTGCATTGACGGACCTGAGTTAAACCTATTGACACCTAAACGCTGTCACCGTCAATAGGAACTCAAAACTTGTATAGGGATACATGTCCTTAATCCTGAGACAGTTATGGACGCAAGTTGTATGCTTGGTTGCTTTGACTTACCAATCAGTGAGGTCTTGCAAGATCAACACCTGGGTATCTTGGGTAAATCAAGTATGCAACGTTGGGAACATATATTGTCAAGATGGAATTCTACCCTCTTCAATAAAACGAAGAGTAAGTATTCCCTCGAGAATGTCACTAGGAGTGATTACTGAGAGCTGGCCAGCCTTGTCAACAAAGTGTTGTTGTTGACATGTTTAGTAATCCAAGAGTAGTGAATGATACTTGAGGAATATAAGATGTACTATCTATTGGGTCGACAGTATCTTAAGACATACATCCCAATGATAGATACGAATACTGCCTGGTAGAGGGACATGCGTATCATATTATACAAGTCTAGCAATCACTTATGTATGTGTGATTATGTTCTTATGCACTGGAGTGCAATTATCATTTTATAGTGGCATTAATGATAATTGATTAATTATTGATTCCTTAGTCAAGAGTACTGACTAGATGGAATAATAATTAATCGGAGCCAGTAATTAAGAACCTAGGAGGTCCCACTCTTAGCTCCGCCAGAATGCTTGGAAAGGCAAATGAGAATGCTGTCAAGACTGGTTCGATCGATCGAAGTCTAGACAGGTTCGATCGATCGAACGAGGTTCGATCGATCGACAGTTTGATCGATCGAAGTCACTTCGATCGATCGAAAGTTAGGTCGGTTCTGGGAATCTATAAATAGGGCAGCTACGTCCAGAAATTAGAAGTTCGTCGTTTTGACGTACCAGTTGCTGCAGAACCTGTTTAGAGTTCCCAAACCTTCCCTATTCTCACTATTAGGGTTCCCACCAACCCTAGCCACTCTGGGAGCATTCGAGGAGACATAAGGGTGAAGATTTCCTAGAGGTTGCTGCTGCACACACAAGGAGAAGGACAAAAATCAGAATTGGGTTCAAGACCTAAGGTATAGAATCTTCTCCATCTTGTTATGCGCATCTATAGAGTTAATAAGTAGTAGATCCAAGGCTACCAATAAAACTTTTGAACTTTGTTTTCCGCTGCGCGTTTAGATTTAATTTTAAACCTGTTTTTCCTACAGAAGCTCCACGATTGAAAAGGACAGCCTCGAGCAGCCCCCTCCAAAGCCCATCCACAACAGTCACCTGAGGCCTAATTACGACTGAGCCCACCCAAACAAAGTGAAGAAAAGCAAAATGGACCCAGTCCACCTACTGCCCTCTCCACTCGTTACACCAACACCCATTAGACACGTGGATGTTTAAATCATCGATCGCTAGTCAAAGCCACGGCGTCGAATGACCATCCGTGTCATCAATTAAGCCATGACGTCGAATGACCACTCACCACAAATCAACCATTGCTTGTAGTCACCACTCGCTCTCAAGCCAGCTTACAAGGAATCTCTCCTCTGCACCTAATGAACACTCCATTACAACACAAACACACATTCACTGGTGGATTTCTCACCCTTGGTCAGGAAGCAGTACCAAGGGTGGCCATGACCACTGGGAACTTGAGAGTTCATGGTTCGGAGGCTAGAACCAGGGGTACCTCCCTATCTCAACGCCTCACAGGCTGGATAGGGTTGGTCCCAAAGAGAAAGAGAGACACGTGACCACCAATCACGTGCCCTACCCCTTTTAACCCCCCCAACCAATTAGAAAAGCCCATATCCTAGCAACCAGCTGTAACCTTTGACTCTCACCCTGCCCAGTCACCCCAACCTCGCTGAGTACCCTGCGAACCAATAGCAGGGTCTCGATATCCTCTCTGCTTAAGGGTCTGCACCAATGGCTTTAGCTTCGGTACTCACCCTTGCTTAGCCCTCTGGAAGCCACAGCAGTATGATCTCGAGAGCCTCCATGCTTAACCTTCTGCACCAATAAAACCATTTCGTTCCCAGTGACAATACATTTCGACGAACCAATAAGAAAAGCCTTGACACCTTGCCCCTTCGCTGCATCTTCTGCACCTATAGAACTCCTTCACTTTGTCTCCCTCCCTTTGACCAACCAATGACATCGGCTCACCCTCACAACGACAATACGACAATACCTCGTCTCACCTCCCCCAATACAGCGACTTGTCCGCATCCCCATTTAATAAGGCCAACTACCTTAAACATACGCATTTAAGTCCCTACCTACCTCAAACAGGGCAACCACTCCGAAGATGCCAACTCAGCCACCCCAGCTGTGCCAAAAACCTCACAAACCCTGTATAAATACAAACCTCATTCAATACATCCAACAACCAGAGCTTAACCTAGAGTTTAAGCCTTCACCCAGTCTTGAGCTACAATCCTAAGCACTTAAGACCTTCACCATCCTCCTCAAAATCTCCGACAAAAAACATAATTCTCAACCATTACTCAACTTTCCCCTACCTCTCCTCTAGCCTCGCACATTTTAGATAACTCCCTCCCATACACCAGTCTCCGACTAATAACCAACCCTCTACTGCTTTCTCTCTCTCTTATTTGGGACTACTCTGGTTCTCACTCGAGCCATACATTCTCCAAGTTCCATCATCTCTGTTTACATATATTTATTATTATTATTATTATTATTATCTTAACAAGCTCTCACTCCCATCTACCTACCACGCAGTATCACTCGCTGCTCCACTTGGTACTAACCAGCTTACGTGTTATACCTTCCCTCATACACTATCCACCTCGGATAAAGAACTCACACATTTTGGCGACCACAGTGGGAGGTATACTTGAAAACATGGTTAGCGAACGAGAGCAGCAACCCCCTAAGACTAGGGTTGGACGTCCCAAAAAGTCCAAGGCCCAACCTACAGGGTCGAATGTCAACCCACTAAGCATTAACCCCAGTAGGGAGGAGCCTGCTCAGTCTCAAACTCATGATTCTCATGGATCCGTCGCTGCAGATGTCGAACTCGATATTCTGCGACGGCTTGAACAGATGGAGGGACAACAAAAGCATCTACAAAAGCTTGAGGAGCAGAACCGTCTCATCATTGAGACTTTAGCAACCATCGCTCAGAAAGGATCAACGCCAACCCCAAACGGGACCTCCGGGTTAGATAACATCGTCAGGACATCCTACGTCAGCGATCAGCAGCACACACCAGTAAAAGAACCGACACCCACCGCACAAACAGAAAAGCCAACATCCGCAACTTTCGTTACCTTGGCAGAAGTCGAATCACTCCTAAGAGAAAAGGCGCTGACAGCTCCGTCACTCGATACTCGTCCTCCTTATCCACTCAAGCTGGCTAGCCTCCCTTACCCAGAAGGGTATGGTAACGTGCACTTTGCACGATATGATGGAAGACGAGGAAACTCAAAGGAACATGTGGCCAGGTTTCTCGACAGCCTTGGAACTTTCCGTGAGGATGAAAATCTCCGTCTCCGAGAATTCTCTAAGTCTTTGACTGACCGAGCATACACCTGGTACGCCAACTTAGAGCCAGGTTCTGTTACGTCCTGGGCCCAATTAGCCTCCATGTTTCATGCTAAGTTCTTTAGCGTAACCGAGAGGGTGACTATCGTCTCCTTGTCTAGAGAAACCCAAGGCGACAGCGAGAACCTGGTCAAATACATGGACAGATTCCGCGATCGGGCTATGGAATGCCATGACAACACCACGGAAGAAAGCTTAGTCCAACTTTGCGTTCATGGTATGCTCCGAGATTATAGAATCCACCTCATCAACCACTCCTTCCCAACATTTTCGGAATTAATGGTTGCAGCCCGTAATTTAGCTAAGGATGTGAGGATATCGTCGTCAAGAACAAGCAGAGATTCTCGCCCTCCGGCCCCATGACGATATCCGACCGCGGCCGTAACCGAAGAACGAAGGAGCGGACGGGATAAGGAATACAACGACAACAAGCGCAGAAGAGACGAGACGGATGCGCCACCCCCTTTTCCTTGCAGCATGAGGGAAGTATTGGCCGTGCTCAAAAAGTGGATAAGGGATGATGTGATCATCCTCCGTCCACCAAACAGACCTCCCACCGAGACCGACAAGGCCAAATACAACTATTGTTCCTATCATCAGATGGTGAAACATGCTACCAAAGACTGATGGGCTCTCCGTGGCATCTTCCATAGGAAAATTACAAATGGAGAATTAGTAACGACCACTCAACCCGATGCCACCGAAGAGGCACCCCGCCAGCCTCGAGGGAACAATGAAGGGGTCGTTAACATGGTTTCTTTCCACATGGTTCCCCATGCCTCGACCCCCATTATCCAGTTCATCAAGGAAAAGATGCCTGCACCAGTGGAAGTAACTGCCCCCCTCATTGAGTTCATTGAGGAAGAAGAGGAAGGAGAAGAAATACACCCGACTGTCAAAGGCCCGTCCATAACCAATCTATGCGCCAGCACTGAGGAGTTCACCGCATCAAAGGTTAAGGACCTCACCAAATTCAGATGTTTCTTCGACCAAGTTGGATTCTGCGAGGAAGCACGACTCGAAGCCACCAAAGCTATATTACGGGTCGCAGAAACCTACCAGCAAGCATGCGTGGCCTCTGGGGGTCTGTACGACGTGCTGCCCGAGAAGCAGAATCGATGATCACCTTCACAGATGCAGATATACAAGTCCCACATCCACATAATCGTCCATTGTATGTGGCGGCAACTGTCCATGAGGTGGAATTCAAAAGGGCCCTGCTCGATGGAGGAGCCTCGCTCAACATAATGCCACTAGCTACCTTCAAAGCCACCGGTATCCCCAGAGAAAAGCTTGTCCCACAGGCCATCGATATTGCAGGCTTCGGTAATGACGTCCGACAGACCGTTGGGTTCGTCACCACATCACTCCGCCTTGGAAAGTTCCAAGCACCGGCCAGATTCCATGTGATTGATGCCGACACCTCCTACCACCTACTCGTGGGACGTAAATGGATGCACAAGTTCGGCATCGTACCCTCCACCTACCATCAGTGCATGAAAGGGAAGGTTAACACGAGCGAAGGGAGGAAGGTGTTCACCGTCGCGGGCACCTTGCGACCATTCGGCATTCATGAGGCCCACATGGCAGAAGCAGATTTCTTCGATAGCCTTGACTCCGAAGAGGAAACCACGCCGTTTGCATCACCACTCGGCCTTACCATTCCAAGGTGGGAAGACGCTCAAAAAGAGGATTTTTTCCCAAAGAAAAACACCAGAGGTCGCCGTGATACCTCTCCCGAATGTATTCGAATCAAACTCCCCGATGGACGCTTTGCGTATCGCTGCTTATGACGGTGTGAGGGTTCGGGGTCAGAAACCCCTCCACGTGACCCTGAGCCCCCTGCGTGCAATGTCATTAAAGCTCAAGAATCCACCGAGCTCAAGCCAGCCCAAGAAACACTCCAAGATGGACCACGTACTGCGGGACCAGAAGTAGAAGAAGTGAACCTTGCGTCCAAGGGGGAGACACCCCGTACCACCTTCATCTCCAAAATCATGATTCCGGAAGAGCGAGAAAAGTTGATTTCTCTCCTTCAAGAATACATCGACGTGTTTGCCTGGACATATGATCAGATGCCTGGGTTGGATACGACTCTTGTAACCCACAAGCTCAACGTTGATCCAGGCCATCGGCCGGTAAAACAGGCTCCCCGAGTGTTCCGTCACGAACTCGAGCTCCAGATCAAGGTCGAAGTGGAAAAACTCCTTCAAGCAGGGTTCATTAAGCCCATCAAGCATCCCACATGGTTGGCGAACGTGGTACCTGTGAAAAAGAAGAATGGGCAAATCAGGGTATGTGTCGACTTTAGGGATCTCAACAAAGCATGTCCAAAAGATGAGTTTCCCCTTCCTAATGTCGATACTTTAATCGACGCCACATCTGGACATCAAGATTTTTCCTTCATGGATGGATTCAGCGGATACAATCAGATTAAGATGGACCCAGAAGATGCAGAGAAGACGGCCTTTCGTACCCCATTTGGCAACTTCTACTACACTGTCATGCCCTTTGGGTTGAAAAACGCAGGTGCCACTTACCAAAGGGCTATGACGGCCATCTTCCACGACATGCTCCATCATAACTTGGAAGATTATGTGGACGACATTGTAGTAAAATCCAAACAAGAAAAGGATCATGAAAACGACCTCCGTGCCGTCTTTGAACGATGCAGAAAATTCAAGCTCCGAATGAACCCCCTCAAATGTGCCTTCGGAGTCACGGCTGGAAAATTCCTGGGGTTCGTAGTCCACCGCCACGGCATCGACCTAGACCCAACAAAGGCCAAATCAATAATGGACATGCCTGCACCAACCACCCAAAAGCAACTGAAACAATTCATGGGAAGGGTGTCCTATCTTTGCAGATTCATCCCAGCATTAGCAGAAACCTCTCACCCCTTGGGAGATCTACTGAAAGGAAATGTCAAGTTCAGATGGGAGCAAGTTCACCAGGAATCTTTCGATGCCATCAAAAGGACACTCGCAGCACCAGCCACTATGGTAGCGCCGATACAAGGGAAACCACTTCTCCTCTACCTCACGTCGACACACAAATCAATAGGAGCATTGCTTGCTCAGGAAGTGGAAGGACAAGAAAACCAGTTTACTACATCAGTCGAGTAATCCGAGACGCTGAGGTGAGGTACACACCCATTGAGCGCCATTGCCTCGCTCTCACTTTTGCAGCTCAAAAATTCAGACACTACTTCCTCAGCCATGTAATACATTTGGTGACAAGGTGTGATCCGCTGCGATATCTCCTATCTAAGCCAGCTCTCTCGGGACGAATGGCGAGATGGCTCCTTCTCTTGGCAGAATTTGACATCGCCTGTATAACTCCGAGGGCAATAAAGAGCCAAGCACTGGCTGACCTTTTGGCTCATTTCCCGAGTGGCAGCTTCGAACCACCTTCGGAAGCGCTCCCAGGAGAAGAATTAGAGACTGCCATGACCATTGAAGATCTAGGTGAGTGGACTCTCAGCTTCGACGGCTCCTCCACATCACTTGGAGGAGGAGCTGGGATCAACTTGACGTCCCGAATCGACGGTTCTAAACTCCATTTGTCTTATAAGCTTGACTTCAAATGCTCCAACAATGAGTCGGAATACGAGGCATTGGTCTTGGGGTTGCTCGCAGCCACTAAGATGGGTGTCAACCAGCTATGCATAAGGGGAGACTCCAATTTGGTTATCAAGTAAACCTCGGGAGAGTTTGCAATACGAGAGCCAGCATTAGCAGAGTACAGGACTATCGTACAGAGATTGCTCGACAAATTTGAAACGGTCCGAGTGGAACATGCGCCGCGATCAGGCAACCGCTTCCCAGACGCCCTGGCAACTCTGGCCTCCAAAATAGATGTGCCTGAGGGTTCCACACACATCGAGATCATCAAAAGAACTCTCCCATGTACGGTACTGGAATTGCTACCACTCGAAGAAACTAATGATTGGAGAGCCCCCATTGTCGCCCAGCTTCGGAGCCGCGAAGGAAAATTGGCAGTATCCGACCTAAGGAATTTCACCCTCCTCGGAAACAACCTCTACTTTCGCGCACCAACAGGGGTCTTGGCGCGATGCATAGGGGAAGAAGAGGGTAAACTCCGCCTCCGCCAGGTCCACCTTCACTTTTGCGGGGAAAATGACATCAGTTTGTACAGAATGGTGCAAAGAAAAGGATACTACTGGCCAGAAATGTCCAAAGAAGCTTCGATGATCCAACAAGCATGTATGAAGTGTCAAGAAGCCCCGAATAAGGAAGAATGCAACTTCACTACCCAAATCACGGACTGGCGAATCCCATACATCAACTACTTGAAAGAGAGTTCACTCCCAATCGATAAAGCTGATGCATCAATCATCAGAAAGCAGGCTCCCAAGTTCTTCATACGCGAAGATATGCTCTTTCGACGCAGCTTCAGCGGAGAACCGTTACGGTGCTTAGCCGGAGGGGAAACTCACCAGGTCCTAAGCGAGGCACATGAATTTGAACATCAAGGAGGCACAAAATTATATCGCCACCTTTTGGATCTCGGATACTATTGGCCAACAATGGAGAAAGATTCGAGGAACCATGTCAAGCGGTGTTACCCTTGCCAAATCCACGGGAATCGAATCCACGCTCCTGCCGTCGATCTACGAGCACTATCGACACCATGGCCTTTCCATACTTGGGCCCTCGACCTCATAGGACCGATCTCCCCTGCATCAAAAGGCAATATCTGGATTCTTGCAGCGACAGAGCTTTACACCAAATGGGTAGAGGCCATTCCGATGAGGAGAGCAGTGGGACCCGCAGTGGCAGCCTTCATCCGAGAATACATCGTATGCCGCTTAGGAATCCCCAAGGTGATCTTATCCGACAACGGGACCCCGTTCGTCAACAAGCACGTAGGACAACTTCTCCTGTCCTACGACATCACCCACCACAAGTCCACGCCCTATTATCCAAAATGCAACTGTCAAGCAGAAGCCACTAATAAAACACTACTGAAGATCCTGAGCAGAACGATGAAAGATTGTCCAAAGATATGGGCTGACCAACTCCCCCTAGCCCTGTGGGCCTACAGGACCTCGAAAAGGCGACCAACTCAAGCAACCCCCTTTTCATTGGTCTATGGAGCTGAATCCGTTTTACCTACAGAATTGGTGGTGGCCTCCGCACGGATAGCTATGAAAAGCGAGGTTCTGCATGACCCACGCCCAATGATGTTGGAACAATTGGACGAACATAGAGACACAGCACGATCAAACCTCCACAAATATCAGAAGCAAATCGCACGTGCCTACGATGCTATGGTTCGACCGAGGGTCTTTAAGGAAGGAGATTTGGTCCTAAAGGCAGCTACACACGTCATGAGGGGTCTCTCGGCGCCCAAATTCACGCCCCAGTGGGAAGGACCCTACGAAGTCAAAGAAGCCAACCCTAGCGGCTATTATAGGATCCGGAAAATTGATGAGACCTCCATTTCTGGACCTATCAACACCCAATGGCTGAAGCTATTCCATGCTTAGGCCCTCAACTCTTTATGTTTTCTCCTTTCTGTGGCTCAATTATTTTGACCTTTGTTTTGAGCTTGACCTTGGTTTCGAGCCTGAGCCCTTTTTTTTTTTTTTTTTTTTTTAAGTTTTTGTTACATTTTTCTAAGAAAATGTTGTTTCCATACATGTACTACACTGTTCTATGGAAAACTTTCCTTTTATTTAAAATGTTCGCCACATTATCACTATATCCACAAAAAGAGAGGGGGAAACACATGCAAACCAGAACCATCACTAAAAAAAAAAAAAAAAAAACTTAGATTACAACCCTATGCTCAAACATCCCCTTACTCCACAAACAAACCTACAACCACCAATGTTTCATTATCAACATCATCGGTAATAATACCGGCCCTCGAACGCTGCTCAACAATCCTTGACCTCGCCAATCTATCCTCATACATCTTACATTCCCCCTCACCATGATCTACAGCCGCTTGAAGCCGCAGCGCTCGAGCTTCTTGTTGCACTGTACGAGGTACGCCTGTTCTCCTCCATTGCCCTGCTGTTGTCACCAACTCCACCCGAGCTCTCCGATAATTCTCACTAGCCGAGGCAAGTTGCCTCTCTTCAAACTGCCTCCTCCGCCGTGCCTCTACAAATTGTCGAAGTAATACTACCATATCAAGATGCTCCGTCAACCACAACAGTCGAAGTCCCTGCGTGATCATGTCATGAACACTTCCTCTCACATTTTGCATGTAGTCATAAGTGGCGGCACCAAGGTTAGTTCTATACAGATCTAAGATTACGTTACCTAACATTCCGCAGGCCAGCAACCGTTCTTGTTGATCCATATAGGCTAACCCTATAAAAGTCTGTGGATAGTTCACATATACTCTCTCCAAATGAGGGATCAGTTCTTCTCGTACAAGGATGCCTCGCCAACCCCCTGGCGCATCACCAAATCTCGCCGGTAAACGCAGCGGCCTCGGCCCTACGTTCGACGCTCGTGAAGAGCCAGCCATGGTTTAGCCCTCTACCTTATTGATATTTATGCACGCCTTAGATAGACTAATCTTTTTTTTATTACAAAAAAAGGTAACACATATCCTTACACAATACAGACACATGTTAAGTACTCACATAGCTGCCCATGTTGCATAAACACGTGTTTACACCCTAACCTATTTGTACAAATCCCGTGATTTACTTTCTACATTATTTTACAAAATCATCACGGGTTCACTAGTCATACTTTATACATTATAATTGATGCCCATACTAGGACTAAAAGACAAAAGAGTATCGCCAACGACAAGATAAGTCATTTTCTCTAACGCACGTGTATAGCATTTTCTTTTTTTTTTTTTTTAAAAAAAAACAAAACCATAAAGAGGCCATAGATGGAGCCGCCGTTTTAAAAAAAAAAAAAAAGAAGGGTATCAAATATCTTATACAACCGACTCAGTAATAACCACTTACCACCTACTAGCACCAAAGTCACTATACAAAAATATATAAAATAGAGCCACATCAAGACTGTCGATGAAGAAACGCCATCTCCTCATCTGAGAACAAATCACCAACCACATAACCCTCGGTGGACAAGTCGAAAGACGCAGTTGACCGCAACTGCTCATCCTCACACAATTTCAGCACTCTCTCCCTCTTTTCACTAAACTCAGCCATCGACAACTTGATGGCCTCTCCTTGTGATTGGTGTACTAACAGCCTGGCCCTCAACGACGACATCTCCGCCTCTATCGCCCGTATACTATCAACGCATCGCCGCTCTTCTCCTTCTAACTCTGCAAGTTTCCCATCACACAGTCCCACCGTCACTTGAGCACCCCGAACAAATAAGCACGATTTAACCAGAGCAAGACGCTGCTCTAACCACCTTATGTCGGAACCGCAAAAGTCACCAAGCGACTTAATCTCCTTAAGAATACCATCAAAGGCCACCATATCCATGTCGCCTAGACGAACGCCACATAAAGATCGCATCACAGACGAAAGGACACCACAGAAGAAAGACTTGAAGCGAGGAGCGGTATCCTCGTTAAGCATGGACCCGAATGTCCCGGGATACCGCCCATAAACCATCTCCAAAATGGCTGCATCACCAACAGAACAGCTAACGCCGCGCCACATAATATCAGAGGCCATATCACCAACATCACCAACGGGAACCGCCACCGGCAAAGGCACCGAGACCGAAACAACGGTGCTATCCATTATCGAAACCTCCGAAAAAGAGGGCCCAGACACGGAAACCCTCGGGGCAAAAACAGCCGGCGAAATAAGAGGGGCAACACTCGAAAGCCGCGCACCGGACTGAGAATCACTAAAGCCACCCTCCGAGACACCAATATATGTAGTCACAACCGAACTGACCTCACCCCGAAAAGCAGTAAAAGCCGAAGTTAGCACAGACTCCCCATAGACACGCAGCGTAGGCACAACTGCAGCAGAAAAACCCCGTGCCAACAACCCCTGCCGTTCGAACGGACAAGTAATAGAGGACGACGCAGACGGACCATAAACAACAAAACCAGTAGGCGCCGACGCCATTACAGAACAAGAAGCAGTAGGCGCCGATGAAGAAACCCCAGAAGCAGAAGGCGCCGATAAAGAAACCTTAGAAGCAGAAGCAGAAGGCGCCGACGACGAAACCAAGTCAGAAGGGTATACGCCGCTACCCGCTACCTCCTCCTCTCCCTCGTCCTCACCATAGCTTTCAACGCCACCAATGCCATCCTCTTCCTCCTCCTCCTCCACATCCTCAGCATCATCCCCTCTAAAGTCACACATAAACACCGTTTCTCTACCTTGAAATAAGCCATCCGAGGCACTAACCACTTCCTCCATCAACAGATCCACTTGAGCACCACCAATAAACTCTATATCACCCAAGTCATCGCAAGGAATAGCCAGACCCGCCAAAGCCTCCCCACCCCCACTAGCAACACCAGCATTATCAGCACTAGCAGGTCCTTTGGACCCCCCACCTTTACGCAATCGCTTCCTTTTCGAACTAGATACTGATGGCACTGGCACTGTCACCTAAAAAAAAAAAAAATAATAATAATATTAAATTTTTTTTTTCTTCTTTTGATAAAACATTACACAAAACAATGGCATAACTTTTTTTTTTACCTCTTCCAAAGTGTCCCTTCCTACAACATAATTCGCCTTCTTCTTGAAAGCTTTCTGAGCAGACGAACCAAAAGGGTCGGCATACACCCCGCCAACCCAGCCATCCGAGGTTACGGTCCATGAAATATCTTTAGCCCTGAAACACGACAAACCCCAATCATCGATACGCCTAGGAGTAGAGGCACGGGCACGAAGAGATACGTCGCCACAGCGAATTTGCCCAATGACCATGGCAGGAGGGGAGCCCTCACAATATGCGCGAAAAGCTAACAAAGAACTCCGCCAGAAAGTGTCATAATCAGGAAAACACCGCCCCCGCCTCCCCAGTGGTGGTAATACCATATTACACCCAAACCGTAAGTACCCATCGCTGAAACCAGCACAACACCGAGCAAAGCTGTCGGGAGATAGAGCAGTACGTGCCAAGGGAGTGCCTTGATCCAAACCCAACTGCCGCCTAACACGATCAAGGCGATACACCATTACACTACCACCTACCTCCCAAACTGCCGGCAGATAACGGCACACTAACATGGTCACCGCCGCGGCCACAGTAACAAAAGCTCCACTAAAATCATCGGCCGAAACCTGACTACCAGCGGTCTCGCTCCATGGAGAAACCCCTGCCCGGTAGCCCGGACCTGTCCGACCATAAGGGCGCCAATCAAACGAATCAACATCATCTATCACCGCTGATAGAGAACGCTCAGGCGGCCCACAACTGATCCATCGGCATACTCTATACTCTGGTGTCGTACGATGATGACTCGAAATCTCCAACGCGCGATGATAACGCTCATAAATGAACGACTGCAAAAATGGAATAGATACAAACGTGGCAACATCATATCTACCAAAAGAGCGAGACATATCCAACACTGCCATATCAAGGCGTAAATATAATGAACCCAGAAAAAGCCCAGCCAGGGGAACAACTTTGCCTCTAGATAAAATAGCAGCTACCCCAAACCAACGAAAGCTCGGCCCATGCTCGGGAGAGCCCTCAAAAATACACCGAGAAAGCCAACATGCTAGATAGGCAGCCAATCTATAGTCATTCATCAAGCCAATCTTGACATCGCGAGTACCACCTTCCGAGACGAATCTCTCAGGCTGGCGGTCCTCCCAAAAATACCTCATAAATGCTTGGAAATACGCCTTCTTACCATTCCCCTTCACCGGTCCAGGAATACGAGCACCCGTATTAGCATCAAATACCGAAGCCCTTTGACAATGTCGTAGCCCCTCCTCAAGCACTTTCACAATATGTTGCTCCTCCGTATCTAACTCATAAGTCATTACATTGATATCCCCCAAAATGCTGAGCTTCAGTAAGACTGACACGTCCTCTAATGTAGGCGTAAATTCACCCCAAGCAGTGATAAACGTATGTGTAGAAGTGCACCACCGAGATATCAATGTCACCATATCCGACTCCACCCGAGATACATTAGCAAGATCACGCCAGCACATAACTGAGTCATAAATCTGAGCTTGCCTAAGGGGTCCCTCAAACTCTCGGATAAAGGCGTCGGTCCATTCCTGCCAATCCTCCTTCAGAAAAAGCCTGTTAGCAAACTTCAAATTCGAGTAGGGACAATCCCCACGTTCAACCTGAAATCGCAGGACCTTGGCGGAATCAACCAAGTCAGCATCCGAACCCAAGACAGGTAAAGGAGAAGCCACACCCAAATCCGCAATCACATGATCAACCTGCACCCAAAACTCATCTGCAGCACCAAGGAACGGTGCCCTAAACCACTGAGATAAAGAAGGAACCGAAGGCGCAACTTGGGAGTTGCCCTTCAAAGGTTTACCAAGACGAGGAGCCATAACACCTACATTTTCAAATCGCAAATATCAATGCAAATATACTCACCACACAAACACACGCATAAGCACGTATAGCAGTACATACCAAAGTTCACCACGGAGGAAGAACACGCCCACAGTAAAAGATAACAGTCCCTACTTCACACATGCAGCCTGCCACAACAACCGAGATCAATGGGTAAATAGAAACACCAAACGAGTGATACGAGCACACAACCGCCACAATGCAATCGCACAAGCAACGAACCTCCTCTCCACCTGGACAAACAACAGATAAGTAAAAATGCTTCCTCGTTCTTTTTTTTTATTTACACAACACCAACGTCAAATGTTAAAACAAACATAGTGGGACATTTACCACAAAGGCCAACACCGGCACCAACATCTTGGCTTAAAAGATAACAGTAAATTCACAAACCCAGCAAATGTATCACATACATACAAATGAACTTATATACAGATATCAAAGTACCCTTTGGACAGAAATCTAAATCACTGGAAGCTCGTTCAAAAGCACAATATATTCACTACACGACACACCAAAGTACACTGTTTAGACTGACGATGCAAAAAGCCACACCAAAACTGCTGCCTTAAAGCCACGTGATGCTATCACATCTACAGTACTACTGACTTACTGATTGAGAAGTCTTTCAATCCTTCTTGACGATAACCCACTCGGGCCAACCGTCACAGGTCACACCCTGAACTAATCCGTCGTTTAGCAAAAAAAGGGGGGGAAAGGCTATGCCCGGTCCCACTATGTCCCAACTCATAGCACCACCCACACTACCCTCGTCGATAAACATACTGCTAACCAAAGTGTTCAAACCCGTCAATGACAAGCCTACCCCCAACCATTGCCCAGATCCCCTAGCCCGCGATGGAACCCCACCCTATCCCCATCGCACCCAATACCCATCGACAACACCCACACATTCGACGACACCCCCATTCGATGACACCCCCATTCGAGGACAACTCCATTCGACGACACCCACACATTCGCCGACACCCACATTCGACGACGCCCACACATTCGCCGACAACGCCATTCGACAACACCCCCATTCGCCGACAACGCCATTCGACAACACCCCCATTCGACGACACACACATTCGCCGACACCCACATTCGACGACGCCCACACATTCGCCGACACCCACATTCGACGACACCCACACATTCGACGACACTTCCATTCGACGGCACCTCCATTCGACGACACCCACCCCATTCGACGACACCCACACTTTCCACAGACAACCCCATTCGACGGCATTACCATCGCTAGCCTATAAGGGCCCCACCAGCCTTATCTTCGACACCATAGACTAACCCCTCCCATCGCAAACATCGGCAGCCACTTAACTAAACCCCATCGATGACCCCGTCTCCACCCGCACCATCGATACTCCCCCCCAATTAACTAATCAAAGCCCTAAAACCTTAAAACAACTCCAAATCTAACAAAACAAAATAGAACAAGCACATACCTAAAGCATTGGAGCTGCCTCTACACCAATCGCCAACGTAATACCAAAACTGCCGCTATCCCTTGTCGGCGAGTCTTGCCGTCGCCATCTCTCCCTCTCTCCTCTGGTTTGTTGTTTAGTATAACCCAAATCCCTACCACCCCCTCAATACTGAGACTTTTTATTCTAAATACCAAACCGGTCCCACAATAAACCAAATACATTCACGAAGAGGACCGTTTCACTTCTCGCAGTCTCACATGTCCTTCCTCAAGACTCATAGTTTGCCCTCTTTCCCGACTTTAAATTTTTATTTTATTTTATTTTGGATTCTTATTCCATACACAGAGATCCTTAGAATCTTACTCACATGCACGTACTACAGCTTACCTTACCTTCAAATTTCTCGTGACTGAGATTTAAAAAGAGCAGCATACGACCAATTCAGCATAGTACATTCACGCTTTTCAAAAAAAAATAATATATAGCTTGCACCTAAAAAAAAAAGAGAGACACGAGAGCAACGGATCACCCGTTACAAATTTACCAAAACAAACACCAAGTTACAAACACATGCTTAATATACACACAAGATGCAACTACACCAACTCTGACTAGCACACAGAAACCCAAGAGTCAACTAGCCAAACAGACCAGTATCCAACCTATAGTTAATATGCAAACCCAGTTCACGAATCTGCTGTTCAACAACAGACACCTCAGCTCTGGCAGCTTCAAAACGAACATTAGCATCCGCGTATTCTTGCTTCAACTCCAAAAAACGCTTGTTCTCCGCTTCATACACTTCGATAAATTCCACCGTGTTCGGATCTAGGGAGCCGACCCGCTTGCCGCCACACACTATACTTTCGTAACGTCCCAGGGTCCGCGCACACTCTGTGACAGAATTCTCCAACTCCAAGTAAGTATCGAAAGCAGCTTGTCGTTCCAACATCGGCTCAAACAGGTCAAACCTACGCTCCATCTCCTCTACATGGGAATACAGCCAGTGGACCGACAATCTGTCCTGTACCAGATTCCGAACCTGTTCCGACAACTCAGCAAAAAGATCACCATCCGCCTCCTCTAACGTCGTCTTACGCAAGCGACGTAAAATTCGGCAAAGACGACTAAGCAAATCGGACTGGGATCGGGCACCAATCCGACCAAAACGAATGAAAGTTTCGGGATAGCGTTGATAGACTTGCTCTAGACTATCCCGGAACTTTTGATCCATCTTCACGCCCCTCCAACCATCCTCAACATCCCCAAACGCCTCCGGCAGGGGTAAACCCCACGAAGAACCACCAGAAGATCCAGCTCCAGACATTTCAACAAACAAACAAAAAAAAAAAAACAACAAGAGAATAATGCATGATGAAGACAATAGAAAGGAGAGACCGAAGAAACACACAACAAACAAGAAAGGAAAGGAAGATATATAAAGACAGCGATTCTACATAAGGACAAAAGGCAACATGTGCCATATTACATTAACCACATGGCGACAAAAGAAAGGACACTACACCACGCAGGATCTGCTCCCCACTAAATTATATATATACATATACATGTGTATATGTTACTGTTGATATTTATCAAGAAGGACAGAGTGGGGCCCTCCGTTAAAAAAGCCCGGTGTCCAGCTCGTAATCTTCATGGAGGCCGTTCTCGTTTACAAACGGACGAAGAGGAAGCTCTTTGGCAACAACGTCCGCAAGCTCTCGTTGAATCAAGGACAGATCCCTCTCCAAACCCACCAAGTCTCCCTCATAACCCTCAAAAAGAGCTATTTGGCTGCTATCCGGCCTCAAAAGTCTTCCACGCCATAACAACATATCCTTACATTTCTCCATCTCTTGCAAAATCTCCTTGCGACGAACGGCGAGACTTTTCCTGTGAAGCACAATCTTAAAAACGAAGTATTTCTGCTGCATGTCTTCCAAATGATGAAGCAACCACTGCACCGGCAGCCCAGCTTCCATCATGATGCGAACTCTTGGGAAACAAACACAATACAAATCTTCATCACTAGTGGATAAAGTGGCCATCGACAGATAATCCAAAACATACCCCAAATGATTTAGCAAGATAGATTGTTGCCCCGGATCGCGATCACCAAAATTATCAAAAGTACCAGGCCTACGATTATAAACACGCTCTAAACACTCAACATACCAGTGATGCACCTTCACACCTCTCCAACCATCTCCGGAGTTACCAAATAAGTCGGGCAAAGAGCGACGTACTCTCACAGCATGGGACGAAATGGAGTCAGCCATAAGTATGTCTATTATAAAGGATCACACAGGTTCACTACACTTATGTATAGAGTACAGGAACGAATGTACGATGGATATGCACAGCAGGCAACACTAATATTTGCTGGACCAATCTATTCACCAAATTCGGCGATAGTACTATCTACAAAAAGTTGAGACGTCTATCGAACTGACAAAAGAGCGACCAGAACACCAGTACCACCCGCAAAAGAAGAGATGTCCATTCACTACCAGAAAAACAATCTCAGAAAGACACGCAAAGGTTCATGCCCGCATCCTAGCCGCTCTACGCCTACGATACGGACAGGGGGGCTAATGTAGGTACTGGTTAACAACTCACTAAGTTTGACCAACACATGTTAACGACGACTCCAAATGTATCCAATATCATCACCAAGTAATGGGCCCCGCTATACCCAACCCACATATCTACCCGAACTCACCCAGAGTAACTATATCCCAAAGCCCACCTCCGCAGAGCCCACTAGGAAGCTCCACGATTGAAAAGGACAGCCTCGAGCAGCCCCCTCCAAAGCCCATCCACAACAGTCACCTGAGGCCCAATTACGACTGAGCCCACCCAAACAAAGTGAAGAAAAGCAAAATGGACCCAGTCCACCTACTGCCCTCTCCACTCGTTACACCAACACCCATTAGACACGTGGATGTTTAAATCATCGATCGCTAGTCAAAGCCACGGCGTCGAATGACCATCCGTGTCATCAATTAAGCCATGACGTCGAATGACCACTCACCACAAATCAACCATTGCTTGTAGTCACCACTCGCTCTCAAGCCAGCTTACAAGGAATCTCTCCTCTGCACCTAATGAACACTCCATTACAACACAAACACACATTCACTGGTGGATTTCTCACCCTTGGTCAGGAAGCAGTACCAAGGGTGGCCATGACCACTGGGAACTTGAGAGTTCATGGTTCGGAGGCTAGAACCAAGGGTACCTCCCTATCTCAACGCCTCACAGGCTGGATAGGGTTGGTCCCAAAGAGAAAGAGAGACACGTGACCACCAATCACGTGCCCTACCCCTTTTAACCCCCCCAACCAATTAGAAAAGCCCATATCCTAGCAACCAGCTGTAACCTTTGACTCTCACCCTGCCCAGTCACCCCAACCTCGCTGAGTACCCTGCGAACCAATAGCTGGGTCTCGATATCCTCTCTGCTTAAGGGTCTGCACCAATGGCTTTAGCTTCGGTACTCACCCTTGCTTAGCCCTCTGGAAGCCACAGCAGTATGATCTCGAGAGCCTCCATGCTTAACCTTCTGCACCAATAAAACCATTTCGTTCCCAGTGACAATACATTTCGACGAACCAATAAGAAAAGCCTTGACACCTTGCCCCTTCGCTGCATCTTCTGCACCTATAGAACTCCTTCACTTTGTCTCCCTCCCTTTGACCAACCAATGACATCGGCTCACCCTCACAACGACAATACGACAATACCTCGTCTCACCTCCCCCAATACAGCGACTTGTCCGCATCCCCATTTAATAAGGCCAACTACCTTAAACATACGCATTTAAGTCCCTACCTACCTCAAACAGGGCAACCACTCCGAAGATGCCAACTCAGCCACCCCAGCTGTGCCAAAAACCTCACAAACCCTGTATAAATACAAACCTCATTCAATACATCCAACAACCAGAGCTTAACCTAGAGTTTAAGCCTTCACCCAGTCTTGAGCTACAATCCTAAGCACTTAAGACCTTCACCATCCTCCTCAAAATCTCCGACAAAAAACATAATTCTCAACCATTACTCAACTTTCCCCTACCTCTCCTCTAGCCTCGCACATTTTAGATAACTCCCTCCCATACACCAGTCTCCGACTAATAACCAACCCTCTACTGCTTTCTCTCTCTCTCTTATTTGGGACTACTCTGGTTCTCACTCGAGCCATACATTCTCCAAGTTCCATCATCTCTGTTTACATATATTTATTATTATTATTATTATTATTATCTTAACAAGCTCTCACTCCCATCTACCTACCACGCAGTATCACTCGCTGCTCCACTTGGTACTAACCAGCTTACGTGTTATACCTTCCCTCATACACTATCCACCTCGGATAAAGAACTCACACAGAGAGCTTCCTCTCCTATTGACACACACACACATGCAAGAAGCATGATGTGTCAAGCCTTATTTTCTCCCTTTTTTATTTGTACCCCCGGAATTTCTTAAGTTCTTATTATGAAATCCTCAAACATTTTATTAACTACCCAATTATCTAATGAGTGTTTGTCTAAGTTCCGCATGGGTCCCAATGTGGGTCCCAAATATTTTGTGAAGTTGCTATCGCACATACTAATTATAAATCTTTTTCAGTTATACCCTTATTTGGGTATCCAAACTAATACCAATTGCTAACATATATATCATCATATAATATGAAAGCATTTAAACAATTAATCATTTAAACATATAAATGCATTTAATCATGTAAAATGCAAATATTTTTATTCGGCCCTTCACTAAGTTCCACTCTAATACCTGTCCCTCCTCACTGGGGACTTTTTCCAACTAATGTCCTTTTTTGAACACTTTTCACGGGCGAGTCCAAGTCTCCCCTTAATCCATTTTATATACTAATTACGTAAATTAATGCATATTAACATGTTAATTAACCCTTTTCCCGGATACGGGTGTTACACCACTACTCAGCTTTATGCTGAGTGCACAATTCTAAACATATGCTTATATGACAATTCATGCTTTAAGACATCAAAACACATCAAATTATCTCTAGGGAGAGTACATTTCCATCCGGTAAATGAGATTGATGCTGTGGAAGGCCTTCCTCTTCCACACACCCAGTGCCCTGGCTGGGCCTTCCTCTAAAACAGGCACAACAACTATCGATATCACAATCCTCAAACTTCGAGGAGCTTACCCCCAGATGGAATTGTACCAAACTCTCTTTTGACCCAAGTAGACACATAGCATGCTCACATAAATATTTATACGTGCTTTTTATTGCATTTTCATGTGCATAATTAATGGGCTTAATTAATACATGAATTTTGCCTGGATCTAAAATATCAAGTCTGATATTTAAAACATGTAAATTTCCAATAATTCATAGGTCTAGAATTCACACCTAGCGCGATTTCTCTCTAACTTTGAAGGAAGTACTAGGGGACCGATTAAACGTCGGATCTCAAATTTCAAAAGATTCCTACAAGTATTAACATGTTTTTTTTTTTCCAAAATTCTAGAATTATGATTTTCGTAAAAATTTCCAAACGAAGCCTAAGATACATCAAAACGTAGCTCTTACCTAAAGGAGTTCAAATATGAAGTTTGGAGAAAAACTGACGATCGGATGGTCGTTGATTTGCTTCGTGAAGCTCATGTGAATAAAATCTCCTTTTTGTCTCTTTCTCCAAGGTATTTAGATTTTGATATTGTCGCGCCCGCCCCAAAGATGGGGGGCGGTCCCTTCATGGGATCGCGGCTGTTTACGTCGAGAAGCATGAAAGATGGTATGGAAATGTGTAAAAGTGGGAGTAGGGCCAAGTAAGAGTTCAGAGTCGCCACCTAACATGTTTCAGGAGTTAGGACCCCTACAAGGCTTTCTGATGATTTATCACTATATATTGACGCGCCTGTGAGCGATCTTATTGCAGTTTTGCAACTTTTTTCGTTTGATGGCAACGAAATTTCTGAAGGCTCTTCATCTTGACAAATATGGATTTTTGGCATCAATTTTAAACCTTCTGAAGTTCACTAACGATGATATAGAATTTTTCCGTTTGATTTCTACGCCTGATAAAGTAATTTTTCCAGATCCGGTGTTCAATTGAGATGAAATTTTAGACAGTCCTCGGTAATGTCACGCACTTCCATTCTGTCATAAAAAATGCTTGTTCTGACACTCGAAAAGCTAAAAAAGTAATCCGGGTCTCTCTTTGGCAAAATAGCAGATTCGTTCGAACTTTAAACAATGATTATTTCTTTGCCCGTGGTCCGGTTTTGACGATTCAAAGTCTAGGGACCTTGTATTTATGAGCTCTTCACACCCGTCGGACTCGATGTTCATTATCTGTCCGCCTCTTTGTAGGTGGGCAAAAATCGGGTGTCTACGACTGATCTGACATGCTTTTGAAACCATGCTGGTGGGTATTCAAATTGACGACAACTTGATTTGACATTTGATTTGACCTCTAGATATTCTGATTAGGACTCCTTCTTTTTTCTCGATTAGCGTGCCCGATGGGCCCCCTCTATGATAGTTATTTCTTTTTTTAGCAAGTCAAAATGGGGTGTCTAAGATATTTATAAAAAATTTCTTAAGTTTACTATATATAGGCAACACTTTCAAAAATTACGTTTACCTCCCCACGAGTTCTGAAATCTTTTAATTATCCTCTGAAACGTTGCACACGTCCATTTTATTACTTCACGAGTGAAACTGTAAATTATAAAAGTTTTCGTCAAAGTTCCGTTTGGGTCTGATAATTATGTTCTAAAAACTATTCTCGTGCAATTTCTAGATAACCTACCTTTTATGCAACGTATCACTCACGTTCTCACCAAAGTATTTGAAACAATCTAAGTCGAGATCAAAACTACCAAAAATTATACAAAACAGATATAGTTGCTACTCATCAAAATACCATATAACTCAATTAACATTTAATGCACATAAATGTCATTTACTCATGTCAATGCCTCATGGATTATCAAATCCTTGTGTCTTTACTTGACACTCCCCCGTTGAGCCACAGTCAACCTCATCTCAATTATTAATAGACATTAATAGTTTATATGATTCTAAATATGCTTTATTAAAATGAATGCATTTTTGGGACGGGTGTGACAACTCTCCCCTCCAAAAAGGAAGTTTGTTCTCAAACTTATGCCTCATGAGTCGAAAAGATATGGATACTCATTCCTTATCTCTTCCTCGTTCTCCTACGTAGCTTCCTCAACCGTATGACTATGCCACAATACTTTCACCATCGGAATCGTCTTCGTTCTCAAAACTTGATATTTTCAATCCAAGATCTCTATTGGATGCTCTATGTAGGTCAAATCTTCTTAGATCTGTAGTGGTTCCAGTACTGTGATCGTACTCGTGTCCGTCATATACCGTCTCAACGACACATGAAATACATTGTGCACAAATGCTAACTCAGATGATAAAGCTAGTCGATGAGCCACTGGTCCTACCCTCTATAGTTACTCAAACATTCCTACAAATCTCGGGTTAAGCTTCCCCGCTTCCCAAATTGGAATATTCTTTTCGAAGGCGATACTCTCAAGTATACAAAGTCTCCTACTTCGAATGTCATCGGTCATCACTTAGAGTCCACATAACTCTTATGATGACTCTGAGCCACCTTAAGTCGCTCTTGGATCAGCTTCACCTTTTCCGTAGTTAACTGTATTATCTCTGGTCCGATAAACTTTTTTTTTCCAACCTCGGTCCAACAAACCGGTGATCAACACTTACGCCTATATAACACTTCATAAGGTTCCATTCTGATACGCGAATGAAACCCATTGTTGTAACCGAATTTAATCAGTGGTAGGTGTTTCTCCCAATCACTTCTAATGTCTAGAACGCAAAGTCTAAGCATATCTTCTAGCGTTTGAATCATTCGCTCTGACTGTCCAGCGGTCTAAGGATGAAAAGCAGTACTGAAACTACACTTAGTACCCATGGCCTTTTGTAAACTTCCCAAAAATCTCAATGAAAAATTACAATCATGTTCTGATACAATTACTGCTGAAACTCCGTGTTGTCTCACAATCTCTTTCACATACAACTCAGCTAGTCTAGACAGCTTAGTCATGTTGATCGGTAGAAAATGAGCTGATTTCGTCAATTTATTAACTATAACCCAAATCTTGTTGTTCTTATTAAGTGAACGTGGAAATCCATAAACAAAATCCATTGTGATCTCATCCCATTTCCACTCTGACACTAGTAATGGTTGTAATAATCTCGCAGGTACTTGTCTCTGCCTTACCTTGTTGACACGTTGAACGTTCAAAAACAAACTTAGCCATTTTTGCTTCATACCTCTCCACCAAAAATTCTCTCGCAAGTTCTGGCACATCTTGTTACTTCCCGGATGAACTGAACATTTAGTACTATGAGCCTCCTCTAGCAATTGCTCTTTGAATTCTTTTACATTCGGTACATACAATTGACTCCCAAGCATTAATACTCCTTGTTCTAAAGTAAAACCAGTGTGCTTTTCCAAATGCATCTCATCTCTCACTTTACACAAGTAACAATCGTTGAACTGTTCTGCCTTGATCTCATCTATAATTTCTGGGTGAGCTATGATCGTCATCATCAAGCCACAATTAGTCTCTGGAATTACATCTAACTCCAATTGTTTCATTTCTTTGACTAATTCACTTTGTTGGGTTAGCTCATCGGCTAAATTTCTTGTCGTCTTCCGGCTTAAAGCGTCAGCTACTTCATTGACCTTTCCCATATGATACTCAATCCAAAGATCATAATCCTTCATCAACTCGAACCATCTCCTCTGTCTCATGTTCAAGTCTCATTGCGTGAAAATGTATTTCAAACTCTTGTGGTCCGTGAAGATCTCATACTTCTCCCCGTACAAGTAATGTTTCCAAATCTTCAAAGCATGGATTACTGTGGCCAATTCAAGGTCGTGAGTCGGATAATTTATCTCATATGTCTTCGACTGTCTAGACACGTAAGCAATCACCTTGCTACCTTGCATAAGTACACACCCCAAGCCTTGATGTGAAGCATCACTATAGATCACAAATCCATCAGTTCCAGATGGTATCGTCAAGATAGGTGCTCTTGTCAACCGCGACTTCAACTCTTGAAAACTATCTTCACATTCTGAATTCCATTCAAAAGTAATACACTTTCTCATCAACTTTATCATAGGTAATGAAATCTTCAAGAAATTCTCGATGAAATGGCGGTAGTATGCAGCTAATCCTAAGAAACTTTGAATTTCTGACACTGAAGTCGATCTCTGCCAATTAGATACAACTTCTACCTTGTGAGGATCAACTGAAACTCTATTCTTGTCAATCAAGTGACAAATAAAAGTAGGGGTGTCAAACGGGGAGAATTGGCCTGCCCCGCCCCGCCCCGCCCCACCCTACCCCAATTCGCCATTTGACGAGTCGCAACTCGTCTCGCCCCGTGGACGAACCCAGCTCGTGACTCAATTCATTAGGTATGGGTTCGGGTCGACTTCCATTTTTGCAACCCACAACTTGCCCCGTGATCAAAATACTTGATTTGTGGATAGAATATGTAATTTGTTCCACTTGTCCCTTGGATTTTATTTTGGGAATAGGTCATAAAACATCGACCTGTGTATGGTTGGTTACAGAGTGGGCACATTGGCACCGTACTCACTGATCTTCTTTGTCCACCAAAATTAGGACCAAAACTGTAATACCCTGTATTTTTGGATACATGGTTATATAAATAAGACCCTGTATGCTTGTGTGAACCTTTGGTGAAGAACCTTTCTCGATCGATCGAAGTCTTCTCGATCGCTTGAGCTTTTGTATTCTCAAGCGATCGAACTCGTTTTAATCGATCGAAACTCTGCCGACCTGAGTCTATGACGTGTACCCTTTCTTAAGCGATTAAACTCCTTTTAATCGATCTAACCTTGACCGACATGTTCTCGATAGATCAAACTCACTCCAATCGATCAAAAGTATTATTATTCTTATCCCCGTGTTTGCCACCTGTCCCTCCCTCTTCCCTATATTTATGTGTGTTCGTGTGTGTTTGGGGTGTTTGGCAGTTTAGAAAAAAGAGAGAAAGAGTTGGTGTGTATGTGTGTGTTCTGTATATATATAGATAACCGTGTATGTGTATACATGTATGATATATATATATATATATTCTTGGACAGAAAGAAGAGGAAGAAGAAGAAGAAGAAGAAGAAGAGAAAAAGAGAAAGACAGAGAACAGAAGAGGGACAAAGAAGAAGGAGAGAGAGAAAGAGCTCACCATAGACGCCGTTGCCGCCGTCAAGCTCGTGAACGTAGTCATCGGACCGCTGGAGTGAGGTGAGTTCATTAACTCACTCAAGGGATGATTTTAGGATGCTTGTGGTATGTTTAGAATGTGTATATAGTGACCTCGAGACACCAGTTCATCTCTGCCCAATTTCTGGGTAAAAGATGAATTTTAATTGATCAAACTATTCTCGATCAATTGAACTTGCTATTTCCTCGATCGATCGAATTCGATCGATTAAAACTACCTTTTTCTCAATCGATTGAAAAGAGTTCAATCGATCGAACCTCATAGGACATGATTAATTCTTGTTGATTATAATATGAACTATTTAGTTGGTTATATGTTATACCATGATTCCATATGCTGATATTGTTAAACTGAATAGTGGAACAGAACACAATTGTATGTTAATAATCAGTAATGAATAGTTATGTTGAACACTGAGCATATGGTAGTCTGGTTATCTAGAGCATGACCATTATATAATATGTGGTCAGCATGCATGGGATAGTGTTATAAAGGGATAAGAGAATATGATGAGAATCAGGAATTGTGTGTCACGACCCAAGTCTCGCTCAGTAAGATATTGTCCGCTTTGGGCCCAAAACCCGCACGGATTTGTTCTTGGGTCACTACCCAAAAGGCCTCTTACTAGGGAGACTTAGAACCACACATATATAACACATTACTTTTCCACACCCAGGCGATGTGGGACGAACTTCCCTTAGTGTGTAGCCTGCCAGCACATACTGCAGCCTCAAAGGCACCTACAGCAGCCCGCCCACAACACCAGGGTCGTTACATTCTACCCCCCTTAGGGCCCAACGTCTGCGTTGGCACACTTCCGGCTGGGCCTAGCTCTGATACCATTCTGTCACGACCCAAGTCTCGCTCAGTAAGATATTGTCCGCTTTGGGTCCAAAACCCGCACGGATTTGTTCTTGGGTCACTACCCAAAAGGCCTCTTACTAGGGAGACTTAGAACCACACATATATAACACATTACTTTTCCACACCCAGGCGATGTGGGACGAACTTCCCTTAGTGTGTAGCCTGCCAGTACATACTGCAGCCTCAAAGGCACCTACAGCAGCCCGCCCACAACACCAGGGTCGTTACACTGTGTCTTAATGTGGAATATGAGATATGTGTACTTTGGATCCGTGGGATCAATGGCTGACGAGCCGGGTGGACGTGGAACGGTTAGAGTTCTTAGTGCGCCTTTCACTGTTGAAGACGTCCAGTGATGCCTATACACTGTTGAAGATGTCCAGTGTACCGTTGAGGATTACGTCCGGCTAGTACCCTAATGTATACTCACTGTGTAGACGACCAATAAGGATTTACACATCGTAGAAGATGTCCGATGTGCCGCTTCTATCGTTTACAAATAGGAGGTACCATGTAGATGACTGGTAACCCTATCAAGGGATCGTGGGACCTATAGCCTAGTCGGTGATTCTGATTGGTATAGTAGTATCGATGTATGGATATCAGATTGGTATTATGGTTTCAACGTATGGATATCAGAATTATATTTTTATATCGACGTATGGATACAGATTGGTATTGTTGTATCGACGAATAGATATGGAAATGGATATGAATATGAGAATGGTTAGTAAGATGATTATTCAGTCAAGGATTTAGCATCCCGGCATGAAGGTAGATGCATGGGGTAGTTGTATGGGTTACATGCATGTACTTGGTAATGCTGGACATTGAGTAGCATGATGAGATGTTATAACATGATCTTTATCTTTGTCATTACTTAACATGTTTCCTGTTATCATTGATTTAATGTATAGTTTAATGAGACCTCTGCTATGTTCGTGAGAGACGTCATTGATAAGAGATTAACCGCATTTTAAGATGTTGAACAGGAATGGGTGAAAAGTTTTCTTGATGTATTCAGTCAACTTTGTAGGACATTCCAATGTCTAGAGCTTTGCAGGTCTTGAAGATGAAAGACTGATGTCCGCCGGACTTGGAGCTGAAGGCTTGAAGACGAAGACGTGCCGCTTTGTAATAGTTAGTTTGTATATATGTTGTACTGCTGTTATTATTTGTTATAGGCCTTAGACTCTAAGTTATCTGTTGTAATAGATTTAGTAGACTTTTATAATTGGTACTTGGGCATATGTTGCTTCTAAATGTTTTTTTTATTTCTGTTTTAGCCTCTAATTATGTTAATAAGATATGTTTTATGAATAGCATCCTCCCTATCGTTGTATTTGTTGGTTTGAGTAGATGTGTAACACCCGTACTCGGACGAGAAGATTAATTTGGTATTAATATGTGTTAATTAAAGATAATTAATGCATGAGATGATTTAAGGTGGGGTTATGAACTCACATGTGAAAAGGTGCTCAAATGCGGGCATAGATGAAAGTCCTGTGAAAGGCGGGGCTAGTATAGAAGTGGGGCCCAATGAGGGTCTAATTAAATAATTTATATTTTTATGTCATTATATGTTCATATGATTACTTGTTTAAAAGTTTAAAGATATTATTATGTCTTATGATAGGAAAGGGGACCAATTTGGTTATCCATGTGAGGGCATATTTGAATATAATTAATAATTGGTAGGTTTAATAGCAACCACATGAATTATGTGGAACCACGTTTGGGACTCACGCGGGTCTTAGTTTAAATCTATTTAGAAAAGGTGGGTAATTAATGTAATTAACAAGGGGTTTCATAATAAAGCTTAAAGAAAGTTGGGGGAGGTAAATGAGAATAGGAGAAAGTTGTGCCAACACACATATGCATGTAGCATATGTGTCTTACGCACAAAATTCAGTTGGATTCTCCAGAAATTCAAGAGAACCAAGAGCTCCGAGTCGGCGACGGTTTCTCGGACGACATTTCTCGCTGTATCTTCACCGTCCGGAGTCGGATTCACGAACCGAAACCGGATTTAGACTCATGGAGGTAAGAGGATCACATGCATGTCCTTTATTTTCATTTTCAGCAACATTTTTATGGCAGCCGTTCTTAATAGATGATGTTCTTGGCATCAAACTTATGTAGGAATTACACTGGTGGAATTTGGGTTGGAAATTTGCTAGAGGTTGGGATTTCTAAGCTTAATTCGCTAGTAAATCTAAGAGGTGAGTGTTCTAGTCCCAAAATTGTGTGTTTATATAAGTTGATGTGATAATTGTTAGCTTAGAATGCTTGAACCAAGTTTATGTTTATATGTGTTGTTGAATTTGGGTAAAAAGCATGTCAAAGTTATGAAATTGCTATGCTTATATGCTTATATACTAAGTTGCTTAAATGCTTATGTGGATCAAAGTGAAGTCAAGTAGTGAGCGATGAGAAGGACCCGGGGGTGGTGGCTTGAGTTACTTGACTTTCCGGAGATCAATTAGTTGTTGTTTATAATGATTGTTGCATTTGCATATTAAGCATTCCAATAGCATGATTAGGTCCCTCACTAAGCGAAAGCTTAAAGGAAAATATATATTCTGTTGTGGTTATTGAATAACCATCCTAGGTACCATCCGAGAGGAGGAGAGGAAATGATTCACGTGATGGGTTTGGGTGTGGGAGTAGCAAGTTGTAATGATATGTGCATATGTATAGTTGTTTTGAGTTTAAGTTGTAATCCTCAACTCTAAGTGTTGTAAACATCTTGCATTTTGGAAATGTTGGGAGTAACTAGTGTTTTGGGAATACTTGTAATATGTCAAGTTCACATTTAGCTTGGTTGTGCCTAATGTTGTAAATTGTACTTGCAAATTACAAGTTATGTATATTGGGAAAAATTGGGAAGAAACTAGGAAACTTGTGATTGTGAATCTAAGCTTGTCTTCTCTTGTGGTGATGTTTAGCAAGTATTGGGGAAATGTGAATTTTGAATGTATCTTAATGATTTTGGAAAAGAATTTGAGTGTTTGATTGTTATTTCATACTTGGATATGTTGAGCAAATGTTTTTAAGCACTTGGAGATGTTTTAGTAATGATCTTTGATGTTCGCACAAAATTTGATTATGTTTGGTAATATTTTGGGGCTTGAAAACTGAAGTTTTTAGCAGCAGGGAGCTATTCTGTCAAGGCCGGATTGATCCACCCATTCTCGGGGACATTCTGCCTCAAAATCAATAAAATGAATCGATCCGCCCTTTTCGCGGATCGATCCGCCTCTATAAATTTAGACTGTCCACTTTTACGGAAACAAGCATAACTCTTTCTAGAAAGATCGAATTCGCGTGCCGTTTTTTGCGTTGGAATCGGGGCTCAAAGATCTATCTTTTGGTATAAAATTTACTATACCTTATTAATGACCATTTTTCCCTTGGGTCTGATTTGTGCCAAAAAAGCTCTTTTATGGAGTCTAAAACATGTTTTTCTTCATGATTAGTGTATGGTTTGGTGTGTGAGCTTTGTTATATGTGTCCTAATCCGCCTGGGGTGGGTTGGGGTGTGACAAGATGACAATGCAGTTATTCACCAGTCATGAACCTATGGGACCAAAAAGGAACTTGTTTTCTCTATTTTTGCTTCTCCGGGGCATGACAAGATTTTTGGTATCAGAGCTTAGGATTTAGTTGCGAACCGCTTGTCTTTTGTGATTGGAATTCAAGTTCTAAGTTAATGTCGATAGCATGAGGATTAGCTGAGATGAGATGGAACTGTTATCTTGTCATGTAGACGAGAAGTTAGATGAATCCGTCTAAGGATGTTTCTTTGGAAGGTAGTAACTGCTGGAGTTGACAAGAAATCCTTAGAGTTGTTGGTAGTTGAGTTCACGGAGAATAATGCATCTAGAGTTAGTTGTGGTTGTGGAGATCATAAATATAGAACCGTTGGATTTTAGACACTGACGAATTCCTAGGCGATTGTGGAACAGTCAGTATGACCTAGAAGTAGAATGAAGTCATGGATAAGATTACCCTATTACCTTGAGCCACATGTTAGTTGAGTGGTCTCACTTGTTAGTTGAGCAGTACTTGTAGTCTGGAACCTGAGAATAGAAATAGAATGTTTAAGATTTGACGTTACTCTTAGAACCTGTAGTTTCATAACCTTTGCCTTGAGCATAGATACATTTAAGAATACCTGGTAGGTAGACTGACCATCGTGGTTAATATTATTGTTTATGTGAGGTATTCGTATTACCTGGTGTGATCGTATTATATAGTGGTATTGTATATTTACCACATGTTCTTTCTTGAGCTGTAAGATAGAATGCGTCTGACCGAATAGTTTTTCATTTGTAGGTAGCGACACTGAACACTACCAGTACTCGTTATGGTTAGAACGACTCGAGGGAACCCGGGCCAACTGAATGGGGTACCTGAAGTAGTACCTCCTGATATAGATCCAACAGGAATGGTCAGAGCTTTCATCCGTCGCATGGAACAAGTTATCAATCGTGCTGATCGTGTCATCAGCATGAAGCACTAGTACGTCAAACGAGAGTCAAGATGCTAAAGGAAGTTCGTGCTCTTCAACTAGGAACCTTTACCGAAATAACTGAAACATCGTAAGTTGAGCAATGGATCTGCTAGATAGAATTGATATTTGAGACACTTGAATATACTGACACTGAGAAAGACATTTGGCCGTATTTCAACTGACGTTCTCAGCAGCAGTTTGGTGGGACATAGTGAAAGCTACGATAGGTGAAGAAGCTGTAGGAAGGATGACTTGGGAATCATTCAAGACTCGATATCTAGAAAAGTACTTCCTAGAATCCGAGAAGAACAAAGGGAGATAGAATTCATACAATTAATCTAAGGTAGTTTGACAGTGCCAGAATATACAACTCAATTTGAGAGACTATCATGATTTATTCTGCATATGATCGATACACCAAGAAGGAAGATCAAATGATATCATTAGGCCGGGATTAGTTCTGCATATTCGTCATATGAATATAGGATATTAAACCAATCCTTCGAAGCTTTGTTAGAAATGACAATGAAACTAGAAGACGACACTCAGATTAGTGAAGGACAACAATCTGATCAAGCATTGCAAGGAAACAATTAGTTTTTCCTAACGGATTACAGAAGAAGAGACAATCAGGTTGTGTTGGCAGCTAATTAAGTTCAACAAGGATACACATAGAGAAGTTATATGGGAAACTGCCAGAAGCGTAAGAGATTGGGGAACAATAAGAAAGAATCAAAACAAGTGGCGACCCCAACATAATATAGGGAATGAGATATCTGCTACAATTGTGGAGTACCACGACACTATTCCCAAGAATGCAGAGCATCAAGGAAATCTAATAGACGAAGAGTACAATGCGTTAACTGCGGTAAAGTTGGTCATGTCCATAAGTTTTGTCCAGAACTAGAGATGCAATATAATGCTCCATCGCAACAAGTACCACGAGGACAAATTCGTCTAACAAGTAATTGGTCTTGACTTAGATAAGGATGATAGACAGAAGGTACAACCCTTAGCACCTACATTTTGTATTACATATGATCTTGACATTGCAAGAAGCTTGGCATTCGGTTGATTGATTACAAGAGGATTTGCTTACACCATAAATTGTAGATACTCAAATAAATCATTTGGCACTAATCGATAGTCGTCTATGACAGTAGTTATCCAAGTATAGATACAACATCAATTGCATCCCCATGTGACACTTTTGCATCCCTACTTAACGTCAATTGCATCCCCATACAACATCATTTACATCCTTAAATGACAACATTTGCCTCCGTATATGAAAGACTACGCCAACCATTAGTAAATTGGACAGAGACTAGAGATGATAATCTCAATTTTCTTGAGACGTGGCCTTGACATGAGAGGATGAACTAGAAGATTGTGATTATACGAGAAGAGATAAGAGTGACGCAGAGACAACACCAGAATTACAAAGAGTACCATAGAAGGATGCTTTTCAACACCAATCGCATGTTGCTTTCATCTAGTCGAGATGTTATATAGTAGATCAACTCACGTTATCAATATGTAGCCGTGCCTAACCTATGTGATTAGTATGAGGAACCAGAATGAGTATTCAACGGATAATATGACCTCGAAGAGATGATTATATCAATAGTACGTGAGAATGATGTCACCACATGAGGAAGTGAAGACATCGTCAGCACAATACAAAGCATCTTCGGAGACAGGAGTAGTAGACAACGCTTCACTACAACTTAGATGAGATTAGAACACTTGATCAATAGAACCCTCACACCATAGAGTTTGACCTGAGGGAGGAATCTCATGTGTTTGGAGACTAGCCATTTCAGATTTATGAGATGATTAGATTGTGCTACCTAGAACCTTTTTTCCGAAGTTTGATATACGAATTTCATATAGCAAAACCCGAGATTGGTAGTTGTCACCCTAGTATTCATAGATCGTTCACATCTTCATATCGCGTGTTTGGAACTTAACCCTTTGGTCGCTGAGGTAATCGTTTATGTAAAATGAGAACTTGAGCATTTTTAGAGTATGTTTTACGAGATGGTTTTCTTTTTGTTTTAGTACTGCTGCTTCAGATTTCGAGGATGAAATCTTTTGATAAGTGGTAAAAAAATATAATACCCTGTATTTCTAGATATATGGTTATATAAAAAAGACCCTATATGCTTGTGTGAACCCTTGGTGAAGAACCTTTCTAGATCGATTGAAGTCTTCTCGATCGCTTGAACTTTTATATTCTCAAGCAATCAAACTTGTTTCAATCGATCGAAACTCTGCCGACCTGATTCTGTGACGTGTACCCTTTCTTAAGCGATTGAACTCCTTTCAATCGATCGAACCTTGACCGACTTATTCTTGATCGATCAAACTCACTTCAATCGATCAAAAGTGTTATTATTCTTATCCCCATGTTTGTCGCCTTCCCTTCATTCTTCCCTATATATATGCGTGTTCGTGTGTTCTAAGGTGTTTGGCAGTTTAGAGAAAAGAGAGAGAGGGAGTTGGTGTGCGTGCGTGTGTGTATGTGTTTCGTGTATATATATATATAGATAACCGTGTATGTGTATGCATATGTGATATATATATATTCTTTGACAGAGAGAAGAGGAATAAGAAGATGATGAGAAAGAGAAAGACAGAGAGGAGAAGAGGGACAGAGAAGTATGAGAGAGAGAAGGAGCTCACCATAGCCGCCGCCGCTGTCGTTAAGCTCGGGAACGCCATCACCGGACCACCGGAGTGAAGTGAGTTGATTAATTCACTCAAGGGATGATTTTAGGATGCTTGTGGTATGTTTAGAACGTGTGTATAGTGACCCCGAGACACCAGTTCGTCTTTGCCTAGTTTTGGGTGAAAGATGAATCTCAATAGATCGAACTATTCTCGATCGATCGAACTTGCTGTTTCCTCAATCGATCGAAGGGACTTCGATCGAAACTACTTTTTCCTCAATCGATTGAAAAGAGTTCAATCAACTGAACCTCACAGGACATGATTAATTCCTGTTGATTATAATGTGAACTATTTAGTTGGTTAAATGTTATACCATGATTCCATATGTTGGTATTGTTAAACTGAATAGTGGAGCGGAACACAACTGTATGTTAATAATCAGTAATGAGTAGTTATGTTGAACACTGACCATGTGGTAATGTGGTTATTTAGAGCATGAGTATTGTACAACATATGGTCAGCATGCATGGGATAGTATTATGAAGGGATAAGAGAATATGATGAGAATTGGGAACTGTGCCTCAATATGAAATATGAGATATGTGTACTTTGGATCCGTGGGATCAATGGCTGACGAGCTGGGTGGATGTGAAATGGTTAGAGTTCCTAGTGCACCTCTCATTGTTGAAGACATCCAGTGTATCGTTAACGAGTATGTCTGGCTAGTACCCTAATGTATACTCACCATGTAGACGACCAATGAGGATATACACATCGTAGAAGACGTCTGATGTGCCGCTTCCATCTTTTACAGATAGGAGGTACCGTGTTGACGATCGGAAACCCTATTAAGGGATTGTGGGACCTATAGGCTAGTCGGTTGATTCCGATTGGTATTATGGTATCGACCTATGGATATCAGATTCGTATTATAGTATCGACATATGGATATCAAAATTGTATTATTGTATCGACGTATGGATACATATTGGTATTGTTGTATCGACAAATGGATGCGGAAGTGGATATGAATATGAGAATGGTTAGTAAGATGATTGTTCAGTCAGGGATTCAGCATCCCGGCATGAAGGTAAATGCATGGGGTGCATGTATTTGATAATGCGGGACATTGAGTATGATGAGATGTTATAACATGATCTTTATCTCTGTCTTTACTTAACATGTTTCCTGTTATCATTGGTTTAATGTATAGTTTAATGAGACATCTGTTATGTCCCTGAGAGACGTCATTAATGAGAGATTTGTATTTAAAGCTGATGTCGTTTATGCCATGTACATTCCAATGTCTAGAGCTTTGCAGGTTTTGAAGACGAAAGACTGATGTTCCGCCGGACTTGGAGCTAAAGGCTTGAAGACGAAGACGTGCTGCTTTGTATTATTTAGTTTGTATATCTGTTATACTGCTGTTATTATTTATTATAGGCCTTAGACTCTAAGTCAGCTGTTGTAATAGATTTAGTAGACTTTTATAATTGGTACTTGGGCATATGTTCCTTTCAAACCTTTTATATTTTCGTTGTAGCCTCTGATTATGTTAATAAAATATGTTTTATGAATAGCATCCTTCCTATCGTTGTATTTGTTGGTTTGAGTAGATGACAATGCGGTTATGCACCAGTCACGAACCTATGGGACCAAAAAGGAACTTGTTTTCTTTATTTTTGCTTATCTGGGGCGTGATAAAAACCAGATCCTCTTGCGAAAGGCCTCTTGAATGCTCCACCCCAGTTCAAGTCACTACCCTAATTTGCCTTGCTAATTTTGCCTTGCTAATTTTGCCTTAATCTCTCCATTCCACTTTTCGGCTATAAGTGCCGTTTGTTGCATTGCTGCCACAGTCGAATGTTCATAGGTGTCTACCCTCAAACGGATATTCTCCCTTAAACCTTCCTCGAACTTCTTTGCTCTATCCTCCTCCTCTGGCACTGAACCCTTTTCGAATCTCAATAATGCATTGTACTTCGAAGTATATTCGGTTATGGTTATGTCTCCCTATCGGAGATCGTCGAACTCTGTATTTTTCGCGTTGTGATTTGCTCGTGGAAAGAATTGGCGATTAAACTCCGCCTTTAACCCTTCCTACGTTATTAGTGCCCCTTGATCCAGCACATTTACCCACCAATTCTGAGCTTCACCCTTGAGCACGTCACTTGCATTCTCTATCTTTAGTGTATCAGACATCGGAATAGAATGGAAAACCATCTCCATGTCCATAATCCAATGCTACGCGAGTGTGGTGTCGGATGTCCCATGGAATTCTATTGATTTCTTTCTAGTGAACTGTTCCGACACAGATCGTCCACCCCTGTTCTCTGGTGCACGTACCATAGCTATCAGTGCTGCCTCGAATGGAGGTGTTGGAGATAACTGCTCTATTAACTTCTGAACTAAGTCTCCGATGTTTCCAATCATTTCGGTCATGTGGATTATTCGTCGAGTATGTGACGATAGACCTCGGTCACTGTCACTTATGATTATATAATCTTGTTACTCTCAATGCATAAACACTATGCATATATGACAATATATATAATCATGTATATGTAACAACATACCATATGCATCAAATATCTCTACAATCTATGGATGAAATCTAAAATATAAATTGAAACACTCAATACTCCACTGGTCGTCGAATGTTCCCAAAGTTTTATCACCTATAGCTCTGATACCAATAAATGTCACGACCCATCCCGCTAAGGGCGGAAATTGGACACCTGGCACTCTACCAAGGCTCACCCAATTCAGTCAAAGTAAATAACAGAGGAAAACATAAGTAAAATCAATGGAATTCAGAGTTTTAAAAATTTTTGCGCATTTGAAAACACTTAAAGAAACACCCCTTTTGGAACTAGTAATCCAGTCGGCTGATCAAAGGTCTGGTCGACTGGAAATGCAAATACAGAGAGCCTAAAATCTCAGCAGCCAGTCCAGTCGATTGTGTCGGGGACCCAGTCCACTGTGGTGTCAAAATCCTAGTCAATTAGCAATTGCTCGGTCGACTGGTGCCCTATCTAGGCTGAACCTCCTATTCTAGAACACAATCCAGTTGACTATCACCTCAACCCAGTCGACTGTTTTTTTTTTCACAGAACAAAAAATAAAATTCCAACCCAAAGGATCTTGTCGATTGTGTTGGGGACCCGGTCGACTGGTTTTCCCCACAGCAGCACATTCTGCATAATTTCAATCTATGGTTATCCGAACTCAAATGGGAATTAAAGAACATACATCAACTCATCCCAAAGGTGTTCTAAGTGTATTACAACATGCCAGAATATAATACATGAGTTTTACTACAGATTACAATAACTACAAATCCATTCCAAGATTCTAAGCTAAGCACATGGTTTTAACTTCTCAAAGTTTTTATTACAACATTGAATGGAAACAAAAATATGTACAAGGATAGCCCCGTTGTCCCATAAGCCTCACTCTCCTCGTTTTTTCTTTCATTTATTTCTGTCACCTGCAATGAAGCAAATCTCTACTGCTCAGCTATATGCTTAGTGCATAATTCTAAACATATGCTTATATGACAATTCATGCTTTAAGATATCAAAACACATCAATAGTCTATAGGGAGAATGGTACGTTTCCATTCGGTAAATAAGATTGATGCCGTGGAAGGCCTTCCTCTTTCACGCACCCAATGCCCTGGCTGGGCCGCCTTCCAAATCAGGCACAACAACTATTGATATCACAGTCCTCAAAATTTTGAGGAGCTTACCCCCGAATGGAATTATACCAAACTCCCCTTTGACCCATGTAGACACATAGCATGCTCACATAAACATTTATACATGCTTTTATCACATTTTTATATGCATAATTAACAGGCCTAATTAATACATGAATTTCACCCGGATCTAAAATATCAAGTCTGATATTTAAAACATGCAAATTCCCTATAATTCATGGGTCTAGAATTTATACCTCGTGCAATTTCTCTCAAACTTTTAAGGAAGTACTAGGAGACTAATTAAACGTCGGGTCTCAGATTTGAAAGATTCTTACAAGTATTAACATGTTTTTCCAAAAATTCTAGAATTAGGTTTTTGTAAGAAGTTGCCAAACGAGGCCTAAGAGGCATCAAAACGTAGCTCTTACCTCGAGGAGTTCAAATATGAAGTTTTGAGAAAAACTGACGATCGAAAGGTCGTCGATTTGCGTCGTGAAGCTCGTGGGAATAAAATCTCATTTCTCTCTCTCTCTCTCTCTCTCTCTCTCTCTAAGATATTTAGATTTTGATATTTATGAAAAAAAATTTAAGTTTTCTATATATAGGCAATACTTTCAGAAATTACGTTTACCTTCCCACGAGTTCTCAAATCTTATAATTTTTCTCCGAAATGTCGCACACGTCTATTTTATTACTTCACGAGTGAAAATTATAAATTATCAAAGTTTTCATTAAAGTTCCGTTTGGGTCCATAACTACGTTATGAAAACTATTCTTGTGGAATTTCTAGATAATCTACGTTTTATACAACGTATCACTCACGTTCTCACCAAAGTATTCGAAACAATCTAAGTCAAGATCAAAACTACCAGAAATTACTATTTATCTAAATACCAGATAACTCAATTACTCCCTCCGTCCCATATTCAGAGTCTCTTTTGGGAATTCCAACTTATTAAGGGAACAACTTTGATTTTGGTGAGATTTTTAACTTTCCAATATTGCCCTTTTTGAAATTCAAAATTATAATGTCACATCAAAAAAAAAGAGGGAAGAGTTATATATAATAAAGGACAAATTTGGAAAGTGTGTATTAAAGTACTTTGACTTTTCAAAGAGGACTCTTAAAATGGGACATCAAAAAATGGCATCAAAGACTCTAAATATGGGACAGAGGGAGTAATATTTTATGCAAATAAATGTCATTTACTCATGTCAATGCCTCATGGATTATCAAATCCTCGTGTCCTCACTTGATACTCCCCGTTGACCCGCAGTCAATCTCATCTCAATTATTAATAAACATTAATAATTCACATGATTCCAACTAATTAGGGTCAACAAAACTCAACGTTAAAACTGAAAAAGAAAGATATGGACGTGTTAGTCTCACCTCTCCCATACCGAATATGGCATCGATTTGGAAAACGGATGTCAAACGACGAAGTTGCGCGTCGCAAATTAACGTTGGAAAACCCACTTGGTTTTTTCTCTCTCTGCTTTGTTTTGAATTAGCCGTACCCATGCATTTCTACATGTATATCAAGCTTCTAAAGGAAGCCTAATTCCTCACTAAATCCATTCATATCCCCTACTTTTGTATTATCTATTAGACACCCTCATAAATAATTATATGGTTAATTACACGGACCTCCCCTGAGGTTTGGAAAAATTACACGGACCTCCCCTCTATATTGCAAAATTAAACAGACCTCCTTAAGATTTGAATTTGCATTACACACACCTCCACTCTAGATTACAAAATTTACAGAGACCTCTCTTCTTAATTTGCTAATGTCGAAAATACCCATAGTTATAAATAAATAAATAAATAAAGCCCTTTCCTCTCTCTCTCTCTCTCTCTCTCTCTCTCTCTCTCTCTCTCTCTCTTCTATATATACATATTTACATGCATACATACATAAACACCATATGTATGGACTATGTATATATACATACATGCATACATACATACATAAACACCATATAAATATATGTATATAGAGAGCCATTAATTGAATATATATATATATATATACATAGATACTTATATATATATATATATATATATATCTTTGAGATGAGTTTAGTATTTTGAGTTTAGGTATTAGGTTTTTGGAACAAATTGATTTTGGGTTTAAATCTTAGGAACAAATTACTAATTTTTAGAATAAATTGATTTTGGGTTTAAATCTTAGGAACAAATTAGTTTTTGGAACAAATTGATTTTGGGTTTAAATTTTTGTTGTTTCTGCGAATAAACTCATATTCACACATATATATATGTATATGTATATCCGTATATTATGTATGTACTTGTATATCTATAACTATATATATATACACACACATAGAGAGAGAAAAGAGTGGAGAGAGAGAGAGATGTGTAATTTAGTAAAATGATAAACAAAGTACGGGTAAAATACTAAAGTAATGCTAGAGGGGAGGTCCGTGTAATTTTGCAATATAGAGGGGAGGTCCGTGTAATTTTGCTAAACCTGAGAGAAAGTCCGTGCAATTAACCCATAACTATATTAATTATCCAAATCTAAATGAGTTGGTATATATATATATACATCTTGTATGGATTCCAAATGTGATCTCATTTATTTTATGAAGTTGCTAATTAACTTACCAATTATAAATCATATCTATTTACATAGGCACAAAGATACCCAAACTAGCCTTGTAAATGATCACAACTAATAAAATATTAGAACACACTTTCTAGTTCTCCCTTCCGCACGGAGTGTACACGTCACTTTAATTAGCTGCTTGTACTACAGTGATTCTTCGTCAAAAATCAAGAATGTGTGCTAGCGTTTTCTATTGGTTTGTCTAGGCGATGTAAAAGATAGCTAGGGTGAGCTTATGACTCATGAGTCCATGACTCTCCTTTTGCGTGGAAGTAGACCAAGAGAAATTCCATAGAAACTGGAATATTGGACACATAAAATTGTTATTTAATATATATTGGCATGCAGGTATACTTATAAATTTAAAATCTTATAAATAAAAACAAATATTGTAAAAAAACAGATCTTGGAATAGATGCAAAAATTGAATTTTATATCGATTTACGAACTGTATTCGCTGTCCTTAAGACAATTATGTTTCATATTTGTGCTCACGAATTTGGGATATTTGTCTCCTAAGATACAATAATCTCTCCCTTACTATAAAAGCACTTTAAATAGCAATGTTCCAGCGAACCATACTAATGTCTGCGCTCTTTCAAACACTTGACACGCTCTATATGTAGATATGAACTGGTGTTAATTTTCATATTAAATGAATGAACAAGACTCATATATATATATATATATATATATTGTAGGAAACGGTTCGTGAACGGTCACAATTTTTTGAAAAGAGACTGTTCGTCAATAGTCTCATCCATTTGACAAAGAGTCTGTTTGGCATAACTAAAATTATTCATTCAATCAAAAGCCAATTTTTCATTCAATTTTCCAACAAAGATATCCAGATACAACTCCAAAGACTATGGAAAAAGATGTAGATCGATCGATCACACCCTAGATACACAAACTATATAACTATATAGCGGCTCTCTACAAATCTATGTAATCTTTGATTTCGTTCTTTCGCAAGATTAATAACACACCAATGCGGTCTGCAAGTTTGACATGTAAGCAACTCATGATCCCATATAGTTTACAACATAGATATCAATTGTTAGAATTAACATTTTAAGAAAATTAAGTGATAGAAATGAAAGAAAATCGTATGGAATCCTTAACAGTCTGTTTGGTATGCCACAAATTAGAAAAAAAAAAATTGATTTGCAATTCTTGTTTGTGGCAATTCTTGTGTTTGGTTTGACAAAAGAATTGATTTTCAATTCTAGCCAATTCTCACAAATTCTTATTTTAGCCCAAAAACAAATCCTATCACTTTTGGTAGGATTTGGTGAGAAATGATTTCACTTTAAGTGAAATAATGTGATATATCAATCTTACCCCTATATATTTCACACCTCCTCTCTTTATATGGGCAATGTAGTAACTGACCGTGATTCATTTCATTTCATTTCATTTCTCTTTCAAACCAAACATGAGAATTAGAATTGCAAATCAATTCTATTCATTTCTTTTCTTTTCTATTCTCTCCAATTCAATTCAATTCTATTTTAGAATCATACCAAACAGAGTGTAAAGGTTTGCGCAGCGGAAAACAAAAATTTAACCATTTTTTAAAATCCATGATCAAGTCTATGGTGTGTACAAAACATATAAAACATCTATAGCCGGGGTTAAGCTCATAGATACCTGTGTAGTGTGCTATACAAATGTTTAGATTCTTATTCGCTCCGCCTCTTTTTGGTACCCTCGTACAAGGTTCACTTGAACCGTCTAAGTGTCCGATCTCTAAGTGTATCCACACGAGCAAATCACGAATTAAAAGAAACATTTGATTTTCTCCAACAATTGAAGTAGATGAAGATGGTAACCATTTTGATGTGACCGTATAAGGCTTAGGCTATATGAGTTGAGTTGAGATTTTATATGATGTGCTTGCATCACTTTATTCTCATCCTCTAGTTATATAATAATTGTACAAGACACTTTTCTAATTTAATTAGAAAATCATATTTGATTAGAAGACTTTCTTAAATCAATATATACTTACGACTTTCATATTAACAACTTAATATTAAGTAGGTCCTCATTGCTTCTTCTAATTACACATTGCTCTTTTATGTGTGACCCCTTAGGTTCATATTAATCTTGTAGTAGTGACTAATACTTTAAGTGTTATAATTAGAACTCATTCTAATTGCTGAATCAGAACACCTTCTAATTATCCCATATTGAAAAATAATAACTTATAAATATATTATTTTTCGGGTATCTACTAGTCATGAGTGACACCTAGTAGCATGTTATGACACATTCTAGATAGTCTGAAAAATAGTGAATCTTTCTGTTAACAGTTACTGTATAATTTAATCATTCTATCACACAATGTGCCAATTAAATCTTTTGGGAAATAGACATATTTATCAAACCTATATTTAATTGCATGTTATCAATCTAATTGATATTACTCTATCTGATAAAATTAGAAAAACTTTTTCTATTTGTCACCATGCCTTGGCCAAGGAACTTAACTTGAGTTATATTTTAGAAAATCACATAGGACATTCTTTCTCTTACTTGAGAGTGACAGATTCTTGTTTTACATTCACATGCCTCTGTGTGTAATTCATCACACCCAACAAGATATGAATATGCCTCTGGTGAAAACATAAACACCGCGCACCATTAAAGTGTGACAACCAGAACATAAGGCAACTATGATATCTCATGTCTAAGGATCACTTGTACTACTGTAACTAAAAACAACCACTTGATAGATAATTAAGCAAAACTCCATTTTGATATTCTTAACAGTTGATTATGTTCAGTGAATTTGTTCTCTAAAAAGCACCCACATGGCTGTTCCAGTGTCCTCACACTGATGACTTAAGACTAGTTATATTTTATTTTATTAAATAAAATAGACATGACACGTGTTAGTCTAACCGGATTATTAAATGCCCAATTGAATAATCCTATGACTAAAACATTTTAAGAATAAAGTTACCGAGAAGTACTATAAGGACTTATTTCTTAACTCTTTAAGTGCGTATCTTCTCAATTTTAATTCTACTGACTTGTCATGAAAATTAAATAACAATAATTATCATGATAAATAATAAACTTCCCCTTTGATAATTAATAAGACTGTTAATGAATATAATATTCCTAAAATACTCTTCTAACAATTGACTTTTAAGACATATTACTAACAAGATATAGGCAGCTGTCTTATCATAGACTATATTATGAAACTTCACCTTTCAATATCTTTGAAGGTAAATATCAGTTACTACTTTCTTTCATATTTGCCTTAAACAATCAACCTGATCATATGAACTAAATTCAACTCAATAAGTAGGTGTCAATTAATTTCTACTAATGATATATTGGGTGGAAATTGCAGCAAAGAAAATTTACTTAGTCAAAGCTGTTAGATGGACCCATTCTTCCTCTAAATGTGCCTTGTAATAAAGAAACATATAGATCCTCATTAGATATCAACCTTTGGTGAAAGGAATTAACATAATCTTTTGTATTAACCTTAACAGCAACTCTTAAACAAATTTAATCATAAAAAGCTCCCCTCTCTAACATGCATGATAGAATTATTTTTTATACAATATATACACATACATCTTAGCGTGATCTGCTACAAAATTGTAGAAGAAAAAAAAAAAAAAAAAAATACAACGTTAGCAACATCCTTCCGTCATCCAAACTTCAAAATCTTTTTTGTTAGCATGATTTTAAAAGGAGGTGTGGGATTAAAATTTCAGTATTCATTGATTATTTATATTTTTTCTTACAATTATAACATTTATAAATGAACCCACTTATCTTTTGTGAAAAATTTACAGAGATACATTGGGAAATTAAGAAACATAAAAAAAAGATGACGTGGATCTAGTTTTAACTAAAGGTGGCCACATAGCTGGACATTAAAAGAACCCAATGGAAAAGTTATATATTTGGCTCAATATTTGTTATCATTTAAAAAATAAAAGAAAGAGAGAATCATAAACAATTACCAAATATGTTTCATTTCGTAAAAAAAAAAAGGGAACCAATTACCGAACACGTTTTCAGTTTTCGCTTTAGAAAGATGTTAAACAAAAACTGAAAACCGCACTATTTGGGCTAAACAAAAAAAGTGTGATTATGACATGTTTTTGGCACAATCACTCTTACCTTTCACACATTAATGGCTGGCTTAACTTTTGGTGCTGTATTCACTGTTGGTTGCCTTAATTACAAAAGTATATATAACTCAGCTTCCATTAAAATGAGCTCAAAAACCACCTAAGGATTTCAGAATTAGAAACTCTGGGTTTACTTTGTCTACCTTCAGTTCCAGAATACCATTGTGTACCACTTTACATAAAAATACATTTGTGTGATCAGTGTGTGTATAATAGGGTCTTTCTAGAGTTTGGTACATAGTGTATCATAAATCAGATGAATTTGAATTTCTTATATCAGATTTGTTTTAATCTTTTGCTTTTTGTCCTAATTAAAGCGTTTGCTAAACAAATCTTGATAGTGTAAATCAGCTAATTAATTAAGTCAGATCCAGTTAGAGCAGTGAGAATCTAAGGCCACGAGATGAGACATTTTTTATGCAGCAGGTGTGCCCAATAATGGAGTTCAGCTTATTTAATTCAGGCTGAGATATCTCCAGACAACTAGACAAGTAGATACAACTTGTGTATCCATATAAGGGTATTCCATTTAATTTGGAGAAATTCTTGGGGCTTTTATCTTTTTCCCTTTCTAGCAAAGCCACAAAATAGTACTCCGTAACATATTAATCAACTACTTATCTTGGAGAATGTGTGTTTTGACTTCTAAGACCATGTGGGTTTATTTATTTTTGGGTTAGTTATATTTGATTACACCCCTGAGGTCAGGTTTATTTTAACTTTATTTTTTTGTGGTTTAAAAATGGATATTTATCTCTTTTGTGGTTTTGGAATAAAGTGAAATAATTAAAATTTCTCTTAAAATATCCCCCATGGGAATTTAGTGTTAAAATTAGTCCCACATAGAAATTTTTAAGTGTCAAAATTGACTATACATAGACAGCTAACCCCAAAATTAGTCTACCACATGGATTCAGTGTTAAAATTTAGCTCCACAAGTGGGCTAAATGACAATATTATCTCCACATAGAAGATTAAACCTAAAATTAACCTCACAAAGGGGCCAAGTGTTAATATGTTTGGCTAGTTTTAGAGTTTTCATCAGTTTTGAGGAAAATCTTAACAGTTCACTTTAGTCCGAAACTACAGGGGAGTTAAGTGTACGTCCACTTTCAAACCACATAAGGTAAAGTGTAAATGACCCCAACCACTGGGATAAAATGCATTTAACCCATTTTATTATTATTATTTTTTTATAATTGGACGAAAACAATTCTCATGATTTCTTTAGATGGTGAAATGTTTAAGTTTCGTTATTGACATAAAATAAGAAGAGCTAAACCCATTTTGTAGCTCAGATAATTTTTTTAACCTTTTTTTTTTTAAATCCAAGAGTGGAATGGTGATCTCCTTTAAATTAGGGGGTGTTAGTGTCAACCGGTCGGTTCGGTCGGGTTTATTTATTTATTTATTTTTCTTTCAATTTTTCAAAATTGGCCAAATATCCTCGGTTCGATCATTTTTGTTGATTTTTCTTGATTTGATCTATTTTTTTGCTTAAAGTATTTTTTAGAAAATAGACAGAACTGGCCGGTCAATTAATTTGGTTTTTGTAACACCCTACTTTAAATAGCTTATTCAAAATGAATATATGTGCTTTTTTGAGATGGACAATGACTCATCTTCATAATCTATTAGTTGTGAGCTTTTTCTAGTCTAAAATATAATATACATGTGTTGATTACTTGATTGCCTGAATTTGTATGTTTCTTACATGTGGTGTAGTATATCTTCCTCAGATTCCACTTCCTATAAACGTATTTCTTTATGGCTGGCTAGCTTTATAGTTAAAAGGGATCCAATGTTCTTATTTCTTCTTTAGATTTCACAGTTCCACTTGATCGATCCCTGATTTTTTCAAATTTTTATTCAAATAAATATCTTATTTACTAATCAATTAACTCTAAGTTTATAAGTCCTTATTAGTATCTTTTGAACATGTGAACGATTCTTTGTTTAACATGCAAGAAATAAAGTACATGAATTTTTAGAAAGTTGTAGAGAGATTGTTTGTCTTTGAATTGATATGTGTTAACCCTCAACCAATATACGTGAAATCCATAGAATAACCACATAGTTTTAAAGCCTGAAAGTATACCAATTTTACATAAAAAAAAAATAAAAAAGAATAAAAAAAAGAAAAGAAAAAAAAAAGGGTGTTTAATTGGCTGATCCCCGTGTGCCCCTAAAATGAAATCCTGACTACGTGGTGACTACGGGTTTCCGAACAACTGCTCGAACTTTCAAGTGGAAAAGCTAAACTTTATCGAATCTCTGAATAAATGAGCATATATAAGAGCAGGTTGGTTTGTGCTTTGGCTTATGTGATTTTGGTTGTGATTGGTAGAATTGTTTATTATGATTTGGGTGTTTTGCTAATATATTGTGGAAGGGTAATGCTAAGGATACAAAATGGTCATAAAAGATGCTCACAAAAGGATGTGTGGTATCCCATATGTTGAGTCAAGTATGATGAGTCCTACTGCCACATGGGTGATGGGATGTCATATCCTTTTGTGAACATCTCTTTGTGACTTTTTTGTGTCCCAAATATTGCCCGTTGTGGAATTAATGATCAAACATAGAGATAATTATGAAAAGTACCGCCCTTGCTTATGGCCTAATTGCTTTTTGAACTAGCTCTGCTTAAATTTTTGCTGAAACAAACAAATCAATAAGTAGTTGAACTACCAAATTAAACTGCTAAAAATGGATAAATAAGCAATGACAAACATCTTTATATATTTGGTATGTCATAAACTCTTTCGAAAAAAAAAGTCTCTAAAATAAGGGTAATGCTAAGGACAAAAAAGGTCACAAAGATATGCTCACAAAAGGATTTGTCGTCCCATATGACAGTATGACCCATCACTCTTATCTCAACCCATGAGATGTCACATCCTTTTGTGAGCATCTCTTTGTGACCTTTTTGTGTCTCAAACATTATCCCAAAATAATCACACACTCTCACACATGAGAGTTAGATTAAATACATGGATAAAACTACACAACTTTTTGTTCACAATCGAAAAAATGTGTCTATCTCTCTCCTATGTCACTGAGGGGTCCACTAACATTATTTCGATTATGAAAAAAATTGTGTGAAAGTTGTGTATGAAGTGTTACTCTAAATTTATATGCATGTATATGTAAAGAGTAACTCTTCGGGCACATAAAAGTTACACAAAAAGAGTATATATAAAATTTTTGTATCTATCTCTCCTGATGAGATCCACTGACACTATGGGGTCTACTGACACGGTGGGATTCACAGAGGAGATATATATATATATATATATATATATTATAATTATATATACTCTTTTTGTGTAACTCTTATGTGCTCAAAGAGTTATTCATATGTAAATGTTCACACACCAGGCATTGTTTAAATCGAAAAAGTGCCTACCGAAAGAATGAGTTAAATTGTTAAAAGAATGAGTAATGAGTAATTATTGGTGCACATAAAATGTGTATATAAATGTGCACATAAATATTTTGGTCATTTATTTCGGTGGGATCCATACCTGCATACATAGGACCTACCGAAATTAATGGTTCAGATCTTTATATGCATACTTTATGTACACATTTTATGTGAAAATGTGCACATAGCTTTACCCTAAAAGAATTCCTCTGTTCATATTTAGCGTTTTTCTTAAATAGGAAATAGAGTAATATTTGGGGCACTAACAAATCTCACTAACACTCACACCCACACTCTTTTGGTGAAATTTATTAGTACCCCTAGTATTGTCGTTATAAATATAAATAGATGATTCCTAAAAAAAGATTGAGAGCATTTTTGCTCACCCAAAAAATGGACCCAAAAAATGGATCATTGGCACCCCAAAAATGGATCCAAAAAATGGTTCACCAATGCTCACCCAAGCATCCCATTGGCTAATGTTGTTTAATTCTGGGTCCTACTGCATTGGCCAATGGAATACTTGGGTGAGTATTGGTAAATCATATTTTGGGTGAGCAAAAATAATTTCAAAAAGATTTTTGCAATCAGTGTACGATATAATCACGGTGTCAAAGTAACCTCGTAAGATGCAAATTACGATTAGCACCTCAATTAAGACGCCTGTACGTTAAGGTTAAATAGCACAGTACAATTTTAGTACTCAAATCTTCATGTTCCAATGCTGGAAATTTGGAGACAACTACCAATCTGTGGCTTTGATTTGCAGATACAATGCGTGATGGACCATCGCATTAATTAAGACACCAAGGCATGCACTCAAACTCCACTGTCAACCAACTATATAATTAGCTGCACTTCAAGCAATAATATTGATTTTCTTTTTTTTTTTTTTTTTTTTTTTTGGAAAAAGGTTAATCAAATATATAGATAGTATATTTCTATATAGACAGTAAGTATATTTCTATGTACTGTCTGTTTCTACATATCTATATATATATATATATATACACACACATTATACACCTTTAAACGGTGTCATTCATTTGACTTCAAGCTGGTCTTAGGCCTCTCAATTAAAGTAGTCCCACGGCCCCACCTCTTCACCTTGTTATCAACCAAAAAAAAACTCAAAAAAAAAAAAATCAGATACGAATATGACTATATGAGTGTGTCAAGAGAGATTGGTTCACATCCTCATCAAATTAAGAATTTCTCGCATAGAAACATATTCATCCCGGCAATGCATGCTTGGTTATCAAATTTAGATATCTCAAACGTTATTGACGGTGATTAAATATTTGTAGCACCACAACCATTACTACACTGTATGGCAAATATAACTATTAAAATATTTAAGAACTAAATTATAAATTCGTTTTTGAGAAATCATAGCATTAATCTTTTCATTTATTATTTAGGAGGAGCCATTTGTAGAACTTATTGTTTGGTAGGACCTCTTCACGCAATCATGTGTTATTATAAGGTGCTTACGCAATCATAATTATTTCAATTTTGTTATTAGAGTGCCCTGAGGTATATATTAAATATCTCAATTACTTGTCGTACTTGTAATTTTTAATGTTTTCAGAAGCAATTTTTTTCTTAAACTTACTAAACAAAACAAAACAAATTGTTTAACCAGAAGAAGATTATACATAAAAATGAGAAGATTATACGTATACGGCAAGGCATCAAGTTCATTATTCGAAAACAATTCTTCTCTTCAACCGCACAAAATCAAAATTAAAGTTATTTCAGTTTGAAGTTTCCACAAGAATTTACAAAAATGACCCAAAATTATAATAATGGCTCCGCTGCTTGAACCCATCTAATTTGGCCCAGAACTTGAACTAGTGAGCCTATATGTGCGATGGAGCCGAGCCAAGTTAGTGGAGAACTAATTTGGGCCAGTGAAGATGGCCCAATCACATGCAGTCTCTAGCCATGAGGCACATGACATTTTTGGTGGTTTTGTCCAAACCTAGTTGGTTTTCAGAAGAATGAAAATCTCCTACATCTCACATTCTCATGGACTATGAAATGCAGGAGCCAACTTCTGTACAGTAACAACTGTACATTTGCAACTGTGCTCTCACAGTTGTTACAGTTAAATTGGACAGTTTTAACAAAATGTATAGCAGTTTTACTGTAGCAATTGTGTGTTATAGTTGCAACTGTGCAGTAATAACTGACAGAAGTCGGATCCTAAAATGCATTTGGCAACAGTTTTTGGAATACATTTGTGATTATGTAACTTTAAAAACTAAAATGACCTCTCTGGCAAACAACATTCTGCAATTAAAAAAAAAAAAAAAAGGTAAGAACTTGTTTGGTTGTCCCTCCAATTTGAATGATTCCATTCAAGTTTTTGTATAGAAGTTAAAGGCAAAATTCATTGCCATGAATGAATCCACTTACAAATATGGGAAACTTCACCATATTTCTTTCTTATAAGGCAATTTTTTCATTTTTCTAGAATGCCAAAATTCATGATTGCAAGCATCATTTTTAGACGAGCATCCTATTTTTAAATGGGACTATTCAAGCTCATCATCATTTTTTATGTAAAATTGTGTACGAAATATGAATACAATTAATGCATTCAAGGACAATCAAACAGGCCTAAGTGTATCACACTAATTTTTTATTACCTTAAGTTATCAATTGAATCACAGTAGAAGTTGCGCCAAAAGTATACTATGTACATTGAAGGAGGATTTGAACAGATATTTTTTTTGTTCCAAGAATAGTGCTAGCAAAAAAGATTTAGAAAGTTCAGCGGTGAGGAAGTGATAAGAAAAGTAGAGTGGGGTATGGATTATAAGGTTCATATCTCACCAATAGCAATCTCTTGGATAAGAGAACAATCTTGAATACCCAATTCTTATTGGTTCCCCTTTCCCTTACTTGGCATTTTACATCTATACTCCCACTTCTCTCTCTCTCTCTCTCACTCTCTCATCCAAATTACCCATCCTTGAATTGAAAGAATCCCATTCTCTCTCCTCAACTTTCTCACTAGGTCCTCCTATCAAAACACCAAAAAATGGCAGCAACAATAGCAACAATGGCAATGCTGAATGCCAAGTGCTTGAGCCCCAACACAACCAAATCACTTAATTCTAAGCCAAACCCAAACCCAAACCCAAAACAACCCATCTCACTCCTCTCCATCAAAAACATCCCAAAAGGGCTCACCGCCTCAAAACTCGCCGGAACCGCCATAGCCGGGGCCGTCTTCACCGCCCTGAGCGCCTCCGACCCGGCCTTCGCCGCCCAACAGATCGCCGAAATAGCCGAAGGCGACAACAGAGGACTAGCTCTGTTATTGCCCATAATTCCAGCAATTGCTTGGGTGCTCTTTAACATTCTTCAACCAGCTCTGAATCAGCTCAACAAAATGAAAAGCAGCAAAGGAGTGATAGTTGGGCTTGGGCTTGGGCTTGGGGGTGGATTGGCTGCATCGGGGTTCATGGTAACACCTGATGCGTCCGCCGCCACTGAGATTGCAATGATTGCTGATGCTGCATCGGACAACAGGGGGCAGCTTTTGCTGTTTGTGATCGCTCCGGCAATTGCTTGGGTGCTTTACAATATTCTACAACCGGCTTTGAACCAGATCGACAGGATGAGGTCTTAGTGATATGGAATCGTATATATATATATATATATATATATTTGATATGATGCTCATGAACTACTTGTAATTGCAACTTGTATTAATGAACTCCTGTTTCTTTTTTGGGCAAATTTTTTTTTTTTGGGATTTGTCATCACTTGTTATTTGTATGTGTTGATATATGTGTAATTGTATGTTAACACAGTCCAAGTTGATATATGTTTCTTCAATTCCTTGTGTGGTCATGTGGCTAGCAAAATTCAAATTTGTGAACTTGCTTGTATTCTCCCCCCCAAGGCTTTGATTTAAATGAGAAAATGGAAAAGATAATATTTGGATACACCATAGAGAGAAGGATACTGGCTAGTGAAATTAAAGGAGTAAACAATGCTATTCGCTTTCCATGGACAGCATGAGTGCATGGAATGACATGTTGTTATAGTGGTAACATTGAGTGCATTAGTTGATTTTTGGAGTATTAATAGTAATTCTCTAATTTTATGTTGTTAAAGTATGAAAGAAAACTATACAACAAAGCATAAATGGACTGAGTTTCGTCTAAATTAACTCTACCCAATCAATTTTTAAGGTGCATATTGCATCCGTGAATTTTTTCTCATTCAAAAGTGGTCACATATTGTTCATTCAGGCCCCTATTGGATGACGTGTGTCCCTTTCCATTTTTATTTTGCCCCTGTACCATTGACATAATTGCTAGAATGAGACATGTCCTAATGGAGGCTTGGGTGAGTGATGAGTGACCAATTTTGGATGAGCAAAAATGATCTTTACATTCGTGGCTCCACCTAGAGTCCTCACTCCTCACACATTATGGAATATCTTCTTTGAACCATAGCTACTATCTGGAAAGACTAGCGTAGTGTTGGTTTATTTTAATATTAAAAAAAATAGTAAAAGAAACCAATAGTTTTATGCCTATTCAGATTCTTTATTCATTTGAGTAATGATTGGTACACATAAAATGTGCACACAAAGATCTGGGCCATTTATTTCGGTGGATGCCATGTAAGCAGATACAGATTTTACCGAAATGAATGGCCCAAATCTTTATGTATATACTTTATGTGCGCATTTTATATACACATAACATTACCCCTTTCATTTTATGGGCTAACGCCTATATACAGCATTTGTCTTGCTTTGAAGTCCAACGGTTAAATACTATTATTGTTATACGTAATTACACAACGTATAATTCCCAGCGTACATACCTTGTTTTTGTTCAAAGAGTCATTTTATTATCCATCAATTACCAAGCCTTAATTGCTAGATGTAGTTACTGTGAGGTGTTTTGGAAAGACCATGAGAAGCCAACTTTATATATACAATTTCTTGGGTGTAATCTTTCCTCTTCCTAAGAGATTTTGTTCCTTGTCTAGTAGCATTTCATGACCTTTAGAGTCTTGATTGGGTGAAGAAGACATTAGAGAGCGAGCTTCTTGCTTATTAATTGTGCAGATTTGATAAGTTTACGGTAAGGGTGGCCGGGCAGTCATGTTGTATCCCGGAGATGGCGTGTTATTTCTTACAACACCGAGTATTACCTGTACAAGGCACATATCGTTTCAAGAGAACGTAATCGTGCCTCATCTTAGACACCATCTTTTTAATTCTATTCAATGGTAAAAATGACGATAATCTATATAATGGTAAATTCTTTGAAGACAAATTTTTTATATTCTTGTCCAACAACCACAGCACCACCGAAATAAGCACTTAACTTTACTTTATGACCCTTTTTATTTTGCTACTCAACCCTACCCCTTCTGGTTTGCTAACTTGTTACCTTAGTCTAAAGTCTTTGTACAACTATAGTGGGTAGTGAATGTTGGGCAATTTAGGAGAGTTAATATACAGACGCTTGTAATGGTGTTTGCTTACATAGCAAATTAGTTAGGTATATAGTAGGGAAATTTAAGTTTACCCTTTCACTATATTCACTTACCATACAGTCAAACGGCAAAAGTATTGTCGTTTTTCGCTTAACACGCAAAGCCTTTGCCCTTTTTATTTATTTATTATTATTATTATAAAAATGACCCCAACAGCTAAGTCAATGTCGGCCCGTCACCGATTGGCAAAGACTTGGCCGTTTGGTTTATTTATTTATTATTATTTTATACTTTTTTACAAAAAGGTGAAGAATTGATTAATTTTTTATTAACGACAATGAGTCAATGACAATGCCGGCCCTCTCTCAGCTGTCATTGTCTTTGCCGGACCCAATGTAGCCGACACTTCCTTTGCCGGCTCACTTCAAACGCTATTTAGGACTTTCAATTTCTATATAGAAACCTACTTAGTGTTATTGTAGTTTAACAACATAACTAACAATATGTTTGTTAGCCCCAAAGTGTTATTCCAGTTGTTTAATGAATAATTTTGATGATTAGCAAACTACTTAGTTGTATTTTCTAATGATCTTAAATTGATTAAGTTGCAGATAGCATATCGTACATCAATATATGTTCACATGATCGTAAATTTTCTCCATACATAGAGACATGGTGATTTGTATTCAATAGTTTCAAGCCAAACGGAGCTTTACAAGTTGAAGAATCTTGTTTGGGTCATTTTCTAGGACTCTATGTAAGCAATTTATTTATGTGAACATCATTCTTAAGGGCTCAATTTAATTCAAAGAAGTTCTACATTGTTAACCCAACTTATCTTTGAAAATCTGCAAAGAGCAGTCGACTGTGCATTCGTTTCAGTCGACTGATTATCCAGTCGACTGGACAGTCGACCTGTGCACACAGAGATGTTATCTGTGTGCAATCCAGTCGACTGCCCTCCCGACGCAGTCAACTGAGCCTTGTGCTTTTCTGATCTTTTTAAAAGTCAGTCGACTGCCCTGTGAATCCAGTCGACTGAATGACTGCGATAAACACAGTAACGGCTAGTTAACTGCATTTAATGAAGCTTTTAAGTCTCCCAACTACTTCCAACGGTTGGAAATCCTAAGGAAGCTATAAATACATATATTTGAACTTCATTTAATAACTTTTGATCAATCCAACTTTAATTAATTCCATCACATTTACTCCTTGAGCCCTAGTTTGGTGAGATCATAAATCCTATTGCTCTAGTCTTCATTTGTATATCTTAAGAGCAATTTATTGTGAAGCTTAATCTTGTATTCATCCACTCTATTGAGAGAGTCTTCATTCTTGTATCAAATCTCATTCATAAAGGAAGTGTGTATTAAGGGTTGGTGTAACCCTAGTTCAAGTGAAGAAGATTTTCTTTCTTGGAGAGATTGTAAGGGTTTAATCTTCACCCAAAGAAGATTGAGATAGTGAAATCCTCAAGAGGTGTTCTTGAGGGGTGGAAGTAGGGCGCAGCGTGCGGTTTCCCGAACCACCTAAAAATCGATTTGCATAGTGTCTCTTCTCTCTATCTTTCCTTTGCTTTTGTGATTTTTCTTATTGGGCATTTAATTTGAACATATTTTTAATTAACTTTTAAAAACCTTATTCACCCCCCCCCCCTCTCTAAGGTTTCCTTTTTGGGCCAACAATTGGTATCAGAGCTTCGGCTAAATTTCTAACGTATTTGAGTTAAAGATCAAATGGAAACCACCACTACCACTATCATCTATAGTGAGGGACAATCCTCAAATAGACCTCCTTGTTTTAATGGTTCAAATTATGCCTATTGGAAAAATCGAATGAGAATCTACATGATTGCTCAAGACTTTGATCTTTGGCAACTTGTTGTGAATGGACCTCACATTCCCATCAAGATTGTAGATGGTGTTGAAATTGAGAAAACTATTGAGTAATACAATGACATTGATAAAAGGCTTATCAAGATGAATGCGAATGCTATGAATATTTTATATTGTGGATTAGACCCAAATGAGTATAATAGAATTTCTTCTTGCGAATCCGCAAAGGAAATTTGGGATAAACTTGAGGTTGCTCATGAAGGTACTAATCAAGTTAAGAAATCAAAAATAAATCTACTTGTTCAATCGTATGAGATGTTTAAAATGTCTTCTAATGAAACTATTAGTGAAATGTTCACTCGTTTCACCATTATTATCAATAGTTTAAAAAGTTTTGGTAAAACATATACTAATGAGGAGATGATTGAGAAATTGCTTAGGTCTCTTCCAAAGCATTGGCAACCTAAAGTGACGGCAATCCGAGAAGCCAAGGAACTCTCAACACTCTCATTGGAGCAACTCTTGGGCTCTCTCGTTACTCACGAAATGGAGTTGGTGGTATTTGATAAGGAAGACAAGAAGAAGAACATTGCTCTCAAAACATCTCAAGACAATGAAGAGGATAGTGATAGCAATGAAGATGATGAGATGGCTATGATCACAAGGAAGTTCAAAAGATTCTTGAAAAAGGAAAAGAACTTCACTAGGAGAACTCCTAAGGCGATAGAAGCTAAAAAGGAGCCAATTATATGCTTCAAATGAAAAAAGCCGGGCCATGTCAAGGCCGATTGTCCTTTGATGAAGAATAACTACAAGAAAACCAAGAAAAGGGCAATGAAGGCAACTTGGGATGATTCCGATAGTGATTCATCAAAAGATGACTCAAGTGATGAGGAAGTGGCAAATATTTGTCTAATGGCTCACTTGAGTGAGGTAGATGATCCTACTCCCGATACTTGTTTTGATTCTCAAAAATATGATGAACTCCAAAATGCTTTTGAGGAATTACATCAAGAATTGGAAAACTTGGGAGCAAAGTATGTTTCTCTTAAAAAGAATTTTTCATTACTTTCAAATGAATTAAGTGATTTGAAAATTCAAAATGATCTTTTGAGAAAGGAAAATGAAGCTCTAATTGACCTAAAATTTCAAAATGATTTATTGAGAAAAGAAAAGGAAGAGTTTTCATTAAACGATTTTTCTTCAAGTATCTTAAAGAAAGAAAATGAAGACTTGAAGAAGCAAGTGGAAGATTTAAACAAAACAATAACAAAATTCACTCTTGGGGAACAAAATCTAAATATGCTTTTGGGAAAACAAAGGTGTGTTTTTGAAAAAGCCGGTTTAGGATTCAATCCTACCTTTAAAGAAAAGAAATACAATACCTTCTTTTCAAAAGGTACTTCCACTAGCTCTAACAAAAATCAAGTGAAAAATTCTCATCAAAACTTTTTTGTTAAGGAAGCCTCCTCAAGTGTTTCCAATCCTAGTATTACATGCCATTATTGCTTGAGAAAAGGACATGTAAACTACAAGTGTCCAAACAAAAGAAAACTCAAAATGGTGTGGATTAAAAAGGGAACAACACCTCCCTTTTCTAACAAAGTTGGACCCAACGAATATTGGGTACCAAAGAGGATCACTTAAGTTTGTCTTGTAGGTTTGTCTCAAATCTTCTAGCAAGGATAGATGGTTCTTGGATAGTGGTTGCTTAAGACATATGACCGGAGACAAATCCAAGTTCTCATCTCTCTCTCCAAAGGATGGAGGAAATGTCACTTTTGGAGACAACTCTAAAGGAAGAATCATTGGTATAGGTAATATTGGTAAGAATTCCTCATTAACTATTGAAAATGTACTTTTGGTTGAAGGTCTAAAACGTAACTTGCTTAGCATTAGTCAATTGTGTGATAAAGGTTTTCAAGTTGTGTTTGAATCAAATTATTGCATGATTAAGTATGCTAGTTGTAATAAAATATTGTTTATTGCTTATAGAGAAGACAATGTGTATACAATTGATTTTGATGATATTTCTTCTCAAGATGTTAAGTGTTTTGCCGCTTTGAATGAAACAAGTTGGCTTTGGCATAGAAGATTGGGCCATGCTAGCATTGACTTACTTTCAAATTTATCTAAAAATGATTTGGTCAAAGGTTTGCCAAAAACAAAATTTGTTAAAGATAAAGTTTGTGATGCTTGTCAACTTGGAAAGCAAATCAAAACATCTTTTAAAAAGAAAAAGGAAATATCAACTTGTAGACCTCTTGAGTTACTTCATATGGATTTATTTGGTCCAAATCGAGTTGCTAGCATGAGTGGCAAAATCTATGCCTTTGTCATTGTTGATGATTTTTCTAGATTCACTTGGGTGTTCTTTCTTGCACATAAGGACGAAGCTTTTACACTCTTTGTTAACTTTTGTAAATGTGTTCAAAATGAAAAAAGGGTATGCGATTAACAACATAAGAAGTGATAGAGGCCGAGAATTTAATAATAATGAGATTACTTCTTTTTGTGAAGAAAATGGTTTTGGTCACAATTTTTCGGTACCTAGAACTCCTCAACAAAATGGGGTTGTTGAGAGGAAAAATAGATCTCTTCAAGAAATGGCAAGAACCATGTTAAATGAATTCTCTTTACCAAAATATTTTTGGGCCGAGGCCACTAGCACTTCATGCTATGTTATTAATCGTGTGGTCATTAGAAACAAGCTTAATAAGACCCCATATGAGATTTGGAAAGGAAGAAAGCCCAACATAAGTTATTTCAAAGTTTTTGGATGTAAGTGTTTTATCTTGAACACTAAGGACAACTTGGGAAAATTTGATACTAAATCAGATGAAGGCATTTTTCTTGGATATTCTCAAATTAGCAAAGCTTATAGAGTTTTTAATAAAAGAACGTTGATTGTAGAAGAATCAATGCACGTTGTTTTTGATGAAGCAAATCCTTTTAAGAAAGTCTTAGATGATGACATTGACACTTCGAAAGATGTTTCAAATAATGTTGAAAACAATGATTCAAACTCTTTACCTCTTGAAAACTCTAAGAAAGAAGATCCTCCTTCCATTAAATCACCAAGAGTAAAATTAAGAAGTGATCTTTCCTTTGAATGGAAAAATGTGCCTAATCATCCTATTGATCAAATCCTAGGAGATCCTAGTCAAGATGTAGCTACTAGATCATCTCTCAAAAATATTTGTAATAACTTAGCATTTCTATCTCAAATTGAACCCAAGAACTTTGATGAAGCCGAGAACGATGAAAATTGGTTATTGACTATGCAAGAAGAGCTTAATCAATTTGAGAGAAATGAAGTTTGGCCTCTTGTTCCTAAGCCTAATGATCACACTATTATTGGAACAAAATGGGTCTTTCAAAACAAAAAAGATGAATCCGGCATTGTTGTGAGAAACAAGGCTAGATTAGTTGCCCAAGGATACAATCAAGAAGAAGGTATAGACTACGAGGAGACCTATGCTCCTGTAGCTAGACTCGAAGCCATTAGGATACTTCTTGCCTTTGCTTGTTATAAAAATTTCAAACTTTTTCAAATGGATGTGAAAAGTGCCTTTCTAAATGGCTTTATCTCCGAGGAAGTCTATGTTAAACAACCCCCCGGTTTTGAAAATCCACATCTTCCTGATCATGTCTTTAAACTAACAAAAGCTTTGTATGGTTTAAAACAAGCTCCAGGTGCTTGGTATGATAGATTAAGTAAATATCTTATTGATCTTGGTTTTAATCGAGGAAAAATTGATACTACACTTTTTGTTAAAACCTCAAATGAAGATATTTCGCTTGTTCAAATCTACGTGGATGATATTATTTTTGGAGCCACAAATGAAAAGATGTGTGAAGAATTTGCATCATGTATGCAAAATGAATTTGAAATGAGTTTGATGGGGGAGCTTAACTTCTTTCTTGGACTTCAAATAAAGCAACACAAGGATGACATTTTTATTAACCAATCCAAGTATATTAAAGATGTTTTGAAAAGGTTTGGATTGGAAGGAAGTAAAGTTTTTCAAACCCCTATGAGTTCTACTTTAAAACTTGATAAAGATGAAACCGGCAAGCCGATAGATTGTAAGCTTTTTCGGGGAATGATTGGTAGTCTATTATATCTCACCGTAAGTAGACCGGATATCATGTTTAGCGTTTGCCTTTGTACTAGATTTCAAGCTTCACCTAAGGAATCACATGTCATTGCAGTTAAACGTATTTTTCGTTATCTTCTAGGTACTATAGACTTAGGTCTTTGGTATCCTAAAAATACTTCTTTTGAATTAACAAGTTTTTCGGATGCGGATTTTGCCGGTTGTAAAATTGATCGTAAAAGTACTAGTGGGACATGTCATTTCCTAGGACATTCGCTTGTTTCTTGGTGTAGTAAGAAACAAAATTCGGTAGCTCTATCTACGGACGAAGCCGAATATATAGCCGCCGGAAGTTGTTGTGCTCAAACACTTTATATGAAACAACAATTAGAAGACTTTGGACTTTACTATGATCATATTCCCATAAATTGTGATAATACTAGTGCCATATGTTTATCCAAAAATCCTATCCAACACTCAAGGACTAAACACATTGAGATTCGTCATCATTTTATTCGCGATCATGTTCAAAAGGGGGATGTTGATCTTGTTTTCATCAACACCAATCGTCAATGGGCTGATATTTTCACCAAACCTCTTCCTGAAGAACAATTTTGTGTTATCATAAGAGAATTAGGCTTGTCATGTTTGAGTGATCTGCTTTAAAAATTCAGTATCTGGACTCACATACTCCATCTGTGTGATTCTAACCAAAGCAGTCGACTGGTATCCCCTAACAGTCGACTGGTTCTGTCCCTTTTTCTTTTGTCTCTTTGGTTCTGCATACGTCAGTCGACTGAGGGGTCGACTATTTCTGCACCCTTAACCTTCTACCTTAGTCAGTCGACTGGTTTTGCAACCTAACTCCTTGCCTTCTTCCGTCGACTGAGGCGTCGACTGAGCCTCTGTTAGTCCCAAATTTCTGAGCCCTAATTCGTTTTTCAGTCGACTGCTCATGCGATATAGTCGACTGCTCCCTTAATTTCTATTTATACCGCGTCTTCTCTCTTATTTTTTTTACCTCTTCTTCTTTCAGCGATTCATCTTCTCTCTCTCTCCTTCCTTTTCATCTCCAATCCTCCATTTCTCTCTCTCTTTTCACTTGTCTTTTCTCCTTCCTCCTCTCCTTAAACTCCATAGACATCATCTCTGTTCTCTCTCTCTTTCGCTATCTAAAACCTCCCTCTCTCTCATGGCTCCCAAGGCTAAAAGGAAGACACCTGCGAATGGTCCATCCTCTGCTCCTCAGCCAACTAAAGCCAAGCGCTTTCCTACTCAAGAGGAACATGAGAGCTTTGACAAAGTCTTCTCCCACAGGAATGTGGTTTTTGGTAAGATTCTTTCCATTCCTTTTTCTAAATTCGCTAATCTTCGACTAGGATTTCTTCTGGAACGTTTAGGATGGCATCTTTTTACTAGTCTTAACCAACCATGTTATCCCACACTTGTTAAGGAATTTTATTTTAATATGACCTTTGGCCATCGCTTAGACACCTTTAACACATTTGTTCGTGGTGTTAAAATCCATCTTAATCCCGAATCTGTGTCTTCTATTTTTCATATCCGTCGTGGTGATATTACTGAATATAACATTAATACTTGGAATCAAGGGCACGGGTTCGACTCTCTCACTGCTTGCCATCTTATCACCGGCAACAATGAGTTGTCATATCCCGTGAAGCCCAAGGCTTCTGCCCTAACCTTTGAGGCACGTCTTATCCACCATCTTCTCACCTATACCCTTCTGTCCCGTACCGGGGGACGAGATTCTGTCTCATTCTTGGATGTCTTTCTAATTTGGTGCTTTCTTGAGAACAAATCTTATGATTTGCCGTATCTCATTTGTCGTCACATTAGTGAATGTCAAAAGAAGTCCAAAGCCATTTCTTTACCTTATGGCTTTGCTTTGACTTCTGTTTTTCGTCACTTCAAGGTTCCCTTGGAGGATGAATTTGATCGTCATGACCCCATTCCTACTGATTTCTACTCCTCCACTATCCTATCCCTGATGGGATACAAACTCGTGGGAAATGCATATGTTCCCAAGGTCTCTGCTGATCCCACACTTCTTCCTGCTTCTACCCCTTCCATTCCTTCTTCTTCTTCTCATCCGTCTTCATCTTCCGCTCCTCCACCTCCACCTCCACCTCCACCTCCACCTCCACCTGCTGTTGATACACCCGCTCCTGACATCTTGGAGCAGCTATCCATTCTTTCCGCTCAGGTTCTGAGCCTCTCTACCTCCATCTCTTCTCTATCTGTCTCTCACACCCAGTCTATTGAGACAATGCAAGCTACATTCTCTTCCTCACAGCAGGAGGCAGTTGAGATTCATCAGCGCGCCATCGCATCCTTACGAGCCGATGTTTTCGATATTGGCGGCTCTTTGGATACTTTGCGCACCACTACTGCTGCTACTCAAGAACTTCTTGATCGTCGTCTATCGTCTCTCCAGGCCTCTGTTGATGATGCTCGTGAGGAGATTCGTGTGATTCGGACTCGCTTGCACTTTTGATTGTGTCCTTCTTGGTGTGTGGGATAAGGTGTTGGATAGATGGATGGTCATTTTTTGGATGATTGTTTACTGTTCTTACAAATTCTTTTTGATCTTGACATATGTAGTTTGTTTTTAAATGGGATAGACTAATTTTTGGATAGCTGGATATTTTTTTGTCTTTTGGCTATGTAGTTCTCTTGGAAATTTGTATGTTTATATGGAAAAATTGGGTGTTAATACAATCTCTTGTTTTAAATGCATCATCTTTATTTTGCCTTGAATACAATTTTTTTTATGTTGTTGCTCTGTTCTTGCTCGGGAGCTTTGCCTCCTTCTATGTTTTTTGTTGATGCCAAAGGGGGAGAATTTGTTTGCTTGTTACAAATTTTCTTGATTGCCTTGTGCGTCCATGCTTATAGTTGTTGTCTTGTGATTGAGATCATTGAATTTTCTTATCATGGGCAACAAGTAGTTTGTCATCATAAAAAAAGGGGGAGATTGTTAGCCCCAAAGTGTTATTCCAATTGTTTAATGGATAATTTTGATGATTAGCAAACTACTTAGTTGTATTTTCTAATGATCTTAAATTGATTAAGTTGCAGATAGCATATCGTACATCAATATATGTTCACATGATCGTAAATCTTCTCTATACATAGAGACATGGTGATTTGTATTCAATAGTTTCAAGCCAAACGGAGCTTTACAAGTTGAAGAATCTTGTTTGGGTCATTTTCTAGGACTCTATGTAAGCAATTTATTTATGTGAACATCATTCTTAAGGGCTCAATTTAATTTAAAGAAGTTCTACATAGTTAACCCAACTTATCTTTGAAAATCTGCAAAGAGCAGTCGACTGTGCATTCGTTTCAGTCGACTGATTGTCCAGTCGACTGGACAGTCGACCTATGTACACAGAGATGTTATCTGTGTGCAATCCAGTCGACTGCCCTCCCGACGCAGTCGACTGAGCCTTGTACTTTTCTGATCTTTTTAAAAGTCAGTCGACTGCCCTGTGAATCCAGTCGACTGAATGACTGCGATAAACACAGTAACGGCTAGTTAACTGCATTTAATGAAGCTTTTAAGTCTCCCAACTACTTCCAACGGTTGGAAATCCTAAGGAAACTATAAATACATATATTTGAACTTCATTTAATAACTTTTGATCAATCCAACTTTAATTAATTTCATCACATTTACTCCTTGAGCCCTAGTTTGGTGAGATCATAAATTCTATTGTTCTAGTCTTCATTTGTATATCTTAAGAGCAATTTATTGTGAAGCTTAATCTTGTATTCATCCACTCTATTGAGAGAGTCTTCATTCTTGTATCAAATCTCATTCATAAAGGAAGTGTGTATTAAGGGTTGGTGTAACCCTAGTTCAAGTGAAGAAGATCTTCTTCCTTGGAGAGATTGTAAGGGTTTAATCTTCACCCAAAGAAGATTATAAGAGTTGTGAAATCCTCAAGAGGTGTTCTTGAGGGGTGGAAGTAGGGCGCGGCGTGCGGTTTCCCGAACCACCTAAAAATCGGTTTGCATAGTGTCTCTTCTCTCTATCTTTCCTTTGCTTTTGTGATTTTTCTTATTGGGCATTTAATTTGAACATATTTTTAATTAACTTTTAAAAACCTTATTCACCCCCCCCCCCCCCTCCTAAGGTTTCCTTTTTGGGCCAACAATGTTTATAACTGAGACTTGCCCAAAATGTTTGTGACACAAATCCGGACTTGCCGGAATGGCCCAAACTCAACCAACATACACAAACCCATAGTTACATTTGAAATTCACAAGTACCATTTGTAACATGAACTACACTTCCAACTTTTATTATAGCATATCCTAGAATTCCGATTCATGAGTTCACAACATAATACAAAGTGCAGACATATAAACAAGTCTGACAGTCTTAACCCCATTCCCAAGCACATAATACATACGTAGTTCCTGAATTACTAGGTTAATGGTTCACTCGGACACGAAGACCGTTCCCATGGCCCCGTAGTCCCTTCTAATATTCCTTGGACAATCTGTTTTTAAAGTGGATTTTTGTCACGACTCATCCCACTTACGCGCGGAAATAGGACACGTGGCATGCCACCAAGGCTTATCTAGTCCGTAAATAACTATATGCAGCAGAAAAGAACTTTAAAACAACCTTGAGTATATAAAACTTTTGGAACGATACCTTCCTAGTTGTAAAATCCGTATAAATTGAAAACTTAATTATACTTTGAAATGAGTGATTTTATGTTGAAAGGGATCCCAAAGGTACCCTAAGAACCAATCAAAACCTTTTGAAAATTTTTGAAAAATGTAGAAAAATAATTCTGGCAAGGGGTGGGGCATTTAGACAGTCGAACGACCCCCTTCGACCGGTCGAATGTCCCTTTAGCAGAACTCCGCTCAAAACTGTAGAATTGTGCTAAGGCATCAAACAACTATCACTTAAAACGCCACTTCAAATATGCATACAATTCCAAATTTCACAAGCTATAACATGCTATCAAAACCAAAGTTTGAACATTACTAAACCATGAACATAGCCAATAGCGGAACAAGCTAGGGCTTGTTTGGCGCAATTCACACAACTTTACCCATTTTCCTTTAAACTTCAAAATTAACAGATCAAGCATTCAAAACACGAATCCATGGGTTCGGATCCATTACAACATAACTAAAAGAGTTTTAGTACTGATTACAACATCATAAAACCATACTACGCCTTCCAAGTCAATTACATAGTTCTAGCTGTTCGAACGCTCACTATTACAAGGCTTGGAAAAGAAAGCAAAAACATATACAAGAGGATCCCCGGCATTCCTCGGCCTCACTCCTCACGTTTCTTTTTCCCTTTCTTCTTGTCACCTGCAATGCATTAAATCTCCACTGCTCAGCTATATATTGAGTGCATAATTTCTAACATATGCATATATGACAAAACATGCTTTAATCTCATAATCACATAATTAGTCTCAAGGGAGTAAAATACGCCTTCATCCGGTAGCGGCAAGTCCAAGCCTTAAACCGCGATGTCAATGGCTAGTCCAAGCCTACAACCATTACATCCCCAAGTGCCCCTGGCAAGTCCACGCCTACAACCATTACATCCCTAAGTGCCCTGACAAGTCCACGTCGTAAGCCATGCACAGTAGCCGTCGCTACTAAAATTCTCAAACATTGAGAAGCTTATTCTGGCATGAATTTGTATAAGGCCCCCTTTTGACCCACATAGACAACTCAATGTACTCGCATAAAAGTAGACATGCTTTTCACATTTTAGCGCATGCTTAATTAACGGGCCTAAGATTAACACATGAATTTTGCCCGGATCACAATTTCGTCGTTGAAATATAAAACATGTATTTCACCTATATAACATAGGCTAGAAATTCATACCTCGAGCTATCATCGTATAACTTTGAAGGAACGACTAGAAGCCCGATTAAACACCTAATCTCCGATCCTACGCGAAACCTACAAGTTTACACATGTTTTCCCCAAATTCCTAGATTTAGAAATTTATAAAAACTTAGCCAAGCGTGGCCTAAAGACTATCAATACGTAACCCTTACCTTTGGGAGTTCAAATATGAATTTTGGTGAAATTCAGACGGACGAAAGGTCGCCGATCGTCGTCGCAAAGCCCGTGGCAGCAATCTCCCTTTCTCTCTGCTCTCTCGCCGATCGTCGTCGCAAAGCTCGTGGCAGCAATCTCCCTTTCTTTCTGCTCTCTCAAGATATTTTATGAGTTTTACTAAAATATGAAATTTCACCCTCCTATATTTATAGACAAACTTTCTTGAAATCACGTTTACCTCCCCGTGAGTTTCCAAAACTAGTAATTAACTCTTGAAACGTCGCGCACGTCCATTTTATAACTTTACGAGTGAAAACTACAATTTTCAAAAGTTTTCGACTAAGTCCCGTTTGGATCCAAAACTACGTCCGAAAACCAAATTCTGTGAAATCTCTACATATCCTACCTTTTATATAACGTAACACTCACGTTCTCACCACAATTCTCAAAATGATATCTAACAGTAATAAGATTACCAGAATTTACGCTACTCAGGTAAATTTACTATTCAACAAAAATACCAGAAGTCAAATAACATTTAGCTCACATAAATGCCATTTACTCATGCCAATACAATCTCGCTTACCAAATTCCCGTATCCTACTGACACCTTACCGTTGACTCACAGTCAACTTCAACACCATTATCAACTAAAATTGCTAAACTCACAATTCCAAATATGCATGATAAAACTTATAAAATTTTGGGACGTGTGTGACAATTTTTTTCCTCTTCTCCTCCCTTATTTCGCCACAATGAATCATTACTCACAATCATTTACTGACCACTTAACACATAAGCACATAATCACATAGACATGATTTTTTCTCACATAATTAACATGAAATTCCCAATTTTAGTTAACACAACTACTAAATCTAGAATTATTATTATGTAGCTAGCAATTGAAGCATATGGCATGTACCACATCCAAACCTTAGTTAGAAAACTCACCTCTAACGATTTCTTCCCCAAATAAGCTTAGCAATGCAGAATTCCATCAAATTCCAGCTCAATTCTCACCCTGGAGTAATTCTTACATATTTTCGATTAACCGCGTGTCACCGATTAGAATGAGGCACCAAAATACGACGATTAAAACGTAAAAGAAAGGCATAGAAATAACCGTCTCACCTTTACGATTCCGAATATGACTTCGGTTCACGAGTTGGACGTCAAACGGCGACGGAACAACAAAAATTACGACGTCGGAGTCTCGTGTTCTTCCTTACTCTCTCGGCGCCTATCTTCTTTTCCCAATTTTTTGTCTAATTTTGAGACTTCTCTTACTCTCTTGAGATACATGCAAGTGATGTGTCAACACTTTTTTTTTTACTTCCTTTCATTTATTCCCCTAATAGTTTCTAATTTCTTATTATGAAATCCCTCAAACATTTCATTACTATCCAATTGCTTAAGTGGGTGTTTGTCTAAGTTCCGTATGAGTCCTATATGTGGTCCTAAATATTTTATAAAGAAAGGAAATTTACGTGTTCCAAAAAGAGAAAAAGTTGCTATCGTACCTACTAATTATGAACCTTTTACAAAATCACCCTTATATAGATAACCAAACTAGTATTACTAGCTAACATATTAAAACAATATCATATGAGAGTTATTAAACATTTATCCATTAATCATATATATGAATTTAGCATCTAAATGTAAATTATATTGTTCGGTCACTGGGTCCCATCTCAATACATGTCCTAACTAACAAGGGACTTTTCAACTGTACGTTCCTCACTAAACACTTTTTACTAGCGAGTCCACAGCCTCACTTTAAACCATTTTATACACTAATTATGACAATTAATGCGTACTAAAATGGTTATTTAACCTTTTTCAGGTACGAGTAATACACCACTACACGAAATGATAATAATAAAAAAAATATGTATATATTCAATCTTAAACTTTTGAGGTTGCCTGTTAATTGTAATCTATTTCATGCAAAGTGTTACAAATTATAGTAGCCAATCTAAGAAATTGTGGCAGGTTTGGGCATCACGAATATGAGTGACTCTTTTTATAATTAATACAGTAAACTATTTCAACATAGAAATTCACCATAATTTATAAGCTGGTAGTTTATTGATGAAAATGAAGAAATAATCACACATTTTTTAAAAATTATTCCTAGCATTTTTTTTAAATGCTACAAGTGATGATTTGAACATAATTTTCATTTTGTTTTACAAATTTTATCATTCAAAATTATGGGAAAAATGTTAATTGGACACACAAACGTACATGCCATTACTATCCAACAATATTAAGAAGGTGTTTGGAAACCTTTGAGAGTAGACTTCTGGAAGAAGAAGTCCATTTATAGAAATGAAATCTGTTTGGTGAGATTTGGGAATGGACTTCTTAACAAAAAGTGCATCTCCAAAATGCCCATTTGGAGAAGTCAAAAATTTCGACTTCTTAAAACTGTAATTTTTGCACTTCCCCATAAGTTAGGAGCTTGTATACAGAATTACACTTTTATCCATTGTTTTATAATTAATGTCATCTTATCCAAATCTCATACCTGAATTTCATAGTCTAGTTGAATCCCTGTTATTTGGTGAGGTTAAGGGTAATATTGGTAAGTAGATATATTTTATATGTTGCCACCAAACGTAATTGCACATTTATGTGCAACTTTTATTTGAAAAAACTCATTTACCAAACAAAACACTTATTTAAAAAGGTCCATTTTTAAAAAATTCATCTTAAAAAGTCAATTCCAGTGATGAACTTTTATACGAGAAGCTATGCCAAACACCTCATAAATAATTATGTGTACGTTAATTGTAATCCACGTTTAATTTTTTCATTTTAGTAAATCATTGGTTTGGTAGTGCCTTCTCTATTTTTTTTCAACAAAATAACGAGAAGGATTAGTGTGAACATGTGAATGTGGTAATTAAACTTTATGGCCCAAATTTTAATCCCGGGTATGGGCCACAACCATTATGACAAAAAAAAAAAGAAAAAAAAGAAAAAAAAAAAAGAAGGGCTTCCTCTCCTCTTTCTGTTTCATTTCACGTACAATATTAGGAAAATATTCGGCGGTAGGTATACCAACTGAATTATAGTCTCTAAATCGTATCTTCTTACTAAAATTAATCATATATATGGTAATATAGATAAGCTTGTGATCACAACATGTCTTTGGAGAACCTACAACTTATCGCAATATTAGGCTCTAATAAGAACTTTTCACCATATTTATAAAGTTATTTATTAATCAAAACTACCAAAATAAACTAGGAAAATAATTCATATCATTGTACGATTATAATTTATAATAGTTGTCTTTTTCTATAAATCTTTATTCCGATTCTGTAAAAATAAATTAATACTTATAATACTCCTTATTCCACGTTGTCAAGGCCTCTTCCTGTAATTTTAGTTCAAGGCCGTCTACGTCCAACTAAGCCTTGTAGTTATCGTCCAACTTATATACAAATCAAACAATTAACGCCATTTTGACGCTTGCATGCGCACTACGCACCAGGTGTTCATTAGTGTCTTGTTCATCTAACATCCCACCACCCTTTTGCCTCTCTCTCTCTCTCTCTCTTCGTTTTTGCACCTTCTTCCCCCCCATCAAATTAATCCAAATCAATGAAGTTATAGAGAGAGAAACATATGTAGAGAGACCCCTGCCCGTCATGCAATTTCAAACATGATGAAACCCACCCACACAAAGCCTCTGCTACATAAAATTTTCATTTTCTCTCTCCTCCTCACCGCTACTTTCTTCCTCTTTTTCTCTCTCCAATCCCACCACCAAACACCCACCGACTCACCACCCTCCAACGACGGGGCCGACCTCCGAATCCGACCCGGGTACACATCCTACGAAAACTACATAAACCGCCAATTAAACAAGACCCTGAACCCAAAACTCCGAAAGGTATGGACCACCCGAGACTGGGACCGAAAGATTCTAGTTTTTTCGACCTTCTTCGCCGAATTGAAGCAAAAAAAACTCTTGTCGAACGATTCAAAAGCTCTCTGTATCGGAGCCCGGGTCGGGCAGGAAGTCGAAGCTCTGAAACGGGTCGGAGTATCCGATTCGGTGGGTATTGACCTCGTCCCATACCCGCCCCTTGTTATTCGGGGCGACTTTCATCATCAGCCATTCGATAACGAGACTTTCGATTTCGAGTTCTCGAACGTGTTTGACCACGCGCTGTATCCGAACAAGTTTGTTCACGAGATCGAACGGACACTGAAGCCCCATGGAGTGTGCGTGCTACACGTGGCGTTGTCTAGACGGTCGGATAAGTACTCGGCTAATGACTTGTACAGTGTTAAACCGTTGAGGGCGCTGTTTGGCCGGTCGGAGTTGGTTCTTGTTCGGAACGTTGACGGGTTCGGATTGGATACTGAGGTGGTATTCCGAAAGAGAGAGTGAACCAACGGTCCTGATTTTCTCCTTTTGTTTCTAATTTTTTTTTTTCGTTGATCATGATTATGTGCATGCATAGCTTTTACTTCTTAATATTTATTAGCTGTTGTTGATTTCTTTTGTGGTTTTTTTTATTTTATTTTATTTTTTATTTTATTTTATGTGTAATGACTAATGTCATAGTGAGTAGTTTCTTATATGAGAAACTTTGGATGAGCCAACCATAAATACATCTCGAGATATTTTAAAATTGAATGGCTGCTTTCTTATTCAATAGTTAAAAGCTGTTTTATCATATAAGAAGCTTCTCACAATAGTTTTACTTTTTTTTTTCTTTTTTCTTTTTCTTTTTTTTTTTTTTTTTTGTTGTTGGAGTTTTTTGTTTGGAATCCATTGCTTGTTTAGTGACATCTAATCTAATGATACATTATCATTGAAATGTTCTTTACAATGATCATTTTGATAAGCCCGCATTTAAAGGCACTCTAAACCAAGGAAAATTATTTGTTTCCCAGACAGTGACATGTATTAGTTTATTACAAGTTTGAGTAAATTATGATATGTTTTTTAAATTTTGAATCTCAAATGATACTCAAATACATGTGATAATAACCTAATGGGACCACCATTATTCAAACTTGTGATCCATGTCAATGTCTGGGAACCTTGGTTTTAACTTTTAAGTGCTTTTAAGCGCGGGCTTATCAATCTTATCATTGTAAAGAACATAGGTAATTCTACTATAATGCATATGTGTTTAGGAATAATTTGTGATACAAAATTTGGGATGCATAATATTATATACTCCGCAAATTTATATTAAATTAGTTCTTGTTTTGAGTCAAGTTGAGTCGTTTTTGGGCTTAAATACAAAATATACCCCTTATGTTTGATCCTTGTCTCATTTTGGTCTTTGTACTTTGAATTGCATCAATTTGATCTTTAAAGTTTTTAAATAGAAGCAATATGGTCCAAATATCTCATTTTGTCAGAAAATTGAATAGAATTCAACTGATAGTCTGATATGCACAAATATGCTAATAAGCAGGTGGAGAGATTGGTCCCTAAAAAGAATGACAGTGCATAACATGTGAGTAAATTCTGTCAACTTTTTTCATAGAATTGGACATTTGGACCACATTGTTTCCATTTAAAAACTTCAAGAATCAAATTGATGCAATTGAAACTTTAGGGACTAAATGGAGACAGAGAAACTTAAAGGCTATAATTTGTAATTAAGCCCTTTTTTTAGCTACTTAAGTTGGATAATGCAATTTTTCAAATTTGAATCACAAATTTTTTTTTTCCAAATGCTTCGCAAATGTACCATATATATGATTTGGCAATGATCGGTGGTATCAAATACCCCTGCATGTAGTACAACTGATAAAACATTTGGAAATCCTAGCTTTATTCACTTAATTTTGTAGAGTATGTTAAGTTTCCCAAATTTTGTATCATGATTCTCAATACAAGTGCAGTGAGTCTGCTTAATTTTCATGGGAGGACGATGAAATGGTCTAACTATTAATAAAAGTGGTACCACTAACACATGTGTTGGGAACCATATTTAAGATTTTTTTTTGGGTTCTTTAGATTTCAGTCCTTTATTGTAGCATTTTCTAGAAATTGATCCATTCTATAAGTCAACTTAGAAATTAGTCCTTCACCTATTTTGATGACTAAAATACCCCCACTCCCACAAATTAGGGGTTTTAAATTCAAAACCCATATTACTATATATAATCAGGATTTTGAAATTCAAAATCCATAAAATACATATATATATATATATATATATGTTATAAAAATCTAGAAATTGACCAAATTATGGAGAGAGATAAATAAATAATTAAATTTCTCATTGACTATAAATGAGAAATTATTAAAATCAGGAAGAGAGAAATATGGGTTTGAAAGAAAAATTTCTCACAAAAAAAAAAACCATTTCTCACTGACTATAAATGAGAATTATAGTATATATTACGGTGAGAAATTCTCACCAAATCAGGAAGAGAGAAATATGGGTTTGAAGGGAAAACTTCTCACCAAAAAAAAAAAATCATTTCTCACTGATTATAAATGAGAATTATAGTATATATTATGGTGAGAAATTCTAAAATGCATCACAGACCAAAGGGAGAGAAATTCTAAAATGCATCACAGACCAAAGGGTGAGAAATTTCTCACTTTTAATAACACAAATTTCTCACCAAAGCAGATCTCAAACATTTTCTCTTTCTACCTTTCTTCTGTAAATTGATTACTTCTCTCTCTCTCTCCCCTTTTGTTTTGCAGTTTCTGCGCCGCGCCATTATAGAGATCTGCTACAAACAGGGTTTTCCCAAAGTAGTTGCACTAACTCTAGAGCCTCATCAAACCCCATTTCTTCAAACACTTCTAATCAATACTATGACTATAATGAGCGAAGACTCAAGGAGCACTTTCAATCTGGGTTGTCCTGTTTTCAAACACTTCCGATCTGGGTTGTCTTGTTTTCTACCCCTTCACTGGCGGCGAAGCACCAGCAAAGATGAGAGAGAGAATAGTAAAAGCAAATCGGAGCACAATAAGGCGTGGGCTTGTGGAGGCTGGTGAATCATATGGAAGTTGAACTTGAACAAATGAATGTGTCAAACCCTTCTTCTGCAATGATTTTAATGGTGAATCATATGGAAGTGTATAGAGAGAGAAAGTAGAGAGAGAAAGACATAGAGAGAGAAAGATATAGAGAGAGGGATCGTGAGAGAGACAAAGAGAGATAATGATAGAGAGAGAAATGGGTCTTGCAAATTGAAATCTGTAATTTTGGTGATGGTATATACACATATATGTATATATTTAATGATCATATATCACTGATCATAAATGTAGAGAGAGATGATGTATTTAATGGGTAGTAAAGGAAAGAATAGAGAGAGAGATCGTGAGATGAGGGAGAGAGATAACTGTATTTAATTATTGCCTTCATTAATTTGAAATTCCTAATTTTAAGTAGATGATATATATATATATATATATATATGTATATATCTAATGATGAGGACAATCTTGTCCATAAAAATTACACAGATTTGGGGGAAATGACTAATTCTTATATTTCTTAACAATTAAGGATGAATTTTAGAGTTTAAAAAATCAAATACACTAAATCTTTTTTTGACCCATTATAAGGGACTAAACCTTATAATTCTATTTTTTTTTGGGAGAAGCATGAACATTACTCAAATTTGAGTAATTATATGTTCTCTAAATTCGTGTCTTAAATAATATGAGATATCATAAATTGGGACTTTTAAAGCTGGCCTCCATCAATGAATAACATTATTGGTACCGTCATTTCTCCTTCTCTTGTTATGAAAATGAAAAAAAAAATAATAATAATAATAAAATGCAGAAGTTGAATTTAGGGAAAATAGAAAGTTTAAGAAGTTCAACTATTTGGTTATCGAAGAAATGGAGGAAAAAAAGCAGCAATTTGGCTCACCAATTTTCATTTTATGACAGAGTGTTGTAGGGGCGGAGCCAGGAATTTTGGCCAGGGGGGGCCTAGCTGCCCCCGAAAAAAAAAATTTGGGGGTCTATTCATACATAATTGATAATTTTTTTAGGGTCTACTTATCTATAATTGTGATTTTTTGGGGATATACTTATAATATAAGTCTATTCGGTGACACGTAAATATTGTATAGTGTCTTTCAAAATTTTAAGGGGGTCTATTTCAAAAATGCATAAAATTATCACACTAAAAGTGTAATTTTTAAAATTTTAGGCGCATTTCCTTTGAGTTGTAATACCTGTATATTAATATATATGTAGTTGATAGCACTAAAATGGGCCTTAGACCCCTTTGAGGGCCTAAACATAAGTTCAGGGAGGTCTAAACATAATTTGAGGGGGGTCTAAACATAATTGAGGGGGGCTTAAATATAAAATACTAAAAAAACTTAGGGTAAAATTTTAATTCTCAAAATTTGAGGGGGGGCCTGGGCCCCCCTGGTCCTAATGTGCCTCCGCCAGTGGAGTGTTGTACCTCTCTCCTAATCATATTTTATTTTACTAGAAAGGATATTCATAAAAACCAACAGAACAAAAGCAAAGGGCCACTCAGCCCCCTTGATGCCCTTCTTTAAACATATGGTCAGGAATGGTATCAACCGGGATGGACCCATATAAATTATAAAGGACGCCCATTGAATCAAGTTGTACGTGAGCTATAAAATTAGTAGATCAACGTATTTTGAAAACATTCCAGTAAGCTAACGAGTGAGAAAGCATGCTTCTAGCCTCCAAAACATATGTATATCTCTCTTCTATCACTACTTTTTCTTGTTCTGGACTTCTAATCGCTCTCATTCGTAAATTCAGAGAAACGTTTTTTATCTCCCAAGCCCTCCATTTCTCTTCTTTTCCTTCTTCTTATGGTTCAAAGGAGAATTTTTTTAAAAAACACTTTTCTTTCCTATTTTACTAGAAGGTGGCACTCACTCCGTTAGTGCAAGAAGGAGGGAGAGAGATATTAGGACAAATAGTTTTGTTTAGATAATTGCTTTTAGGTGTTCTAATAAATATGTTTTGTAAAAATAGTATCAGGCTTTACTTGTAAACTTCGGTGTTGGGACCCAAAAAACAATAATAAAATATAAAATAAAAAAAGGTATAGACAGGCAAAGACAACAAAAATACCAAATCTGAATTCCCCTAAATATTTTCTTCAAAAAATTTAATTACCCAAATTAAGAAATGACATCAGTACATCATCATGACAAATTCAACCACCGAAAATCCTTTAAATTAAAGTACTAAATGAGTATTGCAGCTGAATTTTAAGCACAAAAAAATGATACACCCATCAAACTATCAAACTGCCAAGCTAGTCAACCTAACACAGAGATACGGACTATTCCATTTTCCTAGAATCTTTAAGCTGTCCCCTCTTCCGAATCCCGAGGCAGAAACGCAGACGCCACCCATCGACTACGGACTCTGGTAAAGAATATGCCAAACTCCAGAGAAGAGAATGGGGCCAGTAAGGTGTGCAACGAGGATCATGACCGATCCAGCGCAAAGCCGCCCTAGCATAACCATTTGTCGATGGAACTAAGAAAGAGGATCTCTTTATTGATGCCATCTTTGTCGCCACATATAAAGGGACCTGCACCCAACAAGCCAAGCAAAAAACTAGAAATTAAAACGAGCTAGTTTGTGTGCCTGCTTACATGGTGTGCATGAGTGTGTGCGTGTTTTCTCTCTCTTCTGGTTTTTTTTTTTGGTCTATTTACACAATTGTCTCAGAACATATATGAAAAGGCCAGAACCCGAAGGATATGACCTTTAAGCACTATTTACACAAAATGCCTGCTCACATGCCTGCAGCGGCGGATCCAGGAATCTCAATCAAAGGGGGCTGTGTAAGAACTTAGAGTCACACGGGGGTTCGGGGGCAGCGCCTCCGAGGTAAATTTTTTGGATCTATTTGTAATTAGACCAATATATAACATATAATAAGGTTTTTTTTTATCAATTTTTGGGAGAATGAAGTATAATTGGACCAACATAATACATATAAAATTATTTATTGAAGCCTAACTAACATTTTTTGGGGGGCTATATAATAAGTTTAATTATTTTGGGGGGGGGGGGGCAAAGCTTAATAAAATTTGAAAATTTACTTAAAATACATGTATAAAAGTGCAATTTCCCAAAACCTAGGGTGCCACTGCCACACACCCCCCCCCCCCCCCCCCCCCCATCCGCCACTGCATGGCTGGAACCTGCATTCTTAGGCGAGCATATATAGTAGCCTGAATCTCTCTCTCTCTCTCTCTCTCTCTCTCTCTCTCACCTCCTTTGTAATTATAGCCCCTTCAATCTGCACAACTGGGCTCCTTATTGGTAGTTGGTACAGATCGACAGTGGTCTTTCTTTCAGGCATCTCAACTGACCATCTGCAACTTTTCACCATACCGGTTACTTCTAGATTATCACGTATGTGCCTTTTCTAATGTCCTGTATCTGATCTTCTCCCTCGCACACAACCTAAGTTATGTTCATTATATTGATCAATTCAAACATCCCGAAAAATTTGAGCAATCTAATGCTACTTCAGGAAAAGAAAATAACTTAAAAAAAGATACAATCCAACTATCACTCTCAAAGTCACAAACATAATGTGATCTTATGAATTTGCAGTTGTGATCAACAAACAGGGTGTCTACCTAGAGATTAGACGTTGACCATACACTTTCAATACATATATGTATGGTTCGTGATATTAATGCTCTGAGAATTACTACCTTGCCAATAAGCTAACATTAGTATCGGTCGGTTTTTTTGTGTTTTAAAAACCTGACTGAAACGGTTCGGTTCGGTTGGTCAATTCAGTTTGTCAGTTTGGTTGAACACCCCTAAACATTAGTATGCCTCCCATGAGGCAACCATAGTCCCAAATCCCAAACTTTAATTGCCCACAAATACGTTGAGAGGTAACTAATATATGATCTACAAGAGTCCTCTCAATCCAATAACCCGAATCAAAAGCCCTAAATGTGAGAAAGAATACAATGAAGACTCTTATTTGACGGTTTCAGCGAAAAGCAATTCAATTTGGGAATAAATTGGTGTCGTCAAAAAACAATCCAGAGGGGAACGTCTTTATCCCTGCAAGGACAACACCAAATCACTTTTATCATGAGCAATCAACAATTTTCTAATGAAGTTTAACACGGGTATTGGAGTGGCTCACCGGAGGACTTGGATAACCGGAATTTTCTAAAGTATCTTTCTAAGTATAACCCATTGAAGAAGACAAGAAGTGCCCATCTTCTACAATACTCACAGAGAAGGATGCTGTTTAAAAAATTGAAACCTAAACAAGGGAAAATCTTAGAATTAATTTACTAGACTTTAAAGCACTAAATTTAGCAAAAACTCAGATTGTAACCTTTCACTTAATGTACTTAACATTTAACAATAAGTCGGGTACTTCTCACTTAAAATTTGATCCTTTTTAAGTGAAATCTTCCATTGAAATGACAAAAAATTGTAAGGTCATTGACCGCCCGTCATATGTAAATCATTGAAAATTTTCAGTCTTCAGGACGTATTTGTGTTATTGAACGTGGGCGAAGATGTCACATACAAGAATAAAATGCCGAGGCATATATGATACATCTCAACTCTACTGATCCCTTCTAAATTTGGAGATCAACCTTAGTTTGTTCTAATATCCACAGTGATCTACCATCACACTTCATAATGTGTATCTAAACCATTCTGCACCACAAAGTTTAAGGTAATTAAACTTGAAAAAATTATACTCCGTAACCAGGATAATGAGAAATATTAAGCAATGATCATATCACTCCAAAAGTTCAAAGTCACAAAACTGGAAATGTACCTGACATTGCACATCAATCCCACTGTTCTTGTACTCCACATAGAGGCACCTGGAGAATTGATCAATGTACCTAAAAATAACCCCAAAGTAACTGCTAATCAACATGACATGCAGAAAAAAGAAAAAAGAAAAAATATATATATATATACACATATATAGGGAGAGGATCTTAAGTGCACCGGGTAAGTGTACTTTACCCAGTTCACTGATTTTTAACACTCGGATCCCACGGGTGTTTTTAGGCTTAAAAGTCAATGCATTGGATAGAGTACACGTACCCAGTGCACTTAAGATTCTTTCCCTATATATATAGATATATATATATATATATATATAAACACAGAATCTTCTCATGAGGTAGTCCTCACTTTAACTGTTTACAAGCGTTGGATCCAGTTTTTAGTCAGTGAAACTACTTCAGTACCCTCAATGAAAACTGGATTCAACGGCTGTAAATAGAAGTCCTCACTTTAACACAAAGTGAGGACTCCCTCACGAGAAAGGGACTGTATATGCATATATATATATATATATTAGTCTTAAAGCACGTGCTTTGCATGTGGAGGTGTACAAAAGGGTGGATAATAACAAATTGAAGGATTTAACTGGCTAAACACTTGACTCATACAAACAATTTTTTAAAACATTTTTGAAACACATTAGACGCCTAATATTAAAGTATTTAGATTATATAGTATATTTCAAGTAGTGAAGTGACGTACTGAAACACTTTCTAATTATTTGCTTTAATTTATGTCATAAGTTTTTGAAAATATTCTGACAATTTAACTATGTTCCGTTATTGCTAATTATGTGATCATATGTGTGCAAGTTGGAACGGAAATTTCAAAATGCAAGTTGGAACGGAAATTTTGAAATACAAGTTGAAATGGAAATTTTGAAACTAATTCGGAAGACTACGACTATGGAATCATAAAATTAGTTTCGAATTGCAATAATCGAAAATCTGAAAAATTGCACAAAAAAAAACCGTATTCAAATCGAAATGGAGATGGAAATTTTAAAATTTTAATTTCCAAAATATTATGGACAACTTCCAGCCAGAGAATTAAAACATATACAAAGCTTAGTGAAAAAAGAAAAGACAAAAGTACCCTAAAACATGTTCGTTGATCTTGCACAGAGAAGGAAAAAAAAGGCATAAATGGCTATGTAAAGAAGGAAAAAATACAAATGGCTATGTTATGTGAAAGGATTAAGCTACTTTAATTAGCTTCCTAATGCCAAAGGTTGTTGAACTTTATTAGGATTCTTCATCCATGTATCTCTACTTTTTTTTTGTTAAAAGTTTTTGACCTTAAATAGGATTCCTAAATGATTTCCCCAAAGAGAACAAATATGGCAGGAATATGTGGATTTGCTAAAAATATCACGTGACAATTATATGCCATTTTTTCTTTCTATTTAATTGTTATATATATACATATAAATATATACAGTCAGGTTTTAAAGAGGGCGCCCTCTCTTTATTAAGGAGAGGGCCTCTGTTTGACCGTCGGATCGTGTTTAAAAACTGTGAAATGACAACACTGTCCTTAATGAAAATACAATCCGACGGCCAAAACAGAGGCCCTCTCTTTATTAAAAAGATGGCGCCATCTTTAGAGAATTTTCGTATATATGTATATATATATATATATATATCAAAGATTTTCGAAAGAGGGCCACCTCTCTTTATTAAAGAGAGGGCCTCTGTTTTGGCCGTCAAATTGTATTTAAAAACAGTAAAATGACAAAACTGCCATTAATGAAAACACGATCCGACGGCCAAAACAGAGGCCCTCTCTTTATTAAAGAGAGGGCGCCCTCTTTAGAGCCTGACTGAAAGATTAGGGTAAATATCACTTACCTTCCTCGAGGTTTGGCCTAATAACACTAACCTCCCTCCAAGTTTCAACTGTAACACTTACCTCTCTTATTTTTTAATTTCACTAACACTTGTCTCCCATCCGTTAACAAACCGTTAAAAAATAAGTGAAATAACTAATGACATCACTTAATAACAATTCAAAATGCCAAAACCACCCTCCATTCATCCTTCTTCCTTCTCTCACCTCTCTCTCTCTCTCTCAAAATTAAACCAATTGCAAGTAACAGGTGGTCATTGATCTTTGAACTTGTTCTTTGATTTTTCCTATTTTTCTTAAACAATAGACTCTTATCATTTAATAGCCAAACAATCCCTTGCTTGGTTACTGACTTCAAAACTATACTTATCAATTATACACAGCTCAAATTTTCTCGAATCTAACGAAACGCAGTCTTCAAAAAAGTGGGTTTTACTGCAAGGTACCAATTCTCGCCAAGCAACACCAAATCTGATCTTTGTCACTGGGTAAGATCAAGATCTGAGCAAAATTAATCCAAAAAATTTGGGGATTATGACTGGTCATGGGGACAGTGGGTGCGTTGGGTCTGTAATTTTCGATATGGGTATGTAATTTTGGGTCATTTGATTCAATCAAGTTTTTTTTTTCAAAACCCTAATCGAAACAGTCACCATTGATTTTGATTGAATTAATTCGTCAATCAATTCAAGTTTGGACTTATCGTGGATGGTCTTTGGACTCTTTGCAATGGCATGGTGACTTCTCATAGAGGAATAATAATGTCATGGAGAAGATGATGATGTGTCAAATTTTTATTGGACATTATTTTTTAAAATAAATACAATAATAAATAATGGCAAAAGAGTAAATGAAAAAGATTTTACATGTATTTCATAATATTTTAATTCACACATAGAATAAGGGTGAAAGAGTAAAATATCAACTTCGGTGTGTTGCAGCTGAAATTTGGAGGGAGATAAATATTATTAGGCCAAATATCAAGGGAGGTAAGTGATATTTACTCTAAAAATTATATGCAAAAATAAAAAAGAGTGGGGCACTCATGAGTGATGACACACTAAAAAAAATGGTATACTAAAATCAAATAAAAATTAACTTAGCAAAGTGCACCGATTGATAAAAGTGTAAAATATTTATGGACATCTATGCACTTATGTAAAAAATCGAGTAATGTTATGTTTCCTAAATCCTAATTTCAAATCCCCTAACCCAAATAATGTGGCAGTGAACCCACAGAATTTTGATCTGTGCGCTTATTACTATCATTTGGGTTGAGGATTTGAGAAGCATAACATTCTTCTAAATATTTTCAGTAATTATATATATATATATATATATGATCTTAAGTGCACTTGCTTTTAAGTATAAAAAAACTTGCGTGCTGTCTCGTTGACCCGTGTCACATTCTGTCGCCCCACTGATCCGCAGGTCTTTTAGACATAAAAGTCAATACACTATGTTCAATGCACTTAAGATCCTCTCCTTATATATATACACCAAACCCTTCTTACGAAAAGTTACGAGAACTCTCTCATTTTGTTAAAGTGTTACAGCCTTTGGATTGTAAAATAAGAATTTGAAAAACTTACGCTTTGGTGGCAGCATACACAGCATAAAGAGGATCAGAAGGAATGACTATGGCAGCACCCGATCCAATATTGATGATTGCACCTTTCTTTCTTTCGAGCATCCCAGAAAGAACAGCTTGTGTTACCTTTGTAGTGCCTTGAATGTTAACTTTAATCAAATTCTTCAACAACTCATCATCGACTTCATGAAAAAACCTAGCATAAGGGTACGAAACACCAACGTTGTTGATCAGAACCCCAACATCCAATCCCTCAATAGCTTCGCGAATCCTCTTAATACCCTCTGATAGATCACCACTGAAGTCTACAACAACATTATTGATCTGGGTTTTCCCGAATTTCGACTGAATTTCAGTTGAAACATCGTTGAGCTTATTAGGGTTTCGACCCACCAAGATCAAATTAAGCCCTTTCCGAGCCAATTCAAAGGCGAAGGCCTTTCCAATACCGTCTGTGGGTCCGGTTACGAGTGCCCACGACCCGTATTTCTTGAGATCCTTTGAAGGTCTTAGGAAATTAATGTATACCCATTTGATAAAAGCTATGGAAATTCTGAGAAACGAGAGAGAACCTAAGCAAAATAGCAAAGTAACCCATAGTGGTTGAGTCTTGAGGGAACGGAGCTCCATATTTGGTAAAGAGTGGATTTTCCTAAGAAAATGGGGCGAAGGAGGTGGTTCTGAGAGATGGGTGTCTTGTAGAGACAGATTTAATAATGTGTGTGTGTGTGTGTGTGTGTGTGTGTGAGAGAGAGAGAGAGAGAGAGAGAGAGAGGATCAATCACAGCGGCCAGCGGGTTGGTAAAATTAGTTAAAGGTTTTGACTACAAAAGGACTGAGTTATCGAGGAGAGCAACAAGGCATGTGATGGGGGGATTATGAGGTTATTGGAGGAGGGAGAGACTCGAGAGAGAGAGAGAGAGACTCAAATTATTAATTCAACAAAGAAGAGGTTAGAGGGATTAGGATAGGAGAGAGAGGTCAGGTGGTTGGAGCAGATGAGCTGAAAACAGGTGCATTAGGCTAACAGTAACTACAAACCCAACCAAAAAAAGTCCATAGAGATGGGAAATTAATGCGATCCAGAGAAGCTCCCTACAAACTTAAAAATGGATGTAGTGAGGGGTGGCTTTGGGTTTAGAGTTTTTAGTATAGCCCTCATTGCATGTGTCATGATTCACAGGTTTAATCAGATTATGATACATATTTAACTCCCACCATTAATTAAAATACAAAATCCTATGCTCTGTCAAGTTTTAGTTTTTATCTTTATTTTGAGCAAGATAAGGTAGGGAACCCCTTGGAAGTAGCTTATGTCTCAAAGAGTAAACTTCACCGTCCCTTAGAAGTGTTTAATAACCATTCGAACCAGTGACCTCTAAACATTACATTTTAAGCCTTAAAATAATAATAATTGGGTGATTATGTTTCCGTGGGGGTTTGCGCTAGTATTTAAGGGCAAGGGCAATAATATCATGATCAGAGGAGCTTTGTCAATTACTTGATCAACTTTCTTTCCTTCGTTTTACGGTTACAGGCCTTTGAACCCCCTGATTTGGGAATAAACCCACAAGCCAAGTAGGCACAAGGAAAGCTCAGTACTTGATCAACTTACTTAATACATCATTTTTACAAAAAAACAAACCACAGAAAGACCCAGTAGTCTCTAGCCCATTGGAATGAAGACAAGGCTAAGCCAAACCGCGATCTCCGCGGTTTTGGACTCCATTTTCTTGCATGGGCGTACCACACCTTGGCTATAGAAAGGACTCCTCGTAATTGAAAAAGAAAATCTGCAAACCACAAATAGCTAAAGTTAACCAGAGTGCCTGAGTGGAAAGGTTGATCATTGACAGGGCAAGAAAGTCCCAAAAGTGGTCTGAAATTTTTTTTGTAACTTGAAAAAAAATAGCCAATACTAGTGAACAGCCTGTTAGAGAATGAAACAATCACTAACACCGTAATCACAGTGCTAAAAGTTGACGGGAAAATTTGTCATTTTGAATAGTCAAAGTCTATGTCATTTGTTTTAACCGTCTTGGCGGCAATCTATTACTGACAATCAAATCAAAAGTGAAGTCAAGTGTAATTTTGTTAAAAAAGCAAAACTAAACCCCTATTGGTGATTGGTCTTTCCTGGGAGCGAGGATCGTTGGCCGCACCTCCATTGCTGTCGAAAATCCAAATCCCTTTCCTGATGACTCTTATAGTTCATTTATCATTGTCCTAATGTAAGTGTACAATTATTTGTACTGACAAATGAAAAATCATTAATTACAATGAAAAAAAAAACCACGACCTAAGGTTCGAAACTGCAATATTGTACTTCAAGGGTGGGAACATTAATTAACTACTTCCAAACAGAGTACTAGGGGGAGTTCTCATTGTAGAATCTTTAAACTACATTTAATCATGTTCTAGTACATTATTGATCCACATTATACCACCTAAATCGAAATGTACACATGATTCAATTACATTTCAAAATAGTAAGAAAAGCCCCCAAAAGAAAGTACCAAGTCTTTTCCAATTCAAAACCTCTCCTACTTGTGACCCCTGCAGATTGCCTTAGGGTGTGGGGCCCAATGCTCCCTGGCAGAAATGTGGGGTAACCTACCTGCATTTTCATTTTAATGACCAAAAAAAAGACAAGGTCATGGTTTCTTGTTCTGCTTCAAATCTTTATTTTGCCCTCTCTTTCTCATCCCAAGGAAGTAATGAAAGATGCACCAGTTCACCAATGAATCAGGCAAAGCACTCATCAAGCTCCATTGCAAAGAATGAGGCCAGTATGGGACACAAAGACATTCGTACCCGATTGCCCGAACGCTCGATTTACTGTATATCTCTGGCGATGGAATGAAAAATGAAGATCTACTAATGGATGCCATCTTTGTTGCCACAAGGAATGGTATCTGAAATGGTCATAATTGGAAGTTTAAGTCAGCTTAGAGACACCTTGCGGGTTAAGAATTAAGATATGGTGGGAAGCATATCAAACCTGGCACTGTATGTCAATTCCATGCCGCTTGTACTCCAAATTGATGCATTTTGAGAACATTTCAATGTACCTGAAACAAAATGTAGGTACATATATTGTTTGACAACTATATGGACAATTTCAACAAGAAGGGGGCTCAACCAAGAGTCCTAAAACAGGTCAATTGTGGACTATTTACATTGTGGGATGCAACAAAAAATCAAATCCTATCCCAACTAAATTAATGTGGGGGTGGTTGAAAGCTTGAAGTCATCGCCAAACTGACACATTTGGAGTCTAATTTACATAACAAATACTAACCGGTCCAAATTTTAGTGTGTGCCCAAATCGGAGACTTAGATCCTTCACAAGAACTATTAATAAAGAAGAAGAATATGTTCAAGTTTAATGACAGCTAAGGCTTTCCTGAGTCTCGTGTTAACATTAAAACCCAATAAAATTAAATAGTAATCCAAGCAATCATCTATAAGATATACAGTAGTATCTATCATACACCATCATTTTATGTGAAATGTCTAATGTCTGTTACATACGTGGGACGTTTTGATGAAGCCTTATTCAACTTAAGACACATTGGTATTGTTAGGGAGGCAAAAAAATACACATATATATATATATATAGAGCCCCGCCCGTCCGTGCTCCGCTCCACCTCTAATGGTATGGGTTTGGAGAAGTTGTAATATGAGTAGGGGTTTAGTTCAAAATTAAAACCTTATAGAAGTCGAGTCGGGGTGGTAATTTTTACAAGCACTCCAGCTCAGATTATACTACAAATTTACTAGTATACCATTATACTCATCTTATTTTTTAAAATACCACTACATTTTGTCCGTGAATCTTAATGTTACAAGTGTGGTTGTCTGACAGTCTGAGCACAGATGCTTTGATTGAAGATTTTCAATGTGATTTCACCAATTGCGTTTTACATGGTTTTTTTTTTTTTTTTTTTTGGAAAAAGTTTTACATTGGTTTTATTGTTGAGATTTTGGCATATGGGGGCAGCAAAATTAAGATGAGAGATATTAACACAAGTAATTTCCTAGTCATCCCATCAATTTTTTATGATACTTCAAATGCATCGATGGTCCTTTAAACCAGTGACTAATTGATGATGCTTCAAATCAGTGACCATCAATATTTGCTACTTAATTAATACAACAAGAATGGAGCACAAGTTGATATTTCTTATTAAGCGGGCGGGCCGGACTACAGAGTAGAGTTGGTAACGCCCAACGGGAGTCTCCCTACCAACCCCGCCCCATTGCCATCAAGGGCAGCATCGATGTACTCTGTAATTTCCTAGTTTTACATATGACCATTGTGAAAAATCCCCAAAAGTTCTGTCAAAGTAAACTGTACATTAAAATGTAACTGAGAATTGAAACATCAATAAAAGCATTAGATCTACTTACGCTTTGGTGGCCGCATAGACAGTGTAACGAGGATACGATGAGAGTACGGAGGAACCAGAACCAATGTTCACAATAGCACCTCCTTTCTTCCTCATCATACACGGAATCACTAACCTTGTCACCCATGTTGTCCCTTCTATGTTCACCCTTATAATACTCTCCACCGTCTCCAAATCAACCTCATGAAAATACTTTGCATATGGGTGTGCCAATCCCACATTATTAACCAAAACCCCAATGTCCAAACCTTCAATTTCTTGCTCTATGATCTTAGTTATCTCAATTCCACTAAATTTTGAAAAATCAATGACTATGGTTTTGATAGAAATTAACCCACCATTCATTATGAGGATTTCATCTGAAGTGGTTTGGAGTTTTGAGGTGTTTCGGTCTATTAAGACCAAGTTGAGACCCTTTGATGCTAATTCGAAAGAAATTGATTTTCCTATACCATCTGCAGACCCAGTGACCACAGCCCATGAACCGTAGTGTTGTTTCAGATTCTTTGGTGGTCTCAAGAACATGACCCATACCCAATTGGAGAATTTTAATATGGGTTTACACATAGATATGAAGCCTAGTGTGCCTATTGCTAACAAGATAAGATCTTCCAACACCATTGTGTGTAAGGAACAATGTGCAGTCCAATTATTTTTATTTTTCTTTCTTTTGCTTTTCTAGTTTCCCGCCTCTTTTTCCCTCTCTTTTTTTTTTTTTTTTTTTTCTTTTTCTCACCTATTTTTTCCAGATACGAGGACAAACCTCTAATCTGTCCTCCGCAATTTCGGGATCAGTACCTGTTGTCGTTTTTATCGAAATAGAATAAGGGACAAACCCCGGGCACATGCACCGATCCCACAACACACGCACCAGGTAAATCAGGGGCAAGCTAGCAGTAGGATATGAACCCACACCAAGTTAGACATTGTACATCTTGAGATTCATCCTTCCAATTAGCTTTTACGACCCCTGAAGGTTTTCAAACCCCTAACCTCCTTAGAGAGGCCAAAGGCCCCGGCCAAATCTCTTATATTTTACCCATGTGAAATCTCGAACCCAAGACTATAAGAGTAGAACACCCCGTCCGCCTACCAACGAGCTATAGGAGGATTTGGTTAAAAATTTAGAAGTACCATAATAACTTTGCTCATCAATTATAGCCCCTCTGGGATGTAAAATATATCTCTTCTCACCATCCCCATAGTGTATGAGACAAATGTATTCATTTCGATTAGGGTCGTATTCTATGGTTACGATTCTACCATATATGTCTTTTTCATTCCGTCGAAAATCGATTTTACGGTATAGACGCTTATGACTTCCCCCTCTATGCCCTGCGGTAATGATTCCTCTGGCATTACGACGTAATAAACCTCAATTCCAAGAAATCATATCTTCTACCAAGACATTCACCGAGGAAGCAGAAGCCCTTTTGAAAGATGCTATTCAGGAGCAGATGGAGCGCTTTATACTTCAGGAACAAGCATAAAGAAATTGATTACTTTTATTTAATAAAAAAGAAAAAAGAAAGGAATCAAGCGTGTCTCTGATTCAAATCATTCAAAATGTCTTTCTCGACATAGTTTGACATAGAAATCTAAAAAAATATATGGAAAAAAATTGCGTCCAATAGGATTTGAACCTATACCAAAGGTTTAGAAGACTTCTGTCCTATCCATTAGACAATGGACGCTTTTCATTCCAATGCAACAAACTGACACCCGCTGCTGTCAGTTTTGACAGGAAATTCACACCTTTTGCATTTTCATTAAAACCAGCACCTTATTTGTTTACCTTTAAGGCCATTCATCTTTGTGTATATATGAATCGAACTCCAAAAATATCCATAATTGTACTGACTGACTTCATTTTCTTACAAATTACACAACATTCCTTGCTGTTTAATTTTGTTAAAAAATTCTTCCAAGATTGTTGTCACTTGTTAATGTCAGGTTTAAAATATTTCTTTATACCCATATGGTGTGGGGGAGGAGAATTTTGATGACTTTTTTTTTCTTCTAACCATTATACAAGTACGACATTAAATGCAAAAGTTAAATTGGTAAATTAAAAAAGTCATAGCGGTGGAACGGAGTGGGGAGTGGGGTAGGAGTTCATATTTCGTATTAAGCGACGGGACTACAGAGTAAAGTTGGAAACGCCCAACAGCAGTCTCGTACCAACCCCGCCCCATTGCCATCAAGGGCAGTATCAATGTACCCTGTAATTGCTTAGTTTTGCATATGAACATAGTGAAAAATTCCCAAAAGTTCTATCAAAGTAAACTTTACATTAAAATGTAACTGAGAATTGAAACACCAATAAAAGCATTAGATCTACTTACGCTTTTGTGGCCGCATAGACAGTGTAAAGAGGGTACGATGAGAGTACGGAGGAACCAGAACCAATGTTCACAATAGCACCTCTTTTCTTCCTCATCATACATGGAATCACTGACCTTGTCACCCATGTTGTCCCTTCTATGTTCACCCTTATAATACTCTCCACCGTCTCCAAATCAACCTCATGAAAATACTTTGCATATGGGTATGCCAATCCCACATTATTAACCAAAACCCCAATGTCCAAACCTTCAATTTCTTGCTCTATGATCTTAGTTATCTCAATTCCACTCAATTTTGAAAAATCAATGACTAAGGTTTTGATAGAAATTAACCCACCATTAATTTCGTTGATTTCATCTGAAGTGGTTTGGAGTTTTAAGGGGTTTCGGCCAATTAAGACCAAGTTGAGACCCTTTGATGCTAATTCGAAAGAAATTGATTTTCCTATGCCATCTGTAGACCCAGTGACCACGGCCCATGAACCGTAGTGTTGTTTCAGTTTCTTTGGTGGTCTCAAGAACATGACCCACACCCAATTGGAGAATTTGAAGATGGGTTTACACAGATATATGAAGCCTAGGGTGCCTATTGCAAACAGGATAAAATCTTCCAATTCCATTGTGGTATGAAGCTCTATTTGAGTGCGTGTTTGTGGGGAGAGAGTGTTTTACTTCTCGGTCTCAATGGTTTTCTTGATGCAGCAGAAGCAAATAAAATAGGGGCAATTAGATCCCTTGCCAACAAAAATGATATTTAATATCGTACACATATCTTTGACAAATGACAAAATAAATTTAAAACCCCGGAATTACCCTTGATGCATGTGTCATACAGGTGACCTATTTCGAAAATATTTTTTAAACTTTAAACTTTCATAACTTTTGATCTACAATTCCGTTTTTCTCAAATTTTATAGTTTATACCGTGAGAATTAGGGGTGTAAATCGATCGGTTGGGTTAGTTTTTGTCGATTCTTTCGTGTTTTCAGTCGATTTTGGACGGTTAATTTGGTTTTTTAGCTTAGGCTACTTTTTTGAAACCGGTCGTTTGGTTCGGTTTGGTTTTTCAGTTTTGGCTTACGCCCCTAGTTGAGATCATGTCGACGAGAGCTACAAAACTAATATCATTGTTGAAATGTTTTGAGCAAAAACAAAAAATTAAATTTTACATGCATTGTTCCTGAAGAAAAAAAACTTGAATTTTCACTTAATATTCGTGTATGCGTTCAGTGAAATTTCACTTACTTTTCATGTATGCCAAGTGAAAATTCATTAACTGTCCCAAAAGAAATTTAGACAAAAGCCACTATAAGTAACTGTCTAGAGTTTAAAGTTTAATTTGATTCTTAGTTTGTTAAAAAGTCTCTCAGATGTCGAGTTAAGTGAAATTTCACTTAATGTTCATGTACGAGTTCAGTGAAATTTCACTTAATATTCATGTATGCCAAGTGAAATTTTGACTAATCCCAAACAAATGTAGGAATTCTTGTGTAATTTCACAAAAACTCTCCCTAAGAACAAACATGTGAAAATTCTCTTCGTTTTTTCCTCAAAACATATTAACTTGGCATACATGAATATTAAATGAAAATTCACTGAACCCATACACGAATATTATGTGAAAATTCTATCTGGCTTGTCAGGGACAGGGCATGTAAAAATTTGATTTTTTTTTTTCTCTACACATCTCAGCAATGGTAATAGTTTTGTAACTCTCGTCGACACGAGTCCAACGTTATTAAATTTGTAACAAATAGAGTTGTAGATCAAAAGTTATGAATGTTTAAAGTTTGAAAAATATTTTCAAAATGGGAGCTGCGAATTTTCACTAACTGTCTCAAAAGAAATTTAGACAAAAGTCACTAAAAGTATCTGTCTAGAGTTTAAAGTCTAATTAATTTGATTCTTAGTTTGTTTAATAAGTCCCTCAAATGTTGAGTTAAGTGAAATTTCATTTAACGTTTCATGCACGAGTTCAGGAACAAGGCTAGACACTACAATTTTTACTTTTTTATGGTTTGAGATTTGTGTCAACAAACATTATATAACATCTGAGCGTTGAAATTTAGAGAGCCAAAATTGGCTGGCCTAAATTTAGCTGGTCATTTAAAGAATTTAGCAAGAGGGCAAGCCTTGCAGCAATGGTAATTAAGGTTGCTCAATTGTGACCTGGTTCGAATCTCGAAAAACCTCTATGCATGTAGAGAAAGGGCTGTATACGTCTAATGTTGAAAGTCTTGTACCTATCTTTAAGCATTACCCTTGAAACTCCGCTATCGAGACTCCCACCCAATGAAGAAAGGCCCTGAACCGAGAGACATTGCAGAATGTCACGCCCCGCAGTAGCAAAAATAGAGAAAATAAATTCCTTTTTGGACCCGTAGGCCATGACAGTTGAAAGTCACCATATTGTCCATAACCAAAGTCAAACCATCAGAGTAATGATTCAAGCCACGCGTTGGAAAGTTCTAAGGTTGATATATATAATCAGAGTTCAATACTAACTATTACAAAATCAAAGTGTTTGCAGAAAATATAAATAAAACATTACGACAACATATGCCGATTACAAACTTTACTATTACAACGGTCTCTAAAAACATAGGCATAAACTATCAACAGCAAGCTCCAAGTCTTCAGCTTGCGTAGTAGTCATCTCTAGCATAGCCTCCATCATCGTAGGCTCCCTCCTTGTAGCCCCTATCCATGTATGCATCTCCTGAATACTCATAACCCTGGCCAGCTGGACGTCGAATATCCAGCGGCATAAAACGCCGTCAGCTACGAAAGCCGAGTGAATGCAAATACTAACAGAGTATCTACAGATATGTAGTATATAATGACATCAATAAAAGGAACATCTCATCGTTCGTATGCATGTATGCACCAACTCAATATCTAACAATAGATATCGTCCCAATCTCCCAATACATAACATAGACTCTTGGGTCCACATTAATCAGACACGTAGTCCCATACCTACGGTCTGTCAAATCCCGACACACAGTCCCATATAATCTAGCCAAACGCCCCGATATACTTTTGCCAACACGCCCCTGATACATCCTGGCCAACACGCCCAATATATTCTCTGGCCAACTCGCCCCATATATTACGGCCAACACGCCCAATATGTTACTCTGGCCAACCCGCCCAATATGTTACTCTGGCCAACTCGCCCATATGTTACTCTGGCCAACCCGCCCAATATGTTACTCTGGCCAACCCGCCCAATATGTTACTCTGGCCAACTCGCCCAATATGTTACTCTGGCCAACTCGTCCAATATGTTACTCTGGCCAACTCGCCCATATGTTACTCTGGCCAACTCGCCCAATATGTTACTCTGGCCAACTCGCCCAATATGGTATTCTGGCCAACTCGCCCAATATGTTACTCTGGCCAACTCGCCCAATATGTTATTCTGGCTAACTCGCCCAATATGTTACTCTGGCCAACTCGCCCCATATGTTACGGCCAATACGCCCAATATGATACGGTCTTTGTGACCGCATTTACACGTACCAATCATAAATAGTATCGACCATTGTGGTCGAAGACCCACTACTATGCACGTCGGCTTTTCAATCTCATTATTATCTCAACAGTAACCAAAGGGCTCCACTTTTCAATGCATTAAGTCCATTATTCCACGTATGTATTATTCCCATGCAGTTCTCTAACATCAATATATGATAATAAACAGGTTAACAGTTCATTAGATATAAAACAACTAAACAATTAACATTTCATTAAGTTCGATCGATTGAGAGTAGTAATATTCCATAATTGAACTGGACCTTTCCCGTACGTTCGGGGTCCATTAATTCTTTCATGCCAAAACATATATAAAAATACATATCTACGCTACTAAGTGAGTATAGGCACTCACCGGTAAAGACGGTGACACCGGCGAGCTCGGGGTGGTCGTGGGTGGTCTCGGGTGTCTCTTTCTCCTCTTTTTCTTCTCCTTTCTCTCCTTCTGCTCCTCGTAGGTTCGGGGTTGCGGTGTGGTTTGGGATTTCTTCCTTTCCTTTCTTTTCTTTTCTTTCTCCTTCACTCTCTCGTCTAACTCTCTATTATTATTTTTCCCTTCCTTTCCACAACTAATGGGAGGGGTTTTTATAGGAAAAAGGGTGAAGGCCATCAATATATACATATACTATACATAACACCTCACAAGACACCTCATAGGACACCTCACAGGACACCTCACAAAACACTCAAGCACATAACACCTCATAGGACACCTCACAGGACACCTCACAAAACACTCAAGCACATAACACCTCATAGGACACCTCACAGGACACCTCACAAAACACTCAAGCACATAACACCTCATAGGAGTTGTTTGGGGGTTTGGCTTTGGGTATAAGCATGGTTTGGGGGATCGCAGGTATAATTACGGGTTCCGAAATAATATTAATAATAGTGGAAATCTAATTAGGTAAATATTATCTTTCATTATAATTATTATTTATGTAATTATATTATTAAATAATATAATTACAAAGTCGAATAAATATAAAAAAGGTTGTATGAATACAAAAACGGATATTTTCTCAAAATGACTAAAATCGAGATGTCTTCTAAATAGAGATCGAAAACTCTTAACTTTCAATACGAATAGCAAATCATTTAACATTACGCAACTTTTCCCAAAAATTATATTTTCAGTTCATGACTTACAAAATTGGAAAAATGACCAAAATACCCCTGTGGCCAATTTCCGCTAAAATTGCACACGAAGTCTAAATCGTCAATTTAAACATGAAAATACGAGTTACTACAATCTACCCTCCTTAATAGAGATTTCGTCCCGAAATCTGAGCTAGCTAGTCACTAAACAAAGCTGGAAACTTCTCGCGCATTTCTGATCCTAATTCCCAAGAAGCTTCGCGTTCATCATGGTGTCTCCACTGAACTTTCACTAGAGGAATTTCCTTAGTCCTCAGCTTCTTGACTCCTTGATCCAAAATTCGGACTGGTCCTTCAGTGTAAGTCACGTTGTTGTTTACCTCAATGTCCGTGAAATCAATTTCATGTGACAGATCATGTACAACCTTCCTAAGCATGCTGATATGAAATACATTATGTACTCCTGACATCTTAGGCGGCAGTGCAAGTAGATAGGCTACTTTTCCCACGCGCTCTAATATTTCAAACGGTCCAATGTAGCATGGTGACAACTTTCCTCGTTTCTGTCCGAATCTGACAATGCCTCGTACTGGAGATACCTTGAGTAGCACGTGATCTCCAACACTGAATTCCAAACTCCTGCGACGTTTATCTGCGTAACTCTTGTGTCTACTCTGCGTCGTACGCATCCTTTCTTTTACGACCTGGATCTTCTTGTTAGTTTCCCGAACTAACTCTGGTCCGAGTAGTTGATTTTCTCCAACCTCTGCCCAACACAACGGCGATCGACATGGCCTTCCGTATAATGCCTCAAAGGGTGCCATTCCTATACTCGAATGGTGGTTGTTGTTGTATGCAAATTCTATTAGCGACAGATGGGTCTCCCATAAGCTCTCAAAATCAATAACACAAGCTCGAAGCATATCTTCCATCACTTGGTTGACTCGTTCAGTCTGCCCATCAGTCTGTGGATGAAAGGCAGTGCTCAAGTTTAACGAAGTCCCCAAAGCTGTCTGTAGACTTTTCCAAAACTCTACAGTGAATCTTGAATCACGGTCGGATACAATAGAGACTGGTACACCGTGCAGTCGCACGAGTTGTTGTATATACATACGGCTCAGACATTCGACCGAGTATGACATACTATAAGCTATGAAATGCGCTGATTTGGTAAGTCGATCCACAACTACCCAAATAGTGTCATGATTTTGCTGAGATCTCGACAATCCTACCACGAAGTCCATAGTTATATGCTCCCACTTCCATCCGGGAGCTGGTAATGGTTGTAGAAGTCCTGGAGGCTTCTGATGTTCCCCCTTCACTTGCTTACACGTGAGACATTGAAACACGTGTTCCGTAACTCCTCGTTTCATACCTTCCCACCAGAAATTCTTTTTCAAATCCTTGTACATCTTTGTACCTCCTGGGTGAATAGTCATTCGCGACTTATGAGCTTTGTCCAATATATCCTTTCTAAGATCACCTTCATCGGGCACACAAAGTCTGCCTCTGCATCTGAGTGCTTCGTCCGAACCAATACTCCAATTCTCTGGTTCTTTTACTGCGTTACTTGCAAACCATTCCTGAAGTCCCTCGTTCTTCCTCTGTGCCTCCAAAATATGGCTGATAAGGGTCGGTTGCACCATAAGATATCCAAAGTGTCGTCCTTCACTTGTATTTGTGGCCTGAATACCAGATTCAGCCAAAGTTTCTAACGTTTTCCACTCTTTGACCATCAGAGAAGCTACTACTATTTTCCTGGGTTTCCGACTCAATGCATCCGCTACCACGTTCGCTTTCCCAGGGTGATACTGCAACGTGAAATCGTAGTCCTTTGACAATTCATCCATCGTCGTTGCCTCATGTTTAAGAGAACAAGTATCTCAGACTCTTATGATCCGAAAACAGATCAAACTTCTCACCATAGAGATAATGCCTCCAAATCTTGAGTGCAAAAACAATCGCGGCTAGCTCGAGGTCATGCGTTGGGTAATTCAACTCATGAGGTTTCAACTGCCGTGACCCATAAGCGATTACCTTCCCATCTTGCATCAAAACACATCCGAGTCTTTGGTGTGTTGCGTCACTATATATGGTGAACTGTTCGCCGCTCTTGGGTATCGCAAGCACTGGCGCTGAGGTCAATCTTTCCTTCAATTCCTGGAATGCGCGTTCATGCTTGTTACCCCATTCAAACTTCAAATCCTTCTTCGTCAGTCCGGTAAGAGGAGCTACGATCTTGGAGAATCCTTTCACAAATCTCCGATAGTATCCAGCTAGACCAAGAAAACTCCTGACTTCTGTTGCAGTAGTTGGTATATTCCAATCCAAAACTGCGTCTGTCTTTGACGAGTCTACAACTATTCCATCCTGCGAGACAACATATCCTAGGAACTTGACCTCTTTCAGCCAAAATTCGCACTTACTGAACTTCGCATATAGTTGATTATCTCGGAGGGTCTATAGTGCAATCCGTACATGTTCCTCGTGTTCCTTCTCGGTTTTTGAGTATATTAAAATATCATCTATGAACACAATAATGAACTGGTCTAAGTTGGGCCTAAATACTCTGTTCATTAGGTCCATGAATACTACTGGGGCGTTGGTTAATCCAAAAGACATAACCACGAATTCATAATGTCCATACCTCATCCTGAAAGCAGTCTTTGAAATATCCTCAGGTCGAACCAACAGTTGGTGGTATCCCGAACGTAGATCAATCTTTGAGAACGTCATCGCTCCTTGCAGCTGATCAAATATATCATCGATTCTAGGGAGTGGGTACTTATTCTTAATCGTAACCTTGTTGAGCTCCCTATAGTCGATACAAAGTCGCTGAGTTTCGTTCTTCTTCTTAACAAATAACACCGGCGCTCCCCAAGGTGACGTACTGGGTCGAATGAACTTGAGATCTTCTAGCTCTTGCACTTGCTTCTTCAGTTCTTGCATCTCCGTTGGTGCCATCCGATAAGGAGCCTTCGATTTCGGTGAAGTGCCAGGCACTGAACATAATAGTAGCTATAACTAGCATCACATTAATAGCACGGAGAATTCCATAGGGACGATCTCCAAAACACAAACTTAGAGTCAACCCTTATCTCAAGGAATCTTAGGTTCAACTCAAGAAATTTTGGACAATTGGTGAACACGACTACTAAACATAGGCTCTGATACCAAAAATCCTGTCACGCCCAGCAGTAGCAAAAATAGAGAAAATAAATTCCTTTTTGGACCCGTAGGCCATGACAGTTGAAAGTCACCATATTGTGCATAACCAAAGTCAAACCATCAGAGTAATGATTCAAGCCACGCGTTGGAAAGTTCTAAGGTTGATATATATAATCAGAGTTCAATACTAACTATTACAAAATCAAAGTGTTTGCAGAAAATATAAATAAAACATTACGGCAACATATGCCGATTACAAACTTAACTATTACAACGGTCTCTAAAAACATAGGCATAAACTATCAACAGCAAGCTCCAAGTCTTCAACTTGCGTAGTAGTCATCTCTAGCATAGCCTCCATCATCGTAGGCTCCCTCCTTGTAGCCCCTATCCATGTACGCATCTCCTGAATACTCATAACCCTGGCCAGCTGGACGTCGAATATCCAGCGGCATAAAACGCCGTCAGCTACGAAAGCCGAGTGAATGCAAATACTAACAGAGTATCTACAGATATGTAGTATATAATGACATCAATAAAAGGATCATCTCATCGTTCGTATGCATGTATGCACCAACTCAATATCTAACAATAGATATCGTCCCAATCTCCCAATACATAACATAGACTCTTGGGTCCACATTAATCAGACACGTAGTCCCATACCTACGGTCTGTCAAATCCCGACACACAGTCCCATATAATCTAGCCAAACGCCCCGATATACTTTGGCCAACACGCCCCTGATACATCCTGGCCAACACGCCCAATATATTCTCTGGCCAACTCGCCCCATATATTACGGCCAACACGCCCAATATGTTACTCTGGCCAACTCACCCAATATGTTACTCTGGCCAACTCGCCCAATATGTTACTCTGGCCAACTCGCACAATATGTTACTCTGGCCAACTCGCCCATATGTTACTCTGGCCAACCCTCCCAATATGTTACTCTGGCCAACTCGCCCATATGTTACTCTGGCCAACCCGCCCAATATGTTACTCTGGCCAACCCGCCCAATATGTCACTCTGGCCAACTCGCCCAATATGTTACTCTGGCCAACTCGTCCAATATGTTACTCTGGCCAACTCGCCCATATGTTACTCTGGCCAACTCGCCCAATATGTTACTCTGGCCAACTCGCCCAATATGGTATTCTGGCCAACTCGCCCAATATGTTACTCTGGCCAACTCGCCCAATATGTTATTCTGGCCAACTCGCCCAATATGTTACTCTGGCCAACTCGCCCCATATGTTACGGCCAATACGCCCAATATGATACGGTCTTTGTGACCGCATTTACACGTACCAATCATAAATAGTATCGACCATTGTGGTCGAAGACCCACTACTATGCACGTCGGCTTTTCAATCTCATTATTATCTCAATAGTAACCAAAGGGCTCCACTTTTCAATGCATTAAGTCCATTATTCCACGTATGTATTATTCCCATGCAGTTCTCTAACATCAATATATGATAATAAACAGGTTAACAGTTCATTAGATATAAAACAACTAAACAATTAACATTTCATTAAGTTCGATCGATTGAGAGTAGTAATATTCCATAATTGAACTGGATCTTTCCCGTACGTTCGGGGTCCATTAATTCTTTCATGCCAAAACATATATAAAAATACATATCTACGCTACTAAGTGAGTATAGGCACTCACCGGTAAAGACGGTGACACCGGCGAGCTCGGGGTGGTCGTGGGTGGTCTCGGGTGTCTCTTTCTCCTCTTTTTCTTCTCCTTTCTCTCCTTCTGCTCCTCGTAGGTTCGGGGTTGCGGTGTGGTTTGGGATTTCTTCCTTTCCTTTCTTTTCTTTTCTTTCTCCTTCACTCTCTTGTCTAACTCTCTATTATTATTTTTCCCTTCCTTTCCACAACTAATGGGAGGGGTTTTTATAGGAAAAAGGGCGAAGGCCATCAATATATACATATACTATACATAACACCTCACAAGACACCTCACAGGACACCTCACAAAAACACTCAAGCACATAACACCTCATAGGACACCTCACAGGACACTCAAGCACATAACACCTCATAGGACACCTCACAGTACACCTCACAAAACACTCAAGCACATAACACCTCATAGGAGTTGTTTGGGGGTTTGGCTTTGGGTATAAGCATGGTTTGGGGGATCGCAGGTATAATTACGGGTTCCGAAATAATATTAATTATAGTGGAAATCTAATTAGGTAAATATTATCTTTGATTATAATTATTATTTATGTAATTATATTATTAAATAATTTAATTACAAAGTCGAATAAATATAAAAAAGGTTGTATGAATACAAAAACGGATATTTTCTCAAAATGACTAAAATCGAGATGTCTTCTAAATAGAGATCGAAAACTCTTAACTTTCAATACGAATAGCAAATCATTTAACATTACGCAACTTTTCCCAAAAATTATATTTTCAGTTCATGACTTACAAAATTGGAAAAATGACCAAAATACCCCCGTGGCCAATTTCCGCTAAAATTGCACACGAAGTCTAAATCGTCAATTTAAACATGAAAATACGAGTTACTACACAGAATCTGCAGACCAAGAAACATCAAAACCTTAGCATAATTATCTGATGCAAGTAAGGGTGAAATCGGTTCGGTCGATTTTGGGGGGGGGGTTTTCAAACTGACCAAAACCGATCGGTTCGGTTTAGTTTTGGTTTTAGGCTTAATTTTTACGATTCGGTTTTCGGTTTTACACTGTGAACTTATGATGAGAACCGATCGGTTTCGATTTTTCGGTTTCCCTTTCACCCCTAGTTTCAAGAGACATTCTTTATCTTATTTAAAAATGAGTTCAAACAATTCCAATCCTGGAATTCCGTGGGTTGTACGTCCTCACTGGGGCTGCCAATCCGGCAAAACATCTTAAGTCCAAGTAGATGTCTAGCATTAGGCTCACACGGTAAGGTCTGGACATATATTCCTTGCCAGGGGCGGATCTAGAAAATTAATACAGGGGGGGCTAGACAAAGGTTTGTTCGGGGGTGCCCCCGAAAAAAAAAATTTTGGACCTATCTATACGTATTTTGTGTATATTTTTGTGTAGATGATATAAATAAATGCTAAAAAAATTAACCCAAAAACATAGGAGGGAGGAGGGATTTTATAATTAGCACAAAAATATAAGAGAAATGGGGCTTAGTATGACAATTTTATAATATTAGGGGGGACTAATTGTAATTTTTTTTTAGTGCAATGTAGAATTTTTTTTAAACCTAAAGGGGGCTTGAGCTCCCCCTTGTACCTCTTTACCTCCGCCCCAGTTCCTTGCAATGCAGGTTGACAATTCTTACACGAGAATGAAATTAAAATCCTTATACATGTATCTTATCCTCAGTTTGGAGTGAAATAAGTGAAGAGAAGGGAACTTCATTAAATGAAAATAGAAAAGACAAAACAGGGTTCTCTCCACCCAGGAGGGAATAAATTTGGTTAAGCTTTCATAAGTATTTGGAACTAATTTACTCGTTTATCCTCCACTAAAAAATAATATTTTTCATATGTGGCTATGTGCTACTATTGAGGGGTATATTGGTATTTTGAAAGAATGTTTTATTTCCATGCTCTTCTTTCCTCTCTGAATCTCTCAAATTAGAGAGAAACAAAAACTGACTCTTTTCCCCCTTACTTTCTCTCCACTTCTCTCTATTAACTTTGTCTTCCAACCCAAGTTAACTTACCAAACAAGAGAAGTGTAAGGAAATTATTTTCCTTTCTCTTCTCTCTCAATGCAAACATAGTATTTGTTTGCACCTAAAAAATACATTTTTTAAAGTAAAAATTAGTAGAGGCCGATTGGAATATTTTAATCGGACATAGAGACCGTTTGCATAAAAATTAATGGCCAAATAATGGTTCAAAGTTGGTTGGGCAAGATGACTATAGCTGTAATTGGGCTGACATACATGTTAATCGGGCTACCTCAAATCTCCATCGGGCACACATTTTATTCGGACTGTTTTTAAGTAATGATTTGATATGATGACTATTCATATGGTGGGCCACGTTCTTTAAAGTCTAATATTTATTTGAAGTATTTAATAAATCTGGGTCACTTCATTGACCATTTTGTAATTTGGTCATCATTCAAGTGATATGAATTAGGCGTATTCTCAGCCTTGTAATTCATCCGGACAGGTGGCCAAGTTTGCTGAGACTTTGGTTGGTCATATCTTCACATGGTCAATGGTGGGCCACCCCCTGATGATGACTCAAAAGCTTGGCTAATTTGATGATTTGAAGGTGGCGTTTCTCAGATCGGACACATTTTATTCGGACTGTCCAACAGTTTGCTGCTCGGGCTGGTCATCAAGTTGATCGGGCTGCCACTTAATGGCCCAACCAGGTTGCAAAAGCCCAAGTCAATCTACATTACAAGTGATAATACATTGGTGGAGCCCGATTGTCATTCAGCAAAGTCATTAATTCAGTCGGGCTTAAGCTTCGTTTGGCATGACCTCATTATTATCGGGCTGGAGAGCTATTGATATTCAAGGATTGAGGTCAACTTTGGTGGGGCCCATGCAATTATTTAACTTTGAATCAATACAAATGGGTTGGCAATATTTTAATGAGTCCGTGCAATGTATGAGCTGGCCTTTACCAGTTTTGGCCGCTTTGGAAAAGATGTGGTCACATTTGGGAAGTGTATCATCCTACAAACTCTCAATGTGATATATAGATTTTATCTGATATGGTAAAATATTATCACTTAAGAGGGTAATATTATCAGCTTTAGGAAAGATATTATTTTTGAAGATAATATTAAGAGATTTGGAAAATATATCTTTTACTTGGAGGGAAAGCAAGACAAATAAATCCAACATGTGGACCAGATTCAAGATACAAGATATATATGCATATATGTATATATTTTGAAGATATGGCAACTATTATCAGTTTATGGAAATAAACAGGTATTTTTTACCAGATAATGATGCATCTGATATTTCCTACCTTATCTAGGAGACCAGTCAGGCCGCTATAAATCAACAGGCAGGCCAAGCTATCAATTCACCCTGCGTCACTTCGACAAACCGCATCCCAATGCATTCTTAGCATTCTTTTTATTTTCTTAGGCTTTCTTAGCTTTTAATTACATTCTTGTAATTTCTTTTCTTTTCAATTAAATAAAAGTCCATTTTTATTTAATTTCTTTTGTTCATCACTTGTATGGCTTGTATGCTTCAATACTGCCATAGGACCTTAAGTGAGGGTACTTTCCTACTCACTTTTCACAATCACCCGATAGAAGTCAGATTTTCAAACCTTGTGTATCACTCACACAAGTGAATTAGGAAATTTTGTTTTATTAGTTTGGGCCTACCTCACAAGGCTTTGGCACGCCCAAATAAATATTATAGCAAATAATTTGGCACGCCCGGTGGGACCGCCAAGTGATGAGCCAAGCATACCGTGAGACATGGCTGCAATTCTACCGCGACCAGGTTCGTTGCAGGGACGAAAAAATAAGCCTTCTTGAAGGTTTAATTTCTCATCTCAACTTCAAAAAGGTGATGCTCCATTGCGATTCATGCTGCCAAAAGTTGGGATCGCCATGGGATTCGCAACTGGGTCATCGGCTTAGTCGTGAAATAAGCCGACATGAGGATGAAATCGGTCAACTAAAAACTGAGATTGACCGATTAGAGACCGATAGACAATTTTTCAACAATGAAATCGGTCTCCTTCTTGCCGTAAGTAAAGCAGAAGAGCCAGCACCTTATGGAGAAAATTTTATGTCCATGGAAGATTTCTTAAACGGTAGCTGGAGGGAAAATCCTAGCAGTTTTCCTAATTTGCCGCTCAGGGGGCAAGAAGACGGCGGAAAAATAATGTCTAAGGAAAGGCCGAATAATCTTATATCGGCCATAGAGCCCCTCCTTGATGTTGGAGGCGACGAAGCACTCGGGGGGCAAAGTCAAGACGAGCCTCAAAATTTCATTGAGGCCGAAGAGGAAAGTGATAGGCCGAGTGATCTTGAACCGGCCATAGAGCCTCCCGTTAGTGAGGAGGACGATGATGAAGACCCCATTATTGAAATCGGTGATGAACCGCTCAGGGGGCAAGTTTCGCAGAGACCGATTGACTGTAAATCGGTCCATGAAGCTTTTGAAAATATTCTTTTGAGGAAACTCAGCCTCAAGGAATTGTTCAATTTTTTCGGTCTCTTTGTTGTGACCGATTATTATTTTTATTTTAAGCCAATCAATTATTTGGCTTGGGTCAATTTACATCCACGATGGCTGTGTGGATGTCACCAAAAATTGTTATTGATTTGGTGGCTGCTTTTACACCAATATTACTATCAAAAGTATTAAAGACCGAACTGAATGTAATCGGTTCATATATCATTCGGACTCACGAGACCAAAGAAGAAAAAAATAATAATAATGAATAATTGCTGAAGAAGTTGGATGCTTGGTATTAGTTGATTTGGTCTTAATGGGAGGACCCATTTATTTGACTTTTGGTGTTCTGGCGGATTTCTTGGCTCAATGACACAAATTAGTTTTATCTTTTGGATAACAAGGATATGGTGGGCCCGAGAAGATGTGCAAAGAAGGAAAGAGTGGTCAAAATTTTTTTGGAGAAACAGTAGCCTTAGTTCCTCATCGGACATGTTCATCTGGAAGTCAGTCGCTGCACCTACTCGCCAGGTTTGGCCACACGTCATCATTGACTTTTTGCCCAAGCTTTTGATGTGCTGTAAGTCACGAGTCTAATGACTTATCAAATTATTTACATGACCCCACTATGGTATATTATCGGACTCATGGATAAGCCCGATATCAGTTTAAGGTAATCGGTCTGGGAAAAATTTGGCTATTCAAAATTCACTTGTTTTTATTTTAAACAGCCAGGGGGGCAATTGTTTGCACCTAAAAAATACATTTTTTAAAGTAAAAATTAGTAGAGGCCGATTGGAATATTTTAATCGGACATAGAGACCGTTTGCATAAAAATTAATGGCCAAATAATGGTTCAAAGTTGGTTGGGCAAGATGACTATAGCTGTAATTGGGCTGACATACATGTTAATCGGGCTACCTCAAATCTCCATCGGGCACACATTTTATTCGAACTGTTTTTAAGTAATGATTTGATATGATGACTATTCATATGGTGGGCCACGTTCTTTAAAGTCTAATATTTATTTGAAGTATTTAATAAATCTGGGTCACTTCATTGACCATTTTGTAATTTGGTCATCATTCAAGTGATATGAATTAGGCTTATTCTCAGCCTTGTAATTCATCCGGACAGGTGGCCAAGTTTGCTGAGACTTTGGTTGGTCATATCTTCACATGGTCAATGGTGGGCCACCCCCTGATGATGACTCAAAAGTTTGGCTAATTTGATGATTTGAAGGTGGCGTTTCTCAGATCGGACACATTTTATTCGGACTGTCCAACAGTTTGCTGCTCGGGCTGGTCATCAAGTTGATCGGGCTGCCACTTAATGGCCCAACCAGGTTGCACAAGCCCAAGTCAATCTACATTACAAGTGATAATACATTGGTGGAGCCCGATTGTCATTCAGCAAAGTCATTAATTCAGTCGGGCTTAAGCTTCGTTTGGCATGACCTCATTATTATCGGGCTGGAGAGCTATTGATATTCAAGGATTGAGGTCAACTTTGGTGGGGCCCATGCAATTATTTAACTTTGAATCAATACAAATGGGTTGGCAATATTTTAATGAGTCCGGGCAATGTATGAGCTGGCCTTTACCAGTTTTGGCCGCTTTGGAAAAGATGTGGTCACATTTGGGAAGTGTATCATCCTACAAACTCTCAATGTGATATATAGATTTTATCTGATATGGTAAAATATTATCACTTAAGAGGGTAATATTATCAGCTTTAGGAAAGATAATATTTTTGAAGATAATATTAAGAGATTTGGAAAATATACCTTTTACTTGGAGGGAAAGCAAGACAAATAAAGCCAACATGTGGACCAGATTCAAGATACAAGATATATATGCATATATGTATATATTTTGAAGATATGGCAACTATTATCAGTTTATGGAAATAAACAGGTATTTTTTACCAGATAATGATGCATCTGATATTTCCTACCTTATCTAGGAGACCAGTCAGGCCGCTATAAATCAACATGCAGGCCAAGCTATCAATTCACCCTGCGTCACTTCGACAAACCGCATCCCAATGCATTCTTAGCATTCTTTTTATTTTCTTAGGCTTTCTTAGCTTTTAATTACATTCTTGTAATTTCTTTTCTTTTCAATTAAATAAAAGTCCATTTTTATTTAATTTCTTTTGTTCATCACTTGTATGGCTTGTATGCTTCAATACTGCCATAGGACCTTAAGTGAGGGTACTTTCCTACTCACTTTTCACAATCACCCGATAGAAGTCAGATTTTCAAACCTTGTGTATCACTCACACAAGTGAATTAGGAAATTTTGTTTTATTAGTTTGGGCCTACCTCACAAGGCTCTGGCACGCCCAAATAAATATTATAGCAAACAATTTAAAAATGTTTGCTAGTAGTTATGCGCGGGCGTGCCAGAACCAAAAGTGGTTCGGTGATTGCAAACTAATTTCCTATATGCTTGAGTCAGTGATACTCAAGGCTTTTAGATCTGACTTCTAAACTAAAACAATTGTGTGCGGCGAGTAGGAAAGTCCCCTCACCAGAAATCCTTTGGCAGTACTGAAGCGCACAAGCCAAATAGTGTATGAGTTTACCAAGTAAACAATCACAAACGATTAATAAAATACAGATTTTATTAAATGTTTGGAAAATACAACCAAAGAACAGACTCAGAACAGACTGATTGTTCATGAGAACGAAAACAGTAAAAGAAAAAATAACAAAAGAGGGTAGACCTATTTGCTATGCTTGCAGAAAGAACATAAAAGTTGAATGCTTTTGAATGCTGTTGAATGCTTTATTGAATGCTGTTTTCGACAATGACGCGGAGTCCTTTGCAGCTTAGCCTGCCTCCATATTTATAGCGGCCATGATTGAATTCTGATTAGGAAAGAACTCCTTAGCTTGCGCCTTAAGCTACTAATTGATTGATTAATTGAAGAAATCCTTTTATATCAATGATTCACTGCCTTATCGTTATCTTGATTGAAGCAATCCCACCATCTCAGGGATCATCTCGCCTAAATCCAGCTGTTGGTGATAAGATTCTTTCCTAAACGGACTCGGATTTCCCCAGATCTGGAGTGACGTCACAAATGGCAGCTGTCACCAGAACCGCCTTACCTCTATTCCCATCGGCCTCATTATTGTGACTGAAGACTCATCGGACTCATGTAATGTTTTTATGCCCGATGACATCTCTCCAGATGCTCGTCTGATCGGGCTCACGTCACCAACCTTTATCACTTTCAGTAGATATGGTGTCCGATAGTTGGTACATTCATGTCCTCTATCTCCTCATCGGGCTCCCGTTCTGACAAATGCCCGATGAAGTCCCTTATGCCCGGCGTCTCAATCGGTCTCCAACGTGTGTCCTTGCTCCATTGCTTCCACCATTGATGCCCGATAGACCACTGCGGGTCTGATGCTGCCTATCGGGCTCCATATCATGGAACATCCAGGTTGCCTTCTCTAAACTTCTGGTGACGCTACCCCTAAGCCCGATGTCATCATCTACTCCGGACCAACCGGTGTCTGAAATGCCCATGCCCGACTATCTCTAGGCCCATATCCTCATATCAATCGGGCTAGAAAACCTTTGGCGGTTTTTAGGTGCAAACAGTATTAGAATAAAATAAATGATAAATGCTAATTATTGTGCATGTCAGAACACTAATTAAAGGAACACCGGAACTAGAGAGATCACGCTTCAAATGAAAGGCAAAAAGAACAGAAGAAGAAGAAGACCAAAACGCTCTATCTATGACAGAATATTTTGAAATTTAGTGAAAACTTATGAGCAAATAGGTTTATATGCATATTCCGTTTGGTCAGATATACAAAACCTTGATGCCAACCGGGCATATGCATTACCACTGTCAAACTCTTGGAAAAGTTGATTCAGTGTTGACTGATAGTTATGCACATTTTATGCTTAAACAGAAGAATTCTAAAGACCAAAAATCATAAAAATATAAGGTTTGCCACAAGTAAGCATGCATTCAAGTCAAAATCAATTGGACATATCTCTTAAAACAAATAATTCAAATAAGAAATAGTAATTACTTATGACCTCCTCACCAAATCATGGAATAAATATCAGCACTTAAATGCAACAATCTGAAGCATCCAATAGAAAAGAACCAGAGAAGCAAGATTTTAAAAATCATTGATGAATTTACTCAAACAGAAACTTCACATAGTTTATCACGTAGCTAGTTTTTGTGGCATCTTTTTCAACTGCTTCTTCAAAATCGCCGAAGGTCTGTCAAAGCAATGTTTACCTTCAAAAATTATCTCAATCTATCATCCCAAACCAATACCCCCCAGACACCCCAAAAAAATAGTATAAAAATAAGAACCATTACCTCATTTGTTAATTGCAAGATAGAGTAACAAGATTTTCGCAACTATGTATATATATATATATATATATTGCAATAACACTTTCTTTTCTACTCCTGCATAGATTCTGGCTCTAACAAGAAGATGGATGTTTCAATTTTCAATTTACTGCAGCAATGATTTGTTTAGTCCATGGATTTCATGAGGGAAATAAAAGTGAAAGGAAAACTAGTTCCTTAGTGGTTTCCCTTATGTTTTCTATCGTGTTTAAATAACATTACAAAATTAAAATTTTCTAAAATATAATTGTAGCATGTGAATAGAGTATGAGAAATGACACAACATATAAAAGGTTTAGTTTATTTCTCAACTTATTGTCTTTTCTTCCCTATTTTCCTCACCATTCTCCATAATAACCAAACAAAGGAAAAGATTTTCCTCTATGTTTTCCTTTCTTTTTCCTCACTCAATCCAAGAACCAAACAAAGCCTTAATGGATAAAGATTAATCTAACGCTATGTATAATTAATGTCTTGAATTTACAAAATCTTTGGTAAACCATACAAAAATAAATAAACAAATAAAAAAGCTAAACCTCCACAACTCACCAAACCTAGCTTCATAGAGATAAATTATTCCTCTCTCCACAACAGCAATTAAAAAATAAACTAAAAAAAATAATAATTCAAGTAAATATAAATTTATATAAAACATATAAAGTTAAAACTAAAGGATCACCCGTTCAACTTGTGGAGGTACTTTGCCTTCAAGCTGTTGCTTGGCACGGCTTCTTGCGGCATCTTCCTCCTCGGTTTTATCAATCTCCAACGGAACTCGAGAAGTTAATTGATCCCGCGGATCAATAACAAGTTTCTCGAGTTCAACAGCATTATCTAGAAAGTACATGGCGAATTCAAGATCACTTGTACGACCACAGTATCCAGCCAATTCCACCACCTTGAGGTGTTGATGGTGACTTCTAACAGACCTCACATTAGTCTTTCTTGTCCCCTTGGTTTTGAACCATTTTAGCTGCAACAGGTGAAAAATAAATCAGTTATCCCATGCTTGCTCAAAAATAAGAGCACAACCGAGCAAAAAGCCACAATATTTTAAAAACCCCTCCAAGACACAATCTTTTCAGCATTTGAAACGAGTTCCGTCTAGAAGATAATACAAGATCCCAAGTTTCAAAATTCATAGCGAATAAAGAAAGAAAGAAAAGCTACAACGAGATTGACTTGATGCTCCAGTCATGTTGATGTTCCAAAGTTGAATGACAATTGAACCATTTCAAAGAATCACAACCACAAGTTGGTAATTCCACATACTTGTCAAATATATGTTTTATTTTCCCCCCTCATTTCTCTCTGCCTTTCTATAGTATAGTCATTCATATCAGTAGATAACTCACCAAAAGGGAGTGGGTGGAATTCCATCCAAGTTTGGGAGAAACTAAGTAAGAAAGTGGGTGGTAGTGTTTCAGTAGTTTTTCTCCCTAGAAATCTTCTCTCTAAGAGCTTTCTCAAAACCCTAAAAAGATCATTGTAAGTGTTAGTGTCCAATTAAAAGTTCTGACAGAAAACTTTCTTCTACTTGAAAATAGTATTCTAGATTCAATCCTTAATGGATGATCATCCTACCACTTGAAAAGTCGTCCTAACTCATTAGAGAACACCCATGATTTTTGGTTTGATTTAAAAACACTTGTAAGGGTTCCATTTTGACCCAAACATTCATTCCAGACATTCTGCTTTCTGTCACAGCAGCTTGGTTGACTTTCAACTTGTTTTTTAGAAAAATTTTACAAAGAGAGTGGTCCCAACTCATTTTTCCTTTGAACTTCAGTGTCTTAGGGAACTGTCTGTATAATATGGGCCTCCAAATGTTTTATTTTAATTTTCTAAGATTTTTCTACATTTTAGTCGACAGTACAAACTCTGTTTCTGAGTAACCTCTATTGTTTATATGATTTCTCTCAATCTGTAACTTCAATAGTGACTTGGCTTTTTGATACGTGTTCTAGACACGATAAGGATGATCTTCATAGAAAATCATGAATTAAAAACATTCCTAACCCAACTTTTCCATTTTTACAAGATCAGCCCACTTTTCTGTTCACTATTCACAACAATCATATTTTAACTTTGACTCTTTGATTAGATGTTTACATGCATCCCAAATTAGCTCATCTCTTAGGAAGTAGTTCATACTACATTTGCATTATAACACCCACATTTGTGCTATTTCATTTGCATTACATTGTCATGCATGATAATGTGATATGACGTGTCTTATGACACATGGTTGAGTGAGTTTTGACTCACGAGTTGATCCGGGTGTCTGTATTAGAGAACCCTTTAAAACTGTGGTGATTGGAGATTTATTGTTGTGAAGTCTCTCTGAGTATGAGACGGTCACTGTGGAACATTTTAAATGTTTATCTGAAAATAAATGTTTACCTGTGCATTTCAATATCTGTATTATTTTCTGTTTTAGAATTTATTTCTGTTGTTAGATTTAGTATCCTGGTGAGGACGAATTAACACGCTATTAATTTGGTAGGCTAATTAGCAACTTCAGAAACGTCATATAGAAATTCGCGTTTTAGCGACCAAACGAAACTTAGTCGAAAACTTTTATAATTTTGAGTTTTCACTCGTAAAGCTATGAATTAGCTGTATAGAAAGTTTCAGAGGCTGATTAGGAGTTTGGAAAACTCGTGGGGAGGTAAACGTAATTCCCCGAGAATGTTGCCTATATATAGATAGAGATGAACTTAGATATTTCACAAAGTCTTAACCTAAATTCCAAAAGGAGGCCAAAAAGGGGGCTAGAGGGAGATTTGGTTGCTTCAAGCTTTGCGACGCCAAACGACGACCTTCCGTCAGTTTGTTTTCTCCCAGATTTCATATTCGAGCTCCTCGAGGTAAGAGCTTCGTTTTGATATATGTTAGGGCCTGTTTGGCTAAGTTTTCCGAAAAGTTATTTTCTAGAATTTTTCATAAAAGTTGATAAATGGAATTCTGATCCATAGGAATTTTACTAGACGGACTTCTGCACGTTCTTTGTGCACGGGTTTTCTTTGGATCGTACTTTAAGCGCGTGAATTGGAGGTGAGTGATTCAACTATGTTTTTGGAATGATTTCTTGACATGTATTCATGTTTTGTGTGAATAGCATGTATTAATTCTTAGAGATATATTGTGTAGTTCATATTGAGCATTTATATTGATAAGTAGGCTCAATAGCACGGTGATATGTTTTGATTTCCGCGAGTTTGGTGATATGTATTTGAGCATGTTAAGTTGCTTATGTGAGTCAGAAGGAGCACGTGGTCACCGTGCCATTTTGTGGAGCCGATATAGGCATTAAGGTCGCACGATTGAAGAGAAGAATCGTGGGTCTTACCCTTTCGCGTGGACTTATTGGCGAGGAGTCGCGGATTGGGAGTATGGACGGGCACGTGAGTCTCCGGCGACTAGTATGAAATATAGAGATGTGAATGCGGACATGTTTATCATTCATGTACATATGTTGTTTTATTCACTAAGCATTAGCTTAAACAAATCGAAATATGTGTGGTTATTCAAATAACCATTGCAGGTATTAATGCTGGCGAGGAATCGCAGAAGTGAGCACGAGAGTTGGGAGTTCGCTTGGGAGGCAACTTAAATGTTAATCTTGTAGTTTTGGGATAATAAGAATGATGTAATAAGAAATTGGTTGTTTTAAACCATGTTTAATTTGGTATGTTAGAATGGATTTTAAACCGTTGTAATAGTTAATAGCATGTTGAAATCCTGCTTTAAAAATGTTTCAATACAGCTAGAATTACTTTGGATTGAGTGGTTGATCATTGGTGAAAGTTAGAAAGCTTTTAAACTTGAAATTCTGCAGAATTGGCTGCTGCCAGAGGAGCAGTTGACGGGGCAGTCGACGAGATAGTGCAGTTAACTATTTTGTTCCTTATATTGTAAAAGCAGTCGACGGGGCAGTCGACGGAGCAGTCGACGGGACAGTGCTGTTCAGCTATTTTTCTTATTTTGGTAAAAGCAGTCGACTGGACCCCAGTCTCAGTCGACTGTAATTGCTATTAAAATCCCTGCCTTCCTCCGTCGACTGAGTGGTCGACTGAACCTCTGGTTTTAAAATGTGTTTTGTTTTTCCGCTGCGTGTGTTCTTCAAACCTAATTTTGGGAACGTTAATGAATTGGTTTAGCCTCGGTGCGTGCCACGGGCTCCGGTTCAGCTATTGTGGGACCGGGCTATGACATTTAGTGGTATCAGAGCATAAGTTTAGAGCCTTGGGAACGAGTGACGTTATATATGCTGAGTGACGTCTAGTGGAGTGTGTAATTGTGAAGATAATTGTTATCATTGTAGAAATGCTTCATGTGTTAGCATTTGTTGATTGTGATGAACTGTGCACATATATCTATATTGTGGCATAGCATGCATGGTCATTATGCATTGAACTCAACAGGGGAAATATTTGAAACATTATGGCTGATCTACCAAGAGAATTGTCACCGCATTCGCGGATGGACCAAATAGTAAATATGGTGGGAAATTTCATACAAGCGGTAAGTGAAAGAGAACAAATGAACGTTCAGCCTCCATCAGTGGAAATTCATTATGTCAATGCACCACCGGCACCGCGACCTCAACACACCATCGTGGAACAGTTTCATAAACGGAAACTGACGTTGTATCATGGACAGGTTGACATAGACTTGGCCGATCATTGGATGATGGACATGGAAAGACATTTCCGTCAGGTAACATGCACCGATGAGGAGAAAATTTTATGCGCATCCGATACGTTGATGGGCGAAGCATTAGATTGGTGGAACAACGTGCTTGAACAAGGGAAGCCAACCACGTGGGAAGCATTTAAAGAAGAATTCAACAAACGTTTCTTTCCGCAATCTGCTTATACTCAGAAACGTCAAGAGTTTGCGAGTTTGGTTCAGGGAGATATGACCGTGGGTGAGTATGTTTCTCGTTTCAATGCCTTATTACGATTTGGGAAAACTACCGTTCCGACTGATAGGGATAAAGCTCGTAAGTTTGAGGAAGGGCTTAGAGAGAATATCCGTGGCCGTGTAGACATGTTGCAACACCCGACCGTTTCTCTAGTCGAGGAAGTCGCCCGTATAGCTGAGAAGAGTGTTGACCGATATCGACAAGGGCAACAGGGAAAGAGACCTAATGACAATAGGGGCAAGAGCCAAGGGAATGCGAAGAAACCGTTCACGCAAGGTTCAGGGTCATATATGAGTAGCCAAGGAGGGAGTACGTTCATGGGGGACTCGAGACCGTTGTGTCCAACGTGTAACCAGCGACAGAAAGGAACCTGCTATCAATTGATCACTTGCTATTTTTGTAAACAATTGGGGCATGTGTCTACGAATTGTCCTTTGAACGCAAATTTAACTACACCAAACACAACCTCGAACACAAGGAATTACAACCCAGAGATGAGGAGAAAATGTTTTGACTGTGGACAACTGGGACACATAGCAAAGAATTGCCCGAGTAAGAGACAACCGGGAATGAGTACCGGTGCATCGAGTGTGCCAAGCGGGTCAAGGGTAGAACCTCGAGTAGATAAAGGGAAAGGAGTCGCGCAACAACAAGGGCGATACTTCCAGCTCAGGCCGGGGAATACGGATGATACCGTCGTATCAGGTATTCTTCCTATTTGTTCGTATCCTGCACGTATACTTATGGATTCTGGTTCAACGCATTCATTTGTATCACGTGATTTTGTTAAGCATTTAACTGTTAAGTCAGAACCGCTAGGATATGACTTGTGTGTATCATTGCTTAGTAGTGAACCGTTAGTTACTTCTTCGATATTCAAGTCATGTGAAATCAAGATAGGTGATAAAGTCTTGAGCGTTGATTTGATTCCGTTAACGGTGAATTACTTTGATGTTATCTTGGGTATGGATTGGTTGTCGGTTAATCAAGCCAAAATTGATTGTGAACAGAAACAGGTTAGTTTCTATCCGTCAGGGCGAGAAGAGTTTACTTTTCAGGGTAAGGGAGTGATCGTACCGCCGTACTTGATATCGGCGATTCAAGCAAGTAAGATGTTGAAGAAGGGTTGTTCGGGTTTCTTATGTTCAATTATCGACACGAGAGTTCTTGGACCACTAATAGAAGACATTTCAGTAGTTTAAGAATTTCCAGATGTTTTTCCCGATGAGTTACCTGACGTATTGATTGAAAGAGAACTTGAGTTCACCATAGAAGTAGTACCAAGGTCACAACCGGTATCCAAAGCACCGTACCGAATGGCACCGATAGAGTTGAAAGAATTAAAAGTTCAGTTAGAAGAACTATTGGAGAAGGGTTTTATCCGACCGAGTGTTTCGCCGTGGGGAGCTCCAGTCTTGTTTGTGAAGAAGAAAGATGGGACAATGCGTATGTGCATCGACTACCGGGAATTGAATAAGTTGACCGTCAAGAACAAATATCCATTGCCACGAATAGATGACTTGTTTGATCAGTTACAAGGGGCTCAGGTATTTTCAAAGATCGACTCGAGATCCGGTTACCATCAGTTAAAAGTCAAAGAGGAAGATGTTGAGAAGACAGCTTTCAGGACTGGCTATGGTCACTTTGAATTTTTGGTTATGCCGTTTGGAGTGACTAATGCACCAGCTGCTTTCATGGACTTGATGAACCGTGTCTTCAAAGATTATTTAGATGAGTTCGTTATCGTGTTTATAGATGACATCCTAATCTACTCCAAAAGCGTAGAAGATCACGAGCATCATTTACGATTAGCTTTGCAACGATTGCGTGAAAAGAGATTATTCGGCAAATTGAAGAAGTGTGAGTTTTGGTTTACAGAGATAGCTTTCCTTGGACATATAGTGTCGGCAAAGGGAATTTCTGTAGACCCTCAGAAGATAGAAGCAGTTACCAACTGGGTGAGACCAACGAATGTGACAGACATCAGAAGTTTCCTAGGATTAGCTGGGTATTATCGGAGATTTGTAAAAGACTTTTCGCGTATAGCAATGCCGATGACGCAATTAATGAGGAAAGATATTGCTTTTGTTTGGAGTCCGGAATGTGAAGAAAGTTTTCAAGAGTTGAAGAGCCGACTAGTGAAAGCACCAATATTAGCCGTTCCGTCAGGGACTGAAGGATTTATTATTTACAGTGATGCTTCATATAGAGGTTTAGGTTACATTCTTATGCTAGGTGATAAAGTCATTGCGTATGCGTCGAGACAACTTAGACCGCACGAGAAGAATTATCCAACACATGATCTAGAATTGGCCGCCGTGATTTTTGCGTTGAAGATTTGGCGTCATTATCTATACGGAGAGAAATGTGAGATCTATACGGATCACAAGAGTTTGAAGTACTTGTTCACACAACAAGATTTGAACATGAGGCAAAGGAGATGGCTAGAGTTGATGAAGGATTATGACTTGTCAATTCAGTATCATCCGGGTAAGGCGAATGTCGTCGCCGATGCCCTTAGTCGCAAAGTACCAACCAACACCGCATCAGATTTGACTTCTCAGAAAGAACTAATACGAGATATGGAGAATTTGGAACTTGAAGTGATTCCGAGGATTGAAAGTGGTTTTATGTCGACGATGGTGGCACAACCACTCTTGATTCACGAGATCATAGAGAAACAACTCCAAGATGTGGCTTTGAAGAAGATTTGTGATGAGATTCCGATGGGCAAACAACCGGGATTCACGTTTGAGAACGATGTGTTGAGATTGAGGGGTAGAATTTGTGTACCTAGTGAGAAAGAGTTGAAGCGGAACATCCTAGAGGAAGCACACAACACAAAGTATACCGTTCACCCGGGAAGCACCAAGATGTATAGAGACTTGAGACATGTTTATTGGTGGCCGGGAATGAAGAGAGAAATAGCACGATACGTTTCACGTTGTACTAGTTGTCAACAAGTAAAGGCCGAACGCCAAGTACCCTCGGGATTATTACAACCGTTACCGATAGCCGAGTAGAAATGGGAGCACATAACAATGGATTTTGTTAGTGGGTTTCCGAGGTCAAAGAGATCAAATACTATTATTTGGGTGATTGTTGACCGTTTGACGAAGTCGTCGCACTTCCTACCACTTCGAACAACTAAGCCAATGACGTTAGCTAAGTTGTATATTCGTGAAATTGTGAGACTACATGGTATTCCAGTTTCTATCGTTTCGGATAAGGATAGTAGTTTTACATCGAAGTTTTGGAGAGTCTTGCAAGAAGCAATGGGTACCAAATTACACTTTAGTACCGCTTTTCATCCTCAGACCGATGGTCAATCAGAGAGAGTAATCCAGATTTTGGAAGACATGCTTAGGCTATGTGTACTTGATTTTCAAGGTGATTGGGAAGACCACCTACCGTTAATTGAGTTCGCGTATAACAACAGTTTTCAATCGAGTATTGGGATGGCTCCTTATGAAGCTTTATATGGTCGTGTATGTCGTTCACCAATTAGTTGGACAGAGGTGGGAGAAAGAATGATTGAAGGGCCGCAAATTGTACAAGAGACGACGGATAAGATAAAGGTAATTAGACAACGGTTACTGACAGCCCAGAGTAGGTATAAGAGTTATGCCGACAAGCGCAGACGGCCGTTGGAATTTGATGTAGGAGACTTAGTGTATTTGAAGGTGTCACCTTCAAAGGGAATAACCAGATTTGGTAGATACGGGAAACTCAATCCGAGATATGTAGGACCTTTTGAAATCATTGGAAAGGCTGGACCCGTAGCTTATCGTTTGGACTTGCCGAGCGAGTATGCTCAAGTTCATAACATGTTTCATGTATCGTTGTTACGCAAACAATTAGTGGAAGATAGAGATCAAGTGATGACTCCGACATCGAATGAGATTCAGAGTGATTTAACGTATGTTGCGTATCCGGTGGAGATATTGGATCAAAAAGATCAAGTCTTGCGAAATAAAGTAATATCGAAAGTGAAAGTGTTATGGCGTAGCCAAACTACGGAAGAGATGACGTGGGAGATAGAAGATGAGATGCGTACTCAGTATCCGCACCTTTTCGAGACATGAGGTATAAGTTTGGGGACAAACTTCTTTTAAGGGGGAGAGTATTATAACACCCACATTTGCGTTATTTCATTTGCATTATATTGTCATGCATGATAATGTGATATGGCGTGTCTTATGACACATGGTTGAGTGAGTTTTGACTCACGAGTTGATCTGGGTGTCTGTATTAGAGAACCCTTTGAAACTGTGGTGATTGAAGATTTATTGTTGTGAAGTCTCTCCGAGTATGAGACGGTCACTGTGGAACATTTTAAATGTTTATCTGAAAATAAATGTTTACCTGTGCATTTCAATATCTGTATTATTTTCTGTTTTAGAATTTATTTCTGTTGTTAGATTTAGTATCCTGGTGAGGACGAATTAACACGCTATTAATTTGGTAGGCTAATTAGCAACTTCAGAAATGTCATATAGAAATTCGCGTTTTAGCGACCAAACGAAACTTAGTCGAAAACTTTTATAATTTTGAGTTTTCACTCGTAAAGCTATGAATTAGCTGTATAGAAAGTTTCAGAGGCTGATTAGGAGTTTGGAAAACTCGTGGGGAGGTAAACGTAATTCCCCGAGAATGTTTCCTATATATAGATAGAGATGAACTTAGATATTTCACAAAGTCTTAACCTAAATTCCAAAAGGAGGCCAAAAAGGGGGCTAGAGGGAGATTTGGTTGCTTCAAGCTTTGCGACGCCAAACGACGACCTTCCGTCAGTTTGTTTTCTCCCAGATTTCATATTCGAGCTCCTCGAGGTAAGAGCTTCGTTTTGATATATGTTAGGGCCTGTTTGGCTAAGTTTTCCGAAAAGTTATTTTCTAGAATTTTTCATAAAAGTTGATAAATGGAATTCTGATCCATAGGAATTTTACTAGACGGACTTCTGCACGTTCTTTGTGCACGGGTTTTCTTTGGATCGTACTTTAAGCGCGTGAATCAGAGGTGAGTGATTCAACTATGTTTTTGGAATGATTTCTTGACATGTATTCATGTTTTGTGTGAATAGCATGTATTAATTCTTAGAGATATATTGTGTAGTTCATATTGAGCATTTATATTGATAAGTAGGCTCAATAGCACGGTGATATGTTTTGATTTCCGCGAGTATGGTGATATGTATTTGAGCATGTTAAGTTGCTTATGTGGGTCAGAAGGAGCACGTGGTCACCGTGCCATTTTGTGGAGCCGATATAGGCATTAAGGTCGCACGATTGAAGAGAAGAATCGTGGGTCTTACCCTTTCGCGTGGACTTATTGGCGAGGAGTCGCGGATTGGGAGTATGGACGGGCACGTGAGTCTCCGGCGACTAGTATGAAATGTAGAGATGTGAATGCGGACATGTTTATCATTCATGTACATATGTTATTTTATTCACTAAGCATTAGCTTAAACAAATCGAAATATGTGTGGTTATTCAAATAACCATTGCAGGTATTAATGCTGGCGAGGAATCGCAGAAGTGAGCACGAGAGTTGGGAGTTCGCTTGGGAGGCAACTTAAATGTTAATCTTGTAGTTTTGGGATAATAGGAATGATGTAATAAGAAATTGGTTGTTTTAAACCATGTTTAATTTGGTATGTTAGAATGGATTTTAAACCGTTGTAATAGTTAGTAGCATGTTGAAATCCTGCTTTAGAAATGTTTTAATACAGCTAGAATTACTTTGGATTGAGTGGTTGATCAGTGGTTAAAGTTAGAAAGCTTTTAAACTTGAAATTCTGCAGAATTGGCTGCTGTCAGAGGAGCAGTCGACGGGGCAGTCGACGGGATAGTGTAGTTAACTATTTTGTTCCTTATATTGTAAAAGCAGTCGACGGGGCAGTCGACGGCGCAGTCGACGGGACAGTGCTGTTCAGCTATTTTTCTTATTTTGGTAAAAGCAGTCGACTGGACTGCAGTCTCAGTCGACTGTAATTGCTATTAAAATCCCTGCCTTCCTCCGTCGACTGAGCAGTCGACTGAGTGGTCGACTGAACCTCTGGTTTTAAAATGTGTTTTGTTTTTCCACTGCGTGTGTTCTTCAAACCTAATTTTGGGAACGTTAATGAATTGGTTTAGCCTCAGTGGCGTGCCACGGGCTCCGGTTCAGCTATTGTGGGACCGGGCTGTGACATGTATACATCCTATAATAATATTCTTCATTCATTCATGCATATTTTAGACTTCTATGTCACTTTAGAAAGTCCATGTACACAAACACACTACAACCTTTGCATATTCTAGGATCATGCATTGCATCCATGCAAGATTTGGAGTTTTTGTGACTCCTAATCTAAGAAGATTATAAGGAATGAAATTTATCACACGTTCATGCTTCCCCAGATCTAATCTTCCTTTCTCATCCGTCCCAGGGATTGAGAGGTCTTATTTTCTCAAAGATTAACATGCATCATACTAGCTTGCTAAGCATATTTTTTATTTCTTTGATTATTTGTTTCAAGAACAATTCATGTCCCCCTTTAGATTAGGAAAACTTAATTACTTGATATGTAATTAGACAATTTTTCCTAGGTTTGTTTGTATGATCTTTCACTTTTTACATTGTGTGATATTTGGCTTAGATCTTATGAATGATATCTTATCTTTTGATCTTCCATTTCAAGATTCTTATGCAATGTAATATACCTATCATAAATATTAATTGTCGAACCAAGCATAGTACAAGATGATTATTTGGATGCTAATTGAGGCCCGTCGAGAGACGGGACGAGTTGAGGGTGTTTTAGTCGTGACAAAGACTCCTTCCTCTCTCGTACCAAAATCCCGAGCCAAGTTCTTTGGTTATGAAGGGCCGGTGCCCTTTATCCATTTTGGTGAGTCAAAATTAGGTTTCTTGGTTCTTTAAAGACCAAGTGATGACTCTGTATCTGTTTTCAATAGACTTTCCTTTTCCCTTTTTCAAATCAATTTCAAAACAAATGAAAATCAATTCCGAAACCCCAAGAAGGAACGAACGGGGGTGGGCTCGCGGAAGGCCGCGTGTCCACAACTGTACACATTCTTTTTTATTTATTATTTATTTTTTAATGAAAATGAATGGAAAAGGTTGATTGTAAAATTGAGCCGAGCGGACTGTAGTCTAATTGGCATAGTCTCTCTTCCCAGTAGAGAGGGAAAGAGTTTGAATCCCTATAGGAGATTCTAGTTGCTTGCCCTTCAGTTATTTTTCAGTTGGAATGAGTGGCTCTTGTTGGGCTTTGCTGTGGGGCTTTGTGGTTGGGTTGGAGCTGGGATGTTCGTGTATGTATCCAGTCCAGATCCACGTAAGTATAAAAAAAAAGTTGATAATTAATGATGTCAGTTAACTTGACAAGTGGCACAAGTTCATTGGATGAGCATCAATCACTTTATAAACGAGATAACATTTTAGAATGTGGGACATCATGCGCTTGTCTTCTAGTGAAGACACTTGGGGCATTATTTGAAATGGCAAGGGGTACAATGGTCTTTTTGTAGTTACAGTTTCCAAGTGCTGATTGCATTGAAACTTTAAGCTGAGTTGGTCCAGCGTTGAGAGATCGTGGATAAAACACTGATAGGAGTCATTGATATGCGTGAATTACTTTTGCCAAAGTTTGCCAAACACCTCCAAACTACACATTTGGGTCAAAAGCCATCACAACACATTTGAATCGCTCAGCCAAACAGGCTCTATATAAAACAAGTGGTGTACTCGTCCGATGCACGGAACCTAACATTTAAGAAAGGAATTGAGAGAAGGTATTGACACGTAGGATTTTTAGTGCAAATAATAGTTGCTGATGTGGCTGAATGTAAGAGCTTTGTTTGCTTTACTCTTTATATATATATATAATAGATTTGTAAACGCATCATGTTATTTATATAAAAGGGCTAATTAACACATGAATTTTGCCCGGATCCAAAATATCAAAGTAGATATTCAAAACATGAAAATTCCATACAATCATAGATCTAGAATTCATACCTCGTGTGATCTCTCCGACACTTTGAAGGATGCACTAGAGGCCCGAATACACGTCGGATCTCAAGTTATACACGATTCCTACGGGTTTTACCTGATTTTCCCACATTCTAGAAATTAGCTTTTTCATAAAACTTAACCAAACGCGTCCTAAGAGGTATCAAAACGTAGATCTTACCTCCACGAGTTCAAATCTACAATCTGGTGAAAATCTGACGGACGAATGGTCGTCGATCGACGTCGCAAAGTCTGTAGCAACCAAATCTCCCTTTTCTCTCTCCTCCTCTTGATATTTTTAGAAAGTTGTGAGAAATGAAATCTCACCCCTTTCTGTATATAGACATAACTTTCAAAAATTATGTCTACGTCCCCACGAGTTCTCAAAACTCCTAAGTATCTCCCGAAACGTCCTAAATGTCTACTTTATTATTTCACGAGTGAAAACTAAAAGTTATAAACGTTTTTGACTAAGTTCCGTTTGGATCCAAAAATAAGGATCCAATACTAAATCTCCGTGTAATCTCTATATCACCTACGTTTTTACATCACGACCACTCACGTTCTCACCACAATTCTCAAAATGATATAACACAATATCAAAATTACCAGAAATTAAACAACTCAAGTATAATTACTATTCAAAAGAATACCAGATATATCAAATAACATCTACATCATATAAATGTCATCAAATCATGCCAACGCAAATATGAAATTCCATGTTCCTGTGTCCTCACTGACACCTCACCGTTGACCCACGTCAACTCAACTCAAATTATTAATAAATATTAATAATTCCATAAATCTCAAATTATGCATTTTAAAACCATGAAATTCTGGAACGGGTGTGACACCTTATTATATATATATATACTATATTATGTTTACCATTTTCTCTATCTCAAATACTACAATTCCGTACATCTTTATACTTTTTTGGGTCATTTTATGGATTTGTGTGGGGGTATTTCTGTCAGTTCAAGAATATAATTAGCTTGAAATCAGTTTTTTGAATTTTATTTAATATCAAAATGAGGATTCAATTAACTTTTAAAAAACACTTTTACCAGAAATGAGGATTCAATCAACTTTTGTTTCAATATTTACAATATTTGTTTGGCACAACCATATTTTTCTTGTGGCTTTCTTCTTCTTCTTTTTTTCCCCAAACAAGCCACTAATTCCTTGGACAAAAAAGACAATAATTGTGTTTGGCACACCGATTTTGGCCTTTGTTTTTCTTTGCTGTTTCCCAAACAAGACACTAATATGCCTATGTCACGCTCCAGTACGACAAAAATAGAGAAAAATAAATTTCCTTTTTGATTCCTTGGGTAATGACTGGTGAATGTCACTTAATTGTCCACACCTCGCAGTTCTAGATAACAAGGTAAGAGAATAATAATAAAACCAAACTGAATATATTACACAGGTCCTAGTTATTACAACAACAGAGTTTGCAACAACAACAGTAATATAAAAGGTTTGAAGGTAACCTATGCCCAAGTACCAATTACAAATGTAGAAAAGTGTACTGGATCCTTAGCTAGTGTAGACGTAATCGTCAGTATAATAGTCCTCCCCGACCTATCCGTCCTCAGTGGGGCCACCCTCTGCATACTCGTCCTCTGGGTAGTAGCCGTTATCATAAGTTTCACTACCTGCATTATAGGGCATAGGGTAATCTGGACGCGGAATGTCTAGGCAATAAAGGTCATCAGCTTACTGAAGCTGAGTTAGAAACTTACACAATACCATAAGGGTGGAATAATTACGAGTTATGAATGATAGGTAGTTATGTTACTATTACTACCTTCTCTTTATTCCAAACAGTTATTCAATTACTAATGTCCTGATACTCAAAGGCTAACAAAGTACCCATGATGGAAGAACAGACTCGATAGTTCCACTCCTATAGATATACCATTATTCGATCCACCGCTGTTAAGGACATAACTGCCCACTGGTTGTCATGGAGACCACGCCAATCCATCCCCCGCTGTTAAGGACATAACCATGTCGTTATATAGATTTTACAATAGATGCTTAAGAAAGTTCAAAAGTTCTTTACAAAGTCCAAATAGTGGCACGCACTGCTCAATGTATTGGTCAGAGCAGCTACAATGTTGCAAGAAATTCCAAGCTAGTGTCACATTTAGCAAAATGGGTATAAAAGAAAAGGCACTGCATAAAGTCGGACGATGCTATGTCGGAATTTAAAAGTCTTTCATTAAGGAGTAGGTTTTTGGGCACAAACAAATTTCACCAACACAATACACAAATACCATAATGTGTCTATCTCTCTCCTTAGTGGACTCTATAGTGTTTGTAGTACCCGTAAAATCTGTATTACTTTATTTATATAATTTCATAAATTTCTAAGTGTGACCTTACATATTAACTTTGTGTTTATTAATTAACTGTCGCTTAATAATATGACTATATGTTATGTTAATATTCGTTACCATTTGGAATTATAATTATGCGTTATAACATATATTTTTGTTGTCGCCTAAATTCAGGCCCCCGTGTAATAATATGTATATGCATATATATATATATATATATTGTATTTTAGTATTTAGAATTTATTATTATAGATTATTTAATATAATCATCATCGATTAATTTGGTAACTATCAGTTATAAGATATGTTTTCGTTGCCGCTTAATTATAAAATTAAATAAGCCCGACCCCATATATTGATGTATTGTATTTTAATAATTAATTATTGCTTGATTTTATAACTATAAATTTTATTATATAGTTTAGAATGCTTAATTTTATAACCATATGTTATAATATACATTTTCAGTGTCACCTAAATTTAGACCCCCGTATATTATTATATAGTATTATAATATTAGTTGCCTTTTATATTATAACCATAGGTTATATGTATTATTCGTACCCAATAGACCGTGACTATAATTAGGATGAGATTATAATTATATCAGCGTTTTTATTTTAGACCTCGGACTATATATATTGACCTAGCTGTGTAACAACTTGCATTTTTATTTTTAATAAATTACATGTGCATTTCCATATTTAAATTCAAATTGTATTGTCTGCTTTTATTATAAATTCTCATGTTCTAAATTTTATTCCTTAACTTATTAGAACTCTTGTTGGGGCCAAATTGTAATTTTTATAAAGCTGGCAATACCTGTGTTGAATTTCAAAATCTGTATTTCAAAACGGTGGAAATGTTTTCTTTTAATTCAAACTGTATTTTTATAAAACCAGAAAACCATTTCTTACGTTAAAATGAATTTTCTGTATTTTTGTAGTGGACACCGCACTACGAAGATACCAGCTTATGTTCAAAACTGTCCGTACTGTGCTAAACTTCCACAGATTTTGGAAGTGATGTAAAGTGTGATTGGACATACACTTTATTTCTATTTATGGCAACTAATGATTGGATAAGGTCTTGTTTGGCAAACAAACCATGTGTGTGTTATTCTTGTGCCATAAGCTAAGTTTCCCAAACATTTCAATTTGACCCCTATAACCCTATACTTGGCTCTTGGTCTGTTGGAGAGTTTCATATCATCTGTGCATATATGCTATATACGTATGCATATCTGTGTAATTATAAGTTTTTTTTTTTGTTAATTTAGAAAACAACCCAATTTGTTGAGTGATCAACAATGATCTTGGCCCCCAAGTTTTGTACTCTCTACATATATTCATCACATTCACACTCACTCAATCTGCATTAACACACAGAGAGAAAAGAGAGAGCTTGAGAGTTTGATTTCTGAAATTTTAGAGAGAGAGAAAGAACTTCACCTCCATAGCTTGCAAGCTTCATTGGAGTTTTCTTGATTGGTCTTATCTTTCTCAACAAACACACATCTCCTTATCACAGTGAGTATTATCAACTCACTTTGGATGTAATATATGCTTATTTACTGTTAGTATAGCTTATTTGATAATACACCATTGTTGATTGTACGTATGAACTTCAAAGCTAGAAATCAAGATTTTCAAACCTTAATCTAAATCCGTTTTCAGAGTTGAATATCAAAGTTTATAGTGTCTATTGACTATGTTTAAAGTATTGAAGCCTAATTCATCCATACGAAAAAGTATATTAGAAATTAAGTTTGGTCCTCTTTTAATCTTTCATAAAATTCTAGAGTTATAGTTTGATTCATGTAAAATTGATTAGGGATTCATAATCCTTGTGAAAAACTAAAGAGAATCAAATATTACATGTCCTATGAATTGTTGGAGCTGAAAATGGGTCAATTTAGACCCTGTTTTCTGAAACAGAGCAGTTTCAGCGAGGAAGATGAAGTCTCTGCTGAAACTCGCGCGCGAGCCCTATGTTTTCTGGCCGTTGGAAATGTTTTACATAAGGAAAATGAAAATTGAGCAGATCGCGCGAGCTAGCCGCGCGAGCGATCCGCGTGCGCGATCTCCGTGAACTTAGGCAGACAGAAAAGTTTATAAAAGAAAATGGAAAATTGGGCATATCGCGCGAGCGGCCCGCGCGAGCGATCCCTCGCGTGAGCGGCCCACGCGCGCGACTTTGGACAATTTCTGGTTTTTGTCTATTTCTGTTAAGGGACTGTTTGGGATGAAATTTATATACTGTTAAGGCCCTGTTTGGGAAAATTATTAAAACAGAATCTTAATTGGTTGTGTTTGAACGAGTAGAACATTATATTATGACTTATCAATCCCCGTACGTACGTTGCTCTTTTAATTCAGCATTTTGCTTTATGTATAAATCCATGTCATTCATGTGGGGTCAGTGGTACATGCATGTGGGTGTTAGTCAGTGTGGAAAAGAGTAATGGTCAGTGTGGAAAGCGTATGAGATTGAGATTGAGATTACGGTTGTGGTTGAGATTGAGATTGCGGTTGTGGTTGTGGTTGAGATTGCGGTGGTGGTTGTGGTTGAGATTGCGGCGAGGGTATCTTTGAAATGCGATGGTGGCAAATATGGACACTCCCTGACGCCCATGGAAGCGTTAAAGTGTGTGACGTCGAACTTGGACACTCACTGGCACCCATGGTAGTGCTAAAGTGTGGCCTACGGACACTCCCTGATACCCGAGTCTGGATACTGCGTGAGGTTGCTCCGATATTTGCATGGCGGTTTAGGTATTCAAAGTGTGAGGCAATGGACACTCCCTGGTACCCCGGACCAAAGTGTGAGGCAAACTGGACACTCCCTGGCGGCCCGTTGCTAAAGTGTGGCTATCTTAGTGGTTTCAAAGATACTGGAGTGAGATAGTGGGTTGTGGTGTCTGTCGAGAGAAAAGAGTCGGCAAGATGAGTGTGGTACATTGTCTCATACACGAGCATATATTTTATGAATGAACGACTTTTAATATATTCCTCGTTCTTTTATAAATTGAATTCTTTCTACGATTAAACCGTTGATTTTACAAAATCGAAAATGGAAAAGGGTAAGTGAGTATGTTTTACATTCAAAGTTATGTTTTTAATACTCACCAGCTTCTCGAAGCTGACGACGTTGATGCGTCCTGGATATTCGTTTTCAGGCTTTTCAGGTTACGACTATGCTGAGCCTTATGACTATGCTAATTGAGAACGGCTGCTTTTGGAAGTGAAACTGTTATCATCTCTGCATGTTTTAAGTTATATGTTTTAATTATGAGCTGGTTTGTAATAAGGATGACTGTAATAGACACTAAGTTATTGTTTTGTTTCAAGGCGGTTTGTGCCTTTAGAGACCCTTTGCTGTGATATGTAATAAGTTAGAAATATATTTGTTAGTCTTGATTGCTCTACTCTGATTATTGTTTATTTGTTGTTCGACGTTTGAGACGGAATCGATCCTTCAAACTGTCGCGACCTATAGGTCCATAAAGGAAATTAAACGCTTTTCTTATTTATGCTACGTCGGGGCGTGACAAACTGTAATTTCTAAACCCAAACTGTTAAAGTTAGACCTGGACTGAATAACACGCGGACCCATAAAAACTAATATTATCTAGCTTATAGTACACCTAGTCTAACCTAAACCTACACCTACTTGTACTACCCTAGATACACTCCCCCTAATACCCACCATACAAATACCACACTCACCCCCTCCCTTAAAACCACCGGTTAATCCCCTCACCTTACCCACTTACACACTCAACAACTTACAACCATCACCGTCACACCACTCGTCCCCTCACTGCGCGCCCCCTCATGACCCACAGGCCGCAGCCAACACAAGCACACACACACGTTTTATGGTATATGTATGTTATGTATGTGGTGTATATTATGTTAATTATATTATATATATGTGGGTTTGTGTATGTGCAGTGCGTGTGCGTGAGGTGTGTGTAGGGGTTGGGTATTATACTATATTAGTTATATGTAATGGGCATGTGCGTATATATATTATATAATATGTAAGTGTGTGAGTGTCTCATATTAATACATATATATACATATGGTTAGACTGAGAAAGTTAAGAGTGTAGAAAGAAGTTGGGAGGAAGAGAGAGCCGAGAGTAGAGTAGAGAGAGAGGAAGAAAACCCACAACTCTACCCTCACCCTCCCTCACTATCCCCTGCCCTCTCCCTTCAAACACACATACACACAGTCCACACATAACAACCCACGCCGAAGAAGGAGAGGAAATAGGAGGAGGAGGAGGAGACCGAAGGCTAGAGAAAGAGAGTTGCGGGAAGACACGTCACTGGAGCCAAGATCGAGAAATGTAAAGTCTCACACCCTCCCTCTGTATTATATACACACAGACTCACACTCACCCTCACGAACACCCCCGAACAAACCTTAGCTCTCCCACCATGGCCGACGGTCATTCAGGGCCGGTCCTGAGATTCCTAAAATTTCTCGGGGCATCAAGCAAACTTTAAAACAGGGCCCCTCTAGACCTCTCTATACATAAAGTTTCATAAGCACATAATTTTATAAGTGCAAAATAATTTCATTAAAATGAGAGGATAAGCACATAAAGTGTTCCAAGCAAGCTTACATCAAAGTAAATGTGACCGCCTTGCATTTTGAGCTGCAAAAGTATCAATTAAAGGGTTCCAATCAAGCTTCTCCAACAAAATTTTTTCAATTGATATCATAGCCAATCCATTCAATCTCTCTTGTGACATTGTCGACCGTAGATACGATTTGATCAACTTCAACTTTGAGAAGCTTCTCTCAGCAGATGCGACAGTCACTGGTATTGTCAATAATACTCTATAAGCAATCCAAGCATTTGGAAAACAATAATCTAGCCTCTTTATAAAATTTAATACTTCAACTGCCTTTCTTGTTCCTCTTGGTAAAGCTTCTCTTAAGATTTTGAGTTCTGAAAATAATTCTATCCCATTAATATCAGAAACCATGTCATGCTTTAGGAGATCTTCAAGGTTAATACATGAACACTTCAAACTATCATTATCTGCAGACTTCAACCTCTCCAAATTAAACAAGAATCCAAAAGAATCATCATATTGTTGAAATTGTTCAAATCTACTCTTGAGTGAAGAAAGGGCTTGATCAACTATGTATATGAAGTAGTTGACTCTAAATGATTCTTCGGCTGATTGTGTCATCTCTTCACTACCAGTCTCATCAAATTGTTTCTTTCTACGAATGACACGCCGTTCACGAAAAATAGGTTCAACTTCCATTCTAATTGCAATCTCTTTAGCCTCAATCATAGCTTTTTCAAATCCATTTTCTCTATATCTTTCAAAAAAACATATGAGTCCTCTTAATAGATCTATAGCAACATCAATCTGCATGTCCTCTGTTTGCATGATTTTGCTTATTTTGTTAACAGCATTCAATATTTCAAACCAAATAACCATGCCAAGTAAGAACTCAAAATTCTCAATATCATATGTTGTTAAGCTCTCAGCATCACTCTTTGTCTTGGGATCTTCACTGGTAGTTGCTAAGTGAATCAAAGCTTCTCTTATATCTGGAGCTTGAAATCTTATTGCTTTAACACTTTCAACTTGACCTTCCCAACGAGTTTGTGATGGTGGCTTAAGTGTTAAACCTTTAACATTATCCGTGAGAACTTTCCACCGCTTTGTAGATGAAGAAAACAATGAATACATCTGTTGTACCACTCCAAAAAAAGATGAAGCTTTAGAACAAGATTTTTCCATATCACAAAGTACAAGATTAAGACTATAACAACCACAAGGCGTGTAAAATGCTCTAGGATTTATCTCTAATAATCTTTTTTGCACACCTTTGTTTTTTTCCTTTCATATTAGAACCGTTATCATACCCTTGTCCTCTTACATCACCAATATCAAGTTCAAGAGCTTTCAAAACATTTACAAGTTCACCAAATAGTCCTTGTCCCGACGTATCATCCACCTTTAAAAATCCTAAAAAGAACTCCTCTACACTTAATGGACTTGTTGAAATATTCACACATCTTAATATAAGTGTCATTTGTTCTTCATGGCTTGCATCCGGAGTACAATCAAGAATAACTGAAAAGTATTTCGCTTCTTTAACCCTTTTAATGATTACACATTTGATCTCATCCGATATCCGAAGAATAAATTCATTTTGAATTTTGTGACTAAGATAATGATAGCGAACTTCTTTCTCTTGAACTCGACGAGCATGCTCTTTCATTATTGGATCAAATTCGGCAATCATTTCAATTATGCTTAAAAAGTTTCCATTATTTTCTTCATAAAGCTTCTCATTTACCCCACGGAAAGCCAAACTATTTTTAGCAAGTGTTTTCACAACAACAACTATTCTCAATAATACTTGTCTCCAATGTTCTCTATCTTTGTTGATTTGTTCTTCAACACTTTTATCGATTGTTGCATTTTGTCGTAATCTAGCTTCCAATTCAATCCAATTCCTCATGTTAGTAATGTGTTCACTACTAGTTTCATGACTTTTAAGCCCGCCACTAAGATTTTTCCAATCTTTGGCTCCTTCATTTGCCAATTGAGTTTTGTTTGCATCATTTTTGAACAACTTACAACAAAAACAAAAGACCCGGTCCAAAATACTTGAATAGATAAGCCATTTTCTATCATGCTTTTCACCGTTTGGTAAATGGCGATTGTAATATGTAGAAGAGAAATGCCTCCTACCTGAATCCCTAGGAAAATCAAGTTTATCATCTCTTTTAGGACCTCTTTCAACTAATAAATCTCTAAACCTTTGATCAATCTTTTTCCAATTTCCTGGATCGTATATGTTCAAAGGAACTCTTTCAACATCTCCAGGTTGATTCACATTTTCTTCATTTAACAAATCTTCAGGTTTATTGAAATTTTGTTCATTTACAACATCTTCATGTTCATTTACGGTTTCTTCAGGTGCATTCACATCTTCATGTTCATTTACAATTTCTTCAGGTGCATTCACATCTTCATGTTCATTTACAATTTCTTCAGGTGCATTCACATTTTCATGTTCATTTACAATTTCTTTAGGTGCATTCACATTTTCATGTTCATTTACAATTTCTTCAGGTGCATTCACATTTTCTCCACTTTGTGTATTCGTTTTTAAAAACTTATGAATAGCCCCTTTTTGAGATTCAATCAATTCTTCTTCCCTCTTTTTTCTCTTCCTTTTTTCATTCCCAGATTCATATCTTTTCATACCTTGATAAACAAAGACATAAAAAAAATCTCACAACAATTGCTCGCAAACACAGTCATAGGCAAAAATGGAAAATATGCTCACACAGGAAAAATAATTAAATGCTCACAGGCAAAAAGCAAAAATTCTCAAAAAATTGTATTAAATTGCTCACTGGCAAAAAAGCCTTATATTATACGGTTACCTGCTGCTTGGTGATGCAAATTGAAGATGATGCTCAAATGTTTCACCGGACTGCTCAAATATTCAACACTTCAATGAGTTCAATCAATACTTCTGAGTTCTGAAAATTTCATTAAAAGAAGATTTTAGGAAACAATTAGAAGAAAAGATAAGGAAAAAAAAAAGTTAGGAAAAGTGTCTATGAAGTGTCGTGTCCGTGTGTCGACACGATAAAACCCTAAAAAAAATCCCTAAAGAAAATTGCACATCGACACTTCAGGAAAAGTGTCTATGAAGTGTCGTGTCCGTGTGTCGGACACAATACTACACGTGACACGTTACCTTCTTAAAAGTGTCAGTACTTCCTAAGTCCTAACTTCCCAATATGGATTTAACTGGAAACACAAATGAAGAGACCACTTTACCCTTGCCAAAATATGGTTGTTTTATGCAGTTGGTTAAAAGTGCAAGCTGTCATTTAGTGGAAATTGGAAAAACATACGGGAAAAAAGTGCGGTGATGGACAATTTTGTCCAGGTCTTTTTTGCAAAGGACCTTTCACAAAGTGTTTTCGCATAAGGTCTAAACACTAAAAATGTACCCTATCAAAGGACTTTGAACTTAATCTCCCTAACTTTTATCATGGTTTTCTAACTTTTCTTCCAACAATTCATGTTAAAACTTTGAAACTTCAAATCCACTACGATATCCTCTATTTTTGCTAAAATTTCGTTTTGAACCCTTCATTAAAATCACTTGAGGCCCTTGAGTTTAAACTTTTAAAGTCAAATTTGATTAAGACAAATTAATTTCTGTAAAAAATATATGTTTGAGACTATTTGAGGCCCTCAATCGTCATGTTCATTAAAGATTATCCTGAATTGGAAAAAAAAAAAAATTTCAAACTCAGATTTAAGCAATACAGTTTATAATAGAGGGTCTAAATCAAAATTGGAAACAATGGATAAATAAATAGAGGGCATCAAAGTGTATTTGACCCAATTTTGAATCCAATATTCCAAGAAATCATCTTCTCAAACATAACATGTAAGCACTACAGTTCGCTGAAAAAGTTTACAGAAATTGTAGCCAATAAAGATGTAATGCAAGAACAAATGCACTCGAAATAAAATCAGGGTCTCTGATAAACTCGTTTTATAAGGATTAATTATACATACACCCCCTATAATTACTGTATTTTTCAATTTTTTCCATGCAGTTTCAAATTAAACATGTAACTAATACCCTGGGTTTGGATTAATGTGCATTCGTTAGTAAATATGTGAATTTATGCTAGAAGCCTATGTAGTGGGTTAATCTGAAAACTCTGAAAAGATAAGAAAAAAAAAGTTAGGGTTCAAATGTTCAATACATCAATATTACAGTGAATACACAAATACAATACTCACCTTTAAGGCTTCACCACACCATGACCAAGAGGGAGGGGCCGGAGGGCCGGCCGTCGGAGGGACTGACTAGGGAGACGAGACTTGCGAGATGACCGAGAGAGTTGGAGAGACGATGGTAAAGTGAGACTGTGAGAGACGATGAGAAAGGGAGAGGAGTGAGAGACGTATGTAATATGTTACATATGTATGGGCCTTTGTAAGTTTGTTTCTTACTCTCTTAGTCTCTTAAGTCTATGTGGTAAAAAAAACTGAGGCCCAAGGCAGCCGCTTGGGCCGCCTGGCCCAAGGGCCGGCCTTGCGGTCATTGAAGCTCGAACGAGCTCGAGTTTTTCGGACCGTCACCAAAACCCACAAAACCAACGCCAAAATGACCCTAACGACTCGCTTAACACCCTCGATGAACGGCTCAAAGCTTAGACCACGATTGGTCCACCTACGATGCGATTATTCATTTTTGGTCGTGACTGTTTTTGCCCCCGTACGGACAGACCGCTGAGAGTTAGGATTCAAGACCTATACCGTTGGATTGGGCTCGTCGAGGCACTCGATTTCGACATAAAGTTTGCGAATTTTCGTTGAGAAATGAGAGAGTTATGGCAATTTGAATTTCTATGTACAAAATGTATATATATATATATGTACGTGTATATTATATATGCACAGACGTGCATTTTTGGGGAAGAAGTAGTTTGGGCTTGGGCCTGGGCCTTGTTTGGGAAAATCAGCTTTTGGGCAGCTTATGTGTGTTAGCAATTTTGGTTGCCAAACGGGACTTTAGGCCTAGTATTAATTGTTTTAAATTATGTAAATGTAGTTTTAATTATTATAATTAAGTTTTTATAAATCTGAAATATTATATTTTAATATTTCTTTTATTCTGAAATTATAATTTATATGTTATATATATTATTTATTTTAGTTGTAAATAAATAATAATTGTTAGCCTTAATAATACTACATTGGCTAATGTTTTATAAATAACTTGTACAATATTATAAATTAGCCTTTAACATTCTAAAATATTGTATTTTAATATTCTGAAATTAAAATGTATTATTTATATATTATACTTATTATTTATTTAGTTTGAATAAATAATCAAAATTAGTTTAAAGGAGTAATAATTAGGTATTAAATACCTAATGGCCGTTATAAATTCCTAAAAATTATACTACTATTCCCAAGGCCAAATATTATTGTTTTATAAACTATCTAATTATAAAACTAAGTGGTAGTATTTATTTAATAAATATGAAATTGTTTATTATTGTCCTAACTATTTTAAAATAACAAATGAGTTCCAAAAATTATGAGAAAAATACCACTTGCCTATTTTAAGGTCTAATATTTAATAAAAATATTTTTAGGGACTGTTTGTCTCCCTTAGATATATTTATGTAATCAGGTACACCGTCGGTGGTATTTTCTATATAAATAGGACTTCGATAATTCATAATAAATAAATCGTAGCCCAGAAAAAAACGCGGTCAACTCACAGAGCCTTGGAATAATGCCTAGAAATATTCCTTTGAGTTTGGAGACCTTTTGACACGGTAAAAAATACAGCTTATCTCTAGGGCCCAAACTGGAGTAGAAAACACACTCTTTTATGCGACGGACTCCGATTTGAGTCTAGTCAATGGCGTTAGACTTAGAATGATACGTAGATCACTACTTTGACATTTATATCCTCATTTGGTATAATTACCATTATGCCCCTATCATTAACATACGCTTCATCACCGTTATTTTAATATACGTTGTAGGATTGTGACTTATCCGCTGTTCGGAGAGTCCTAAGCTGGACAAGACATCCAGGTGAGTGTTTCTAACCTCACTCTCAATATACATAATGACTGCTAGAGTATTTGTATTAGATATGTATATAAGTTGTATTCATGAATGATATGCTATGACTGTACATGATTTACTTTTAAGTATAGGTAGACAAAATTATGGAATTGATTGATATGAGACAAGCGTGTTAGACATTACTATGATATATTGATAAGAAGTAAAAGAAAAGAACTATATGTGATAGTCGTGATGAATAATCAATTTGGAACGTTAGTTTGTACGTTTTATACATCAATGTTGATTATATGAGCACGTTGTTATTATTGCTTGATGACCATATCTAAATGTGCAAACGAGAAGAAAGAGCATGTTAAAGAGTTTTATCTATGTCTTGCCTAATGTAATTATGTTATCAAGAATCATGTAACTGGATATCATATCACGGTGTCAATACACGTAATCAGTGTCAGTGACTCCGGCCAAGTGAGGTCGTGAGTTGAAGTAATTGGGAGTCTTGGGAAGTATGAGTTGATATGATTAAGATTCTTGTATCGTGAGTCAGGAGTTGTTATGATTTGGAAACCTTACGAGTTGATAAAGATACGTGAAAATGGGACAGTATGATTGAGACACGGAATATTGTGATTGTGATTCTAATAGTAAAAGAACAGTTAGAGCTGCTATTGTGCTAGTCGTCCGTGTAAATGCCGGAGATGGTACATGCGTCTGGGTTTATCGTCGTACTGCTTAGCTGTTGGCACTCTAATGTACTAGTCGTCCGAGTGGGCTGCCGGAGATAGTACACACGTTGTATGGGTTGCCGTCGTGCTGTATATCATGCGCTAGTCAGTTACTAATGTACCGTCCTCTGCGGTGGGATTGCCGTGATAGTACACATGGTGTGTGGGTTGCCGCCATGCTTGCCGTTTCGCAGTTAGTATTCTGACGTGCAACTCGTTGGGTGTTGATTCACCAGCGAGGGTATAGACGATCGAGCCAATTCCGTCATTGTGCTATTTGGATTATGAGGCCGTAAGGCGACGATGTTATTATGAGACCGTAAGGCGACGATGTTATTATGAGGCCGTAAGGCGACGATGTTACTATGAGGTCGTAAGGCGACGATGTTACAGTATCAGAGTGCGCAGTGAAAGCGTGGTTTGTATTGTGAAAGTAAGTTCAGAGTAAGTTGTCGCTGTGGGTTTAATAACCCGATGTTATTGAGTTGCATTGGTTATGGGATTTTATATCCCAGAGGTTGGGTTTGGGTTCATTGAGTACGCATTTACATGCACGAGCATAATAGAAATGAGAAATTGACTAGTACGAATATGCTGTTATGACCACAAGAGCCAGACAAATATGTTATGAATTATATTGATATTGTTATTTGGTTAACGGTAGGTGTTTAGTAATTACATCATATGTTAATTGATACCTTTGTTATGCCCGTGTGAGCGACATCAATCGATAATGGACTAACCGCATCCTAGGATGCAAAGTAATAACGTGAGATGAGTAGTTAGTGGATGTATATTGGTAGTGAATATGGCTATGAGCGCCCACTCAGCTTTGTTGCAAAGCTGACGGCATATTACGCCTGGGCAATCCAATGTCCAGATTTCCTTGCAGGTTGGTTAGAGAACAATTCAGCCTTGAGAGTAAGGTACTGAGGAACACTGGAAGTGTAGAGCTAGACTGAAGACCAAAGATAGCTGCCAGCATTGTGTATTTGTAATAGTTTGTTGTATTAGTACTGGGACCTATGATTTATAATTGTTCAGATTAAAGTTTAAGTGATGATTAGCTTCCTTCCCTTCATTTTCATATTGCTTATAGTGTTAGAGGACAGGACGACTTTGTAACTCGTCATTCCCTATGGGTCCAAAAAGGAAATTTTAAATTTTCCCTAATTTTGGCCACTCCGGGGCGTGACAGTGTTAGTGGATCCCACAGTATTAGTGGACCCCACAGGGGACTCTACTTTTCTTGTTTTGAACCAAAAATACCAAAATTGTCATCATGGTTGGTTGCTTTCTCATTATTCTTATACGTTAATTTATTTGTTGTTTCTTCCACTATTTGTATGTTCTAGTTACTATTGTGTTTTCTTCCTCTCTAAATGAAATGAAGTTGGTAATGTCTAATAACTGGAAATGAGAGAGAGAGAGAGAGAGAGAGAGAGAGAGAGAGAGAGAGAGTTATACATTGCTTTTATACAGGTGGAATTTGAGTTTTGAAATGAAATTGCGTGAAATTTGGAAACAAATTAGGAAACCTTTGAAAGACTTGTCATGACCGCGCAAATATCTGAATTTCAGGATCGAATTTCACGTCCCTAAACACCCCCCATCTTTAGGTTTAGTCAGGTAGGGTTCGACGACCGCCGAATCCTAGCACACTACAACATCCAGGAGGAGTCCACGTACACTTACTGAGATGGAAGAGGTGCCTAGAAGAGCAAGAAGAAGAAGCTCAGGCTCTCCGTCCTCCCGATGTAGAGTATGGTGCTGCTGGAACTTTCAATGTTTATTATCAACTATCTATGGATTTACTTTGAATTGAGTTATGGGAACTTCGTTGACTGATTTCAATTATCTGTTTGAAAATTTTCAAATTCAATTATGCTTTGGAGTTGTTGAACTTCAATTAGATTTATATCATTAATTGAGAAATAATATATTAATTAAAAATGAGTACAAAATATAATCAACCGTACTTGATTTTTTCCATTGGACTGCTTTCATCATATGCTTTAAGAGCCTTCTTCCATAGTGATGTGCAATTTCTATTTCCTTCAATTAAAAATAGATACCAAAGTAATCAAATACGTGAAATAACACACACACACACACAGAACGATGTCACGACTAGGGCTACAGAAAACTAGAGAGAGAGAGAGAGAGAGAGAGAGAGAGAGGGAGAGCGCAATGTCATGACTAGGGCTACAGAAAACTAGAGAGAGAGAGAGAGAGAGCAATGTCACGACTAGGGGCTGTAGAAAGCTAGTCGATTAGCTCTTTGTAACCCAAAACCAATCTCAAGTTGTATCTTATATCTATCCCTCTATATAAATTAGCCTTACCTCTATATAAAAGGGCCTTATTTTCAATTCAATTATCCTAATTTTATATTTCTTTTTTATTTTTATTTTTATCATTTTCTCCGTCTCAAATACTACAATTCCCTACATCTTTATACTTTTTTGGGTCATTTTATGGATTTGTGCGGGGGCACTTCTGTCAGTTCAAGAATATAATTAGCTTTAAATCAGTTTTTTGAAATGTGTTGGTCATTTTATACTTTTTTGGGTCATTTTATAGATGGTATGATGGACTATTTTCAAATGTGTTGGTTAGGTTCGAGACCTTTTATGGCGGTTTTTTTTTTTTTTTTTAAACACCAACGGCCTGTTTGGTTCACGGATTATTTTAGGTGGATTTTGATTACTAGGAATCATAATACCAGTAATCATTTTACTAGGAATTTGAATCCCTGCAGAATGTTTGGTTCATCAATAGAATTCTAGCTGGATTTAGAATCCAGTGTTTGGTTGGGTCAAGGAAAATGAAATGGAAATATTGTTAAATACCTAAGTTACCCTTGAAGGCTAAAAGAATGTATGAGTTAAAATCAAATTGTCTACCCTCTAAAAATGGAGGGTGATTAAAAAAATAATGGTATAAATCTAAAAATCAATGACACATAAAAAATGAGTTAAATAGAGTAATTAAGACATGAACATGAGTCTAAATTACTACATGTAGTTAAAATATATTTGAATAATAACAAAAGATATATTATATTTTTAAGCATAAAACATGTATAGGTCTAACGTACAAATCACAATATGCCAAATATGTAGTTATTGTATATATCATATAGTCTTTTCAATCATTAACATTTAGCAATCAAAATTTGAATTCAGTCATTAAAATAACATCAAATATAATTTAAGCATAAGAAATCATCATAAATAATCTTATCTACCAATCTCTCCATTTTAGAAAATAATAATTATTACAATCATAAACTTCTTCTGATCACATTATTTATTTGTTTAATAGTCTAATAAAGGCTAGTTTAGGTATTATGAAAATAGTAAATCAAAACCCCAGTAATCCTTAGGAATACCACCTACAAGCTAGGATTTAGAATCCACCCTATTTTCCACCTTTGGGTGGATTCTAAATCCAGTGGGACCCACAATTCATTAAATATTCCATGAACCAAACAAAGACATATTTTAAGATTACTAGTAATCTTCGGGTGGAATCAAAATCCACCCTAAGAATCCATGAACCAAACGGGCCGCAAAGGAAAGGAAAGAGGAATAGAAGGGGGGGAAAAAAATAAAATTTAAAGGGTTGCTAGAGCATGGTATTGAACACACGATCTGGTGGGTTTGGAGTAAAATAACAACCCACTGTTGCAACTAGTTACTTCGTTTTAATTGTGCCCAATATAATATATATCCTATTTATGAAAGCGACTGGCAAGATTCATCCAACGGCAAATATTGGTGATCCGCGTGATAATCACGAGGATCACCAATCTGGACCGTTGGATGGATCGTGAGATCATGCGATCCATCCAATGGCCCAGATTGGTGATCCACGTGAAATCAATCCAACCAATCAGAGCAGTTGGATGGATCTAATCAGAGCAGTTGGAAACTATATAAATAAATACATTGAGTCAATACATTACGTCATACTCACTCTGTCCCATATTATGTGTTGATAATTTTTTATTGGGATATCCCAAAATTGTTGTCCACTTTCCTAAATTAGTACATAAATTTTACTTAATTTCCCAACTACCCTTTCTTGCAATCAATATCAAAACAAAATAAAAAAAGAAAGTGCAATGATTATGGGAAATTGTGGAAAGTAATTGTAGATTTTTTTTGTCCCCTTAAGTAGTTGAATTCTCGATGAACACATAAAATGGGCCGGAGGTAGTATACATTACGTAATCATAGAGATACACAGTCTTACAGAGAGAGAGAGAGAGAGTGACAGAGATGGCGTTTCACAAAACGCTACGATGATACGCCATCGTATGCAGAAGCGCCGGGAATTGGCCAACAAAGAGAAGGACTTGAAGAAATTGCAGGGCGACAAGCTGGATTTGGAGAAAAAAATTGAAGAAATTGCAGGGCGACAAGCTGGATTTGGAGAAAAAAATTGAAGAAATAACGGGAGAACTTGTTCGTAAACCTTTCATAGTGGTTTCGAATGTTCACGAGGTGAACGAGGTAGTTGATGTGGTAGAGGAAAGTGGCTGGGAGGGGTCGGTTAAATTGAATCCGTGTACCAACAGCGCTGAAAAGGAAGCTCTGAAAATGAAAACTTGAGGAGGGAGAGGGAGAGGGATAGGGGAAGGGAGAGAATAGGAACATTAAAAATGTTAGGGTTTTTTTTCCGCGTAAATGTAATGAGCTATTCTCTAAAACAGACTAATGAAATCTATGTTTTTTTTTTTTCATATGTTCGTTCGTGGTACCAATCTGTTTATTATTAATTCTACTGTTATTTGCTTCTGTGTATTATGTGAAATTACGTTGTTTGTTTGTTTTTTTGTTTTTGGTTTGGTATCCTGATGTGGGAATGGTCGATTTGTGCGATTTTATGGAATCGGCAGGTTGTAGGAGAAACTTCATTTTGATGTAATGATAGATCTCTGTATCGATGTCTCCTTTTGGACTGGTAGGCTTTAGATCTTGATAGTTCTCTGTTTTTAAGTTGTTTAAGAATTACATAGTTTCCTTAATCATCATCAGGTGTTTTAATATCCATGTACTTTGATGTTGATATCAGAAGGATCTGTATCTCTTCCACCTACTCTTGACCACCTCTTATACATCATTCTGAGTAGGAGACAATTTTTGCTAATACAGAGCTGCCCTAAATGGATCCTCTGGCCGTTGGATTATGGAGATGAGGAGTATGGGTAGGGCCGGCCCTGGGCACAAGCCGGCAAAGCAACCGCTTTGGGCCTCCAAATTTCAATGAATTTGAGGGCCCCTTTTAAACTCCAAATGTTATACCCGTATGTGTATATGTTTACAGACAAAGCTTTAGGTTTTTTAGTCCACTAACTCTCAATTGCTCTCACTTTACAATTGAGGTTCTCTCACTTTCTGTGTGTATGTATAAATGAAGCCTACCCCCTTTTATAACCATCCCCTTCCTAATGGATGCATGGGAAGTTCTTGATCCAACGGTAGCCAACGAGTCTCCTAAACATTCTTGAGCACTCTTGGGACTCTAACATTCTCCACAAGCTTTCACTAGGTTCTAGAGTCTTCCATTCACTTTTAGACAATAACAGCCTTCTACAATCCTCTAAAGCCTTCTAGAACCTTCCACGATCTTGCAGACATGTCTCCAATCTCCTAGACTCCTATGGACTCTTCCGAATCCTTTTAGAAGCTCTCTAGGACTTGCCAAACTTTTTGAGACGTATCCAGACCACTTCGGATTACTCTAGAACACTCCGAACCCTTCTAGAACGCCCAAACCTCCACCAACATCTTTTATGGTGAGCAATCCCATGAAATGGACCAAGCTTTGGCCCTCTAAACTGGTTGTCCGTGACACTAGGTGGATCTAGGTGGGTCTTTTCTAATTTTTTTTTTAATGCGTGGGGATGAGATTGTAATTTAGTAAAATAAGATTAAGTTAAATCAAGTGTTTTTGGAAAAGATGGAAACTGTGGAGTCGATTTTGTATCGGATGAGGATATTGTTGATAATGTGATTATATATATATATATATATATGAGAGTTGTCTATATTAATTGTCTAAAAATAATTTTTTTGCCTAGGCCTCGCCTAGGCACCCCTCCACTGCCTGCCTACCGCATAGCGATTTTTAGAACATTGGGCCCACCCAAGCCCAAATGGTCCAAATCTTACATAAAAATATCAAATTACGTATGTTTAGACCTATAACTCAATATCATTTGAAGAAAAAGAAACACAAACACATTTGAACTTGAATTCCAGAGAGTTCACTATCTATCTCTTTCGCTTTTGAACCACCAAGCATCATAACCACAATAGCCCATCACTAAGAACATGAAAGCTGAAACATCACACAGGCACACAATGAAAGTGTCACACATTCACCATTGTCAATTATTCCCTCTGGTGAAAGTTGAAACATCACACAGGCACACCGTGAAAGTGTCATTGTTATATACTGGGTTTTGTTAAAATAAAAAACAATAAAAGAAAATTTTATCTTTGTTACATCATGTACTACATTTTTTTCTTAATTAATGTAAACATTTTTTTGAAGATAATTTAATAATTTTAATGAAGGCTCCAAAATATAAAATGTAAAAATAAAATATTTGAATATGCATAGAGCCCCGTTTTTGGAGTTTGCTTTGGGCCCGGATAACTCAGGGCCGGCCCTGAGCATGGGTGTGCTCAAAAGATGTAGTATCAGGGAGGTGGAGCAATTTCTGCCCTTGGGGATGATGAAATGATAGGTGAAGATGACGAGTACGATGATCTATACAACAATGTTAATGTTGGGGAGGGATTTCTGCCGCTGCAATGTTCAGAGGCACCGGTGCCATCTGTTGGTGTGGCCAGTGGGGGATTTCAGTTCCCGAAGCCTAATGTGTCTGAACCTAGAGCTGAAGCTATGGTGGTACAACAATAAAACAACTAAGTGTACCTGGAGTTGCAAGTGAAGGGAAACATTTGATTTCTGTGATCCGTTTTCACGAGCTGAAGGAAGGATTGCCAACTGAAATATTGATATTTCACTAAAGGATAGAGCTCCAGGGATGACTCGTGAGTCGATACTCAAGCTGGAAATTTGGGGTTTCAAGCTGGAAGAAGGCCCATGAATGATGGGGGCAGGGAGAGAGGTGGTGTGGGGTGAACTTTAATGGGGATTCAGGGAGGGGTTATGTAAGAGGTGGGGGTGGGGACGAGGAGGGCAGGGAATGCCTAACAGAGGTCCTGGGGTGGGACTGTGCCTATGGGAGTAAAGAGCATGGTTGGGAACAATGCTGGGATTGGGGGTGGTGCTAGTCGAGGAACTTTTGGGCAAGGTCTTGCGGGTCCTGCTTTTGGGGGTCCCCCTTTTGAAGGCCTTCCTGGTGGTTTGATGCACCCATAGGGTATGATGGGTGATGGATTTGATCCAACTTATATGGGCTGAGGAGCCGGTTATCGGGTTCTGCTTTTCCCGGGATGCTTCCGTCATTTCCTGGTGTTAATATGATGGGACTCGCTGGTGTGGCTGCTCATGTCAATCCTGCATTTTTTGGTCGTGGAATGGCAGCAAATGGAATGGGGATGATGGGAACCACTGGGATGGATCCACATCATAAGGGAATGTGGACTGACCAAAACACGGCCGAAGGACGAGAGAGTCAAGTTATGAGTTATGGCGGTGAAGATGGTGCTTCTGAATATGGATATGGAGAGGTAAGCCATGAAAAAGGAGCAAGGTCGGGTGTTGTTTCCAGGGAGAAAGAACGGGGTCCTGAGCGTGATTGGTCCAGAAACTAAGAGAAGAGGTATCGTGATGAGAGGGAGCGTGACACGGACACCTCTGATAGGGACCAAAGGTACAGGGTAGAAAAGGATGGTTACCGTGACCATCGACAAAAAGAACGTTACTCCGGCTAAGAGGATCAGTCTTCTTTGAGACCCCGGAGCAGATCTCAAGCAATGGCAGAATAGGATCACAGGTCTCGATCAAGGGATGCGGATTATGGGAAGTGGAGACGTTTGCCATCAGAATGATATAGTCAAGCATTTCTGTCTTCTCAGACCAGTCATCTAAGACCACATCCTTAATGTTGGTGCCACATGCAGGGTAAGTTATGCTTCTGTCGGTCAGAGGGAAATATATATTTCCCATTGCTTACGTTCTGCTTCCACCAAAATATATTTTGTAGCAATACTTAAAACTCTGATAAAATACACTGGTAGCTTTCAGTAGGATACTGTTGTGGATTTGCTTTTTGGGTTTGGACTGGTAAAACCCTGCTGCTGGCTGTCCAATTAGTTCCATATCCTTCCTACCTGATCCACTTTTATTTCTTGGACAATTGCTTCTTTAAAGGCATGACTTTGATACAGTTTAAACTCTTTAGTTATCTTAAATGGTTGTGTGATTTGGTTAGTCCTCTATTTGCGGTTCCCTTTTTGGCCCAAGGTAACCTTCATCTAGTAGGGACCAGAGAACATTGCTAGTTTCACTATTCTTGTACAACTGTACTGTTTGCTGTTTACTTATTGTATATCCTCCTAACTGATATTTATTTATCTAAAGATGTTCAACCATTATTTCTCCCTCTTTCCTCCCTCCCTGCCCGGAGTGCGTGCTATTGAATAGAATCCTCCCTGTATACTTGGCGTTAGTTATCGGCCAAATGCTTGAATGCACTATGTTTATGTGTTACTTAAGTTATGGAGCCATGTCAAATAGACGAGGGAGCACCTGAAGGCTCCACAATGCTAATTATGGTACAATGGCAGCACCTTTTGTTGAGTGTGAAGGAAATGTTTTTCATGAACTATAAACACCTCCACTGGCTCCAAGCAATTTTAGCGTTAAAACCACCACAAGTGAAGCTGAGATTCTCTCTACTATACCCTCAAATCCCGGTCTCCAGAGGCTAGCATTTCCCTTTACAATCATGTAAACCTAGGCCACAAAGAAACTCAACTGGTGCAACTGTTCGATGGAATGTTCACAGTGTCAGCACCAAATCATTTTCCTCCATTGTTTCATTGAAATCCCAAAATAGGGTTTTCACTTGCACCCCTAAAATCCAATATTTTCTTTCCCGGTCTTTTAACAAATCTAGCTATTAACAATCGTAAAACCATCTGTTCGCTGTTGTCCTACATCAATTATGGTGTGTAGCTTGTAGAGTAGTGCCCGCACACTTTCCCTAAATTGTACTCCCTCCGTCCATTTTATGTGTCCATCTTTGGGATACCAACTTTTTAAGGGAACATAATGATTGCTTGAAATAAATGCAATTGTTCCAAAATTATCTCTACTTGTTTTTTGTTCCCTTCTACTTTTTGTTGGGTATTTTCAAAATCAATAAGGATATGTTTGGAAAGTAGCTAAAAAATTATCATAATGGACATTAGTTTTGGGACATCCAAAAAAGGAAAGATGGACACATAAAATGGGACGGAGGGAGTATTATTTTTGGCAGGTAGGTGGGTTGATGGAAGAATACCTGGTTTGACCTACCCTGAATATGTAGTGAATCCAAATGAGACGCTTATAGAGCTTGCTTATTTTGAAAAGTAAGACACGCTGAAGGATTAATATCAGCTAATGGAACATAGAGATGAGTCATCGAATGTATATCTTGGATCCAACCTTGTTTTCAAAAATCAAATATGAACATTTAGGTTTCTAAACTTTTGTTAGTAGGTTGATCTTTATCTCTTTGTAATCTATTTGTTAGTATATCTGACATCTTTTTGGGGTTGTTTATTATCTGATTATTTCTGATGTGTGAGTTCTTTTGTGGATCGATGTGAGCTCATAAAACATGGAGGAGTTATTTAGATTTGTCAAGGATCCAACCAAGTCCTTAAAAGCATGCATGCACAACTGATTAGTTCTCCTAAATTTCTGTTTATTTACTTGGTAGTTGGTACTAATATCTTAGTTGATTCGTCCAGACATTCCATCTAATAGAGAATGCGCCCCACTATGTGTATCAAGCACTAACACCTTCCTTCACGTGCAACACGTGGGGGACAAAAAAAAACAAAGCTCCATCATATCGAATACAAATAATGTTTTGCGATATGCAAACCAGAATGGGTATGAAGATTTGAACCTAAGACCTTATACAAACAAGGTTCTGATACCATGTTAAGTTTTGGAGCGACCGGTGACCGGTGACTTAACATGATATCAGAAGCCTTGTTTGTGTGAGGTCTTGGGTTCAAGTCTCCATCCCTTTCTGGTGTGCATGTTTGCACATTGTTATTTGTCTCTATTAATGATGGAGTTTGGTTTGTTTAGTTTGTTGCCTCTCCTTTTGCGAGACGGAGTCACACGTGAGCGGGGGAGTGTTGAAGCTTGATCTACACTTTCGGGCCCATTCTCTAAAAGCTAAGCTTTTCGAACAACCTGTGACTTAACGCCATCCTTAGTCGCTTTCTTGCAAGCACAAAGCTTTCTTTTTCTTGGGTATTTTGGCTTGGTGTGTCTTTTTAAATAAGCGCCAACCAAGGATCAAAATTTTGTTTCGGTGTTCCCGGAAACGGAAACGTTTCGGAAATGTTTCGGAAACATGTGGAAACACCGGAAAAAACTGGAAACACAAAGAAACTTGTGGAAACATAACTTCAAACTAAACTGTATGCACATATAAAGCTTATAATTGATTAATTAAACCTTTGAGAGGTCTAGATCTGTAGTTATATCAATAGTATATAGTTTAAATTGAAAATACCTGATAATGTAGGCGTCAATCTACTGTCAAGCAGTTCATAGAATACATAAAACACCATTCATAGAAAAGAAAAGTGGCATATAAGCACATAAGGACCAACCTGGAGACATCTCCAAAATATATATAGTTGTTCATCCAACAAATTCACATCCAACCAGCTGAAGAGTGTCGAGCAGGCGCATAAACTGGTCCAGGCTCCGGGTATTCACCAAGAGGAACATTATACGTGTTCTGGATATATCGGCAATACTCAGTCCAACCCATGTAAGCACGAAACCATGCCTCATATTGAGCCCTAAACCTCTCATAATCAACTTGACTACATCCAAATTGAAGCCCATGGCCATGTCCATAGCCTTGTGAGGATGATACTTGGGAGTCATAGCCAGATGTATAAACTTGACCAGCTGTATGTGAATCGTATCCTGAGCCATAAGCATTTGAAGATGATGATCCTTGCCCATAGAAATCACCCCCACTCATACTCATACTAGACATGCCAGTGTCGATCATATCAATATCCATAGCATCAATTGGTGCGGGATTATTTCTCTGATTGCGTGGATTACAATGTCGACCTTGACCACGTTCATACTGAAGCACACGACGGGAGCCATGATCTTCATCTTGTGTAGCATGAGTGAATCCTTGCTCTTCCGTGAATATAGGCCCTGGAGGACTTTGGCTACCCCTCCCTATTGGTGATGAAAAACCAACATTGCCACTCGGACTCCCACCTTGTGGAGGACTAGTATCATCGTCTTCGTCATCATTGTTTCCATATCCATTATCACTATCATCGTCATGATCGCTACTAACCATAGGTTGCTTACCACGTGCTTTTGACCCTCTTTCACTGTTATCCTGAGCCATACCACCATCTCTCGGGTGATTTACCCATGTAGCTACGTATGTATTTGGCCTATTCGGATTACCGTTGCCATCAATCTCATCTAGGAGTGCATCCCCGGGGTCATCTTGCCATTCTGAAAGTCCCATATTTTCTTCATCTTCGTCAAATATAGTACTCAAGTCAATTGGTTGGAATTCTTGATTTCTTTGTTCTTTAAACATGTGTTTAACCTTCAACCGCATGTTGTACTGTGCGAAAACCAACTTTTCTAACTTGTCATAATGGAGTCGATTGCGCACTTTAGTATGAATAAGAGCAAACGTGCTCCAATTTCTTTCACAACCACTAGATGAAGCTGTTTGTGATAAAATTCTTATAGCAATCCTCCTCAAGTTAGGAGCGTCCGTGCCATACAAAAGCCACCATTCAGCTGTAATTAATAGATAGTTGTTAATTAAAAATGTAAACAGTTTCAAATTGGTAAATATGGCACAAAATTCACCTGGATCCGTCCTAGTTCTCCCCCTGATTGCCGCTTGGTCTGAAAACCCATACATTGCCTCACGAAACATTTTAACCTCTGCAAGTGCTTGAGAAGCACGATTACCATCAGGCTCCAATCGAGATACTACGGCTCTAAGCGCTTTCAGCAAACTTTCTTTCACACCTACACCTTCTTCGTATTGGTATGCGGGATTCAAATAGTAAGCTACAATGAAGCACATGAATATCGTGAATTAGTCACTACATATGCAATGACTAAATATAGCATAGTAAATATTCACTACCATACATGCCATGTGAATTGGCTGAATGATTTGCTTCTTCCATCGAGCATCAACAATGTCAAGATACTTCTTGCAAGATTTAGGGGCAATCTCTATAATGGCATGTCTTGCTCGTATCATTGCATCATATACATATGGCATTGTAGCTCTTCTCTCCCCATTTACCATCTTTAGAACCTTTGCAATAGGTGCATGAATGTCGACAACAATCTTGGCTTTTTCCCAGAATTTAGCATCTAGTATAGTAGCTTGTACTCGCTTCCCTATTGCGTCTTTGCTACCAGCACTCATACCCCAATCATCTGATGTGAACATCCTTTGCAAACCACTTTTATGCTCTAAAATACTTTGAAGAGAAATGTAATTAGTTCCAAATCGTGTTTGCCCTGGACGAATCAATTCTCCCTTGCAGTATGTTCGATATATTGCCAATATTCTGTTGTGGTTGTAAATAAAGTTTGTGACCCTCTTTGCCTTATCTAAGACATTCTGCACAACCTCAATGCCAGCAAAATCATGTAAGATTAAGTCAAGGGAATGAGCTGCACAAGGAGTCCAATATAAGTGTGGATTCACTTCCATCAACATTTCACCGGCCTTTTTGTATGCACTCCCATTGTCTGTGATGATCTGAACCACATGTTTATCTCCAATTTGTTGAATGGTCTGATCCATCAGATCATAAATGAATGTTGCATCCTTATCATTATTTGAAGCATTAAAAGATCGGTGAAAAATAACCTTTCCATCACAATAAACCAAGAAGTTGATAATTGCTAATCTGGTAGTTGAAGACCACCCATCACACATGATTATGACTCCATAAGTGTCAAACTTCTTCTTGAAAAGCTCAATATATTCCCTTAGTTCCTCTATTTCATCATCCAATAACGGCCCTCCAATCTCGTAGGATGTTGGCCCTACAACACCTGCATCAGCTAATGCAATTTCATCTATCATCAATTGATAAAAGTGGCCTTGCGCCTTGGATGGTGGGATATTTTCGTATATGAAGAACTTTGCTATTGCATGTTTTGCCGACATTGCCCACTTTTTTGGATTCCACAAATGAGTTAACTTTGCTTGTTGGACTTCCTTATTTCGATGCAATGCAGGAGTCATGTCATGAATGCCAAGTCCTTTCTTCTTATCTTTTTGTGATTTGGTAGACATTTTATTCCAAGCTTCTTTCACACTACAAGATCTCATTAGTTTATGCATTGCATTTGCACCTCCCTTTTGAGTGGATGGTTCACCCCTTGCTCTTCTATACATTTCACCAGCCATATGAATATCGTGAATAGATTGTTGTTTGGCGTACTCTAAATCATCTCTCTCCTCCTTTGTCATACCATCATCATCATCATCCGAATCGTCCGAGTCATTGATTTCAATCCCACTTCTCTTTCTAGCAGTTCCCATCAAATTACTCCTCATTTGAGCTCTTTGTTCTTCGACTTTCTCATTCTCTTTCTTATTACGATTCAAGTAGTCCCTCATTGCTTTAGAAACTGCTGAAGGGCACTTATCACATCTTTCAACATTTGAATTACCTCCAGCCAAGTGGTGCTTCAAACGTGACACACCACTACCTTTCATTATTTTGTGACAGTAGTTGCATTGCACATGTTGCCGGTTATCTCCAATCTGTGTACCGTGCTTCCAACCAATATCTCGCTGCCGTCTCTTATTTTCAGTTGGTTGTGAAATGTCATCTTTATTTTTTCCTGACATTCCTACACATAATACATAATATTTAATTTAATTTGGAAGTAGTTCTGTTGGTGATATGTTAATATTCATTTTCTTCTTGTATTATTGTCTTCAACATTTTCTTGACTTTATGAGTATTGCACCATTTGAGAGCACTCGATATGTTGCCATGTTCTTCCTTTCCTAGGCCTTTAAACTTGGTTATTAGCTAGGAAGCACGGGTGCGGCGGTCCGACACCCAGTGCGGGTGCGGCGGCCTTTTCGAAGAGTCGGTGTTTCCTAGGTTATTAGGCGCGTTGTGAGTGAGGGATGGGCTTCTTATCTTTTGTACTTTGCATTTTCCTTGTTTATTATTTAGTTAACATCTTTTCTTTCACATCCAATATACACACAGACACACCCATATGTGCTACTGGTTTCCTAAGGCATGGAGAAGACCACTGGTGTCAACAGTCAGGAGCACTATTTGGATTGCACATTTATTTATTCACGAGTATTTATCTGCATATGTTCCTTCCTGTCTAGGTTAAATATATCTGAATGTTTATGTATGTCCACGGAGGGACATATATGTGCACATCTCTTTACCTACCTATGATCTGGGGGATAGTGGTTAGGAAAGAAGAGTCATAAAAGAGAGATTATAATCATAAGAAGCTCAAAGAAAAGCAAATTTAAAGAATAGAGAATGGGGGAAAGTAGTTCAATATGTCGTGGTTTGTGGTACCACTGACCACTGCTACAGTGTTACATGTATTACAATTGTAACAATTGTTAAAGCATTTGGGAAATAAATTTGGGATTCAAATTCAAGAAGCATAGCATAATCCTTTGTGTTTTGCCTCAGGTAAAATTTTAGACTCCTTGAACTTTCAATTTCTCTTGTGAACTCTGCAATTCGCTTCCCACTCTACCGACTACAATATAAACTGCATTGCTGCTATTTTTTTTTTATAGTTGTTGCTTTGTGACTTACGTACAAATTGTTTTTGGAGGGTTCCCATTTGAATCGAAATCATCTGGCATCCAGAAACTTGTCTGCAGTATTTTTTTTAATCCGAAAGCTGCAAAGGAGCCAGTTCCACCCCAGCTACAGCTAATTGCTCAAGAAATCCTCGTACCTTTACTTGCTGTGTTACACTAGTGTCGAAAAGGTTATTATTTCTTCTTTTTACACAAATTGCCCGGTTTGGTATTTCAATTTTCTTCACAACTCCTTCCATATTATCAATATTTGAAGCACCTCCATGGCATTGGACTTCATGGCGCATGAAGCAGGGTTTAACTATCTATGGTGGAGCAAACATAGATACTGAGAAGATGCTTCTGATAGTATGCAAGTGCATATATTTCGCTGTGAGTAATAATTCTGCTTCTGACCATGATGATTTATGAGTTTAATTCATCTGTAAATATTGTTTGCACAGGTATTTATTGCAACCTATGATGCACGGACATTTCAAAAATGGTGCCGCAGGGGAACTTAGTGCTTCGTGAGTGCGGGTGCAGCCGAGTGCTTCATGAGTTCTTCTGGTGTTTTCGGTGCGGCGAGGACACTTGTGGGGTGTGGCTTGGCTTACTTGCATAGTTGCATATGTGGATTTATGTTTATGAGTTTATTGCTTGTTAATTGTTATTTGTGGCTTAATAAAAAAAATTGAAAACTAGAAAAATAATTCATATATAGTAATATATAAAAATATATTTTAAATATTTTATACAAGTACCCTGCACCCACACCCTTACTTTTGGGAAATTTGTTGAACTCTCCACACCCGCCCCGCACCTGTACTGGTGCTTCCTAGATTGCAACAATTGGGAATCTGGGCATACAAACTATCAAAGAGCCCAGTAATCTAGTGTAATATCACTTAGGACTCTATTGAATAGCATCATCTTTAGAAATAATGTAGGAAAATGGAAGACAAGATGAATCGGCAACCTCAAAGGGGATAAGACAAACAAAAAAAAGCTGTAACATTTCCAAAATTGAAAAAGAAGAGTTATGAATTAGAAGAACTAGTAAATGATTTGTTTGATGATATAACAGTTTTTTCTAGAGCATTATTAACAAATTGACTTTTCCTTGTGAAAAATAGGCACTGGTGTGTTGGTTAAAATTGACAGAAATATTTACTACTGCTTGTTTACCTGAGAATGTGTCCTAGGAAAGTCTTGTACTAGGTTAGCACAAATGTTCAATCTCTAATTCCTCTTTCCAAGTTTCCACGCGGTAATGCATACTCATCTAGGTTTTGTGACTGTATCTTTGCACAATAGCACAATTGGGCATTGACCTGTAATGAGTCACATAGCCAATGCATGTGGTTTCGAATGAACTATTATAGTATTATGATCTAATACCGAAGTTAGTTTAGAAGTATCTACAAATCATAAATCACAGGTATCAGAGATACCTTCATGAATTGTGGTAAATACCATTGGTGCTAATATGGACTTGTAATGTGTAACAAATACATAGTGTGCGCTGAAACAAGATGAGGTGATGATACACTTGTTTACATAAATCCACATAATTTTTTTTATTATACCTCCCTTCAAATTACTGGATGAAGTGATTTCTATGTGGTTTCTTTGATTGGAATTAGAGTAAATTTGTCATATGGAAACTCTTCGTTAATTTTTGTCACGCCCCGGAACCAACAACGTGGTCCCAGGTCACGTGGCACACCATCAAGGCTTACCAACGATGATTAAAGATTCCAAAATGACCTTAATAAAAAGTTTTGCTCCAAGATAACTAAATTCCAAATAGTTTTCAAAGGTTATATTAAACACGTGCCCAAACACGTCCTAACGAGTTTCGTTTTCAAAAGTAATGTTTTCGTAGGTCAAAGGGTCCCCAAAGGTACCCCCATACCTAATTAGAAGTTGATCCGAACATTGGAAGAAGAAGTTTAAAATTTCTGGCAGAGGGTATTTCGACCGGTCGAATTGTCCCGTTCGACAGGTCGAATGGGGTCTGTGCAGAAACCCAACCTCCAAAAAACCGTTTTCACAATTGTCGGCATTTTTTCGCAAATGCCGTTAATTACTGGCGCTTCTCTAATAAACGTCGTTAATTCCCAGCGCTTTCGCACAAACGCCGCTAATAAACTAATACTTATATTACCAAAAGAAACCAAGCCAAACATAACCATTTCAAACCAACTCCTTCCAAACCAAAACCATTTCAAAACTTTGTTAAACATTCTAAGTACTTGCAAAAACATATACACTATTTATACAACAACCATAAACCTTTCCCGGATTACAAGTGTAATACCCATACCCGGAGAAATGAGATAATATATGCTTAGCATGCATTAATTAGTGTAATTAATTGCATGTGACAATTTGGGTAAGCTTCAGTTACCCCGACGTGTTAAGTGCTTGATAAAAGGGGACAGTTGGACGGATATGAAGTGGGACCCATGGGAGGTCCGGATTAAATAAATTGCATTTAGTTGCATTTATATGATTAAATGAATATTTGTTTAATTGCTTTAATATTTTATTGTTGGTTGCAATATTTTTATGGTGCTAGTTTGAGTACTCGTGTGAGAGTAAATTGGAACCAGATTCATAACTAGTAGGTTAACTAGTAACTTCACAAAATATGTGGGGCCACATTTGGGACCCACGCGTGACAGAGACAAATACCCACTTAGATATTGGGTAGTTAATATAATTGTTTAGGGGATTTCATAATAAAGCTTAAGGAAATATTGGGGAGGTAAATGGAAATCAACCAAAGTTGGCTGGGAAGCTCAAGAGGTTGACACCTCTTGAGCATGACTCATCCATCATCTTCTCCATGTGTATCAAAACAAGAAATTAGATATAAGAGAAGAGAATTCAGCCATTGACGGAAGCTCCATCGACTCCGCCGTTTCTTCGCCGTTTCGTCGCCGTCAGTACACCGTTTCACGAACCAAGACTGTATTCAAACTCGTGGAGGTGAGAGGATCGTTTCTATACCTTTCATTTTCAATTTCGTTAACGTTTTGCCACGACCCTCTTTGAGGTGACGATACATATACATGATATTTGTATGCAGGGTTGTCATTTGAGTTAATTAGAGCTAAAATCTACAAGGAATTTGGGATTTCTAGCCTTTAGTTGGAGCAATTTGTGAGGTGAGTACTCTAATCCCAAATTGGGCGTTAAATGGTGCTTATGTGATATTGAGTATGATTATATGTTTAGTTCTTGAATTAATAGATAAAGCATGTGTTAATTAGAGCTTAACATGTCAAATGTTGTGAAAATTGCTATGTGATATATTTGACGTGCTTATGTGCTTAGTTGGGTCAATGAATGTCGAGTAGTGATCACCATTATTTAGCCCGTATTGACGGGACGATGTTTTCCTCAAGAAAAATGGGACGGTGGTGACGACCACAAAGATTTGACTACGGTCACGTGAGAGTGTGTGTTTTCACTATATGTGACGTTGAAGTGAGAAAAGGCCCGAAATCTTGGGTCCGCTGCGATGGTGATTAGTTACTTGACATACCGGCGACTAATTTTATCGTTGTGTTGCTTATATATTGCATATGCACATTTCACATTCCAATGGCATGGTTAAAGTATTCACTAAGCGTAAACTTAAAAACAAAACTGTTTTCTGTGTGGTTATTGAATAACCACCGCAGGTACGGATCGCGAAGGGGAAGGAAATTGAACGGGAATCTGGGCGGAGTATCTTCTTGTTATATGTTCATAGATATGTAAATATGTTAGTCTTGGTGACGTGGAACCCATAGTTGTAATGTTGTAGTTGTAATGGTTTGTTGGAAGAACAAGATGTATTTTTGATTGCAAACTTCTTTTGTATGTTGTAAAATGTCAAGCACCAACTTTTAATGCTCTAAGTTGTAGTTTGGAAGTTGTTAATATGTTGGGTGTTCTTCTATTAAGTGTAAGTGTTGAGCTCTTGAACTCTTGTTGTAAAATATGAACTTGAGATTGAGTTGGGAGTCATGTTGGAAAATGTTGTGCTTGTAAAATGGGACTTATTTTCAACTTGAATTGAAAAGAGTTGTAGTCTGGTTTGAACAAGTGTTTTGAAAGGGTTTTGAACTCATTTCTAACTAGTTTTTATGCTTATGCTAGTTTGGACAAAAGTAAGGTTTTGGGGGCTTGAAATGAGGATGAGTTTATAATCTTTAAGGTGATAATGGTGTTTTTACATGTTGGGTTAATGTTGGAGGAGCTTGAGTAGGTGTTTGAAATGTGTTTCCAAAGTTCCAACAAGTTTGGTTTAAGTTTGAGTATGTTTAGACTTGAAAACAGGGGATTTTTAGCAGCAAATTCACTTCTGCAGAATCCGGATCGATCCAGGTCTTAGGCGGATCGATCCGGAGGGTTTGGAGGAGCAGAAAATAGCATTCTGCCAAAATCGGATCGATTCGGTTTTGGGGCGGATCGATCCGCAGGTCTGGTGACAGCCTGACGGATTTTACGGAAACGGGTATAACTCTCTCTAGAAAATTCGATTTTGCACGCCGTTTTTTGCGTTGGAACCGGGACTCAAAGACCTATCATTTGGTATAAAATTTGATATACTTTATTAATGACCATTTTACCCTTGGGTCTATTTTGTCACCACAAAGTTTCTTTTATGTCGTTTAAAACACGTGTGTCTTAGTAATTCGAGTGTTTCTTTGCTAATTAGTATGGTTGAACGCTTGTAGCATTGTTACACGTGACCTGATCCGCACGAAGCGGGTTGGGGTGTGACAACAAGTACCAAAAGTACAAGCTTTACATGTCCCAGCAAACTAGGTCCTAAGGTGAACCAAGTGCCGTACTCGCGTATAACAAGTCTTATTACAAGCCGCACGGTTAAACAATCGGCATAAGTTAAACATATATATTACAAACGTGTTACAAGTTCTATAAACATAGGAGTTCCCGATCTTCCTTGCTTCTTTACCCACGATTCTCTCCTCCAGTCCTTCCTCCTGAATGGTTATTTATATAACCACAGATATATGGATTTGTTTAAGCTAACACTTAGTGAATAATATAAATCAAGCATACGGATAACAATTATGTTCCAATCCATCATAACACATAACTATTGGTCTCTAGGAAAAAAGTGCACATTCACCAATCCAAAGTCTTAAGACTCAACCACGACCCATGCCCCTTCGATATGTCGCGTTAATGCCTTTCTCGGCAAGTGACCGTCGTTACTACTAATCCTTCCCCTTCGAGAAGACGTCTCACGGTGAATTAGCACAAATCCCTCTTTAACCCACATAGGCACATAAACATGCTCAACTAGCAAATCATCATGCTTTTCATTTCAACATGCCTTGGGCCTACTTTACACATGAGTTTTGCCCAATATGAACTACACATAAAATCTATATAAAGTCCCTAGCATATCAAATGCATTAAACCATAGAACCATCCAAAAAGCAAGATTAATATCATTCACCTCGACCGATTTCCTTAAGAACGTGAAATAGAAGTTCACTCCGGGTTCGATTCCTACACAAAATCGGCCAATTTCGATTATGGGTCCCACATGAGCCCGCCAAGAACCTATCGATTAAACTCGAAATAAAAAATAGCTAAACGTAGGCCTTACCTCCACGAGTCCAAAATCGATCTCGTATCGAAGATTGAAGATCGTTTGATACTCGGATCGTCGAGAAATGATCAAGAACACCAAAGTTCTTCTCTTTCTCTTCTCCCTATCTCTAACAATATGTACATAATGAGAAGACAATAATGAGTCATCTCTTTCTCTCTCCTCTATATAATATCTAACCCTATTATGGGTATTTCTAGTGAAACCCCCACTAGTGAGTCATCACTCACTTCACACGTGTTAATACACCACAATGGGCATACTATGCATGCTAAAATAATATAATTAAATACCGCGGGAGCAGGTATGGCAATTTTATCCATTATGAAATTACACAGATCCAATCCGTCAATTTCAGATAAGTCTAGGATCCCTGGTTTGTTGCTATGAAGGTTGTAGGTACTGGGAGCCATGTTCCATGTGGCGCCAACTCATGGTGCACGATTATGCCACTTGGCACCAACTGATCTCACATGGCACAAGCCTACTCACCCACGTGTTGCCTGGGCTCCTTTAAAGAATTGACAAAATAGCTCCAAGTGATGAATTGAGTTCTGCGCTCGTTATCTCCAATTGTTGAGCACTGCACTAATTATCTCCAAAGGTAGAGCATCATATTCGCACACACCCACCTTGTGTGCCATATCAGTCCCTAGTTGGCATGAAACATGCCGGGAAAATAGACACATTGGTATTAAGCTTTTTTCTCACCCACCCACTTTGAAAAGCTATCGAAGTGGTATTGCTTGAGCATTGCCCTCGGCTCTTGAGAGGTCCATGTCTAGATTTTTCATCTGAAGAACTTCTCATCAAGAAGTTTACCTCGCCAATGGAACCTTGTGAGTCCACCTCACTGGTTATCTCCACAACGCTCTCGCTTGAGGTGAGGCGAACACACAATCCTCACCGTTGAAGTGCTAATGATAGTTGTACCATATGATGTGATAATGATTAGTGATACTACATAGTACTACTCTATGGGATACAATTGTTTAACACATGAGAACTAAATTTGGAATTCACCTTTAGTCTTTGTTTGTTCCTACTTCATGCGCACTTATCATATCTGGCCACGTGTTTTTAAACTAACAATTAGTTTCATAACCAACCAAGATTCTAAGATAGAAATTAGAAATGATTTGTTATTTTAGTTCAAACTAGCAAAGTGTATAAACAAGCAATACATGAGTAGATATGACTGACATCACTCTTTTACGTTCCACAGCATTGCCAATATAAAACCACTTATGTATTACAGAACTCTATAACTCAGCCAAGAAATAACATATTCATTAAAATGATAAAAATAAATGTACCAAAAATTCAAGAGCTAAGATATGTTCCTATTTGCTCAATGAAGCATCTGAAAATTGGACCATATACAGTTAGCTACATGTATATATACAAAATCATGATATACAAGTTAAACCAGCCACCCTCATTTCACTTTCTATTCTATCATATAGCTGCTTTGCATTGCCTTCTGAGTAGAATTTTAGATCTTGTTTCATTTCATGTCTGAACCTTGAGTATTTTGGCCGGAGTCCTCCTTTGAAAGGTGTTCTTGGTTAAAAGGATCATCGGCACCATGGATGTAACTCAACCTCGGAGAGAAGTTCCAACCCGTCACCTGTTCCAGATCACGGCCAATTGCTCTCATACTAGCTTCGTCTTTCAGCTTCAAGAAGAACATGGATGACCAGTAATCTTTTCCCAAATTCTTCAACCAACAAAAAAAAAAAAAAAAAAGAAAGAAACAAAATTAACAAGGCCGTGTTTTTGGGAAGAAATGCAGAATATAACAAAGGAAAGCAACCAATATTTTTTGCATTCATAGATAACAAACCAACCATTGTCATCAAATGAACCAGCTCATTCCGTGCATTTTTGAATAGATCGGGGTGTGTAAGATCAAGAGTGGTCAAAATCTCTTGTCGGATTCTATGAGATATATTCACCTCCATTGTTGCACCTGCATGATGCATTTTGGGGCCAAATCCAAACAGACCCGTGAACGCCAAAAAAGAAGGAACTTTAAAGTGAGAATAATCCGGCCTCTCCGAAAACACAAGTGCAAAAAATTCATTCTGGTACATGTGGTGCAATGAAATTGAGGTGTGTTTGGAATGACAATTTCAGGATGCCTTTTTCTCCCTCTATCTGAAGTACGATATTTACCTCAAAAAAGATCACTTTTTGTACTAAACTTAGCATTTCAGACCTATACGAAGCAACATAATGTCGACATTTTTCTCTCTTAGAAATTAGATGCACAAGCTAGCTATCAATCGGATACACAAGAAATCGTTCGAATGGAGTTCTGGTTCCATAAGAAGCAGGCTGGAGAGACTACCGAAGAAATATGATAGACTTGATCTTTTAAGGCTTTGTTAGGGTGGCAGATGTATTGAAGAATAAGAAAAGGGAAGGGAAAACATGAAGGAAAGCTAGTTCCCTTGTGCTTTCTTCCATGCTGAATTAACATTAGAAGTTGAAAAGTTTCAAAATAGTATTACAGTATTACTTCAGAAAAAGGGAGGTAAGTGACTCAAAAATTCAAAAGTTCCAATTTATTTCTCCCTACATAACGTTTTCCTTTGGGCCCTGTTTGGTTCCTCTTCCCTCACGAAATCCAAGAACCTAACAGGGCCTAAAGGAAATATCCACACCCAGAAATAACTTACCTACAGTAATGTACTTCTCAATAATGTGCCTTGCCATGTAAATTCTCCGAACGGAATCCTCAACGGGTATCTTATCAAGCTCATGCACTTCTTCATAGAAATGCACACTCTCTCCAGCCAAACAACTGCAATTACGAACAAGCAAAATGATGATACACCTCTCTCAAACGGGATTGAATGATGCTTTTACTGAAACTTTATTTCTAAAGGAAAAATAGAACACCTATCTGCAAATGCCATGAAGGACTGCCGGAATCTTTTGTTTAAAAGAAGCTTATCCAGAGGTACGTTTGGATCTATGGCTATATCTGATGGCCTCTGTAATAGTAGCCCACTATCAGGTATGCCCAGAGCTTTTCCCATTGTCCCGAATTCCCGGGTTTCCTTTTTCCTCAAGCTCATTTGGGAGAGCAGAGGTTGAGAACTTGAAATGGAGAAGAAAGCTAGCACAAATATACTTGCCTGCGAGAATAAAATTTGCAGAAGGGAAATAATCAAATACTTACAAAACTTTTGCAAATCCATATTGATATCAATATAAGCTGAACGCTAAAAGAAGTTCAGATCTCAAGTAAGCTATAATGCTTGCAAGCTTACAAAGTAATACAGTATACCATAAATAGTAGAAGAAATCGGGAGGCGACTTGAAGCCAGCCAATATCTTCGTGGATTTCATTCAAAACATATGCAATGACCCATATACCTGTTAAGGGAAGAAAGTCAATCAACATTATGTAATATAAACCAGTCAGACACACACACACACGCGCGCGCGCACACACACGCGCACACACACACATGACAAAATCTACATGCACTGCACATATATAGTGAATAATATAAGCAATATATAAACCACGGCAGGAACTTAAAAACAAAAATGTACCAACGGAATAAGTGGAGAAAAGTATCCCACGCCACAGGTCTTTGAGTTCATGAAACCTGAATTCTATGTGACGAATGGCTCCTGTAAAACCAATCAAAGCAGCAACGTACAAAGCATGGAGGCAAAGAACTGGAATGATCCACTGAGTCCCCCCCATGTGGCACCGAAAATTTAGAGGTTTTTTCACATGAATAACTACACAAAAATAAACTGTGTTACCTACAGAAAGCAATCACTTTCACAACCAGAGTAACAGAGACGGAAAGATTATTAGAAAACTGCCAGATTAAGCTGTGAAAACTGTGAAGAAAATTGAATGTGAAAAATGGTTTTCTAGTCCACTCTTGTAACGCAAAACCTACATATATCAGCTTCTAAATGTATTCATAACATTAAATACAAGAAGCTTGTGCAGAGAAAATTAAACATTTTATTTCATAAACAGGTAAATAATCAGTCAAAAAGTATCCAGTATTTTAGTAACTTCAAGCTACTGAAATGGATTTCCAAATAAAATAATTCATTTAATGTTTGAGTCTTACGTGCAGCCCCAGCAATCCATGGTAAGAGAATCAATGGAAGACAGATATATGATCTAATAGGTGATAAACGCCTCCTGAAACATATAAAGCCAATGAGTGGAGCCAATTAGCAATTTCGACCATCCAAATCCTTGAGGTAACTTATTTTCCAACTTTCTTATAGCTTACGATCAATCATCAAAATTCTCAGTTCTGTAAAGTTTCAACTTACTTGACAAATAGGGAATACAAATGGAAAGCCTGTACAATGCGACAGCTTAACAGCAAACCAAATCCTAGTGGACCTTCAACCCACACTGAAAGCAAATCATGGTAAAGACTAAAGAATAAATCCTCGGTGCACGAAAAATATTCACGGTTAACTAAGGCTCTGTCTGGTTCGTATATCTAGAATAGGAAAGGAAACAAGAATGAAAACCATTTCCCTTATTTGTCCCTAGAGTTTTCCTCCATTTTTAAAAGATATTAGATATTAAAAATTCTCAAATTATAACAGCAACTTAAGAAAAGAGTAAGGGTAGTGACTCACACAATTCAAAATTCATAATTTACATTTAACCCTGTTTTCTTTTCCTTCCTATTTTCCTCATTGTTCTCATTATTTACCAAATAGAGAAAAACATTTTCCTTATTGTGTTATTTTCTTTTCCCTCGCTATATTGATGACGTAAACAAAGCCAAAGGGGGACGAGGAAATTGGAAGACGGTACAAGGGATAACAAGTGAATAAACTACCTGCCCAAATGTAGCAAGACTGCCGCCAATGTCTTTTACTGATTTTCAGGAAGCTGACGGACATCTGCATAAATTATTGGAAGATACTATTGAAACAATTTTTGGAAGAAGCTCTTGAGTTTTAACAAATAGTTTCGGCACACAACCATAGGAAAAAAGAAATAATGGACCCAACCACATATATATTTCTTGGGTAAAATGCATTTTGCACCCTCAAACTATACCATATTTGGCGCTTTAGTCCCTAAACAAAGATTTTTCGCATTTTGGTCCATCATTTAATTTTTTGTGGCAGGTTGCCCCCTCTGTCACTTGTAGTGACGGAAAAGTCACTTTTAGTGATGCCTAGGGTTGGCAAAATGGGCGGGCTGGGCGGGTTCTGTGCGGGCCAAGTTCGGGCTGGGCTAGTTATAAACCCGCTGGCAAACGGGCCGGGCTGGTCTGGGTTTGGGCCGAGGGTTCAGCCCATTTCTGATGCCCCCACTTTTGTTTTTAGTTCTAGTTTTTTTTTTCCCGCCCCTTTTCCTAAGACCTTGTTTGGTGGTAGAGAATGGAAGGAAGAATTTTGGTGCATTTACAGCAGAAAAAATAATAATAATAATAATAATTCTCAACCCATGAAATATTTGCCCTAGATTCTAGGGCCTAGAAAAACCCATAAAGTATGTCTACCTTTAATCTTCATGTGTTCATCAGAAAGAGGGTCTATGTAGAGAGAGAGAGAGAGAGAGAGAGAGAGAGAGATTGGAAAACCTAGTGAGAGAAAGAGGAGATCAAAAAGAGGGTCTATGTCCTCCTTTCGAGTAATCTTCATGTGTTGATCACAAAAGGGTCTCTGCCAAGGGGATTTCTAGAGAGAGAGAGAGAATGAGGACTAGAAGACAAGAAGTGCTAGAAGAGAAGATGCCAAGACCTGTAAGTGGGTCTTCTTGAGAGAGAGAGAGAGAGAGAAGGTGGGCTTTCTAAAGAGAGAAGATTGCGCCGCTTGAGTGGACAGAATTGGAGAATGAGAACTGAGAAGTGAGAGCCGCTTGAGTGGACAGAATTGGAGAATGAGAACTGAGAAGTGAGAGAGAAAAGATTAATGCCCTGCTTGAAAACCCTAAATGAGAACTGAGAAGTGAGAGAGAAAAGATTAATGCCCTGCTTGAAAACCCTAGGCTAGACACGCTAGAGCAACATAACCAATTATATAGGTCTAACCCAAATCAAACCCGCAAGACCCGAACTCAGCCCGCACGTTAATGCCCAGTCTTAAAATTTACACTACTTTAGCCCGCGAGAAATATCATGCAAACCCGAATGCAAGAAATCTCGGGCTGTTTCGGGCCTGCTGGAGGGCTCGGACCTGGTTTTGCCAGGCCTAGTGATGCCATAAGTGACGGTAAAAGTGACGGAGGGGGCAAACTGCCACAAAATGTTAGTTGAGGGACCAAAAAAAATATATTGTTTAGGGATCAAAGTGCCAAACAAGGTATAATTTGAAGGTGCAAAATGGATTTAACCCATATTTCTTTCCACAATTTCTTTTGTGTCCAAGAAGTACAATCTATCCTTACCACTATAGAAAACAGAAGGTTGAAGCTGGCAAAAACTTGAATTGCTGGGAGCCAAAAGCTACTGCCCTTAGGACGAGGAACTTTGTGAATTAAAAAGGGAAATGTTGACCGTGAAAGGAGTCTGAATAAGAAGATCAATTAAAGGAAGGAATATAAGATAGTCGTAAGTAGGAATATCTCTGTAAATAGATAATGAAATCAGTAGATATATGAAAAAGCGTACAAGCTACTTTACAGTCAATGAATACGAAAATATGAAAACGTCATCCTTTCATCAAATCATCTTTCTTTATTCACTTGCTAGAAGATAAAATTCTTCTGTTTTTTGTACTATTTTAGTCTATAAGATCAAATGTGCTTTGAACAAACATGAAGAAGAAGAATCTTAGGCTTTGTTTGTTCTTGGATTTACTGAGGGAAAAGAAAAGAAAACATACAGGAAGACATTTTCCTTTGGTTGGTTAATAAAGAAAACGATAAGGAAAATAGGAAAGAATGGATAATAAGTTGAGATATAAATTAAACATTTCAATGTTGTGCATCATTATATTACAAGTATTCATATGTTACAATTATATTTTAGGGTTAAATACATTTTACCCGCCTGTGATTAGGTTTATTTTCACTTTACCCCCTGAGCTTCAAAAGTGGACACTTAAGCCAACCCCCGTGTGATTTTAGACTAAAGTGAAACTATTAAAATTTCCCTTAAAACTGATGAAAATTCTAAAATTAGCCAAAAATATTAACACTTAACCCACTTTGTAAGGTTAATTTAGGGGTAAATTCCCTATGCGGAGATAATGCTACCATTTAACCCACCAATATGGGACTAATTTTTAACACTTAATCTCTTTGTAGGGCTAATTTTGGAGTTAACTACCTATGTGGGGTTAATTTTGACAAACTCTCATATGTGGGGCTAATTTTAACACTAAATTCTCATATGGGGTTATTTTGGGAAAAATTGTAGTAGTTTCACTTTAGTCCAAAACCACAAGGGGGTTAAGTGGACACTTTTGAACCACGGAGGGTAATGTTAAAATGGGCCTAACCACAGGGGGCAAAATGTAATTAACCCTATATTTTAATCATATATTACAATTATATTTTAGAAAGTTTTAATGTAATTTTACTAATTTAAGCATGAAGGAAAACACAAGGGAACTAGTTATAATTCTTGATCTCCTATCCTTTTTCTTTTCCCTCGCGAAATCTATGAACCAAACATACCCTTAACGAATGGTCCAAATTTAAATACCATATGGACCAATGTTTACGCGAGCCATGTGGAGTATGGCATCATTATCAATCATAATCAAAATATGGCTCTTGAATTGCACAATCATATTGACCTATTAGCATGCTACATAGATGTTGAATGGAAAACACACAAGAACGTTTCTTCTTGATGTACATATATGGATAGAAAATGTTCTCTCTAGTCAGAGTTCAATGTCAAAAAGAAGGGTCTTCCTCATAGCAAGTACAACATGTTTACTTTGTGGAATCCACTTGGTGATACTCACTTGAGCAGTTCATACAAAAGTGTTTAATTAGAAAATGCTAACTTGACAAGAAACTAGACTTTCAAACCAAATGTTGTGCTCTCTGCCTAAGATTCCAAACTACTACGGGGGGTTAAGCTAATTGTGTCATTGTTAGATAAAAGATCTGGTCTATGTAGTAATACGTGGAAGGAAGATTTAGCAGTTAGCACAAAGCAATATCACTGCATGCTGTCAAGAAAAGTTTTCCGATAAGAAGATCAACTCAAATAATTCCACGCAACATTTTTTCTGGACTTTGAAATCAGCGACCTATGTAAGGTACTAGATTGATTAGTGATTAGTGGACTATGCACATCCCCACCTTTCTAACCTTCTGTTTGAAAATAAGGCAACATCCATTTAAATTGCTTAGGGTTAGAGCTCTGTCCGCAACCTCTTGTTTGCAGGTTTTCAATGTATCGTCTTAAATAAGGTCATTTGGAAAAATAGTTAAAATTACAAATTTATCATCTTACAAAAACCTACCAATGAATTTCTCAAAATTTTTTTTTTTTCCAGAACGAACCAATTACAAATGCATCACAAAATTGTTAATAAACCCATCCGAATTCATTGACCAAACAGTCCATATATAGTCCATTTGATCCTCTCTTTTTTTTTTCCCTGTGGCGGCTGAGTTAGTACAGTTCACTGAGAATTACTCAAGATAGAAAAATTGCCCAACAAAAGTGGTACTAAATTCACTTCTAAGAGACACCCATTTCGAATCAACTGTGAGACAACCCACCCCGCCCCCCACCCCCCTTAAAACCCAAATCAATTCAATCCAAAACACAACCTCTTAAATCAATTCAATCCAAAACACAACCTAATTGTATACCCAAAAAAACTCAAATCAAACCAAACATGTCCCACTAGGAAACAGCAAATTCAGGGAAACAATCGTCACATGTAAAAACCCATCAAAGATTTTAATTCACATCACTTAAAAAAAAAAAAAGGAAGAGTACCAAATATATAAGACGACTTTATTCAAAGAAAAAACCCACCAAAATTGATGGGCTTATTATAAATATCAATTATATGTATATATATATTTATATCTACATATACATCTACATACACAAAAAGAAGAAGTGAAAACGTACAAGATAAAGGAGAGGAGTGATATGGAGACCGCAACGTAATCGGTGGGACAGCCTCCTTCGACGGCACAGCTTGCCATTGGAGTTGAGATCTCCAGCTGCTGAATACACACACTTCTCTCTCTCTCTCTCTCTCTCTCTCTCTCTAATATAATACTAATACCCATCAATTATATATAGGAGTACTATACAGTCTATATATGTTCCAAAATTTGTGTATCCGATGGCTACACTTTACCAGTGAAATAGAAAAGTCTTATGTTAATGGCAACAGCTTCGTTCTCGTTTTCTCATTTTCCCAAGTCCAATCATGAATCCTGGTTTGACCCCAAATGATCACCGTGGCTAGTCTCTGCTAGTTTAATCCTCCGTACTAATTAAAAAAATTAGGCTTAATTGGTATATGTTTGAAGTATCGGTGGTTTTGCACTTTGCACTTTATACTTTAAAGTTTTAAATTTTATACTTTGATCTCTAAAGTTTAAAATAAATTGCATTTTAGTTCTTCAAGACTTTTTACGACAAAATTTTTATTTTTAGTGATGAAATCATTTGTCACTAAAGAGCTATTTGGACTTATTTGCCACATTTGTGAAACCTTAGAGACCAAAGTGCCAAATTTAAAATTTTAGTGCAAAGTGCAAAATTACTCAAACTTTTTTTTTTTTTTTGAGAGAAAATTACCCAAACTTTAAGGGTGCAAAGTATAATTAATCCAAAATTTTAAAATATACTATATATTAGCCATAAATCCCCTAATATAAAGTATTCAAAACTATTTTATCCTATATTATTAGAGTTATGTGTTAGACTAAATAAGAATATATTAGAACATGTAGGTCTTTTAGACAATATTTTATTTTGAGCCTCTTGTTTTCTCTCGGAAATCTCTTTGATTTGGACAGAAATAAAATGGAATCTTTTCTCTCCACGTTCTCCCCATTTCTTTTCTCTTCCCTCCCCACTTAACTTATCAAACGAGAGAAATTGAGAGAAAGTGATCCCTTTTCTCTTCTCTCTTTCTCCATTTCTCTCGATCCAAACAAAGTGTTAATGACAAGTTAATTTGCAACTTTTAATGGGTATATCTTTAAGATGTAAAAAAACATTAGTTAGAATAAAAGCATTCTCATCCATCTAAAAACAAATAAATAAATTGTTTCATCCATTTGACTAGTTTTATTTTGTTTTTGTGACAAATTTACCCTTGTTTAAATCCTACTCTACACGATCACAAAATCCATTACATATCTTATCATCCCTCCCAAACACAAACCCTAAACGCCTCATTCAAATCCTACCCGCCTCATCATCGCATTTCTCTTATTTATCATTGTAATTTAAGTATTTCATCATCACCGATTCATTCATCATTATCTCTGTTTCTACTCAACCCTAACCGCCTCTGTCTTGCTTCAACCTCAACAGCTTCGCACTGTTCATTTTCCCCTCCTATTCGACTAAGTGTCCTCCAAAATTGTGTCACAAGTGCAGTTTTGCTAATCCATTGCTACCATTTTGATACATGTCATGTTCAATCCCCATTTTACTCATTCATCAACACAATTACCAAAATAGACATGAATGGGACACGTGTGAACATACTTGTAGTGGGTGAGCAGTGTAAGAACAAAAATGCACTCATTTTGTCACTTGCATATGTCACCTAATTATCATAAATGCATAGAAATTGTGAAAGTTGAAGAAAGGACTCCCTCATTTCAATAATTCATATTGGTCCAGAAAGTAAGAAGATTCAATAACATTTATAGACTCGTAATTAAGTTGAATTGCCATGTGGTAGACTAACCAAACTCATGGTTGATTAAAATTTAAATCAATCTTCAGTTTGTCCTATAGGTCTTGTGTTGCCTCAATAGTTACAGATTTTCTTCTCCTTCACTTCCATCTATTTCACAGTTGCTGCACGGGAAATTATTGACTGTTCTTTGATACTTGACAAACTTCGATTAAAACCGGATTTTGGGTCAAATAGGTATTCATGCAAGAGAGAGAGAGAGAGAGAGAGAGAGAGAGAGAGAGAGAGAGAGAGAGAGAGAGAGAGAGAGAGAGAGATAACAGTTGTTACAAGAGTTTCTCATAAAAAGATTTATTGTAAATGCCCACTATCAAGAAAGTCAAATAGGTATTCATGCAAGAGAGAGAGAGAGAGAGAAACATAACAGTTGTTACAAGAGTTTCTCATAAAAAGATTTATTGTAAATGCCCACTACCAAGAAAGTCAATCTTCTCAACAGCACATCTCACAAACTGGTGGAATTGTACGTATGTTGCAATAACAGCAAGCCACTATGCATCTGTTGGTGCATGCTGCACATTCAAATACATCAAAATTGTCAGTCCAACCTCTCAAAACACGCGCACACACACACACACCCCACATATATATATATATATATATATATATACATGCGCGTGCACCCGCACACCCCAACAGCAAACAATAATATAGGTTTATAGCCATGATAATTGCTAATTGACCTAACTCAAAAGGAACAAAAATGGAAGGGAAAAAACAAAGGGAAAAAAAAAATCAATGTGATGAGGGATTGATACAGTACGGTGCACGATAATAGTATCTGGGTCTGCAGGCTCAAAGCGTTGAAGATTGACGATGAGCGGAAGGCGATCACTGGCCTCAGCTACATTGATATGTGCCACACTGATCATAAACAATAGCCCAGAAAGTATTGCCAATGACTTCATCATGGGATTTTGTGTGTGTGTGTGTGTGTGTGTATTTAGTTTTTTTGACCATGTGCTTTTAAGGTATTATACTATCTATATAGATGTTCCTACTTGCTAGAAAGTAACATTTATATTATGGTAACATAATCAAGAATAATCTCAGGTGACGTGATACTTGTAATCCCAAAAGATATTTCCAAAATATGATAATGAAGCTGCCATATTTGGGTCTTATATATTATGGCAATGTAGACATATGTAATCTCAGGTGATACCTGTAATCCAAAAAGATATTTTGAAAAATGAAAATGAAGCTGCCATATTTGAGTCCCTCCTTGGTCAACCTTCCACGTATAGTTTGGCCAAAATTGTGACCAAACCTGGAATAAATTTAATCTTCCATATGAGAATTTATACCATGTGACCATCACAACATGGCCACTGGTATTTCTCTACTACTGTGGGACCCACATAATTCACAGACAATATGAGAGCCATATGAGATATTTTCTAATACAATACACATTTCAGATATATATATATATATATATATATATGTATATGCTCAACAATTGGTCACCACTGACGCGCAACATTCCTAAGTTTTATTAAAGTAATGCAGGGCATATATAATCAATGTAATATACAAGAATACCTAATGTGGTTCCTGTCTCTTCAAGAAAAAAGAGAAAAAGACTGACATGAGCCTTTTGATTTCAACAATGCACTTTTACAAGTCACAACATTCCGGCTAGATGGAAATTCCGTATGAAAGTCTACTCATATACCAAATTTCATTTAAAAAAAAAATACCCCTAAATATAAGCATATGCATAAGTGCATTCCTAGTAAGATTGTATACATCATATATGCAAACCACTCGAAATGTGATATACCTACTCTATTTTGAAGACTTTGATGTGTAGCTCCACAAAACCCCTCCAACGAGATTGTTTAATGCATGAGAAGCCATAGGCACAATGGCGCTCGAGGATACAATTGTTGCATAACCATAGGCAAAACCAACAAATGTTGCCCTGAAAAGAATTTCAACAATTAATCATAACAGTATCCAGACATTCTTGAAAATTTCCTAATAGTTCTAGTCTTCGACGTTCTAAATTCCCAACCTTCCATGACTGGCTAGTTTACATACAGTTGGAAATGCATGGCCTATAACCAATATTATAGCATGAACTTAAGAAGAACTTTAATGACTAAGAAAATGCGGGACAAATTTGTTTTATTTTGTAATAGATTCTTAATTTTAATCAAGGAACATGAGTGAGTACTAGATTGCAAAGGAATATTTTCGGCCACTTCCCAAGTGCAAAACACCAAAAAGAGTAGCAACTACCAGAGCACTTGTCCAGTTGACTCCAAAAAGAGGCAACAATGCACCTCGAAAAAGGAGTTCCTACAAAACCCTCACATTCATGTAAGAGTATAGTCTCATATTCAATACAAACAGGATTTGATAAATCTGTGCTCACCTCACTCAATCCAGGCATAAATGATACAACTACGTAATCCAAAGGTTGTAGTGAAGTGAGGACCTGAATCAGAAACACAGCACCATGGAGATTATCAAAGCAGCAAAACTTCAGAAGAAACTGATACAGTAGCAAGAAGCTAATATGAAGATGTCTTCTTGCCTGGTCTACACGTTTACATATAATTTCATGGACATTCATTTTTTGAATCTAATTAATTCTCTCTTATATAGAATTGAGAGAATTAATGAGAAATGCCAATCCAAGATAAGTGAGAGACAAAAATCGAGAAAGCAAAGACACACAACACAAGAACACCATATTTACATGCTACATGCAAAATTAGGACTGTGTTCACAGAGTTGCTGAGATTTTCAAAATGATCCAAAAAAAAGAAATTAAAGTCCAGAGTACATCGATAAGCGTCCCTTAAAGAACATAAAATTAAGGTACATGTAACGAGTGCAAAAATTACCAAAATGCCCCTCAGAAAATTTGCGAGAGTGACGCTGGGTGTCTACTACTATCAGGCTTCACACTACCCATCAATAGGCAGAAAGGTGAGAACAGAGCTACCTGTTGATTGGCTGCTTCACTAGACTTTGCAAAGTCGGGCCACGTCTTCAACAATAAGTATCGGCATGATGATATCAATATGACTAATCCTGTAATCAACTGAAGATGCCACATCTCAAAACTAACTGTGCAACAGCCATCAGTTAGTCTCTTTAGAGTACTGAGACCATAAATTCCAGTCAACATAACAAGAAGAATCAACTCGGGAACATTTAGCAGACAATTCTAAATATACCACCACATATTAGATATAGACCCATAAACTAACGAAGCAATGGAGAAATACAAAGCTAGATATAGTGGCTTTATCATATGACTGCATAAACAATGATGTATGTAGGAGAAGTACTAAAATTGGGCAAATATCCGTTTTCCTTGCCTACGGAACCTAATTACCAGAAATTAAAAAGGAAGTCAATGTTCTAGTTGGCCATCGAAAACATGGATACAGCTCTAGAACACTTTTGACTAGATTTCTACATAAATCTAATTTAGTCAACTTTCCAGAAGTTCTCCTTATATGGACCTTTGAATGGTGTTGCAACTCAGTAAGAAATTATACAAAATATTGTTCTAATAGGAAGTTCAAGAAATTTTAAGCAGCCAAATTGTGGAAATAGAGGGCATGAAAATTTAAATACATGATATTTCTGCAGAGCAATCAGGGACTGGCAACCCTTCCACTGATGCAATGTGAGAAACCTGCAAGCTCCAACCAGACCATAATCATTAAAAATGCATTTTATAAGCCAAGTAATGCAAAATTTCATCTTTTTAGCAACAAAAAAAAAATGCAAAATTTCATCTAGAATACCCACAACCCTACCATCTTAGCATAACAAGTTGGATATTCTACCAAGCTAAATAAAAAATAGCAATGTTTATTCCCTCCACAAATCTAAACGAAAGGGAATAATTAGAGTCAACAATTACAGGCAATCAGAAAATGGAGGGGCAAACACTACGGGTGTGTTTAGAATGACATCTTTAGAATGCATTCTTACCAATTGTAATTACATTATCCTGTTCATTTTCAACTTATTTTGAAGATTCACTTTAATTCAGTTTTTATTTTTAGATAAAGCAAGTCTTACTTGCTTTAGAGATGGTGTTTTGCATACGAGGACATGAATTGGGGTTGCCACTACCCTTTATTTCTAAACTTCTACGACAAATAACGCTCAACTCTATCATATCTTCCCCTCTCAACCAAACACACACACACCTTTTTTTCCATAAATAAAGTATATGATCATTGATACATTCCAAACACAGCATCAACAATGACAAGAAAGCCCCATAACTAAGGCTTAGTTTGGCCCCCATGTGGCTTTTTAAAAGGAGCTTATGAAATTCATTACTAAGTTGTTTGATAATTTTATACAAATGACACACTACTCTTCAAAAAGATATCATGAAACCAAAAAGCAACCTTGAGCTTTTAAAAGCTCCATTCTAGAGCTTTTAAAAGCTCTCCCCAAAAAAGCCCTAAGTTCAATTTTTGCAAAGCTCATAAACTAGTTAGCACATGAATTAACATGAAATTGAGCTTTGAAAAAGGAGAAGCACCACGTGGGGGCCAAACTAAGCCTAAGACTTGTGCTATGCAGGGCAAAGATGTACCTCTCTAATTAAAATTCCCAAAGCAACTATCAAACCGGATGTGACAGTGCATGCCTGAAGCACAGCACTCCTAGATGGGATGGCAATTGAAGCCTGTGATTCTAACTTTTCAAAAGAAGGCTCCTTATTTTTATCTTCTACATAATCATCTCCTGAGGTAGACGTATCTTCGAGGCCATCATACTCATCTAATGGGTTCTTATTAGGCGGAGAGGTCACAATTTTTCGTGCTTCCTTTTGTCTTCTCAATTTCCTAGCCGAATTCCCACTTGCAAAAGTCCTTGTTCTAGCAGCAAATCCCTGCATAGAGAGGGGGAAATCAAAAAAGAAAAGTAAAATCATTGCTCGAAGAAACAACATCAAACACGCGAAGTTGATTTGTTTCAGTTGGAAATCAGTGAAATCTTGAACTCACACAGTATATCTTAGGAGCTGTCAACTCTGGAGAATAAATGGAGCCACTAAACTTCCCACCTAGTCAAATGTGACCAGTTTTCTACAGTCAAAGAATGAAGCACTAACTATAACAACGAATAAGCACTGAAGTTGGCAAGAAGATAATGTAATTTCTGAGCTCTAAAAAAAATGGGTTTTCCATCAAACTTACAAAGAAATGAAATTTAATTTAAGAGGAAGAAAAAACCCAAATGAAAGAAACAAACAGTTGTGAAACAGATTATCATGGGCATCAATTAAAAGAAAGTTATATGCGAATTTTCAGATATACCCAATTGAGATGATACCCTTGGTTTATCTTCAGTATGCAAGATAGTTTATTTTTAAGCATTGGCTGCCTATACTCAGCGATTAATTACTTTCATAGAAAATTAAGAGAAACCCAGAAAGAGGAAAAGTGAGGAAACTAACCTGTGAAAGTAAAAATTCTACTGTAGACAAAGGTTGGAGATATATAGGTGGTTGTGGTTGTGGTTGTGGTTCTGGTTCTCCACCAACAACAATAGTTCATACTACTAGCAAGCAAAGCCATGATAGGCTTTCGAATAGCCTTCTATACCGAATTTTGATCACTCAGTTTGGTGTTTATTTGAAAATTTTGAAACACTAAAAAGTTCCGTAATCTAATCATCAAAAATAAATGATAAATGAAAACCAATTTGATTTTTCAATTTTCATTTCCTTTTAGCAGATGAAGTTGGCATGTGGTACTCTGGCTTGTTCAAGTGTAGTCGTGAAATTTAAAGCTTGTTGAGAGCCACAGATATAATCTCTCTCTCGATCGAGGGCGACACGCTTGGGTAACTTCTTTTTTCTTTTTCTTTTTCTTTTTCTTTTTTCTTTTTTCTTTTTTTCTTTTCCTTTTTTTGTGTGTGTGTGGGAATTTACAAAATGAGATTAAGTTTTGTCACTATCTTGCGTGAATTATCATTGAGTAATATTATTTTTCCTAAATTTCTATATCAACATTGCTTCTTAAATGATGTAGCAGTGGGATCAGGTAAATAACTTTCAATAAAAATTCAACTAGTTTTATTGTATTAAACATGGCCTCACTGTCACATCATCTGAGAAGCACTTTTAAAATAAAAATTTGGGAAGCATAGCATTACTCATTATCATTATATGTTGATTTAACTTGTTCTTGGATTTGATCCAAAAATGATACTAATAATTTTAAAAAATAAATAAATATTTGTTTTGTGGATTGAGTACAGCTTCTACACATAATTAGAACGCTTTCTATCAAACACTTTGATAAAACACTAAAAATTAAGTACTTAATTTTACTAAGTACTAAAAGTTTTAAGCAAATGAATTTTTACTTCGAAAAACGATGTTTCAAAGAAATACATTGCATTCTATGATTTTCTTAAGTAGAACATTTCTACTTAACCAAATAGGATTTGGTTCAATCCAAGTCCAATTTTTTATTGCATTCATGAGAGAACTAAGTGTTGGTTAGTTTGACGTAAAACCAATTTTAAGAAATTTATTAAGTGAGGTGCGAACTCTTATGCAAGAAATAGACATTTTTCAAACTTCATTCACACAAGAACCAAATAAAAGTTGGATTTGGATTTGGATTGAACTTGATCCTATTTTATACTTTCCCAAATAGGCCCTAAAGTTTTCATTTGATTTTTGGCTGCTTTTTCAATAAAGTGATACATTATCACACGCATTGAAAATATTAAGTGTTTAAACTTTTAACTTTTCAATACTTAATTACGTGATCAAACACATCTGTACTAACTAATTCAACAAGACACCCCAAAAAAAAAATCCTAAATGTCCCTTATGCTTTGCTTTATTTTCCTTAATTACGGTTAAATCTATTGTCAAGCAACAACTTTTCGAGTTAATTCTTTTGATGGGAACCAAATTTGGAAATCATGGCATTACTTTTTGTTAAATGTGACTAAAAAACTCTCTTAAAACTGGTTATTTGTCAAACCAACATTACCTTAGTTCTCACAAGAATCAGATAAAAAGTAAGACCTAGGCTAGACCAGGTATAGTTCTAGACTTTCCCAAACACAGCCACAGTTTCAAGTCTCATTTGTTATTGCCAACCTACAAAACACAACCGCCCAGAACAGAACAGCGTAGGATACCAGCAGCAGTTCTTTTTCCTGTCTAACTCAATATACCAGTTAAGAATTGCAAGTTCAGGGAAAACAATTATGTCACAATGACAAAATGTAAAGAAAACTTGCATACACATGGACAGATTTCCTGTTCAACTATCATATATTTGATCAACTGCCCAAGAATTCAATTTCCAACAAAAAATGGTACAAATACAAAATATTCTCCACCAGCATGGAGAATAGGATTCTCTGAAACCCTAAAATGCGATTGCGGAGAATCACTATTTTCGATTGTGATATGAACATAAATAAAAAATAAAATACGGGTAAATGATTGTGTGTATATGATACAATTTGGAGAAAATGAATGGCGTTGGTGTGGTTTGGAGGAATCATCACGAGCTTTGTTACAAAATGGTGCCCAGCAGCCATAGGTGCAAGAAGAGCCAATAGGCAACAAGACCGAGCCTTGCCCTCGGACGACTCATCAGAGCTCGACCACCAGATACCCTGAGTAGACGGGAGGAGAAAAAGTGTCAATTTCAAACATTTACTATATATTCATGAATTTAACGAAGTAGAAATTCGCCACTTATTCTTAGAGAAAGGCTTGAACGTGGAAATGGAGCGTGGAATGTCACTAATAGTGCAAGTGTGCAACTATAAATCAATCATAGATATTTTAACTTTGCAATTGTCACATTTAACCTATCCATTCTATGTTTTCAGAAATGTGATACAATAAACAAACTAAAACGCAGAAGCAAAATTGTAGAAAGTGAAAGCATTTTACCAAATTCCATCAATTCGATCAGCCACCACCCTCGCTTGTATTGGAATCAGACCCGATGTATTAAGAGACTTGAATATGTGACCTGCACAACATGATTTCGTTATAAGTTGCAAGGAGAGGGAGAGTTAGTCTGTATGGAATTAAAAACCCATCAGAAACCACACCTTTATCCTCATCAGTATCCTCATTATCGATCAATCGATCAGATTCCGAGTCGATATTAATTGTAAGGTGATCGGATGATCCCTTTCGCAAAGTTCGCACATGGGCAGCAAAGGGGGCAGTAGAGATTGCTGCCTTTCCATTGGGTCCCTGCACAAGTATGAATACACACCAACTTATAAGAGCACCCTTCTTATATAGACAAGGTAAAGAAAGATCATCTAAGTGAAGGCGCCAAATGTGCAAGCATAAAACTGCCTCAGTGTTCTGTTTTCTTTTTTCTTTTCCCTCACAAGTAAACAGATTCCAAGAGCTCCATCCACTAACTTCCATCCATGCAAGAAATTACAAGCAACTACTTTCTCAATATAATACAAACATAAAGCACTGCTTGTTTAACAAAGAACCATTACGCAATGGCGGTCCCACTTATTCAAAAAGGTGGGAGGAATAGAGATATAGATTATCCCACTTAAATCACTTTGTCCACTTTTCTATACCATTAATAGGGTCAAACACTACAAGAGCAGACAATGTTGATCGCCATACTCGGTAATCAACCATCATTTCTTTGGATAAACCAGTAGAGTGGAAGAGGAACTAGACATCCATTGTTCGTGAATCCTTGTTCCCATTTCTTTCGCCACGAAGAGATTTCGAACCCTTCTTGAGTCATATTTCGTTTAACCCATTACTACTTCATGCCCAGTCAGACAAGACAATACCATAGCAGTAAGAAATCTAGTGTCCAAAACCATACCTTCTATCATAAGCAAGAGTATTGCTATGCTTCCCAAATCCAAATCCCAAATCCACATCCAAATGATGTGGCAGTGGGCCCACTGAATTTTGATCAGAGGATGTTGAAGTGACCCCACAGTGGTCCCACTGCCACATCATTTGGGATGTGGATTTGCGAAGCATAGAATTACTCCATAAGCAAAAACCTAAGTGGCAAAAAAATCATTGCTTATTAAAACAATTAGCTTGCACCTAATAAGGTCACAAACAAAGTTACAATTTAAGATAAAATGTCAGAAGGTATTAAATTAATGAAATAAATAAATCTCAGTTACCAAGCTACAAAATCCCCAACAATGCACCTAAAGTGTCTTTCACTAATCATAACTCAAGTGAGTTGCTTCACGCCAAAAGAAGTTTAAAATCAATAAAAACAACTTATTCACAAGGATAGCTAGGAATCATGACCAGAACTAAAAGAAAATATACGTGTATCAGATCTTCAGTGGTCAAAATAAATTGGTAAAAATATTGCATCAGTAAAAAGCCTAAATGATAAGCACAAAAAAGTATTATTTACCAAATCTTCGATTTCGGATATCTCTGACCGCGTAGGCAATGAAGGTGGTTCGAAGATGCTTCTTTCCTGGACAATCTCTGGTGAGGCAGCCCTACCCCGAGTAGAGTCTTCAAGTAACTTAACCTTGGTTGACAATTCATCCACAACCTTTTGGCTCCCAAGCAACTTGGCACCAAGTTCTTGGGCTTTGGATTTTAAATTTTCAGATTCGAGAATTATGGCCCCAACTAGATTTTCTAATACCGGCACAAGTCCTCTCACACCAGTAGATTTATGGTCTCCAAGTAAATCACTACCTCCCCACTTTTTAATAATATTTTCCAAACCTAACTTCAGATCAAATAATTCACTCCTCTTCTCTTCGTCGTTTTGCTTATTTCTTACATATTCTTGAACTTCCTCCTTCAGATGTTCAATTTCAAGCACCTGCCTTTCAAGCGTTGAGTTCAGCTCTTCTTTGTCAATGGATAGCCGTTTCACCTGATGCTGCATCGCAATAGTATTCTCAATTATGTAAAATAGCTTATTTAAGTTGGTCGAATCATGGATCTGAACTGCATCTACTTCGGAATCTGGAAAAGGGATTTCAATCTCATTTATCTTCTCAAAGAGGGATTTTACTTCGGATGCGGACAGCAGAGCATCTTCAGCCTCTGGAAAAAAAAAAAAACAATCAGCATAAGGGCTGCAATACACACTGACCACTTTTAACATGATGACAATGCACAATATATGTATCACGGATGGGATACGACGCGGGGACATAGAAAATCTTTAAAAATGTAGAATACAGACAAGGCTCGGACATGGCGAAAAAAGATATATTTCTTAATTAATGATAAATAATACAATACCATGTTCACTTCCGTTTCCTATATTTGAAATAAACCAATTACATATCTATATTTTATTGTATCAAGACTTCTACCTCAATATCTTATAACATTTCAATGAAACCATCGTGCCGTGTCCACTTAAGTGAACGGCTGTGTCGGGCACGTGTCTGGCGTGTATCCAATGTAAACACAATAAATAAATAAAGACATGTTTTTCGCATGTCCAACATTGACACGGCACGCAAACTGAAGTGTCCGTACCACATAGAACACAATCACCTTTGTCTTTCATCAATGATGCATTGTATAGTGACAATATTTCTGCTTCTCTCTCCTTTAGTTTATCCTCCTTTGCCTGATAATCTGCTAGTTTCAACCTCATCTGATTACACAAACTTTGTAATTTTTCTACGTCACTCTCCAACTCGGAAACCCTGTTTTCATTTAAACCCCTTTCTTCTACGGCATTTTCAAAAGTTTTTCTGGTTTCTTTCAACTCTTTCCGTAAATCTTCAATTTCAGTGGCCAATTGATTCCTTTCATTTTCTAGCCTCTTAGTCACAGCTTGAACTTTTCTAGCTGTAAATAACAGCTTCTCTGCAGTTTTTACACATATTTCACCTCCACCAACTTTTCTAACTTTGGGCAACAAACTAGAATCCAAATTCTCAACTTCAACATCCAGTTCTTGAGTGGCATCAACACAAGCAGACATTAAAATTGAGATATTCTCTTGTAACATGGCTATTGTGTTCTCTTGTTCCTGCCTATCGATTTCCATGTCATCAACTTTTCGTTTCGAAGATTTCATGTGCTCAAGCATGACAACTACGGAATCCCTTGTTGCCTGTAATTTCGTAGAAAGAACTGCAATAAACTCATCAACTGAAGTAGAGTAACCTTCAACTCTATCTGCAAGAATCTTATTTCTAACATTAAAACCTTCCAGTGTTTTTGTAATATGTGATCCAATATTGTCACCATCTGCCGCAGTCACCTCGCCAATATCCATTTCTACATTCACAATTTCATCAAGGCCTGCTGAGACATGCTTCCAGGCATAGGAATCGTCCTATAGAGAGAGAGAGTTGATTAGTGAAAAGCTGACATCTAATAATACTAAAAACCTATGAAGCATAGCCACCGATACCGAATATGGAGAGAACATGAAACAGACACTATATATCTAGGAAGCATGGGTACTCCATTTTGAGTGAAGTACCAGTACCGGGTACTTGGGGGACACCGACACCCATACCATACTCCTGGGTACGTGTCGGGTACCCCTCTTGTGGTGTCCTGATACTATTAAGTGAAGGATTCATCTTGGGTACGGCTCGGGTACTTCGTGGGTACGGTATGGGGTCAGAATGCATTTATTGAAAACTACGGGGGGTACTTCGTGGGTACGGCGTGGCCTTGCTTCTTCTTTTTTATTTATTTATTTTTCTTTAATGTTGTGGACTTGTAATGCTAAAACAATGTTGTTTAGTCCTTAGACTACTTATTTGCTAATATGCTATGGATTAATATGTAGTAGTGTTGTTCAATCTTCTTCGTTTTCTTCTTCTTCTTTTTTTTTCTTTTTTTAATTATTAAGTGTATGTTTTTAAGAATATATTTTAAAAAAAATATTTTTATTCAAGGTACCCTAGCCGTACCCGTACCCTACATTTTTGGAAATTGTCGTACCCCGTACCCGTATCGTATCGTACCCGTGCTACATAGCTATATATAACAAGTTTTTGGCTACCAATTCAACAAAATTTGGGGAAAATGGATAAAAGTAAAGAAAAAATAACATAAAATACGTTAGCCACTCGTGCAATACAATGATATTTTCATGAATGTATCAAAATTATCTGAAGAGGTTGAGATTTTTTCTCGAAATACTCACTATCCCAGTTGGAAGAAACAAGGGAGAAATAGAAATCATCAACTCAGAGAGAGAGAGAGAGAGAGAGAGAGGCTTAAAAGGTATAATCTAAATGCATAGACATAAATATCAGGTAGAATTGTCCGCACAAACAGTTCATATTGTGCATCCAACAGAAAGACTTGTTATTACCTTGACAACAGGATTATCTTGCAGGATTTCTGAACCCTCTTCGATAAAATGATCCTTTGTCTCTTTGAGAAGGAGGTCCATATTCTTCAGGCTTTCAAAGTGTCTCTCAAAGCTTTGTTTTAGCAAGGACAACAGAGTCTCATCACTCAAACACACCTGAAGACTATTAAGGTGACTAGAGAGCTCCAGAGACCTACTCTCTATACTCCCATGGGTTCCGGCCAACTCTTCCATACATGCTTTTAACTTGGAATTAAGTGTTGATATCTCCTCTTCGGCACTCCTCTTTTCACCAACAAGTTCAGAGAGAGTATTTTTGGCCTCTTTAAGCTCTCTAGCTTGAGTATCAGCTTCTTCTTTCAGCTTCTTTATTTCAATCTCCATAGTAGTCCTACCAGCTTGTGCATTATTATTTTCCTCAGAAAGCAAGGAAACATTTCTCTCAATCTGAGACAACGCATCTTCAAGAGACTTTATAGTACTGTAGGCCTCTGCAAGTTTGCTTGTCTGAACAGAAACTTCCGCTGTCACTTTCTCTAACTCCTTCTCTGTAGCAGCTCTACTAATCTGAGCATCTTCTTTTTCATTAATTAGGACAGAGAGATTATTTTCTGCCGTTGATAATGCATCTTCAAGATACTTTTTAGTCGCACAAACCTCAGCAAATTTACCCACTTGGGAAGAAGTTTCCTCCATTGATTTCTGTAACTCTTGTTCCACATCTGTCTTAGCAACTTCTAATTCCATCTTTTCTTCAGAAAGTTGGGTAACATTGTTTTCTGCAATTGACAAAGCGTCTTCCAATGATTTCATGGTTGTGTATGCTTCGGCTAATTTGCTGGCAAGAGTATTGGCTTCAACTTCTACTTTCTCGAAATCCTGTTCTGCCCGTGTCTTAGCAGCCTGACATTCATTAATAAATCTCCCAAGCCATTTCACCTTCTCTACAGGCTCTTCAAAAGCTGAATCAACAGGAAGAACAATACCATCAACCGACTCCATTAGTCTCTGCAACAGGTTATTGCTCTCCACTAAGAATTGCTCAAGTTGATCCCTCTGATCTTTCATAGCAGCAAGATCAGCCTCCAACTTTGGGATACGTTCCACATCAGTAGATAATTTATTGAGCTGATCAATATTTGCATTCTTTTCATCCAGAAGTCGTTTCAAACCTTCCCGCTCTTGAACCAGTCCCTTGCCTTTCTTAACTGCCATCGACAATTTCTCCCTTAGTAGAGCAGATTTCTCCTCAGCACGTTCAAAATCTTTCTGCAAAGATTCTTTCTCATCTTTCAGTGATTGAAGCTCTGTGGATACCATTTTTAACTCATTTGATAGATTATTCAACTCTGATCTATCAACCATCTCCTCTTCTAGCATTCTCTCGTATAGTATCACCTCCTGATCCCGTATATACAAGAGAGTTTGAATTCGTTCAAACGCTTCTACCTCAGCATGCGACAATTTAAAAGAGGCTTTGCTTTGTTCTTTTACCTTCCCAAAGCATCTGTCTATGAGCGTGGCCATGTCAGAGTGTGATTGATAGACCTCTTCCTGATTGTCCACTGTGATTCCAGATGCCTCAAGCAACATTTCTGTCATCCGATCCTTCTCCAATGAAACTTGATGCTCCTTTTCAACAACTTCTTGATACTTCTGCAATATATCATCCAACTCCTCATGGAGATAATTCTTTTCCTGTATTTCTGCCAGAAGTGAAGTCGTTAAACGGTCAATATTGTTGTGTGCAGCTTCCACTATTCCAGAAATTTCATCTTGCAACTTGTCAGCTGCAACTTGGGTGAGGGAAAATGATTCGACAAGCCAACGGACTCGAGATTCCAAATCGGAATTCGATACACTTTCCGGTGAACGAATCAAAGATAAGGCATCAGTAATTTTCTGAAATTCAATGGAGACACCCTTCAGTGCATTTTTCTCATCGACAAGCTCACGAATTCTCTTTGTAATATCTACAGCCTGAAGTTCTTCCGGAGTATCAGACTCAGACAAAATTTCTTCACATTTCTCAAGAATGGAATCACTTTCTTGGAGTTTTTCCTCCAATAAAGCAGCCATAGTTTCACTTTTGATCAGTTCTTCCTTAATTCGTTCAGCAGCTTGTAGGGCTATTGATTTCTCTTGCAATTCGACCAAATAGTTCTCAAGCTCATTGGTTTTCTCAGCAAGAGAACGCTTCAATGAGTCCCTTTGCTGAACCAATGCCTTCCCTTTTGTGACAGCCAAGCTAAGCTTTTCCTTGGTATTAGTATATTTTGTCTTCTCCTGTTCAATTTCCAACTTGAGCTTTCCATTTTCCGCATTCGACATCTCAACCATTTCTTTATCTTTGTCAAGTTTTTCCACTAGTTTTGCATTTTCCTCCTCTAATTGGGTTATCTTTTGGGAAAAGTTTACTTCCTTTCTTTTAAGCTCAAGAAACTCTTCACGTGCAGTGACAAAAACGGTCTGAAACTCACCTTGGACACTGAGATCTGACCTTCCCTCAATCAGACACTGCCTAAGTAGATCAATTTCAGAAAGGAACTGATTGTACTTCTCAATTAAAAAGGATGTGCATTTCTCCACCTGAGAAATTTTTCCGATGACAGATTCCTCCAACACTTCTTGATCAACAGTCGTGGCAAGAGAAGCTAACACCCTGTTTGCAATGGCCTCAATATGCTCGTCCTTCTCAAGCTGAAACCCAGATCATGCGTTTAGAGACAGAGACCAACACTCTTGTGTTGAACTCAAACAAAGAAAAACAACATCTTGAAATACAGAAAGTTCACTAACCTTTGCGTGAAGATCTTCAACTTCTTTGTCCTTCATCAATAGAACTGCTTGGAGTTCTCTGAATGTTCCAGCAGTCTGTAACCGTTCATCCAAAGCAAATTTAAGAAATTTGGAGCAATCACTAATGATCTCGTGTATACGGGCATCAGATACCAGAGTCTTTTCCTCTGACTCCTCTATATCAGCTTCCACTCCGCCATCATTTTCGATCAGCAATGGCTGTTGTTGATTCAGAGCCTTGAGCTGAAGGCGAAGATTACTAAGTTCTTTCATGAGTGCCCCTCTTTCTTCCTGCATGACAAGTAACATCAACGACGACAAACTTATTCATAAAACAAAAGAAAAACATATAGATAAATACTCAACCTCGTATTCCCTTGCAAAGCTCTCCTTCTCACCAATAGTTTTCTCAAGCAGAGACCTCAAGTGTTCCATCTCATCCGTGAAGACAAGAGCTTGCCTCCTGTTGTCCGATTCCCGAAAAAGAGTCTCCTGCTTAGCATCATTCCCCTCTGAACTTTGTTGAACTTCAGGAATTGCCATTGCTTCCCTATTCTCAGAACTCCTCCCATCATATATGACTAACTCATCAGGGCAATCAACAAACATGTCTTCTCTTCCTCCGTCCTCTGCTACTTTTACATCATCTGGGTCATCTTGTATGGAATTTTCCCTGGTCACCAAAACCCCAGCATCTTGGTCTACATGCTCCACCTGTAGGGAGCTGGGCTCCTGCAAAGGGTGTCACTTAGCATATTGATATAGGCATAATGGGAAATTCACAATCACGGAATTCATCAGCATCGGGATTAGTCAGAGCTTAAGATTTATCCATGAATATATGGGTAAAAACTCTTAAAAATGTCACAAACTCTAATTATAAGAAAACATGAACTCTAAAATCCATAATCACGAGAACTGATGGTGGCAAATCCCTAGTATTTAAGTAAAATTATGCAACAGAACTCATTAGCAATGATTAATTAAAATGTAAACAAATAAGTGAGGCTGCCATTGCTTTATTACAAAATCAAATAATATCTCTGTAACCCATGATTTAGAATGTCAAATTAAGGACATTTGATTTAGGGTACCTGATTAACAGAACCAGGCATGTCAGCTACATGAACTGGTTCACTAGTAACCAAAACTTCCCCTTCATCAGCAATTTCAGCTGCACCACCTCCAACTGCATGTAAATGAGAACTTTGAGCCGAAGACTCAACATGGACAAACCCATTTCCATCACTTCCATTTTCATCACCATCAGAACCTTCCAAGACCCTCACTTGCTCATGACTCTCCTCCGCCATTTCGATCCAGCATAACCCAAATCACCCTTATTGCCTATTCACCAATTTGCAGATCTGAAAAAGCGTACAACACAATATACACAAATTTGCTCAAATCATATAAATGAACCTATATTCAATTTGTTCGCTGATACAGCTTCATGAAGTCCTATATACATGAAATCACATTTATTTCAACAACTACACATGAATGCATATACCGAAAACATTTTTTAAAAAAAAAAAACCCTAAAATCAAATGGACTTGGAAGATTGGGGAATATTGATGTTAGTATTAAAAATGTTTTACCTGGTAAATGATATGGTTTGCGTTTTCTGGGACTCTTCTGTACACAGTGATTGTTGTGTTCTGAGAAATTGAGATAAATTAAAGCTTCGATTTGTTGTGTTGATTGATTGAAGAAGAGAAAACGAGTTTTCTCTCAGAGTCACAGATGGATCTACGAATTTCTGTGTGCGAAACAGAGTAAAACTGCCCACCTGTTTTCTGGGTCTGTACTTTCGTTCGTTGGTCCGTATACAGTTGAAACGGCGTCGTCAGCGGGTAAATGAATGAAAGTGTCGTTACGTTTGGTTGCGTTAAAAAAGATTGCGTTGGGGAACGCAATACACGAGGTGGTTATGTTACTATGTACTCAAATTAAATTTGTTGATCTCTATTGCTTAGTTTTCCAAAAAGGAGAGGACACATGTTACGTAGGGATGTAAGGAAAAAAAATTGGGTCACCGAACCAATCAAATTCAATGGTTCGGCCGTTTCAAAAATTAACCCCAAATTAAAAAATTGATTGAATCGAACAAAAAATCCAAAAAAAAAAAAAAAAATCACTAAGGGGTGTTTGATAACCCAATTAAGTGGTGAAAATGAAAACATTCCGCACTTATTTTATTTCAGTGCGTTTGATAACGTATCACTTAATTGAAAAAGCAGCAAAAAAATCACTGAAAACTTTAAGTGAAAAATTTCTACTGAAAATATTCACTGAATGCAATCTATTTCAGTACTTGAAAAATTGTCGTCAATACTGTAAATTCAATCGCTTAAAATTTTTATTACTTAAAATTCAGCACTTAATTTTCAGTACTTAATTTTCAGTTTTATCAAACGCACCATTAATCAAACACTTTACCCCAGAGTGTGTTTGGAAAATAAACATGCATTCGCTTTAAGCAGGTGAGAGATGTTACTCTTCTCACAAAAGTAATACTCGGTATCATATACACTTAAAAAGAACACAAGTTGATTGAACCTCTTCAAATACTCTTTAGTTATCAAACAAATAAACACATTAAGTATTTTAAAAAATCCACGTCAACTTTCTTTTTAAATATATATTTTATGTGTACCTACCATTAATCTTTACCAAATTACCAGTATCAAAATTGTAAAAGTGTAAGCACGTACAAAACGGCCTCTAAATGTTTTATCAAATTCTCACTTTAAGTGTTAGACTGCATGCTGCCAATTGGAGAGAGAGAGAGAGAGAGAGAGAGAGAGAGAGAGAGAAGAAATGGAAGGCAAAGGTGGAGAAGGTTGGATCAGAAAGATGTGAGGGGTAGTGAAGTTCATTGTCAATGGAACCAGGTCCCTAATTCGTAACTCAGCCCCTCATAGAACCTATTGCATCGCCAAGCTTTCTCTCATGGCTTCCTCATTGGAACCATTGGTGCCTATTCAGGTCACCCCCAACATCCACATATTTTTTGTGTGTATAATGGATGTGTATTATATTGTATTTCAGCTTCTCATTTGTACTTTGGTCTTTGCATCTTGTGCAGCGTCATATGACCAAACAGAGTCACAGAGACCTTGTGGATACTCTCGTCCGATCCACTGCGTCATAACTTATGACGTTGGTAGCTTTACTTTTTGGTACTTGGATTTATTTATTTTTTTTAGTTGAATCTTACTACTACCATCTTCGTATGCGCAATTCGCATTTCTGAATTTGTGTTGCAATTTTTAATAAAGAAAAAGTTTGTTGCGAATTAATTTGGACGCATACAATTTTGAACCCCAAAAAAAATATATATATATATATATATATATATAGAACAGAGAATCTGTGAAGAATGCATTCCGAAATTGTTATTCCGAACATACCCTAAAACATGCACTATCACCAAAAATACCTAACTTTTGAAGGAGTGGTGGAGCTAGAGGTAAATAACTTTTCTTTTCTGTTTTTTTTTTTTTGGTTATATGACAAAAAATGGGCTGGTCAATGGTGAAGAGAAATATAAAATAGGTTTCCTAGAAGCTAGGGGTGGCACACCAATGCTTTGAATTCTGTCCATGTATTGATTGTTGAAGTTCTGAGGCTAATGCTTAGTCCTAACAATGACCACCACACATTATTTCCTAAGATTAAGGAGATTCTGTAAATGAATACCACTTAAATGGTCCCCTGAGGGAGAGAAATCTATAAATGCCTCTTCAACACTATTTTGAAATTACCCTCTGAAATATATTAAAACAAAATGTTGAAATTCAACTCTCTTGTCCTCCCTTTTGCACTCTTCTTTATCTTCTTGGTCTTCTCTCCTTCATCTGCACACAACAAAACTCATGTGGCTTCTCCTCCTGAAAAGAAAACCCATGAAGCTTCATCTTTGAACACTAGCTACAAAGGTTCCTTCTCCAAAGTGTTTGCTTTTGGAGACTCGTACACCGATTCTGGAAATTCTCAGTCATTGAGTGGTATCAAGTCGGGCTCGAGTTCCGAGAACCGGTTATGTGACGGCCGTTTGGTTGTTGATTTCCTCTGTGAAGCTCTTTCTCTTCCCCATCTTCCACCCTACAACCCCACCTCTTCAAACTTCACACATGGTGTTAATTTTGCAACCTCTGGATCAACGGCTTTTTCAAGCCATCAAGACTTTGCCAATCACAAATTCCCTCCCACCCAAACGTGGAATAAAGAGGTTCACGGGAGCTCGCAGACTCAGATAGATTGCTTCAATAAGTTTCTCCAAGAGGTTGAATGTAAGGGAAAGGATTCAACCTCGTGCAAGGCTGAAATGGGGAAAGCGCTCTTCTGGATAGGCGAAATGGGCATGAAGGATTATACTCATGCTTTGGGTTCTCCCTTTACCCTTGGGATACGTTCAGAGACGTCTGTTGATCATACCTGCACACTTCTACAGGTATTATGTGCGCAAAATGATAATTTAGAAACTGAATCAATTCACTTCAAACCTATAACAAATTAAATGCTTTAGGCTCCTTTTGGAACCATAGATTGCTAGTCTAATCGCGGTTTCCGTAACTGTTTGCCAATGAGCTCTTTTTTTGTGTGTGTGTGTTTCAAATGCCCAAGTTGTGCAATTGGACCGCAAATGAGGCCCTAGTGCCATATTTTATGGTACATAGCAGAGTTGAAATAGGTTTATTTTGTCAGTTTGTTCCATATGGAAAGTTGCAAAAACTTTCCTTTCTTCATTTGAAGTGGCACAAATCACCGCGTTACAAATTGAAGAATGTGAGGGAATTTTGCAAATGTACGAGTGCATTGCAATGCACTGTGTTATGACATAATAACAAATAGCAACAGTCACTGCATCATGAATACAAGGGTGAAATCCAGAATATTATCAGAAGAGTAATGCTAATCTTAGGGGTGGCAATTCGGGTTAGACGTGTCATAATCGGGTCATAAATGGGTTGCGTGGTTTTTGGTTGATTTTTAGTTTTGAGTATTATTCAATAAAAAATATCAACTTTTTAAATTTTATCTTATCGTGTCGTGTCATAATCGGGTTGTCTAAGTAAACCGTATTGTTGTATCAGAAATTGCCACCCCTAAATGCTATGGTTCTCAAATTTGGTTTCTGGCACATGTGGCAATGGGACACTGGGACTGCACTCAATTAAAGTGGGACTGGTTGATTTTCATTGGAAGTTGTTTTAAGCGGGACCTCTTGATTTTCATGGAAAGTTGTTTGAATTGGGACCACTGCCGCATTGGGAACCAAATTCCTGACACAAATTTGAGAACCATAGCATTGTTATGATATACTATTACACTTATCAGAAATCCATATAATACAGACCTTTTTTAAAAAAGCAGCTCTGAAGAAAATCTTCAGAATTGTTGTTTGTAGATTTTGGTAAATTTGTCATATTCTCCTCAAAACAATATCTCTGACCAGCCTCCAACTCTCTAGAACTTCCCAGTTTATTAACTATTGTGCTCTACTGCCATATTCGTTAGTAAAGGTTTCCATCTTGAAAGAATGATGCTAAAACATATGACCTCTGTTTGTGGCAGACATTGTTGGACAATGGTGCAAAGTACATAGTGGTTCAAGGGCTACCACCGCTGGGTTGCCTCTCCTCAGGCATTTCACTCTGTCCATCCAGTACATTCGACAAACTGGGCTGTGCCGTGAAAGCCAATTCTGCAGTGATGATTCACAATGCAATCCTTCAGAAGAAGTTGGTGAAATTCCGGAGTCAGTACCCTGATTCTACAATCCTGTACGGTGACTACTGGAACGCTTACTTTAATATACTAATGAACAAAGAAAAGTACCAATTTGAAGAACCCTACAAAGCATGTTGTGGAGGTGGTGGTGGAAAACTAAACTTTCACTTGAATACATTCTGTGGATCATCTGGTGCGTCCGTTTGCAAAGACCCTAGCAAGTACATGAACTGGGATGGTGTACACCTCACAGAGGCTATGCATAAGCACGTGGCCGATCTGTTCCTCAATCAGGGGTTTTGTGAACCATCATTTCATCAGCTGATCAAGACTAAGAGTTGCATTTAGAAGATGGGGTTGTGTCCATAGTTGCGTAGCTCGTGTTACCGCTCCGAATGAACTCATTCAGAGAGCGAGATAAAGTTTAAAAAATAATATATCAAGACAATTGTGTATAACTTTCTCTGTGTTTGGGTGAATGAAATGATTATGATAATATATAAATAAACATTATTTTGAATAGATTTGCGTGTTTTTTATTGAAATGATCTCCAGATTGCAACAACTTCGAATCTACGGAGTGATGGTCATGCATGTTACTAATTATGATGGATGTTTGAGCTGTGAATAAGTTCGTTTCTTTTTCTTCCCATTTTTCTCTCTTACTTTAATTTTTCTTTCCTCATTAGATCCATGAAACAAACAAAGCCTAGGTCTTTTCCTCCCATTTTCTTTATAATAATAGGTAGGAGTCATTTATTCTACCCTCTATTTTTCTCAAGCCTGCAAAAAAGTTGTGAAAAGTAGAATATGATGAAAAATTACTTACTAGAAATTATCTGATGTTATTTCAGTTGTGGACTAGATATGATCTTTTTGTGGCTTTCAAGTTTCTACAATGAAGAATTTGTGATGTCCCACCAGTTGGACAAAAGATTGAAATTTACTTATAAAACACCATAAATCTTGCTACTAGTAACTTAGCTTAAGCATTTTGGGCTATGTTGTTGGACTCATCTTCAAGTTACTGCGTTAACAGATTTGGAGATTGTGAAATCCCACGTCGGTTGTACAATAAGATTGTTATTGGCTTACATGGCACTCTAAACTTGCCACTAGTAACTTGGCTTAAGCATTTTGGGCCATGTAGGGGCATTACCGAATTAGTTAGAAACTTTAAAGAGGTTCATGTGTACTCCAATCCAACTCTTATAACAAAATATAGGAAATATACACCAAACACATCCACATATATCAGAGCAGATAAGAGGTCCTGATTAGAACATAAAGTGCCCACAAGACACATTGGAGAAAACATCAACTCCACAATCAAAGATGAGCCCTTCTCAACAAATCAGAATATCCAATTGCATGCATTTTTGACAAGCAAATAATGTGTATAAGAGCTCTCAAGTTATAAAAGTGAGAGTCTGTCTATCCACTGTGGAGGTGTTCTACACTTTCATCTATGAGCTTCTCAAAAGTACAAAAGAGGATTGTTTATTCTGTAGCAACAATTGGGGAGAATTTCTCTGACCAGGCTCTATTTACATTTAAAGGCTGGCTTTCTTTCAATCTGTACACGGTTCTTCTTATTTACTTCAGATCAAATTAGGTATTCATAGTACATTAGGAAAAGGGTATCCGGGGAATCTTTTGGCAGACTGTTCATGTAGAGGTAGAAACGGAACAAGTCCTCCTTGGAAACCGATTCAGCGTCAATAACATCATCGCCGCAAGTAAGAACCCATAAATCTCTTGACTTGACTCTCTTTAAGCTACCACGACAAAATGGGCAAGACTCTGATCTAGTGTTCCTGCAATTTCAAGGAATATAGGAAGATCAAAAAGAATAAAAACCTTTCTTTAAAACATTAGGTATTCAAGGCGAAAGAAGTGTAAACATGTATGTGTATATGTACAAATATATGTATAGTTACCACTTACCAGTCACGGTAACAGTTGATGCACATTGCATGACAGCAATTCGGTAAGACCATTTTGGCACAAGGCTCCAAACAAATCCCACATTCATCTTCTCTCTCCAAATCAACATTTGCAAACCCTCTATTTCCTTCCAAGCTTTTCTTAATCTCCATGCCCGCTTTCCCAGGAGTCGTATCTTTAACAATATCCAGCTCCACTAAGTCGAAATGGAGTCTCCGAAGAGATGGCAGTATGACAGCTGCAATTTGTTAATAGTTAGAACTTAGAACCACGACAACTAAGTACAAATGCAAGCCAATTTGATTGGAATTTTCTTCCTTAAAAGATGTTTACGAGTAGAAACTGAGCAAACCATAAAAGTCGTTAATTGTTGCCTTTCTTCCATGTGTAGATATCTTCGGTCTCCCATCTGTATATACCTGTAAACATGAAAAAACCCACATAACAACCACGCTTGATTTCTCTATCCCTCTCTTTGGTTTTCAGAAAGAACGAGGAAAATGAAGGAAGGTTCTTAGAAGTGGGGTTATAAATGAAGTCAGATTTTAAGTGTTTCTTTTTTCCTCTTCTGTTATTCTTCCAACAAACTACAATTTTTTATTCAACATATGAAAGAATAACAATGGGGAAATTTTGGGACCAACCTTGTATACATGAATATGAAAAAGGTTTAGACATTTGGGAAGCAGACATGTGCAGGAACAATCCATCCATTGGAGAAAAAACAGAAAGAGGGAAGCCAAGTGATTATAAACCAATTTCATTTGAAGGTGTGCACCACCTTTACCTCTTGGAATTGCCGCAGCCCTGAGAACCCAAAAGTCAAAAGAAAAATGAATTAAGCCAACCGACCACGGCAGAACCAACCATTCCATTTTCATTGGTTACACCCAGAAAAAATAGTAGAACATACGAAGATAATCACTATGCAAATCCAAATCGGTAAATCCATATACATATACATACATATAGATGTGTGAAGATCATAGAAGGATATCTGAGCTACAAGCCACCTATTAAATTTTGCAGTTTGAATGTAACTTGAATAAACTTGTGATGGAGGGTTGGAATTCCACAGTCTCCACCCTAGAGTCCTTGGACCATATGTTTCAACAGTAATTACTCTTAAATGTCTCTGCTAAGACCCAATTAAAAATAATAAAAAAAAATTTTAAAAAAGGGGGAAAGAAATGTATGATTCTAAATAGGCGGCGGCCTTCCCAATTATTAAGCTTTCCGTTGTAAAGCTTCTCACAAAACCAAAATTCATACCTACCAGGGGTAGATAAGGATACAGATAATGAAAAGTTCAAGCAAAACAAATAAAGCAAAAAGAATATTTTAAACAACTATTTTTAATATGGGCAATCGATCGCTGATATAGATTGTCAGACTGATCACATACAATGAAATCCCCAAATGGGTGTTTTGACTTTTGACAAATTACTCAAGTTCATAGCAAAACAAAACATGTAAGAAGCACCAAATAAAGAAGGTACAGTGCAGACACCCAAATTGGGTACTCTAATTTCCCTCAATCGCGATCATCAAATGACAACACAATAAAAGGGTATATATGTACTGTATATGAACACATATATATACACACACACATATGTATCTACAGGGAATTACAAGAACAGATAAAAGAGAGAGAAAAGGGTTAACTTTAGAAAGGTGAAAGAGAACTCACAGAGCATTAGCATGGTGTATATCAGCCTCCAAGACTTTAAGGGAGTCCTGGTAAGAAGACCTCCCGAGCTGGTAATACATCATCTCCATCTCTCTCTCTCTCTCTCTCTCTCTCTCTGCTTCTCTGTTTTTTGCCTTCAGGAAATGCAGGAATTTTTCAGAACCTAATCCTTTTACCAAAAGACGAACACTAGGAATAAGAGAGAGAAAGTGACAAAAAGATTATGTTCTCTCTCTAGACTCTCTTGCTCTTATCTTTTGTGGATTGGGAGGGGGGCAAGTTTGAGTAGGCCCCATTTTTTAATGGAGAGCATTTTTGCTTACAAATTTGGTTCACTATAACTCCCTTATATTTTTACCGTCTATATTCTGATATAACGGCCCGTTTGGTTCACAGATTATTTTAGGTGGATTCTGATTATTAGGAATTATAATATCAGTAATCATTTTACCAGAAATCTGAATTCCTGCAAAATATTTGATTTACCAGTAGAATTATAGCTGGATTTAGAATCCAGTGTTTGGTTGGGTCAAGGAAAATAAAATGAAAATATTGTAAAATACCTAAGTTACCCTTGAAGGCTAACAGAATGTATGAGTTAAAATCAAATTGTCAACCCTTTAAAAATGGAGGGTGATTAAAAAAAAAATAATGGTATAAATTTAAAAATCGATGACACATAAAAAATGAGATAAATAGAGTAATTAAGACATGAGCATGAGTCTAAACTATTACATGTAGTTAAAATATATTTGTATAATAACAAAAGATATATTATATTTTTAAGCATAAAATATGTATAGGTCTAACTTACAAATCACAATATGCGAAATATGTAGTTATTGTAATATCATATAGACTTTTCAATCATTAACATTTGGCAACCAAAATTTGAATTCAGTCATTAAACTAACATCAAATATAATGTTTCAAGCATAAGAAATCATCATAAACAATTTAATCTACCAATCTCTCCATTTTAGAAAATAATTATAATTATAATCATAAATTTCTTATGATCACATTATTTGTTTGTTTAATAGTCTAATAAAGGCTAGTTTAGGTATTATGAAAATGGTAAATCAAAACCCCAGTAATCCTTAGGAATACCACCTCCAAGCTAGGATTTAGAATCCACCCTATTTTTCACCTTTGGGTGGATTCTAAATCCAGTGGGATCCACAATTCATTTAATATTTCATGAACCAAACAACGATATATTTTAAGATTACTAGTAATTTTCGGGTGGAATCAAAATCCACCCTAAGAATCTATGAACCAAACGGGCCGTAAGGGTAAAATGGAAATAAAATAGGATATATATGAGACACTGAAGGCATACGCATAGTTGAATAATGGTCAATCAAATTTGGGTGAAAAAAATGTTCTCATTTCTATGAGGTTGGTGTTCCGGTTTTCTTAAGATGCGTTTGGTAATAATGCTTGAGTTGTTAATTAATTATTACGGTACAAGTTGACGTTATAGCTATTTAAGGTATCTAATATGGATAAAATTTGGTGTGCAACATTTTGTGCAAAAGTTAAAAAAAAAAATGTATTTATCTCTCTTATAATATCAGTGGATCCCATATTGACACACGAGAGAGATAGACATTTTTTTTTTTAAAAGAGTGCAATTTTGCTCACCCTCATCTCTCATTGGCTAATGCAGTAGGTCAAGTATTAAATGAGAATTATTGGACCCCACTGCATTAGCCAATGGGAGAAAATGGTGAGCAAATGGTGAGCAATTTTGAAGTGAGCAAAAATATGTTCTTTTTAAAGTTGTGCACAAAAAGTTGCGTAAAGGTTGTATTCACAGAATTGTCCATCTAAAAATTATCTAACGTACTAGTTTACTTTTGATTAGTTATTCTAGATTTGTGCAGTTGTAAAAAATATATATATATATAAATAAATAAATATATATATAAAAGAAAGAAAAAAAAAACCCTCTGTTTTTTCTTCACCCAAAATTGAGACGGAAAAAAATAATCACAAGTCATTCGTCTTGGTTGCTAAGAAAATTGAGGAAAATATAAGAAAATTAAGGTCCATTTGATAAAACACTGAAAAATAAGGAGTAATACTTCAAAAATAACTTTCACACAACTTCTTCTTCTTCTTCTTTTTTTTGTTCATAACTTATAAAATTGTGTCTATCTCTCTCCTTTGTCATCTTGTAATGTTACTGGACCTCACAGTGATACCGGATAGAGATAGATACAGTTTTGTGAGTTGTGAACAAAAAATTGTGGAAACGTTATGTTTGAAGTTTTATCCAAAAATAAGTACTAGATTTTTAGTGCTAAAATTTTAAGTTATTAAAGTTTCAATTTTTGAAACACTTGTTTCAAGAACTGAAATAGACTGCATTTAATAATTTTTTGCAGTATAACTTTTTTTTTTTTTTTGAAGTTATCATTTTTTTTCAATGAAGTGACATATTATTAATCGCGCTGAAAAAAAAAGTGTCTAAAATTTTCATTTTTAACACTTAATTGAGATATCAAACACACTCTAATATAAAATCTCTCAGATCAAATCCTCTTCTATTAACTATCATTTTGAGAGGTGGATTTAACATGCTGAGATTTTCTACCTTAAATTAGGGCTTTGTGTGTGTGTGTGTGTTGCTGAGTAGGGCCTTTTGTGGCAAATATTTGGATTTTGTTGAATAAAGTGATAGTTATTACTTTTTTATTAGGCAATTTTGACAACCAAACACGTATGAATGAACTCGTACATGAATGAGCTCATCTTAAATGGATCAATTTTATAAACTTCCAAAGGCGCCCCATATACTTTTAGTTATCATACACCACTTTATTGACAACATTATGATCTGTCACAATTAATGTGATTGCATTAATTTGGTATATGTCTTATGGCTCATTACTTTTTGTCGCATAATGTTAAGCTTAATATTATATAAACATGATAAACAATTGTGAATTTAAAAAAGCAAGTGAGATTTTTTAAAAGGTTTTCATTTCGAACTATTCTCTTTAACACCGTCACCATACTCGACAAGCTCTTTCTAGGGGTGTTTAAACATGTTCACAAAGTATGTAAGGGCATATTTTGGTAAGGCAAATAGTCCGATTTTGTGGTTAATTATATTTAAGTGTTTTGGAATGCCATTTTTTTTTAGCACAATTGTCCATCCCCAATCTAAAAACAGTATTAAATAAAATTATTTGTGAAATCAATCCGGTGTTTATTTTCATAAAAATCAGGTACAGAAATACTAAGCGGACTTTTCTCATATTGTGTGACCTCTTTTTCTCCATCGGAAAGATTGAGGGTTCAACTCCCCTTAGAGAGTTCTTACTTGCCTCCATTTTTGTTCTTCAATCAGAATGAGTGGTATTTTGTTGAGCTTTGCTGTGGACCATTGTGAGGATTTGGGGTTGGATTGGGTTAAGGGTGTGTGTGTGTCCAACCATAATCAGGTAAGTATCCAAAAAAAAAAAATCAGGTATAGAATTGGAAATAAACTAAAAATTTAAGATCTAATTTCATGCATTTTCAAATATATCCTAGTTTATACTTTTTTAAATCCACTGTGAGATAAAACAATTAGCGTATTATTTATAAAATTATGAACTTCAATACTATTTTAACATTTCTTCATGTAAAAGAAATGATGATAATATTAGCAAGTCACCCGCGGAAATTCTTATAAAAGAATATTAATTGTAGGTAGATTAGTGGATATAATATTGGTTGATTCCTATAGTTTTATGATGGTCAAAATTATATAACCAAAGAGTAATGTTATGCTTTTCAAAAATGTTTTTCAACACATGTGGCAGCAGACTCGGTTGATTTCAGTTGGTTGATGTTGAAGTGATCCCACTATAATTGAAAATGATCCCTCTAACACATATGTTGAGAAATACTTTTTGAAAAAAAAAAAAAAATGGAGAATAACCAAAATGCAACTCAAACGGTTGCGTCAAACCATAATTAATGTTGATGGCTGCCAAATAAGCAACTTGTTTATGTATGTGATTCAAGTCATATAATGCTTAGGACTTCTAGAGACGTGTTGAACAATGCAAGATAGATACTTCGTAGGATAATATTAGTTTTATGATCAATATTATTTGTTGACGAGTAAGCACCTGCACCTTGTTTGTATGAAATTGTCCTCCCTTCCCCCTTTACAACTTGTCAGGTATTTGTAATTGTACACTTATCTTTTGTAGGGGGTGTTTGGCAACAATTTTTGAGTTTATAAGTGATTATGAAATTCCGAAAACTAAAAACATATTGATAGGTTTTATTATCTAATCGCAAAAGAATACGTGTCAATCGTAGCAATTTGTAGTTGATCAAAAGTAACACTGGACAACTTTTGTTTAAAAGCAATTATTTTGCCATTGAATCGTAAAAGTTGTGCCAAACATACCCATAGTCTTTAGGCGTATAAGACCATCTCCAACAATGACACCAAATTTTTTGCTACATTACATCAAAGTAAAACTCTCCAACGGATGCAACGAATTTGCTGCCCCTAGCAAGGCAAGCTCGCTGCATCTGTTGCGATGAATTAAATCCATGGGTAGAATTAAAAGAGAAAAAGAAAAAGAAAAGGTAAAAATAAATTAATAATAAAATTTGAAGATTTGATGTTTATATTGGAGTGACCAATTTTAATATATCAAATTTGACTTTGATGTATCCTCTAAAGTGGAGATTGTCTAATACTCTATTATTCATGTGCTTTCTTGTGAAATTCTTACGAGTGGTTCTATTTCTAAGCCGAATTATCCACTTTTGTGTCTACAAATGATACATTTCCAATCTTTAAGTAAGAAGAATGACCAATTGGAGGAATAGGGATTTTATTTTACAATGGTAGATGTTAATATAGCTTAACTAAAGAAGGGTTTTAGAACTAAGTTTCTACGCGAATTGCGCAACACCAAGGTTTAAATCCCCCCTCTCCTAATGTAATAAAACAAAAAATAAAAGTAAGGAAAGGCGCCTGGTTTAAACTTTTGTATTTTTTTTTTTCTTTAAAGAAGGTTTAAGACCTAGAATTCTTATAGTTGTGAGGAAAAATGTGAACTGATTTCTATGATGAGGTTGGATTTCAAATTTTTTTTTTTTTTTTTTTGAGTCACTGTCATCGTTTTATTCTTTATTCAATTTGAGGCATAATTTATGAAATTGCTTAAAGCCTTAGACCTTGTTATTCTTTTCTTTCTTATAATTAATCAAACAAAATTCATATATTCCAAGTCTTGTCATACAATCTTTTAAATCAACTTAATGAAAGCTAGACTATCTTCGCATATGTCAGCTTTTAGTTTCAAGATTCAAACTTCTTAGAGTTCGTTTGTGTTAGCTAGAATATTAAGTGATGAAACATTAGTGTTGAAAAATTAAATGTTAAAATTCAGTGATGAAATATTAAGCTGTTAAGTATTTGGGTTAGTTGAAATATTCATCACTTAAAAAACAAGCGTGTTGGACAAACAAGTTGAAAAAAATTGATTGTTTCTATTAATGACCAAAAAAATAAAAAGACATGTAAATATTATTCAACTCATTTGTTTTCAGGTATTTTTGTCTTTTAACAACTTAAAAGTGAAATTAAGTGTTTGTTTGAAAAACAAGCTACTTTTTTTAGCTGGCTTCAACTTCAATTTGCAGCTAGTTTATTTAAATGCTGAAATCTTAAGCTAACTCAAAGACTTTTACTTTACAAAATAATTATTTTTTCCCTCAAAATCTGACATTCATCACTTAATTTCTATTTTTCAACTAACCGAAACGTGCTGTTAATGATACAATTAGTTGGAAAACTTTCTTCTACTTTGTTTTTCCCCCTTTTGAGGGGGAAAAAAATTATTTCTTCTACTAAATTACAAATTGTACTGACTATTTCAACATTGATTATTATATTCTTGAAATCTAATCTGGATCTCATCAATGTGGCTAGCCAATCTTAATCAACAAATTATAAAACATGATCAGACTTGATTTTTTAATCTAAGGTCTTAAACAAGTCCAAAGTTGAGCCAATTGTGAACTCAAATCAAGTAAGAGACTTGTTTGGGGAACTCGTATATATAGATTTGCGAAATTGTGGTGGGGTCGAATACTCGATCTATGCAAATTAAATGCAATAGAGGAGTCTAAAACCTAGTTCGGCGCTAAACAAGCTACACTCACTTTACCTGTTTTGGAGTGTTTAATAAACATAACGTTGCGATTATGAGGGGTAATGAAAAAAACACGAACAAAAACGATCATTTTATTTCTTTGATTAGTGAGAAAAATAAAAGGAAAGGAGGGAAAAAAAAAAGAAGAAAGAAAGAAGAAACCAACAACCAAAAAAACACTGAGTGCAGTTTTGCTCACCCAAAAAATTGCTCACTCTTTGCTCATCCTCTTTTTCTATTAGCTGATAGAGTGGGGGCCCAGTACTTTACACTATTAATTAATTCATATTTAATCATAAGTCCCACTGTATTAGCCAATAGGAGATGATGGTGAGCAAATGGGAGCAATTTCGGGTGAACAAAATTGTATTAAAAAACATTTAGAATTGCCGAGCGGGGTGTAGCCCAATTGGCATAGCCTCTCTCTTCCCAGTGGGAGTGACCATTGTTGGGCTTTGCTATGAGCCAATGTAGGGCTTTGGAGTTGGATTGAGGCTGGGGAGTATGTATATCCAGTTCGGATCCAAATAAGTATAAAAATAAAAAAACATTTACAATTTAAGGGAAATTTGTAAGTCAATTTCCTTTTACCTTCCTTGGTTTACTATTTTATTTCAAAATAATTTAATTTGAAAAAGTTTTCACTATTTTTTTTTTTTTTGATTGGCACTTTTATTTTTAGAAACTAAGAGAAGTATATTATGTTACCATATTTTCACAAAATTCCTCTGTCTCGTAAAAATTCTTCTTTACCCTCTGCAATTCAGGTTTGTTACATTCGTTTCTTACTTTCTTTATCTCTATACATATAAATCTATGCGTGTGTATATATATATATATGTATGTATATTATGTTGCCTATGCATTTACATATCTTTTTGAACTTGCATGGAAACGTTTAATTCTATATGGCTCAAGCGAATAGCACCCAGTAAGAATATAGATTTGTTCTGCTCAGACACCCCCAGTGTTTTGATTCCAAAGAACAAGTTCACTAAGTTCAGGCTATACTTATACACACTCACATGCTGACATGCACATATAGATTGTGTATATATGCCCTGAAATAATATGTATTACTATATAGTGAGAAGAAATTTTTACTTTTCACAGAAGCTGAAAAGTGAAGTACTTTGAGTGTAATCCTGTATTAGGCATAAAAGGTGTTTCATGATATATATATATATATATATATGATACAAAAAGTGTTATGTGGGATTTATACATGTTTATCTTGCAGATGGGTTTAGGCACCCATTAGATAAATCAGGGCTTTCAATATCCAGAAAGCTTGTTAATAGAGTTTTTCTTGAAGATTGTGCTCTTGAACTTCCTGAAGTTATCTTTTCATTTCCTTTTTCAATCTTGATTGAATCTTGTATAGCCACTAGTATTTCCTGCATCCTTGGGCGGGAAGTTCCGTGTTGTTCCACACATTGTATTGCAACTTCTGCAATCCTCCATATGGATTCAATTTTGACACTACCTTCTAGTGAAGGATCGAGGACACTAAGTACATCCCCTTTACGAATCAATGACCTCGACTGCGAAAGAAAAAAATCAATTGTGAGTGATTAGGATATATATATATATATATATATCTATTTAGCCGTTGGATCCAGTTTTCATCAAGTGTATTGTAGTAATTTCACAAGATCCAGTGGAAAACATAATTAGTTGCGGACTTCCTCATAAGAAGGGGACTGTATATTCACATATGAGATTTGAATGCAAGAACACCTTATGCTTTTTGTTCGTAAACATTTTCTAGTACAAAGAGAATGAAACTGCGGCCCTGAGAATCAGGTTATGACCCAGTCTCACTTTTATATGGGTTTCACACAAAAACCAATATTGTGGTGGTTTGACAAAGAATTAGTTCTTGGGGGGTACTTTTAAGTGAGACGCAGACTCTACACAACCAAAAGCAACTACACAAACACCAAACCATTAGAGCACGTGCTTTGCAGAACCAGTTCTTGTTTTTACTAAACACCGCCTCAAATATTTTTTTTGATGAATTCCCGGGCCATTTTCTCTATCATTATATCTCGTTTAACTTGTTTATCATGATTTAGTCAAGGGTGATATGCTTACATTTTCGACTACAATGTGAAGAGAACCACTTCTTCAAAGTGTGGATAAAAAATAGAAATATGCATACCCAGTAAACAATGTTCAATTCAGCACCATAGTCTTCAGTCGAGACAGGCTTTCTTCCAGAAATCAGTTCCAAGAGGACAACACCAAAACTATAAACATCACTCTTTTCAGTCAATTGCTGATTTGCATAGTACCTGTTAAAAGAACATACTTTAGTCAACTTTATGCATGAGGAAATATGGTATAGACTATATATGCACACATGAAAAGTATGGCTTACTCAGGATCAAGGTAGCCTACTGTTCCTCGTGCCACACTTGATATATGCGTTAGGTCTTCTTCAGCTTGCCTTGAAAGCCCAAAATCGGATACTTTTGCCCTCATATTGATGTCTAGGAGGATATTGCTTGTTTTTACATCTCGGTGAATTATGCTTGGGTTACATCCTGTGTGTAAATATTCAAGGCCTGCATAAAATTTGAGATATGATTATGCAAACGACTTGAAAATTAATATCTAAACAAAGAATATTCAAATTACAAAAAACCTTTAGCTGCATCTTCTGCGATGTTAAGACGGGCTAGCCAGTCTAAGTGCTTCTGGTTTACAGAATCTGTCAGCAATTACACAATGAATTTCAGTTCTGCGTTTTTTCTATAAAAAAACGCTCGGATACTAGACAACTAATGAAAGGTTCAATGGCAGACCATGTATGTGATCCCGCAACGTTCCATTGTGCATGTATTCGTAAACTAGCATTCGCTGATGTTCGTCTTCGCAGTATCCAATCAAAGGTACCAAGTTTCTATGGTGAATTCTCGACAAGAGAGCAACCTGTGAGCATGATTTTCTGGTCAATCATCAGGTATTAATTACAGTGTTCTCATCTTTTTCCTGTAGTAAATTCAGAAAAAGTTGTATATATGTCTCTCTATATACATCTATATCTTGTGTTCGTCTTACTTGTATTCATCGATTGATTAGAACGACATGTTTACTGAGAACCTTCTTGATAACAATTCTCTGGAGTACACATCTTATTTAACCTTTCTAACTCAACATCATTTCATATCTCCAATATGGCTAGTCGTTCCTTTGGCTACTCTTTGGAGTACCAAAACATGTGTTCTGCGAGTATGGATCTTTGGTTAGCACGTTTCAGCAGCTCATTTTCCTTTTATATCCCACTACCTTTGATTCAAAATTTCAAATACCCATGCCATTTGCACACATTGGCACTATCTTGTACTTTTTTGCTGTCAGCATATTTCATAGTTGTTCCATCTTTTCATGCTATACCGAAACTTTGGTTTAGTGGGGGGCCTGGGTCATAAACTCATAGTTTTGAGAGATTAATTGCCTATTTTCATCCAAAAGAGTTTGGGACATTTATATAAAACTTTGAATTCTAATGAAATTTTGAAATAGAAATCTGACAACTACACTTTGAAGCTGATAGGTTAATTTCCAAGACAATAGAGTTAGTGAGAAAGTTGATGTAAAAAAAACGTTAGTTATGAGTCTTATGACATACCTCAGTCACAAATTGCTGTGTCCCATGGCTCGATGAATCAGCCATGATCTTAACTGCTATCTCTTTTCCGTCTTTCATTTTTCCATAGTAAACGGGTCCAAAACTTCCTTTGCCAATTTTCTTTGAAAAATTCTTTGTAGCATCTTCTAGCTCAGTTAGTGGAATATAGTATGCTACTCCTTCATCCATCAAATGCCCACCTCGTGCAATTGAATAGCCCATTGAAGGCTTCGTGCTTGTACGCAGAGAATCACCTGATAGACCGAAGCAAAATGTTGGATACCCAAAAGGAGGTGCACTTTGTAGTAAGAAGTAGTGGATAGAAATTGAGGGGATACGTACCTTTGTTGTCACTTCTCCGGTAAGATGTCATTTTTCGAAAGTTACGTAGTAGTAGCAAACTTCCCAGGAACAGAAGAAATAGAAGTGCAAGTACTCCAACAGAAACTCCAAGAATTAACTTATGGTTTGTCCTGTGCTTTGCCTCTTGACTTAGACCAGGATTGCCATCGTACCTGCAGGAGAAACCATCGGTTTGTGCACAAGAAATATGATTCACTTTTGTTTCTTGTTTGACGTATTATTAAGTTGTTTTTTTTGGTCAAGTACAATTTTCAAAAACCCCATCCACTTAATTTGCGGACTATATATTTTTGTGCACATATATCGTAATACAAAGTATTCATATTGTAGAAGTTAGGATTTACGATGGAACTAAGGATTTTCTATGGAGATTTTGTTTCCTATTTCATATATATATTTGGAGGTCATTGGCCTCACTAAAATAGCTACTTAAAGAAGCGTTAGGGTCTGTTTAGAATCACTTCCCAAACGCATGAATGGGCATAAATGTGAAAAGTGAATATATTCGATTAATTTTAGGAAGCACTTTAGAGCCCCAAAAGCACGTTTTGGCTGAAGCAGGTCCACAGGTGCTTCAACCTAAACGTGATGCCGGAAGAAAATTAGAGTTTTTAATGAAATTTTCTTAATCCCCATCATGCCTTTTGTGATAAAGACTCTACTTCTACTTCTGCCTAAATGCAAAAGCAACAGCCAATCCTGATGGGCCCTTAATCACAAGGGATTGTCTGTGATTCTGTGGAAAGAAGTAGTTGAATGATCCTCAATAGCACGATATATAGTCTCCATGGTGCCAAGCATGAAAGATTCTATGTATTGATTGGAAGGTACTAGCTGTTTAGCTAATCAATTAGAAGCATACTCACTTCAAAATTACTGTCCCTGTCAACAATGCTGGAGGGATTGCCCCCCTCAATGAATTGTTCTGTACATACCTGTCACATGTGGATTTTAGAATCAGTTTCACACTCAATATTGTTCATGGAAAACATCTTTAGTTTGGAAGAAAGATAAATGGAATGCACATAATCTTTTTCCTGAAGATTTCAAATTAGAAATTAAATACGAAAAATAGGAAGTGCCTAGCTAATCCAATTAAATGGTCTAGCAGAAGTAAAGATCATAATATACATACAATTCTTGTAAGCTTTTCAAGCTACCCAGAGCAGAGGGTAATGGACCAGTCAGTTGATTGTTCTCTAAATGCCTGCATGTTCACAAGAGATAACAAGCTGTTAGTAGAAAAGGTGGCGGTCTCTCACCGTAAGCTAGTGGGCTAAGTGAGTGCTTACACGATTTTGAGATTGACGAGATTACTCATGTCGGGGATTGGCCCGGTGAGAGAGTTTCCATCCAACCACCTAAGAGAAGAGAAACCCGTACTCCAGATTGCGGCACAAATTAATTTATTGACAATATGTTATATTCATAGTATGAATGTACTTACAGCTCTGTCAATCCCTCCATAGTCTTAAGCTCAGATGGGATATCACCCTTCACGTTCTTCCTTGACAATTCACTGTTTGAACTTGTCAGTAGAATCCAAAATGTTGCTCAAAACAGTACACAAGATTGTCAATTTTCACTTAAAAGTTTTTGAAAACCAATTTCTATATGTATATACATGTTTTCAGCAGGTAACATGACAGTGTTAGCTTTTATGTTAATTATCTAATATTTCAAGCCGAGGGAGTTGAGTTGGATAGAATGAAAGAAGCTTGAAATTGTTCTACCGATGGTTGCCTGAATTTCTCTATGAATAAATGATGCTGTATTGCAATAAATTCTGAAAGGACTCACATTTTTTGGATTCTTGGTGGTGTAGTAGAGCTGCAAGACACCCAATCCCAGGGAGCTGGGACACAAGGATCACCTTCATTTGTCCAAACACTTCCCCCAGACATAGAGCGAAGAGCATTGAGGACACTCACTTCATTTAAAAACACTAAAACTGATTAGATCATACAGATGAAGCATTTTCATTCTGTCATATATAGTACAAACAATTTTTGGAAGTAAAGCATGCCAAGATCAGTCTTACCATCTTGTCCATCTGTCTTCGAGGCAATCTGTGTGTATTTACTTATTTCAATTGCATTAAGGAGTGGTCCTCGTGTAGAATCCCGGGTTTTCACAAACGAGAACGTGAGAACAAAATCCAAAGTTACATTCATGTAGCTAGGTTCATACAGAGTGTAGCTTCCATTTGCATTTTCATAGATGTTTACCACAGCATTGCTATAGTCAGGCATATAAGGCTGCTGCATTTTAAATTTGCGAGTCTCGTTCACACCCAAGTCCTCGATTTCCGCAAAGTACGCGTAAGCTCGAGCATTGGCAGGGAAGTCCTCTAGGTTCAATCTGTAGCTGAGCCTGCTTTGAGTGCCAACAACTGCAGTCTGCATTACCTTCACAGGTGGATATTCTCTTGTTCTTATATCTATATTCTTTGTTGTGTTGATTCTTACTGTTCCGGGAGCTACCCCTACAAGATAATTTGGCCTTTTTGCAAGATCCGAATCCCATATTCGGTCATAGGGATCATCCGGGTACCTGAAAAAATCACTAACTTTACTATTGTTCATGTCAGGGATTTACCCTTATATTGTTAGGGATCCCCCTTTCTTAGGATTTGAGAGAGATGAAAATGGAAATGAAGAGGCAGGCACAATACCACCAGGTTTTACGCGGTTCACCCCAAAACTAGGGCTACATCCACGGAGCGTTGAGATTTTCACTATGCTCAAAAGAGAAGATTAGTAAGTACATCGATAGCCATTGGGTAACTTAAAATTAGGGATACAAGCTATAAGTGCAATTTATTTTTTTTACCAAAATACCCCTCGGGAAAATTCGAGGAACCCAACTTTGGGCAAGGCAACCCCCACCAACTTACCCTGAAGTGGGGCTAAGTGTAAAGTATTATCAGGTTCCGCACTACTTATTATCAGTGATAGTTCACTGATGGAATGAAATGGCTGGAAATACTTTGATTAATTAGTATGTTTAGCTTGTATTTTATTTCATTGTGGTGCTTTTTGAACGTTTGAAGAGAGCTTATAATTACCTTATGGCTTCACTGCTTAGAGCCCCAAAGTTCACTCTTGCTGCTACTTCCAAGTAGAACCTATCCTCGAAATCCGTGGCGTACATCGAAAGATTCAAGGGCCGCAGTTCGAGGGTAGATATGAATGGAGAGCCTGTTGTTGCACAGCACAAACACACATCAATGGAATTCGAGGGTGCCCTTATAATCATTTCCTTCACATACACTCTTGAAGCATCCAACACAGTTACAGTTGACCACTTAGTTGCATCCAAGTAAAGCTGAAATTTCGGGTATGTGTCTATATTTACAGATGTCCCGAAGAGGAATGTTGCTCGAACAAGATACCGCCTTCGCTCTTCGGTTCGTAGGGTGTAGCAATACTTTTTGGTGTCTGTGGGGAAGTCTCGGCGTCTTCGGTATTGAAGCATGTATCCATTTGTATTTTCCACTTCTACTGAATGGCCCTGGCTCATGACTTCGGTGTCGGAAATCCATGACAACCCAGTTTTCGGTTCAGTGTAATTACTTGTGCCTCCACAGTCTATGCTAACGAACTCTGCATTTGAATTCAGATTATCATGATCTTTATACTAATTCTAACAAGAGAGGAATCAAATTTATTAGTTCTTAAACTAAATTGTTTGTTTCTTTCAGTATTGTCATAAACTGAATCTCTTAGCGGAAAAGAAAATTGAAAATTAAGGGCTCGTTTGGTAACGTTGTCGTTTTCTGTTTTCCGTTTTTGTTTTCGTTTTTTAGAAAATGAAAATTGAAAACGCGTTTGGTAACGTTTTCGTTTTTTGTTTTTAAAAAACGTTTTCAAATTTTGGGTAAAAAATGAAAACACCAAAAAGTCGTTTTGAGTTTCCTGTTTTTGTTTTTGTTTTTTTTTTTTTTAAAATCAACAATGTTACCAAACAAGTTTTTGTTTTTTTTTTTCAAAAAAAAAACCAAAACTGGTTTTCGTTTTTAAAAAACTGAAAACTGAAAACAGGAAACGTTACCATGCGAGCCCTAATTAATCAATTCTAAGAAGAAATCGCTTTCTTGCTTCCAGTTGAATTGTGGTGTTTTTGTGTGTGTATGCGTGTGTTTTGGGTGGACTGGATTTTGCAGAGTGTTGTCCTGTTTCTTTTGATTTCAGTTGAATTGTTGTCTGCGCGCGCGCGAGTGTGTTTGGGTGGAGGTAATTTTGCGGAGTTATGTACTGTTTCTTTTGCTTTCAGTTGGAGTGTGTGTGTGTGTGTGGAGGAAATTTTGCAGAGCTTTGTCCTGTTTCTTTTTCAGCATTCATAATCATAAGATTCATAAACTGAACCCAATGAAGAGAATTGAAATCCAAAGAATTTTGAGTACAAATCAACACTTGTTTCCTCATCATGCTGAATGAAAAATTTCCTGAAAATTCCAGTGAAGAAGATGGAAGGAGAACATACCTTTTAGTTGGCTTTCACTGAATGGAATTAAGCTTAAAAATAGAACAAGGAAATGGAAAATTGAACCCATTGAAGATCAGGAAGAAGAGAAACCAAATCCTTTGGAGCTTATTATCTGTGTTTCAAAGTTGTTGATAGAATCAAAACCAAATCTCCTATATTTCCTCCACTTAACTTTCACTTTTAGTGATTGATGAGTTTGGGGTTAATGTTCATTCACGTTTGGCTGATTTTGAAATCTGCTTTTCCTTTAGAAAAAAAGAAAAAGAAAAAGATTTCAGGTTCATCTTTGGTTTCCACTTTTTTCTTGCTTTGGAAAAGAATGAGTAGATGGCAGAAGCTCAAGCTTGAAAAAGTAAGGAAAGATAGTATTTTGTTTTTTGTTTATTAGTTAATGCCTTAATGTTACCCATGCATTTTTCATTGTCAGGACAAAAGTGTGTTCTCACATATACTGTGACTGACATGAAACTACACATGCTGTTGTACCCACAGCAACAGGATAATTGATCTCATTCGTAAACTTTACCCCACACACACACACACACTGACACACACACACACAGAGAGAGAGAGAGAGAGATGGCCTTAACAAACAAGTGGGTAGTTTCTGAATTATTTTTTTTTGGCAGTTTCTGAATTCTGAACGAGGTGATGTGGATGAAATATACATATATATATATATATATATATATATATATATATTGGTGACAGTGGTTGTCTGGCTAGCTTGCGTGCATGAGACTTTGAGGACCAGTCGTGTAAATTCTCGGTGGTCATTTCCCTTTATAATTTGAACACTAAACATCTTGGTAGCACACTCAAAGGCTTATCGCTCGACCACCATGGGTCGTCGTTATTGTGGATGAAATATGCTTATTATTGTTGGTAATTTTATTGATTTTAGATATGAAGTAATTAAGAAAAGAACCATGGCCATGCAAAGGCTGTGGAATCTAGATAAAGAAGAAACAGGTAACGGAGGAATATTATTATCTTGTCTGCTTTAATTTACTTTTGCTTTTGATAACAACAAAATCTTTTTTGTGGTCTCTTTAGACCAACTTGACTTTTGCTTTTTAAAGTTTTGAAAAAGTATGCATTTGAGACTTGGCATCTTCATCTCTGTACATGACACCTTAATTTAAGGACTTCACCCAAATCATCCTAATCAGGTCTCTTTTTTTCTTTATTATTTTTTTTTTTTTTGGGTAAATTACACTTTAGTCTATTAAATTATAATATGTTTTGAATTGGGTTTATAAATATTTTTTTTATAATTAGGTCCTTGAACTTAAAAAATTTCTTCAATCAGACCTAAATTGTGACACTATTAGCTTAAACTATTAGAAATTGTCACGTACGTTGCGCGTAATGCTTACCTGTCACATGTTAGGTTAAGACAAACATGGGAGATTGTGAATAGTGCGAAAAATTGCATTCAATTAGATTCGAAATCGCGTTCAATCAAATTCAAAAACGCGTTCAACTAGATCCAAAATTGCATTCAATCATACCCAAAATTACATCATTTTTTAGCCATTCACAGTCTTCCGTGTTTGCCTTAACTTAGTATGTGACAGGTAAGCATTACGCGTAACGTACGTGACAATTTCTAATAACTTAAACTAACAGTATCAGAATTTGGGTCTGATTAAATGAATTTTTAAAGTTCAAGGACCAATTGCAAAAAAAAATAAAAATAAATAAATAAATAAATTATGGACCCAATTGAAAACAGGTGTATAGTTTAATGGACTAAAGTGTAATTGCCCTTTTCTTTTTTTGTTAGGGCATGTGTGGGAATGCTGAAAATATGATTAGATCCACACCAAATTTTGCTTTTACATGGTTTTATGAAAATTAGTACTGTATTGTGTTAAGTCTGATAAAGAATCGGTTTTGGGGCATTTTTAAGCCAAGCACATACTCTATGGAACTAAAATACAACTACACAATCACAGAACTATTTGGAATGGTTTTCTTTGAATCATATATCTGTTTCTTGTATTCTCCAAACATCCTTTTAGTGCCTGTTTGGAAGTCTTGCAGGTAGTCAAGGTCTCACTTTTCATCAAATTTTTATGAGGACTGATGTTAGGTTGTTTTGACAAAGAAGTAAATTTAAGAAACTTGTTGGGCTGGCCAGGGGACTTCTATGTAAGAAATAGTAATTTTCAAATATTTGAATTTATAGAACCGCTTCACTTATGAACAACAAAATCGGTTCTTTGATTTCCCAGACAGCCTCCTAGGATTGAGGATTTTTTGGGAATGATTGGTTTGAGCTTGGGGGCTGGGAAGGACAATTTAATCATGGGCAATGCTAGACCCACACTCAAATCTTACACCCATCCATCACCCTGACGTGGACCAATAAGGAAATGAGAGGGATTGTAAAGTGGTGTGGACCCTAATCGACTCCACAGTCTCTCTCCTTTTTCCATTGGTTCACCTCAGGGTGTGGATGGATGGTTGATTTGGGCGTGGGTATCTTTTATCAAAGATGTAAAGCAACCATTAATCTGTCAGCCTTAGATTAGGCCCAATGGGCCCTCCAAGCCCATTCCTTGGGTCACAAAGGCATTGTAAGTTCGGACAAATCAAAATGGCATTTGCCACCCACTTTTTTTTTTCCTTGTAAATTTTTTTCTTTTACTAACAGTGACATTTATAAAGGTATTTTCCATAAACTTGTCCTAATAAGAGTAAAGAAGAGTATTAACTGTGTGTGACAACATTAGTTCATAATCCACCTAGAGAGCAAAATTCTATGGCATCCAATACGACTTTAGAGGTATCATACATCTTAGTAGTAGTAATTTTAAAAACCATTTTGATTTTTAAAGTTATAATATTTTGGTTATGATTACAATATTTTGACTAGAATGGCAATGGGACGGAGTGGAGTAGGAGTCGTTATTCTCCTACTCCACTCCGCTTATATATATGGTCACTCTTATTCCACTCCTACTCATGAAGTATACCAACTCTTATATTATTTAATTTTACCTGCTCCTACTCCACTCCGTCTCACTCCTACTCTATTTATCAATTTATACATCAATTTTAAAAAAAGTAAAACGATCTATAATCAGAAGTTCATTCACAAGAAAAATATATTTTAAAACACTATTAATATGATTAGAGTGTTGCAAAATATAGCAAAGTCGTAAACTATAGCATGATTGAACACAATCAAGAGTAGGAGTGGAGTGGTTACCAACGACCAACGGAGTAAATTACTTATAGAACTAGGAGCAAATTACTTATAGTACTAATAGTTTAGCAAATGTGTAACATAAACGGATCAGAGTAAGAGTTTGGAAGTCTTTCCCAAACCCACTCCTACTCCTACTCCTACAGAAGTTTTATTTCTTCATACCACATTTACTCCTTTACAATTTTATTGGACTACAACTCATTATCATTAAGATTCGAGTGAAACAAAGGAAATTATCATCCCTAATTTAGACACCCACAAATCACAGAGCAACAATGGTATTTATTTGCCACCCAAATTACAAAGTAAAAGAAAGGAAACTTAAAAGAGGGAAAGGAAGGAAAGAAAGACAAAGAAGAGAGAGAAGGTATCTCTTTTTCTTTTCTTCAATTGGAGAAAGGTTACAGTGCTAAGCAAACCCACCCTCTCCATCTCACCTTCTTTTCAAAAACTCTTTATAACCCATTCCTAAAAGCCCCTCTCTTTTTTGTCATTTCTGTTCCTTTTTTTTTTTTTTTTTTTCTCTCTGCACTCTGCAGAACCCAAAAAGGGTGAGATATCAAATGTGGCAGAGACAGCCCCACAAATCTTCTTACAAAGAATCCATTAAAACCCTTGAAGCTGACATTCAACATGCCAATACCCTGTAAGCTAATTTTCCAATCCTCATGTAATAAAACTATATACATGTACACACTGTTATATATATATATATATGTTTGTATTTGGGGTGATAGCTGATGATTGGATATAATAGTTATGGTTAGGCAGGACATATTTAAGAAAGTAAGTTGGTTTTGTAATTTTGAAGATGCATTTAGGCTTGAGGATGATGGTTATAAATGCCTCGAAATGGGATTCTTTATACAATTTTGTTCCACAATTTAATCGCTGTGAAAATTACAATATGCATTATGTATATGGTGTTATATCCATATTTGCTGAGCTTCTGATGACTTGGTATGGTTTGGGTGTTTCCAATATATATGAGTTTCTTGTGTAAGTCAATTTGCTCTTTTTCATGCTGAGAATGTATAAGAGAGTCAGACTAATCGTGATTTTGAATGTGGTTTCGGATTGAGCATTGCATCGCAGGGCGGCTTCTCTCCCAAGAGATTATGGTGGGGATTATGTTCAGTTGAAATTATCTTATAGCCCGTTTGCTCCCTTCTTGCAATTTTTGATAGAATGGATGGATTATACCTGCACGGACACCCTCCCTAGTCGTTTAGGCCTCCTTCACGTACTTATTTACAAGGTTGGCTTTTTTCTTCTTCTTTTTTTTCCATTGCACTCGGAAGTGCTCTGTTTGGTTCGTGGATTTAATGAGAGAAAAGAAATGTAAACACAAGAAAAACAGTGAGGAAAGCAGGAAGGAAAATAAAGTAAAATGAAAAAAACGAAAATTGTTTTGATTGTACATTTTAAGTCCTTTTCCTTTTTGATTTTCAATTGTTTTGAATTTTTTTAGTTTCTAATACGGAGTAATATATAATGGTAGGAGAAAACACCAGTGATTTTGGTTTTCCTTTCCTTTTTCTTTGCCTTCACCAAACCACTAACAAAACAAAGCGTGAAGGGAAGGCGTACCTCCACTTACCAATTCTAGAAAATTAGGACTATTTGGATCTGTTTCTTTCATTGTATTTACATTTTTCTTGAGTTTTTTTCGTTGTGAATCTTTGTACAGGTATATGTTGACGAAATGCCAACGATGTCCTCAAAAGAAAGGAAAGCCACTCTTAGGGAATTCTACGGTCTTGCCTTTTGTGCCATTGCTTCTTATTGGTTTCTCACATTTTATTTGAATCGATCTCTGTTAGAAACTCATATTTTCAATTGCCAAACTCTTGCAGCTGTTATATACCCTTCACTTAAGCTACTTGAAGGTGAGCTAATAGAATTGGGGAGAGAAGACAATGAGCGAACTCATTGCTTCGAGAGAGACTATGAATGCAGAAAGAGGGTGGAAGAGAACAGGAAGCTTTCTGATAAAGATCTCGAGAAAGACGATGAATGCAACATATGCATGGAAACTCGCACCAAGATGGTACTGCCCAATTGCGGCCACTCCATGTGCATCAGCTGCTTCCATGACTGGTACATACGCATATCTACCTGTAGATATATCTGCTAACATTTAACAATATTAGTGTGCTTGTTGTTGGAGAATAAATAAAAACATGGCCTTCAAAAGAATCCACCGGTAATTGAATCTCCGTCAATTCTACCATTGAATTGTAGAACCAATAAGAGGGTGACTAAGAAGAGGCCAGATTACACTCTCTTGGGACAATACGCGCCCTCTACGGATAATATTCAGTGCAATAGGAAACTGGCACGCCGTCTCCGGGATACAACAGTCCGGCCACCCTTGCCGTATCAAATTTGTACAACTTGATAAGCAAGAAACTTGCCCCTCTAGTGCCTTCTTTCCCCAAACAAATCTTATACGAAGAACGAATAAATATTTGTTGTAAAACCTTGCTGGATGAAAAACAAAAGTACATAGCCAACTCAAGAAAAAAAACAAGAAGGTGAACTTTTACCATATACATAGACACACCTATATATACGTAATTCAATCCAAAGGCCATACATATTTGCCTTATACACTCAATCAAGAATGTGACTGTTGGTTAATCCCCCAATATTTCTAAAATAAAGGTCATATCCCTTGGGCACAAAACAGCTGAACGGTCCACAAGTAAAGGCTTTTAGCAATTGAACATTAAAGCCACCTTGACATTTTTTTTGTAAGCTGGGAAAAATTACAAACTTTGAACCAAAAAAGGTGTACCGGCTATATACACGTATTTATACACAGTTATTACTTATATTATATATCTTGTACATATAAATATGTAAATTTATTAATATGAACCAGCACTTGTTTATGTACTCAATGTGGTATTCAGGAATTTGAGGTCTCAGTCGTGTCCTTTTTGCCGAGGCAGCCTAGAGAGAGTGAGCCCCGGAGATTTGTGGGTTCTCACTGAGAACATCGATGTGGTTGACATTGTCACTCTTGCAAAGGAAAACATAAGACGGTTTTACCGTTTTATCGAAAACTTGCCGCTCATAATGCCTGACACCCATTTGTTTCTATACGAGTACCTGACCTAATCAAAGTACCGAAAATTAAACAAGCTGATCACTAAGTGTATATAGAGAAGCTTGATCATCTCATCTAAGCTGTATATAATTAACCCACCCAAGTTGGAACTACAAGAAAAAATGTTACTTATAAAGGACCAAGAGACCAAGATCACACGGATGGCTTGAACATTTGTGAAGTTCCTCATTGAACAGCCTATGTACATATGAAAGTAAGGATTAGGAACACGAAAATCTGAGGTGAGAGTAAAACATGTAAAATGACACAAAATTGGTGCTTGGCATTCAGCTCATCTTTTTGGAACCTGGGTGCTGGAGTGTATTGAATGTATAATTATGTTTAGCAGTTCATGAATTGTATCTATGTGAAACCTTTATGTAAAATGTGTATAACAGATCTTGAGTTATATCTGTCTATTACTTAAAACTTGTTCTTATTGGATTTCTTTAAGATTCATAACATTTCTGTAAGTGGGATTTCAAAATAAGGTTATTATATGTACAGTCTCAACAAGTTGAGTGAGGTGGTTTGTTAGTGGGATCAATCAGGCATATAACTAAGGTTTGGTTGCACTTAAAATGGCTTCCCCTGTATCAAAACCTTTCAAGTTATGACTTGAGCTTGACAATATAAAGTTAGTTGCTGATCTGTCAATTACTATGCTAAATTGTATGTTACCTCTTATACCCTTCAAAGCAAGTTGATCAAGTTGGTTTATATCATAATCTAATAATTTAGGGTTCGCATGTTAACGTTGTGGTTTTTGGTTTTTCAGTTTTTGTTTACACTTTTTGAATTGATTACAGTCAACTCCCAATACAAAAAATGGAAACAAAAACTGAAAATCAAAAACCACAATGTTACCATGTGAGACCTTAGTGTGTGGTGCCTTGAAAGTTCTTACATTGTAATGGTAAATTAACTCGCACAATCGCCATAACTCCAAGCAAATGATTATTCTTTAATGTTAACTTTCTTTTGTAATATAGAAATTTAGGTGAAAATCTTTGGAGATAGCTGCCAAGGTTTGAAGTTCGATTTGATTATTAGTTTATTAAAAAAAATCCATGAAAAGGAAAACTCCAATTAATATTCACATACGGAAGACCTTTCCCTAATTAGGAATCTTAATTTCCCATAACTCTATAGTAAAATGGTATAATAGACGTATAGTTAAAAGGAGTGTAAATCGGTCGATCGGTCGGTCGGTCGGGTGTGTGTGTTTTTTCGGTGTTTGAAATCCGATCAATAGGGGTGTAAATCGGTCGGTTGGTCAGTTTTTTAGGGGTTCGGTTGGTTTTAGCTTGTACATACATTTAGGAAACCGACCAATCGGTTTTCAGTTTGGTCGATTTGTGGTCGGTTTACAGTTTGCGATTTTTTTCTTACACTCCTAGTTAAAAGCCCTGTGTATTACTTCATTTATGTATATCGTACACCAACTTGTATGCTTCTCAAATAATGTGACAAGGGGATCACAATGATTGTTACTCGAGCTAGTTGTACTAATTGTACTCTGGTAGTGTCGTGGACTTGGTTAGGGCTGCAATGTAGGCGGGCTATCAAAGTCCAGCCCGAGGCCCAATATGAACCTAGATAAATTTAAAGTTTGGTCTTAAGCTTGGGATTACAAAGTATGTCATGGTTCTCAAATTTATATCTCAATCTTGGTTCCCAACACATATGCAACGAGTCTGTTTATAACAACTTTCAATGAAAATCTAGTAGTTCCACTATTATTGAATGTGACATTACATGTTGAAAACTAAACTTAGAATATAAATTCGAAAACCATAGCATTGTTCTTTAAATTATAGGTATGGTGTTTGATTGTATACATGAATTGGGCTTAGAGCCTGCTAATGCAATCTCCCCACAGTATCAAGCCTTCCAAGGCTTTAACATTTTACCCAATGGGCCTACTCAGTGGGCCTGGATTTATTTGTTACAGAGCAGCAGTTAGGTTCAATTTGGTGCTCCCTCCTCCAGTTTGAATTCTTTGCTTGTGATTGTTCCCAAAATTTGATTAATCCAATGCCCATGACAATCTAACTTCCCTTTCATTTAAAGAAAATTTTGATTCGATGGTAAAAGCTCAATTAAGTGTGAAAGCACATGTTTGAAATACTTCCTATAAACAAAGGGATAGTCAAAAGTCCTATAAAATAAACTTTTTTGGTCTTTAAGTCCAGCTCGTTTTTTTTTTTTTTTTAAAAAATTTTTAGTAAAAGGTTTCTTACCTAACTAGTTATATGTGAATTTCATAACATAAGAATTTGATTTGATTAAGTTTTACTAATCAAGGACTTTTAACAAAATAAAATAAAATTGGATTGTCCTTTAAAATCAAATAATCCAACATGAAGTACTTTTTGCCAATTTTCATAAAATAATAGAGAGTTATTAAATGCACTTAGCAAATTTCTCTGTATACCTATACGTAGCTAGGTACAACATGAGATGTGCATGTACTCTCAGTACAGAATATGATCTAGAAAGAAATTTGAGGGTATGTTTAGCAACACTTCAAATAATAATATTAAAGATTTAGGTCTATATCCAAACCAACCTTCCTAAAGATACCTCCTAATAATATTAACTAGTGGCTTTTTCAATTATACCAAACATCCCTCCTCACCCTTAACTAGTTTAAAGTCAAGCTATGGCATATTCTTGGAACAAATGGCCTTGTATCATTATTTAGCATCTTTGTACTAGTTAGAAGAATTGAGGTTAATATTTGAAAAAAAAAAAAAAAAAAAAAGAACAAATAGTTAGAGAACACCACCACCTGGAAGCATCAGAAGAGAGCATAAGGATTTGAGTAAAAATTCTCACTTTGAATTAAATTAATTAAAAGCAACACTCCACTTAAGAGAAGTTGCATGGAGTAAATCCTTCCAATTTGTTGATCATCAATCATCTACTCATATATTTAATCCAATAGCTATCTTTAACATAAAGGGCTTTTTGTTAGTGGGCATTTCCCTATTAGGGTCATTGGAGCTTCTTTTAAAAGCCCATCTTTGCCCCCACTTCCAAAAAAGCATACCTTTAAACCATCCACCACCTATATTATTAGAAAGTTGAAGCCGCATTAAGCATTATGAGTTTTTTTATATTATAAACATGTTTATGGAGACCATTTATTTTTATTTTACTAAGTGCAGACACAATCAATCAAAAGGAACATAGTATTAGTCCACTAATGTATATAGCTTAAGTTGTACTTAGTGTTAAATCATGTCACAACGTTCCATATTGGTAGATAGCGCAAAGTAGATAAGGAAACTTTCTCTTGTCAGTCTTTGAATTTAAGTGATTTAATTATTAACATTTTAAAAAATTAAATGTTATTTATAGGGTTAATTACACTCACCTCCCCTGAGGTTTGCCCTAATTACACGGATCTCCCTCATATTTTGAGAAATTACACGGACCTCCTTTCTCGCTAATGGTTGAGTAACGTCTATGACAGATTAAATGAAAGTACCAAAATGCCCCTACCTAAAATTACACAAACCTCCCCTAAACTATGGTCTAATTACACGGACATCCCTCAAAATTTAAAAAATTACACGGACATCCCTTATTACCCATAATTACAGTTTGTGCATATATATTATTATATCCATAAATAAAATTTGCTTTTGCAATGAGAAAGGGTTTAGGTTAAACTTTTCATTCTACTAAGAAGTATATCTTTTAATTTTGTCAAGTTCCTTCTAGCAATTTCTTCAAATTCTTCACTTTCATAATTTAAATTTATTGGGTTTGATTTTTTTGTTTCTTCCACCTGTTAATTTCTCATGTCTATGGAATAAACATGACGAATATAATAGGTCCTGGGCAATCTGTAATTTGGTTTGTTGGAAAGGACTTCCTATGTTTCGTGAAAAATTGAAGAGACTGTGAAAAATGGTAGGGGTAATATAGTCATTCTGAATAATATGAGATACGATTCTAAATTTTGGAAAAAAAAAAAGTAATTTTGTTGAGTGACGGAACAAGGGAGGAAGAAGAAGAGAAAAATATATATATATATATATATTTCCAATTTCATAATTTAAATTTCTTGGATTTGGTTTTTTATTTCTTCTACTTTTGAGTTTCTCCTATTTATGAAATAAATATGACAAATAATATGGGCAATCTTCAATTTGGTTTGTTGGAAAGAAATTTCTGTGCTTCATATAAATTTGCAGGGACTGTAAAAATGATATCGAAAATATAGTCATTCTTAAAATTAAGAGAGATGATTCCAAATTTTCGAAAAAATAAATTTTTGTTGAGAGACGGAACAAGAGAGGAAGAAGAAGAGATAGAAAAAAATATTTTTGTTATGAGGGAGATTCGTGTAATTAGGCCATATCTCAGGAGAGGTTAGTGTAATTATTCTTATTTTCTATTAGGGAAGTAAGTGTATTTTTGGGATTAGGTAAGCAAAAATCGCTTACATCATCAATTTCTATTAAGGGGGTAGACAGTCAATCAACGGAGGGGAGGGGAGGGGAGTGTAACTCAACCTAAATCTCAAGGGAGGTTGGTGTAATTTCTCAAAATGCGAGGGAGATCCATTTAATTAAGGCAAACCTCAGGGGAGGTGAGTGTAATTAACCCTTATTTATATATAGAGTAATGTTAGGGAGCATAACAAATATCACAAATAAAATTCACAAATATCAAAATGTGTCGATCTCTCTCACAAACAAAATTCACAGATACTAAACTATGTCTATCTCTCTCCTCTGCGGATCCCACAGTGTTAGTGGACCACACTAGGAAAAAGAAAACATATTTAGTGTTTGTGAGATTTGCTGTGCTTCTTAGCATTACAACCTAATCTATTCATTTAAGAAACAATTCAACAGGACATTCTTAGCACCTCTTGTGCAGATTCCCATACAAACTTCCTCACCAAATGCTCTCACCCACTTTGGACAAACCCTGATTTCTTCATATCTCTGCTCTTCAAGAAAAATGAAGATATTAATCCCACCAAGCTAGCCACCAAGAAATGAATCCTAAGCATTACAAAAGGAATGTTTGATTGAACCTGCAATTTGTCAATGGGCATGTGAAGCTACAACTTCTCAGTTTCAACATGATCAAAAAACGACTCCTCAATCTTTCTGACTAGAAAATGGTTCCAATTGTTTGGTGATTTTTTATATTGGCAATGTCTCCTACACTAATATCTATGAAACCACTGCATCATCATCTTCTCGTTTCAAGTACATTTTGTTACATCACCATAAAATGAAACTGTTATGCATAGATCCCCTTTTTCTCCAGTTAAATGCCAAACAGTTACAACAGTTTCTTGGCATTGTCAATTACTTGACCTTGACTTGCAAATCAAGTGCAAAAACAAGAACTGTACATGTTCAATTTCTACTTATAAATCAAAGTACTTTCGCAAGTATCCAAGTTCTTGATCTAATTAAATCTCCTGCTCCTTCTTTCATTCCTCGTAAGAAAAAAATGGAAATATTTTCACAAGAAAAAGTCACGAGGACATAAGAAGTCATACTCATATATATATATATATATATATATACAAAGATTCTCTAAAGAGGGCCACCTCTCTTTATTAAAGAGAGGACCTCTGTTTTGGCCGTTGGATTGTGTTTAAAAACTGTGAAATGACAAAACTGCCATTAATGAAAACATAATCCGACGGTCAAAACAGAGGTCCTCTCTTTAATAAAGAGAGGTGGCCCTCTTTAGAGAATCTTTGTATATATATATATATATATCATATATCATAAAGAGAGGTGACTGTATATATATATATATATCATATAACTTTTTGAAAAGAAAACAGAGCTTATTGAGAACAACGATTATATTATGAATCAGGGTGATTGAGCTCCTTAATTAATGTTGATCGATTATTAGTAATGGTAAGTACTCTAAGAAGCAAGAATTTAATTTTGTCACATTTAATGCTTGAATATGTCATTGGCATGCGTATTACTATTAGAGGTCGTATTACTAAACCCCAATATTCCTTTGTGCTTAATAATCCAATTAAAAGAAAGAAATGGATTAGACACATGCAAAGCAAAGTGAAAGTTGGATTTATTATAATTAATAAGGAATCTAACTGTTAACTCCATTCAAATTGAGGTAAAAAGGTGACCCACAAAAGAGCAATGGGAAGTCACCGGCCAATGAAATGGAGACAACTACAAACTGTCAAGTCTTTAATTTGACCTGATTGGAATGTTTTGTCCAAATATTTACTTTGAATAAAAGAGCTTTGTTTCGAGTATGTGGAGGTTTTATGCACCATAGAATAGATCGATACTTAAATATTGAAAATAGTACTCTCCCAAGAAGGTGCTTCAAAGCATTATACAGTACGCCAAGAGATTTTTTGGGTAAACGTATTAGTGAAATATATGTTAATAATGTGTGTGTATATATATATATATATATTTTAAATATAAGAGAGGGTGATGAGGTTCAAACACAGAACACCGAACCTATGTTAATAATGCATATATGATTGAGCATCTAATAAGATATCAAGGTAATTTTTGCTACCCCTACTTTTTTTTTTTTTTTTTTTTTTTAGCTTTGGGCAAGGCGCACACCGGCCCTAACACGCACACAGAGTTGAAATTTACATTGACGCAAAGCAGAGCATGACTAGAGAGAGGCCAAAGACCCACTATTGCTTAAACTATCATGCTAATTCCACTATAATTACTTAATTAAGCGTTTTCTCAAAAGTTAGTGATAATGAAGTTATGACAGATTTGAATTTCTTACCTTCCTTAGGTGAGCATGCCTGGTTTTAAGCAATGCACCAATCTTCTTTCGACAACATTTTATTCCCATCTTCCTTTAAAGTGTAGTTTACGTGTTGATGATGTGCCCCTTACAATTGACAACACTTTGTGAATTTTATTTTTATTTTTTTTAATTCACTTAATCATCGTACTATGTGGAAGAGATTTTGTGATTATTCTTATGGATCAGTGGTAACTATAAGGGCCTCCTTGAAATAAGATCAAAATACATGAACCTTCTTGTGGTAGAAAAAAATTTTCATTGTCTTTCCCGGTCAAAGATTGTAACATCCGTACCGGAAAAAAGATTATTTATTATTTAAATATGTATTAATTAATATAATTAGTGTATAAAAAGGGGTTAAGCAGAGGTTTGGACATGCCCGCAAAAAGTGTTCAGAGAATGACACACAGTTAGAAAAGTAGGGTGGAACAAGTATTGAAGCGGGATTCAATGAAGGGGCCCGGGTGAATAATTTACATTTAAATGTTTAGATGCATTTTATATGGCTAAATGAGTATATGTTTAAATACTTTCATATTATGTATTGTTATATGTGTTAGCATTTAGTATTAGTTTGGATACCCAAATAAGGGTATAAATAAAAAAGAATTCATAATTAGTAGGGAGATAACAACTTTATAGAATATATGGGACCACGTGTGGGACCCATACGAGGCTTAGACAAATACTCATTTGGATTATTAGATAGTTAATAGAATGTTTGGAGGATTTCATGATAAGAATTTAGAAGTTGAGGGGTGCTAAAAGGAAATTGGAGCATGAGTCATAACATGCAAAGCTTGGGAACAAGACACCTAGTGTCTTTTCAATTAAACCAAAGGATTTACATAAAATAAAGAGGAAAAGAAAGGCGTCGAGAGAGATATGAGTTTTCGACAAACATTTCACGTCGTGCCATCACCGTCGTTCGTCCAATTCACGAACCGAAACCATCTTTGGACTCGTGGAGTGAGACGGTCATTTACATATCTTTCTTTTCTGTTTTAATCGTCAATTTTGGAGACCCATTTTAATCGGTAACACGCGATTTGCCGAGTTCGTGTAGGATTTACTCCGCAGGGAGAATTGGGCTAGGATTTGGTGAAATTCAGCTTTTCTAGCGTAATTTGGGTAGAATTCTGCTAAGGTGAGTTTCTAACCAAAAGTTTTGATATGGTTCGTGTCATGTGCTTCAATTTCTTGTTAGAGATTATTAATTCTGAATTCCGTAGCTTAACTTATGTTAGAATTGTCCATTTCATGTTAATTATGTGAGAAATCAGCATACTTATGTGGCTATGTGCTTATGTGTGTTAAGTGATCAATGAATAGTTGGGAGTAATGGTTCATTGTGGTGAAATAAGGGAGGAGAAGGAGAAGAAACCGTTTTGGAATTGTAACCCAAGGAATAGAAGTGACTGCGGGCCCATGGAAAAGGTTATCAGGTCTGAGTGAACCATTAATCCAATCATTCTGCGATTACGTATGCTTATATGCTTAAAATTGTTGCATTATACATGCCACGTCATTAAAGCACGATAGCTAATTCACTAAGCGTAATGCTTAAAAAAACTGTTTTCCTATTTCTGTTGTGGTACATAACAACTGTTAGAATAGTAGTAGAATATTAATCTAGGTTCATCCATTGTTGCACCTTACCACACACTATGTCTAGGTTCATTCTGTACTACTGGTTGTACTACACATTGTACTTCTCTCTTTCCCTCTCTAGGTTTCCTTACTAGCCTATATAAAGGCACTATATTGTAATGTTTTATACACCATTCAATACATAATTCATAGTATTGTCTCACTCTCTCTCCCTCTCTCTTATATCTTCTGACATGGTATCAGAGCTATAAGCTCCTGGACTTTGGCTACAACTCTATCGTATTCCGCCGCCATCGGCGGGTGGCGATCATGTCACCCGCCGGACCTTGGTTAAGATAAAATCATACATTCTGCTCTCTCCGCTGCAATCCAACCAACCAACTAAGACCTTCATCAAATCACCATTTCAATCTTATCAACCGACCTCTCAATCGGACCTCCCGATCGGCCGGTTCTCAACCCTCACCAATCATCTCAACCCTCACCAACTGGCCTCTTTATCGGACCTCCCGATCGGTCGGATCTCTACCTCACCAACCAGCATCTCTATCGGATCTCCCGATCGGCTCGATCTTAACCCTCATCAACCGGCCTCTTTATCGGATCTCCCGATCAGCCGGATCTCTACCTCATCTACCAGGCCTCTCTATCGGACCTCCCGATCGGTCGGATCTCAACCCTCACTAACCGGCCTCTCTATCTAACCTCTCGATCGGCCGGATCTTCACCCATCTACCTGGCCTCTCTATTGGTCCTCCTAATAGGCCGGATCTCAACCTCATCAACTTGGCCTCTATCAAACCTCTGATTGACCGGATCTTACACACCTAGGCCTCTTCCTCCGTCAGACATCCGACCAGCCACCAGAGGTCCGTCTGACTCACTTCACTCCACTCTTCTTCACAAAGGGTCTACTTCCAAGACGACTTCATGATTCAATTTCCAAACTCAAGTTGTTTCCATTTTTCACCTTGAGTTTGAGGGGGGGCTGTTAGAATAGTAGTAGAATATTAATCTAGGTTCATCCATTGTTGCACCTTACCACACACTATGTCTAGGTTCATTCTGTACTACTGGTCGTACTACACATTGTACTTCTCTCTTTCCCTCTCTAGGTTTCCTTACTATCCTATATAAAGGCACCATATTGTAATGTTTTATACACCATTCAATACATAATTCATAGTATTGTCTCACTCTCTCTCCCTCTCTCTTATATCTTCTGACAACAACCACTACAGGTTCGGAACAAGGCTCGGAAAGGAAGGGACGTGTGCGTTAGGAATGGAGGATGGGACTGAGTTGCTTTCATAATCTAGTTAAGTGTAAAATGTGGTTTTGGGATTTCTAGAAGCATGTGCATGTTGAATTTGGAGTAGAGCTGTAGTTTTGGAACTTGTAATCATATAAATTATGTAAGTGTAGACTTGAGACTCATGTTGCAACTTTGAGAATACTTGGTGATGTAAATGATGTTATAATGTAGTTTGGAAATGTTTTCCTTAAGTTTGTACCTTAAAGTTTTGCTTTGGATTGCTCATTAGGGTGTTGCAGAATGCTCTGCTATTGCAAACCAGTCGACTGATCGAGCGTACAATCGTCTGGATCATCTTTTCTACAGGTTGAACTCTCTGCAATTTGCATTTTCAGTCGACCGAATTGAAGTTCAGTCTACCGGACCTCCAAAAGTTCAGTCGAACTGACCAGGGGATCCTCAGATTTGAGTAGGGGTGCAACTCGGGCGGGACCCAAAGGGTAAAGGGTTTTGGCTCTGCCTAGGCCCAAGCCCGAATTCAAGCAATACCCCTCTTTTCGTGAAAGTTGCAAGTTCTGCCCAAGCTCGAGCCAGACATAAACCCAAACTTTTTAACTCGAGCCCGGTTTGTGAATTAGTACTACAACCCGAGACCTAGCCGAATTGTATTTTTTTTTTTTTTGGTGCTAACTGATTTTTAGTATGTAAATAATAATATGTAGAATATCAAATCTATTTTTTTTTTTGGTTTAGATTTGGGAAAAAATATTCATCTATTAATTTAGTGCTAGAATAATACTCCGTATATAATAGGAGTAGTATATTGTTATCACTAAAAAACACTATAATACAATGTCAAAAATAATACATAAATAGAATTCGGGCTCGAGTTCGGGTTCGGGTTCCACGGGTTAGCAAAATTCTGCCCAAACCCGGCCCAAATTGAATTCGGGCTTGCATTTTTTTTGCCTAAGTCCGCCCATGGTGAAAGTACCGCGGGCCAAGCTCGTAATTTTTGGACTGGGCCCGAGCTGATCACGAGTTGGCCAGCCCGAGTTGCACCTCTAGATTTGAGCTCTTTGCAATTTGCATTTCCAGTCGACTAGATCTGGCTATTCACATGAACATGTTGACTATGTCTCTAATGTGATTTTTTTTCTTAAAAACCACGTTAATAATTGATATATAGGATAGATAATTCTTTGTTACATGATCCGAATCTGCGCGTGGCGGGATGGGGTGCGACAAAGATAGAATCCTAATAGTGTTTAATGGTGCGTGCAAAAGACCAATGTACCCCTAAAACAAGTACAAATTTTTAATTTAAAAAGTTCAAGGCATTAGAAAGGACAAGTTTACCATTAAAAAAGAAAAATACTTTCATATACATATTAGAAAAAAAAATATATTATGTAGTATTTTTATGGACTTTGGTAGGGTAAATTCATCATTATAAAAAATATTATATATATAATGATTAATTGATGGTTGACTTGTAGAGGCGAAAATTGCTATTTAACTATAAAAATCAAGAACAATCGTTGTTTTCTTTATGAATCAAATAAAAAAACAAGTGAGAAATTTCTGACTTCTACCTTCAACAATATTTGTGTAATACAGAATGAACAAACAAGTGAGAAATTCTCACACAATATTTGTGTAATAGAGACATTTCTCACCTTTAAAACTCGATACAAGTGAGATATTCTCACACAATAAACAAATAAATTTGATTTGATCAAGGAATTTTCTCACCTCTGTTTGAATTGTTAGAACAAACTCAATCAGTAAAAAAGACGTAAACGAAAATGATAGAAATGAACCGTCACATAATCATGCAAGCGAATTGATACAAATACAAATACAAAATTAAATATTCAAAACGATACAAATTAGTTTGATTAACATAATTTTAGGGATCTCATCTCCATATTTTAAGGAAGCACAACTCTATCCAATTATATCCAATACCTCCACTAAATAGCAACATTAAATATATGCTAAATTACCTTACATATATATATATATATATATAACAATCATAAATATCTTTACCAATATTCTGTTAAGAGTATATACGTCCAAAATATAAAAATACCAAATTGGGAAAAATGACTAATTTCTAAGAATGTATTAGGGCAAATGACCAATTTCAAAATTAAAAAGTTAAATGGAATAATTCCTCATTTGACCTATTATGAGGGACTAAACCTTATATATCTATTTACAATAACTAAGGGTGAAATCGGTTCAATTCGATCGATTCTAGGGGAGTTTTCAACCAACCAAAACTGATCGGTTCGGTTCAGTTCAATTTTTCGATTTTAAAGTTATTTTTTCGGTTTGGTTTCGATTTTACACAACACATAAAATCATGAATGTCACAACCCATCCTGTTACGGGCGAAAATAGGACACGTGGCACGCTACCAAGGCTTATCCAATTTAATTAATAATATAGTAGTAGAAACAAATATAAGTAGAAACCATAAAATTCAGAGTAATAAAAAGTTTTCCCATTGAAACACTTATAAACACAATCCATTTTGAGAACAACAATCCAGTCGACTGATCGGGAATCCAGTCGACTACTTTGGAAATTACAAAGAGCATGAAGTATCAGCAATCCAATCCAGTAGAATGACCTCTGTCCAGTCGACTACATTTTGGGGAGGTGGTGTCCAATCCAGTTTCAAACATGCATCTGATCGACTGTAATAACACTCCTAATCAACTGTTTTCCAAACTGTAGAGCATTCTGTAGAAAAGTCCTATTTCTAAGTTTACCAATTCTCAACCAAGGCTCACTACACATCCCAAACGCATTTCAAATTAGCTTTTAACTGTATTACAACATCTCCAAAATAAAAGTACCAAGTTTCCTTACATATTACAACCCTACGATTCCGTTCCAAGGTTTCCAATTAAAAACATAGTTCTAACTCCTTAAAATTCATTTTACATCATTAGAATGGAAAACAAAACATAAACAAGAAACGATCCTCGGCATCCCATCGGCCTCACTCTTCTAGCTTCTTCTTTCCTTTCGTCTTCTCACCTGCAATGGAGTAAATCTCTTCACTACTAAGCTATATGTTGAGTGTACAATTCTAAAAAATGCATATATGACAACTCATGCTTTAATATCATTAAAACACACTAACTAGTCTCTAGGGAGAGGAATACGCAATCATCAGGTATACCGGCAAGCCCAAGTCTTAAACCGCGATGCTAATGGCAAGTCCAAATCTTCAACCATTGCATCCAACTACTCTGGCAGGGTCGGTTCTCAAACCCTGCACAGTAGTCGTAGTTACTAAAATTTTTAAACATCGAGAAATTTATCCCAGCATGAAATTGTATAAAACTCCTCTTTAACCCCCATAATCACTTAGCATGCTCACATAATCACATCGACATGCGTTCCAATAATATTCAAGAGCATAATTAATGAGCCTAATCTAACACATGAATTTTACCGGATCCACAATATTACACTTGATATTTAACACATAAAAAAATCCATATATAACACAGATTATGATTCATACCTTAAGCAAAACTACTATAACTTCAGGAGGATCTCTAAAATAGTGATTCCAAGCTAATTGTTCGATGACAAATGATTCTTACGAGTTTTACATGGTTTTTTTCCAAAATTCTAAAATTAGATTTTTTTGAAAAAGTTTGCCAAACAAAGCTTAAAATCACACTAAACATAGCTCTTACCTCGAGAATTCCAAAAATATAAATGAGGACGAAATTTGACGGTATTAAGTTCGTCGTATGGCATCGTGAAGATCGAAGTAAAAAAAATCTCATTTTTCTCTCTCTTGTTTAGGACAGAACTTTGTTTTGAAGATGAGTGCTTCTATTAACACCCACATACTTTGCTCACTACACCCATTATTTAATACTGTAAAACATTGTCATTCCAACTATATCCCTAAACAAAATGACATGTAAGGACAAATTAGTAGAAATCTTTGTGAATGAATTACTTTCTACTCCCACCTACTTCAACAAACCCTAACTTATCAATACGTCTTAGCAACATCTTTAACTTTCAATATACATATATATATATATATATATATATATATATCTAAATAACAATATATAAAATATAGATAATGCATATTTTTTTTATATACAAATCAAACTACAAATGGATGACTGAAATCATTTCTTTCAATGAATCCCAATAACGCATTTAGTGAGTTAATTTGTTTCATTCACCCATTGAAGGACTTTGCTGCACCAAATGTAAATTCTTAGAAAACAAATGCAACCAACCATGGTTAGTTTGGATGTGATGATTTTGTTATTAGTTAATTGTGGAGAAAGTTTATGTGAAAGTTACTTGGATTGAATGATTTATGTATATATATATGTGTGTGTATACATATAGTATATTGGTTATATCTGTATATCTAATACACACTCACATATATATATATATATATATATGTTTGTACATATCTATAACTAAGAACACAAGTAGGTATATGTATGTATATAATACACAGATCTACATACATATTTGAATTGAAGTGAGAGAAGGGAGATGGTGGGTGTAGAAAGTAATAAGAAAGGGTGAGAGTTTTCAAAAGTAGGGTTTTTTTGGGAATGAAGTTGGGTGTAAAGAGTAAATGATTTTTATTTAAGTTAGAGTGATTGGTGTAGAGAGTAAGTGAGTGTGGAGAGTAGAATATGTGGATGTCAAATAGAACTACTCTCTGAAGATATATCTAAACTCTTTCTATTTATAGACAAAAGTTATCAAAATTATGTTTACTCCTCACGAGTTCTCTGAACTTCTAATTATTTCCCAAAACATCTAAGTTATCGCTTCATGAGTGAAAATCTCTAAATCATAAAAGTTTCCGTATACGTTCCGTTTGTCTTCGTAATTATATTATGAAAACTATTTCCGTGAAATTTCTAGATAACTTACCTTTTATGCAACGTGTCATGTATACTTTATTACTACAACATTCAAAATGATCTTAAACAAGATCAAAATTATTAGTAAATACAGTACACATGTATATTCACTAATCATAAATACCAGATAAAGTCAAATGACATTTAAATCACATAAATGTCATTTAATTACTCCAATGTCTTATGATTATTCAATTTTCGTATACTCAATTGACACCTTCCGGTGACCCACAGTCAACCAATTTCACAATTATTAATTAATATTGATAATTCTGATTAAATCAATTATGCATTTAAAACAAATGAATTTTCCTGAGACATGTGTGACAAAAAAAAAACTTCGGCTTTAGTTTCACCCCTAGTAAATAAGGTGGTTCCCAATATAGGTGATAATGAATCTAGTGGGTCTTTATTAACATTTCGAAAAGTATAGAGGGTACCAAACTTCATTAAACAAGAACGAAAAAAATCTGATAAAAGCTAGTACTAACGTGCGATGTGTGCGGGGGGGACCTATTAGCCCCTTGCTCACTAGCCGGCGCTAATATTCGTTGTTCTCTTCTTCCCTTGCAGCCAGCCATATACGCACCTCATTTTTAAACTCTCAGCATCTCTCTCTCTCTCTCTCTCTAAAAGTTACCACCATAAACATCAGTGTATGTATGTACTCTGTATATATATATATATATGCCCTAACTAGTTCAATTCTCGTCTTTGCCCGAATCTGAACCTTTGCGATTTTCACAAATCACAACAGCTTTTTTATTTTTCTTCTGATGGAGAGTGGTTTTTCTTCACCGCGAACCGACGCCTTTCCGGCGGGTCTTCGAGTTCTCGTCGTCGACGATGATCTCACCTGGTTGAAAATCCTTGAGAAGATGCTCAAGAAGTGTTCTTATGAAGGTTTCTATTTTTTACTGTCCAATTTTTATATGTTTGTCAAAAGTTACTTCTTTTATATATATATATATATATATTTGTTGTTGCTAATCTTTGTTTCATGATGTTTTTTTTTGTACTTGTAAGTTTTTGTACTTGAGTACTGAAAAAGGGTACTAATTTTTTGTTTCCATTTTAAAGTACTAATTGTTATACTGTTTCAGTGTTGCAAGCTGATGATTACTATATGTTTTCATTTTTGGTTTCGCTATTATTTTACTGTAATGCAAATTTTCAAATTTGTGAGAGACTAATAATATGTAAGCTCAAGGTCATGTTATATAAGTTCAGTGATAGTTGAAACATTAATTGGGTATTACCTGATTAAACTTATTGGATAGGAAGGATTTAAAAAAAAAAAACATAATGACATGGGCACATATAAAAATCACCACTACAGCCCATTGTTTCTTGGAGTATTTGAAATTGAACTTTCTCGAACCTTATTCCTTATCTTGACTTGCTATTACCAAGTTGAATCTGCTCTAGCCTAATTTCAATTCGTATATGCTTGAGGGCAAAGTTGCATATTTTGGTTAAAGTTAGAACTAGTTTCATTTCTTGGGTGTTGATATGCAGATGAGCTTTCTGCACTTCTTGGGCACAGTACATTTACTGGGTTATATCCACTATCGAGTTCATGTTTAAGATGATGTTTCAAGCCTTATTTAATTTTGATTAGCCAATAGCCATGCTTCAGAAATACTAAGCTCAGTGCGGCTAAGTTGGTGAACAGTCAGGCTAGCATCACAATCTTAGTGGTGTCACTTCAAAGAGGTGAACACTGATTAGAAAAGGCACTGAGATATGACGAGGATTGTAAACTTCAAGAACCTGTTCACGTATTTGTATTGGTTAAGCGAGTGATTTGGGGTTCTGACACGTAATTGTAGGCCAGGTTATATGATGATCCTTGGCAATCTGATTCACAAGGAAGGCTAGGAAACTTACGTTCTACCAAACCTTCAGGAACCAAGCTCGAACTTTATTTGTATGGATTCCTGTCAATATGAACTTGAGTGTTCCAATGTTGTATGAAATTTGGTTCACGTATAGATTGAAGGGTATGTTCAGTAATCTCCATCAGAGCAAAGTTGTATGCAAGGTCAGATGACTGTTGATGCTGATTGCCATGAAACTATATTGTCGCTTGAGTCAACATCCTTTTGGCTTTCACTTTCTAGAAGCACTGTCAAAAGACTTCATTCCACTTTATCAAACCATCTCATATAAGTATTCGTTCTATTTCATAGTAGATTTCCACCTTGTTGACAAGGTGCAATACACTTATACTACTTTCTTTCGCAACTCAAGTATACTCTTCCATTCTAACAGCTGCTATTCAGCTCCTTCTTGTTTGTGTTTCCCTTTGGCCCGAAATTCCAATATTGAATCACTACTAAGAACATTTTCGTAACAATTTAGGTTAACTAGATACGGTACCTATTATTGTCACTCTTCTTTCGTATGCAGGATATCACGATATCCAAGGTTTCTCTTTGGCATGGTAATTATTGATCTTTGAAAAATAATACATTTGAATCCATGTTCTCAAATGGTTTGGCTTTGCTTTCCATGTCTTTATAAGATTGCATAAAGTTCAAAGTATGAACTTCATATTACCTAATGGCATCACTTTTCTGTTTTCTTGGAAAAATATAATACAATTTGAATCCATGTTCCCAAATGACGTGACTTTGCTTTCCATGTCTTTATGAGATTGCATTAAGTTGAAAGACTGTACTTCATATTACCTAATGGTATCGCTTTTCTGTGTTAATCTCGTCCTGGTAAAGAAACTTTTATGCTTTCTGACCATTTTCATTTTCTGCTGATTTTCTGTGATTCAGTGACCACCTGTTGCCTGGCAAGAGATGCTCTGGACTTGCTTCGTGAAAGAAAAGATGGGTTCGACATTGTCGTTAGTGATGTGAACATGCCTGACATGGATGGGTTTAAGCTTCTCGAGCACGTTGGACTTGAGATGGATCTTCCTGTCATTAGTCAGTTTTGCTGTCGTTAACGTTTGAATGCTTTTCTTAATGCTATTTTTTTTTTAAAAAAAAAAAAATTCTTTTTCCTTCACACCCAGAGAAATCTTTTGGCTGACAAGTTTTTGATCTTTCCTTTTTGTTGGTAAACCTGCAAAGTGATGTCTGTCGATGGAGAAACGAGCAGAGTGATGAAAGGTGTTCAGCATGGAGCTTGCGATTATCTTCTCAAGCCTATAAGAATGAAAGAACTTCGGAATATATGGCAGCATGTATTTAGAAAGCGAATACATGAGGTGAGAGACATTGAAAGCCATGAATCTGATGACATGTATTTGCTTAATGGAGTAGATATGACTTCTGGAAAGAAAAGGAAAGATGCCGAGAATAAGCATGAAGACAGAGACTTTGGTGACCCATCTTCAGCGAAGAAAGCTAGAGTAGTTTGGACTGTGGATCTACATCAGAAATTTGTCAAAGCTGTTAATCATATTGGATTTGATAGTAAGCATATTACATACTTTCATGTCTACTTGGTTTTCAGATGATTCTGGTGAAGTAGAAGTTCAACGATTACATTATTTATGATTAGGAGGTCTTTCATTATATACATATATGACATAGGTATATATGTGTGTGTGTGCAGTTTTTATCTCATGATTAAAGTGAGCCATGTTGTTTCATGTCTGTTTGACAGAAGTTGGTCCCAAAAAAATACTTGACTTGATGAACGTGCCGTGGTTGACAAGAGAAAATGTTGCTAGTCACTTGCAGGTACATGCTAACTCTTGATACTGACACTGGTTGGTGTTATCAGGTTGGCTTGTTAATTATAGTTTTCTGAATCTGCCAAACAGCACTGTAATGCCCCTGACAATTTTTTTATTTTTAAAAATGTTTTTTAATATGGTGTAACATAATGTCACCATTATTGTACTACAGTATCGTTTATGTCGTCACACAATTCCATCGCCTGTTTTGCATCTTAGACTCGATAAATAATAAATGCTGCTTATAAAAAAGAGAGAGATAAGCTGCATAAGCATGATTACTTTGGGAAATCTAATGAGGAAACTTTTCCTCTGTGCAGAAGTACCGCCTTTATTTGAGTAGGTTACAGAAAGACAATGACCTAAAAGGATCTTTTGGTATTAGGCACTCAGACGTATCTCCAAAAGACCCTGCTGGGACTCTTGGACTTCATAATTCGGCCACTACGCAGCAACATGACATTGTTATTGGCAACTACGGATTTTCTGGTCATAAAATACATGTCCAGAGTGTAGATCCCATCATCCATGAAGGGGATGCGAAGGGTATTGTTTCACTGCCTACAACAGATTCCGCAAAAGCTATGATCAGTGATATTGCTGATCCTCAGAAAGCCAGCTGTTCAATGAGGGGTCTCAGTCAATCTTTAGGATCACTAGAGAGAGAGATAAACTATGCAGCATTTGATTCTACCATCACACCGTACACATGGAATCGAGAAATCCCAGAAATTCAGTACAAACAAGAACATAAGAAGCATCTTCAGTCTGGAAATGGCTTCAAACATGTGCCATTGCCAGCTACGCAGCTTCACATCCAAGGTGATTGTTTACAGCCTGCTCCATCAATTAACCCTGGACCTTTTAATGTCGAAAGAGACAAACTTGGGCCCACTGAAATCAAGCCTTCCTATGCCAAATATAGAAGCAATCAGATTAGACATGTAGCTCCAGTTAGAAGTGCGAATGACTTGTTCTCTATTATATCTGAAAGCAATTTGACTGATTTTAGTTCTGTTCCAAATCCCATTTCATTAAGAACAAAGAATCAGAGCTTAAATCGGACACTTATTAACCATTCTGAACCTGCCCAAAGAAATCTGATTTTGGGAAGTGGGCAAGCTTTTGCGGACAGGGACGCTTATACTATGTTTCCTGGAATTCAGAATAAAGAAGTTTTTGATTACAACCAATCAGAGCTCGTGGCTGAAGTACCAGTTCAGTTATATGATTCCCTGAGGTTTGACTATGAGTATCCCTCTGACCTGATGGACTATCCTGTAATAGATCAAGGGCTTTTCATAGCTTAATGGATATTCTAGAAAGAGAACGGCGATTCGTTCTTTTCTTCCTATCAACTAGTGTGTAAGTGAAGTATTTCCAAAATGGTGTATTATTGCATCCTCTTCCCAACCCATTCTGACCTGGTTGTTCAAAGATGTACAATATGATTGATGCAAAGTATAAAGCATAATAAGCAATCTTCTTCAAGTGTCTAATTGGTACATATCGACTGTGTTACATATGTACATATATGTATGAGGGTGCAAACACACCTAAAAAGTCCTTGCAGATTTTGTAAAGTTTGTTAGTTGCTTAGTTGAAGGTGACCGTTACCATACAGAATCCTGTTTTTATAATGAATTCTGTTACAATTTGAGAGTAACCCCCGTCATCAATTTTTAAGGCAGCGTAAAGGCATTTGAGAAATAGCATAACTCATTTATTCACTTAAACCACCAGCCCAAATAACTGGCAATGCCAAAAGCTTTCAACAGAATTTACTCACACTACGAAACTAGTGGATCCATACACCCTATACATCTCCACAAAGCGAAAATATGTGTCCATAACAAACATTTAGAAGAACCAATACAAAAATTTGTAACTAATGTTGAAAGCAGCCACCAACACAAATTTAGAACTTCCAACAAAATATTTTGCATTCCCTTGATGTTTACTACCAAACGCAGCTTTGTACTGTCAGCATCAGGGCCTATATGTTCTTCAATGGTATTCTTCTATGTGCAATGCATATGCTTTAACAAAATGTCCTCTCTATTTCTCACTCAACTGGATATTTGGTGAAGCATTCTCGTGCCTGTTTTTCTTTGGGAGTAAATTGACAGAACGTGTTGGTGGTCGGTTACTCTTTTCCATAACATGCTTGGAGCCATCATTCTTGACTGAAGACCTCCAAGGAGGTCGAGAACTAGTATCATGGAACGGGCTGGGAGTTCTTGTCCTTCCAAGTTTTGGGGATCGAGGTCTTGTCGGTGGGATCTGCAAGACATGATTATTTTTTAGTGCAATAGAGAATCAAATACTCGGACTTAATGAGAGATGTGAACAAACATGACTTCCCTACAACACCCAACGCGCTCTAAGAAACTTAGGAGTGACTTCTATTGACTAAATGATAAAATGAAATAATCCAAGCTTGATTTCATATACTGTAGCCAGTGTTTTGAAAACCGGACCGTTCATCGAACCGGAAAATTGACCGGGTCACGGGTTAGAGGTTCAACCGTCGGGTGAACCGTAATCAACCCGTGATGTCATAATTATGTAATATTTAATTATTTATATTTATACATAAGTCTTAATAAGTAAATATACACAAAAAATACAAAAATACACAAAAATTCAAATTTTATTTTCACACTAGTATAAATTATTAAGAGATTCAAAAAAATGTAGGGGAAATAAAAATAAAAAATAAAAAAATAAAAAAGAAAAATAAAATAAAACTTTTGTAGGCAAAAAATGGTTTTGAGCGGTTTGGTAAAAAAAAAAACGGTTTTTGAACGGTTTCCGAACGGTTCTCACCGGTTTTGGTGCCGATAACGGTTACCGAGTCAAACCGGACCGGAAAACTGACCGGTCGACGGTCCAACCGGTTGAACCGGCCGGTCCGGTCCGGTTTTCAAAACCATGACTGTAGCAACTCAGTGCCTGTAGAATTATTCTTGGTGCGAAAACTTTCCACATCATTATCAAAAGCTTTTACTATACTTCTAGTAAATGGTAATTAATACATGTTTCTTCCTTTTATTCACTAAATCAGGAAATCCTACCCGAATCCAAAATTTCCGACTTTTCGCAAACTATTGTTCGTGTGTCTTATTTTTTGGCTCAGTATATAATAACTATTTTTTTTTTATTATTTAAAAAGCAAGATTTTCCGGAAAATGCCGAACTCAAATTTTTCTGGAGTAGCTGGAATATTCAAGTTTTCGTCCAAAAGTGTTTCCAATCGAATTCGGACAAATTCGATTCTGAATTTTCCGAATTTTGCATGTAAAGTCCGTGATTTTTCAAAACCAAGCTTCTAGTACAATGCTTCATTTAAATAAAGTGTGCATATGCTAATAAATCTGCTAGCAAATCTACTAGCTAACAACATAGATGTGAATACCTTCTTGATTTGGTTACTTGCCAACTCTGTTTCACGAAAATTGGTGAATGGTTTGGCTTTTAAACTAATGCTCTGTCGCATTTTTTTGAAATCATTCTGTGCTTTTTCCTGCATAAAAACAAATGAGGGTAATTTATTAGTTTTGCTAAACTTAATTGGACCAAACTCAAGGCAATCATACAATAGTAACAATACCCAATTAAATTACTCAAATCCTTGGGTAAAGGCAATATTTAAGATAGCACATTGGAACCTTAGATTTTGCTTGCAGCTGCGTTTTTTCTGCCTCCTTGGGATTGACCTTCTCTTCCAGCTTCTGAAAGAACTAAAATAGCAAATGGAAAAAAGATAGCAAAGCATCAGTATAATTGGAAATATGACAAAGACAGAATCATAGTGCACTCAGTTCTGGACGTGCCTCTTTTCGTTTTGCTGCTCTTTCTTCACTTCTCAAGCTAAATGGGGAATATAAAACAGAAGATCGAGCATTGCTTCCGCATGCACTTGAAGGTTCTATATGGCTGCCACACAAATTAGAGGAATGTTTAGAATTGCTTGTATAAATCATCGTACTATTCTGATAGCAGAGTAATCCAGGAAGTCTCATATGGTTTCCTTTACCAAGTAGAGTTTTTCAATGCCCTGGGAAAAGGAAAATCACCAATGTGATTGCAAAGTTTGTTATAATTGGTTAACATGCCACAGAATATGGAAACATGAGTGTATCTGCCATCTCGTTCACAAAGACATTGTCCCTTGAATGGAGAAGATTTCCTCCCTTTTCTTCGACACAACTTCCGCCAACAGTTATGCTTTTTTTGGTTCATGGATTTATTGGAAAAGGAAAAGCAAACTCTTAAGAAACTTTTCTCTGTCTTCTAATAAGGAAATCAATGACAAATATATGAAGACTAAAGAAAATAAGATGAAAATAAATCTTCCTTATTTGGCCAGTCACTTCCTTGAGTTCCTACAATATTTTAAACTTTCTTATTAATATAAGTTATATAAGCAAAGAAGAAAACATTTGGAAATAGTTTTCCTTCTTGCTTTCCTTCTTAGGCTTCTCTAAATCTGCAAACCAAACACAGCCTTAACAATCTCATTTTAGATGCAGTTGAGAATTATGGAATTAAATGGATAGTGACTTTGCACCAAAAGAGAATATCAATAGCAACATAGCAGCAAAAGTTCTTACTCTATAGATACAGATAGTGACTTCGCATCCACCTTTCCTCTTCCAGAAACTGAGGTATTAAATGGTGTTTTAGCCCTGTAAACCATGGAATTACTCCGTAAAACATATTGGTGAAGTGTTTTGAACATTTTTAGCATGTAACAATAGGGAATAGCTTCTTCAGTAAAAGATTTTAAGACCCTTTTTTTAGTTTTTCTTCGAACTTAAGACTGACTAGCATTACCTTCTATTCTCCGGTTGGGGGATTGCCGAAGGATGCTTTGATAACCCAGCCACAGATGACTGCACTTTGCAAAAACAAATCAGACCAGAAGTATATAACATAATTCAACAGAAGTGAGTGTGTGCATGTGTGTGTATGCAAGCGCGCATGTCAATAAGGTGGCTTAGGTGGAGGCAAGGAAGGGAAGTAAGCACCCTAGTTATCGTTCGTTGAGGAGTCAAGCTGTCTTTAGATATCTTGGCAAGCGTTCTAACACATCTTGAATTTCCAATCTTTTGCAGAACCGGAGAAGATATTTTACTTGCTTCCCCAACACGGGAAGAAAAATTAATTGACATGTGAAGTGATTTTGGAGTTGATATCTTTTTCTCCATGGAGTCTCTTGCAGGTTTCTTACTATTTGATTTAGCATAGTCTCCTTTCTCGGCTTGATCAGAAGTCACTGGCATGGGAGGAGATAGGAGCTTTGTCGACAACCATGATGAAGAAATCACTTGTTTTTTCTTGCTTGTCAAAGCCAAACACTCCTGATTAGCAGCATCCTAGACAATTGACCTCAAGTAAGAAGGAAAAAACAAGAACTAATCCCATAGATATATCATATATGAAAACATTTCAGTAGTTCATCAAATATATAGAGATACATATATATACCTTGGGCTCCTCGTTTCGGATAGAAATAATTTCAATGTGATTTTCATCGTTTTCAAGCTGGTTTGATATTTCAACCCGAATAGGACTCTCCAACTCATTTCTTTCAACATTGAGATTACACTCATTGATGTCAACTAGCTCGGTTTTAGTGGCCTCTTTTTCATGTGTTTCAGTAATAGCTACATGGTTATCTGATTGTTCAAAATTCCAATCCATGGAAGCGTTATTATGAATCTCATTTGTAGTATTTGGTTCGGGGGAGTTATCGTTTGAAGAATTTTCTTGCTCAAGCAATGCTGCAGCTTTCTTAGCTGCAATTCGCTTGTAATGTGCTTCAAAATATGCCTTCTTCTGAGCAACAGAGCCTGGTTTGGAGAACTTTTCGGCTTCTTCCAAGTACCGGTTGTGAGAGAAGGATGACCATTTTTCCCAAGCAAGAGATTCGGACATGAACCTCCCAAACGAGATCGATTCACCTAGGGCACGAAGTGGATCAGCCTGTAATAAGATTATAATGCAACTTTCTCAGGAAAATATTCAATGTCAATTTTAAGAAAATAGACCTTAATAAACATGAAAGTAACAGAAACCCTACCCATTTCACATAAATACAACACAAAATCTAAAGACAACTTGTAATAGAATTCAACTGTACATCCAAATGTAAATCTGATAGAAACCCATTACATGGTAGGTCAATCAATTTGCTTGTTGCAATGATTATAAGGAATCTACAACTGTATATGTAGTAATCAATACAGGAAAATCAAGAATCAGAAGAAGAACGAGAAACTAGGAATAGTTATAGAAACTCAAGGCACAACAAAATCAAAACCATGTCAGCAACAACAATCAAGAAGCAAAACAATGAAGAAATCAGTACCCACCAAGGATTAATGCCTTAAAAATCAAAATCCATTAGTAAAAACCAAGTTTGAAGAGAACCAAAAAAAATTAAAATTTTTTTTTTCTTGGACAAACCTCTTTGGCTTCTCGAGAAGTTTCAGAAGGATGAGAGAATGACCGGATGAGACAAGCTGATGATTCACCCATCTTTTTGAAAGTCTAGAGAGAGAGTGAAAAACACACAAAAACCCTACTCCGAACCCTACTTATCTCTCCTTATCTTTCTTGCTTGATTCTTGTATATACCTCTTATAAAAGCTCATCACTTTCAATTTGAATCCTAGGACTTGGGTCCATTACAGAGAGCCAAAATGTGCAGCAAAAGCAAAGCTTTCTAGTGTTCAAGGTTTTATTTTTTGGGGTTGCCTTTAAAGGTTCTTAAGATTCTCTAAGACTTAATTACAAAATATACCTTTTAAGTTTAGTTCATGTTTCATTTTAGTCCTTACCTCTTTATATGTTTAATTACATTAATTTAGTCGTGTTGAAGAGTTGAAAAGCAGTTCAGCGAGCAAGAAATTTTCAATAGAAGTAATATGGTTCAAATGTCTAATTTTGTGAAAAAAATTAACAAAATTAACTCACATATTATGCCGTCACTCTTTTTAGGGGCAAAGAGGAAATACCATCAATTTATCCACTCGCTTATCAACGTAATTGTGTATAATAGTTAGTGAATTATGTCAAATTTTTTGACAGAATATGATATTTAGGCCATATTTATTTAAAAACTTTAAGAATCAAATTAGTACAATCGAGATTTCAAAATTTAAAATGAGATAGAGATCAAACTTTAAGAATATATTTTATATTTAAGTCATTCCCTAATATTCGGACAATGACTTTCTCACTACTACCACAATAATGGGTTTGGTCGTGAATTGAGACCCAAATAGAGAAAAAGATGACTCTAACGTCTAATTTGTGTGTTTGTTTTGCTTGGGACATTGAGTGTGATATATGCTGATTTTTTGATTTAGAGAATCTATTTAACTTTAAAATTTAAGCTACTAATTTGGTTTTTAATTTGAATTTCAACGGTGGAAGACAAGATGAGGCCCACTAATGTGTGTAATAAAAGACATTACAACGTCTCTTGTCTCTAAACCAATTGATGTTGTGAGGCTCTGCTTGGTTTAAGATTAAGCCAAACATACGTTTATTTTACACCACATGCAAAGCAACCCAATGGGTCTTCTCTTTCATTCTTTCTTCCAAACATGGGCCTAGTAGAGAGCGACTGGCATTTGCTAAACCAGCCACAAAACACATACACACACTCTGTCTCATGGTCATTAAAGCTAGGAGTGTCATCGGTTCGGTTCAAATAGCTTTGGAGAGGTTTCAAAACTGATCAATAAATTTCTGTTCAGTTGGTTATGTCGGTTTTAGGGTTATTTTTTCGGTTTGGTTTGGATTTTAAAATAACAATATTTTGATAACAACAATGCATAAAAATTTATCAAACCAATCGATTTTATTGACACCCCTAATTAAAGCTGTTTTGAACCCCAAATTATGATTTCCACTAGCACATATTGCTTAACTCTAAGTTTCCATATGGAATTCAACAAATTGGGTAGTGATTTTTATCTAATTTGAGACCATAACAACTATCTGCCACTTTTGGGAAATCTGCAATATTGATCATTAAAATCAATAATTTGAGCAATGGTTTCTTCACATATTGGCCCCACAATTTGTTGGTAACGGGGAGATGTGAGAAATCATTTAGATCACATGATATCATCGAGCTAGCCGTGATGAGATGATAGTACACATATAACTTCTCCTAAAAATTATATTCAACAGGTGACGTGATGTGACCTCACCCTAAATAGCTTCTCCTCTCCCTTGTGTGTCTTATATGTAAAGAGTTGCTCAAAATTTTGATTTGGTGTGTGACAATCATCGTGATTTATTGTAATTAATTTAGTTTAACTAGGAAAGTTGAGCAAATTAGTACTCTTTTCGTCTCATATTAATAGTCCCTTTTGAGAATACCAATATTTTAAAGAGATGTCTTTTATTTTAGTGAGATTTTTTAACTTTCCAATATTATTATTTTTGAATTCAAAATTCTAATACCACTTCAAAAATGGTATCATGGATGGACTGGGAGGGAGTATATACTTGTCACACTCTCTGTTTACTCAGATTCTTCAAAACTCTCATTTTCAAGGAAATCAATTTTCAGTCGGTTAAATACAATTGGACCAACAATAATGTGAAATATGTCTTTAATTAGTACATGCTTTAGCTGTTTGAAAAAAGCAAACACAAATAAAAACAAAAAATTTATACAACACTTCTTCCTCTGCAAAACAAAACACAAACCAACAAAATTACAACAACACTAAAAAAAAAATAAAAAAATGTGTGCCTCCATTTTCCTAATCACTCAACATTGATGTCAAAAACCTTAGAACTAGTACTAGCTTTGGGTATAGTTATATACAAAACTCCATCTTTAACCTCAGCCTTGATTTGATCAAACTGGACATTCTCAGGCAGAGCAATTCTGCAACTGTACCTTCCATAGCTCTTAGCAGACCACTCATCAACTTCCTCCCCCACAGCAACATCATCACCATCATTCTCACTCTTTTTCTTGGGCACTTTCTCAGCTTTCACAACCAGCATTTTCTCTTCAACCCAGATCTTCACATCATATTTGGTCATACCAGGCATGTCAAACCTCATCTTGAACTCTGTTTCGCCTTCCTTTATCTCCCATGGTGTCCTACCTCTGCTGTATCCGCCGCTCTCCGGCGGCAACGGCGCCGATGGCCACCCACCACCACCACCACCACCACCGTAGGCAAAAGGGTCCTCCACTATCCTCTCCATTGTCTCCATCATTTGCTGCACTGTCCTTGCTGTTGGGAACCTATCCCACAACCCTGCCCACACAAACACACACACATATAATTATATGATAATATAAGGATGGATTTAAGGGCAAGCAGGGCGACCGCCCCTAGATTTGGAAAGAAAAAAACACTTATATTTATCCTAGAATTATGCATAAATATGAATATTACCTGTGGGTGGGAGTTGGGGTGTTCTTTTGATGGCTTGTTGAGGTTGATTCTTGGTGACTCTTTGCAAGTGATCAAGATTGTCTCTTTTATCCCCTGCCATGGATTTGATTATGCTAATCCCATTTGGGTTTTGAAAGTTGGGGAAATTTGAAAATTGGAACTTGGAATTGGGTTTTGTTCTATGGGCTGAAATGGGTAATGAGATTGAGAGGTTTGAGAGTGAGTGAGACATTTTTTCAGGTTTTATTCTTTTTGCTTGAGGTTGAGAGGGGAGTTGTTTGGTAATTTAAAGGGAAGAGTAGACATTTCTGGAAAGAAGAGGAGAGGGCTTGGGGCGGTGGGTGATTTTTGTTTCTGGACTTCTCCAGAAGAAGGTTTTTCTTATGGGCAAAACGGTATTTTCAATTGCAACTTTGTCTGAATTTGGTGCCCGTAGGTTACACAAATAAAACGACATCGTTTAAACACTGTCAATCTAGGTTAAATTACACGTTTCACCCTTCAACTTTGGAGTCCATTTGAGTCCCAAACCCTCTCTCTCTCTCTCTCTATATATATATATATATTCAAATTTCTCAATTTAGTCTCCTAAGTTGGATATATGTTTTTATTTTTCTGTCATAAAATGACATACATTTTAGTCATTGAAGACCACCTTTTTAGCGATAAAACATTTGTTGTCAGACCAAATTAAAACACTTAGGATACTAAGTGAAAGTATAGGGACTGAATTAAAATCGGCCCCAAAGTAAGAGGATGAGAAGTGTAATTTACAGTCAATTAATTTTCTAGAAGCTTCAAGAATTTAGAATGTATCGTCATTTTTTTTTTCAACAATGCTAGAGTGACAAATATTTTTTACAAACACACTTTATCTCTCTTTTGGGTGGCACTGTGGGATCCACTAAAATTATCCAGACCCCACAATGCCACCTAAAAAAGAGAGAGAGTATGTTTATAAAAAGTGTTTGCCATCCCTATTTGCCACCCAAATATTGTTCTCTTCTTCTTCTTCTTCTTCTTCTTTTTTTTCCGCTTAAAATTCTTCTATATATAATACTAGTGATTCTCATGATTGAATATACTCTCTCCATAGACACATGTTTTTGGTTCCTTATGATCATTCACAATGCAATTCACGGAAAATTACCAATAAAAACAGAAAGATTGTACAATTATCCAACAAATTGGTGATTTTTTCTCATTCACACTTCTCTACATTATTATTATTATTATTATTATTATTTTTTTTCTCATTCACACTTTCTCTAGATTATTAAACCCTGCCATGAAAGTATGTCATTGGGGTCAATCCAGTTTTGGAGAAAATCATCTGGAAGAGGTTCACCCATACCAACAGAAAATGTTTCATAAGGACCTGTTTGGGGGGTCACTTTAGATTCTTCATTCAAGCTTTCCCACATTTCATTCATATGAGAAAGAATTGTTTCATCCAAAGACAACAGGTGTGTCCCTTCTCTCTGTGACCTTTGAAAATCTTTCAAGCCTGGATTAATAGCCACCTCAAGCTCCAAGTTCTTCTCTTGTTCTAATTCTGTGGATGAATTTGAATTCTGAGGAATTTCATAATCTTTTCCTGTGATATTCTCATCAACACGCTGGTGGGTGATGGGGTCCACACCAAGGAACTTTAGTTTCTTCTTGATTCTGGTATTCCAGTGATTCTTGATTTCATTATCTGTTCTTCCTGGAAAATGTGAAGCAATCTTCGACCACCTGCAGCCAAAGTTTTTTTTTTTTTTTATTTAATAATAATGCTTGGGGCACTAACAAATTTCACTAAAAAAAATGAGTAATATTTGGAGCACAAACAAATTCCACTAACTCTCACACCCACACCCACACTCTATTTCTCTCCTAGTGTCGACCCAAACTAGAAGAGAGATAGAGTGTGCGTTGTTGAAAAAAAAATATATAACATGATATATATACATTGTTATACCTATTACCAAAGCGAGAATGAAGGTGGATAATCATATTTTCTTCTTCCTCTGTTAATGCCCCTCTCTTGAGGTCTGGCCTTAGATAATTAATCCATCTTAATCTACAGCTTTTTCCACATCTCAACAAACCTTCATTTCCACCAAGCGTAAGAAAAATTAGATTAGTTCTATATATGGGTGCATATATTGCACAATGTGTGTGTATGTGTTTGTGTGTGTGTGTGTCTCTGTGTGTGTGTGTGTGTGTGTGTGTGTGAGAGAGAGAGAGAGAGAGAGAGAGAGAGAGAGAGAGAGAGAGAGAGAGAGAGAGAGAGGCACCAGCAAGTTTTGGAACTAGGCGCCAGCATTGAATGCCATTGTTGAGGATAAAGTTCATGAGTTTGTGATCCTCTTCAATGGTCCATGGACCTCTCTTGAGACCAACCTTATCACAACAAGGTTGTCTTCCCATTTATCAAATTAACCAAACAAAAGTGATGAAAAATTTTCTCTCTTAAGTGTTGAAGAGAGGAATTAATTGATGACTTAGGCAAATATTGGGGGCCGTCCTAAGCCACGAAAGATATATGGCTTACATATATATATATATATATAAATATTCAAGAAAGCAAGAATATATGTATTGCCAGTTCATACACAGAACAAAACACCAATTGATTAATTAACAATATTTCATGATTAGTATAATTGACAACTAATTATAATAGTACAATTGTCGCATGGTTGTTAATATATAAACTCTCTTGATCACCACCATATAGTCAAATGATTGGAAGTTCTTGGAGTTTAAATATATAGATATAGACGTGAGTCCTTGTCAACATGTTTTTTTTATTTGTGAGCAAAGTCTTCTGTCTTCTATATTTTTTATATACTCGGAGCCGAAATTTTGAGAAAAGTAAAAGAATAAAATAAAATAAAATAAAAGATTCCTATGTCCCTCTATAGTTGTCAAGTTTGATTAATGGGGTGCAACGCTTCTTCTAATTGAGAGCATGTTTTTGATTCCTTTAGGAAATGCAACTTGTTGCATGAACCAAATCCATGCTTGATTTGTTTGGTATACTCTATTTTCCTTATATTAATTCAACTTGTTTCTCATGTTAGTGGAAGCCATAAACTTGATGAGGTTCTTTAACTCATATGCTTTAAGATGCATGGTAACTTTTTTTTTTGGGGGATGCCCTAATGATCTTTTTATCTTAATTACCCGCGGCATCAAGGTACGTCGATCAGTGTAATTATTTTAAAAAATTTAACTTTTTTGTTTGATCAATTGAGGGTTGACTATCAAAAAGAAGGTTAATTAGTGCAACATTGAGCATATCTCAATGGATGTTTTTGTAATTTTTTGGTTCATGCATGCAAACCCACAAATTAGAGGTTCTTGAACTGAGCATATGGTAATTTTTTTGCGGGGGATAATTATTCTGAATTACCTTGACGCGCATAAAGGTAAAAATACAAGGATGTCCTTTCTAGTATGAAAATTAATTACACTAATCTCTTTCGAGGTAATATAAAAACTATGCTAAGCTTTCTTCCTTGTCTACTGTCAGCTCACCCAACATAAGATGTTAATCTTTGAGATAATTGCACTCATCTCCCTTGAGGCAAGATAACAAAAAAATTACATCTCTTTTAATAACTTTTTATTTTTGGTTACGAGTAACAATATACAGGTTAATGTTGCAGAGCTGGATTTGGATTGTTCAAATATTGACCAAACGAAAATGTTAAATTCTTTTTCTTAAAACATTTTCTGGGTAAAGTTTTAAAAGGTAAAATACATGTATTGAAATTATATAATAAAAAAAATTAGCCTAAAATAGTACTTCCTTTCTCTCATTTCTTTTTTCTCTCTTTAAAAGCAGAGAATTATCACCGTACCTATCCTCCTTCACTGAACCACAGCCACCACATAGTCTCCTGCTTGTCAATCTTGGAATAAATTGATTCAACTCTACAAACTAATTGCCATTTTTAGCAACCCAAAAAAAAAAAAAAATGGTTTTACGAGGGAGGTCCTATGTTTTACCTTACTTCAAGGGTTCCAAAAATTTAACATTTTTGTTTGGTAAATTGACAAGAAAGGGAGGTCAGCGTAACACTCACTTAGTAACTTTAACTTAAGGGAGGTTAGTGTAATTTTTGTTATTGTAAGAAATGTTGATGAATTTTTGACCTTACTATAAGGAGGTTAGTGTAATTTTTTTTTGTACCACGAGAGTAGTACATGTATTTTGACTTATCTCAAAGGAGATTTGAAATAATTATCCATTTTTTCCAACAAAATGTGGAACACAAACAACCCCACACATAGTTTGATGGGGTAACAAAAAATTGCAATCTCGAAATATTAACCCCTTAAAACAGAGAAATTATTCAGTGAGTCCGTCACGCCACATCATCATACTGACGTGCTGTAACCTTCAAATTTAAACCATACATTCAGCCCTATATCCAGGAGATCTTGACAAGTAGTTTATAGCTTTTTGAATTTTGAAACTGCCAAATTAGTTGTCATGATCCCCATAATTGTAGTGTGCACCTGGATTCTATAGATTAAAAGGTTACACAACGTTTGCATGCTGACGTGGCATGACAGGCTCACTGAATAACTTCTCAAATCTTAAAACATTTCCATGATAGTAATAATTAGTAATTGGCAGAAAGAATTGACAAAGACATTCCAAACACATCATTATTCAGTAAAAATATAGCGTAAGATCTTTAAATGGGTAACTTAGTATTTAGTCCTAATATAGACACCTAATTAAAAATATGTCCTTTTTTAAAATGAAACTAGAAATAGGTCCCTAATTTGTTTTGAGGACCAAAATACCCTTATATAATTGTATGTGAATATATATATACACATATATAGATTTACTTCCCACAATCAGGGTTTTGAAATTCAAAACCCATATTATATATATATATATATATATATAGAGAGAGAGAGAGAGAGAGAGAGAGAGAAACAAAAGTTGATGGAGAAAAAGAAAGAAGATCGTCAACACTACCTCTGCAACACCACGCCCACCACCTTCCTCATAGGCGATTCATGAAGATCGTGGACACAGAAGCTCGATTCACTATCAACTACGTAATCTAAGAATTTTGGTACAAATTTCTCACAGTTTTGGAACAAATCTCACGTAGCTTCGATTCAAACATTGGAGTTTTCTGAGAAAAATGGTTATTGTTTTTATTAGGGCTTGGCTTCACACTAAAGGTTTTCGATTCGACGACGACGTCTAGAAGACTGCATGACAGCAATGGCTAGAACACTAACTCGAGTATTTCGTTTGACCTTTATAATCTTTTCATTTTTTTCTTCATTATATTTGTTTTGTTTGTTGTTTTTTGGTGATGTGGAAAATTTCATGATCGCTAAGAGAATAATAGTGAAAATTTTGTTTGTGTATATAGATATATTTGAGAAGAAGTTTCGCGAAGAATTCGTCTTATAAATTTTTTTTGTTTTTGAACAAAATTGAGAAATTTCTCATCAAATTTGTGGTTATTTGGTGAGAACTTCTCACTTTGTCAATGAGAAGTGATAAATTTCTGATAAATATTGTTTGCAAGTGTGTATATATTTAAACAAAAGTGAGAAATTCTCACTAAATAACCACAAATTTCTCACCTTAAATTAAAATTTTGAAAAAAAAAACTTTTGCTAATACCATTATGCATATACATAACACAACTATGATTATTTTCAAAAGAAAGACATGCAAACATACTGAGAAGTTTTTCACTTAATAATGAGAAAATGTTCTTACACATCAAGTGAGAAATTCTCACTAAATAATAAGAAAATTATCCGCTGATTTTAAGGAGATTAATCTCATTATCCATGATCTCCTAAAAATACGCTTCCCATAACTATATATAACACAAATTTGGAAGTATTTTGAATATATACAGCTGTATATACAAAAAAAAAAAAAAAAAGTGCGAAATTCTCACATTACTCCGTTAAACCGAAATCCCTTGATTTTAGGGATATTAATCTCCTTATCCATGATCTCCTAAAAATTTGTTTCCCATAACTGTATATACCACGATTTTGGAAGTGTTTTGAATATACACAGCTCTCTCTCTCTCTCTATATATATATATATGTATATATATGAATTTCGCACTATATTAAGAGAATTTCTCACCTTTTTCTCAACAACCTTCAATAACGAAACTTCTTGATTTTAGCACTTAGTATTTAGTCCTAACATAGACACCCAATTAGCAAACAAATTTGAAAATTGAGTAAATTAAGGAAACTTCTTGATTTTAGCAATATTTATACTCTTATCCAATATCTCCACGGATTACACATGCCATACCCGTCATTCACACGCCTTATTTGTGCTGGTGGTACATATATACATATTTACATTTAATCATATGGTCAATTTCGAATGCTCTAATAACAAATCTCTCACTCAGTAATACAAATTTCTCACTTTTTGATTTGATATAATACGAAATTAACAACTATGTCACTTCTTCCAACAAGCTTATCACCAAATTCTTATATTATGAATTTCAGCATGATTTCGCACTATATTGTGAATTACAATTATGAATTTCGCACTATATTGTGAGAATTTCTCACCTTTATATTAGTAACCTTTAATCTTTTACACAAAATTATCTGTTATTTCAATGATTCGAATCAATAAAACATACAAATCATTTTTTACTATAAAACATATTACATTCAGATTTAAAAAGGCATTGTTTTGAACCATAAATCAGCATGATCTTTGGGATAAAAATCCTAACAATCCACTCCATTTATTAATTACCTTATTTAACTTTATTTGAATTTCACATGTGTCATATGTATGTGTATATATATACAGTTATATATATGTAGGACAAGGGTATAATGGTCCAAATTTATACTAACCATTTAGGAGTAGGGACTAATTATTGATTTCTGTTGCAAATTAAGGATTAATTTCTATACACCAAATCAAGTGAGTATCAATTTCTATTAATGACCATAATTAAGAACCAAATCATATATTTCTATTTTTAAATTCTATGTACATATATAGGAAAAGCCCTTATTTTAAACCTAATTAATCAAACCATACGACAAATGATTTGCACTATACAAAGATTGAAAGATGCACATAAATAATGGCTTGTGACAGAGCATAACCTCAAAGCCTAATAATTATTCAGACGGACCTGCTCACTTTTCTAAATGCAACGATCCAAACATGGTTTAGTATTATAATATGGAACTTAAATACATACAAAAGGCATGATTAGCTTTTAAAAAAAAAAATTTGTACTTTAGAAATAAAGCACATAAAATAAAATAAACATTTGATTCCCATCAACAGTACTGATTCTATAATCTAGTTTGATGAATCACCTGCTCTAGATAGAGTTTTTACTTACTCTTGATTACAACGAGGTTCTTAATTAATTTAAATGTGAGCTTCCTTGTAGCTCAAGTCTGAACCCTTTCTGTGTCTCACTTTGACATGAATGTTACACAGACCTGGGGTGTCAAATGGGGCGAATTGGCCGGTCTCGTCCCGTCCCAATTCGTCATTTGGTGAGTCGCAATTTGTCTCGCCCCGTGGTCGAATCCAGTTCGTGACTCAATTCATTGGGTATGAGTCCGGGTCGACTTTCATTTTTGCAATCCACAACTCGACCCGTGATTCAGTTCGTCTAACCCACCGACTCGCCACCAACTCGCCTCGCCTCGTAACCCGCCTCACCTCGCGGACCCATCCCGCCCCGCCTCACCAACCCGTGAATAAAATATTTTTATTTAATTGTTTTCAAATAAACTATTTATTAATAAACAATTTTATTAAACTTTTAAGTAGAAAATAATTTTTTTTTAAAAAAAAATAGTTTCCAAATACTTTTTTCAACAAACTATTTTTAAATAAAGTATTTTATTAAACTATTTTTTAGAAATTTTTTTTATTAAAATTAAAAATAAGTTTTTACAAGCAACTCGCGGGCTAACTCGCGGGCTAATTCGCGGGCTAATTCGCCAACCAACCCGCGAGTTAGCCGCCCCGCCTCGCCTTGCCTCGTTGACCCACGAATTAGTGGGTTGGGACGAATCACCCTATATTCCTTACCGAGTCAATTCGCCCCGCCCCGTCTATTTCGCCGACCCGTCCCGTGACTCACCAAAATTCGCCCAACTCGTTAAGGTGGCGGGGCGGGGCGGGCCGGGCCGCCCCGTTTGATACCTCTACACAAACCGAACATATTGTGGCATATATTACACGAGATGTGATTTTTTTTTTGGTTGTTTTTTTTTTGGACAAGGAATATGATTAAAACTTTGGGGGTGAAATTTAGGACTCGCAAGGTAACGTTGTGGTTTTTGATTTTCCGTATTTGTTTTCATTTTTTGTATTGATGTCTGCCTCTAATTCAATACAAAAAATGAAAATAAAAATTGAAAACCAAAAACCATAACGTTACCATACGAGTCTTTAGATTTCACAAAATCGTCCGAATTTTTTTGTCCAGATTTATATGTGAGGACTTTTCATTAAAAATGTTTTCATTATGTCCTTTTAACCAATAATTTTTTTAACAGGAGACTTGACACTAATTAACATTTTTTGCCATTATAATTAACTTAAAGAAATTAACCATGAGTCAGTATTTATTCAGCTTGCTACAATTTATTTCGTGTTTCTTTCATGCTTTATTTTGCCATGTTTGGTAGAAACAGGGCTGGCCCTGAGGCAAAGCGGCGAAGCCACTGCATGGGATCTCATTTTTAAGCTTATTTTCTTCTAATTTCTTCCTAATTTCAATGAAGATCAATTATATCCACACCCACCTAATTTCCTCTCTACACCCACCTTTTAATGAGTATTTTTCATTACAATTATAACCTTGTGCAAAATGACATTCACGGACAAATTATTAATGTATGTATTAAACAAGTTTCTCTCTACAACCCACCTACCTCAAAAAAGATTTGTATTTACATATATATATATATATATATATATTGTTGGGTGTGGATCATATTGGAATAGGTCCGTTATACTAGGCCCAAGAGTCAAGGAGAGGGCCCTGTGGCCTATGAAGCACGGACACGAATATGCCGACACGGACACGACACCACCACGCCGACACGGCAAATCCAAAAAAATGAAGACACAACACGATAAGGATACGTTTATTTATTTATATTTATTTTAATGTTATGTACATTATTATGTATTCTAAAAAGTATACGATTAAACAAAAATATTAAGATTACATAATCCATAGAATTATATGTCAAAATATCCAAAAACAAAAACACATTAATATTAGTTTTGCACTCTTGCAAATTAAACCACATAAGTCAAAACAAAAACACATTACATAATCCATAGAACTATAAGTCAAAATATCCAAAAACACATTAATACTAGTCTTGCACTCTTGCAATCTAAACCACATTGAGTCATTGGCATTAGTCTTTCTAATTAAACAACTTCCTGATCATCATTTCCATCCACAAAAAATCCGGCCTCCAAGCTCGATTCATCAAGCGAGAGGTCTGCAATTTCAAGTATTCCGACACCATCAAGGGAGTCAAAAGCATCACCACCTACATCCCACATCTTGTTCTCTCCTTCATGGTAGTCTGAACTTCTCCTAGATAGAAGTCGAAGATTGTCATGCACAAATACCAAATCTTCATCACGTTGTGGAGTCATTTTGTTCCTTTTCACCGAATTTATGAAGGAATAAGTGCTCCAATTCCTTTCAGAACAAGAAGATGAGCATGGTTGTCCAAGTAACTTCAAAGCTAGACGTTGAAGGGTAGGTGCTTCATCTCCATGCACAACCCACCATAACTTTGGCTCGATGATCTCTCTATCTCTCATCGAATCAGGGTCAGCAAATCCATCTATTACATTTGCGAATTTACCAAATTCAACGTTCACCAACCGACGATCCTCCGCATTTGGAAAGAACCTTTGTATGCATTCCTTTCTCTCTTTTGCAATCTCCGGATCATTATGTGGAGCAACACGGTGTGGAGCACCTTCAAGCCATTCACGACTATAGTACCTATATATTAAAATAACATTCTTTCATGATTCTTATAAATTTAAAAGAGTAACTAAAAAATCTTAAAACATAAAATTTAGATTCTTACTTAGGATTCAAAGAATGCGCCATGCAATGAAGTGGTGTGACTCTTGGTCCACCTAGCAATCAAAATGTTGTATACCACATCATAGAAGATTGACTCTTCATGTGCCTCCTTCTTCTCTTCTCGATAAATAGCATGCTTGACTTTTCCAATCATAGTATCCCACATATCATACACAAGGTGAAGGCAAGGTTTATCGGTGTCTGCAACTCTCAACATCTCATAAATAGGTTCAGTGAATGAGATGATGTAGTTAATTTTATCCCACCACACATCATTTAGGATTTTTTTTTCTTTTACAAATTGTGCCTTCCCCACATCATCCTCTCTATACAAATGACCATTACTCACTAATGACCATCTTTTGGAGGCCTTTTTTAATAAGCTTAAATCTTTTAAGCATTACAACTACCGATGCAAAGCGAGTATCCGCAATTGCAAGCATTTTCAACTTCACATGCTTGTTAAAAATTGAAAGCCTCATTGAATGGGTCATGATGAAATTTTTTATCATGTTAGCATCCTCGGCAATAATTGTTATCCAATGGCACTCCTCAAATGCTATCTCATTTGCCTCTGTATGCTTTGCGGCACAAATATTTTTAAGAGCAAGATTGAGGGTGTGAACAACACACGGTGTCCAAAATTTTTTGGGGTATTTGGCTTCAACAAGTAAACCGGCCGCTCGACAAACCGGAGCATTATCGGTGATAACTTGAATGACATTTGATGGTCCAACATCTATAATAGTCTTGACGATCAAATATGAAATAAAATGCTTATCCTTATATTCCCCTTCGCAATTGACTGCCTTTAAGAATATCGACCCATCTTCTGACATTGCTATAAAGTTTATAAGTGGCCTCCTTTGGGCATCAGTCCATCCATCCGTGACAAAACTTATCCCTTTAGTCTTCCATGTGTTTCTAACCGGTTCCAACAACCTATCAACATTTTCCCTTTCCTTCTCTAGCAATGTTGTCCTCAACAAGTTGTATCCCGGAGGCACAAAACTTTCCATCTTGCTTTTGCAAGCACTAATAAATGCCTTCACATAATAAGGATTTCTTGCCAAATGAAATGGAAGGCCACCTGTGTAAAACATCCTAGCAATTTTCCCTTACAACTCTTCTCTAGCCATAACACTAAAAGCCCTCTCAATTGCCAAATTGCCTATGGCCTTCCTTTTGTTAGGCTCAAAGCCCTCTTGCCTGAAGGAACCAACCAAAGAACTTGTACCCAAAGTGGATTGTGAGTTGCTTCGGGTAGTTGGCAAAGGGACTTCCTTGGGCATAGATTGTTTCATCCTTAACTCCGCTTCATCCTGCAATCTCTTCATATTTTCAAACTGTTGGTCGGTCATTTTAGTACATTTACCAATCCATTGATGCGGTATTTTTAGCAAATGAGCCTTTACTCTAGAATAGGAACCTTTAAATGTTATCCTACAATAAGTACACTCAAATGTGATATTTCCCCCACCCCCAATGACCTTAGCAAGTTTTACTACATACTTCCAAAGAGGTTTATTTGGATCATCATCACTTTGATTATCATTACGATTAACCGTAGATGAACCAGACAGAGGCCCTGAATTGGATGAATTTGAACTCATACATACACAATATCAACTATCATGTTTAAAATACCCACTAATAATCTATGAAGCATTTATATTTTTAATCAATTACGCAATTAAATAATGAATCTAATTAGTACGCAATTAAATAATGAATCTAATTAGTAATCACCCAACATAAATAAAAAGAATTTTAAAAAAAAAATGTAACAATCCACTGCTACTTTTTGGGACTTCCATATGTTAAAAAAAAACCCCAAAAAAATGCCATTATTTCAATCCCAAACAACAAAAAGCAAAATCCATTAACAAATGACAAGTAGACAAGCAACACCAAGTAACAAACGAAAAAGTCAAAAGCAAAAAAGCAACACCACAGTCCACAATCTCCAAACCATTATCTCAAATCCCAAAAAGAAGCATAACTATTCACTATTCAGTAAAAGCAAGGCAACAGCTGCAACATCATATTCAAGAGCGAAGAAACATTCAAGAGTGTCTATAGGCTGTGACTGAAGAAAAAAACTAGGGGTTTCAGTGTACCTGAGGGCTGTGACTGTGATTGTGACATTGTTAAGTGAGAGAGGGGTTGCTTTGCTGGAGGGAGTCGACTAGAGTTGCTTCGCCAGAGGGAGTCGACCAGAATCACGATGGTTTTTCTTCTCTTTTCTCCATATTGGTTTTGTGTGTGTGTGTGAGCTATGTGAAAAGTGAAAACTGAAAAGGGGGTTTTAGGTTTTAATCTTTAGGTTTAATTTCTTTCGTATAAATTAAGAAAAAAATGAAAACTAAGTCGTCCGTGTCCCGTGTGTTTTACAAAGTGTCCATCACGTGTCCATAAAGTGTCGGGGGGTCAAAACACAATTACGCAGAATATGACTCATTTTCACAGTGTCGGGCGCGTGTCCGCGTCTGACACATGTCTGACACTAGTACGTTGGGATTTTTGAAGTGGCGGTGCTTCATAGCCTGTGGCCCATGGCAGAGCGAAGCGTAGCCATGGAGCTGGGCCCAGACGCACGACGAAACCACTAGCTAGGTATGATGATTTTGTTTCTTTTGCACTTATTACTAGTGGAGGAGAACCTTCAACTTATCAGGAGGCAATTAGTTGTCAAGAAAGGGATAAGTAGGTGGAGGCCATGGTAGAACAAACTCAGTCACTACACAAGAATAAAACTTGAGATTTGGTGGAACTTCCTGAGGGAAAGAGGGCAATCGGGTGCAAGTGGGTATACAAAAAGGAAGCAGTATCAGAAAAGGAAGGGCAGAGGTTCAAGGCAAGATTGGTAACAAAATGGTACTCACAAAGGAAAGGGGTTGACTACAATGAGGTTTTCTCTCCAGTGGTTAAGCACACTTCCATCCGGTCAGTGCTTGCGTTAGTAGCTAATTATGATATGGAGTTGGAGTAGCTAGATGTGAAGACTGCTTTCCTTCATGGTGATTTGAAGGAGCACATCTTCATGGAGCAGGCAGAGGGGTTCAAGCAACCAGAATCAGAACATCTTGCTTGTAGATTGAAGAAGTCTCTATACAGGCTGAAACAGTCTCTAAGGCAGTGGTACAAGAAGTTTGATTCCTACATGATTCAGATTGGCTACAGTCGCTGTGAGTATGATTGTTGTGTTTACTTTAGGGTTCTTGATGATGGTTCTTTCATTTTCTTGATGCTGTATGTTGATGATATGTTAATTGCTGCTAAGTGTGTGAAAGTGATTGTTAGACTGAAATCATTGCTTGGTAGAGAGTTTGAAATGAAAGACTTGGGTGCAGCCAAGAAAATTCTTGGCATGGAAATTCGAAAAGACAGAAGGGCTGGAAGGTTATGGGTTTCTCAGGAAAAGTATGTGCAGAAAGTACTGACGATGTTTAGTATGAGTGATATAAACCAGTTGGTACACCGTTGGCTAATCACTTTAGGATGTCTGCTAGTCAATGCCCGAAGACAGAAGCAGAAATTGAAGATATGTCCAAGGTACCGTATGCCAATGATGTAGGTTGTTTGATGTATGCAATGGTTTGCACTAGACTTGATTTGGCACATGCAGTCAGCACAGTTAGCAAATATATGGCAAATCTAGGGAGAGAGCATTGGAAGGCAATGAAATCGATTTTCAGATATTTGCAAGGTACATCAGATTATGGCATTATGTTTCAGAGACAGCAGGGTTCTATTTCAGTTGTGGTAATTTTGGGGATTTTGCCATGTACCTATAGGAGAAATATATGATGCAACCCTAAATCGTTTTTGATAGTGGATAACTTCTGGCTCTCCGGTGTGGACGTATACACATTGCCGAACCACGTGATAATTTGCTGTGTCTCTTTAATTTTTTGTTTTTCATATATTGTTTGCGTGTGATTGTTTCGATCCAACATATATATATATATACGTCTGATATATATGATAGATTTTTCTATACATACTTGAACACATATAATCAACGCGTAATACGCATCTAAACCATCGCGTAATTCACCGGCTAGATCTCGGTATAGATTTATTTCATCTCGTTCTCAGTCTAGGACTGCAAAATAGGATTTTGATTGGAGATGGTTTACTTGTGTGGCAATCAATTGGCTGTGAATGGGCAGCTATGGAAACCATTTCCATGCTTCTAATAAAAGAATAGAAACTCCATGAGTGCTACAATTGAAACTAGAGAAGACATGGATTGCAATCCACATTTTATTAATTTTCATAATCAGGGATGAATATTTTGTTGGTAGGAATACTATACAATCTTATATTTTCCTTGTAAAAATGGAGTATAGGAAGAAGATGGTGGGTGTACAGAGTAACAAGAAATGATGTGAGTTTTCAGGGTAAGGGTTATTTTGGGGATACATGGTGGGTGTGAAGAGTAAATTGTTTTAAGTTGAATTTTAGCAGAGGGTGTAGTGAGTAGGTAGGTGTAGAGAGCAAATCAGGTGGGTGCTAATAGAATTTCCCTTCTATGAAACTTATTATTTTTAGGCCTATTTTCTTCTAATTTCTTCCTAATTTCTATTAAACTTATTGTTTTTAAGCCTAATTTCTTCCTAATTTCTATGAAACTTATCATTTTTAGGTCTATTTTCTTCTAATTTCTTTATAGTTTCTATGAAACTTAATATAAAGGCCTTATTTTTTAGACCCCTTTGAAAGTTCGCTTAAGGTCTCGGCCAAATTTTGGCATGCCGGCCCTGGGTAGAAAACATTGAGGAAGGAACCAACGAAATAAGAGAAAATTTACTGTTTGGTATACCAATTTATTTAGACCCTACTCAATATTTTTTGGGATTTTCTTGATGCATTGCTTAAAGGGCAACAAAGAGACGACCTTGAGGTGCCTATCACTGACTGACCATAAACTTAAAAGCTCTTGTTCCGGACCCTGGTACATGACTCTCTCTCTCTCTCTCTCTCTCTCTCTCTCTCTCTCTCTCTCTCTCACACACACACACACACACACACACAGAGATAAAATCATAAAACACGCACCCATACTCAAAACACATAGATGACAATTACCAGTTAGCACTAGCAGACTGAACCGCAGAGCTGACCAAAATTTTATATTCTTAGATTTTAATTAATTTTTTTTTTTAAAATGTCGTATGGAAAGGTTCATGTAGCTAATTAAATTTGTTTCGGTTGTATATCTATATTGAATTGTTTTGGCATTTATGCAATTTTCACTTTTGGCTACAACAATTGTCATTCTCTGCTCCCCTATAAACAGAAGATTTAGAGCTCCATACATCACAAGGAACTCCAAAAGTAAAAATAAAATTGTTTGATAAATTTGATTTTCCGATTCAATTGAAAAAAAAAAAAAAAAACGTGTCATTGCTGAAATTTGGGATTGGCGAAAAGCTTCCTTAACAAAATAATGCTATCGCGAATGAATCGCAGAAATGGAAGTTGTAACAAACAAACATCCGTCCTAAAAATGAAAAATGCCCCAAGAACTAGTTCTTTATCAAACCAACACATTGCTCGTTTGAAGCATTTTTCAATCTACCATAACAGCTATTAACTTGAATGGATTTCTTGTAACATGACATGTTTGTAGCTGGGACAGACACAACATCAGCAACCCTAGAATGGACAATGACTGAGCTAGCCAGACACCCAATAGTACTAAGAAAAGCACAACACCAAGTTCGAAAAATTGGAGGTAACAAAGGGAAAGTGGAGGAAAGCCATCTCCAACACCTACATCACCTAAAATCTGCGATAAAGGAGACTATGAGACTCCACCCACCAGTTCCTCTCCTCGTCCCTCGAGAATCAATGGAAGATTGCATTCTCAATGGCTACAAACTCCCTGCAAAAACCTGAGTTCTCATCAACACCTACGCCATAGGACGGGAACCCCAGTCTTGGGAGAACCCTTTGGAGTTCAATCCCGAGAGGTTTGAGGATAGTGAGATTGATTTCAAGGGTCAAGATTACAAGTTTCTACCGTTTGGGGGAGGAAGGAGAGGCTGCCTCGGCTTTTCGTTTGCATTAGCAACGATTGAGATTGCACTGGCTCGGCTACTTTATCATTTTGATTGGGCGTTGCCTCGTGTGGTCGGAGCTGATGATGTGAATTTAGAAGTGACTTTTGGGTTAGCCACCAGAAAAAAATCAGCTCTAATACTCGTCCTGACTGCAAATAAGGAGTATGGGTTCAAGAGAGAGGCTGCTCTAGTGTAAGTTCATAGTTTGCTAATAGTTTTGAGATCATCTATATAGTACTTATTTTCCCGAAGTCGCAAAGTTAGTGAATAATAATTTCCAAACAATATGCGATACTACAATGGCATGCAAGAGACACACAAGGAGAGGCCTAATTTTAATACATTATGTGATATTGCAATGAAATGCAAGAAAAACACAAGAAGAGGCCTAATTTGAATATGGATGAAGTTAGGAGGGAAGCAAAAGACAATGTTTAATGAAAAAGAGAAATATAAACAAAATTGTGAAGTACAATTGTTGGGTAAAGCACCTTCCTCTGCATTGCTGGTACATGGCAATGTACTGAGTAAAGCTTTCTAACCTCACAGAAACAGTACCCACTGAATCAAATTCTTCTTCAACCTTTGACCCTGGTTGAAGAAATAGAAAATCCATAACTGCAATGACTTGAAGTATGTGCGAGGTTGCTAAGGAGATTAGTCTATATCACTCACTTGGATTTTTCAGGGGAAATTTCTGCCGTCTCCTCTGTTGTGGTTTCGTTTATGGCTGTGAGCTTACCAAAAGATTCCTTGGCATCCCCGAAGAAGTCCTTCACTTTGTCTAGCACTGTTTTAAGCTTATCTGGTGTTGGAAGCTGAAATTTGCATTTAGAGTATGAATATTGTTAGATAACCACTTATCTCACTCCACGTGCGACACAGTCTTCCATTTCGAGAGGCAAGAAAACAACAGAATGCAAACTTTACATCGAGATGAAGCATTATATACACATATGAGAGAGAGAGAGAGAGAGAGAGAGAGAGAGAGAGAGAGAGAGAGAGAGAGAGAACAGTATGTGTAAAAAAAAACCCACGAAAGAAGTGAATCATAAAGATGCAACAGAACGTTGACGTAAATGTAATTATACATATTACAATATATAAATCCTAAATTTGAGGAAAGAAGTTGACCAAAATGTAAATATTAGTGACCAATTCATAAATAGCCACTAAAATAGCCACTTTATTTGACTTTTTTGAAGTGAAGTATAAATATCCCAGAATCAGTTGTTACCTCAATAACGTCAGAGGTAGAGAGTGCAGCTCTCACATTGTTGTTTTCCTGCATATTAAGTTCAAGGAATTTATAAAAACAATGTGATGGAGATACTAAACAAGTTTTGTAGAGATGATAGGAACATTACAACAAGTTTGTAGCCGTATCTAAACTCGGTAGCTGACTTTAACACACGATATTGCCTAAATGCTGTCTTCTGTATCTCCTTCTCATCCTGTTTTCACATCACCATGACGTTACTGAATATCCATAGCGACTGGAGTGTAATAAAAAATGTAACCAGCACTATGAGAAAATGTTCATCCAAAAACTTGACCAAGAAACTTATATATGAATCCAACAGTGATAAATGGTTTGATGAGGTTAGAAAGTGTGATCTAAATTGCTTGACAACATTGATAATGATTATAGAGATTTCGTCTTCTTTATATGGCCGACATTCGCATAAAGCTATCCAAACATACAATTAAAATACCTATTGCATTATGACAATGCTTCATTTATTTTTATACCATATGTTATCCAATACCTCATATAAAGTACCTCATTAATTTTCTACTATTGTAAACAAGGTACTACTTTTTACATGAATATAATATATATATATATATATATAAAACCCGGCAACTGTCAGTCTGTCACTACCATTACCCGGGGAAACAAGTTGAGAGCCTTAACAACACCTAAAGTTCCTTATTTTTATACTTGTAAAAGGAATTACCTTATTTACCCCTTATTAGATCCATAAATGCATGTTGATTTCATCGTCATCAGATTTAGCAGGAGAAAATTAAGCAGATAATCTGTTTATATCATCTCCAAATCAAGCTATGCATTTTTATGACTCTCCCCGTGTTAAATCTTTTTTTTTTTTTTTAAGAGTTTTCTCCAATTCTTCGCATACTTGAATATGCTTCCTCTATTTCGTTGTGTTTATTAATTAAACAGTTTCAGATTTGATTCATGTCCAACAAAAAATAGATCCATGGTAGTTCATTCTGTTCACTACTGGTGATTCTAGATATCTTCTTGAATATCCATATTGTAGCCATTTAGGAGCTCATCTGTGAGTCATGATTTTACGAAACCTAATGATTCTATTGCTGTTCTTGCCACTGTCAGGGCACCACCCAGCTAAACCACACCACCATTGCTGCAATATTATACCAGCAGAGTGCCAAATCCCAGCAACCCCCTCCCCCCCAAACATGAATACCGCTTTGGCACCCAACCCTTTCATCTCAGTGGTCACCACCATCACTTTGTACAGATGCATTGCAAATCTGTTGCATGTGCCAGCCAAAATAGGAACTGAAGGAGTCAAAAACTAAGGTCCATACTCCATAGTCCATAGTATCCATTACCGTATAAAAAACCAGCCAAGCATAAGCTCCGAACTTGAAGCGTATATACTGCACAAGACTCTTCCAAGTACAATTTGCTAGGTTCAAGTTCATGACCTCGACTAAGGGCTTTGCAAATTGTAACAGTTTAAATGCACTAGTACCCATTTAAGAACTCTTGATGGAAAAAGGTGTGAAATTGTGAATTAAACTTGCTAGCACTCGTGTATCTGAATTCGTGTATTTGTACTGAAAAACTTGATGCAGGCTTGAATGACAAATTGAGAAACACATCAATCAAAAAGATTAAAGAGAAACTGTTAGCCTTGAATTTCTTTTAAGGCATTATTTATGTTTGTTTTGATGATGACAAATTTTGTGATAATTGCATGCTCTTAATGGTTCTATTCCAATCAATTATCAAGTCATTTTCTTTGTGCTAATCTCTTGAAATATGCACTTAAATGTTCTAACCTTGTTTGACTTCATGAGATAGCATATGGTGAAGCCCAAGAGTGATTGAGCTCAATAAAGATCAAGCTTGAAGACTTGAATCAATCCCTCATAGGGTCTCAAGTAACATTAGTTGTACTTTAGGATCCTTACTCTCATACTTTAAAATACTTTCAAGGACTTAAAACATAATTAGACCACTCAATTAAATTCATTTCACAAAAGTTTTCAAGTGGCTAAGTTAAAATCAAGTACCCTTTGCAGATGGGTCATCTTTAAAGACAAACCTGATCTAATTGGTAAGGATTAGATGTTGAGTTTTATATGGTTAGAAAGGTATTTGAATCTAGTTTCCGAATCTTCAAATGGATCACAAATACGAGTTTTGTAGAGGGAGTTATGGCCATTTTAGTAAAGAGGCGTCAGTCTGCGGAAAAAAAACAGGAAATCCAGTCAACCGGAAAATTGCATGTCCAGTCGACCGGAGGTACTGCTCAGTAGACTAGATTTCACACAGAATGTCTATTCTCTGGTATAAACTTTCCAGTCGACCGAACCTTCGATCCAGTAGACTGGATTGCGCAGAACAGCACTAATGGCTAGTTTCTGCAGCATTTTAAGTTGCTTTAAATGCACCCGATCACTACCAACGGTCATAATCTTTCAAAAGCTATATATAGGGGTGTTTTTAAGAGTTATAACGAACAAGGAACATTAACAAAATCATTCAAACAACTTAGTTAATCATCAATTTTATTTGAGCCCTAGTTGAGTGAAAAATCAATTTGCTCTAGATTTCAATTGTAATTCTTGAGAGAGCAAATTGTAGTGAGTTTTCATTTGTATTATCCACTTACTAAGGAGTTGTTATGTAAGCTATAATTGTATCCATCTACTCTAGAGAGAGAGTTTTCAATTTGTAATTCAAATCATTTGTAAAGAGTGAGAGTTAGTAACCCTTGTGTGCAAAAAAGAGGTGTTCTTCTTTGGAAGAGATTGAAGGCTCTTATAACGGTTTGGTGTACACCCGTGAAGTAGATCGATTAAAGGAATCCTCAAGAAGTGTTCTTGAGGTGTGGACGTAAGCCGCGGTGTGCGGATTGCCGAACCAATTGAAAACTCGGTTTGCAAGTGTCTCTTCCCTTCTCTCTTTACTTTATTGTTTGTGATTGTGTTTAATTATGTATTAAGTTTTTAAAAAGTTAATTTTCCGCTAAAACCTTATTCACCCCCACCCTCTAAGGTTTCCATTTCGAGCCAACAGAAACTTCTTTTAAGATATGCTGCAGGTTAGTTGGAAAAAAAGAGTGACTAATCTTATTGACATAGTCTAAACAAGTACTGTTACATAAGTAAAAAATCTGGCACACAAGATCTTGAGGAACAAAAAGCTTACTTTGTATAGAACTGCTGCAAGATTTCTAGCTATAGTATCCTTGTAAATATATTTCCCCAGAAGATTATCTTTCGCAGCAACCATGATTTTTGCAGTCGTACCACCTGTTATAATACTAAGTGGGTACCAAAGATAAACCTGCCCAAATATGAAAGAATCAATTGGAACTCTGCACTTAAAATGCCACATTTTAATCCCAAATAAGGCCAACATATAACATACAATTGACAAGAACTAATATTTGCACAAAACTTAGAAACCAGAAATTCAAGGTAAATTTGCAATCTCTAGAAGAATAGGGGATTAATGTGGGAGTAAAACAAAGATAAATCATCTAATTCCTCACTCTAATGAGTATATGCCTACACAGATTATTTGAAGAACCCACTAAGATAAAATGAAACCCAACAAAGGTCATTGATATAATTGATTGATTAAATGTGCTCCAAGAACGATTTTTTCTGACCATTAACAGAAATTTACAGAGACCCAGCAAAAACGCAATCAGTAGAAGTAGAAGAAAGTTGAAGTAAGCTTCAGATTATTAGAACTGACATTTGCACAAAACTAAAAACCAGAGATTTAAGGTGAATTTGCAATCTCTAGAAGAACAGGGGACTAATATGGGAGTAAAACAAAGACAAATCATCTAGTTCCTGGGTGAATTATACGCCTATACAGATTATTTAAAGAACCCACTAAGATCAAACGAAACCCATCAAAAGTCATTGATATAATTGATCAAATAGAAATGGACTACAAGAACAATTTTTTTACCTAATGATTAATAGAACTAAAATTGACAGACCCAACAAAAAACACAATCAGTAGAAGTAAAATAAAGCTGAACTAAGCTTCAGATTAAGAGAACTAACATTGGCCATGCGGATGAAAACGACGAATTTAGGGTTTCCATCGTCTTCAAGCTTGGGCATAGGAGGAGTTTGGCGTTGGTACTGACGAGCCGCCATTCCTTTCTTACCCTTAGCTTCAACCACCAACAGTTGTTTTGGTCGCTGATATTGAGTGGGCCTCTGGGAGGCCCCCCGAGTTGAGACCAGTGAATGTCTAATGAGGGCATCGTCTTGTGTTCTTGAATTCGAAACGGGTAGTCGAACCAGTGCGTTCAGAGACATACTTACCTCCATTGGCGCCCGGTCTGTGTTTTGTGCGTCTCTCTCTCTCTCTCTCTCTCCAGAAAAAGCTGCGTATTTGCGAAGTGGATGAGTGGACAGATCAGCTAAAATTGCCGATGGATTGAAAGCTTATCCAAGTTCTCAGAATTCCAGGAATGGAAATTCATATTCCGATATTCGTATATGATATATATATATATATATATGTATATGCAAATATAGATAACAAAATATCGACCATACACGTTGCACGAAATGAATTCCTTGGCATACAATTATCTGACTAAGAGCATTGTTCTCGAATGCTAGAGTTAAACTCGATATCAAAGTTACAATTTGAAAATTTTGTACAAGATGTGTGTTTTAATGCAAGTTCATTTTTGTTGTTAAAATTTGAGAAACTCATTTACTTTCTTAAATATAATAGAGGGTTTGACTTTTGCCAAATTTTGACTATTATATTTTTTTTCTTCTTGTTTTTCGTTCCTAGTATACAACAATAATCCAATATACAACATTAATTGCTTTTGTATTAAAAAATTTTCATTTTTTATTAGTTGTGGCAAAACTAGTGTACAAAACACACTGTCCAATGTATAAGATTAATAGTTTTTGTGCCAAAAAATGACATTTGGATGACTTTTTGCATTTGAGCATAATTGTCAAATTATAGATTTTTTACACTGTAACATTACTAAAATATAGGTTTGATTAGGGGTGGGCACACTTCGGGTCAACCCGAACCCAAAATTTTAGCACAATTCATTTCGGGTAAAAACCGAACTGAAATAAGTTCAGTTTGAAACCAAACTGATTTAATAAGTTTGGTTCGGTTTTCGGAAGGAAAAATAAGTTCGGTTCGAAACCGAATAACCGAACTTCATTGAATATATAAATACATGTTAGGAATTAGGGCTAAAATAAAATGCTGCTGGGTTACTCTCAACCTCAACTCATGCAGCTCAGTGCTCATGAAGCAGAAGGCGACCAAACCTCCACTCCTCAGTCGCAGACCAGCAGACCTCTCGGAGACTGCTCACTGTGCTCAGTGCGCTCTCTCTCTCTCTCTCTCTCTCTCTCTCTCTCTCTCTCTCTCTCTCACCAGTCCGGTCTAGCAGTGGCGATGTGGCATGGCTCAGTCAGACGACATGTGGCTCTCGCGATCTCTGATGGCTCTCTGCCCTTTGGCCGTTTGGCATCGATGATGAGATGTATCTCTCTTTCTCTCTCTCTCTCTCTCTCTCAGACTCAAGTCACTCAAACTCTCAGATCTACCTCTCTCTCAGACTCAAGTCACTCAAACTCTCAGATCTACCCTTAATTCTTAAAAATATATAGATATACTACTGTATACAAATTAAGCACCCCCAAATTTGTTAAACTTCATGTAGATGCATTTGAGTTCTAGAGTTTTTGTGTTCATAAATTCATATGTGAAAGGCGGTCAAGAAGAAAAGGGCTTTTGATCTTTTTTGTTTTATTTATTTATTTCCAAGAAAAGGGATTTGCTGGGTTTTTTTTCTTTTCTGTTTTGTTTGCTATCAACAAGAAAATGGCTTTTGAGCTTTCCAGAATGGTGAGTTGTATGACTGTATAGTGTATAAGTATTTGTGTAATAATTTTTTTTTTCAGTTTAATTACAACCCGAACTTTTGAACCGAACTCGAACTTCTATTTTGAACCGAACTATAGTTTCGAACTTTGTTTCAGTTCGGATTGCGGTACCAAAAATGCCAACCCGAACTCGACCAACCCGACCCGAACTTTTCAGTTTGAACCCGAACTGTCCGATTGCCCACCCCTAGGTTTGATAGATGCAAAATAGTTTTTTGCATTGGAGATGCTCTAATGCTTGCAGCCACAGTAGCCAAAACAATATGCGTAATGCTAGGCTGCACCACATCTCAGTCTTACAATTCATTTCAATCATCTCTATATCACTCCTAAATAGCACTATGGGGTTCGTTTAAAATTCAATGTGCCCCAGTGCCACTTAGGAGAGATAGAGATGTTTGTAAATGAGTTGTACCGTAGTATCTAATCTAATCTAATGTATTATAAAGTGAAATCAGTCAATCAGAAACCTGCCACATGGTAGCTGATTAAGTCACAATCAAGTTCTTTTGTTAACCCTATTAAAAACGTAGTACAGTGGAAATAGGGTGTCGAGTCCACAGGGATTGGAGTGCAACAATACTTGGTGGGCGCTTAATAACCAATTATAATGCGAAGAGCGATTAACAAACTAAGAAATAAAAATGAGTCTTTTCGACTATGGGGTTGATTCGATTGTTCTTAGATTAACTATAATGGCTATTTCGAAGGTGTAAAGTAACTTTGAACAAAACTAAGCTTAAGTAAAGATTTGGGGGTTTTGTAAATGGATAAGTTGAGGTTGGGGAGCATTCCCCCACCTTGGACCAAGCAACACATGACTTTTACACTTGAAGCACATTCTAGAGTAGAAAATCCCATTGTGGCAAACCATCAAGCATGTGGTATTCAACCAACATGTTAGATGGATGTTCCAATGCAACACATGGGTGTAGGGTTAGAGTTTAGAGGTTTAATCACTTCAAATGCTTGTCATTAGAAGTGAGGTCTCAAAACATCAAACCATACCCCCATGAACTCTAGTTATGCTACAAAGTGTGAGAGTCCTACAATAAAATACACATAGATCCAATGGTGGGTTTATGATCCCCAACCTTGAAAGTCTAGCTACTCATAATCACAATGATAACAATATTCAAGAGAGGGAAAGGGAAATTATACCAACTAGATGAAATCACCATAAATGCCATAAGAAATCCAAAACTTCCTCCAATAAAATCTTCAACCATTCAATACATATACACTCTCTTCTCTCTAACAATAAATGGAAGTGAACAATGGTAGATGAGGAGTAATGAGGGAGAGAGATGAGAGGATTAGAGAGAAGGAGAGTTTGTACCCTAAAAAAAAACTAAAAACAAGCTAAAAGATCCCCCCTAAGAATCTCATCTTTAACTATATATACCCCCAAAACAAAATGGCAAAGTTGTAATAAAAGGAAGAAAACATCAGCAGAGGTCGCGGATCGATCCAAGGCAAAAATCCGGATCGATCCGCATTCGGATTTCTGGGCAGAGAGTTCTATAAAACGCGCGGATCGATCCAAGTGAAAGGGGCGGATCGATCCGCTCGGGTAGCTTTTGACTTCTTCCTTTATTCCTCACAAACAAGGCCTCCAACAATGCCTCAATTACCTATAAGAAAAAGGGGGTATTATTAGTAAAGAGAGAACATCAAAAAGAACAACAAAAGTACAATTTATCCATTAAATCTCCCAATATAAGTGATAATTTGTGTCCAATAGGGGTAAAATCATGAAGCTAAGAATGCAATATTGGACACGAATCAGTAGCTTTGTGTTTGTTCTCATTAATTTTATTTTATTTATTATTATTTTTTTAAAATTCCAAAACTTGTAGATTTTTCCCATTTCACCTTATTTTATCATATTCGAAATTTTCTCTCTCCAAAATTTTGATTTTGAGATATGGAAAGCCACATTCCATTCTTCTTATTTAAGATTTTTCCTGTTTTACCTTATCTTATGATGTTCAAAATTTCCTCTCTCCATGGCACCACTTGCAAGTTATTTCAAGCTTAATGTGGATGGGGCAATGTTTGAAGACTTGGGAGCTATTGGTTTGGGTGTGGTTCTTCGAGATGGTAATGGCACAGTTCTTGTGGCTTTCTCTGATTTTGTGGGTGGTAGGCATGACCCTTATGTTGCTGAATGCATTGCGTTGGTGCAACCTTTGAAGGTGATTAGGAGTTTGGGCTTTTCTAGACTTGTGGCAGAAACGGACACTCTTTCGGTCGTTCAAGCTATTAATAATGGGAGTTTTGAGAGTGCTGCTTTCGCTCACTTGATCTAGGAGATCAGGTCGTTGGCCATCTCTTGTTTTAATCACACGTACCGAGAAGAGAACTCGGTCACTCATGCGTTAGCTACGCTAGCTCATAGCTTCAAACCATGTAAGGTTTGGGTAGGAAACTATCCTTCTGAATGTCACCAGATGGTAGCCTCTGATATTGTAGTTATTTCAAGTTCGTAATAAAAAATTTTGTTTCTCCTCAATATCTTGTTTTAGAAATGATGCTAGCCAAGAATTCTGGAAAGAAAGATTTATTGCAGGGCTACCTACTCTTTTTGCTGAAAAGATTTGGACAAGGATAAGGCAGAAGAATAATAATATCCTTCCTTATAATTTATATACTTATGGAGAACTAATCAGTGAAATAAATTCTGAAGGATTAGGTCTCTGTAATGATATAAAATTAAAGAAACAAATGAAAAATGAGACAAATTCTGGAAATAAAGAATTGGGAGATTTTTGTAAACAATTGGGTTATGACATGGGTGCAACTGATAGGAAAACCAGAAAACCTTTTAAAAGAAAGTTTTCAAAACCCAAAACAAACACTACTAGGTGTAATACCTGTCCCATTTTTATTACTATACATCCTATATTGTGTAGTAATAGAATATATTAAATAGTATTTAGTCATAATATAAGCTAGTGACTCAGAGAATATAGCAGTACTCAAAATATTTGTCTGATCCAAAATTATTACTTTTGACTAAAATTAAACCATCATTGTCCATAGAGACCATTGGTATTTTTATATATTTTTCTAATTACAGTAGGATGATTAAAAAAATACAAATTTCTAAATTTTTCTGGTTATTTGATTTATTAGTGGGGAAACCAAATCAGATATAACATTGATTGGCCATGTGTAAGAACTAAAACTTGGCCACTTAAAAGGACCAAATGCTTACCACGTTTTCATACTTCTAGAAGGGAAGAAAAGAAGGGAAGGAAAAAAAAAAAAGGGAAAAGAGAAATAAAATCATAACATCTTATAGTTATCCAAACTTAATAAAAGAATTGTACCTAAATAGTAGCTAGGCTAGGCAGTAATGTGGGATTCATTTTTTTTTCCCTATATAGCCATATAGGACATTCGGGTGATTGATTGTTCACCACAACACTTGGTAAGGCCATGTTTGGCAAACCAAATAGAGAGAGAGAGATTGGGCAATTGTAGAGAGACTAAGAAAATATTTTGTGAGACTAAAAAGTGTTAAAGCTAGCTAGGGGCTGACATGAGGAGCAGCAGTGGTGGTGGAGGGTGTGTCAATACATGGTGGTGGAGGCGGACAAGGCCCAATTTGCACCAAAACCCACTTATTTCTTCATCCGATTACTGTGAGTACTTTGCATATGATTATTTCATACTTTTAGTGTATTTGAACCATTGATAAGATATGAAGCTTGGAAACCCCAAAACTATGCCCGATCATATTTTTGAAATGGGTCTGTGATTTGTTCGTGAAAGATAATATTTTACCCATAATAATTTCGTCGTGTGATTTAGTGTAAATAAAGGTTAGATTATAAGAGTTAAAGTGAGTTTATGAATTTAGGAAGCATAGAACTTATCACACAACAAAAATGGGTCTAATTATAAAGAGAATTCATTTTCTCTCTCTAAGTTGTGAAATGGGTCTATTTCTTTTGTTGAAAATCTGCAGATTTAGATTATATTTTTGAATTCCTTGCGAAAAATTATGGGAAATCGACTCAAGAAACATTAAATTTCGTTAAGAAATGACAAAGTTATGGCCAAAAGAAGTTTTTTAGACAATCAAAGGAGTCCCACTGGGATTTTTCCAAATTCCGGCGAGGTCACCGGAATTTGGCTGCCGCCGGTGAGATTCCGGCGATCCATTTGGGCAGTCCCTCTTGGGTTTTATTGCTTGGGTCAATTTTGTGGGCTTGGGTTATGTTATATTAATTTGGGCTCTAAGTGATTTAAAGTACAAATAGACTTAAGTTTTGGGCCTATCTTTTAATAACTTGTATAAATAATTGGGATGGCTTGGACCAATGGAAACTGGGTATTGGGTTGCCTAGTTATATTTTAGAATCTGATTATGGGTCTAATATGTTTGGTATGAACATTAATATTTGTTTGTATAAAATAAATAAATAAATGGGTTGGATTCTTGGGTCAAATAAAGATTTAAACCATGGATTAGATTCAACCCAGAAGGCCATCTAAAGATTGTTTGGGTATGTGACTGAAATTATATATATATATATATATATTTTGTTAAGGAAAATTAGCACAAAATCAAACAGGGCCTAAATTATAAAAATAAATATTACCTTCTTATTAATTCGATCTAATTCTTATATAATTTATCAGGTCAAGGCAAGACTACCCAGGACAACCTATCCTAAAGTTTTTCGACGTTCCGGATCTAATGAAAGGGTCCATTTGGATCAACAAAATTTATTAAATGACCAAATTACCCTCTGTACTTACTTTTGTAAATAATTATATATTTATGAATACGAGAAAGGTACCCAAAGGATATTCAACGTCCTAGACCCAACGATGGGTTCCGTTTGGTCTAAAATTATTTATAAAATGATTATTTTGGCCCTAGTTATATATCGTTATAGTTTGGGTAGTGCAATTGAGTTAAGTAATCGTATGTGACTATCTATTCTAAAGGGTTGTCAACGTCTTGAGGAGGTTTCATTTAAAAGATAGACATTTGTAAAATTATAGAAATGCTCTTGAAATTTATTCAGTTTATAAGGTGTCATATTTAACTCAGAATTAGACTGTGATGGACCATTCAAACTTTAATCAACTATTTTGGTATATTCTTTGGACTCTACTGGACTAGATTGGAATTGGATTAACCTATAGCAATTATTGACCACTTATGATTATCTTAAGTCTTAAACTAGTAAATTATTAACCTATGGAAAATATTTACATCTTACATTGTATCTAATATTCCAGGAATAGCCCTATTTTTGGAGCTATTGACTATAATTGTTGAAATATAAATCCATTATATATCTGATTATGTTCTCTATTGGCATTGAGTATACTACACAATGAATTTGCATTATTGTTGTTGGATGAGCATACATGTGCTTTATGTGACCATTGTTATGATGGGGTAGATAGTTGAGGTCTTAAGACCAAGAGACTTGAACCCAATGAGGACTGAGATAGTCTGTGTTGAAAGGGCCGGGACTGAGATAGTTCTACAGTTAGTGCACTAATATACTATCTATTTCGAGCTGGGCTGGTAGGTAGTATACACCTTTCGAGCTGGGCTGGGGTGCTGTGGTCGTTTCGTTTGGTGAAGATAATGATTTTTCACATACTTATACTAATGAGTTTATTGTGTGTGATTGGCATAAATGATCTATTTTACAGGTAGCCGGAGAGAGGCTAAGGTATAATCTACATTGTTATATGCATTGGCATTATTATGGCATGTCTATTTGAGGCAAGATATTGTGATTATTTTGATAGATGCGATTACTGAAATGCAATCATTTAAAGATAACATTAATCGATAATGATGCGCTAATCATAGATGATTATGAAATTGAGATTAAGTAACTGTGATACTAAAGGATATGGAATTGTTATATGTAAATCACTCACCAGCTTTTTTAAGCTGACGAATGTTTCATATTCGCTGAACATTCAATGTTCAGTATATTTCAGGGATCAGGAACAAGTAACTAACCGAAGGGTTAGCGTTCGATGGACAAAGAGCTAGGGGAATCTAAATCCAAGCTGTGCGCAGGTAGATTTAAGTTACAGGGGTATTTGACTAAGATAGTTGTAAAGTGTATATTTGTAGAAGGATATCGTTGTACTTAATGATGAAATTATCTTGTAGATCAATTTTGTATTGAAGTGTCAGTTAGACAAGAGGCTTCCCACTGATGTCAGCAAATTATTAGAATTATTATATGAATAGTACTCATGACACATCAGACAGCTCAGTAACCTGTCATTGCCTACGTTTCAAAAAAAAAAACTTTACTATTTTTTTGCTATTCGGGGCGTGACAGAGAAAGTGGTATCAGAGCTTTGGTTTTTACTGTCTGAAGTGCATCGACCAGAATAGGACATAGTATTGGATTTTGGTAATAGCCTTAAGATTAGTTTTGGATAAGTCATCAAGTAGGGTATAAGTGATGATCGTAATTAGATATAGAGAATTGGACATGTAGTCCAATTTTGAAGAGGAATTTTGTGTGTCCGTATTTGTAGAGATATCAATGATAGTATCTTTCAGATCACAATCTGATGACCAATATATAAGAGGGTATATATATATACATACATATCAAGGTTAAATAATTGTGATAGTTTGGAAGTCAGTAAATACCCACTTCATCGTCATTATATTCTTAAATGGGTAGTCTTCAGTCTGGGGTATCCATAGGTGTAGTAGTCTGCGACTACTGTATAATTCTTGAAAACTGACTTAGTGATTGAGGATTATAACTGGAGTTCATGATTGAATCAAAATATGTATTGTTATCTGTATACATCCCAAGATCTAAGTGATTGCCTTGTTGTTAGTAAGAAAGTAGACAGAAGGCGTCTTTGGAGAATTGAAGCTCACTAAGGAGAAAAGTCCGAAAAAAAAAAACACGAAACTCCGTAGTATAAGATATATATGTAGATATATATTTTTAATATAAGCATGTTGTGGATACTAATAATATTTAGCAAATATGAAAAGAGGCTTGAGGATTAGAAGATATTGATAAAGAAGGAAAAAAAAAATTAAAGGCAATAAATGATAAGAACATTCTTTTTGGAAGGTTAGGATATCTATTTATGAATCTTATAGGATCGTTTGATATCAAGAACTTTGAGGGAATTTTTTTTTTTTTTGAGATATTTTATTGTCATGGTACTAAATTTTTTTAACTCGAAAAAGAAAAGTAGATGAATATGCCATTTGATCGGAATAATAGCTGCTTTTGATAGTGATTGGTTATGTGAGTATGAACTAGAGTGGATTTCTAAAGAAGCAAAAATGAGAATTTAATTAAAGCATTAAGTCTAAAGATCTTTTGAGTTATTTAAAGTAAAAGTTTTAGATTAGAATACGCAAGATGTGTTTACCCCTAGTAGTATTGTAAGCATGTACATGAGATTTGCTAATACTGTATATACATATAAGGTCTTCAACAAGTTTTGATCTATTGTGTAGGATTACTTCTTGAGACACAAAGACACTAATAAGATGGTATAGAAATTTTTGGAGAAAATAGTGAATGAGAATTTGACATTTGAGATGAGGATGCAAACTCTTGATTCGAAATGATAGTTTGACAAAAAAAAAAAAAGAAAGAAAGATCGAGAGTCTATCTCTAGAATATCCGGAGTATCATTATACAACAATATATATATATATATATATTCATAGCTTGATTAATTACATAAGAAAAGATATCTTTATGCGTGGAAGAATGTTGAACTGTGGTACTAACTGTGGATAATTTCATTGACTTTAGAATTCTAAGTACTATTGTAGAAGACTTATACTTTGTATGATAAGGAGATGGGATTTACTTTGTTACTTTGAAGTCAACGAATTGTTCGATGGTGAGGTGATCATTGATAAGGTAATATTGCCACTTCAAAAATTAAGTGGATATTTGGGAGATATTGAGATACAAGAAAGGATAATATTGTTAATCAGAATGTGCATTCAACAGTGAGGTAATTATGTAATCTGCCTATGTTTATCGTTGGAGCAATAAACAAGCTTTGTAGAGCCTTCGAAGTTTGAAAGTGGTGAGAAAGGTTGTACATTGGCTCAGACTGCCACCAAATACGCCAAATATGTTTGTGGGAAAAGTAACTAGAGATCTTTGAACGTAAGATCAGAATGATTTCGGGGACGAAATCCTTTTTAAGGAGGGTAGAATGTAATACCTGTCCCATTTTTATTACTATACATCCTATATTGTGTAGTAATAGAATATATTAAATAGTATTTAGTCATAATATAAGCTAGTGACTCAGAGAATATAGCAGTACTCAAAATATTTGTCTGATCCAAAATTATTACTTTTGACTAAAATTAAACCATCATTGTCCATGGAGACCATTGGTATTTTTATATATTTTTCTAATTACAGTAGGATGATTAAAAAAATACAAATTTCTAAATTTTTCTGGTTATTTGATTTATTAGTGGGGAAACCAGATCAGATATAACATTGATTGGCCATGTGTAAGAACTAAAACTTGGCCACTTAAAAGGACCAAATGCTTACCACGTTTTCATACTTCTAGAAGGGAAGAAAAGAAGGGAAGGAAAAAAAAAAGGGAAAAGAGAAATAAAATCATAACATCTTATAGTTATCCAAACTTAATAAAAGAATTGTACCTAAATAGTAGCTAGGCTAGGCAGTAATGTGGGATTCATTTTTTTTTCCCTATATAGCCATATAGGACATTCGGGTGATTGATTGTTCACCACAACACTTGGTAAGGCCATGTTTGGCAAACCAAATAGAGAGAGAGAGAGATTGGGCAATTGTAGAGAGACTAAGAAAATATTTTGTGAGACTAAAAAGTGTTAAAGCTAGCTAGGGGCTGACATGAGGAGTAGCAGTGGTGGTGGAGGGTGTGTCAATACATGGTGGTGGAGGCGGACAAGGCCCAATTTGCACCAAAACCCACTTATTTCTTCATCCGATTACTGTGAGTACTTTGCATATGATTATTTCATACTTTTAGTGTATTTGAACCATTGATAAGATATGAAGCTTGGAAACCCCAAAACTATGCCCGATCATATTTTTGAAATGGGTCTGTGATTTGTGCGTGAAAGATAATATTTTACCCATAATAATTTCGTCGTGTGATTTAGTGTAAATAAAGGTTAGATTATAAGAGTTAAAGTGAGTTTATGAATTTAGGAAGCATAGAACTTATCACACAACAAAAATGGGTCTAATTATAAAGAGAATTCATTTTCTCTCTCTAAGTTGTGAAATGGGTCTATTTCTTTTGTTGAAAATCTGCAGATTTAGATTATATTTTTGAATTCCTTGCGAAAAATTATGGGAAATCGACTCAAGAAACGTTAAATTTCGTTAAGAAATGACAAAGTTATGGCCAAAAGAAGTTTTTTAGACAATCAAAGGAGTCCCACCGGGATTTTTCCAGATTCCGGCGAGGTCACCGGAATTTGGCTGCCGCTGGTGAGATTCCGGCGATCCATTTGGGCAGTCCCTCTTGGGCTTTATTGCTTGGGTCAATTTTGTGGGCTTGGGTTATGTTATATTAATTTGGGCTCTAAGTGATTTAAAGTACAAATAGACTTAAGTTTTGGGCCTATCTTTTAATAACTTGTATAAATAATTGGGATGGCTTGGACCAATGGAAATTGGGTATTGGGTTGCCTAGTTATATTTTAGAATCTGATTATGGGTCTAATATGTTTGGTATGAACATTAATATTTGTTTGTATAAAATAAATAAATAAATGGGTTGGATTCTTGGGTCAAATAAAGATTTAAACCATGGATTAGATTCAACCCAGAAGGCCATCTAAAGATTGTTTGGGTATGTGACTGAAATTATATATATATATATATATATATATTTTGTTAAGGAAAATTAGCACAAAATCAAACAGGGCCTAAATTATAAAAATAAATATTACCTTCTTATTAATTCGATCTAATTCTTATATAATTTATCAGGTCAAGGCAAGACTACCCAGGACAACCTATCCTAAAGTTTTTCGACGTTCCGGATCTAATGAAAGGGTCCATTTGGATCAACAAAATTTATTAAATGACCAAATTACCCTCTGTACTTACTTTTGTAAATAATTATATATTTATGAATACGAGAAAGGTACCCAAAGGATATTCAACGTCCTAGACCCAACGATGGGTTCCGTTTGGTCTAAAATTATTTATAAAAAGATTATTTTGGCCCTAGTTATATATCGTTATAGTTTGGGTAGTGCAATTGAGTTAAGTAATCGTATGTGACTATCTATTCTAAAGGGTTGTCAACGTCTTGAGGAGGTTTCATTTAAAAGATAGACATTTGTAAAATTATAGAAATGCTCTTGAAATTTATTCAGTTTATAAGGTGTCATATTTAACTCAGAATTAGACTGTGATGGACCATTCAAACTTTAATCAACTATTTTGGTATATTCTTTGGACTCTACTGGACTAGATTGGAATTGGATTAACCTATAGCAATTATTGACCACTTATGATTATCTTAAGTCTTAAACTAGTAAATTATTAACCTATGGAAAATATTTACATCTTACATTGTATCTAATATTCCAGGAATAGCCCTATTTTTGGAGCTATTGACTATGATTGTTGAAATATAAATCCATTATATATCTGATTATGTTCTCTATTGGCATTGAGTATACTACACAATGAATTTGCATTATTGTTGTTGGATGAGCATACATGTGCTTTATGTGACCATTGTTATGATGGGGTAGATAGTTGAGGTCTTAAGACCAAGAGACTTGAACCCAATGAGGACTGAGATAGTCCGTGTTGAAAGGGCCGGGACTGAGATAGTCCTACAGTTAGTGCACTAATATACTATCTATTTCGAGCTGGGCTGGTAGGTAGTATACACCTTTCGAGCTGGGCTGGGGTGCTGTGGTCGTTTCGTTTGGTGAAGATAATGATTTTTCACATACTTATACTAATGAGCTTATTGTGTGTGATTGGCATAAATGATCTATTTTACAGGTAGCCGGAGAGAGGCTAAGGTATAATCTACATTGTTATATGCATTGTCATTATTATGGCATGTCTATTTAAGGCAAGATATTGTGATTATTTTGATAGATGCGATTACTGAAATGCAATCATTTAAAGATAACATTAATCGATAATGATGCGCTAATCATAGATGATTATGAAATTGAGATTAAGTAACTGTGATACTAAAGGATATGGAATTGTTATATGTAAATCACTCACCAGCTTTCCTAAGCTGACGAATGTTTCATATTCGCTGAACATTCAATGTTCAGTATATTTCAGGGATCAGGAACAAGTAACTAACCGAAGGGTTAGCGTTCGATGGACAAAGAGCTAGGGGAATCTAAATCCAAGCTGTGCGCAGGTAGATTTAAGTTACAGGGGTATTTGACTAAGATAGTTGTAAAGTGTATATTTGTAGAAGGATATCGTTGTACTTAATGATGAAATTATCTTGTAGATCAATTTTGTATTGAAGTGTCAGTTAGACAAGAGGATTCCCACTGATGTCAGCAAATTATTAGAATTATTATATAAATAGTACTCATGACACATCAGACAGCTCAGTAACCTGTCATTGCCTACGTTTCAAAAAAAAAAACTTTACTATTTTTTTGCTATTCGGGGCGTGACACTAGGTATTCCAAACCAAAGGCAAAAACCCAACCAAAGCCTAGAGGGAAACCTAAGGCAAAGAAAAAGGGTTCAATTCCTATATGTTTTAAATGTGGAAAATCAGGTCATTATAAAAGTCAATGCAAGGTAAAACAAAAAATAAATGCTTTAGGTATTGATGATGATTTTAAAAATCAGTTAATTTCTATAATGTTTTTAAGTGAAGAAGAAGAGAAAGCATTTGAAGAAATTTATGGAATCTCATATGACAAAGATGTCATAGAAGAAATCCTTGAAGAACAATCAGAACATGAAATAGAAAATGAAGGTTGTTCTGATCATTGTAAAGAAAAAATTGATTTTTATGAAAGTATTTTACAAACAAATGGTTTGAGCATAAATACCATATCTGCTCAAGAAAATTAGATTTTACAAATCATTGATAAAATTACTGATCCTGAAGAAAAGAAAAAAGTCATCATGCTATGAAGTTCTTAGAAGGAGAAACATAAAGGATTAGAAAGAAAATTATAAAAAAGAAAATGAAGTTTATAGCTTCAAAGATGTGGTTAATAGAGTTGTTTCTAAAGCTAGTAAGTCAAAAGGCGGTACCCCTTCTGTTAAAGATTTACAAGAAGAGGTCAATGACTTAAAAAACTCTATTAGAGATTTAAAATCAAGAGTAGAAGCACTTGAACAAGAAAATTTTATTAACATGTGTGAAGGTCAAGATAAGATCGAATCTTATCTACGTCATTACAATTTCCAGACCCTTCCTTGCTGGCTTATAAATTCATTGGTTTTCTCAGTAGCAAGGCAGAGCATGTTTAAGAGCATTTTTTTTTAGAGAATACGAGTTTTAGAGTTTCTATCTCTGTAATATATCTCTGTAATATAAGTGTGATCTGTACAATAAGAGTGAGTGTGCTTGAGTGTACTTAGAGTGTGAAGAAAGCAAAAAGCTCCTATAGTTGAAGCTTGGTGTGCTGTAATCTTACTATGTAAGTTTGTTTTATGTCTTATAGAATTCTTTTGCTTACTATTGTGCATCTTAAGATTAAAGTTAGAGATCGTTATATTGAGATTTTAAAGAATCTTGAATCTATTAATGCTATTAATGAAAATGATGCTCATACTTTCAAAGTAAGAATATATCAGTTAAATGAAGATATTAAAAGTTATAATCAGCAACTTTCTATCATTGCTTGTTAATGTATGATAGACTAAGTTATCGTCTATTACCTAGGAATTTAACAGAGTTAAAAGAAGGATATGAAACTGCTTTAAATGATCCTTATGCTATTGAAAATCATCATCCTAATACGTTAAAGCGTATGAGAAAAGCTCTTAACAGAGTAAATTTAGAAATTAAGATAACAAAGGAGAATGAACATTTTATACTGTTTCTTTAATATCAAAACATGGATATCAGAGAATACAAGATTAGTAAATAGTATAAACTGTTATATTGCATTCTATTAATGCTATTAGCCAGAAATTTAGAAATCTCAGAAAGTAAAATTTAGAACCGTTCTAAAATGGATCTTTATACGGTTTTTTTTTAAAACTTTTGGTTAAACCATTCTGATTTAAAATTATACCCATTTTTTTTCTCCTCAGAATGGTAAAACCATTCTGATTTAATATTATTTAAAATGGAAATTCCTTATTATACATCTTTAAAGACATCCTTTTTGCAGAAAGGATACTGTTAATGGCTAAACCATTCTGATTTAAAATTATACCGTTTTTTTTCCTCCTCAAAAAAAAAAAAAAAAAGAAAAAAGAAAAAAAGAAAAAGAAAAAGAGAAAGATAGTTATGGGATGTCATGTATAGACATAGTCACACATATATATATATATATATAGTTGTTTTGATATTTTGAAATAGTTTTGCCACCATATATTTGTTTTCATACGTTGTGAAACAGTTTTGTCACTACTTACGCTGCACAATCTATTTTCCATGTTTGTCGTTTCTATATATTCTTGAACAGTTTTGTCACCTTCTAGTTTTTTTTTTGGTTCTCTAGTCAACACCCCCTTCAAAGGCCCAAAATTCCCTACAACCTTCATTACATTTTTAATCAAATCTTAATAATCAACACCCGTTTGGAAAACACTTTATATATATATATATATGGGGGAGGAAAAGAGGTTCGAACACCGAACCTATGCATTGGAGGAGACTTATATATGAGCTCTTTGCCACTTGAGCTATGCCAATCTATGCATAAAACACTTTCTTAACAAAAAGCTTTTTAATAATCAACACCCATGCATTTGAAAAACACATTCTTAACAAAAGCCTTTCGCACCTTGTTATTATAACAACCCTCTACACCGGTTCAATCATGATAGGCTCCTACATAGATATGAATCTAAAAGGCTAAGTATCCATCAATTAGAATAAAAATAAAATAAACTCATCACAAGGTACCTCAAGACCAAATCACTGCCTCTACATTTGTGTGCACCTTGTTATTATAACAACCCTCCACACCGGTTCAATCATGATAGGCTCCTACATAGATATGAATCTAAAAGGCTAAGTATCCATCAATTAGAATAAAAAGCAAATAAACTCATCACAAGGTACCTCAAGACCAAATCACTGCCTCTACATTTGTGTGCTGATTTTTTGCTTTGAAGAAACGCTTATAATCCCAAACAAATTCAGTAAAAAATAATAATCATAGTAAATAATAAAAAAAAATCCGATTTAACACAAAACTTCGATTGTTGCTCAAATCAACCAAAAAATTTGATTTTTGCCCAATCTATTTAAGTATTAATCTGAAATTGAACTAAATTTAAGTTAGGCTTACAATTCGTTGATTCGGTTGATCCCATGGAAGTTAAATGTAATCAAGTAAAGCTACGATAATTAGAAGATTTTATAATTCAAACATCATTCAACTTTAATTCATTTTACTACTTTTCTCCCATGCATTGTACGGGGTCGAAAGCTAGTTATTTAAACAACATAAACGTTGTTTCATATATAAAAAAAAAATCTAAGAGTCTTGTTTGGAAAATTTTAGACTTGGAATTGGTTCAATTGAGGTCTCAATTTTGATATGATATTCTTTCTAACCATGGTAATGTTAGTTGGATGCAGAAATAATTTTAGGAGAGTCATTAGACCGGGTACAGAGTCCTATGCAAATAAATCGGCACTCACAAAAATACTTGAATTTGTAAAATCGTTTCATTTATGAAATACAAAAACTATTCTTTGCTTTCCCAAATCGTTTCTTATGTTGATTTTTTTCATTTTGACAAAAATAAAAATAAAAATAAAAATCTACTGTTGCTTTGAGGAAAAAACATGGCATTGTGTTTTAAGGCAATTTTAGGATTCTTTTGGAGTGAACTTATTAAATGATAGCTTTTAGTCCAAGATAGCTTTTGGCCATTTCAATTGCATATGCTATTTGATTAAATAACAATATATTTTAGTTTTTGGAGTTCATATGTATTGATAAACTCCAAAGTTGTTGTCAACCATGACTTAGGTCCGTTAAATTTAACTGATTTATTAACGGTTCCACTTTATTCCAAAGTATAGAGGGTATTAGTGACACGATTAGAAGTATAAGGGGCAAAGTGAAAAACGGACTAAGTACAAGAGGTATATCTGTAATTGACCATTTAATTTATGTGTGCAATGGGCATTTTTATCTCTTTAGAATCCCAGAAAAAAATGAAAGCATGGATAAAAACACTAAAGTTTACAAAACTAGGCGAGAATTACAACACATCATATTATTTTATTATATAAAAAGAAAATAAATATAAGAAAACCATTACAAATGAAAGCATATTTACCCAGAAAGAACTTTGGGAATCCTTAAACTAGAGAGGAGAAGTATGGACACACCTTGCGAGAACAGCTTCAATGGCAACTGGTGGGTGAGAGAGCATGTATAAAAAAGACTTTTTCAAGTTTTAAAGTAATTCAGTCTCCGTAATATTTACCCAAACACCACCTGTGTTTTCAAATTTTTTTTTTTTGAAACGTGTTTTCTCATGTCCCACATTTTCACTTGAAAACACGGAAAACGTGAATTTTGCATTAATCTAACCTATTTTGATTCAATTTCTGTGAAAGATTTCCTATTTTTTTTTTTTTAGATCCAAACATATTTTTACATAAGTTTTCATTTTCAGTATAAATGCAAATAGAAAATGGACAGAATATTTATGAACAAAGCAAAGCCTTATATTGCTCTTCACTTTTCCTTTTTTCTTACTTGATTCATGCAGGACACATTTTCTCTCTCCTCAGTCTGCAAGGTCAACAGCTTGGGACCTCAGGAAGGAGCAAATATTGGGTATTACGGGGATACCAGGTAGGATCATACAGATTTCTAAATTTTGCTGAGTTGGAGAAGGAATCCCCTCGAAACAAGAGTCCAGATGGATTTATGCAGACTCCTAATTGGCTTGTTATACCATGTAGGATTATGCAACCGTAATAATGAATATTTTTTCCGCAAGAGGTTTAAAAATTAGTTATCCATAACATAATGTTGCTAGAAAAGAAATTGAGCTTTTGTTAAGCAAGCAAATAATTAGACAGATATACTAGGATTCTTTTATAAGACTCAGAAAATTCACTATGTTGCCATAAACTGGCTAGTAAAAAACATTGCTAAAACAAGTAGATAATTAGCACTGATGTCATCCTCAGGTGGACTTAATCAAAAGCAAAGAAATTACAGAATGGATCAGAATTAGAGTTACAAAAGGATGTCTTTTGTAACATGAAGGTTGATTTTGAGCTCCAAAGCAATGAGCACCAAACTCGCACCTTTTTATTTCAACTGTGAACACTCACAATGAACAAAATCTAGTCAATATGCTACAAAACTGCCTATTATAGCATCCAAACACACCCCAACTACTGATTTGAAATTTCAAGAGCATTTCCAACAAGAAGCAGCAACAATGGGCTTAGACTTCCATCCAAGAACCAAACAACCCTTCTCTTCCACAACTGTGTAACCCTCACAAACTTCCACTTTTCCCAACCAATTCTTGGCCTGAGCTAACATCTTAATGGGTGAGGCCAGAAACCCAGCACGGCTCATCCTACGGCGCCACTGGTCAACCCTCTCGTGCCGCTCCACCCTAGCCGGTCCCTCACAGCTCACTATGTTCTTGATTTCATCAGCGAAAAAAAACTGCTCAATCTTGGCTCTTTTAGTATCATACTTGGGCAACTTTGCATCTAGTGAATCGAATATTGCAGAATAGTAATGCAACGCCTCCATGAACCTCCCCAGAAAAAAAGGACCGTTGTGGCTAGAGTCTTGCTCTACTAGAACCATAACTTTTGGGGATAGCTTGTGAAGTACTTGTAGGACAGAGTTTAAAGCACCTCTGCTCTCTTTCACCGCGCAATGCAATTGAAGAATGCTATTGATTACCAAGACCTCTCCACTACGAATTTTGAAATTTTCGGGTTTTAGGCTCTCTAAATTGCTTTGTATGGCTAAGAACTCGAAATTTAGCCCCAAAGTATTTGCATATTGCTCTAGCTCATCCCCAATGGCTTGGAGGCACTGAGCTGAGTCTCCAACACCGGTAATACGAAGGTGGCTAAGTGGCTTCCCAACCCGGTTGGCTAGGCTCTGCATTAAATCGAGCCATTGGTGACCGTGGCTCAGACCAAGGGTCATCCCAAGGTCCACAACATGAACTGAACTCTCTCCCTCAAAGGATTCTAATATTGCAGCATTGGCTACAACATGCCCAAATTGGATTTGTGGGCAAATATCATAAACAAGGCTTAAAGCCTCGTCTTTCTCTGGCCTAACCGCTACATCCTTCAAAGTTGGACCGACCCCAACTGCCACTAAACGGTCAGAGAGTCCTTGGACGAAGCAAGAAGCAACTCGCTGAAACGATGTTCCGAAAACTAAGGCATTACCATGGATCTCAGAGAGTAATGCCGAGGCGTATGATTTGTCACGACAAGCCACAGCCTCAGCACAGGCAATGAGCTGTTGTACTAATTTCATTTCGTCGCCACTTTCTTCTTCCTTGACTTCATCATCACCATCACCGTTCTTCAAAGCTTCAGCAGCCCCTTCCATGGCCTCAACTGCTCTGTACCTCTGCGCGTAAGCCCATACATGATCCCGGAAATGTAGCCCCGGAAGGCTATTCCAGCTATTTCCACCATTGACTCCGGCATACCCATCTGCAGTTTGAGCCTGCTTCAGCCTCTTGTGGTGCCTTTCTTGTTCCTGGAAGGGTGTTGTGACCCAGGTGGAAGAACTTCTCGACAGTGGGGGCAAAATGGGGAATGCATAGCATGCCATGGCTGCGATATTAAGATCAAGGCCAATTGCTTCATTGCCTTTCTCATCATTGTAAAACCCAGATTGTCTGTAGATACCAGAAGTCATTGTATAAAAAAAAAATGTATGAAAATAAAGGACCAAGAACCACTATGGTGCTCAAGAATATTTATACATGAGTTTCCTTGTGGGGAGGCGATGCATACAAAGTTCTAAACTAATATAAAACATGAAATGAACAAAATGAGTTGATGTTAACCTTGTCAGGTTCAAGAAAGCATAAAACAATGTAGAACATAGATCAATAAAAAAATAAACAATATTCTGTCATTTTCATAGTATTCCTGGACTTTTGGAGTTTAAAATACGAACGTCTTCCCCCTAAACTCTTCACAGCTCAGGCGTCCAATGTCACTATCATCAGGTGATAGTTCGTTTCTTTTATTGCATGTATACATAATATTCTTCTAATATACGATGCAACCACAATCTAAATTAAATTACTAGAAAATACATGTAATTTCATGGAATTTAGCCAGCATGTTCTAATTGTAATGTTCCTAAAATACTTTATTCATGGTAAGTTTTTTCGGCTTAGCCTGCATAGGATATACTATACGACAGCTCAAATATCTTTGTCCTGGTCCTAGACTCATAATATTGTACCAGGCAAGACGGTGAAGTTTCTTTGCCTTGAAGCAGTAACAATTCCAATCTACAAAACCCATTCAAATCCACTATTATAAAAGGATCTCCGATAAGGAAAAAGAAAACATTTGAATAAACTAGTTCTGTACATATAAAATAATATTATAATACATCTCAACATTGAGAGAAAAAAAAAAAATATATTCCCTGGAGAGGGCCAGAATTATTTTAAAAACTTGGAACTAACTATTTACCTTAAAATATAGCTCATTGAAGGGTGGGCTAAGAGTAACCCACTTCTCAACACTCAACAGCCAGAAGGTAACCAATACATAAAAATTACAAAATTGTCACCTTCTGAAACTATTTTAAATACATTTTCTCCCATTTTCTTTTCCTTTTTGTTCAGTATTTCTTTTTATTTGACTTAATAAGAAAACTCATGGCCTCTCAGTGAAATATACTTTTTGACCCATATAGCAATGTCCTCGGCACAAGCCTGGGCCTGTGGTGTCTTGAGGAGCACATCAAGAGTAGCAAACTCGTGAACAGCGTCCTTGTAATCAAGAACAGGAGCGTCCACATTGACCTTCCGGAGCTCCTCTGAGTAAGCGATGGCCCGGTCCCGCATCCAGTCATGCTCAGCCACAACTGTCAGCGTTGGTGGCATGCACTTTACGGGTGTTTCTCTCTCTAGATTGAGGGGGTTGGCGGCTGGGTGATCCAAGTTGTATTCTTCCTCGGGTAGGAAGAGCTTCCACAAGAGCAAGCACGTAGCCTTATCGTAGAAGTAAGAGTTTGCCAGTTTAATCTCTGAAGGAGTGGGAATGCTGCCGATGAAGAAAGGGCAAATCAGTACTTGCGCCACCACTCTCACAGGATCTAGAAGCTTGCCTGCCTCAACAGCTTTTTGAACTACATAGTTGGCAATATTAGCACCGCAGCTCCCTCCAAGGAGAACACACCTATTCAATGGCATCACCTCGTTAGAATATTTGTCAATATCATATTATCACATCACTAAACACAAGAAGAACAAAATATTTAGACAAGCTCAGGAAAGTAGAGAATGATTTCCCTAGTTGACATGATTCTGCTGCAAAAGGAAGATGTAACCAACATTTTTGCATGTTTGTTATTGAAAAACAGGGAAATTAAGTTAATGAAACAATATTTGTGAAAATTTCTTATTCGGTAATCTGGCTCCATACAAGTGTTTCTCATTATTGAACATGGAACACATGAAGAACTTCAGGTTAAATCCATTTAAAAAAATAAATTGTTTCGCAAAGAAAACATATCGAAACATTTGGGGTCTATGTTACACGGACTCTTCAAAGTGTCCGGAGGACACGGATATGGATTCCATATCCGACACGGGTACTTTGTCTTTCTTGTCTGAAAATTACACTAAACTACACTAGAAGGATCCTACCCAAGTGTCATACCCATGTCCGCAAAGAGTCGTGTCGACACGGGTACTTCTCCTATTTAGAAGAGTCCATGTAACATAGTTTGGGGTCGATTTGATATACATACGAAACAATATTGTCTAATCACGTCAAGGTTCTTCAGACCTATTCCTAACCCCACCCTTCCATCTTCACAATTTGTCTTACGTCTCCCTTCAACTTTCTCAGTCAACTCCAAAACATTTTCCATAATCTTTTCTGGTAGCACTTCCTAAATCTTTTCCTCAGGCTCACTGCTATTCTTTGATCTAGTGACAGTGAAATGAACCACTATTCTCAGTCAACTCCAAAACGTTTTCCATAATCTTTTCTGGTAGCACTTCCCAACTCCTTTACCCCAGCTTACTGCTATTATTTGATCTAGTGACAGTGAAATGAACCACTTTTTCTTTGGACAGCAGTAGAATGAACTACCATCTTCCATAAACATCCATGGACCAAAAATAGACAATGCTACCAATTATTAATGATACTAAGCAAGATATCTGCGGTTTGAGAACAAAGCAACATTAGCTGTTGTGAGAGCAGATGCTTGGCTATGTTACATATGAAGTAGCATGACAAGGTATTCAGCTCAGTTGTGATATCAATGAAGCCTCCTTTTTGAGAGTTTTCAGTTAAACTACTTAAATGTGTATATCTCTTTTACAAGGCGTGCAAGGAAGTGGAATTTTTTTTTTTTTTTTGGTATTCTATTTTATTTTGGGGGGCTGGGGAGGAGCAGATTCGGAAGTAGGAGTAGCCCTATGTTACACGGACTCTTCAAAGTGTCCGGAGGACACGGATATGGATTCCATATCCGACACGGGTACTTTGTCTTTCTTGTCTGAAAATTACACTAAACTACACTAGAAGGATCCTACCCAAGTGTCATACCCATGTCCGCAAAGAGTCGTGTCGACACGGGTACTTCTCCTATTTAGAAGAGTCCATGTAACATAGGAGTAGCCTTATGAAGTTTGAAATACTGTAACATTTTCTAGGGTAAGCGAAAAATATATGAACAATAACATCTTGACACAAACACTCTAAAAATGATAATCCTTTTCCTTCGCGCGCACAGAAAGGTTAAAATCAATGAAGAAAAGAAAAGAAAGAAATAATCATGTATTGTAAGAGAGACGAACACCACCAGTCAGGAATGCACCACCATACATGAGGTAGCAACTGAATCCATAGTAATTGTTAGCCCATACGAAAAACTGCCATTACAACTCTATAGGTTTTAATCTTTATCAAAAAAAAAAAAAAAAAGTTAAAAAACATATTTCAACTAGCAGTACCACAAATACGACTTCGGTGAACACCCAACTTCATTTTTGCACAAGATGCATGTTAAAACAGTAACTACATTCAACCTTTGGAAATATTTCTTGTAGATGACGGATTAAAATTAGGAGCCACATCCTTAAAGCAACATGTAAAAAGAGAAATCTTCTATTGATGTTATTGACATGATTACAAGAGAGGCCTTTACATAGGCAATACCATGAAAGGGAAAAATACCAAAATACACCCTAGGGATGACGTCATGATGATGTACTATTGCCAAAATTCTAAGACCATCTCCAATGGGCATGCTATACTTCATGCTATTGCCAAATTATAGCATGACCTTGAAAAATCTCTCTCCAATGGCATGCCAAAGTTCATGCCAAATTATAGCAATGCTATATTCAATGCCAAATTTGGCATGACCTTTGGCATTGCTATAATTTGGCATGATATTTGGCACACCATTGCTATAATTTGGCATGATATTTGGCACACCATTGGAGATACTCTAATACTTTGTAATATACAAGATTGTATTTACACGCGCTAACTCTCTCCTTGCAGCAACATTTAACGCACTCAAATTTGTTTTCTAAAGCTCAAACATAGACCTAGGCAATATTACCATTCTTTGGGAACTCTCAGGTTACCCTGTTCCTACACGGATCACCGCAATAACGAGAAAACCACCAAACGAGTGCAACATTGATCAAGAAATTACAAGTTATTTGTCTGGACTGAATTTAGATTGTACTGTCAAAAGTTAAGTAAGTGGGTTGTCAAGAAAATTCAGGATGGTCAGGTTTAAGCCACAAATCAATACAATTTCTGGGTAATGTACTACACACAATAAAAAATAGCTTCACAATGAATCAGAAGTTGGATCAATAACATATTGCATCCTCAAAATATGAGACTAACAGATATCTGATGAACTAAAATCTAAGCACTGTAAACAAATTATTGGAAATGGACTGAAGTCTTGAAATGATAAGAGTGAGAGCAAAAAATATACCTAGAGGGATCTCCATGAGCAGCCAACCAGGGCTCAACCATTGACATTCCAAAGTTGTCAACAATCTGGCGACGAACTTCCAATCTCCTAACAGTCCCACCAATCGATTTACTACACTCCGCCAAATTTGCTTGCTTCCCTAACCAATTCAACACCTCTATCCCATCCTCGAACGCCGCAGGGTATGGGTTGTCCGGGGCAAGCCTATACCCAACGGCTATAACAATCGCATCGCACACCTTCGCTATTCGTCTACAGAACAAATCGTTCGCTATCGAATCGTTACTTCCACCGACAAACCCTCCGCCGTGAAATTGCAAAATCACCGGCAATTTCCGACTCGTACGGTGACGTTTATCCACCGCCGGCGAGTAACCGCCGTAAACCCCATTGTCCTGTTTCAAAGTATCCGAATCGAGAGAATGTGAGTTTGTGGAAATCCTAACCCTAACTCTGGATACGAAATTGGTTGGTGCGAGGGCGGTTTCGGGGAGGAAGATTCGGATGGAGAGAGAGGTCAAGGGGTCGATATGGATGTCTTTGGTGGCGACGCCGTCGGAAAACGAAGGGTTGGCGGCTGCGACGGCTTCGTCGGGGCGTGAGGTAATACCGAAATGGTTGGCGCCGCCATTTTTGTGTTGAAGAGAAGCTTCGATTAGGGTTTGCAATCTGTGTCTGAGAAGGAACTTGAAGAGGACGCTGTACAGCTTCACCGTCACGCTTGGCATGTCTCTAGATAGAGAGAGAGAGAGGATTCATCGGCCAATTTGGATTAAAAAGTCTTAATTTTTATGGAGCCGCCATTGACAATGGAGAGAGAGAGAGAGAGAGAGATTCAATTCAAAATTACAGAGGCGTGTAGAACTTCTAGAGAGAGAGAGAGAGAGAGAGAGAAGGTTCTATGTTTGTTTGAATTATTTGGGTATTAATATGGTCATGAGTATGAGCTGGACGATGAGGTGGCATGGCGGCGCACTACGAATACACGTGGCTGAATTACGCTTTTTCGCTGGCATTGGAGGAGTAATCCTATGCTTCTCGGAAGTAACATTTTTCATCGATTGACTTGGAGACAGTTGGAGTAGGCTAGGCCCATAATTTTAAACCCACATACTTTTAGCCCAAACCTTGACCCACAATTACCAATGCTTAGATGGGTTTACCTTCGTCTAAACCAAGCCCAAAACCACAAATTCTCTCTTCTTTCACAAAATTTTGGTTGCGCTGTGGTCAAGTCATTCAAGTTCATGTATGGCCTAGTGCGTACAAGTTGGCCCAAGTTATCCTTCTTAACCAAAAAAACAAATCTATACTATTATATTGGGAAATAGAGGGGTATCAACATTATTTTTTAAGTTCTCTATAATTATAATTAAATTATTACACTTTATTTTCTTAAAAAGTATTAAAAGGGTATAAAAATGTCCAATCAATTACAAAAAAAAAAAAAAAAACTACTTCAATAACCACACCAAATCAAACCAAGCCTTGTGTCCCAATCAATTGGGGTCGGCTGTATGAATCCTTTTTCTCCATTCTGCACGATCAAGAGCTATATGCTCATTTAAATTATATATATTCATATCTTGTTGCACTACATATTCCCAAGTCAGTTTAGGTCTACCTCTCCCTCTAACCATTCCAGGCACTACGATCTTATCACTTTTTCGCATAGGTGCATCTACAGGTCTTCGTTGCACATGACCGAACCATTTAAGTCTATTCTCCCTCAACTTATCCTCAATATGTGTCACTCCTACAGTCTCTCGGATGTACTCATTTCTAATTCTATCTTTCCTAGTCTTACCACACATCCATCTTAGCATCCTCATCTCCGCTACACTCACTTTGCTAATGTGTTGTTTCTTAGTTGCCCAACACTCTGTCCCGTAGAACATAACTGGCCTAATAGCCGTCCTATAAAATTTTTCTTTCAATTTTGCCGGTATTCTCCGATCACATAATACTCCAGAAGCACTCCTACACTTAAGCCAACCCACTTTAATTCTATGGGTCACGTCATCACCAATCTCTCCGTATCTACTGATCATTGAACCTAGATAGCGAAAGTGTTCCCTCTTTGGGATCTCATGATCTTCGATCTTCACTGCTTCGTTGTCTTTACTTCCACTGTTGCTAAAAGTACATTCCATGTATTCAGTTTTCGTCCTACTTATCTTTAGCCCCTTAGTCTCCAATGCTTCTCTCCAAGCTTCTAGTTTAGTGTTGAGTCCTCTTTTAGTCTCATTAACCAAGACAATATCATCTGCGAACAACATACACCATGGGACCTCATCTTGAATGTGTCTAGTCAATTCATCCATAATTAGGGCGAACAAATAAGGGCTCAAGGCCGACCCCTGGTGCAGGCCTAGGTAATTGGGAATTCGCTTGTTTCTCCGACTGGTGATATAATTGTAGTAACCGCTTCATCATACATATCTTTCACCACGTCAATATAACCATTGGTCACTCCTTTCTTCTCTAGCACCCACCAAATTAAATCTCTAGGCACTCTATCATAAGCTTTCTCTAAATCAATAAAAATCAAATGTAGATCTTTTTTCTTCTCTCTATAGTTTTCCATTAATCTTCTAAGTAAATAAATTGCTTCCATAGTTGATCTCCCGGGCATAAATCCAAACTAATTTTCTGACACTGATGTTGCGGCTCTTAAGCGATGCTCCATCACTCTCTCCCATAGCTTCATAGTATGGCTCATCAACTTAATACCTCTATAGTTGTTGCATTGTTGTACATCTCCTTTACTCTTATATATAGGCACTAGGATGCTCTTCCTCCACTCATCAGACATTTTTCTGGTCATTAAAATCCTATTAAAAGCTTTTGTAAGTCAAGATGCCCCCACATCTCCCAAGCATTTCCAAACCTTAATGGGGATCCCATCTGGTCCTAAGGCCTTATTGGGTTTCATCTTCTTTAAAGTAAAATCCACCTCAAACTTCCGTATTCTCCGATAGAATCTGTATTCTCTAGTTTCATCGTAACTTCCAGTTTCTTCTTCTATTGTGTTATCCATATGTTTTTCTAACACCCGCTCCCGCGATTAACTGTTAATTATGATTTAGTATGCATTAGCATAATTAATTGGTGTTTATTAACACATGGTTAAGTGAGTTTTAACTCACTAGTTGATTTTGGGTGTCCAAATTGGGAACCCAATGTTGGCCAATGTGGCAGTCCCAAATTGGGACATGAGTTGAAAAAAAAAGTTCCATTGTGATGGGACAAAGTTGTGGAATCACCCTTATGTGCTTAAATGTTTATTAAGGCATATGTGAAATATTTATATGTTGTTTAGAATTTATTGTTTATTGTTAGAGACCATTTGTGTGGTCATTTAGCATACCTTGGTGAGGACGAAATGAACACGTAATATAATTAGTAGGCTAATTAGTAACTTCATAAAATTATGTGGGACCACTTATGGGACCCATGCGAAACATAGACAAATACCTACTTAAGTTTGGAGGACTAAATAGTTAGTCATAAAACTAGTCGGGGGTGTAATTGCAAATAACCAGAAAATTGGTGGGTTTTATAATAAAAAGATAAACCATATATTGAGCTGGGAATTAAAGAAGAGATCATATCTCTTCTTCATCAAAATTCAGTCGGTTAGAGAAAGAAAAGAGACGGGGTTTGCCGGAGCTCATCGGCGACGATTGACGGCTCGTTCGACATTCAATTTCAAATCCGAGACCGGATTCGGACTCGTAGAGGTGAGTTCTACGTTTTGGTACTGATTTTATTGAGTATAATCGTCGTAATTTTTGAGACCCAATTCGGAGCGGTAATCCGTAGCTTGTCGAATTCATGTAGGATTTTAACTCGGAGTAGATTTGGGCTTCAATTTCTTAACTAGGAGCGAATTGCTAAGAGGTGAGTGGTTTCAATCTTGTGTGTTGGATGAGATTTGTGTTTGTGTTCATGTGGGTGTAAATTACATGCCTATTTAGCTAATTATCCATGTTTAGCTATAATTATATGACAAGCACGGTGATATGTTTATGTGAGCATGTTTAGTTGTCTATGTGGGTCAAAGGAAAGCTTGTATGAATCCACCATGAGATTGTTCCGTGGTGACGACCACTTGTTGCCGACAACGGCATTAGACCGCACGTGTGTGGCGTGGGTCATTGGCTTGTGCCGTGGACTATTGGGGGAGTCGCGGACTTGCGGGTAGTGGTGGATGAAATACTTGCTTACCCGGAGATCAATTTACTTGTTGAGTTGAATATAAACATGATATGTCATCCGTGTGCTTGATTGATATCTCTCACTAAGCATATAGCTTATATATTGTAGTGGTTATTGAATAACCATTGTAGGTGAGCACGACGGCGAGAATCCGGGAAGATGAGCTTGGGGTTCGTGGTGTCGAGGAAGCTTGTAAATGTTGTAGTATCATGTATATAGTTGTTTTTGAGCTAAACTTATAGTTTTGGTGCAAAACTTGTGGTTGTAATAGTTAACTTGAGTTTATGTTAAAACTTGGAGAGATATGTTAGTTTTGGTTTAATCGTTCCAAAACTTGTGTAAATTTGGTAATTGAAGCTTAGAATGTTGTTGGTATCTTCCATGCCTTGATAATGTAGTTTTGAGCATGCTTGAATGAAAATTTTGTTTAAAAACATGTTTTGGTTGATCATAGTAGCATTGGGAGTATTTGGGAGAGATTTGGGAGAGATTTGAGGAGTATGTGGGAGAGATTGCATTTCATATCTTGTTTATTGTATATGAACATGTTAGAGTCTCTTGGGAATGTTTTGAAATGGTTTAGAAATGATTTTGAAATGTTTTTGTAAGTTTCCAAGAAGTTTGATTTGGTTTGGTATTGATTTGGGCATGTTTAGCAGAGTTTTTGACAGTAAAAATGACCTCTGCTGAGCCCGGATCGATCCGGGTTAAAGGGGGGATCGATCCGGCCTTTTTCGGGGGCATTCTGATACCAAAATCCTTAAATGGATCGATTCGGCTTTTGAGCGGATCGATCCGCTCACAATTTTGCTGCACTGTTGATTTTTACGGAAACGGACATAACTCTCTCTAGAAAACTCGGAATCGCGCACCGTTTGTTGCGTTGGAACCGGGACTCGAAAACCTATCTTTTGGTATAAAATTTGATATACCTTATTAATTACCATTTTACCCTTGGGCTTAATTTGTCTAACGTAATGGTGTAAACGTGCTTATTTTCCCTCCTTTTCACTTGTAAATTGTTGTTTGAAGGCCTTGGTGGCGTGCCACGTGTCTTGGATTCACATGTGTGGATCCGGGGTGTGACATTTAGTGGTATCAGAGCAATAGGCTTAGAAACTTTGGGACGAGAGACGACGACTTGAGAGTAACGCGTAGATATTGAGCATGTAGTTGCATCACATGTATGCATATGATTATTAATGCTATGTTATGATTGCTTAATCATTTATATCATATGATATATGGCATAGCATGCATAGTATTCATGCATATCTGACTGGCAGGCAAGAATTTGGTGAAAAATGGACCAAAACCGAGACCTCGATGCAAGAATGGATCGTTTGGTGGATTTGGTAACTAATTTCGTTGGTGCCGTTGGTGATCGAGTACCGCCAGTAAATGAAAGGCATGCAAATCCAAATCCTGAACCAAGGGTGGACCGTATTACGATTGAGCAATTCTATAAGAGAAAACCGACTACGTTTGATGGGGGACCGGATCCGATGACAGCTATTCATTGGGTATCAGATATGGAGCGAATATTCCGTGCTATAGAATGTAGCGAAGAGCAAAAGATTACGTTTTCCACTGATACTCTGAAAGAAGGTGCTCAGAATTGGTGGGTGGGTTTACTTGATCAAGGTAGGCCGACCACTTGGGATAAGTTTGTGGAAGAGTTTTACAAGCGATATTTTCCTCGAGCAGCTAAAGCACAAAAGCGTCGGGAATTCATGAATCTCCAACAGGGTGATATGACGGTGAATGAATACATCTCCAAGTACAGTGAATTGCTTCGATTTACGAAGGATACAGTGATAACCGAGGAAGATAAAGCTCGAAAGTTTGAAGAAGGGTTGAGGGATAACATCCAATGTAGGGTGGATACTCATGAATTTGGAACCGTTGCTCAAGTCCAGAATGCAGCTCTCATAGCCGAACGAGATATTAACAAGTATAAGCAGGGACAACAAGGAAAGCGACAAGGAGAAGATAAAGGGAAGGGGCAAGGCTTCTTCAAGAAACCATTTTCAAGAGGGCCTGGGTCAGGTTCAGGTAGTCAAGGTGGAAGTTCATTTACTGAGGGAGTTCGACCGTTGTGTCCTACATGTAATCGCCGACATGGGGGAGTTTGTTATTTGCTAAGCACGTGCAACATTTGTAAGCAAGTGGGGCACATATCCAAGAATTGTCCACAATCCAGAACACGACCGCCTAACTCTGTGAGTTCAATTCCGGATATGAGGGGCAAATGCTTTGATTGTGGGCAGCCGGGACATTTTTCTAAGGATTGTCCAAAGAAGCGACAACAAGGGGCAAGTTCTATGGCGTCCAGCGGAGCAAGGTCGGGACCGCCCACTGATAAAGGAAAAGGCGTGGAACAGAGGCAAGGGAAGTCTTTTCAACTCGTACCAGGGAACATGTCAGCTACAGACTCCGTAGTGTCAGGTATACTTTATATCTGTTCACATCCAGCACGAATTTTGATAGATTCAGGGTCAACGCATTCGTTTGTTTCACATGAATTTGTCAAACATTTACATAGCATGTCAGAACCCTTAGGGTATGATCTATCCGTATCATTACCTCTAAGTAAACCGTTAGTGACCTCTTCAGTGTTCAAAGCATGTGAAGTCAGAGTAGGTGACAGGGTATTGACTGTTGACTTAATTCCGTTAACCGTCAACTACTTTGACGTAATCTTGGGAATGGATTGGTTATCTACAAATCAGGCTACAATAAATTGTGAACAGAAAAGGGTTAATTTTCAATTACCAGGGCAAGAAGAGTTTACCTTCCAAGGTGTTGGTGTAGCAGCACCACCATATATGATATCAGTAATTCAGGCTGGGAAATTGTTGAAAAAGGGTTGTCAGGGATTCCTATGTAGTATAATTGATACACGTGTCACTGGGACTAGAATAGAAGATATTTCGATAGTACGAGAGTTTCCGGATGTATTTCCTGAGGATCTACCAAACATGCTAATTGAGCGGGAGATTGAGTTTACTATTGAGGTAGCACCTGGATCACAACCGGTATCAAAGACACCGTACAGAATGGCACCCGTGGAACTGAAAGAGCTAAAGAACCAGTTACAAGAGTTACTTGACAAGGGATTCATTCGACCTAGTGTTTCTCCGTGGGGAGCACCGGTTTTATTTGTCAAGAAGAAGGACGGAACCATGCGAATGTGTATTGATTATCGGGAACTGAACAAGTTGACCATTAAAAACAAATATCCATTGCCGAGGATTGATGATTTGTTCGATCAACTTCAAGGAGCTCAAGTGTTCTCAAAGATCGACTTGAGATCGGGCTATCATCAACTAAAAGTTAAAGAGGAGGATGTGGAGAAGACAGCGTTCAGGACTCGATACGGACATTATGAGTTTATGGTCATGCCATTCGGAGTTACCAATGCGCCCGCAGCTTTTATGGATTTGATGAACCGGGTATTTAAGGAATACTTAGATGAATTTGTAATTGTCTTCATTGATGATATTTTGGTTTACTCTAAAAGTGTTGAAGAGCACGAGAATCATTTACGATTGGTGTTGCAACGACTTCGCGAGAAGATATTATTTGGTAAATTGAAGAAATGTGAGTTTTGGCTTACGGAGATAGCATTTTTGGGACATGTGATTTCTAAAGCAGGTGTTTCAGTGGATCCGCAGAAAATTGAAGCAGTAGCCAATTGGAATCCACCGAAAAATGTGTCAGAAGTTCGAAGTTTCTTGGGTTTGGCTGGGTATTACCGAAGGTTTGTAGAAAATTTCTCAAGAATTGCGATGCCTATGACTCAGCTAATGAGAAAAGATGTTCCTTTTGTTTGGAGTTCCGAATGTAAGAAAAGTTTCAAGGAATTGAAGACTAGGCTTATGACAGCACCGATATTAACAATTCCGTCGGGGACTGAGGGGTTTGTTGTATTCAGCGATGCTTCATATCGAGGTTTGGGATGTGTTTTAATGCAGAATGGCAAAGTAATTGCATACGCTTCACGACAATTGAGACCACACGAAATCAACTACCCGACACACGACTTGGAATTGGTAGCGGTAATCTTTGCCTTGAAGATTTGGAGACATTACCTATATGGAGAACGATGTGAAATTTACACGGATCACAAGAGCTTGAAGTATATATTCACTCAGAGAGACTTGAATATGAGACAGAGACGGTGGTTGGAGTTGATGAAAGATTATGATTTGTCGATTCAATATCACCCGGGAAAGGCCAACGTGGTGGCCGATGCATTGAGTCGAAAGGCAACCGGTAACTTAGCTTATGTTTTGACTTCTCAAGAGAAGCTAATTCGTGAAATGGAGCAATTGGAACTTGAAGTAATTCCAAGAACTGAGGGAGCATTGATGGCAGCTATTATAGCACAACCAACACTTGTGGATGAAATTAGAATGAAACAACTTCAAGATCCAAATTTGAGGAAGATTTGTGATGGAATACCTGAGGGTAAGCAACCGGATTTCACTTATGTGGATGGTGTATTGAAATATAGAAATCGAATTTGTGTACCTGATGTTAATGGGATTAAAGAGACGATTCTAGAGGAGGCGCACAATACCAAATATTCTATTCATCCGGGAAGTACCAAAATGTATCGTGATCTACGAGAGAACTATTGGTGGTTTGGAATGAAGCGAGAAATAGCCGAATACGTGGCAAAGTGTATGGTGTGTCAACGGGTAAAAGCAGAACACCAAAGATCAGCGGGATTATTGCAACCATTACCAGTACCGGAATGGAAATGGGAGAACATCACGATGGATTTTGTAGCAGGTTTACCAAAATCTAGAAGATCAAATGATAGTATTTGGGTAATTGTTGACCGATTAACCAAGTCTGCGCATTTCCTAGCAATTAAGACTAATGATCCGATGAAGTTGGCAGAGTTGTATGTTCAGGAAATTGTAAGGCTTCATGGAGTTCCAGTGTCTATTATCTCTGATAGGGATAGTAGATTTACATCAAGATTTTGGAGGGGTTTACAAGAGGCTATGGGCACAAAGTTGAATTTTAGCACAGCTTTCCATCCGCAGACTGATGGACAATCAGAGCGGGTAATTCAGATATTGGAAGATATGCTTAGATTATGTGTTCTTGATTTCAAAGGTGATTGGGAACAACACTTGTCGTTGGCTGAATTTACTTATAATAATAGTTTTCAATCCAGTATTGGGATGGCACCTTTTGAGGCTTTATATGGGCGTAGATGTCGTTCGCCGATTTGTTGGGCTGAGGTAGGAGAACGGAAACTATTGGGACCTGAGATAGTTCAGCAGACCACAGAGAAACTTAAGGTGATACAACAACGATTGCAAACAGCTCAAAGTCGTTACAAGAGCTATGCGGATTTGAAAAGGAGACTAATAGAGTTTGAAGTTGGTGATTATGTGTTCCTAAAGGTGTCACCGACCAAAGGGATTGTGAGGTTTGGAAAACGTGGAAAACTGAATCCGAGGTACGTTGGACCGTTTGAAATCATTGGTAGAGTTGGACCAGTAGCATATCGGTTAGAGCTACCACAGGAAATGGAGAACGTTCATAATGTGTTTCACGTATCAATGTTGCGACGTTGTGTGTCAGATGCACGTCATATCATTACGCCAGAACCGTTGGAAATTAGAGAAGACTTGACTTACATGGAACATCCAGTGAGAATTCTTGATGCAAAAGTTCAAGTTTTGAGAACCAAGTCTATCCCATTAGTTATGGTTTTGTGGCGGAATCACTCCGTGGAAGAGGCTACATGGGAACGGGAAGATGAGATGCGTGAGAAGTATCCATTTCTATTCGAAACTTGAGGTACTTTAAGTTTGGGGACAAACTTCTTTTAAGGAGGGGAGAGATGTAACACCCGCTCCCGCGATTAACTGTTAATTATGATTTAGTATGCATTAGCATAATTAATTGGTGTTTATTAACACATGGTTAAGTGAGTTTTAACTCACTAGTTGATTTTGGGTGTCCAAATTGGGAACCCAATGTTGGCCAATGTGGCAGTCCCAAATTGGGACATGAGTTGAAAAAAAAAGTTCCATTGTGATGGGACAAAGTTGTGGAATCACCCTTATGTGCTTAAATGTTTATTAAGGCATATGTGAAATATTTATATGTTGTTTAGAATTTATTGTTTATTGTTAGAGACCATTTGTGTGGTCATTTAGCATACCTTGGTGAGGACGAAATGAACACGTAATATAATTAGTAGGCTAATTAGTAACTTCATAAAATTATGTGGGACCACTTATGGGACCCATGCGAAACATAGACAAATACCTACTTAAGTTTGGAGGACTAAATAGTTAGTCATAAAACTAGTCGGGGGTGTAATTGCAAATAACCAGAAAATTGGTGGGTTTTATAATAAAAAGATAAACCATATATTGAGCTGGGAATTAAAGAAGAGATCATATCTCTTCTTCATCAAAATTCAGTCGGTTAGAGAAAGAAAAGAGACGGGGTTTGCCGGAGCTCATCGGCGACGATTGACGGCTCGTTCGACATTCAATTTCAAATCCGAGACCGGATTCGGACTCGTAGAGGTGAGTTCTACGTTTTGGTACTGATTTTATTGAGTATAATCGTCGTAATTTTTGAGACCCAATTCGGAGCGGTAATCCGTAGCTTGTCGAATTCATGTAGGATTTTAACTCGGAGTAGATTTGGGCTTCAATTTCTTAACTAGGAGCGAATTGCTAAGAGGTGAGTGGTTTCAATCTTGTGTGTTGGATGAGATTTGTGTTTGTGTTCATGTGGGTGTAAATTACATGCCTATTTAGCTAATTATCCATGTTTAGCTATAATTATATGACAAGCACGGTGATATGTTTATGTGAGCATGTTTAGTTGTCTATGTGGGTCAAAGGAAAGCTTGTATGAATCCACCATGAGATTGTTCCGTGGTGACGACCACTTGTTGCCGACAACGGCATTAGACCGCACGTGTGTGGCGTGGGTCATTGGCTTGTGCCGTGGACTATTGGGGGAGTCGCGGACTTGCGGGTAGTGGTGGATGAAATACTTGCTTACCCGGAGATCAATTTACTTGTTGAGTTGAATATAAACATGATATGTCATCCGTGTGCTTGATTGATATCTCTCACTAAGCATATAGCTTATATATTGTAGTGGTTATTGAATAACCATTGTAGGTGAGCACGACGGCGAGAATCCGGGAAGATGAGCTTGGGGTTCGTGGTGTCGAGGAAGCTTGTAAATGTTGTAGTATCATGTATATAGTTGTTTTTGAGCTAAACTTATAGTTTTGGTGCAAAACTTGTGGTTGTAATAGTTAACTTGAGTTTATGTTAAAACTTGGAGAGATATGTTAGTTTTGGTTTAATCGTTCCAAAACTTGTGTAAATTTGGTAATTGAAGCTTAGAATGTTGTTGGTATCTTCCATGCCTTGATAATGTAGTTTTGAGCATGCTTGAATGAAAATTTTGTTTAAAAACATGTTTTGGTTGATCATAGTAGCATTGGGAGTATTTGGGAGAGATTTGGGAGAGATTTGAGGAGTATGTGGGAGAGATTGCATTTCATATCTTGTTTATTGTATATGAACATGTTAGAGTCTCTTGGGAATGTTTTGAAATGGTTTAGAAATGATTTTGAAATGTTTTTGTAAGTTTCCAAGAAGTTTGATTTGGTTTGGTATTGATTTGGGCATGTTTAGCAGAGTTTTTGACAGTAAAAATGACCTCTGCTGAGCCCGGATCGATCCGGGTTAAAGGGGGGATCGATCCGGCCTTTTTCGGGGGCATTCTGATACCAAAATCCTTAAATGGATCGATCCGGCTTTTGAGCGGATCGATCCGCTCACAATTTTGCTGCACTGTTGATTTTTACGGAAACGGACATAACTCTCTCTAGAAAACTCGGAATCGCGCACCGTTTGTTGCGTTGGAACCGGGACTCGAAAACCTATCTTTTGGTATAAAATTTGATATACCTTATTAATTACCATTTTACCCTTGGGCTTAATTTGTCTAACGTAATGGTGTAAACGTGCTTATTTTCCCTCCTTTTCACTTGTAAATTGTTGTTTGAAGGCCTTGGTGGCGTGCCACGTGTCTTGGATTCACATGTGTGGATCCGGGGTGTGACAGTTTTTCATTCAGCAATTTCTCAAAATAGCTCTTCCACCTTTCCTTAATCTCTTCGTCGTTCACTAATACCCTAGAGTCATCGCTTTTTATACACTTAACCTGATTAATGTCTCTTGTTTTCCTTTCTCTCGACTTAGCAAGCTTATAAATACATTTTTCTCCCCCTCTAGTGTCTAGTTTGGTGTAGAAGGCGTCATAGGCTTCCATTTTAGCAACTCTAACTGTCCTTTTAACCTCCATATTTGCACATTTATAGCTTTTGAAGTGTTCCTCACTTCTATCATTTTGCCACTTCTTAAAGCAATCCTTTTTGGTTTTTACTGCAGCTTGTACCTCTTCATTTCACCACCAAGTATCTTTAGAAGCCAACCCTCTTCCCTTCGACTCTCCGAGAACCTCCTTCGATATTCTCGTGATGCACCCTGCCATTCTATCCCACATAGTATTGCTTTCATCTTCCAAATTCCAAGGTGCTTTTGCATACATTCTCTCTTGGAATATTGCTAGTTTCTCGCCTTTAAGGTTCCACCCCCTAGTTCGCGGGTTTATAGGGTCTTTTCTAGTACGACATTGTCCTTTTATATGGATATCTAAAATAGTAAGTCTATGTTGAGATGTTAAACACTCTCTTGGGATGACCTTACAGTCTTTACATGCTAAGCGGTCTGCCTTTCTCACAAGAAACAAATCGATCTGGCTTCTATTAGATCCACTCTTAAAGGTTATCAAGTGTTCTTCCCTCTTTTTAAAAAATGTGTTTGCTACTACAAGATCATATGCTACTGCGAAATCTAAAATATTCACCATTGCCTCATTCTAATCTCCAAAACCATACCCCCCATGCACCCTCTCATATCCAGTTCTATCTTTGCCTACATGGCCATTAATCTCCATCTACAATTATCTTCTCTCCTCCCGGTATTTCTTGCATTAAAGCGTCCAACTCATCCCAGAATTGTCTTTTAGCTAGTGTGATCATCCAATCCTACTTGGGGCGCGTATGCACTAATCACATTAATTATATCCACTCCAACTACCAGTTTGATAAGCAATATTCTGTCTCCTTTCCTCGTGACTGTCACAACTTTATCCTTGAGGTTCTTGTCAACCACGATTCCGACACCATTTCTATGCCTATCTTTCCCCGTGTAGAATATCTTATACCCGGTCTTTTCTACCTCTTTAGCTTTCTCTCCAAACCACTTTGTTTATTGTAAACATACTACATTAACCTTCCTTTTAATCATAGTGTCTACTAGTTCCATAACTTTACCTGTTAAGGTTCCTATATTCCAAGTTGATAACTAAGCCTATAGTTCTGCACTAGCTTCTTTACCTGCGGTGGCCCAGATGAGCCCGAGAACCCTTACTTATTTAACACCGCACCCGGGCGTCGATGCAGCGCCCCTTGCACATTTTTTGAAACACCCGAAGGCAGGCGCAACGCGTCGCTTAAAGGGAACGCCCTAGCATTTACATTTGTATTCATATTTGGATTCATATTATAAGGATCCGACGGTTTTTTTTTACGTGCTGGCTGTCGAGCTACCTAACGCACTAACCCTCCTCTTTTATCCGGGCTTGGGACCGGACGTGTTGAAACAACCCAGGCAGAGTTATAAAAAAAAAAAAAAAAAAACTGTCTAAAATAGTTAGTGGAAAAAAAAAATAAAAACTGTCTAAAAAATAAACAAACTGGCACACACACAATGTGTGTGGCCCTATGAAAATGAAAAAGAAAAGTTCACGTATATATGACCGTCTTGAAGGAATTCCGGTGCTCTACGAGGTCCAGACACTTGAATTTTTTTTCAAAAAAAAAAAAAAAAGAAAAAGAAAAAGAAAAGAAGAAGAGGAAATTAGGTTTAGATTTTCATATCAGGAAGAATCCGCATATTATATAAGGTTGTGTTTGGTTTAAGAATTTGCTAAAAGAAAAAAAAATTAATGAAAAAGAACAATAAATATTTATAAAACATGACCAACCAATCCCGATAACGTGAACGTATGTCGACTAATCCTTGATATTGACTATTGAGTGAACTGGTGCAAGTGCCCCCATAGTCTTGGTCAACAAATTAAATCGCAATAATACTTTCTTTTTTTTTTTTATTTCTTATTTTAGAAATGCTATACCATACCCACACAATAAACCACACAACATTTCACTCGGTAGTTCATCACTAGCAGTCCTATTCTCATAATGTGGATATTAAAATGGATATATAGCCAAAGTCAATTGATGATGACATCACTGTTTTTTATTTTATTTTTATAATGTGGATATTAAAAATGTGGACAAAGAAATTGATGATGACATCACTGTTTTTTATTTTATTTTTATTTAAAGAGAAAAAATTACCAAAATTACTGAGCATATATGGACAAAGAAAACTAATCACACTATCACAGTGAGACTAATACAGATTTGTCATTCAACCAGGTCTCCTCTAAACAATTAATTAAAGCTACCCAAAAAAATTGTTTAGAGGAAAACTTGTTGAATGACAAAACTAATAAAATTAATTAATTTTATTAGTTTAATAAAATTAATTAATTAATTAGAGGAAAACTTGTTGAATGACAAAACTAATAAAATTAATTAATTTTAATTAATTTTACTAGTTTAATAAAATTAATTAATTAATTAGAGGAAAACTTGTTGAATGACAAAACTAATAAAATTAATTAATTAATGTTGAATGACAAAACTAATAAAATTAATTAATTAATATTAATTAATTAATTTTATTAGTTTTGTCATTCAACAAGTTTTCCTCTAAACAATTTTTTTGGGTAGCTTTAATTAGGAGTAATACATTTCTCCCACGCTTTCCCACATGCACATCTTTTGTTCTTTCTTTTTCTAATGGAACATATCTTCCTTTGCATCATTCGGGCAACTTTAAATTTGCATATATAGTATTTTGGTCACAATTACCCTCATAAGTAACCTTTTTGATGTGACAAGCTCTTTGTGACTGTAGAACGATGATAAGAATCAGAGAAATTTATATCCAAGAACAAGAGGGCGTCCTTTTTTTATTAAAGAGAGTACTTCTGTTTTAGTCGTTGGATTGTCTTTTCATTAATGACAGTTTTGTCATATCACAGTTTTTAAACACAATCCAACGGCCAAAACAGAGGTTCTCTCTTTAATAAAGAGAGGTGGTCCTCTTTAGAGAATCTTTGTATATGTATATATATGTGAAGTGGCGGATCTAGAACTTTAATTTAGTGAGAGCAAATTGAATATTGAATAAATATATATATACAGTCAGGCTCTAAAGAGGGCGCCCTTTTTTTTCTTAAAGAGAGGACCTCTGTTTTGGCCGTCAGATCGTGTTTTCATTAATGGCAGTTTTGTCATTTCACAGTTTTTAAACACGATCCGACGGTCAAAACAGATGCCCTCTCTTTAATAAAGAGAGGGCGCCCTCTTTAGAGAATCTTTATATATATATATATATATATTTTGTAGAAATAGTACAATTTTATATGATTTTTCTATAAGTTTCATGTATGTATAGGGGGTTGAAAATTTTGTGTGTGTGTTTGTTTGTTTTTTTTTCATCTCACGGAAAAGAAGCAAGAGTAATTTATTTTTTTCAATAATGCTAGACTCACAAAATTTTTTACACAAGACAGTCCTGGCCCTTGATTCCAGTAGGCCTCATGTGGGGAACACATGAATCCCACACGGTTCCCACCAGAATCAAGGGTTAGGATTGTTTTTTGTGGATCTAGCATTACTCATTTTTTTTCTTCTTTTTATCGCTAAGGAGCAAGAGGAGGTTAATGGTGGATATAGGATCTTTGAATCTTTCGAGGGCTTGTGCGAAACTTCAAACTTTATCTGCGTGAGAACATTTATTTTATTTTTAATTTTTAAAAAATGTCTTGTGAGACACTAGGGGACTCTAGGTGACATTTGTTTTGCTTTTTGGTCTTTTATTATATAACATATACATATATATATACAAAGATTCTCTAAAGAGGGTCACCTCTCTTTATTAAAGGGAGGACCTTTGTTTTGACCGTCAGATTGTGTTTAAAAACTGTGAAATGACAAAACTGCCATTAATGAAAACACAATCCGACGGCTAAAACAGAAGTCCTCTCTTTATTAAAGAGAGGACGCCCTCTTTAGAGCCTGACTGTATATATATATACACACACAGTATATAATACTATAAAATTAAGAATGGGAACAAGTTGTCAATTAAAACCGTGTCAAAGTTCTAAAATTTACAAAAGAGTAATGATATGCTTCTTAAATTTCTTTTTCGAAAGTGCTTTCCAAATGACCTAAGGGGTGAGGTAAACAATTTTCAATCAAAATTTAACTGGTCCTATTATATTTTACCTGGCTCCACTGCCATATCATTTAAGAAGCACTTTTGGGATAGAAATTTGGGAAGCATATCAATATTCTTTATAAAAAGCCCCCCGAATTAACAAAAAAATTTAATAAAAGTCCCACATATTTTTTAAAACTATCATATATAGCCTGTTTTTTCCCAAAAGTTCATTGGGAGCGGCTGCCCCCGCTCCCCCCCACTGTAGGTCTGCCCCTGTGTGTGTATATATTATATATATGAGCATGTATATGTGTTGGGATTGTATGCCCTTGAAAGCCACTCGTTAAGACATTTTATTATTAATAAATTGAATTTATTATTGATTGTTATTATATATTATGGGTATACCTGTATCATTTCAATACATGAGCAGTGTATAGATGTGTCCTCAAGTTGAATTGTAGATGATCTAGGTGTATGGAAATGATTTACACACGGGAGTTCATGATCATCAGTTCCTTTCAACTTGAAACTTAGTTCACAGTTAGTATGAATGTGGGACAATTCATATGGACGGCTGTAACATATAGTTGCTACATGGTGGGGTGACATAACTCTGTCATTGGAGTGGTTGAACTCACAACTTATATGTTAACGTGGTTGATGCGTTGAACAGGATCGCTAACTAGACTACTACACTAAATGACTGTCTCTTAAGTGTTTGTTTATCAAGTTCATTAAATTGTAAATTACTCTTAATCCTGAGGAGATAAATGGACTCAGCACTCTTATGCTAGTTACTTTGATATACTACATAGTGAGATCTTATGATCAATACCTCGGTATTTTGGGTGATTAGTATATGAGGTCTGTGAACGTTTATCTTCAATATGGAATCCATGTTGGATAACTTTTGGATAGTTTCATTCGATCACAGAAATCTGAGTACTCAGTTGGGTTTTTCCTAAACCAGTTTTTATATATATTATTTATAGTTAAATAATAATTATTTGCAAAAGGGTAGTATGGTTTTTCCATACGTGATCGATTGTGGATAACTAGAGTTTCCAAAAGTGGTAAATAATAGGTGACCAAAAAGGTAGACAGTCAATAATTATTTTACCTTGTGTTACTTATTTACGTGGAGGGGTATATTTGCAGATAAATTTAGTGAGTTGGGCCATAATATAATTTCCATTTTCTTGGAGTGCAATTACAACATTGTAGTAGGGTGTGTCTGTAATTAATCAGTTTTAGTTAGATCAAGGATTGATCAGATTGGCTAAGATGTGATTGGAAGCCAGGAAAAAGGATGGCCATCAGATCCCATCGTTGGCTCCTAACCGTAGGGTGCATACTAAAGCCGTGTATGGTGTTTGTATATAACAGATTATATTTATATATATATATATATAAGTATATGGATAATTTATCTTTTTGTAAAGATAAATATATATATTTATATATATATTAAATTTAAATTAATTTTTAATTTGAATTTAAAAGAAATAAGAGATTTAGTGCTACTATATCTCTATATCCATATCTTATATATACAAGCATATCTGTTAGGAAAAACTAACGTTCTGAAAATTTACATACACCATATTGAGAGCTTTGAGTGGCTTGGGAGATTCCTACCATCTTCCTACGCATATGAAGGTTGGAGAACAACGGTGAAGGTCCGGTGGCAACAAAGGCTATATTGTATCATCTTCAACTTCAGAGTTTGAGGTAACGAATAAAAAAGATAATAATATTATTTTATTTAATCGTTTGATTAATCAACCACTGTGAGGATCCAGAAAATTTTTGAAATCCTTCCGCTGTATTTTCTACAATATTTCTAACAATATGTATATACATATGCTTAAAATTAGGGGTGGGCAATCGGACAGTTCGGGTTCGAACCGAGAAGTTCGGGTCGGGTTGATCGGGTTCGGGTTGGGATTTTTGGTACCGAAATCCGAACTGAAGTAAAGTTTGAAACTATAGTTCGGTTTTTGAAATATAAGTTCGTGTTCGGGTTGGATGTTTGGGTTGGTATTAAACTGAATTTCAAAATTTTTTTTAAGTCAGTTTGATTGAATAGTGGGTTGGCTTATAACACTTTGTTATAGAGAGAGTTTTAGGCGGGTCCATGTCCACCCTTTTAAGGCTCGTAACTGTTTAGCCCACTAACACAACCCTAATACTACTCAATGTCTAAATCTGTGAATATTTTCATTTTCAATTTTTCATCTCATTTCTTGAACAGCAGCAGCACCTCTCTCTCTCTCTACCATATTCTAGGACCAAAGCCCTATTTCGAAACCCCCTCTCCTTCATGGCTTCCAAACTCTCATTCCCATTACTAACCTTCTATTCCCATAAGTGCTCAGATCTGGACTGTGGCAGAGAGAGCACTAGCCACTCAGAGCAGTCGCCGTCGCCATCGCCATCGCCAGAATGAGACAAGCCGTCGCCGAGAGGAGGAAGGAGAGGTCTGGGTCTGCGTGAGTTGAGGGTCTACGTAAGTGATGAGAGATGAGACTGAGAGTTTGGACAGTTTGGTTTTTTATTTGATCCCTAATTCCTCAGACTTGTCTTTGTATATTCAATGATTCATTATAATTTCGGATATTCGGGTTCGAACCGAAATTATTTTTCATTTCGAAAACTGAACTAAACTAATTAATACAGTTCAGTTTCGAACTGAAATAAGTTTAGTTCGGTTATTATCCGAACCGAAGTGTGTTAAAATTTTGGGTTCGGATCGGTTTTTCGGGTTGACCCGAAGTATGCCCACCCCTATTTAAATTTACATGACATTTTATTTCAATTGCGTGAGAAGGAAAGTAGTCAGCAGCTGTAGACACCCCATTTTGACCTACCAAAAAAGAAATAACTGCCGCGAGGGGGGGGGGGGGGGGGGGGCGGGGGCACCAGGCACGCAAATCAAAGAAAATCCTCCAGAGTCCAACTAGGATCCCCAGAGGTCAAATCAACGCAGTAAGCAGCGTTGATGCAAACGTACTACATTCCAGACTTCCCTGAGGTTAGTAATCAGGAACGATTCAAACCGAAAGTCAACATGTCAGAGTCTGGGATGACCAAAGGCTAGATTCAATTATTCCAGGACTAAACAGGCATCAATACGGACCTAGAGCACTTTAAATCATTGAAATCTGATAACTAATGAAGTATCAGGTTCCGATTAAAGTTTCGGCGCACCGAAATCAGGAAAAGGGAAAGGATCGTCAATCTGAAAACATCGAAAGTCCGATTGGGCATATCTGGATGGAAATAGGGTGAAAAAAAAGAATTTTGCAAGTCGAATCAGCCTAATCGGATAATTAGAAGAAACGACGGCCAACCGAAGTTTCAAAGCTCAATTGAAAAGATAAGGGCAAAACGGTCATTTCTAAAGTCAGAGAATCTCAACCGAACCATACCGATTCAAAGAGAACGCCAATATGATCCCAGATCATCTTGAAATAGAAAGATCAGACGGTCAGTTCAAAAGATTTTGACAGTAGAAGGTTAAATGGTGTAGATCAAACATCGATGGTCTGAGAAAACGAAATCATTTTCGAGTTTCAAACGAATTTCAATTCAAGCATACAAATTTGAAGAGGACATTAAACTGAGTCCGGATATTTTCGAATCATCCAAATCGGACGTCCGGATTGAAAAATATCAAAGATCGAAGTCCGGAAGCGATCGACGGCCCTAATCGGAGGTGGGAACCTACAGTCTCGCGTTCCGCCTACATGGGAATAAAACCCATGTAAGGTTTTGAGAAACTTTCTATAAATAGAAAGCCTCCCCCCATACGCAAAAAAAAATAAGAAAGAAAAGGGACAGCCTCCCTCTGGTAAGGCCCTGTTTGTTTCAAACACCCTCCCAAAATCCTTAGGCTATGTTTGGTTATTAACCTCACCTGGAGCCAACCCAACCGGACAAACCACCAACCAAGACCCACAGAGTGCCCACGCGCCTCCAGAAGCCCCCCACGCGCCGCCGCTGCACAGAATCTGCTCCGATAGACTTTCCGGCAACAACCGCCGGACACCACCACCACTTTCCGAGTTTCAAACGAATTTCGATCCAACCATACAAATTTGAAGAGGACATTAAACCGAGTCCGGATCTTTTCGAATCATCCAAATCGGACGTCCGGATTGAAAAATATCAAAGATCGAAGTCCGGAAGCGATCGACGGCCCTGATCGGAGGTTGGAACCTACAGTCTCGCATTCCGCCTACATGGGAATAAAACCCATGTAGGGTTTTGAGAAACTTTCTATAAATAGAAAGCCTCCCCCCATACGCAAAAAAAAAATAAGAAAGAAAAGGGACAGCCTCCCTCTGGTAAGGCCCTGTTTGGTTCAAACACCCTCCCAAAACCCTTAGGCTATGTTTGGTTATTAACCTCACTTGGAGCCAACCCAACCGGACAAACCACCAAACAAGACCCACAGAGCGCCCACGCGCCTCCAGAAGCCCCCCACGCTCTGCCGCTGCACAGAATCTGCTCCGATAGACTTTCCGGTAACAACCGCCGGACACCACCACCACTGACCCACACGTCTGCTCCAGACGATTAAAACCCCAGCGGCCAGACCTCCCAAGTTCAACGGAAACGACTGCACGTACAACACGCGCCACTAGCCCTCCGTTTCGCCTCCCCATGTACAGCCAACAGTCAGCGCTGAGTCAGCGTTGACTCACCAGTTGACCCCCCAATCAGCAGCTGCCACGTGACAACAACTGCCGAGTCAGCAGTCCAGTCAGATTGCCACGTACTTGCCACATCAACGCTGAGTCAGCGTTGAATAGCCAATGGGAAGCTGACATGTGTCTTTGACAGACACGTCAACTGCCACGTGTACTACCACGTCATCATTGACTTACCAATGATAGGTTGACACGTGGCATAGACTGCCACATCATCACATTGACCAATCATTCAGAGATCGCCACGTGTCCGCTTGACTGCCCAGTCAGCACATCCAGTCAGTGGCCCCAATCAGCGCTCCGCCAGCTTTGACCAACCAATCAGAAGGTGCCACATGTCTTTGACTGACACGTGGCTTGCTGACGTGGCACTTGTGCACCACTTTTGGGTTTTCCCAATTTTCTCTACTCCGGATCCAGATTTCAATGAACGAACATCTGTTCCTAGCTAATTTGGCCGTTCCGGATGCACCAGTGACCTCAGAATTGGTCGAATCTGAATCTTAAGGCCTGTTTGGCATTTTATATGTCCATTTCAGGCTATCTTGGCCTGATTTTGACCCCTGTGGATCCCGCTCAAGTTAGTTCGGACCCCTTTTGGCCCGATTTTTGGCATTTCTGACTTTTTTGGCCCTTTCGGACCCAACTATTACGTTCGTTCAAGTCGATTTCGCATCAAAATGCGACTTCGGGCCTTCTCGGCTTATTTTTACGACATTTCTCGATGACGATCTTTTCAAAGCTCCAGACTCTTTCTCAACAAATATCGACTGAGTTCCAATAGTCCCTTCTGCAGAGGTAACATACTCAAACTCATACACTTAGTGGTCTGGGGCCCCCTATAAATTCACTGGTCGGATATTCTGCCTTTTTCTTTTCTTTTATTTACTTATATGCTTTAATGGTCTGAGGCTTGCTATAAATCCAATGGTTGGTTATTCCGCATTTTTCTTTTCTTTATTTACTTATATGCTTTAGTGATGTGGTCTCCCTATAAATCCACTGGTCGGATATTTTGCCTTTTTCTTTTCTTTTATTTACTTATATACTTTAGTGGTTTGGGACTCCCTATCAATCCACTGGTCGATTATTCCGCATTTTTCTTTTCTTTTATTTACTTATATGCTTTAGTGGTGTGGTCTCCCTATAAATCCACTGCTCTGATATTCCACTTTCTTTTTGCCAGTCGGAAGGAGACGCTCAAACTCCACCCGATTGGACTTTATATCCTGCGTCAGCCGGAAGGAGATCTAATGACCCACCGGCTAAACTTTATCAAACTGCTATATCCTACACCAGTTAGAAGGAGGCCTCGAACTCCACCCAATTGGACTTTATATCCTGTGTCAGCCGGAAGGAGATCTAACGGTCCACTCGATTGAACTTTATCAAACTGCTATATCCTGCGCCAGTCGGAAGGAGATCTAATGATCCACCTGGCTGCACTTTATCTCCTCTTATAGATTTTCATTGATAAATCAGGAAACACACAAAAAAAAAAAATGATGATGATACTTCTCTCCATTCACTGGGCACCGACCCATACTTCTGGTAAAACCTTTTCAAAACTACTGGGCACCGATTTGTACTTCCGGTAAAACTTTCACATCACTTTTTTCATTACTTGGGCACCGACCCTTACTTTCGGCACTTTTTCTCAAACCACTGGGAACCGACCCGTACTTCCGGCACCTTTTCAAAGCATTGGGCACCGACCCTTACTTCCGGTACACTTCACAGTCATTTTGGCATCGACTCGTACTTCCGTTAGAACTTTTCTAAATCACTGGGCACCGCCCGTACTTCCGGTACTTTTTCATTTACCTGGTCGTTGACCCTTACTTCCGGTTACTATTTTACACCACTGGGCACCGACCCTTACTTCCGGCAGTTTTACATACCACAGGGCACCGACCCGTACTTCCGGTAAAATTTTCACATCACCTTTTTTACATCACTGGACACCGACCCATACTTGCGGTACACTTTTCTCATTACTTGGGCGCCGATCCTTACTTCCGGTTACTTTTTCAAATCACTGGGCACCATCTCTTTCTTCCGGTATAAAAATCAAAAATACAAAAAAGAAGACGAAAAGAAAAATACAAAAATGGGTTTACTCAAAATAAAACTCCAATGCCACCTTTGCTTGGAATCTGCAAACAACACAAGTAAGATAGGTAAGTCTTCACACTGTTCATGGGCACCGACCCTTACTTCCGGCACATAAAACAAAAGACAAAAAAAAATCATAAAAAACAAAAAATACAAAAACTCATCGCACGGTCGATCCACCCTGACTTTTTACTCAAAAACACTTTTTCACAACTCACTACTTTCTCGAAGGTTAAAGTCTAGGACTACACCATACATGTTAAAGTTCCTAGCTACACTGACGTTACTCAAAATATTATTTTATACACTCATGGTCTAGATTGACCAAACACTCACACACATACACAGCACAAAAACTACGTATGACCTGATTCTCGAGTTGGGATACGTATGCAACCCACACTTGGGTGCGGCCATAACTTCACTTTCAAACTATCTCGTATCGAGATACGTATACATACTTTCAAACTATCTCGAGTTGAGATACGTATACATAACTATTATCTTTCAAAACTATCTCGTGTCGAGATACGTAAATTGGCAACCGCGTGTCACGGATGCTCGGGTTTAATTTCTTGTATATGTATTCTATTACTTCTTACTTACGCCCCGTTATTATGAAAACCACTAAACCGGCAACTCTATGTCACGGATGTTCGAGAGTGCCTAATATTTTCCCTCGACATAATCGATTCCCTGAACCTACTTCAAGAACTCTAGTTTTCACATAACTATCAAGAGTCACACTTTTAAAAGGGCCCACTTTTCTCAAATTGTTTCTCAAAAGTCCAAGATGATTATTCTAATCGTCTTTGCAGGGATCGTAACTCCCGAAACGTTAGGTGGCGACTCTGAAAACTTTTACTGGTCCTACTCCCACTTGTACGTACTTTCACACATTTCTTTTCACGCTTTGGTTCACTGCTTTGAGCCTTTTATCATATTTTATTTTATTTCCTTTAAAACGACTTACCCCCACGCTGTTCACGCACTTCTTCGCCTTTATTGGCGTGAACGGACATGACCCTCGAGGGGACCGGCCCCCCACCTTCGGGGCAGGCGCGACAGCAGCTACGAAGCACAGACACTTCTAAGGCTTAGTTTGGCCCCCCATGTGGCTTTTTAAAAGTGGCCGGCTTATGAAATTTATTATTGAATTGTTTTATAATTTTGTACAAGTGACACATTATTCTTAAAAAAAAAAAATATCATGAAATAAAAAAACAAGCTTTTAAAAGCCAGCCAAAAAAAAAAGCCCTAAGTTTAATTTTTACAAAGCTCATAAACTAGTTGCTAAAAGAATTAACATAAATTTGTGTTTAAAAAAAAGAGAAGCAATAAAATGGGGGCCAAACTAAGCCTGAGAAGGTAATGTATGGCGTGTTGTATCGTGTCCCACACACGAACACGACACTTTGAGGACACTTTTCTTAAGATGTCAATGTGCAATTTTTTAAAATTTATCATGTCAAAGTGTCCATAACGTGTCGTGCCCGTGTCCGTGCTTTGTAGGTCACCAGTCAAAGCCTTGTGCATGAAGGAAAAAAATAAAATAAAAAATAGAACTTTGACCACAGAGCTCACAGCACATTGGAAGAAAAAAGAAAAATGGGAATAATTATAAAATTAATTCATAAAGACAATATGAAAATGACGTGACATGGGCTAATTAATTAAATGTTGAAAGAAAGATCATACCTGATTCATCTAGTTTGATTGTAAATCTGAAAGTAAGATTCAACTTGTAGCTCATTAGCTAACATGTACTTTTCTAAGTTTTCTTCGACGTCCCACTAGTTTTCTTGTACCCTACCACCACATTTAATATTTATTTATTCATTCATTTCAATGAAATGAAGTGTGGATAATCTCCAAGTCCAGCCGCCTAATTAATTGCGTAGTTCATATTGAAAAGATGGACTTTTTGATTGTTGAAATCTTGTCTTATAATAGGGTTCTAGATGATGTTTTTATTGGCCACCGGCCGGGTCATTTTCATATTTTCTTTTTTCATAAAATTGCATTACAAGAAAGAATTCTTCTGGTATATATATGACTCTTTTTTCCTCCCTAGCTAGGGGAAAATATTAAACAATTGGAATATGAACTAAAAAAATAGAAAAGGCATTTTAAGACACTTTTTAAATTTAATGACCCTTTTTGAATCCCCTTCGATCATCTCCAATAAGCAAATTATATGTTTTGAGAGGCTAGAAAGGTGTTATGATCTCTTGAATTGTGTTTATAGCCCTCCCTATCAGTCTCGCAATGGATGGTAATAAAAATGAGTTAGCATTTTAATATACTAGGTATAACCCGTGGCTAAAGCCACTACTCAACATGTCTAAGGACACTAACTACTAAACAATTCTAGTCATGTGCATCCCGCATTCGGCTCATAACTCCCAGTGTGGTTCATTGCACGTGTATTTTAATTAATAACAAAGAGAGAACACATTCTGCAAAAAAAAATTCCAAAATACCACAAACGAAAAATTCGATGGAAACATTATAGGCTTCACAGCAACCAGAATAAAAATGATCACAAACCAAAAGAGTCAAATATTTATTTGTTTAAATACTTTCTTCCTAGAAATTGCCTGTACCCAAGGGCACAATCCAAAAAGAAAGAGCTAGGGACTGCAAGAGAGGCAGGCAATAAAAACCCACATAAACTAAAACTCAATAAAAGCCAATATGTCTGTATTAATACGAAACCCTTCAAAAGCATTTAACCGTACCCGTATATGTAAAACAACCTGTTACCAATGTTCTATCCTAACCGTATAATCAACTCCACAAAAAAAAAAAAAAAAAAAAAAAAACAAACAAACAAACAAAAAAAAAATAAAATAAAGGACAACAAAAATAGGTACTACTGGAGACACATTACTCAGCTAGCTTCTTGTTGGTAGAGGCCGCCTTCGAAATTTAATCTTGTAGTTCAACTCTTCATGTGACAGAACTTGTCAATTATGCATTTTCTACGTGAAGCTTGTCCATAATAATGATGGCTGGTGTGGACACCGGGATTCCACCGCTTTGTTTGCTTTTGAAACTTGTTTGATTTTGATCAAAGAAAGAGAAAAGGGTTTGTTCAAAACAGATACAGAGTCGCCACTTGGTCTTTAGGGAACCAAGAAACCCAAATTTGACTCACCCAAATGGATGAAGGGCACCGGCCCTTTATAACCAAAGAACTTGGTTCGGGGTTTTGGTACGAGAGGGGAAGGAGCCTTTGTCGCGACTAAAACACCCTCAACTCGCCCCGTCTTTCGACGGGCCTCCATTAGCATCCAAATAATCATCTTATACTACGTTTGGTTCGACAAATAATTCTATGATAGTATATTACATCACATAAGAAAATTTGAAAATGGAAGATCTAAAGATAAGATATCATTCCTAAGATCTAAGCCAAATATCACACAATGCAAAGTGAAAGATCACACTAATAAACCTAGGAAAAATCGTCTAATCATGTATTAAATAATCAAGACTTCCTAATCTAAAGGGGAACATGAATTGTTATTGAAACAAATAAACAAAGAAATCAAAATATGCTTAACAAGCTAGTATGATGCATGTTAATCTTTGAGAAAAGAAGACCTCTCAATCCCCGGGATAGATGAGAAAGGATGATTAGATCGGGGGAAAGCATGAACGTGTGATCAAGTTCATTCCTTATAATCTTCTTAGATTAGGAGCCATGAAGGCCCCAAATCTTGCATGGATGCAATGTATGTATCTAGAATGTGCCAAGGTTGTAGTGTGCTTTGTGTTCATGGATTCCTAGAATGACTTAGAAGTCTATAATGTGTATGAATGAATGGATGAAATCATCATGGGATATGTACAAATGTAGTATGAACTAATTCCTAAGATATGAACTAATTTGGAAGGCATATAAGCATCAAATCAAAGAATGAAAGTTAAAATGTGCTTGCTGTGAATAGTGGACAGAACAGTAACATGATCTTGTAAAAATGGAAAAGAGGGGTTAGGAAGGTTTTCAGTGCATGATTTTTTTATGGAGATTTTCCTTATTGTGTCTAGAACACAATCCAAAAATCCAATCTTTAATAACTATCACAGATTGAGAGAAATCATATGAACAACAGAGGTCACTCAGAAACAGAGTCCGTACTGTCGACTGAAATGTTGAAAAATATTAGAAAATGAAAATGAGTGATCTAGAGGCCCATTTTATTCATAAAGTTCCCTAAGACATTGAAGTTTAGGGGAAAAATAAGTTGGGACCACCCCTTTTGAAAAATATTTCTGAAAAAGAAGTTGGAAGTTAGTCAAGCTGCTGTGACAGCAGAGGCAGAATGTCTGGAAGGAATGTTTGGGTCCAAATGGACCATTTTCAAGTACTTCCAAGTCAAACCAAAAATCATGGGTGTTCTCCAATGAGTTAGGAAGACTTTCCAAGTGGCCTTGCATCTATATGTTGAGTATTGAGTTCTAGAGAAATCTTTGAACTCAGCTCACTCACTGTTTTGACTCACTGTTTTGAAGATTTTGGGAAAAATAAGGTTTTCTTTCTTGAAATCAAAATGAGAGGGATTGAGGGGGGTTTTGAAATAGAGGTTTTGAAAGTGTATTTTCAATACTCAATAAATATTATGACCACTTGAAATGCCAACATTCAACTCATCATCAAGAACCTCCAAGATTGTTGGAGAGACTCATTTTTATTTGAGCATGACTTCAATACACTTCAAGGATATCTTGGAGGTATTGAAGTTATGATCATCATCTATCAAACATGTTTTTGAGGTCAAGAGCTACTATCCATAAGGATTCACTCACCCCAAACTTCATGTCATCATTTAGATGATGATGAACTAGTAAGTAAATAAAGAAAATAAAAAAGAAATGAGGTGAGAAGAGATATGTCACGCCCCGACGTAGCATAAATAAGGAAAGCGTTTAATTTCCTTTATGGACCCGTAGGTCGCGACAGTTTGAAGGATCGATTCCGTCCCAAACGTCAAACAACAAAACATATTAATCAGAGTAAAGCAATCAAGGCTTACAAAAATTTTCTAACTTATTACATCTTATAAACCGGGGTCAACTAAGGCACAGACCGCCTTGAAAATAAAATAATAACTTAGAGTCTGTTACAGTCATCCTTAAAACAAAACAGTTCATAACTTAAAACAGATAAACTTAAAACATATAATAAATAGTTTCTCGTCCCAACAGCAGCCATTCTTAATTAGCATAGTCGTATGATTCCTCCTGGTTATAACCTGAAAAGCCTGAACACGAATGTCCAGGACGCATCAACGTCATCAGCTTCAAGAAGCTGGTGAGTATTAAAAACATGACTTTAAATGTAAAACATACCCATTTACCTTTTTCCATTTCAAAATTAAATCCACAAGTTTACAATTATGATTAAAGAGCCCGTTTAGAAAAACAACCACAACATTAATTAAAGAGGGTAAATTTACACAGATGGGACCGTGTATGAGAACAATGCACCACACTCATCTTGCCGACTCTTTTCTCTCGACAGCCACAACAACCCACTATCCTACTCCTGGTATCTTTGAAACACTCAGATAGCCACACTTTAGCAACGGGGCGCCAGGGAGTGTCCAGTTTGCCTCACACTTTGGTCCGGGGTACTAGGGAGTGTCCAATGCCTCACACTTTGAATACCCTAACCGCCATGCAAATACCGGGGCAACCCCTCACACAGTATCCAGACTCGAGTTATCAGGGAGTGTCCGTAGGCCACACTTTAGCACTACCATGGGTGCCAGGAAATGTCCGAGTTCGGCTTCACACACTTTAACGCTTCCATGGGCGTCAGGGAGTGTCCATATTTGCCACCGTCGCATTTCAAAGATACCCTCTCCACAATCTCAACCACAACCACGACCACAACCACAAACTCATACTCAACCACAACCACAACCACGACCACAAACACAAACTCATACCCTTTCCACACTACCATTACTCTTTTCCACACAGACTGACACCCCTATGCATGTACCACTGACCCACATGAATGGTATGCACTTACACGAAAACAAAAATGCTGAATTAAAGGAACAACACGCGTACGGGGGTTAATGAGTCATACTACAATGTTTTAATCATTCAAACATAACCAAATAGAGTTCTGATCAACCAAGTTCCCAAACAGAGCCTTAACAGTACTAAAAAGTTGAACCAAACAGACCTTAAACACAAAACAGACAAAAACAGAAACTGTCAGAACTCGCTCGCGCGGGCCGCTCGCGCGATATGCCCATCTTCCTTTTTTAATATAACTTTTCTGTCTGCCTGAGGAAAGCAAGGTCGCGCGCGCGGATCGCTCGCGCGAAGGGGTTCTCGCGCGACCCTCGCTCGCGCGACCAGCCAAAATTTTCATTTATATATAAAAACTCTTACGTCTGCCTGGAGACGCCTACCTCGCGCGCGCGGGTCGCTCGCGCGAGGGGTCGCTCGCGCGGGCCGCTCGCGCGATTCTCGCGCGCGCGATTCTCGCGCGCGCGATCGTGGCGCGAGATGAAGCTGAGGCTTCATCTTCTCCGCAGGAACTGTTCTGTTTTAGCAAAACAGGGGTCTTTTTGACCCATTTCCATTCTGTAAGTATATATATCATGTTATATATGGATCTCTTCCTTTTTCAACAAGGATTAAGAATCTATGATTAGTTTAACATGATTCTAACCATAACTCTCCAATTTTATGAAAAACCAAAACATGTCAAAATTTATTTTCTTATATACTTTTCCATATGAACAAATTAGGCTTTAAAACTTCAAACATGGCAAGTAGGATGTATAATCTACCATTTTCATCTCTAAAAACGAATTTAGATTAAGTTTTGAAAATCTTGATTTCAAGCTATGAATTTTCATACGTAGGATCAACAATGGTGTATTACAAAATTGAACAAACACACAGTAAATAGACATGTAATTACATTCTTAGTGAGTTAGTAATACTCACTGAGATTAGAGATGGAAGTAATTGTTGAGAAAGAAACCTAATATAGAAATTCCAAATGCAAGCTTGTAAGCTATGGAGGATTGAAGCTCTTCTCTCTCTCTAAAAATAATCTGTAGAACTCTCTGTGCTCTCTCTAGAACTCCAGTGTATTGGTTTATTTCAGATTAAAGTGTGTGTATGTGGTGTATATATAAGCTCTACAAATTTGGACTTGGAGGCCAAGTAAGTTCTAATTCACTCAACAAAATGGATTTGTTTTATAAACTAACTAAAGACTTACAATTACCCAGATATACATACGTATATCACTCATATATGCAGATTAAACACTGCAATTACCTCCCAAATGGATTGAAAGGTCAAGTTAGACTAGTAGGGGGCAAGTTGAGTGTGTTTGGGAAGGAGAGCTTATGGCACTAGAATGTACATATAAGTTGTATGTTCCCAAACAAGGCACAAGGCAATCATCACTTGCCATAATTGGAAATAAAGTAAATGTCCAAATCGGTCACTTCCAAAATCTATGGAAGTTAAACACAACATGGACAGTTTTGGACATAAACTGGTATTTTCGGGGCGCGGTGGTCACCACAAAAATACAGGAAATTCATTTTAACTTAAGAATTGATTTTCTGGTTTCATAAAAATACTGATTGAGTCAATAGAAGTTATTTTCACCGTTTTGAAATACAGATTTTGAAATCCATACTGGTATCACTAACTTTATAAAAATTACAATTTAACCCCAACAACATTCTTAGCTTGCAATAATTCAATAAATAAATTTTAGAATATGAGAAATGTAATTTAAATGAAGCAGTCAATACCCAATGAAATTAAATGTACAATGAAATTGCCAATTAAATATGAAAATGTAATTTAGGAATAAATGGAAATGCAGGTTATTACAAGATAAACAATGAATAAACAAGCAAGTAGATAATGATCAATAGATGATATTCATGAAGTATTGAACTTGTAGATTGGTGTTTCACTCATATGTAATGACATTGGACATGGAAGAAGCTTCCACTCTCTTAAATGCTCACTAAAATGATGGTTGGGTGTATTGAATGTTGAAGTAAATGGGAGTAATGAAGTAAAAACAAAGTTTAGAACTCACTTTTGTTTTGAAAATCAAAGAAGAAAGCTTCTTTTCTCTCTATTCTAACCTTATCTCTACAACTTTCTCTCCCAAACTTTTCTACACTTGCATTTGACTCCCCTAAAATGAAGAGCAATGGGGGGTTTATATAGGCCAACTTGGGGTGGTTTTGGGGTTTTAGAAGTATTCCCATTGGTCCCAAACATCTGAAATCATGAAACTACGTCGTTTTGGTTTTAAAATAATCAAAATGGGACCACAAAAGAAATTACAAAAACACACTGTTCTGGGGGAGAGTGCCGCGGCGGCACTGGGCCAGTGCCGCAGCGGTAGTGGGCCAGTGCCGCGGCGGCACTGCTCCTCCCTCGTCCAGATAATGCTGTTTAGGCCCCCTGAGGTTCCGGTATTCGCAAAAAGGCCCTATTTCGTCCGAAATTCACAGAAAATGCGTACGAACTCCAAACTGAGGTTGTGATATACCGTTGGAAAGGTAATGGAGTCTAATTTACATAAAAAAATAGTTCGGGGATAGGTCACTGTAGACACCCCATTTTGTCGGCTATCAGATTTAGGAGACCCATAGCTTGGTGGTTCACAATGATCGTAAAAGACTCAAAAGGACTCTCGGAAGTTAGCTCTATCTCTCAGAATGCTCAGAATAACCAAAATGCCCCTGAAAGCCCGAAAAACTCCCAGATTTGGTCCCAAAGTTTTGAAAACATGCTACGTCGTAAGAAAAGTGATAAAATGAGTTTTTAAGAAAAATCGGATGAAATCGTCAGCTCCCAGAGACCCCCGGAAGTCCCGGAAGTTCCCGGAAAGTCCCCGTTGACCGGTTTGACCAAGGTTTGACTAGGTTTGACCAGAGTTTGACCAAGTTTGACCAAGTTTGACCAAAATCGTCCGAATTCACCAAAATCATCCTAAAATCATAAAAAAGGTGTTAAAACAAGTTCCAAAAGAAAATCGAGCGAAAACATCAGCTCCCGGGAACTTCCGGAGGTTTCTAGAACTTCTCGGGAATCCCAGGTTTGACCAGTTTGACCAAAATTTGACTTCGGAACCGGGGCGCCAAAACAATTTTCAAATATTTTTCATGGATACTAGAGGTCAATAGCTTTCCAACGGTATATCGCACATAATTTCTGGATTTAAAACGAATTTATTATGAATTTCCAAAGGCGAAAAAGGCGATCAAATCGACTTTTATCGCAAATACCGCAAAACTTTTTAAAGTGACCTATCCCCGAACTTATTTTTATGAAAATTAGACTCCATTACCTTTCCAACAGTATATCACAATCCCAATTTGGAGTTCGTACGCATTTTCTGTGAATTTCGGACGAAATAGGGCCTTTTCGCGAATACCGGAACTTCAGGGGGCCTAAACAGCATTATCTGGACGAAGGGAGGAGCAGTGCCGCCGCGGCACTGGCCCACTGCCGCCGCGGCACTCCCCTCCAGAACAGTCCATTTTTGTAATTAAGTTTGTGGTCCCATTTTGATTAATTAAAAGCCAAAACGACATAGTTTTATGATTTCAGATGTTTGGAGCCAATGGGAGTACTTTCTAAATCCCAAAAACACCCCAAGTTGGCCTATATAAACACCCCATTACTCCTCATTTTAGGGGAGTCAAATGTGAGTTTTGGAAAAGTTTGGGAGAGAAAGTTATAGAGATAAGGCTAGAGTAGAGAGAAAAGAAGCTTTCTTCTTTGATTTTCAAAAACAAAAGTGAGTTCTAACTTTGTTTTTACTTCATTACTTCCATTTACTTCAACATTCAATACTCCCAACCACCATTTTAGTGAGCATTCAAGAGAGTGGAAGCTTCTTCCATGTCTAGTGTCATTACATATGAGTGATACACCAATCTACAAGTCTCATGCTTCATGAATATCACATTGATCATCATCTATTGATTGCTATTTACTTGCTTGTTTATTTATTGTTCATCTCTTCTTATCTCATTTCTTTTTTATTTTCTTTATTTACTTACTAGTTCATCATCATCTAAATGATGACATGAGGTTTGGGGTGAGTGAATCCTTATGGATAGTAGCTCTTGACCTCAAAAACATGTTTGATAGATGATGATCATAACCTCAATACTTCTAAGGTATTCTTGGGATGTATTGAAGTTATGTTCAAAAAATAAATAAATCTCTCCAACAATCTTGGAGGTTCTTAAATGATAAGTTTGATGTAGGTATTCTAAGTGGCTATGATCCTTATTGAGTGTTGAAAATATGTTTTCAAAACATCTATTTCAAAACCCCTCTCAATCCCACTCGTTTGGTTTCAAGAAACAAAACTTTGTTTTCTCCAAAATCTTCAAAACAATGAGTCAAAACAGTGAGTGAGTTGAGTTCAAAGATTTTTCTAGAACTCAATACTCAACATATGGATACAAGGCCACTTTGAAAGTCTTCCTAACTCATTGGAGAACACCCATGATTTTTGGTTTGACTTGGAAGTACTTGGAAATGGTCCATTTGGGTCCCAACATTCCTTCCAAACATTCTGTTTTTGCTGTCACAGCAGATAGGTCAACTTACGACCTCTTTTCCAGAAAACTTTTCCAAAAGGGGTGGTTCTAACTTATTTTTCCCTTAAAATTCAATGTCTTAGGGAACTTTCTGTATAAAATGGGCCTCTAGATCATTCGTTTTCATTTTCTAAGATTTTCTAACATTTCAGTCGACAGTACGAACTCTGTTTCTGAGTGACCTCTATTGTTTATATCATTTCTCTCAATCTGTGATAGCTATTCAATATTGGCCTTTTGGGTTGTGTTCTAGACACAATAAGGAACATCTCCATAAAAAATCATGCATTGAAAACATTCCTAACCCCTCTTTTCAATTTCCAAAAGATGATGCTACTGTTCTGTCTACTATTCACAGCAAGCACACCTTAACTTTCATTCTTTGATTTGATGCTCATATGCACTCCAAATTAGTTCATATCTTAGGAAGTAGTTCATACTACATTTTTACATATCCCATGTTGATTTCATTCATCCATTTATACATATTTTAGACTTCTAAGTCATTTTAGGAATCCATGAACACAAAGCACACTACAACCTTTGCACATTTTAGATACATACATTGCATTCATGCAAGATTTGGGGTTTTTGTAACTCTTAATCTAAGAAGATTATAAGGAATGAACTCGATCACACGTTCATGCTTCCCCTTGATCTAATCATCCTTTCTCATCCATCCCGGGGATTGAGAGGTCTTCTTTTCTCAAAGAATAACATGCATCATACTAGCTTGCTAAGCATATTTTAATTTCTTTTTTATTTGTTTCAAGAACAAATTCATGTCCCCCCTTTTAGATTAGGAAGTCTTGATTATTTGATATATGATTAGACAATTTTTTCTAGGTTTATTTGTGTGATCTTTCACTTTACATTGCATGATATTTGATTTAGATCTTATGAATGATATTTTATCTTTAGATCTTCCATTTTTAAGTTTCTTATGCAATGTAATATACTACCATAGTATTAATTGTCGAACCATACATAGTATAAGATGATTATTTGGATGCTAATTGAGGCGCGTCGAAAGACGGGGCGAGTTGGGGGTGTTTTAGTCGCGACAAAGGCTCCTTCCTCTCTCGTACCAAAACCCCGAACCAAGTTCTTTGGTTATGAAGGGCCGGTGCCCTTATCCATTTGGGTGAGTCAAAATTAGGTTTCTTGGTTCCTTAAAGACCAAGTGGCGACTCTGTATCTGTTTTCAACAGACCTTTCCTTTCTCTTTCCTTGATTCAAAATCAAACAAGTTTCGAAAACATAGCGAAGCGGTGGAATCCCGGTATCCACAATCTGGCGACTCTGCTGGGGATTTTTATTTTAAAACAAAATAATACAGAGGTTTGACTCATAAGAAGCATCCTTAAAATCATCTTTTTACTGTGTATGGTTCACCGCATTGCACTCTGCATTTTACCCTCTCGACTGTGTCTGAAACACGGCGCTGACATTGTTCAGGTCTTGCTGTGCCAGGGCACAAGTCACCGTTGATACTGTACCTTCCAAGGTATATCAAAAAGAGTAAAAACCTCCGTACTGTCTCCCTGATGGTATATTGGAACTCTCGTCAACGGACCCTCTTTGACTAAACCCAGCCTTTGCATATAGATTCCTGTAGAACCTTTCATAGGACTGTTCGTTTATCTTTTCAGATAGGACAATGTGATATAACTGCTGTATGCCCTGACGGGATTACCTGCGCGGTGTAGACGCTTATGTGGCATAGAACAGAACCTCTTTCTTATGATTCCCAAGGCAATCACTCACATGTAGTCACATTGAGTTGACCTGCCTAAGCATCATGACAAGGATGTCTGCTCCATGCTCGCAAAGATATACACCGCAAACCTTGTTTATCGGTCTTGAGACATAGGAGTATGAAAACCTGCTAGAAAGTATGATCACTATAACCATACTTACCAGTTTCTCCCAAAAACTTTGTCCAAATATCCCAGATATGACCATATTGAGCAGTTTCTCCTAAAAACTCTGTCCAAATATCCCAGATATGACCACATTGAGCAGTTTCTCCTAAAAACTCTGTCCAAATATCCCAGATATGACCACATTGAGCAGTTTCTCCTAAAAACTCTGTCCAAATATCCTAGATATGACCACATTGAGCAGTTTCTCCTAAAAACTCTGTCCAAATATCCCAGATATGACCACATTGACCAGTTTCTCCCAGAAACTCTGTCCAAATATCCCAGATATAACTGTACTTACCAGTTTCTCCCAGAAACTCTGTCCCAGTCAATCAGAAATATCTGAAAACCCCTGTTATCCCTTGGTGATCGTACTGGAAAGTAAGATTGGCACACTCCATATGGTTAGGACCTTAATTGCTTAAACTCTATCTGTTAGAAATAGGAACATCATACAGATTAGGGCCTACATCCGCATGCTTGTCTCCCATGCATACACCATTCTCATCTCTCTGCATGCACTGTCTCGAGTCAGTCCACGTCACTGTCTTTGTCTGTCTAAAAGTCGTCACTGTCAGGATCTGATACACCCCTTTCTCTCAAAATCTGTCAGGTCAGTATAGATTCCCAAGGTCAGCAGCCGGAATCCTCGTCTTGGACCAGGAGTTCAGATAATCGTCTGGTCAGAATCAGTCCGACAGCCTACTTCAGCATGAATAGAGAAGAATTGGAAAACAAGGTTACCGAGTTGGGAGCAACTATAAGCCAACAGTCCGACAGTCTAGCCCAAGTCCTGAAGTTCATGGAAGAACTAAAGCAGCAGCAGCCGCAACCTCCGCCCGGGTTTCCGCCACCAGGGTTCGAACCTCCTCTACATGAGAATAATGGGGAGGAAAATTGGTTTCAAGGGGTTCCACCGCTTGCGTATGAAAAGAAGCTCCAAGAGAAAATGGACAAGGTCGACAAACTAGAGAGCGTACTGAGAAAGAGCAAGGGAATCGATGATTACATGCTAGACCTGGAAGGCCTTTTTGAGCCTGTCAAGTTGAAACTGCCGGAGAACTTCAAAATGCCTGCCATCGACCGTTTTGACGGAACTGGAAACCCAAAAAGTCACGTGAAGCTATGTATGAGCATCTTCCAATCCATGGGTTGTACCCACGAACACATTGCGATGTTGTTCCCGCAAACCCTTGTAAAGTCTGCACTATCGTGGTTCCTAACTTTGGAAGCCTCCAAAACCCGGGCCTGGGAGGACATTGTTCGAGTCTTCGTCGATCATTACTCCTACAATCAAGAGCTGGATGTCACCATCAGGGATTTGGAAACAACCCGGCAAAGCAACAATGAATCCTTCGTTGCATTTCTGAGCAGATGGAGGAACAAGGTAGCTCAAATGACCCACCGGCCAATCGAGAAAGAACAGGTAAGGATGCTTATCCGGAATCTGCAGCCGCTTTATCATGAGAAATTATTCTAGCAGTCCATCTCCACCTTTGAGGAGTTGTTTGAAGTCGGAACCCGAATCGAAGATGCTATCAGGGAGGGGAAGATAAAAAAGGAAGACCCTCCGAGTCAGCCAAGAAGGCCCAACTACTCCCGGAATCCCCCGGATGTCAATGCCCTTAGCGGCCAACCCATGGCATACCCTCCAAGACCATACCAACCCCCCAACCAGGCAAATTCCTCCAACCGCCCTTTCCAGAAAAAGCCCCCTCGCAATTTTGCCAAGCTAGAAATCTCTCTCTCCTCAGCCCTAGATCGCCTCCTCAAAAAAGGCCATCTCCAATTACTCCAGCCCCGAAATACCCCGCTCCCGCCTAACTGCGATATGTCCAAGCGATGTACTTACCACCAAGCCCCCGGCCATAACACTGATGATTACATGCGCCTCCGCCATGACATCCAAGACCTCATCGACCAGAATATCATCGAGCAACCACCAAAGCAGCCTCATATCACCCAAAATCCCCTACCAAACCACCAAAATGTCAACCTCATTGAGTCCAGTCCCGTACCCTTCAACCCTGCTACTTATATCACCTCCCTAGGACAACCCTTGCTTTGCATTGACATCCCGGATTCTGAGGGGATTCATCTGATCGGAGGGGAGAATGACGAGTGGCAGCAGCAGCTTGACGACGAGCAGGACTTGTTCTTCCTGGAAGAGCATGACCTAGGGGCGGTAGACCCCAAATGGTATGATCCTAACGATGAGAGTGATGCTTCCATCTGGAACGAGCCAGAAAAGCCATTTGTGGGAACGGATTATGATTGGTTTAAGAATGATGGGACTGTAGAAGGGCCTACTCCTGCCGAGATTGATCACCTAACCAGGTCAGGCCGTCATTATCAGCCTCCACAGCCTGCCACCGAAGCCATCGAAAAAGGTCCAGTTAAAGACAAGGGGAAGGGCAAGATGGATGAGGTCATCGAAGAAGACAATGAACTGATCAAGCAGCTAAAGAAAACCCAAGCACATCTCTCGATGTGGGACATCATGGTAACATCTTTTAAGCACAGGCAAGCCATGTTAAATGCCTTGGCTGGGATTGAAGTCCCCATCGACGCCGCGCCGGAGGACATGGTAGCTTTCTTGGGTGCGCTTACCCCCGACCCCATCATTACATTCTCCGATGAGGACCTGCCGCCAGAGGGATCCGCGCATAACAAGGCATTATACATTACCGTGGGATGTAAGGAACAACAGGTGCCGTTTTGTCTAGTCGACACAGGCTCGGCCTTAAATGTCTGTGCCCTGAGGACTGCCACCGCCTTGGGGGTCAATATCCTTGACATCACGCCATCTGTGCAATCTGTGAGAGCCTATGACAACACTAGAAGAAATGTGATGGGAACCGTTTCTCTCCAAATCCGGGTAGGATCTTTGGTGAGCACTGAGATCTTTCAAGTCATGGACATACCTGCTTCGTTCAATCTGCTGATTGGAAGGCCCTGGCTTCATGCCAACAAAGCTGTATCATCCACCGTGCATCAAATGATCAAGTACATTCATGAGAAGGAAGTAAAGATCATCCTCGGTAATAGTTGGGGTAATGAAGCTTTCCCAAATTACGCTCCCATTTTCGAAGTCCAAATACCTGAGCTAGAAGAAGGAGAAATCGGAGGATTCTTCATGGAAGAAGTTCATATGATCAAGGATGAAGACCGATTCCCTGAGGTCCACTCCGCAGTCGTCAACATTGTCCGCAAGATGAACTACTTCCCCGGAATGGGGTTGGGTCGACGTCAGCAAGGAATTCGGGAATTCCCGCAGATCAAAGGGCAACAAGGCACTTTCGGGTTGGGATACAAGCCCACTGATGAAGACGCCGAGCTACAGAGGCCATGGAAAAAAAGGGTGAAGGGTCTCCCACCATATCGCAAGACTTTGAATGGACAATTCGTCAAAGAAGGGGATGATTTCCCTTACTTCGGGTTCCCTGAACCCTGGATCCATCGAACCACTGGGAGAAGGCACCCCGGGCTTGAAATCTTCGTTGACTGCGAGAGGCCCCCATATCAAGACCCGTTCTATCCCGAAAAAGTTGAGAAGACCCCAGAGGAAGATTTGTTGAAATACCTGGACACCGAAGCAATCGAGAAAATGTGGGAGGAATCCGCTGAGAAGGAGGAAGAAAAGAGGGCCAAGAGCCAAGATGATCAGATCAAGCCAACTGAGGAGGGTCTGAGCAACCAGGCTGTAGAGTCATCTGTCTGTGTCTCCCAATCCCCTATTCCCCCGGAGTCTGTATTACCAATTATCAAGTCTGTACTGGAGTCGGCTGCTGTAAGCCCACCACTATCCAATGTAATCACTTCACCTGTCATGAATGAAATGAAAGACGATTCTGCTTACTCCTCTGTGTCTGACACTTGTGAATGCACAGATCCCTCTGAGGATCTCCCAATCGAACTAAAGCAACTAATTGAAAAACCACCTGCTTATGAAATAATCGAAGATACTTTATCAGTTAACCTAGGTGAAATAGATAATCCACAGATTGTGCAAATTGGCTCAACCCTTAATAAAGAAGAAAAAGAAAAATTAACCCTCTTGCTAAAAGAATTCAAAGATGTTTTTGCTTGGTCTTACGAAAACATGCCTGGGGTCGATCCCGACATCGTCCAACATCATATTCCTCTCCTCCCTAATTCTAAACCTGTCAAGCAGAAACTGAGGCGCATGAGACCGGAATGGGCACTCAAGGTTAAAGAAGAGGTGGAGAAGCAGTTCAAGGCAGGGTTCATCATTGTCACCGAATACCCGGAATGGGTTGCCAATATCGTGCCAGTCCCGAAGAAGGATGGAAAAGTTCGTGTGTGCGTCGACTTTCGTGATCTGAACAAGGCCAGTCCCAAGGATGACTTCCCGCTTCCCCACATTGACGTCTTGGTAGATAACACCGCAGGACATGAGCTACTGTCTTTCATGGATGGTTTCTCAGGGTACAATCAGATTCTAATGGCGCCAGAAGATCGGAAAAAGACGACATTCACCACCCCTTGGGGAACCTACTGTTATAGAGTAATGCCCTTTGGACTCAAGAACGCGGGGGCGACTTACCAAAGAGCTGCCACCACTCTGCTGCATGATATGATTCACAAGGAAGTAGAAGTATACGTAGATGACATGATTGTAAAATCCAAGGATAGAGAAGGGCACCTGGTAGCGCTGGAAAAGTTCTTCGAAAGGTTGCGCAAATACAAGATGAGGCTGAATCCAAAGAAATGCACTTTCGGCGTAACCTCCGGTAAACTCCTGGGTTTTCTCATCACACAAAGGGGAATAGAGGTGGATCCCTCTAAGATCAAGGCAATCCTCGAAATGGCGCCACCATGGAATGAAAAAGAAGTAAGGGGTTTCCTCGGAAGAATCCAATTCATCAGCCGCTTCATTTCCAAGCTCAAAGCTACATGCGATCCTCTGTTCCGATTGTTGAGAAAAGGGGAGAAGTTCCAATGGGATGACCAATGCCAAGCCGCTTTCGACAAAATAAAAGCCTACCTTCAAAATCCGCCTGTCCTTTCACCACCAATACCTCATAAGCCCTTATTCCTTTACCTATCCGTCTCTGAAAATGCCATGGGCTGCATGCTAGCCCAAGAAGGAGAAGAAAGCCACTCCGAAAAAGCCATATACTACCTCAGCAAGAGGATGACTGGGTATGAGCTCAACTACTCTGCCCTCGAAAAAACGTGTTGGGCCTTGGTTTGGTGCACCCGCCGACTGAGGCACTACATGCTAGCCTTCCCGGTTGTGCTCATATCCCGCATGGATCCTCTAAAATACCTTCTCGAAAAACCCGCCCTGACCGGTCGTATATCCCGTTGGTTACTTCTATTATCCGAATTCGATATCAAGTATGTTATGAGCAAGTCAGTAAAAGGGAGAACCGTAGCTGAGCATCTCGCAGAACATGCCGTTGACTCCGAAGAAAGTGGGGACTTTTCGTTTCCGGACGAGAGCATCATGGAAATCAAAGAAGGACAGTGGAAGTTGTACTTCGATGGAGCAGTCAACATGAAGGGGTACGGAGTAGGGATGATCCTAGTATCGCCGAGTGGGGACCATACTCCATTAGCAGTCAAGCTCAATTATAACTCCACCAACAACACTACTGAGTATGAAGCATGCATTCTGGGAATGGAGGCAGCCTTAGAGCTGAAAATTCAGAGGTTGGATGTCTTTGGAGATTCAAACCTCATCATATCACAAGCCAGAGGAGAATGGAAAGTAAAAGAAGAAAGGTTGAAGCCCTATCATGATCGTCTCGACCGACTCAAGAGGCAGTTCGAAAATATCACATTCCTCTACTTGCCCAGGGAAGAGAACCAGCTGGCAGATTCTTTGGCCACTCTAGCTTCGATGATCAAAATTCCTGTGGGAGTCAGGATGATGCCCTTGGTAATTGAGCAGAGGTACGAACCTTCATTCAACATAATCGCCACAGTCGAAGAAGAAGAGAATGAAGCACCATGGTATCAGGATGTCTGGGATTTCATAAAAAAAGGGACATACCCCCAAGAATCTACGGAGAAAGACAAAAGGGCAATTCGAAGATTCGCAGCGCAATTCATCATTTGCGGCGGGAAACTGCTGAAGAAAGGATACAACGGTCACAACCTGACTTGCCTGTTCGGAAGGAGCTCCAAAAGAATGATGGAAGAAATACACGAAGGGGTCTGTGGCGCGCACATGAACGGTCACATGCTGGCCAAGAAAATCGTAAGACAAGGGTACTACTGGACAACATTGGAGAAAGATTGTTGTGAGTACGTGAGAAGGTGTCACAAGTGCCAGATCCATGCAAACATGATGCATGTGCCACCATCTCTTCTATACAGCATGACCTCGCCTTGGCCATTCTCCACCTGGGGAATCGATATTATTGGTGAAATCATTCCAAAGGCCTCAAATGGAAATCGGTACATCCTGGTGGCCATAGACTACTTCACAAAATGGGTAGAAGCTGCATCCTACACCAAGTTGGGGGCCAAGGAAGTGGCCAAATTCATCAAGAGAAATCTCATCTGCCGTTACGGAGTTCCCCATGAGATTATTTCGGACAACGAAAGTCATTTCAAGGCAGAAGTCAGGGATCTGTTCAAAGAATACAAAATCACCTATCACAAGTCGTCGCCATACAGACCACAGACCAATGGGGCAGTCGAAGCTGCGAATAAGAATGTCAAAGCCATACTGCAAAAATCAGCTGATACCTACAAAGACTGACATGAAAAGCTACCATTTGCACTTTGGGGATACAGAACATCGATAAGGACGTCCACGGGAGCAACGCCTTACTCATTAGTGTATGGGATGGAAGCAGTACTTCCGGTCGAGATAGAACTACCGTCCTTACGCGTGATGGCAGAATGTGAAATTTTGGAATCAGATTGGTTAAGAGAAAGGTATGAAGAATTGGCCCTCATAGATGAAAAGCGTCTAGCGGCGGTCGACCATGTCCGAATCTATCAGAAGAGGATAGCCCGTGCTTTCAACAAAAGGGTTCGTCCAAGGAAGATTGTCAAGGGCGACCTTTTCCTTAAGGAGTTGCGAGCTCCGATCTTTGATCCCCGTGGGAAGTTTAAACCTAAATGGGTCGGCCCTTATATCGTCAAGACTGTTCTTTCTGGAGGAGCAACTTATCTCATGGACCTCGATGGTGTCGAATTCAAAGAACCAATCAACATGGATCGTCTCAAAAAGTACTATGCTTGACTATCCAACAACCTTTTCTTTCAAGCCTTGCCTTGAACTACGCTCGACCTGATTCCCGCTCGGGGATACGTAGGCAACCACATCGGTTCGGTCGCTCCACCAACAAAAATAACCTTTCCTTTCAAGCCTTGCCTTGAACTACGCTCGACCTGATTCCCGCTCGGGGATACATAGGCAACCACATCGGTTCGGTCGCTCCACCAACAAAAATAACCTTTCCTTTCAAAACCTTGGCCCGAACTACGTTGGACCTGATCCCCGCTCGGGGGTACGTAGGCAAACTTTCAAAAAGAAAAAGAAGGATGGCTCGCTAGGTTGAAAATCCGAAAGGACGCCTAGGCAAAAATTAGAGCTAAATCCAAAGTGAGCAATAACAAAAGAGAGAAAATAGCTCGCTAGGTCACCTCCTTGGTGCCTAGGCAAAAATTATGAGCACGTGAGAAAAATCAAGTCGCGGTCCTTACCATAACCCAAAAAACCACCCTCCACACTAGGGGCAAACTTTGGCCACTCGCCTCGTTTGTCTGAACCTCTTCTAAACTAGGGGCAAACGTCGGTCATCTACCTCGTTTGCCTCGCAACCATACATATCCCAAACTAGGGGCAAACTTCGGCCACCCGCCTCGTTTGCCTCTGATAACCCCGGCATGCCCAAGCAAGTACCAAAAGCAACAACTAATTGAAATCTCGGTTACAAAATGTTTTTAGAAAGCTAAAATGCATAAAATGAGATTCCTAAAGTAACCAAGGTTCGCCGATAAACAAACTTTGAATATTACATAGGCAAGAATAATCAAAGAAATAAAAGTCTTTCAAAAAGTAACCACATGTTCAAAGACACTTGGAGGAATGAGCAGAATCAGTCAGGACTAGTTTTGTCTTAGTGTCTTTATTTCTTCAAAAGTCTTTAGAAGTAGGCTTTTACTCGGTCAGTCCAACCATCAATAAAAGCAGCAATAGTGGTAGCTCTGATCCTGAAAGCAAAGACCCTCTCAGTGAACCCCCGGGGAACCTCCTGAACCTGTCCATACTGTCTGGCCAAACGGCGAGGATGATAGAAAGAAGTCTCTCTCAGACCCATCAACCACACTCTCTGGTGACCCCTGAGGCTCGTGGTGATAGCATAGAGGCCCCAACACCTCACGATCCAGCAAATGTCAGCCTCAGATAAGGCATTCATCATGCCCACCCAATCGGCAAAGGTATAGTGAGAATGAAGCACGGCTCGACGAAAGTAAACTGGTGGTATACGGCCCGTCCACAGCTGAAGGCGCTCGTAAAGCCAAGCCTGTAACACCAAAGGCGCCCCAGAAAGAAGAGGAGTCCCTTGGTTGAAGGCATTATCCAAACCATTCAAAGTTTCAGCTAGAACCATGGCCATGGGATTCCTGCTAAGTTTCAGCCCGAGGCACACATGCACCAAGTCAATGGAAGTACTCGAGAACAAGAAGTGCGAAGTCATGCACAATATCAAAGCGGCCCCACGGGAAGCATCATACACGCTGGGATTCCCAGGACTGGCGTACCGGGCAATAATAGAAGCAATGTTGAGAACCTCACCTTGAATCAGCCGGCGGGAAATAGTGACAGAGCAATTCAGGTATTCAGCCAAGGCTCGCGTAGGGCTGAGGGTATCAGCAGAAGGGAGAATCAAGTCAGAGTCAGAATCACAGCCGAGAATAGCGCAGAACTCCTCAAACACAGGGCATATCTCCAGGCCATTGAAGTTGAAGACATGATTCACCGGGTCCCAGTGACCAATGGCAGCACGCAAGAACTCAGTGTTCAAGGTCACCTGGCAAAGAGAAAACAGCTCGGTCAAGCCGTAGCTAAAGAGGTTGATCCGCTCCACGCCATCCGTAATGTTCAGCCAAGCTGTGAGTTGAGCGGGATCATACGAAGCCATTTTTTCTGTCGCGGCTCTAGCAAAATTCAAAATTTCGGCAACACCTCCCCGTTTCACGGACTATCCCACCTGCAAGGCAAAAGCACTCACTATCACAAAGCTGCCCATCGCAGGAACATCCAGCAATCACAATGCACATGTATCAACAAGCACACAACTGCGCCTCTAAACGGAAAGATATCCGACCTAGGAGGCAAAACATCATAATACTCTGTCAAAAGGTCACAAATTGTGCTACACATCGTCTTACACTGTCCAAATAATCATATCCTCAGTACAACCCAATCGAAAATAGGAAAAGAAAATAAAATAATAATTCCCGCTTGGGAAGCCTCAGTCCTCCTCTTCTTCGTCCTCCGTCGGACCGCCCGGAGTGTACGTCGGCGACGGCCTCCTCCTACCACCTCTACATCTCGGACCAGTCCTCGATGAGCCAGCCCCGCCTCCACGGTACTGCACACACAAATAAGAATGAAGGCAATCAGTAAGGAAAAAAAAAAAACAGAGTCGAGTCAGAGACTTACCAAGGACGCCATCTGATTGGCGGCAAATTGCCGCATACCATCCATCTGTCAAAATAAAAAATCCAGGGTTAGAACCTTATAACCTTAAGAAAGTGCAAAATTAGAGACATACCCGGTGGTCTCGTGTAAGAACCAAGGACCGTAGGCTAGCCGCCAAGGCGTGACCCTCCTCAGCATAACTCCAAGGAACATTGAGGACGCCCGCTGGCTGAGTAGGGTACCCACATGTGACTCGTGGCACCTCCATCATTTGGGGAGTGCCATCAGCGCCTAGAACATTGACGGTCCAATCCCAAGGGGGGATAGGGTCGGGAGCCTGAGGAGCCTGCCTCCTGTACATCTCGCGAAGCTGAAGGCACAGAATAAGTTAGGAAAAGATAAATCAAAAACATGGACAATGAATATAAACAAAAAATACAAAAAGAACTCACCTCTAGGAGTGGGAAGTTAGGCATCAGGAAACGGCCACGGTAAGCCTCGTAACCGGTCTCAGAAAGAAAATGGTCCCAGACATCAGTGCCGGCTAAGGCCGCCAGCAGAGCATCTCCAGAGAGGTCACCAGCATCCATCGCAGGAGGATCATGAGGGACGCGATACCGAGAACCACCAACCACCTGCCGAGAAACCCGCTCCCCAAGGAACCACTGCCTACACTCGGTACTCTCCAGCAGAAGGCGGCAAGAGGTAAGAGATTTAACCGCTTGTATCTCCTCTGGGGCGGCATAAGCGACGCCCTCCCAAGGCGTCCAATCAACACTAGAGGCCGTCAGCTCAGTTAAGAAGTTTCTGAGCAAAACAATCCGGTGGGCCCCGCTCTTCACCCCAACAACGTCCCTCCGCCATCTCAAACCTCTTGGGAATAAAGGCACGGGAGCCATGCCATCCTCATCCTCGCCCGATTCATCCGCCGGGGAAGGAGCCAACATCTTCAAGTATTCAAAACTCCAAAGTTGCACAGACAAAGGAGAAATTAGAACAAATATGGAAATCAAAAAGATGGAAGAATAAAAGAGGAAACAGTGCATACCTCCCAAGCTCGCCAGAATCCCCCAGTAGATTTAACATCGCCCCGAGAGACCTCCCCCATATGCTTGTAGAGATGGGCCAGGGCAGCACCGCCCCAATTGTAGGAGGGGATCTCATCAATGGTCGCCAGGCAAGAAAGGAGCCTCAAGCTCACCCGGTCGTTCCTTGTCCCAAAGATGGAGCACCCGAGGACATACAGAAGATAAACCCTCAAAAGCTGGGAATTGTTCAGATTGTGATTACCTCTACCATAGGCCTGGTAAAGCCAGCCGCAAGGGAACCAATGCCTCTCCAGGTTAGGGGGAACAGCCCCAATCAACATCTCCACTGCCTCCGGGTCAATCTCATAAAAATAGTCCAGAACCAGGCGCTTCCCGCCGACCCTCAAGCCCGTGATCATGGAGAAATCAAAAGGCGTCATAGTCATCTCTCCGAACGGCAGGTGGAAAGTGTTGGTAGTGTCCCACCACCTCTCGGCCAGTGCATAGAAGTGAGCCAAATCATTGCTACTTTTCGAAACCAAGCGGACGAAGCCTCCGAACCCGGCATCATCAACCATCCTCTTAACAGTGGGCGAAAGCTGGGTATACCATAAGAAAGCATGGGCAAGGCTACCATGGCCTTTCAATGCCACTTCCGGCACCTGCACACAACAAAGGCGACAAAAGATGCACAAAATTACTATTCACGACCCGAGAGCCGAATTCACAAAATCCACAATTGAGCACAAGTCGAACTTCTAACGGTCTCTAAGTGCACGCTACGGCTCACAAAACTAGCATAGTACATAAAAGCGGTCCTAAAATGTCGAAAGTTTCACATACCAAGCTCGCTAGAGCCGCGGTCGAAAGATGGCGTTGAGGGTCCTGTAAAATCAAGTCCGGAGCTTGCACCTCGGCCTTCATTCGTCCTTTGGCCTTCTTAGACGGTCTCCTTGAGCTCGAAGCCATGGATCTACAAGAAAAATGGAAGTCACATTTAAACTTTCTTCTTGAAAATTTGGGCAAACCAAAACACCAATCAAAAATCCAACTACGGGGAAAGATTGCTCACCTGAGCGCGCACAAGCTGCATTTTGATGAATTTTGGCTCCAAAAAACACCCCAAAATGGCCAAGAATGAGCTTCAAAAGCTCAAAAACCCGAGATATACAAAGTTAAAGTCCGGCCACCCAGTGCCGCCGTGGCACTGGCCAACTGCCGCCGCGGCAGTGGCCCAGTGCCGCCGCGGCACTGCTCCCCGTGGGCCCCGCTTCGCTCCGTTTTGCTCCGTTTTGCCCCGTTCTGGCCCGTTTTGGCCTTTTTCAGCCCGTTTTTGGCCCCGATCAGCCCCGATGGCCCATTCCAATCGAGGTTTATGAGGTTTTACCCCAAGCAGATTAAAAGTTGCCAGAATTACCTTCGGTAGGCAGAAACTAAAAAAATCGGCTCCCGAAGACTCGAATCGGCCGTTTCAGGACAACCGTCGCAAATTTTGATCAACCGTGAGAGGTTCAGAGATGGATCCTGGTTCCCGATCAAGAAAAGAGATTCCCTGAGAACCCTGCATTATCCCCCGAGGACAAAAGCAGACAGATACCAGCTCCCGGAGGTCCTGACCGGCTTTCTCGGATTGAGCGCCAAAAGATCTGATCAACTGTGAGAGGTTCAGAGATGGATCCTGGTTCCCGATCAAGAAAAGAGATTCCCCGAGAACCCTGTATTATCCCCCGAGGACAAAAGCAGACAGATACCAGCTCCCGGAGGCCCTGACCGGCTTTCTCGGATTGAGCGCCGAAAGATTTGATCAACCGTGAGAGGTTCAGAGATAGATCCTGGTTCCCGATCAAGAAAAGAGATTCCCCGAGAACCCTGCATTATCCCCCGAGGACAAAAGCAGACAGATACCAGCTCCCGGAGGCCCTGACCGGCTTTCTCGGATTGAGCGCCGAAAGATTTGATCAACCGTGAGAGGTTCAGAGATGGATCCTGGTTCCCGATCAAGAAAAGAGATTCCCCGAGAACCCTGCATTATCCCCCGAGGACAAAAGCAGACAGATACCAGCTCCCGGAGGCCCTGATCGGCTTTCTCGGATTGAGCGCCAAAAGATTTGATCAACCGTGAGAGGTTCAGAGATGGATCCTGGTTCCCGATCAAGAAAAGAGATTCCCCGAGAACCCTGCATTATCCCCCGAGGACAAAAGCAGACAGATACCAGCTCCCGGAGGCCCTGACCGGCTTTCTCGGATTGAGCACCGAAGTTTTTTTGATCAACCGTGAGAGATTCGGAGATGGATCCTGGTTCCCGATCAAGAAAAGAGATTCTCCGAGAACACCTACATCATCCCCAAGGGTAAAAGATACCACCACTAGCCAGAACTGATTCCCGAAAGTCGGCCGTCAGGAACAATCAGAGCATTGCCCACATCCAGATCTCCTGATTATCAAGAATTTTCTCACAGCTTTACCATAAGATCCCTCAGTCACCTTTGGCTATCGTCTTCTGAACAAAGCGCATCTGATCTGTCTCACTTATTCCAGAAGTTTGCCCCCAGACCCGGAGTCTTCTAAACTTCGATGTCCTTATCCGAGTCGCCCACCACGTCACAGTCGCAAACGCTAGCACGACACCAGCCCACTCGGAGTGGCACACCCCACAGCACTTGCTCATACTAGGGTCACATGATATCACATCCATGCATTGCATATCACTCTTATTGCATAGCGTCCGCCTGATTGTTGTGCATGTACATGTGTGATTTATTCCTTTGAGCCCCGAACTACGTCCTGGTCTGATTCCTCTTGGGGATACGTAGGGAGCTCACGCAGAGCACGACCAGCACTAACCTCATCATCCTTGCATCTTTTTGCAACGCTTTTTATCCTAAATCTATAGCCTCCAAAAAGTCCTGTCTCTTCAGAGCTTTGGCACTCGCTTGCGACATGCGTTGCCTCGCAAGTTCATGCCAAAGAGGGGCAAACTGTAGACACCCCATTTTGTCGGCTATCAGATTTAGGAGACCCATAGCTTTGTGGTTCACAATGATCGTAAAAGACTCAAAAGGACTCTCGGAAGTCAGCTCTATCTCTCAGAATGCTCAGAATAACCAAAATGCCCCTGAAAGCCCGAAAAACTCCCAGATTTGGTCCCAAAGTTCTGAAAACATGCTACGTCGTAAGAAAAGTGATAAAATGAGTTTTTAAGAAAAATCGGATGAAATTGTCAGCTCCCAGAGACCCCCAGAAGTCCCGGAAGTTCCCGGAAAGTTCCCGTTGACCGGTTTGACCAAGGTTTGACTAGGTTTGACCAGAGTTTGACCAAGTTTGACCGAAATCGTCCAAATTCACCAAAATCATCCTAAAATCATAAAAAAGGTGTTAAAACAAGTTCCAAAAGAAAATCGAGCGAAAACATCAGCTCCCGGGAACTTCCGGAGGTTTCCAGAACTTCCCGGGAATCCCAGGTTTGACCAGTTTGACCAAAATTTGACTTCGGAACCGGGGCACCAAAACAATTTTCAAATATTTTTCATGGATACTAGAGGTCAATAGCTTTCCAACGGTATATCGCACATAATTTCTGGATTTAAAACGAATTTATTATGAATTTCCAAAGACGAAAAAGGCGATCAAATCGACTTTTATCGCAAATACCGCAAAACTTTTCAAAGTGACCTATCTACGAACTTATTTTTATGAAAATTAGACTCCATTACCTTTCCAACGGTATATCACAATCCCAATTTGGAGTTCGTACGCATTTTCTGTGAATTTCGGACGAAATAGGGCCTTTTCGCGAATACCGGAACTTCAGGGGGCCTAAACAGCATTATCTGGACGAAGGGAGGAGCAGTGCCGCCGCGGCACTGACCCACTGCCGCCGCGGCACTCCCCTCCAGAACAGTCCATTTTTGTAATTAAGTTTGTGGTCCCATTTTGATTAATTAAAAGCCAAAACGACATAGTTTTATGATTTCAGATGTTTGGAGCCAATGAGAGTACTTTCTAAATCCCAAAAACACCCCAAGTTGGCCTATATAAACACCCCATTACTCCTCATTTTAGGGGAGTCAAATGTGAGTTTTGGAAAAGTTTGGGAGAGAAAGTTATAGAGATAAGGCTAGAGTAGAGAGAAAAGAAGCTTTCTTCTTTGATTTTCAAAAACAAAAGTGAGTTCTAACTTTGTTTTTACTTCATTACTTCCATTTACTTCAACATTCAATACTCCCAACCACCATTTTAGTGAGCATTCAAGAGAGTGGAAGCTTCTTCCATGTCTAGTGTCATTACATATGAGTGATACACCAATCTACAAGTCTCATGCTTCATGAATATCACATTGATCATCATCTATTGATTGCTATTTACTTGCTTGTTTATTTATTGTTCATCTCTTCTTATCTCATTTCTTTTTTATTTTCTTTATTTACTTACTAGTTCATCATCATCTAAATGATGACATGAAGTTTGGGGTGAGTGAATCCTTATGGATAGTAGCTCTTGACCTCAAAAACATGTTTGATAGATGATGATCATAACCTCAATACTTCTAAGGTATTCTTGGGATGTATTGAAGTTATGTTCAAAAAATAAATAAATCTCTCCAACAATCTTGGAGGTTCTTAAATGATAAGTTTGATGTAGGTATTCTAAGTGGCTATGATCCTTATTGAGTGTTGAAAATATGTTTTCAAAACATCTATTTCAAAACCCCTCTCAATCCCACTCGTTTGGTTTCAAGAAACAAAACTTTGTTTTCTCCAAAATCTTCAAAACAATGAGTCAAAATAGTGAGTGAGTTGAGTTCAAAGATTTTTCTAGAACTCAATACTCAACATATGGATACAAGGCCACTTAGAAAGTCTTCCTAACTCATTGGAGAACACCCATGATTTTTGGTTTGACTTGGAAGTACTTGGAAATGGTCCATTTGGGTCCCAACATTCCTTCCAAACATTCTGTTTTTGCTGTCACAGCAGATAGGTCAACTTACGACCTCTTTTCCAGAAACCTTTCCAAAAGGAGTGGTTCTAACTTATTTTTCCCTTAAAATTCAATGTCTTAGGGAACTTTATGTATAAAATGGGCCTCTAGATCATTCTTTTTCATTTTCTAAGATTTTCTAACATTTCAGTCGACAGTACGAACTCTGTTTCTGAGTGACCTCTATTGTTTATATCATTTCTCTCAATATGTGATAGCTATTCAAGATTGGCCTTTTGGGTTGTGTTCTAGACACAATAAGGAACATCTCCATAAAAAATCATGCATTAAAAACATTCCTAACCCCTCTTTTCAATTTCCAAAATAATGATGCTACTGTTCTGTCCACTATTCATAGCAAGCACACCTTAACTTTCATTCTTTGATTTGATGCTCATATGCACTCCAAATTAGTTCATATCTTAGGAAGTAGTTCATACTACATTTTTACATATCCCATGTTGATTTCATTCATCCATTTATACATATTTTAGACTTCTAAGTCATTTTAGGAATCCATGAACACAAAGCACACTACAACCTTTGCACATTTTAGATACATACATTGCATTCATGCAAGATTTGGGGTTTTTGTAACTCTTAATCTAAGAAGATTATAAGGAATGAACTCGATCACACGTTCATGCTTCCCCTTGATCTAATCATCCTTTCTCATCCGTCCCGGGGATTGAGAGGTCTTCTTTTCTCAAAGAATAACATGCATCATACTAGCTTGCTAAGCATATTTTGATTTCTTTTTTATTTGTTTCAAGAACAAATTCATGTCCCCCCTTTTAGATTAGGAAGTCTTGATTATTTGATATATGATTAGACGATTTTTTCTAGGTTTATTTGTGTGATCTTTCACTTTACATTGCATGATATTTGATTTAGATCTTATGAATGATATTTTATCTTTAGATCTTCCATTTTTAAGTTTCTTATGCAATGTAATATACTACCATAGTATTAATTGTCGAACCATACATAGTATAAGATGATTATTTGGATGCTAATTGAGGCCCGTCGAAAGACGGGGCGAGTTGAGGGTGTTTTAGTCGCGACAAAGGCTCCTTCCTCTCTCGTACCAAAACCCCGAACCAAGTTCTTTGGTTATGAAGGGCCGGTGCCCTTATCCATTTGGGTGAGTCAAAATTAGGTTTCTTGGTTCCTTAAAGACCAAGTGGCGACTCTGTATCTGTTTTCAACAGACCTTTCCTTTCTCTTTCCTTGATTCAAAATCAAACAAGTTTCGAAAACATAGCGAAGCGGTGGAATCCCGGTATCCACAGTCACTTTGAAAAGTTTAGCGGTATTCGTGATAAAAGCCGATTTGATCGCCTTTTTTCACCTTCGGAAATTCAAAATAAATTCGTTTTAAATCCAGGAATTATGTGCGATATACCGTTGGAAAGCTATTTACCTCTAGTATCCATGAAAAATATTTGAAAATTGTTTCGGTGCCCCGATTCTTAAGTCAAATCTTGGTCAAACTGGTCAAACCGGGGATTCCCGGGAAGTTCTGGGAACCTCCGGGAGCTCCCAAGAGCCGACGTTTTTGCTCGATTCTCTTTTAAAACTCATTTTAATACTTTTATAATGATTCCAGTGAATTCGGATGATTTCGGTCAAACTTGGTCAAACTTGGTCAAACTCTGGTCAAACCTGGTCAAACCGGTCAACGGGGACTTTCGGGGAACTTCCGGGACTTCCGGGGGTCTCTGGGAGCTGACGATTTCTTCCGGTTTTACTTAAAAACTCATTTTATCATTTTTCTTATGACATAGCATGTTTTCAGAACTTCGGGACCAAATCTGGGAGTCTTTGGGCTTTTAGGGGCATTTTGGTCAATCTGAGCATTCTGAGAGATAGAGCTGACTTCCAGGAGTCCTTTTGAGTTTTTTACGATCATTGTGAACCACCAAGCTATGGGTCTCCTAAATCTGATAGCCGACAAAATGGGGTGTCTACAGTTTGCCCCTCTTTGGCAGGAACTTGCGAGGCAACGCATGTCGCAAGGGAGTGCCAAAGTTTTGAAAAGACAGGACTTTTTGGAGGCTACAGATTTAGGATAAAAAAGCGTTGCAAAAGATGCAATGATGCTGAGGCTAGTGCTGGTCGCGCTCTGCGTGAGCTGCCTACGTATCCCAAGGGGAATCAGACCAGGACGTAGTTCGGGGCGCAAAGGAATGAATCACACATGTACACACGTAACAACCAAGCGGATGCTATGCTATGACGATGGTATGTAATGCGTGGATGTGATACGAGTTGTGTTATGAATCCTATTATGCCTATTGTATGATCCTAGTATACTGTAGGGTGTGCCACTCTGAGTGGGCTGGTGTCGTGCTGGTGCTTCTGACTATGATGCAGTTATTGACCCGAATAGGGATACCAAGATTTTAGAAGGCTCTGAGTCTAGGGGCAAACTTCTGAATTTTGGGAAGTGTGCTTCGTAAGAGAACGTAATTGGGTGTGGGGTCTCAGAGGACTATAATTGAAGACGCCTTTTGGCAAATAACCGACGGACATGGGAGCCCTGGAAATTGAGAGACGGACACAGAAGTCAAGGGATGATCATGAAATCCTGAGATGTCACGCGATGAACATGGAAGCCCCATGGCATATTTTGAATGAGAGCGATGATGATTAATGAACCGACGATGTTTGAATCGAGATGATGAGTCGACAATGGACTACTGTAATTGAACTGACGGTGTATGAATCTGCTGAAGATTAATCTGAATCTGCTGGGGATGAAGCGACTCTTTCTGGGATTTCTCTTCAACTGCTTCTTTTGATCGAAATTTGATTTCATCAAGATCTTTTGGTGCTCAATCCAAAAGGGCCGGTCGGGGCCTCCGGGAGCTGGTATCTTTCCGCTTCTATCCTCGAGTAATGATGCGGGGTTCTCGGGGAATCTCTTTTCTTGATCGGGAACCAGGACCCATCCCTGAATCTCTCACAGTTGATCAAAATGTGTCGACGCTCAATCCAAGAGGGCCGATTGGGGCCTCCGGGAGCTGATATCTTTCCGCTTCTGTCCTCGGGGGATAATGCAGGGTTCTCGGGGAATCTCTTTTCTTGATCGGGAACCAGGACCCATCTCTGAATCTCTCACGGTTGATCAAATCTTGCGGTGCTTAATCCAAGAGGGCCGGTCGGGGCCTCCGGGAGCTGGTATCTTTCCGCTTCTGTCCTCGGGGGATGATGCGGGGTTCTCGGGGAATCTCTTTTCTTGATCGGGAACCAGGACCCATTTCTGAATCTCTCACGGTTGATCAAATCTTGCGGTGCTCAATCCAAGAGGGCCGGTTGGGGCCTTCGGGAGCTGGTATCTTTCCGCTTCTGTCCTTGGGGGATGATGCGGGGTTCTCGGGGAATCTCTTTTCTTGATCGGGAACTAGGACCCATCTCTGAATCTCTCACGGTTGATCAAATCTTGCGATGCTCAATCCAAGAGGGCCCGTCGGGGCCTCTGGGAGCTGGTATCTTTCCGCTCCTGTCCTCGGGGGATGATGCGGGGTTCTCGGGGAATCTCTTTTCTTGATCGGGAACCAGGACCCATCTCTGAATCTCTCACGGTTGATCAAATCTTGCGGTGCTTAATCCAAGAGGGCCGGTTGGGACTTCCGGGAGCTAGCATCTTTCTGCTTTTGTCCTCGGGGGGTAATGCTGGGTTCTCGGGGATTCTCTTTTCTATTTTTCGGTGCCTTAGTCAAAATCCAGGATTCGTTCTCGGAACTCTCGTGTTTGATCAAAATTTACGACGGTTGTTCTGAAATAGCCGATTCGGGTCCTCCGGAGTCAATTTTTCCCAGTTTCTACCTGCTGGAGGTAGTTCCGACAACTTTTAGCCTGCTTAGGGTAAAACCTTACAAATCTTGACCGGAATGGGCCACCAGGGCTGATCGTGGTCAAAAATAGGCTGAAAAAGGCCAAAATAGGTCAAAACGGAGCGAAACGGAGCAAAATGGTGCGAAACGGGGCCCGCGGGGAGCAGTGCCGCGACGGCACTGGGTGGCCGGACTCCATTTTTGTATATTTCGGGTTTTTGAGCTTTTGAAGCTCATTCTTGACCATTTTGGGGTGTTTTTGGAGCCAAAAATCGCCAAAACGCAGCTTGTGCGCGCTCAGGTGAGTAATCCTACCCCGTAGTTGGAATTTTAATTGGTGTTTTGGTTTGCTCAATTTTGCAAGAAGAAAGTTTAACTTTGACTTCCATTTTCTTTGTAGATCCATGGCTTCGAGCTCGAGGAAACCGTCTAAGAAGGCCACAGAACGGATGAAAGCTGAGATGCAAACCCCGGACTTGCTTTTACGGGACCCCCAACATCATCTTTCGGTCGCGGCTCTAGCGAGCTTGGTATGTGAAACCTTCGACATTTTAGGACTATTTCCATGTATTGTGCTAGTTTTGTGAGCCGTAGTGTGCACCTAGAGATCGTTAGAAGTTTGATTTGTGCTCAAATGTTGATTTTGCAAATTTGGACCTCGGGTCGTGAATAGTGATTTTGTGCATCGCTTTTGTCGTCTCTGGTATGTGCAGGTGCCGGAAGTAGCATTGAAGGGCCATGGTAGCCTCGCTCATGCTTTCCTGTGGTATACTCAACTTTCGCCCACCGTCAAGAGGATGGTCGATGACGCCAGGTTCGGAGGCTTTGTCCGTCTGGTTTCAAAGAGCAGCAATGATTTGGCACACTTTTACGCTTTGGCTGAGAGGTGGTGGGACACCACCAATACTTTCCATCTGCCGTTCGGCGAGATGACCATGACGCCCTTCGACTTCTCTACGATTACCGATTTGAGGGTAGGCAGGAAATGCCTGATTCTGGATTATTTCTATGAGATCGACCCTGAGGCTATAGAGATGTTGATTAGGGCTGTTCCCCCTAATTTGGAGAGACACTGGTTTCCTAGTGGCTGGCTTTACCCTGGCTTATGGCAGAGGGAATCATAACCTGAACAATTCCCAGCTTTTGAGAGTGTATCTTCTGTATGTCCTTGGCTGCTCGATCTTTGCGACGCGAAACGACCGGGTGAACTTGAGACTTCTTTCTTGCCTAGCGACCATCGATGAGATCCCTTCTTACGATTGGGGCGGTGCTGCGTTGGTCCATCTTTACAAGCACATGGGTAAGGTTTCCCGAGGTGATGTTAAATCGACAGGGGGATTTTGGCGAGCTTGGGAGGTATGTGCTGCATCTTGCTTTATATTCCGACTTTTCAGTTTCTGTACTTTTTCTGATTTTCTCCTTTGTCTGTGCAGCTTTGGAGCTTTGAGTACCTGAAGATGTTGGCTCCCTCCCCTGCGGATGAATCAGGCGAAGATGAGGATGGTATGGCTCCTGTGCCTTTGTTCCCACGAGGCTTGAGATGACGGAGGGATGTTGTCTGGGTGAAGAGTGGGGCCCACTGGATTATTTTGCTCAGAAATTTCCTAACCGGACTGACAGCTGCTAATGTTGATTAGACGCCTTGGGAGCGCGTTGCCTATGCCGCCCCTGAGGAGATACAAGCGGTCAAACCTCTTTCCTCTTGCCGACTTTTGATGGAGAGTACCGAGTGTAGGCAGTGGTTCCTTGGTGAGCGAGTGTCTCGGCAGGTGGTTGGTGATTCCAGGTATCGGGTCCCTCATAATCCCCCTGCGATGGATGCTAGTGACCTTTCTGGTGATGCTCTGCTGGCGGCTTTGGCTGGCACCGATGTTTGGGACCATTTCCTCTCTGAGACCGGTTACGAGGCTTACCGTGGCCGTTTCCTGATGCCCAACTTCCCACTCCTGGAGGTGAGTTTATGTTTTTGTTTTTATCCATCGCCTATGTTTTTGATTTATCTTTTCTTAACTTGTTTTGTGCCTACAGCTCCGCGAGATGTATAGGAGACAGGCTCCTCCGACTTCTGATCCTATCCCCTCCTAGGATTGGACCGTCAACGTTCTAGGCGCTGATGGCACTCCCCAAGTGATGGAGGTGCCGCGAGTCACATGTGGGTACCCTACTCAGCCAGCGGGCGTCCTCAATGTTCCTTGGAGTTACGCTGAGGAGGGTCACGCCTTGGCGGCTAGCCTACGGTCCTTGGTCCTCACACGAGATCACCGGGTATGTTTCTAATTTTTGCACTCCTTAAGGTTATGAGGTTCTAACTCTGGATTTTACCCTTGACAGATGGATGGCATGTGGCAGTTTGCTGCCAATCAGATGGCGTCCTTGGTAGGTTTCTGTCTTGACTCTATTTTTTATTTTTATTATTATTATTATTATTATTATTATTATTATTATTATTATTATTATTATTATTATTTTGTCATTTTCTTACTGATTACCTTTATTTATGTGTGTAGTACCGTGGAGGCGGAGCTGGCTCATCGAGGACCGGTCCGAGGTACAGAGATGGTAGGAGGAGACCGTCGCCGACATACACTCCGGGCGGTCCGACAGAGGACGAAGAAGAGGAGGACTGAGCCCCCCCCCCCCCCCAAGCGGGAATTTTATTCTATTTTCTTTTTATGTTTTCGATCGGGTTGTACTGGTGATGTGACTATTTGGACAGTGTAGGATGATGTGTGGAACAGTTTGTGACCTTTGACAAATTATTATGATGTTTTGCCTTTTAGGCCGGATAGCTTCCGGTTTGGAGGCGCGGTTGTGTGCTTGTTTTAGTTGATGATGATACATGTGCATTGTGATTGTTGGGTGTTACTGCGATGGGCAGTTTTGTAATAGTGAGTGTTTTTGCCTTGCAGGTGGGATAGTCCGTGAAACGGGGAGGTGCTACCGAAATTTCAAATTTTCCTAGAGTCGCGACCGAAAACATGGCTTTGTACGATCCCGCTCAACTCACGGCTTGGCTGAACATCACGGATGGTGTGGAGCGGATCAACCTCTTTAGCTACGGCTTGACCGAGCTATTCTCTCTTTGCCAGATGACCCTGAACACTGAGTTCTTGCGCGCTGCTATTGCTCACTGGGACCCGGTGAACCATGTCTTCAATTTCAATGGTTTGGAGATATGCCCCTTGTTTGAGGAGTTCTGTGCCATCCTTGGCTATGATTCTGATTTGGACCTGATTCTCCCTTCTGCTGATACCCTCAGTCCTACGCGAGGCTTGGCTGAATATCTGAATTGTTCCACCACTATTTCCCGCCGGCTGCTTCAAGGTGAGGTTCTTGACATTGCTTCCATAATTGCTCGATATGTCAGTCCTGGGAATCCCAGAGTGTATGATGCCACTCGTGGGGCTGCTCTGATTCTGTGTATGACTTCACACTTCTTGTTCTCGAGTGCTTCTAGCGACTTAGTGCATGTATGTCTCGGACTGAAGGCAGGTAAGAACCCCATGGCCATGGTTTTGGCCGAGACCCTGAATGGTTTGGATCGCGCTTCAACTCAGGGAATGCTTCTACTTTCTGGGGCGCCTCTGGTGTTACAGGCTTGGCTCTACGAGCGTCTTCAGTTATGGACCGGTAATGTGCCGCCAGTTTATTTTCGCAGAGCTGTGCTTCATACTCATTTCATTTCTGCTGATTGGGTGGGTATGATGGGCGCCTTATCTGAGGCTGACATTTGCTGGATCGTGAGGCGTTGGGGCCTTTATGCTGTGACCACCAGTCTTGGGGATTTTCAGAGGGTGTGGCTGATGGGACTGAGAGAGACCTCCTTCTATCATCCTCGTCGGTTGGCCAGACAGTATGGGCAAGTTCAAGAGGTCCCCCGGGGGTTTAGTGAGAGGGTCTTTGCTTCCAGAGTCAGAGGCACTGCCATTGCTGATTTCATCAGGGGCTGGGCCAGCCGAGCAAGGGCCTATTTCTAAAGACCTTTGAAGAAATAAAAGACGCAAAGATAAAACTAGACCTGACTGATTCTGCTCATTCCTCCTAGTGTCTTTGAACGTGTGTGATTGCTTTTCGAAAGACTTTTTATTTTTTGATTTTTCCTGCTTATGTAATATTCAGAGTTTGTTTATCGGTGAACCTTGGTTACTTTAGGAATCTCATTCTATGCGTTTTAGCTTTAAAAATATTTTGTAATCGAGATTTCAATTAGATGTTGCTTTTGGTACTTGCTTGGGCATGCTAGGACGATTAGAGGCAAACAAGGCAGGTGGCCGAAGTTTGCCCCTAGTTTGGGACATATATGGTTGTGAGGCAAACGAGGTATACGACCGACGTTTGCCCCTAGTTTAGAAGAGGTTCAGGCGAACGAGGCGAGTTGCCGAGTTTGCCCCTAGTGTGGAGGGTTATTTCGGGGTTATGGTAAGGACCGCGACTTTATTCTCTCAAATGCTCATAACTTTTGCCTAGGCACCAGTGAGGTGACCTAGCGAGCTCTTTTCCCTCTTTTGTTATTGCTCACTTTGGATTTAGCTCTAATTTTTGCCTAGGCGTCCTTTCGGATTTTCGACCTAGCGAGCCATCCTTTTTTTTTTTTTTTTTAAAAGTCTGCCTACGTACCCCCAAGTGGGGATCAGGTCCAACGTAGTTCGGGCCAAAGCTTGAAAGAAATTGGGCTATTTTGTGGGTGGGGCGACTGAACCGATGTGGTTGCCTACGTATCCCCGAGTGGGAATCAGGTCGAGCGTAGTTCAGGGCAAAGCTTGAAAGAAAAGGTTATTGAATAGTCAAGCATAGTACTTTTTGAGACGATCCATGTTGATTGGTTCTTTGAATTCGACACCATCGAGGTCCATGAGATAAGTTGTTCCTCCGAAAAGAGCAGTCTTGACGATGTAAGGGCCGACCCATTTAGGTTTAAACTTCCCACGGGAATCAAAGATCGGAGCTCGCAACTCCTTAAGGACAAGGTCGCCCTTGACAATCTTCCTCAGACGAACCTTTTTGTTGAAAGCACGGGCTATCCTCTTTTGATAGATTCGAACATGGTCGACTGCCGCTAGGCGCTTTTCATCTATGAGGGCCAATTCTTCATATCTTTCCCTCAACCAATCTGATTCCAAAATTTTACACTCTGCCATCACGCGTAGGGACGGTAGTTCTATCTCGACTGGAAGTACCGCTTCCATCCCATACACTAGTGAGTAAGGAGTTGCTCCCGTGGACGTCCTTATCGAGGTTCTGTATCCCCAAAGTGCGAACGGTAGCTTTTCATGCCAGTCTTTGTAAGTATCGGCTGATTTCTGCAGTATGGCCTTAACATTCTTGTTTGCAGCTTCGACTGCCCCATTAGTTTGTGGTCTGTACGGTGATGACTTATGATAAGTGATTTTGTATTCCTCGAACAGATCCCTGACTTCTACCTTGAAATGACTTCCGTTATCCGAAATAATCTCATGGGGAACTCCATAACTGCAGATGAGATTTCTCTTGATGAATTTGGCCACTTCCTTGGCTCCTAACTTGGTGTAGGATGCAGCTTCTACCCATTTTGTGAAGTAGTCTATGGCCACCAGAATGTACCGATTTCCATTTGAAGCTTTCGGAATGATTTCACCGATAATATCGATTCCCCAGGTAGAGAATGGTCAAGGTGAGGTCATGCTGTATAGAAGGGATGGTGGTACATGCATCATGTTTGCATGGATCTGGCACTTATGACACTTTCTCATGGCAACAATCTTTTTCCAATGTTGTCCAGTAGTACCCTTGTCTTACGATTTTCTTGGCCAGCATGTGACCGTTCATGTGCGGGCCGCATACCCCCTAGTGTATTTCCTCCATCATTCTTCTGGAGCTTTTCCCAAACAAGCAAGTCAGGTTGTGACCGTTGTATCCTTTCTTCAGCAGTTTTCCACCGCAAATGATGAATTGCGCTGCGAATCTTTGAATGGCCCTTTTGTCTTTTCCGGTAGATTCTTGGGGGTACGTTCCATTTTCTATGAAGTTCCAGACATCCTGATACCACGGTGTTTCATTCTCTTCTGCTTCGATTGCGGCGATCATGTTGAACGAAGGCTCGTACCTTTGCTCAATTACCAAAGGCATCATCCTGACTCCCACAGAAATTTTGATCATGGAGGCTAAGGTAGCCAATGAATCAGCTAGCTAGTTCTCTTCCCTAGGCAAGTAGAAGAACGTTATGCTCTTAAAGTGCTTCTTGAGTCCATCGAGATGGTCATGGTAGGGCTTCAACATCTCTTCCTTCACCTTCCATTCCCCTCTGGCTTGTGACACGATGAGATTCGAATCTCCGAAGACATCTAGCTTTTGAATTCTCAATTCTATGGCTGCTTCCATCCCCAGAATGCATGCTTCATATTTAGCAGTGTTGTTGGTGGAGTTATAATTGAGCTTGACTGCCAGTGGGATGTGGTCCCCGTTTGGTGATACTAGAAATATTCCTACTCCGTAGCCTTTCATGTTGGCTGCTCCGTCAAAGTACAACTTCCACTGTTCTTCCTTGATTTTCATGATATTCTCGTCCGGAAATGGGAAGTCTCCACTTTCTTCGGAGTCAATGGCGTGTTCCACAAGATGCTCAGCCACAATTCTCCCTTTTACCGATTTGCTTGTAGCATACTTGATATCGAATTCAGATAGTAGAAGTAACCAACGGGATATATGACCGGTCAGGGTAGGTTTTTCGAGGAGGTATTTTAGAGGATCCATGCGGGATATGAGCACAACCGAGAAGGCTAGCATGTAGTGTCTCAGTCGGCGGGTGCACCAAACCAAGGCCCAACATGTTTTTTCGAGGGTAGAGTAGTTGAGCTCATACCCAGTCATCCTCTTGCTGAGGTAATATATGGCTTTTTCGGAGTGGCTTTCTTCTCCTTCTTGGGCTAGCATGCAACCCATGGCATTTTCGGAGATGGATAGGTAAAGGAATAAGGGCTTATGAGGCGTTAGTGGTGAAAGGACAGGCGGATTTTGAAGGTAAGCTTTTATTTTATCGAAAGCGGCTTGGTATTGGTCATCCCATTGGAACTTCTCCCCTTTTCTCAGCAATCGGAACAAAGGATCGCATGTAGTTGTAAGCTTGGAAATGAAGCGGCTGATAAATTGGATTCTTCCGAGAAACCCCCTTACCTCTTTTTCACTCCGTGGTGGTGTCATTTCTAGGATTGCCTTGATCTTGGAGGGATCCACCTCTATCCCCCTTTGTGTGATGAGGAAACCCAGGAGTTTACCGGAGGTCACCCCGAAAGTGCATTTCTTTGGATTCAACCTCATCTTGTACTTACGCAACCTTTCAAAAAACTTTTCAGTGCCACTAGGTGTCATTCTCTATCCTTGGACTTCACGATCATGTCGTCTACGTATACTTCTACTTCCTTGTGAATCATGTCATGCAGCAGAGTGGTGGCAGCTCTTTGGTAGGTTGCCCCAGCATTCTTGAGTCCGAAAGGCATTACTCTATAACAGTAGGTCCCCCAAGGGGTGGTGAATGTCATCATTTTCCGATCTTCTGGCGCCATAAGAATCTGATTATACCCTGAGAAATCATCCATGAATGATAGTAGCTCATGTCCTGCGGTGTTATCTACCAAGACGTCAATGTGGGAAAGCGGGAAGTCATCCTTGGGACTGGCCTTGTTTAGATCACGAAAGTCGACGCACACACGAACTTTTCCATCCTTCTTCGGGACTGGCACGATATTGGCAACCCATTCTGGATATTCGGTGACAATGATGAATCCTGTCTTGAATTGCTTCTCCACTTCTTCCTTAACCTTGAGTGCCCACTCCGGCCTCATGCGCCTCAGTTTCTGCTTGACAGGTTTAGAATTAGGAAGGAGGGGAATATGATGTTGGACAATGTCGGGATCGACCCCAGGCATGTCTTCGTAAGACCAAGCGAAAACATCTTTGAATTCTTTTAGCAAGAGGGTTAATTTTTCTTTTTCTTCTTTATTAAGAGTCGAGCCAATTTGCACAATTTGGGGATTATCTGTTTCACCTAGGTTAACTGATAAAGTATCTTCGATTATTTCATAAGCATGTGGTTTTTCAGTTAGTTGCTTAAGTTCAATTGGGAGATCCTCGGAGGGATCTGTGCATTCACAAGTGTTAGACACAGAGGAGTAAGCAGAATCGTCTTTCATTTCATTCATGATAGGTTAAGTGACTACATTGGACAGTGGTAGGCTTACAGCATGCGACTCTGGTACAGATTCGATAATCGGCAGTACAGACTCTGGGGGAACAGGGGATAGGGAGACATAGACAGATGACTCTACAGCCTGGTTGCTCAGACCCTCCTCAGTTGGCTTGATCTGATCATCTTGGCTCTTGGCCCTCTTTTCTTCCTTCTTCTCAGCGGATTCCTCCCACATTTTCTCGATGGCTTCAGTGTCCAGGTATTTCAACTAGTCTTCCTCTGGGGTTTTCTCAACTTCTTCGGGATAGAACAGATCTTGATATGGAGGCCTCTCGTAGTCAGCGAAGATTTTAAGCCCGGGGTGCCTTTTCCCAGTGGTTTGATGGATCCATGGTTCGGGGAACCCGAAGTAAGGGAAGTCATCCCCCTCTTTGATGAATTGTCCATTCAAGGTCTTGCGGTATGGTGGGAGACCCCTTACCCTTTTCTTCCATGGCCTTTGTAGCTCGATGTCTTCTTCAGTGGGCTTGTATCCTAGCCCGAAAGTGCCTTGCTGTCCTTTGATCTGAGGGAACTCTCGAATCCCTTGCTGGCGTCGACCCAATCCCATTCCAGGGAAGTAGTTCATTTTGCGAACGATGTTAACAACCGCAGAGTGGACCTCAGGGAACCTGTTTTCATCATTGATCATGTGGACTTCTTCCATGAAGAATCCTCCAATTTCTCCTTCTTCTAACTCAGGTATTTGGATTTCAAAGACGGGAGAGTAGTTCGGGAAAGCTTCATTACCCCAACTATTACCGAGGATGATTTTCACTTCCTTCTCATGGATGTACTTGATCATTTGATGCATAGTGGACGATACGGCTTTATTGACATGCAACCAGGGCCTTCCGATCAGTAAGTTGAAAGAGGCAGGTATGTCCATGACTTGAAAGACTTCTGTGCTCACCAAAGATCCTACCCGGATTTGGAGAGAAACGGTTCCCATTACATTTCTCCTGGTGTTATCATAGGCCCTCACAGATTGCACAGATGGTGTGATGTCAAGGACATTGACCCCCAAGGCGGTGGCAGTCCTTAGGGCACATACATTTAAAGCAGAGCCCGTATCGACTAGACAGAACGGCACCTGTTGTCCCTTACATCCCACAGTGATATACAATGCCTTGTTATGTGCGGATCCTTCTGGTGGCAGGTCCTCATCGGAAAATGTAATGATTGGGTCGGGGTAAGTGCGCCCAAGAAAGCCACCATGTCCTCCGGTGCAGTGTCGATAGGGACTTCAATTCCAGCCAAGGCATTCAACACGGCTTGCCTATGCTTATAGGATGTTACCATGATGTCCCACATCGAGAGACGCGCTTGGGTCTTCTTTAGCTATTTTATCAACTCGTTATCTTCTTCAATGATCTCATCCATTTTACCCTTCCCCTTGTCTTTAACTGGACCCTTCTCGACGGCTTCAGTAGTAGGCTGCAGAGGCTGGTAGTGAAGACCTGACCTGGTCAGATGATCAATTTCAGTAGGAGTAGGCCCTTCTACAGTCCCATCCTTTTTAAACCAATCACAATCCGTTCCCACAAATGGTTTCTCTGGCTCGTCCCAGATAGAAGCATCACTTTCGTTATTGGGATCATACCATTTGAGGTCTACCGCCCCCAGATCGTGCTCTTCCAGAAAGAACAAGTCTTGCTCATCGTCTAGCTGTTGCTGCCACTCGTCATTCTCTCCTTCAATCAGATGAATTCCCACAGAATCCGGGATGTCAATGAAAGGCAAGGGTTGTCCTAGGGGGGTGATATAAGTAGCAGGGTTGAAGGATACAGGATTGGACTCAACGAGGTTGACATTTTGGTGGTTTGGTAGAGGATTTTGGGTGATATGGGGCTGCTTTGGTGGCGGTTCGATGATGTTCTGGTCAATGAGGTCTTGAATGTCATGGCGGAGGCGCACGCAATCATCAGTGTTGTGGCCCAGGGCTTAATGGTAGGTGCACCATTTGGACATATCGCAGTTTGGTGGGAGAGGGGTGTTTCGGGGTTGGAGTAGTTGGAGATGGCCCTTTTTGAGGAGGCGGTCTAAAACTGAGGAGAGAGAGATTTCTAACTTGGCGAAGTTGCGAGGGGGCTTTTTCTGGAAGGGGCGATTAGAGGGGTTTGCCTGGCTAGAGGGTTGGTACGGCCTAAGAGGGTACGCCATGGGTTGGCTGCTAAGGGCATTGACATCCGGGGGATTCCGGGAGTAGTTAGGCCTTCTGGACTGACTCGGGGGCTCTTCCTTTTTTATCTTTCCTTCTCTGATAGCGTCTTCAATTCGGGTTCCGACTTCAAACAACTCCTTAAAGGTGGAGATGGACTGGTAGAATAATTTCTCATGGTAGAGGGGCTGCAGATTCCTGATGAGCATCCTTACCTGTTCTTTTTCAATCTGCCGGTGGGTCATTTGGGCTACCTTGTTCCTCCATCTGCTCAGAAACGCAGTGAAGGATTCATTATGGTTTTGCCGGGTTGTTTCCAAGTCCCTGATGGTGACATCTAGCTCTTGATTGTAGGGGTAATGATCGACGAAGACTCGAACGATGTCTTCCCAGGCCCGAGTTTTGGAGGCTTCCAAGGTTAGGAACCACGATAGTGTAGACTTTGCAAGAGTTTGCGGGAACAACATCGTAATGTGTTCGTGGGTACAACCCATGGACTGGAAGATACTCATACATAGCTTCACATACCTTTTCGGATTCCCAGTTCTGTCAAAACGGTCGATGGCAGGCATCTTGAATTTCTCTGGCAGTTTTAGCTTGACAGGCTCGAAGAGGCCTTCCAGGTCTAGCATGTAATCATCGACCCCTTTGCTCTTTCTCAGTACGCTTTCTTGCTTGTCGACCTTGTCCATTTTCTCTTGGAGATTTTTCTCGTACGCGAACGGTGGGACCCCCTGAAACCAGTCTTCTTCCCCATTATTCTCAGGTGGGGTGGTTCAAACTCCGGTGGTGGAAACCCGGGCGGAGGTTGCGGCCGCCGCTGCTTTAATTCTTCTATGAACTTCAGAACTTGGGCCAGGCTGTCGGACTGCTGGCTTATGGTCGCTCCCAATTCAGTAACCTTGTTTTCCAACTCTTCCCTATTCATGCTGAAGTAAGCTGTCGGGCTGATTCTGATCAATCGATTATCCGAACTCCTGACCCACGAAGAGGACCCTGACTGCTGACCTTGGGAATCTATACTGACCTGATAGATTTTGAGAGGACTAGATTAGATCTTGACAGTGGTGACTTTAAACAGACAAAGACAGTGATGTGGACCGAGTCGAGACAGTGCGTGCAGATTGATGGGGAATGGTGCATGCAAATGGGACAAGCATGCGGATGTAAGCCCTAATCTATATGATGCTTCTATTTCTAACAGATAGCAGTTAAACAAATAAGGTCCCAACCATACAGAGTGTGCTAACCTTACTTTCCAGTATGACCACCAAGGGATAACAGGGATTTCTGGGATACTTCGGGTAATTTTGGACAGAGTTTCTGGGAAAACTGGTTAATATGGTTATATCTGGGATATCTGGACAGAGTTTCTGGGAGAAACTGGTTAATATGGTTATATCTGGGATATCTGGACAGAGTTTCTGGGAGAAAATATGGTTATATCTGGGATATCTGGACAGAGTTTCTGGGAGAAACTGATTAATATGGTGGTGATAGTGATCATACCGTCTAGCAGGTTTTCATACTCCTATGTCTTAGGACCGATAAACAAGGTTTGCGGTGTACATCTTTGTGAGCATGGAGCAGACATCCTTGTCATGGTGCCTAGGCAGGTCAACTCAATGTAATCACATGTGAGTGATTACCTTGGGAATCATAAGAAAGAGGTTCTGTTCTATGCTACATAAGCGTCTACACCGCTCAGGTAATCCCATCAGGGCATACAGCAGTTATATCACATTGTCCTATCTGAAAAGATAAATGAACAGTCCTATGAAAGGTTCTACAGGAATCTATATGCAAAGGCCGGGTTTAGTCAAAGAGGGTCCGTTGACGAGAGTTCCAATATACCGTCAGGGAGACAGTACAGAGGTTTTTACTCTTTTTGATATACCTTGGAAGGTACAGTATCAACGGTGACTTGTGCCCTGGCACAGCAAGACCTGAACAATGTCAGCGCCGCGTTTCAGACACAGTCGGAGGGGGAAAATGCAAAAGTGCAATGCGGTGAACCAAACACAGTAAAAAGATGATTTTAAGGATGCTTCTTATGAGTCAAACCTCTGTATTATTTTGTTTTAAAATAAAAATCCCCAGCAGAGTCGCCAGATTGTGGACACCGGGATTCCACCGCTTTGTTTGCTTTTGAAACTTGTTTGATTTTGATCAAAGAAAGAGAAAAGGGTCTGTTGAAAACAGATACAGAGTCGCCACTTGGTCTTTAGGGAACCAAAAAACCCAAATTTGACTCACCCAAATGGATAAAGGGCACCGGCCCTTCATAACCAAAGAACTTGGTTCGGGGTTTTGGTAAGAGAGAGGAAGGAGCCTTTGTCGTGACTAAAACACCCTCAACTGGCCCTGTCTTTCGACGGGCCTCAATTAGCATCCAAATAATCATCTTATACTACGTTTGGTTCGACAAATAATACTATGATAGTATATTACATTACATAAGAAAATTTGAAAATGGAAGATCTAAAGATAAGATATCATTCCTAAGATCTAAGCCAAATATCACACAATGCAAAGTGAAAGATCACACTAATAAACCTAGGAAAAATTGTCTAATCATGTATAAAATAATCAAGACTTCCTAATCTAAAAGGGGACATGAATTGTTATTGAAACAAATAAACAAAGAAATCAAAATATGCTTAACAAGCTAGTATGATGCATGTTAATCTTTGAGAAAAGAAGACCTCTCAATCCCCGGGATAGATGAGAAAGGATGATTAGATCGGGGGAAAGCATGAACGTGTGATCAAGTTCATTCCTTATAATCTTCTTAGATTAGGAGCCATGAAGGCCCCAAATCTTGCATGGATGCAATGTATGTATCTAGAATGTGCCAAGGTTGTAGTGTGCTTTGTGTTCATGGATTCCTAAAATGACTTAGAAGTCTATAATGTGTATGAATGAATGGATGAAATTATCATGGGATATGTACAAATGTAGTATGAACTACTTCCTAAGATATGAACTAATTTGGAAGGCATATAAGCATCAAATCAAAGAATGAAAGTTAAAATGTGCTTGTTGTGAATAGTGGACAGAACAGTAACATGATCTTGTAAAAATGGAAAAGAGGGGTTAGGAAGGTTTTCAGTGCATGATTTTTTTATGGAGATTTTCCTTATTGTGTCTAGAACACAACCCAAAAATCCAATCTTTAATAACTATCACAGATTGAGAGAAATCATATGAACAACAGAGGTCACTCAGAAACAGAGTCCGTACTGTCGACTGAAATGTTGAAAAATCTTAGAAAATGAAAACGAGTGATCTAGAGGCCCATTTTATTCATACAGTTCCCTAAGACATTGAAGTTTAGGGGAAAAATAAGTTGGGACCACCCCTTTTGGAAAATATTTCTGAAAAAGAAGTTGGAAGTTAGTCAAGCTGCTGTGACAGCAGAGGCAGAATGTCTGGAAGGAATGTTTGGGTCCAAATGGACCATTTGCAAGTACTTCCAAGTCAAGCCAAAAATCATGGGTGTTCTCCAATGAGTTAGGAAGACTTTCCAAGTGGCCTTGCATCTATATGTTGAGTATTGAGTTCTAGAGAAATCTTTGAACTTAGCTCACTCACTGTTTTGACTCACTGTTTTGAAGATTTTGGGGAAAATAAGGTTTTCTTTCTTGAAATCAAAATGAGAGGGATTGAGGGGGGTTTTGAAATAGAAGTTTTGAAAGTGTATTTTCAATACTCAATAAAGATTATGACCACTTGAAATGCCAACATTCAACTCATCATCAAGAACCTCCAAGATTGTTGGAGAGACTCATTTTTATTTGAACATGACTTCAATACACTTCAAGGATACCTTGGAGGTATTGAAGTTATGATCATCATCTATCCAACATGTTTTTGAGGTCAAGAGCTACTATCCATAAGGATTCACTCACCCCAAACTTCATGTCATCATTTAGATGATGATGAACTAGTAAGTAAATAAAGAAAATAAAAAAGAAATGAGGTACGAAGAGATAAACAATGAATAAACAAGCAAGTAGATAATGATCAATAGATGATATTCATGAAGTATTGAACTTGTAGATTGGTGTTTCACTCATATGTAATGACATTGGACATGGAACAAGCTTTCACTCTCTTAAATGCTCACTAAAATGATGGTTGGGTGTATTGAATGTTGAAGTAAATGGGAGTAATGAAGTAAAAACAAAGTTTAGAACTCACTTTTGTTTTGAAAATCAAAGAAGAAAGCTTCTTTTCTCTCTATTCTAACCTTATCTCTACAACTTTCTCTCCCAAACTTTTCTACACTTGCATTTGACTCCCCTAAAATGAAGAGCAATGGGGGGTTTATATAGGCCAACTTGGGGTGGTTTTGGGGTTTTAGAAGTATTCCCATTGGTCCCCAACATCTGAAATCATGAAACTACGTCATTTTGGTTTTAAAATAATCAAAATGGGACCACAAAAGAAATTACAAAAACACACTATTCTGGGGGAGAGTGCCGCGGCGGCACTGGGCCAGTGTCGCGGCGGCAGTGGGCCAGTGCCGCGGCGGCACTGCTCCTCCCTCGTCCAGATAATGCTGTTTAGGCCCCCTGAGGTTCCGGTATTCGCGAAAAGGCCCTATTTCGTCCGAAATTCACAGAAAATGCATACGAACTCCAAATTGAGGTTGTGATATATCGTTGGAAAGGTAATGGAGTCTACTTTACATAAAAGTTCGGGGATAGGTCACTTTGAAAAGTTTAGCGGTACTCATGATAAAAGTCGATTTGATCGCCTTTTTTCACCTTCGGAAATTTAAAATAAATTCGTTTTAAATCCAGGAATTATGTGCGATATATCGTTGGAATGCTATTGACCTCTAGTATCCATGAAAAATATTTGAAAATTGTTTCGGTGCCCCGATTCCAAAATCAAATCTTGGTCAAACTGGTCAAACCCGGGATTCCCGGGAAGTTCTGGGAACCTCCGGGAGCTCCCAGGAGCTGACGTTTTCGCTCGATTCTCTTTTAAAACTCATTTTAATACTTTTCTAATGATTCCGGTGAATTCGGACAATTTCGGTCAAACTTGGTCAAACTCTGGTCAAACCTGGTCAAACCTTGGTCAAACCGGTCAACGGGGACTTTCGGGGAACTTCCGGGACTTCCGGGGGTCTCTAGGAGCTGACGATTTCTTCTGGTTTTACTTAAAAATTCATTTTATCAATTTTCTTACGACATAGCATGTTTTCAGAACTTCGGGACCAAATCTGGGAGTCTTCGGGCTTTCAGGGGCATTTTGGTCAACCTGAGCATTCTGAGAGATAGAACTGACTTCCAGGAGTCCTTTTGAGTCTTTTACGATCATTGTGAACCACCAAGCTATGGGTCTCCTAAATCTGATAGCCGACAAAATGGGGTGTCTACAGCTGGCATTGAACTCTTTTCTTTTCTCCAATTCATAATGTTTCCGAAATAATCAAGTAACATGAAAGAAAAGACGGAATGACATGAATAATGAAAAGCGATTAATTACACTTGTGCTAATGGCAGAAATCCTCCGTGAAAGCCAAATCACTTCCACAAATGATATTTGAAACCATAATCATAAATCCCGTACTTACAATGATATAAATTAGCCCACAACAATTTACACGCACAGATCTGAAGTTCTAGGTGATACGTGATGCATCACAATACAAATGTATTCAGTTCCAGCCCTTTAGAAGTAATCTCAAACTGGGTGTAATTACTTTATGATATCAAGCTTCGACTTTCGATTAAAACTACCAAACAATTCTAATCAAGCGTGCTTTCAGCCATTAATTCAAAAATCAGTTAACCTAATTGAAGAGGATAAAAGCCACAAAGAGAGTGTATAATCCGTTGCACCAAGAAAATTGAAAAGTAAAACAAACTAATTGAAATTGTACTGAAATAATTCCTTGTCTTGCTGCTAATTATTTCAAAACTCCCAACATAACAAATTGTAAACATTAGAAAAATTATAAAGAATGTTTACACAAAATACCTAAAATGTGTGTCAAACAAAGCATTAGTAAGCAAACAAAGAGCCTACAATCAAGAGCCGCAATCTCCAATTCAAATTATTTTCAAGCATCAAAGTTCAACTCATAAGCTTAAGGTGTTCACACAGCAAATCTAGATATAATATCTAAAAAGGTCAATGATTTTAACGATACCTTGGCTCTCAAAGCTTCCATAAGAAACAATAGAAGAACTTCCCCAAGATTGGGTTTCTCCTTGGAGCTACAGAGAGCGAAACCCAAATTCATAATTATATTTTAGTTATGATATCAGGAAGCAAAATAACAAACACAATATAGAATAATTCTCAGACCAGTCTCTATGGATCATGGAAAAGGAAAGTCAATGTAATTCTCAGACCAATCTAAAGCATTTGAAAATCAAATTTGAGACTCATAGCATTACTCAAAAATGATGGTGAAAATTCGGATTTTCACCAAGACATTTTCTCAAGTTGGATGTGATCAAGTTCTCCTACAACAATCTTGAAACCATATATGAGGTTAAAACGTTCCAAATACGTTTAACTATTTATTACTCTATGTCAATTATCAAATCTTAAAGTGAGATCAAATTGAATCTCATGAGCATGTGAAAAAGTTATTGGCCGTCAAGCTTCCAAAAAAGACCTGTTGATTTTGATCAACTTCTTGGGTATTAGCTTAAATTTATGTGCTTTTGGAGTATATTTATCATCGTGCTGTGTCCCAAAAAAAAAACCTGTTGATTTTGATCAAGGCACATCAACAAATTGGACGCTCTTAAAATAATTTGATGGTGAAGAAAAACATGTGGACCAAAAAAGTCATTAGATATGATAATCTGAAAGATGAAAATAACTATAAAATCTTAGAACATGGAAATGGTCAAAGTGGTGATCTTTCAGACGATGATTTGATGATCTTAAAGTTATTGTGACCATGGCATTGGCTAAACTTGAAACTTTTGAAACTAAACCGTACAAATACAGAGACATGTATAATCATTGAGCTAGACATGAATCTAAAGGTTTACACAGATCATAATTAAGCCTAAGCTTTAAGTTAAATTCGTAAACTTGTGAGAAACAGTTAGTTCTTTGTGTTTGTGTTGAGCTTTACACAAATCATCAAGCTTAGACTTGATCTCTGGGCATGCTATCAACAACTGCACTATGAAGAAAGCAAACTTGGCCATTTTTCATTTTTGTGGAAAAAAAAATTAAAACCACCAAAGGGAAGTGATTCACAAATTGACCCCAAAATGACTTAAGACTTAAATTGAAGTAGTTCAGAGAATGAAAAATCATGAGGAAAGCAACGCAAGGAAAAAATTAGGCAAATTGGGAATTCTTTCTAATTTTTTTAGCCTTCATAATAGACTTACCAAGTCGTAGAATTCTTAACAAAATTTGCAAATTGAATTGGATGCCAGTTCAAGTGAAAACTAATAATTTAAATACTAATTTGTTCAACAAAAGATTCAAAATTACACACCTTTGGTAAAGGTGCACCAAAAGTCACAACACGCCTATATTTCAATGAGAGGCCCTTCTCAAATTAGTTAGAATTCACGAAGAGGCTCCCTAGAATATAAGAAAAAATGTTGCACCAAATAGGGGCTAGTTACAAAAATGTTGCAAAGAAAGGAAATTGCCATCATGACAACTTACCCAACCTGACAACCATAGCTTATGCTCAACCATTTAAGTAATCCCAACTAAAATTCTTGATCAATTTGATTATTACCACTCAAGTATTGGTTGCCACAGTAATACCTGACGCAGCAAAAAATCAAAAAGCCTAAATGATTATGAAATCAGTAAATGTAAAGATTAACCGTTAGAGCATCAAACCTAAAGGACCATGGGGTGTCTGGAGAAATAAAAAAGATAGGAAATTTTACCTAGAGAGCAAGCTGCTGAAAGAAAAATGATAGAAGCATACTTTTTTGCTGATGACATAAGTTTGTTCATTGACCAATTAAAAGACCGAAGCATTGGGAAAATTCAGGACATAAGTTTGAGTATTGAAGCAGCAGCAAATAAATATAGAAAGAAGTTCAAAGCAAAAAAAAATATAGAAAGAAGCAGCATCAGCAAAAAATACTGAAGCTGACTCTTGCGTTGAAGCTTTCTAAAGAAATATTGAAGCTTTCTCAAGATGTTTCTTACTTCAACTCCCCTTTATATATTGATGCTTTCTCTTGAGGTTTGAATCTCAAATTTGGTTCCCAAAAGCATTGAAAGTTGTAACACCTAAAACATTTGGGTAAAAGATATGGGAGCCAAATTTGGGTACAACTACAAAACATTTGGGACCTAATTTTGTGAATAAAAAACCTTGAAATCCCATTCCAAAAGTGCTGAAAATATGCAGAAATACAAACATGTGGTTTCCAAGTTTGAATCCCAAATTAAGCATTGATAGTTAGAGGATACTTACTACGATAAGGAAAGATTTGACATATCATTGTCCAAGTTTATAGATGGTGTAAAACAATCATAATTTCTCATTATCAAAATGTAAGCAATTGAAAATTATTTGCATGAGATGAGATTGCAAGAGACATGATTTTTTGGAAGCTTGACGATGTAAAACAATCATAATTTCTCATTATCAAAATGTAAGCAATTGAAAATTATTTGCATGAGATCAAAATTTAAAAGCAAAACATGATGGTGGATGTTAAAATAATTTATTAAACCTGATAAATTAGCAAGACACAAAGTGTCGATTCCACATCAAGCATCTCCATCACCTCAGCTGAGTCCGTCAATGAAATTTAACATAGAAAGACTATAATTAGATGACACAATACAAAGACATACTAAGAAAATTCAATAATCTAGGCTGGGTATTCAATAGAAAATAGGTGATTCAAACAAATAGGGTGCAGAGAAAGGAAAGAAGAACCAAATCAGCAATCCTGGGCATTCCTGATTTAAGGGATCAATAATGGATACTCTCCTAAGGAGCTGTTATATGTATTTAGGAGATAGGATTAAGGGATTAATAATGGGGGAATCACTTATTGGGCAAATATTAAAAGGGAAAGCAAAATAAAAGGGGGTGTACTAATATGGAGAGAAGCTACTGGGAAAGCACAGTTTGGGAGATATATCAACACAGATACACAACGTGAATGCTAAGAGCGAAATCAAATCAAATTCCAATAAAGAGAATTAAATGTTATTAAAGGAGACAAAATCATGTACAATTAAAATGTTGACCACTCAAACTACTAAAGGAGACAGAAGAAAAGCCCAATCAAAATCAAACCCCATCTACAATTAATTTCTCAAATGCAAAAATAAACACAATATAATTAATCAGCAACTTTTGCTATGTCTATTGCTCACGAACCGAAGAACATGGATAGAGTTCATAAAAAATGGTGAATTCATACATGTATCAATTCTAAAATTGATGTTCCTTCAAAAAAAAAAATTCAAAAATTGATGTCCAGTAAAATGCGAACATGCCAAAGGGACAGAAGGAGAATGGTCATGCAAGATCCAAATGACTTTTCAGTTACCCAATAAAGCCTTAAAACAAGTAAAAGGGAAACTGATAAGAGAAAAAATTGATTCCACAAAAAAATTTGATATCCAACCATACAACTTTTGCTATGTCATTTTCAGGTTCGGCAAGTTGGGATTTAAAAGGACAATCCGAAGAACAGGGATAGATTTGATAAATAAAAAAATTGAAGTAGAAAAAATTGAATTAGAAAAATTGATGTTCCTTAAAACAAAAATTGTAAAATTGTTTTCCAGCAAAAAATTTGTGGGATTAAGAGACAAATTGAAGTAGAAAAAAGTGATGTTCCTTCAAAAAAAAATTTGTAAAATTGATGTCTTGTGAAAGTTGACAATAGGAACTCAATGAAGCTATAACCAAACTCAAACAAAATCAAAAGAAAAAACTCTTACTGATCTGAGCAAGAAGGCGCTGATCGATTAAGAAGGGTCTGTTCGATTAAGAAAGGGCTGTTTGAAGATCCTGTTTTTCTTGACTCTTTAGTAAGTTTTTCTTGACTCTTTGGTAAGTTTGAAGATCCAATTACTGTCCCGACTTGATCTTGGGATCGTCGACCTGCTACCTATCACAATCAGATCTGAAAACCAAAAAAAAAAAACAAAGACCAGTTAAGCATCGGACTATTGTATATGTGTGTGCATTCGAGTGCATCAGACTGCTGTATATGTGTGTGCATTCGAGTGTGTAAACATAGATCTATGTACATATATGTGATGTATGTGGTTTTGAGGGGGATTCTGACCATGTGAGAAGAAACGGATGACGACCGACGGTGGTGAAGATCGGATGATGTGTTGGTGGCGACGGCGAGGCGAGAAAAAGAGAGGGGTTGGGTTGGGTTGGGTTGTGCCTTGTTGGTGGCAATGGCTGCGAGAGAAAAGCTGTTATTGGCAGCGGCCTAGTGGTTGGGCGGTGGCCTCCTGAGAGGGCTTGGCTGTGTTGAAGAAGAGAGAGGAAAGAGATGACTCAGATGTGAGAGAGAGAGAGAGGGAGAGAGAGAAAGAGAGGGTTGGTATCGGAAATGAGAGAGATAGGGTTTTGAATTTCAAACAAATCTGACTCAAACTCTTGTCCTAATCATAAAACTCTTGTCCTAATCACCAAAGACTGACCTACAATATAATATAGATCTATATATATATAGAGAGAGATATCCAATGAGGTAGAAGAGAGAGAAATAACCTAGGGACTGGGAGTGTTTTGAAATTCAAAGTTTCCTTGGGGAGTTGAGGAGACTGCGTATTTAGGGGGGAAAATTGTGGGCGTAAGAGATTGAGGTAAGTATGACATGCTCCAAAATCAATCTAATCTTAACCGTTCAATGTGTCTTGGTTGAAGACAAACCTCCCAAACTAAATCTCAACCATTGTTTATCTCAAGACCTTCCTCCCTTATTATATAGATTAATTAAGTTATATTGATGCATTATAACCTTTGATGCATATTTAGTTGGTATCCACTGACCAAAGTTTTCCCTTCAAATTTTATGCCCTCCGATCTTCCCTTTGGTTGTATATTTAGCCCCCATCTCATAGAGTTGTATTTTACATGCAATCCTTTCTACAACTCGTGTTTGAGTGAAATTTTTTATGATTGTGGGGGTCATTTTAGTAGTTGAGAAATTTTATATATACATTCTTACATTGGTATATTTTTAAAGAGAGTAATGCGATGCTTCCCAAATTTTAGTATACCAATTGGTTCTCAACCACATGTGGTAGTGAGCTCACTTAATTGTGATTCGAGAATATTAAAGTGGTCTGACAATTATTGAAGGTGGTCTTACTGCCATAAGTATTTAAGAAACATTTGAGAATAGGGGTGTCAAGAAAATCGATGGACCGAACCGTACTGAATCGATCGATTTTTTAAAATATTTTTACATTTGGCAAACTGAACCCAACCGATAAAATGCGCTAAACCAACTCAAAATCAATCAATTTTCTTAAACAATGGAACAATTTTGAACCAACCGGTTGACACCTCTATTTGGGATATAAAATTTAGAAAGTATAATAATTTTCTTGAAAAGTGGTGGGATATAAATAGGAATAAAAGAAATCCTTTAAAAATATACAAACATTACAACATAGGATTCTCTCTCTCTCTCTCTTTTCAAGGAGTGGGGGGAATTCATATATATATATATAAAAGAGAAATCTGGTACGTACATTAGTTTTCAACATCTCAAAATAAAAATACTAATAAACAAGGAGTAATTATTCCGACTATTGTGACAATGAATAGTGACAAGTGAAGTGAAATTTGAAGTGTAATACGAATCATACATGCACAAACCATTTTCTCTCAAAAAAACAAAAAGAAAACAGAAATTTGAAGTGTAACTTATATAAGTTATATATATATATATATAAAAGAAAGAATTGATAGAAAGATAACGTTATGTGAGAGTTGAAGGTTGAAAAGTTGATGACAATTAACCGGACTCGTTTTAATTTCTGATCGATCCAAAATGCAGACTTTTCATGCTACCAGCAAAAGGAAGGCTAAAATAAAAAAAATAAAAACTACTGGCAAAAGTAATGGAGAAATTATTTGGAGTGTGTGATGCACCGATTATATTTAGGGAGAATCAACAAAAAAAAGTCATGCTGAGGAACAATTTCTTTAAGAGCTCCACGTGCTACAACATAGGAGAAATAAGACAGGGAGAAAAAAAAGGGTGGGGGGTAGGGGTAGGGGGAAGAGATGAGGGTTGGAGATCGATAACTGGAAGAGGTAAGAGGAGACCGGCGAGGTTGTGGACGGTGACGGTAGAGTCGCGTGAGGGAGAGAGATATCTCGATTTGAGGCATCGTTAAACTCTAGGGCTCCTCACCTTTTGCCTATGGCATTTCCTACACCAAATTTGTTCGAAGAATTCATCTTACTGGATGCTAAATGGCTTTGGTCGATCGGAATACTATGGGGTCAAGGTTTTGCTATCAAATCTTGGCTTTTGGATTGTGATTTCATGGGTTTCACGTGTACGTTTTGATGCGAGGTTGAGGTTGTGATTTCATGACTTTAAGGCTTGTTTTTGGACATGTAAGGCTTGTTTAATTAGTGACTTTGGTCAGAATAGTTAAGGTTTGTTTGGATAAATTTAGTTTTGAGTGAGACATTATCTGTGGGCATTTTGATTCTTCCTTAGCAATGTTTATTTGTGTGGAATTTCATATGAAGTTTTGTGAAATTTATGTCACATAATTAACAATTCCTATGTGAAAATTCACATAACTTAGGCATTTATTGTGTTTGGGCATTATGTTTTGAAAAATTTTCAAAACAATTATGTGAAATTTCACATATCTATTCTTATGTAAAATTTATGTTGACATTTTAATCCCTATTTAACACCGTTTGTTTATGTGATTTTCGTCTGATTCTTTTATTTAAGGTTACGTGAAATTTCACCTAACTAGTTGTGAAATTTTTGGCGAAATTTCACACGACTTTTACTTCTAACAAATTTCACATAACCAGTTATGTGAAATTTCACTTGGCTTTTTCTGTTGACATGTTATGTGCAATTTCATATAAATTTTTTTTCATGATCATTGTTTGGATGGAAGCAATGATTATGAAATTTCACATGGCTTTTTCTATTGACAAGTTATGTGAAATATCACATAATCATTGTTTGGATGGAAGCATTAAAGAAGAGTTTTGAAGTTTCGCAAAGTGACAAAATGGAAATACAATTAGTTATGCGAAATTTTACATCATATAATGCTATGTTTCCTAATTATGTATCCCAAATTGGTTCCCTACACATTTGACAATGGGTTCACTGGATTTTCATTTGAGTATGTTGAAGTGGTCCCATCATTAATGAAGGTCGTCCCACTTCCCTGTACGTTGAAAATCAGTATGGACTTTAAAATTTAGAAAGCGTGCATAGCATTATTCATTTAGAAAGGTTATCTGAAATTTCACATAACTTATTTAGTGTGAATTTCATATAACTTTTTTTTAGGCATGAATTTCACATAATTTAGAAAGGTTCGAACTCCAGTAATGAGCGTGGCATTTTTCAGTCTAAAGTTGTTGATTTTCACATAACTAGTAGGTGAAAGTTTCACATAATTAAATATGTGATAATTTTATATTTTGTCATACTTTTTATGTCACGATCGTTATCGTAGTTCGCACCCCGCCCCTCTCTCCCTGTCACGCTCTGGAGTAGCAAAAATAGAAAAAATTAAATTTTCTTTTTGGGCCCATAGGGAATGATGGGTGAATGTCACTAATTGTCCACACCACACAGTACTAGCCTAGCAAATATACGAACATTAAACAAATTGAATGTATAATAACAATTCTATCCATTACAATATCAAAGTTGTCCTCAGGATCACAACAGGTCTGGAGACAACATATGCCCAAGTACCCACTACAAGAGTTTGACAGAAATAATATAAATATAAACTAGAAATGACTTTTTCATCTCTAGCTAGCTGGCGTAAAGGTAATCGTCGGCGTAACAACCTTCTTTGGCATAGCCATCATTATTGGGGCCACCCTATGCATAATCACCTTCCAAGCAGTAGCCATCATCGTAGGCTCCATCACCTGCATTAATAGGGACATGGTAGTCTAGACGGGGAATGTCCAGGCATAAACGCCGTCAGCTTACTTCAGCTGAGTGAATAGAAACTCCCACAGTATCATAGGGATAAAGTCATTATGAGTTAGGCACGATATAAAGTAGTGATACAAATAATATCTTTCCTCTTTCATTCAGACCCCACATTATCCAATTCTTATTATCTTCCAACTCTAAGACTGACTGTATCAGCCTGACTAACTCACCATGAACTGATTATATCATCACGACATACTAGTGCTCTTGTTCACCGCTTTTAAGAACTCTTACTATTCATCGCTTTTAAGAACTCTTGCGAGCACTACACATCGTTCCAATTTAACGACTAGTCTACGGACATACCCATACTTTTGTTCAGCGCTTTTAAGAAATCTTACTGTTCACCGCTTTTAAGAACGCTTGCGCGTATGGTACATACATAGCTCTGGTAGATACAAACTGTAGGCGTGCCACTACTACTCTTGTTTACCGCTTTTAAATTGTTCACCGATTTTAAGAATGCCTGCGAGTACTGTGCACCCATAGCTTCCACGATCCTGGTTAAATCCTTGTTACTCGCTTATCAGATTCAATTTGAGCGAATCATCAGCTCGACTAAACACAATCTTGAAAGTAACTAATACCTCACTGACTCATTCACCAGGTTATCCAATGTTACCCATTGTTATATCTCAAACCTTATCTCATTATCGCGCTGTATCATGACTACCATTTTCGAACCCTACTACGTTACTCACCATGTTATCTCAATCTCATTATCATATCTCATTACCTCTGTAATCCATAATATCACATAATAGGAACATGGAACATCAATTAAACAGCTAAGCATTATGAATTATAAACTAAAGGAAACATCCAAATTCTGTTAAGGTTCGATCGATTGAAGAAAGTGAAGTTTACTTTCTTAAATCGATTGAAGTATTCTCAATTGATTGAATTGAAGGTGGTCTCGATCGATTGAAGTCATTTCGATCAATTGAGACTCAGTGTGTTCGATCGATTGAACCTAGCTCGATTGCTCGGACGTCATCTTCTCTAGATTCTGGTAGTGAACATCCAGAAGAACTAGGGGTTGATTGGGATTAATATTAAACGTCCAAAGTTGTAAAACATTACACTAATGCTACTGAGTGAGTTTGGAACTCACTGAACGTCGTAAGGTGCGTTTGGCAAAACTTGAAGCGTCAAAATGGTGGCCTCATCTCTCTTTCCTCTGTCTCGTCTCGATCTCTCTATCTCATTTTCTTCTTCTTCTTCTTCTACTTTTTCTCTCTATCTGTCTGTCTCTCTCTTTCTTTCTGACTGAGTACATATATGATATGTGTGTATATATAGATGTGTGTGTATATTTATATAAAACACAAGCACATATACCCTCTCTCTAGCTCTCTCTTTAGGTTCAACAACCCAGGCACACACAGATATGCCACTTATATATAGAATAAAGGGAAGGGCAGGTGGCTGGGTTTACGTGAAACCTAGGATTTCTGATAATCACACGTTCGATCGATTGAAGCTAGTTTGATCAATCTGGGGTTTGATCGATTGAAATAGGGACCATGTCATAAATTCAGGTCGGTAAGGTTTCGATCGATTGAACAGGGTTCGATCTCTTGAACTTAGCAATGCTCGATGCTTGAACGGACTTCGATCGATCGAAGATAGAATTTCAAGCATGGTCAAAGGAAGTGTATAAAATCTCTTCTACTGAAAAATACAGGGTATTACATCATCCACCACTTATTAAAAGATTTCGTCCTTAAAATCAAAAACAAACCAAGGTCTAAAGCAAAAGCAAAAACAAAAACTTCTCTCGCATCTCTAACTCGAGTTCCCACAAAGCTTCTCCCTCTTCATGATGCTTCTACTGAATCTTCACCAACGGAATCTCCTTGTTCCTGAGCTTCTTGATCCCATAATTTGCATTGGTTTTTCATTGAATGTGACATTATTGTTGACTTTAATATCTTCAAAATTGATCTCGTGCACTGGGTTGTGAGCACACTTTCTCAGCATACTAATGTGGAAAACGTTGTGCACTCCTGACATCTTTGGCATCATTGTGAGTCGATACACAACTTTTCCAACACGTTCTAGAATCTCAAACGATCCAATAAATTGGGGTGATAACTTGCCTCTCTTCTGTCCAAATCTGACAATGCCCCGAACAGGTGAAACTTTGAGTAGCATGTGGTCTCTAAAGGCGAATTCCAAATCTTTGCGTCACTTGTTAGCATAATTCTTATGTCGGGTCTGAGCTATTTTCATCTTCTCACGTACAATTTGAATCTTCTGACTGGTTTCTAATACCATTTCTATCCCAAGAAGTTAAGTATCTTCGAATTTTGCCCAAAATAGCAGTGATCGGCAAGGTCATCCATATAAAGCTTCAAACAGCGCCATCCCTATGCTCGTATGGTAACTGTTGTTGTAGGCGAACTCGATTAACGGCATGTGCATCTCCCAAGAACTCTCAAAATCGATAACGTAAGCGCGTAGCATGTCATCCATCACTTGATTGACTAGTTCTGTCTGCCCGTCAGTCTACGGATGAAAGACTGAACTTTAGTTCAGTGTAGTTTCCATTGCTATTTAGAGACTCTTCCACAATTTTGCAGTGAAGCATGAATCTCTATCTGACACGATACAAATAGGTACACCGTATAACCGTACAATATGCTATAGGTACTTCCGGCTTAAACGTTCCACTGGATAAGTCATACTGTAGGCGATAAAATATGCTGTCTTCATAAGTCGATCCACAATTACCCAAATAACGTCGTGGTTCTACTGTGACTATGGCAATCCTATCACGAAATTCATGGTGATGTGTTCCCATTTCCGTTGGGAAATCGGTAACGGTTGTAATTATCCAGGTGGTTTATAATGTTCTACCTTTACTTGTTTACAAGTAAGACATTGAGATACATACTCAACTACTTCTCGCTTCATTCCTTCCCACTAGAAATTCTTTTTTAAGACCTTGTACATCTTCGTATCTCCAGGATAAATAGTCATCCGTGACTTATGTGCTTCATCCAATATTTCTTTTCAGAGATTATCTGCGTCAGGTACACAAGGTCTTCCTTTATATCGTAAGGCTCTGTCTGTACCAATACTCTAGACCTCTGGTTTCTACGTTGACATCTTTGCGAACCATAACTTCAAATTTTCCATTGTCTGTTGCACTTTTATGATACAGTTGATCAAAGTTGATTGTACCATAAGGCATCCAAATTGTTGTCCTTCCATTGGTTCCACTGTCCGAAGATCGAATTCGGCTAAAACTTTTAGTGCTTTCCATTCTCGGATTAGTAACGCAGCGATCACTAATCGAGGTCTACGACTCAAAGCATCTGCTACGACATTTGCTTTACCCAGATGGTATTGTAATGAAAAATTATAGTCTTTAAGTAATTCCATCCATCTTCTTTGTTGCAGGTTCAACTCCTTTTGAGAGAACAAATACTTCAAGCTCTTATGATCGGAGAACATATCAAACTTTTTCTCCATAGATATAGTGTCTCCAAATCTTCAATGCAAACACTCTTACTTCTAATTCCAAATCATGTGTAGGATAATTCTTCTCATGTGCCTTCAATTATCTTGATCCATATGCAATAGCATTCCCATCTTGCATAAGCACACAACCAAGTACTTGGTGCGATGCATCATTGTAGATCACATACCTTCCTCCACTCTTAGGTATCACGAATACTGGTGCAGAAGTCAATCTTTCCTTTAACTCCTGAAATGCATTCTCATGTTTGTCTATCCATTCTACTTCATCTCCTTTCTCGTCAAATTCGTCAAAGGTCCTGTAATCTTGGAGGATCCTTCGATAAATCTCCGATAATATCCTACTAGACCAAGAAAACTCCTGACCTCTGTCGCATTGTTCGGTTTGTTCCAGCTTAAGACTGTATCAATCTTAGATGAGTCCACAGAGACACCATCCTAAAATATAACATATCCCAAGAATTTGACCTCTTGTAGCCAAAATTTGCACTTGCTGAACTTTGCATACACTTTACTATCTCTGAGTATCTGTAGGCCATCTGTAAGTGTTCCTTGTGATCTTCCTTCATCTTTGAGTAAATCAAGATGTCGTCGATGAACACTATAATGAATTGATCCATATATGGTCTAAATACTCTATTCATCAAGTCCATGAATACTGCTGGTGCATTCGTTAATCCAAAAGGCATAACCAGAAACTTATAATGCCCGTATCTCATCCTGAGCGCAGTCTTCGTTATATCCTCCGATCGAACTAAAAGTTGATGATATCCTGAATGCAGATCGATGTTTGAAAAGATCCTTGATCCTTGTAACTAGTCGAATAGATCATCTATCCGAGGAAGTGGATACCTATTCTTAATAGTTAGCTTGTTTAACTCCCTGTAGTCTATGCAAAGTCGAAGTGTTCCGTCCTTCTTCTTCAAAAATAGAACTGGTGCTCCCCAAGGTGACGTACTCAGGTGAACAAATCCTAAATCTTCAAGTTCTTGAACTTGCTTATTTAGTTCTAGCATCTCGGTTGGCGCCATCCTATATGGAGTCTTAGATATCGGCAATGTACCAGGTACTAGTTCCACACAAAAGTATATTTCTCTTTTCAGTGGGAGTCCTTTAATATCCTGGAATACATCCACGAAATCTCGTACGGTAGGAATCTGATCCATCATAAGTTCGGTACTTGTGCTCCCGATCGTAGCCAAACAACTTGTAAGAAATATGTCGCTTGTCGGGTGACACTAAAATCTGATCGTCGGACGTCTAGGTATCGGAAGAACAATCGTCCTAGTAAGACAGTCCAGGTTGGCACCATAGTTAGTTAACCAATCCATCCCTAGAATAATGTCGAACTCTGACATTAACAGAATTACTAAGTCAACTAGAAGATTCCTATCTCCCAAGGTCAGTGGGAAACTTTACACACTTTACCCAACTTAACAGTCACTCCCAATGGTGACCCAACATTAAGTGCTGGCTCAAGTGCCTGGGCTCTAAACCCAACTGACACACAATCTTAACAGCAATAAATGAACGTACAAATCCAGTATCGAATAAAGCTTTAACTGGACTATGAAAGAGTATAAACGTACCTTCAAGATGCTATTATTCATTAACATTAAAGCATGCTTCTGCTGGGATGATAGCATTCATTCGGGTCTAATCTGGGGGTCCTTGTATCCCCTAAATTGGTGCCCTATAATATCCTCCGCGAGGTATACGACAATCCCTGCTCAAATGTCCCAGCTTGTTGCAATTCCGGCAGATAGCATCCATTCAATGGTTAATCCTGAGGCCTGTGCAGACCTTGGCAATGTGCCCTGGCTTTCCATAATTAAAACATCCCCCATCACTTGGTGGTGGGGCAGTGAGCAGTGCCTAAGGTTATGGTCCTCGCTGTTGATATTGCTGGGGTCGAGGATAGCTTGACTGAGGCTTCCTGGTTCCATCCTAGGTTCTCTTGTTAACTTGATAGTTATCCTAAGGTCTCCACCCTTGGGTATTCCTGGGCGGTTGGTTTTGGAAATTCTTTTACTGGAAACCACTTGACGACTAGGGTTGATTTATCTGTGGTCGCTATGCTGGATAAGCGTCCTTTTCCAACCTTGTAGTAAATCTGACAATCCCCTCAAACGACTGATTCAGATGGCCAACCATCACATGTCTAAGGTGGGGGTTCAATTCTTGGTGAAATCTCTTCACCTTCTTCTGTGGTGTATTGATCATGTGCAGAGCGAATCGAGATAAACGCTCAAACTATGTTGTGCATTCTCGCATAATCCATCCTCCTTGGACCACACTGAGAAAGTTCTTTTCCTGTTGATCTCTTTCATCTTCGGGAAGTATTTTTCCAGAAATCTTTCCCGAAATATCCTCAAGGCATTCTCCGTACAGCTTTGGCTCCTACTGTAGCTCTTTCGGCTTCTCACCAATCTGCAGTAGCGTAAGTCAACTGAAATGTAGCAAGACGGCACTTATCTTGCTCAATACATTCCAAAACTTCAAAAATCAGTTCCATTTCCTATATCCACTGTCCTGCCTTCCATGGCTCTGTCAATCCGTCAAATTTCTCTGGGTGTAACCCACAGAAACTTTCGAGTAACATATCACCAGTCTATCTTGGTGACGGTGGTACAACAGGTCTCTGGTGAATGGTGTGGTTATAAGTATCTCCCACATGTTCCATCCTCTGCATGAAGGCTTCAAAAATGCCCATTGCATCCATACCTTTCGGAATAAGGGTTCCTAATCGTGCTTGATTCTCGGTCTAACCATAGTGATAATGTGGGCGTGTACCTACAAAAAACCTATTGATTAACTGAAAGTCTTCTCGCAAAAATAAAATCAAGGTAAAGTGAGAAGGAACAAGAACTAGTACTTATACTAGTTAGCATACCATAACTCAAACATACAATCAATATCAAAAGTATTGCTCGTAGATATATATATATATATATGTATATATATCAAAATATGTACCGCATAGTACACACTAGTCATACTGTGTACCACATGGGACATAGGCTAAAACAACACTAAGGTTAGCTATTTACAATACTACTATTGATAATATCTATACAATAATATCTATACAAGCTATGGTTAAATAGCTATCTCTCAAGCTCCTAAAATCATATGGACAATATGTCCTAATATAAAACTAGCAAAAACTAACCTCCTCCAGATCTTGACTCAAAAGTAGTCAGCACTCGATCCTGCTAGTGGTGCCTCATCCTCGGTGCAATGTCCATCTCTACAGGTGGGTCGGCCTCTACTGGCGCAGCAAGTCCTCCAACTAATACTCCTATATCTCAGTCCTCAATGATCATCTCGTTCACATCCATATCCTCAACACTAATGCTGGCTCGGTGATGTCGGCTATCATCTCGGCAAAATCCCCAACTCTAGCCATAGCCTCTACTAGTACAGCCTCTCCTATCTGGAGTCCATTTGGCTGTGCAACCATCCCTGCTACTCACTTGGCTACCATGTTGGCAATGGCTACCATATGTACTATAGGTCCCACTAGTAACTCGGGCATAACAGGTATCTCTAGTACGACTACCTTCTCTACCTCAAGAATATACCCTAGTACTATCTCCAAAATCTCATCTCCTTCCATCACTGCATTATCCTCTCTAGCCATAACATCCTCATTAACTAACTCCGGGTCCTCCTATGGATCCTCCTCTGGCTCCTCGTCATCGTTAATTGTCAAACCCCGGATCCACTTTATAAAATAATTGAAATATTTACATTAAAATTATAAATAGTCATGTGTATTTCAAAACCATAAAATAATTACACTTGAGCTTCAAAAAATTATAACCCATCTTTTATATGATTTAGACCAAAAATAACCCGAACCCCGATGGTACTCTATATGGCGCTCCAATTTGGCTTTATTTTATTCCTTCCCTTTATTTAGCTACTAGTGTGACCTGCATTAACCAATAACACATGGGGAAGTATACAATATGACAAAAATAAATAGCTCAGTGAATAAAGAATACATAATTTGATAGGTTTAAATACACCTATTCCACAGTCAACCGCTCACCCCTAAGAGTATCATACCAGGATTCATCGTGGTAATATAGAAAGAGTCACCTTACCTCACCTCATCTTTTACCAAGCCACTCATGACTTTTTTGGTCTCTGGACTATTGGCTCTTGGCAGGTGCTCCTTACTCATATACTGTCACAGCCCGGTCCCACAATAACAGAACCGGAGCCCGTGGCATGCCACCGAGGCTAAACTAATTCATTAACGTTCCCAAAAATTAGTTTGAAGAACACACGCAGCGGAACAAAATAACCCATTTTGAAAGCAAGCAATCCAGTCGACTGATCCATCAGTCATAGAGAACAAGGAGTTCCCAATCAGCTACCTTCAGTCGACTGACCCTCGGTCCAGTCAACTGATGCTTGAAATTTTCAGTCGACTGGGGGCATTTTCGGTCGACTGAACTCATCCAGCAGAATGCCCAATTTTCGTGCAGAACCAGTCGACTAGATCGGGGCTCCAGTCGACTGAAGTCCTGAAATCCAAAATAATTTGCCTTGCAAAATAGGGGTCTAGTTGACTGAAACAAGGCCCGGTCAACTATTTTACACCAGCAGCTCCTTTCTGTAGCGTTTCCAAGTTTAAAAGCTTTTTGAAATCAACCAAGGACTAAACACACATACCAAACTCACTCTAAAGTAATCCTAACTGTATTAAAACATTACTAAAATATAATTACAAGAGATTACAATCTATTATAACATTATGGACTTGTTCTACGATTCCAAGTTAACATAAGTTAAAACAACCAAATCCGTATTACAACATTCCCATTGTCCCAAAACTACAAGATCAACATTCAGGTTATCTTCTAAGTGAACTCTCAACCCACGTGCTCACTTCTGCGATTCCTCGCCAGCATTTATACCTGCAATGGTTATTTGAATAACCACACATATTTCGATTTGTTTAAGCTAACGCTTAGTAAACAAAACAACAAATACACGTGAATGACAAACATGCTCGCATTCACATCTCTACATTTCATACTAGTTGTGGGAGACTCACGTGCACATTCCATACTCCCAATCCGCGACTCTTCGCCAATAAGTCCACGTAAAAGGGTAAGACCCACGATTCTTCTCTTCAATCGTGAGATCTTAATGCCTATATCGGCTCCACAAAATGGCTTAGAGACCACGTGCTCCTTCTGACCCAAATAAGCAACTCAACATGCTTAAATACATATCACCATGCTCTCGGTAAACAAAATATTTCACCATGCTATTGGGCCTACTTATCAATATAATTACCCAATATGAACTACACAATATATCTCTATGAATTAACACATATTTTTCATATCAAACATGAATACATGTCAAGAAATCATTCTAAAATACATAGTTGAATCACTCACCTCCGATTAATGCTCTTAAAGGTTGGTCCAAAGAAAATCTGTGCACAAAGAATTTGCAGAAAAACTTCTAGTACAATTCCTATAGATCAGAAGTCCAAATATTAACTTTTATAAAAGATTCTAGAAATTGACTTTTCTAAAAACTTAGTTAAACAGGCCCTAATAGATATCAAAACGAAGCTCTTACCTCGATAAGCTCGAATATGAAATCTAAAAGAAATCAGACGGGCCAAAGGTCATCGTTTGGCGTCGAGAAGCTCAAAGCAACTATATCTCCCTTTGGCCTTTTTTTGAAACTTAGGTTATAAGCTTTATGAAAATATCAAGTTCATCTCTATCTATATATAGGCAATACTCTCGGGAATTACGTTTACCTCCCCTCGAGTTTTCAAAACTCCTAATCAGTCTCTGAAACTTTTTACACAGTTAATTCATAACTTCACGAGTAAAACCCCAGAATTATAAAAGTTTCTGACTAAGTTCCATTTGGTTGCTAAAACGTAAATTCATAAATGACATTTTCGAAGTTGCTAATTAGCCTACAAAATTAATAGCGTGTTAATTCGTCCTCACTGTAGACACCCCAATTTTGACCAAACGTCGAATTAGGGAGAGTGTCACCTCCATATCCGATGATGACAAGGACCGAAAGATTCGAAGTGTTCCAAGCTCTTCAGAAAGTTCTCCAAACGCGGTAAAATTTTCACAGAATGAAATACCAGGTGTTTAGGAGAATTCAGGTATAAAACATCACTTTTGGAAAAGATCTTCGAAAATAAGTTTTTTTAAGAAAAAGGAGAAAAGAAAAGACCTAGAAATGGGAAGTTCAACAGAAACTGGCACACGGCAGTTGTTTGCGGCACTCAGTGAGTACCGAACGACATTCAGTGAGTGCCGAACGGAAGTTATAGAATGCCGGACCGGCATTTACTAAGTGCCGCAGACAATTTCTGACTGTCGTTTGCTTTAACAGTCCGTATTTTGTGGTACAATACGTATATGTATGCGGATAAAAACAAAAAAACTGATAAAGTAAGGTTAACAAAAATGCGGCAATCAATAATTTGGCGCGGCACTTACTGAGAGTCGCGCGACAGTCACAGAATGCCGCCGCGGCTTTCACGGAGTGCTGCAGCGGCATCCACTAACTGCCGCAAAGGATTTTTGACTACCGCCTTCTGCAGCAGTCTGTTTATTTTTAAGAAGTACGTATTGTACCACCAAATGAGATATTTACACCTGTCTTTTACTCCGAATTCACTAAGAATACCTGGTATTTTTGTCTATAAAAGAAGATGGATCTTCCTTGGGAGAGAAGAGGAAGGAGAGATACAAAAAATATAACAAAAAAACACAAGAAGTAGCTACCACTACACTCACACATATTTGAGAGAGATAGAGAGTTTTGGAGAGCTTGAAGGAGAGCTTGGAAGATCTTCAAAGTAGAGAAGCTTTGAGGATAGTTGGAGGTGATCCTCTAAATTTTAGTTATGTTTTCATTCTTGTGTTTCTTTCTTTCTTATGTTTTCATTTTTGTGTTTTCTTCTTTTTTATACATTTCTTTTGGGATTCTTGGAGATCTTCAATGTCTCTCTAGAAATCTCTTGAGTTTGATCTTTTGAATCTCATGTAAGCTTATGCTTTACATGGGAGTCGGAGTTTGATCATCACTTCATTTAATAAGCAAATAGATGGATCCAAGTCCATACTTATGACTTAGGTCCTCTACCTTGATGTTTCATGGAATCTCCTTCCATATTCCTTGAAAACCTATGAGTATTAGCTATGTTTGTTTGTACTTCTCTCTTAAGATTCTTGAAGGCTCATGAGTATTAGTCATGTCTTCATCTCCAATGACCAACAAGTGGTAGGAGAAAGTAGTTTGAGTCTAAGCCCATCTCCATGGTTTAGATTCATTATCTTGAGATTTCATGAAGTCTATTCATACTTCATTTGAAATCTACAAATATAAAGGTCTTTAGCCTCCAATGACCATCAAATGGTAGGAGAAAATGGTTTAGTTTAAGTCCAACTACATGGTTTAGTAGTTGGGGTTAACAAATGAAAGTTGAACTTGACAATGAAATAGTGGATCCATAAACTGGTTTTGATCAAAGATTTTTGGTTCGAAATCTACCCGTTGGAATCAAGTGAAACCAACGGAAAAATGTCACTAACTCAAAGTTCTACCACTGTAATTTTTGTTTTAAGGAGATTTCATGTTTAAAGTGGCTTGGTCATGAGTTTTGTGAAGTCACTACAATCTGTCCAGAGTTTCAGAACAGTAACACTCTTTTGAAATAAGTAAATCAGAACCTTGATAAACTATTTGTGACCCAAAATAATTTTTTCTAAGTAGATTAATGTGTTAGGAAGTCACCCTAAAAAGAACAAAGCATTTCTGATTTTTTTGCTATTTTTAAAAAATCGTGCAAGAACTCTGGACAGAAGGTTGTAGAATGCTGAGTGATGTCTGGTTTTTGTCCAATTCCCGGAGATCCAACCATTGGAACTTTGATTTCTTTTTTGGGTTAAAAACTAGACACACAGAGGCATCTTGTATCCAAAATGTATCAAGATCAAACCACGGAAACCATGCTTTTTATTTCTTTAAAGTTATGATCTGCTCTCAGCAATTTTCAGAATTCTGCAATAGTTTTAACCAATCTTATGAATAATGGCTTAGATGATATTTTCATGAGTTAAGGGTCAAACCATGTCTCAATAATGATTAATTAAGCTTGAATTCAAAGTTTAAGTGATCTAAATGATTGGGTATTTCATAATTTATTCTTGTTTATGAACATATTCATCCATATGGCTTGACACTTGTAATTAGGATTTATTTGCTTTAGATTCAATTGCATTTGATATATTTAAGTTAGAAATGTAGGATTGTTATTTCTAAGTTTATATCTTGTATATCATGTGGACTAACCCTTTGTTTTGTAGCGCTATTAAGGTATGACTTCTTGAATCCCTCTTTAGTTTATTTTAATTTATTGATTTTATCGATTTTTCAACCTCATGCGCGACACATTAGAATTAAGATTTTGCCTTACATGTATATATGTGGATTAGAGACTCTTTTCCTAGGTTTTATTTAATCGCATGCATTGCATGTTTAATACCCGCGGCTGGCCGGATCCCGGGTAAGTTTTCTTGTTCTTTATTACATATCATGTTGCTTGCTAGTTGAATTACGTGGTTTTTGAATGATATTTTGTAAATTAGTAATTTTACACCATTTTGACATGTTTGTGTAATATATACGTATATCTATGTATTAGTTGAGGGCATGCTTAAATTAATAATTCAATTAAAAGGATGTTAAGTAGAGGCCTATCGCGAGATAGGATGAAAATGGGTGTTTTAGTCCAATGGGCTCCTTCCCTTCTCATTCCATAATCCCCGGACCTAGTTAATCTTTGGTTTCGCAAAAGATCAATTGCTCTAAAATGGTTTCTTAATTTTCTTTTTAAAAATTAAGTGGCGACTCATTTGTTTTGAATTTGAAATTTAAAAGAACTTTAAAAGAAAAGCTGTGGGTAAGAAAAATTGCGATATCCACAATCTGGCGACTCTACTGGGGATCGAACCCAGAATCTCTGGTTTCGCAGACCAGAATTCTGATTTTGGATTCACTCGAGGATTAAACTTGAAAAATATCCTTTTAATCGAATTAATTAATCTTTGTGTGCCTGTTGCATTTCACTTGCATGTCCAGCCAGTCGATTGCACGGAACTATGACCTTGGAGGCTCGGGGCAACCCGGTCGGTCAAGTTATCATGGGACTGTGTGATCACCCTTGATCTCGTACCATGATTTGGTATATTAAGCATCCTATCGGATGTGTGTCAAGGGTCCCTTATTTAACCGAAACCCAGCTTTTGCATAGTAGATTCTATAGAACCTTTTAATCTTAGGAAATCAACTCTTGATTAGGATTATATGCAAGGAAGTTTTGTATGCCCGGAAGGGATTACTTGAGATGATGACGATACTTGCTTGATGAAAGATGTATAATCTTTTAATCACCTTTTACCAATTTCTCCTCATATTCCACGACATTTGGAGAACATGTCGAATCTTGATTATAAGATTATACTTCTTATATCATGTTAGCTAAGCATCATTGACCTTGTATGCATCTGAATTCATAGAAAGTACGGTGATAATCCGATCATGTGATCCTCCTACCCAAAGAGTTTTGAGTCCATCTTTGAAAGCAAACAGTTCTTGCCATCTTTATTCCAAAGTTTTCAATCGCTGTTTCAAAAAAAAATTTTGGAGTTCACTTTTTGATTAAAGCACCAAACTAACCTCTATTAAGGCATATTTTCACATGATCATCTTCTAAGAAACAATCCAAAATTTTGGGAATTGTTTTTGAAAGAAATGCTTTTCAAATAAATTTCAAAGCAGAATTTCAATCTAATCACCTTTATTGAGAAATATTTTCAGATCCTCTTTTTTAATAAAATGTTCAAAATTCTTGAGAATTGTTTTTGAAAGATCTTATCATTCTAAAGAAATGCTTTTCAAATGAATTTTGAATTTTTTTTTAAATACCCAACCTTTGAACGGGTAGTGGGGATCACAACGAGAGGAGAAATTATTGCACTTGACATGGGTGAGGATTTTATGTGCTTATGTGTTTACCTGTTAGGATTAGAATTTTCCTTTGCTTTGGCATATAGAGTAGGCACACACACACTTGCATTTCATCCGTGTGCTATGTGTGCAATGCATGCATCAAATCATAAGAGCATGTACATTTTGCACTCTCACCAATCGATACCGTTACATACGTGTAGCATACAAACTCACAACATCTTCTTCCCAATTAAGATTAAAGTCCCTCAAAAATCCCTTACTATTCAATTCTGCATGCGGACCTTTTTCCTATTTGTTTTTTTTTTAAAGAAAGAGTGGAACAACCAGAGCCCCTAGTAAGGACACTCCTAATCTTCTTGAGTTTATCTCTCTTAATTAGAAGAGATCATGGACCATCATGTCGAGACAGTCCCACCAATGGCCCACAGAGCTTTGGAAGAGAAAGTGAGCAAACTACAAGTTGTTGTTGAGCAACAAGATTCTAGGGTGAAGCAATTGGAGGGGGTCATGCTTGAGTTCATTCAATTATTAAAAGATCAAATGGGCCTTGATGAGGAAAAGACAGATCAGAGAATAATGAACTGCTTAAAGAATCACCAACAGGCATGTCTGAACCCACCTGCGCATCGAAGCCCATGTCCAAACCCAACCTATCACCAAAGTCCATACCCAAGCTTAACCATTCAACAAAGCCTATATCCAGGCCCAATCCCAACTAACCAAAGAGCTATTCCAAGTCCACATCTCAACCCAAAAACCAACTCTAGCTCAAAGATGAATTCAAAATCAAACCAAGCCCGCAAGCCAAAAATCTTCACCAACCTTGGCATGCCATTATCCACGGCCCTTGGTCACCTTGTCAAAAATGGTCACATCAACCCCCTGGACCCAAAGCCACTACCAAATCCCTTACCCCACAAATGTGACCTGTCTTTGTACTATGCCTACCACCAGACCCCTGGCCATACAACTAACTATTGCATGAAACTCCGCCATGATATCCAAAATCTCATTGAGCATAAAATCATCACTCCTTTACTGAACCCACCGAGTGGCATCTGGCATGACATACAATCTTTTCAATCACAACCATCGCTGAATACTCTCAAGGGATTCGTTGCCTCCATAAGTGCGCAACAACTAACTGGCCCCGACTCAATCAACAGAATCGAAAAAGGCATTGACAATACTCCGTATGAGTCAGAGAAGGGCCATTCGACTGAAAAATGGGTCACAAGGGCAGATGATGTTCCTACAAAGATACAGAAGGGGAATGATGAACCTGAGGAAGATGCTAGTGAGGTAATAGTGTTTGGAAATGCTACTGCTGAATCAAATATGGATGCTCTTGGAGACCTAATAAGTTGAAAATTATCCGTGACATTCCAATTGAGACCAAGTCAAGTCTGGTAGTCGAGTTATGTTAGTTTGGAGTCAAATGTCAAGTCCAGTCGAGTCTTCTGGTCAGTCTATTATCAAGTTTGTTTGCAAGTCTTTGTCAAGTTTATCGAGTCGAGTGGTGTAATCCTCCTTCCCTACTAGTTGAATAAAATCTCATTTTTTTTTATTCAGTGTACTAAGTCGTGAATGTATGGATCATTAAGCCCAAAACAAAACAAAAAAGAAGAAGAAAAAGTCATTTTTTTTCAAACGATCATGGAAAATACTCTGTTAATAATCCCCAAAACAAATTTTGTGCCAAAACCAAGGAGGAGTAGAGAATTTATTAGCTTTACTTTAAGAATTTAAATATGCTCTTGCTCAATCTTGAAAAGACGAAATTGAAACTTGAAGCTTGCTCACCGTTTCCTTTTCTCAAATACCAAGCCTCAAAGATGAGCCCAACCAGTCTAAAGCCATAAACTTGGTCCTTGATGGTAGCCAAACATTTTGAATGAACTGCTTCTTCCAAAAAAAAAAAAAGAAATTAAAAAAAAAAAGAAAAAGAAAAAGAAAAAGAAAAAGAGAAAGAAAGAAGCTCGCTAGGATGAAAACCCGAAAGGGCGCCTAGGCAAAAGTTAAGAGCAAAAAAAAAAAAAAAAAAAAAGATGCGTGTTGATTTCAAAAATCCTAATCCTAGCCAGTCAAAATCATAGAGAGAATAAGGAAGAGAAATGAAAGGAAAGAGAAAAGAAAAGGCAGAGAATAGATAACATTGAGAATTCTTGAGCACTTCAAAGTAGATCATTGGCACATGAACTATCTCAAGACTTTGTGTTGTTTTAAAGAAATAGGAAATGAAAAGAGAGATTTGAAAGTATCAATTAAGCTCACAATTTTATGAGAATCTCAATGGCTAAGAGAGCATAAAACAATGTAAAGATATCTTTGAGAAAAAAAAAAAGAGTAATTTGGAGGGCTGATATTACTTTGAAAGTATGATATGAATGAAACGTGATTAATTGGCTAGTGAAAAGGTTAAAAAAATCAACCGTCAAATAAAAAAGAGGAGAAGAAAAGAAAAGAAAGAGAAAAGAGAATAAAAGGAAAAAGTAGTTCATCATGCTACACAAGGGCTATCACAAGTAACATACACCCCCTAGACCCAAATGGCAACATGGCTCGTAAAGCCCACCAATTCTTGAAGCCTAATTCTTTCAAGACCTCCAGAGTACTTGAATTACGCACGACCTGATTCCCACTCGGGGATACGTAGGCAGCCTATTTGGTTCGGTCACCAACATCGTCATAATATGGCGTGCTCTTTCAGGCCTTGGCCATATTACCTTGGACCTGACTCCTATTCAGGGATAAGTTGAAACTAGGAGCAAACTTGCATTGGCCTAGGACCACATATGTATTGCCAAGCTAGGGGCAAACAAAGTTTGCCGATCAGCATTGGGACATCGCCCTTCAGCACCATCACATTCATGATGGTTACCTCTAGATTGGGAGTAAATGCATTGCAAGCATCCTGTACCAACATGTTCTCAAGGCCCTTAAGACTAGGGGGAAACTTCATTTGCTGAAAGCCCCATTTTACCCTAGAAGTAAGCCCCAAATCTCTTTTAAACTAGGGGCAAACTCTGTTTGCCAAAATGCAAGTTCTCAAGTCACCAAGTCTGTTTTGAAACGCTTTAAAATGGAGTGTCTTTTATTCTATAAGCTAAAGCACTAATTTGAAGCATACTCTAGGTAGGCAAAGAATTCAGTAAAGGGGAAGTTTTCAAAGTTTTGATTTATCAACAAAGTAATACCATTTGTAAGATGAATAAATGAAAGGTGAGATGATATAATTACTCACAATGAAAGCACGTTGATTCATAATGAATGAAGAGTTTGAGTCAATCATTTTGAGTAACTGGCTTTGTCAGGTCTGTCCTCCTTTGATGAGTCAATAAATGTTCTCAAATATGTGGGTGTAAGATGATGAATAAAGATTTGAAAAGTCTTCATGAGCATCCCAAGAGCAGTACAAGCAGAGGTTTCGAACACTATCACGGCATAAAGTGGCGATATAAGAAGAGTCCAAGACTAGGGGCAAATGTGACTTCTCTCTTTTGACAGAATCGATGTGTTTCTTCCAAAGGTCCGCGAATGCAGAAAATCATTCTTTATATCAGCTCTGTTCAAATTCTTTGAGTCTTGTTTAGGAAATAAATTGAATTGAGTCTGATCGACTCATGATTTTAGAAAATGAAATTGAATTGAGTCTGATTGACTCCTAATAAGTGGAACTCGAACTTGACTTGAGTCAAAATGACTTCGGATTTGGTGAAATTGAATTTGTTTGAGTCTAACTAACTCCTAAAAGTGAAATAAATGGAGTCTGATTAACTCCTGATTTTGAAAAAGTTGAATTGATTTGAGTCTGATTAACCCCCGATTTAAGAAATTGAACTGAACTGAATTCATTTGAGTCCGATAGACTCTCGATTTTTTGAATTAAATTGCAACATAAGTCCTTGCGAAGCCGTTGATATCTGCTTTTGCAACATAAGTCCCCGAAAGGGCTGTTGATTGCCGCTTTTGCAACATAAGTCCTTGCGAGGCTGTTGATCTCTGCTATTGCAACATAAGTCCCCAAAAGGGTTGTTGATTGTCGCTTTCGCAACATAAGTCCTTGAAAGGCTGTTGACATCATTCCTACTTGTAAGCCTTTGAGTGGCTATTAACCAATATCTTACCATGTTGTTTAGAACTTCTCTAAGCATTAGTCCTCAATGGCAGCTTCTCCTTGCATTAGTTCTCAATGGCAGCATCATTTGTGTTAGGCCTCAATGGCAACCCTCATTAGTCCTCAAATGGCAATTTCTATTAGTCCTCAATGGCAACCTTGCATTAGTCCTCAATGGCAGCATCATTTGTGTTAGTCCTCAATGGCAACCTTGCATTAGTCCTCAATGGCAGCATCATTTGTGTTGGTCCTCAATGGCATATGCATTAGTCCTTAATGGCAGCATCATTTGCGTCAACCCTTGTCTTTTAGTACATTTCCTGATTTGGCACCGGAGTATAAGACGCAAAGCGCATCTCAGTCGATCAGATGATCCTCAAAAGACACCGGAGTATAAGACGCAAAGCGCATCTCAGTCTTTTAGCACAATTCCTGATTCGACACTAGAGTCTAAGACGCAAAGTGCATCTCAGTCAATCAGATGATCCTCAAAAGACACCGGAGTATAAGACGCAATAAAGCGCATCTCAATCTTTCAGCACATTTCCTGATTCGGCACCGGAGTCTAAGACGCAAAGCGCATCTCAGTCGATCAGATGATCCTCAAAAGACACCGGAGTATAAGACGCAAAGCGCATCTCAGTCTTTCAGCACATTTCCTGATTCGGCACCGGAGTCTAAGACGCAAAGCGCATCTCAGCCAGTCAGATGATTCTCAAAAGACACTGGAGTATAAGACGCAAAGCGCATCTCAGTCTGTCAGCACATTTCCTGATTCGGCACCGGAGTCTAAGACGCAAAGCGCATCTCAATTGATCAGATGATCCTCAAAAGACACCAGAGTATAAGACGCAAAGCGCATCTCAGTCTTTTAGCACATTTCTTGATTCGGCACCGTAGTCTAAGACGCAAAGCGCATCTCAGTCGATTAGATGATTCTTAAAGAAGGTCGGGGGGCTAAGCATAGAAAGTGCTTCTATGACGGTTGTGACTTTCCCAGAATAAAATGACATCATAAGTAGAATGGCATAGGGTGCATTTTTTTTGCTGAGACATTATATGGAGCACGAGACTGCTTGAGCACGTGCATCACGATAAGATAGGTGCATTCATCCGTATGACTATTTGCGCTTGTGTATGTTTGACCCTTGCCCGAACTACGTCTTGGTCTGATTCCTGAATGGATACGTAGGCAGCTCATCATCGAGCACGACTAGCGTGAACCATTGCCGCGTGCATGTTCTCGTTTTGCAACGCATTTTGTTTTTTCCTTTAATCCGACAGTTTGGTCAAAGGCCTGTCTTCACACAGGCTTCGACGTTCGCTTGCGGTTCGCGTTGCCCCACAAGCTCTGTCGAAGAGGGGCAAACTGTAGACACCCTAATTTTGACCAAACGTCGAATTAGGGAGAGTGTCACCTCCATATCCGATGATGACAAGGACCAAAAGATTCGAAGTGTTCCAAGCTCTTCAGAAAGTTCTCCAAACGTGGTAAAATTTTCACAGAATGAAATACCAGGTGTTTAGGAGAATTCAGGTATAAAACATCACTTTTGGAAAAGATCTTCGAAAATAAGTTTTTTTAAGAAAAAGGAGAAAAGAAAAGACCTAAAAAGGGGAAGTTCAACAAAAACCGGCACACGGCAGTTGTTTGCGACACTCAGTGAGTGCCGAACGGCAGTCACAGAATGCCGGACCGACATTTACTGAGTGCCGCCGACAATTTTTGACTGCCGTTTGCTTTAACAGTTCGTATTTTATGGTATAATACGTATATATATGCGGATAAAAATAAAAAAAAACTGATAAAGTAAGGTTGACAAAAACGCGGCAATCAATAATTTCGTGCGGCACTTACTGAGAGCCGCGCGGCAGTCACGGAATGCAGCCGCAGCTTTCACGGAGTGCCGCAGCGGCATCCACTAACTGCCGCAAAGGATTTTTGACTGCCGCCTTCTGTAGCAGTCTGTCTATTTTTAAGAAGTACGTATTGTACCACCAAATGAGATATTTACACCTGTCTTTTACTCCGAATTCACTGAGAATACCTGGTATTTTTGTCTATAAAAGAAGAGGGATCTTCCTTGGGAGAGAAGAGGAAGGAGAGATACAAAAAATATAACAAAAAAACACAAGAAGTAGCTACCACTACACTCACACATATTTGAGAGAGATAGAGAGTTTTGGAGAGCTTGAAGAAGAGCTTGGAAGATCTTCAAAGTAGAGAAGCTTTGAGGATAGTTGGAGGTGATCCTCTAAATTTTAGTTATGTTTTCTTTCTTGTGTTTCTTTCTTTCTTATGTTTTCATTTTTGTGTTTTCTTCTTTTTTATACATTTCTTTTGGGATTCTTGGAGATCTTCAATGTCTCTCTTGAAATCTCTTGAGTTTGATCTTTTGAATCTCATGTAAGCTTATGCTTCACATGGGAGTCAAAGTTTGATCATCACTTCATTTTATAAGCAAATAGATGGATCCAAGTCCATACTTATGACTTAGGTCCTCTACCTTGATGTTTTATGGAATCCCCTTCCATATTTCTTGAAAACCTATGAGTATTAGCTATGTTTGTTTGTACTTCTCTCTTAAGATTCTTGAAGGCTCATGAGTATTAGTCATGTCTTCATCTCCAATGACCATCAAGTGGTAGGAGAAAGTAGTTTGAGTCTAAGCCCATCTCCATGGTTTAGATTCATTATCTTGAGATTTCATGAAGTCTAATCATACTTCATTTGAAATCTACAAATATAAAGGTCTTTAGCCTCCAATGACCATCAAATGGTAGGAGAAAATGGTTTAGTTTAAGTCCAACTTCATGGTTTAATAGTTGGGGTTAACAAATGAAAGTTGAACTTGACAATGAAACAGTGGATCCATAAACCGGTTTTGATCAAAGATTTTTGGTTCGAAATCTACCCGTTGGAATCAAGTGAAACCAACTGGAAAATGTCACTAACTCAAAGTTGTACCACTGTAATTTTTGTTTTAAGGAGATTTCATGTTTAAAATGGCTTGGTCATGAGTTTTGTGAAGTCACTACAATCTGTCCAGAGTTTCAGAACAGTAATACTCTTTTGAAATAAGTAAATCAGAACCTTGATAAACTATTTGTGACCCAAAATAATTTTTTCTAAGTAGATTAATGTGTTAGGAAGTCACCATAAAAAGAACAAAGCATTTCTGATTTTTTTTGCTATTTTTAAAAAATCGTGCAAGAACTCTGGACAGAAGGTTGTAGAATGCTGAGTGATGTCTGGTTTTTGTCCAATTCCCGGAGATCCAACCGTTGGAACTTTGATTTCTTTTTTGGGTTAAAAACTAGACACACAGAGGCATCTTGTATCCAAAATGTATCAAGATCAAACCACGGGAACCATGCTTTTTATTTCTTTAAAGTTATGATCTGCTCTCAGCAATTTTCAGAATTCTGCAATAGTTTTAACCAATCTTATGAATAATGGCTTAGATGATATTTTCATGAGTTAAGGGTCAAACCATGTCTCAATAATGATTAATTAAGCTTGAATTCAAAGTTTAAGTGATCTAAATGATTGTGTCATACCCGCTCCCGCGGCATGTAATTATATTATATTAGCATGCATGGTATGCTTACTATTGTGTTAATGAACACGTGTGAAGTGAGTGATGACTCACTAGTTGTTGGAGGGTGTCTTTTAAGAACCCAGTATTTGGCCTTGAAGGCAGTCCAGAAGGTGGGCATGTGAGAATTCCCTACGGTTGAAAAAATGAGTAATAACTCATGATTATGTGCTTAAATGTTTATTTAGGCATCTGTGAATATAATTGATTATTATATTGTTGATATCGACTCATCGGAGTCATTAGATGCCTGGTGAGGGCGGAATTGAACACGTAACGTAATTTGATAAGCTAATTAGCAATTTCGTAAAAACTTGTAGAAACTTGCGTTTTAGCAACCAAACGGAACTTAGTCGGAAACCTTTATAATTTTGAGGTTTCACCTGAAGAGCTATGCATTAGCTGTGTGAAAAGTTTAAAAGGCTGATTAAAAGTTTTGAAAACTCATGGGGAGGTAAACACAATTTTCGGAAGTGTTGCCTATATATAGTTAGAGATGACTTTCATAATTTTATAAACATTTGACCTAAGTTCAAGAAAGAGGCCAAATGGAGGATTTCTTGGCTTAGAGCTTCAAGACTCGAATCGACGGAGTTCTACCCGTTTGTTTTTCACCAAATTCCGTATTTGAACTCTACGAGGTAAGGCCGTCATTTTGATACCTTTTAGGCCTTGTTTGGTTAAGTTTTCCGAAAACTCATTTTCTAGAATTTTCATATATAGTTGATAATTGGACTTTTGATTTATAGGAGTTGTATTAGAAGAATTACTGCACGTTCCTTGTGCTTGAGTTTTCCTTGGATCGGCGTTAAAGAGCATAAATCGGAGGTGAGTGATATAAATCTTGAGTTTTGTGGATGATTCTATGGTTTAATGCATTTGATATGCTAGGAATGTATATAGATACCATGTGTAGTTCATATTGGGCAAAACTCATGTATAAAGTAGGCCCAAAGTATGTTGAAATGAAAAGCATGGTGATATATGTTAAATGAGCATGTGTTATGTGCCTATGTGGGTTAATGGGGGATTTGTGCTAATTCCCCGTGAGACGTCCTCTCGAAGGGGGAGGATTAGTAGTGACGACGGTCACTTGCCGAGAAAGGCATTAACGCAACATGTCGAAGGGGCATGGGTCGTGGTTGAGTCTTAAGACTTTGGATCGGTGAAGGTGCAATTATTCCCTAGAGACCAATAGTTATGTGTTATGATGGATTGGAACATATTTGTCATCCGTATGCTTGATTCATATTATTCACTAAGCGTTAGCTTAAACAAATCTATATATGTGGTTATATAAATAACCATTCAGGTGCAAGGACTGGAGGGGAGAATCGCGGGTAATGAGGCGAGGAGGGACTGGAAGCTCCTAATGTTTATAGAACTTGTAGCACTTTTGTTATATATATGTTTAACTTATGCCGGTTGTTTAACCGTGCGGCTTGTAATAGGATTTGTTATATATGCGAGTATGGCACTTGGTTCACCTTAGGACCTCGTTGCTGAGACGCGTGAAACTTGTTCTTTTGGTACTTGTAATCCGGGTAACGGTTGAGGTGGTTGTATAAATGGTTTATTTGTTTTTACAAGTCTTTGGAAGGTTTAACTCGCAATTGAATTGGTTTTGGTTTGAAATAATTTGATTTGAAATGGTTTGGCTTTAATTGATTTGGGTTGGTTCTTTGGGTAAAAGAGGTATTGATTTATTAGCGGCGTTTATCGCGGAAGCGCCGGGAATTAACGGCATTTATTAGGAAGCGCCGGTAATTAACGGCGTTTGCGGAAAAACGCCGGCAATTGTGAATACGGTCTTTTGGAGGTTTGGATTCTGCACAGACCCCATTCGACCGGTCGAACGGGGCAATTCGACCGGTCGAAATGCCCCCTGCCAGAAATTTCAAACTCCTACTTCCAATGTTCGGAACAACTTCTAATTAGGCATGGAGGTACCTTTGGGGACCCTTTGACCTATGAAACTGTTACTTTTAAAAATGAAACTCGTTAAGGCGTGTTTGGGCACGTGTTTAATATAACCTTTGAAAAACTATTTGGAAGTTGGTTATTTTGGAGCAAAACTTTTGTTAAGGGCATTTTTGGAAACTCTAATCATTTTGGTAAGCCTTGATGCCGTGCCACGTGACCTAGATTCATATGTGTGGATCCGGGGCGTGACAGATTGGGTATTTCATAATTTATTCTTGTTCATGAACATATTCATCCATATGGCTTGACACTTGTAATTAGGATTTATTTGTTTTAGATTCAATTGCATTTGATAGATTTAAGTTAGAAATGTAGGATTGTTATTTCTAACTTTATATCTTGTATATCATGTGGACTAACCCTTTGTTTTGTAGCGCTATTAAGGTACGACTTCTTGAATCCCTCTTTAGTTTATTTTAATTTATTGTTTTGATCGATTTTTCAACCTCATGCGCGACACATTAGAATTAAGATTTTGCCTTACATGTATATATGTGGATTAGAGACTCTTTTCCTAGGTTTTATTTAATCGCATGCATTGCACGTTTAATACCCGCGGCTGGATCCCGGGTAAGTTTTCTTGTTCTTTATTGCATATCATGTTGCTTGCTACTTGAATTACGTAGTTTTTGAATGATATTTTGTAAATTGGTAATTTTACACCATTTTGACATGTTTGTGTAATGTATACGTATATCTATGTATTAGTTGAGGGCATGCTTAGATTAATAATTCAATTAAAAGGATGTTAAGTAGAGGCCTATCGCGAGATAGGATGAAAATGAGTGTTTTAGTTTAATGGGCTCCTTCCCTTCTCATTCCATAATCCCCGGACCTAGTTAATCTTTGGTTTCGCAAAAGATCAGTTGCTCTAAAATGGTTTCTTAATTTTCCTTTTAAAAATTAAGTGGCGACTCATTTGTTTTGAATTTGAAATTTAAAAAAACTTTAAAAGAAAAGCTGTGGGTAAGAAAAATTGCGATATCCACAGCATGAGATATATTTGACATGGCATATAATTGCATGTTGATGCATGAATAAGCATGTAATATATGTAAAATAATATATTGCATGTATATTATAAGGCATACCGTGGTATACATTTCGATATGCGTGGGGATGAGAAAATATTGGATTGTGAGGTGAAACTGAGTTATGGAAAATATTCTTAGTATGAGTAAAAATGGATAGAACTGAACCAAGGAGAAGGGAATTGGATTGATATGAAAATACATAGAAGTTTTATTTTGAGGAGTTGTTGAATTTTATTATCGTGGGGTATTAATTGTGTGGATTTGGTGGTTAATGACAAAAGAGTTTTGTTAGGGGTTCTTGTAACTACGAGAAGAGTACTTATGAGGTTGATAAGGGTATTGGATATTATTAGTAACGGTGAAGACGAGATGAGTAAATTATGAACTCAAATCAAGAGTTGGGTTTATTAAATCGGAATAGTTCTTGACAATATGGTAATATTATGGGGGGTTGATCTGTAATGGTATTGATTTTGGATTTGATATGTATGAAGTGAAGTTTACATTGAAATTTGAGTTTTGTGTATGGGTATAAAATGACAGGGAAATTGTTTATTTCTATGAAAATCTATGACCAGAACTATTTGATATATGCTTGGGTTTAGTAGTGGCTATTCTGTTGGATTGAAATATGATAGTATTGATTAGAGAGAGAGAGAGAGAGAGAGAGAGAGAGAGAGTGTGAAAGAGAGCTGGAAATTATAATGAATACAAGGGAGAAAGAAATTGGGAATCATAGTGCATATGGGAATAGTACAAGTGTGGGGATTATGCAAGAAGGATTGATTTTTGAGAATCGAAGTTATTTTGAAAACAAAAGAAATGTAATGATTAATATTATAACTCATATAATAATGCTATGACATGAAGTGAAATAAGCAGTTATGAATAGTGTGCTGAGATGTTCAACCTATCAAAAAAAGAAGAAGAAGAAGGTAATACTACAAACTGCAATACTGTTCTGATTTCAACGGTACTTGGTGAATGTTGTAAAGGGTTTCATAGCAAAATGGTTAAGACTATTAAGATCAAATGACGACATGCAAGTAGTTGGGAATGAATGAAACAAATTTAGTGTACCGTCACTGGATGAGATTGAAAATTGTTGAATGCGTGAAAGGAGATAATGTGATTACAATGAGTGTTGGATTTCTATTGTGTTAAATGGGGAAATAGTATAGTTATAACGAATATTTCACTTGAAAGAGATAATCTGAATCTCGAGGGATGTATCATGAGTGTGTAAGATTGATTCAAAGCATGCTCGGAAGCAAATGCCTATTGTTGATAAATTTAGCGTACGATGATAGCTTTATGGGGTATCAGAGTGTCTTGCGAGAAACACCAGTATAAAAAGCGATAGTTTATCAATTATATTTATTGCTAGAGGTGGTTAATGTGAGTGATGAGTTATATGTGTTGATATTATGATATTATCGATTGAATTTGAGCTATGTAATGGTATGCAAATTTTTGAGGAATTCGAAGGAAAATGCGTTATATGGAGTATTCAGCTGAGTTTTTAAATACAGAAGATCAAATGTTGTAGAACAAATTGTTCTCTTAGTTACAGAGTGAGAAAGTTATGTGGGGAGGAAAATGTGATATGTGAGAGAAATATTCGGCTCTATCTGAACTTTGTGAGTTAGAGGTACACCTCTTCATTTGATACAGTAAAAGATTGAACACATAGCAGTGGCCATTGAGAGAAGAGCATCAGAGGTATGATTGAAAGATTGAACACATAAAGAAAATATTGTTGAACTAATCCAAATGGTATAACAAGAATAATTCAAACTGTATCTTTATTATTTTTGTAGTTATATTAATTCTTCTTCCTCTTCTTCTTTTTTAGACCTAATTTAAGTGTTTTTTATAAATTTTGGCTTAATGTTCCTAATTGGTTTATAGACGACCACAATTCACGTATATACATACACACAAGGACATACATTATTGAGATAAGTTTGTTGTTGGTGATGTTTATTAGTTTTGAGCATACATATCTTATTATGCACAGATCTCCTTACACACACTGGCAAACATTGAATATTGCACATTTATGTGCTAATATAATAGATATAGTGATCTTTTAATCCCCCAAATTCCTAGTTTTATATGCATATTTGAATTAATATAATTTAATGGTGATGTCACTCAAATGCATGTAATTATGTGTTTTTACATATATCTTTAAGTAAAAATAAAGTGAAAAAAAGGGAAGGAACGAAGTAGCAACCACACCATAGTATATTCATTTGTTAGTCAAAACTGAAACAGTAACATGAATAGTGAAATCCTGTGAATTGCATAAACAAACCAACAAAAAAAAAAAAAAAAAAAAAAAACCAAAACATACCTAACATTCATGCTACTGCTTGGATGCCAGTATAGATATAATATATATATATATATATTTTGATTTCTCTCTCTCTCTCTCTCTCTCTCTCTCTCTCTCTCTCTCTCTCTTCAACACATGTTTTCAAAGGCCTATCAGAGAACTAAAGAGAAAATTGAGACCGCAGAGAAAATTTGCAAATCGCGTGTCAATGCTGAGGAATGCACTGACGAAACCATCACATAAATTCGTCAATAAAATGCAGAAGAGAGCCAACCAATTTAAGAAGGAAAACTCACAAGCTACAACACACTCAACACACACTGTTAGGGAGAGAATTGTTTAGGGAGATTATCATGTGAGCACTTCATATTGTCCCTAAAAGTAAGAAACTTTAGTTTTTCTTTGCCTTTCTAGTTCTAGTAGTTGTAAAATTTTACTTATATGTAATTGATGATTTCATGTTCAAAAAATATGTAACAAAACTTTGTATACTGTATTTCTTAAAATAAAATATTTGTTTTCTTGTACAATCTTTGTCAATTTGTAGTAGGAAAATATTCCTATTAAAGTTTAGATTTAATATTTTTAGTCTAGTTAGTACTTATAGTTGTCCCCTAAAATAGTTTGAAACCCAAATTTTCAGTTTTTATAGCAATATTTTCATTCACTAAAAGACAGATTTTGCAAGTAAATGCCAGATTTCTTAGCCACGTAGTTGTTATAATCACCTACTAAAGTCCAAAGCAAACCATACCCATATCTCACTCCAAAAGTAGATTAGGATTTGGTTTGGTCTTGCTTGTGTTCTTGGAGTTCAACCACTGTGACCCCACAAGAATCCAAAGTCAAAGGTTTAGTATTTTATTATTGATTTAGTATTTCCATTTATTTATGTTTTATTAGCCTAGTTGTGCTAAACTTTGTTATTTTGCAGATTTCACAAATTCAACCCCAACTCATGCTAAGTGAGGAAAAAAATATATTAATATTTTATTTCACCCTTACCTTTGTTTTATAACTTTAAATTTAATTGGGCAGTCACTGTGCATATCTATTTAGTAGTTCTTTAAAAGATTATTTGGAAGACAGTTTCAATTCCAAAATGGTAGGCTAAAACTTTAATTAGGGATATGCAATAAAAACTTAAAAATTATAGCTTCTGTGCACTAATCTTAAATGGGAAAATTTATCTAGATGTGTTGTTTTTCCATTTATGGCCAAAAATATCTACGTATCTATAGTTTATGACCATTTAACATGTTTATATACTATGGCTATATTGGGCTCAAAAGATTATATATTTAAAATAAGAATTTAATTATGTGGATTGTCAAACTATGCCTTTTGTCATAAAAAACACCTAGTATACTCAAACAATTCATATGAAAAAATTTATATTTTGAGTATGTGTTTATATATATATTTCTATCCACTAATGGACATGCAATTGTGTAGTGGCAGAGTGGTGGGGACTGGGCGCCGAATAACTTATGTCCGCGGCGGGTCATGGTTCGAACCTGGCTACTGTCCAATTGCCTTTTTATTTTTCTTTAAACCAAATGACGTCGTTTCATATCAAACTTGACACACTTGATATGACCCTGACTAGTGAAAGTTTATTTTCAAATAAAAAATGACTATGCGGTTTTAAATGCCAAATCCTTTTCAAATGCACAAAAGTTGTGGGATCTAGTGTTGGTTTTGCATATTCCTAATTCTTTAAATCATTTCCCCCTAGTTAATTAATATTTCCTCTTTTTAATAACTTTGCTTAAATAGCTGTATTATTTCTATCTTTCACTATTATTAAATCCAAAAAGTTTATCTCACAAAAATTTAGCTTTTATTTCATTTTCTTCTTTTTCTTACTAGTATATTAGTTAATTTATTTTGCACTATTAAAATATTTACCAAAAACTGTTATTAAGAAAATAGTTTTTAATTAGTTTTATTGCAAAAAAATATAAAAATTAGTAGTTTAGTAAAACCCTACAAAAATTCATCATCTTTTATTTTCTTTTTAGAGACAAAATAGTTATTGCCTATCTTTGTTTTCGACCTGGACTTCCAGAACTTTATTACTTGTACGATCACCTACACTTGAGTGTGATTAGAAAACGCGTCAATAGGATGTCGTCAAGTTTTTTGCGCCGTTGCCGGGGAACGGTTAATAAAAATAATAAATAAATAAATAAATAAGTTAGATTTAAAACTATTTTTTCTACTATATCTATGTCTATATCTATATATAAACCTATTTACTTTATAAATAATCTAGTTTTCATTTAAGAAAAAATAATGACAACATAAAAAAATAATAAACAAAAAACTATATATAATTTTTCCTTGTAAAAAATATATAAATATATATTTATAAGTATGTTCGTATCTACCTTCTAAAAAAAGGAGCATATATATATATATACATATATAAACCTATCTTCTAAAAAAACAAAAAAAAAAAAAAACTATTAATATAAAATAAAAAAAAAGAGTTTTTTTACTTAGCAAATAATAATAATAACAATATTTTTTAAAAACTTTGTTTTTCTTTTACTTCATATGTCCTTAGATACTACTGAAGCTTTATATCAAGTACCATATAATTCTAATATTTCTAGTGAATCATCTAGTATACAATTTTCTAGAATCATGGCTGAAATTGAAGGCATAGAAGGAATAACTGATGATGCTCAAAGTGAACATGGGGAAAATATACCACACTTTGTTTTACCAAAACGTGAACAACGCTCTTTACATGATTTATTTACCCAAGAACGAAACATCACTCCCTTTTGCATCACTTTACCTAGACATATAGAAAATTTTCACTTTAGACAATGCATGATTCCACTCATACCAACTTTCCATGGAATGGGGTCAGAACATGCTTAATTACATATTCGTGAATTTGAAGAAATTTGTAGTACGTTCTCTGATCAAAGCTGTCTTATTGAAATAATCCGTCTTAAGCTTTTTCCTTTTTCTTTAAAAGATAAAGCTAAAGCCTGGCTTTTATCTCTCCGTCCTGAATCTATAACTTCATGGCATGATATGAATGAAGCCTTTCTACAAAAAATTTATCCTAAAAATTTAACTAATAACATGATGCGTTAAATTAATTTGAGAACGTTTTAAAGATCTCCTGCTAGCTCGTCCACATCATGGATTTGAAAAATGGCATTTAGTTAATTTCTTTTATGAAGGATTAGAGCCAAAATAAAAGAAATTAGTTGAAACTATGTGTCAAGGAGAATTTTTGAGTAAAATTGCCGATGAGGCTGAATCATACTTTGATTGGCTTGGAGAAAATGCTTCCCAGTGGAAAACAGAAGAAATTGGTAGGACGGAGAAAGCTAAAAGTTTATATCAATTACAATCAAAAGATGAATTAACACTAAAATATGAAGAATTAGCACGTAAAGTGGAAGCTATATATCACAGTAGAAAAAAATAATCCACCTAAGAAGAAAAGAGACCTTTGTGACAACTGTCATACGTTAGGACATCCTACGAATGAATGTCCTAACATTTCGAATTTTCAAGAAATTGCTCCAGTAAAGATAAATGCTGTGAATAATTATAGGGGTCCTCAAAACTCCTATGGTAATTCATACCAGTCTAACTGGAGGAATCCTCTAAATCATATGTATACCAAAGCAGGTATTTTGCAATTTCAACTTCAACAATATCCTCCTCAAAATAATCAGTCGTATTTGCCTCCTCTACCTCAATTTCAACAAACACAAAATACACATCCTAATACACAGCAAAATTCTAATATTTATGTGCCTCCGCACAAGAAAGTACAAGAGGAACCTTTACAGTCTATGATGCAACAATTAATACAAATCATGGGAAAACTACAAACATCTGTGGATAGGATTAACAATCAACACGATTCTAAAGGAAAAGACATTTTTCCTGCCCAACCACAACCTAATCCAAGGGGACAACCCCAAGGTGATCCCTCAACTTTTGGTAATAGTCAACATGAACAAGTAAAAGCTATAACTGTACTAAGAAGTGGTAAGGCTGTTGGACAAGAAATTTCACCTTCTTTAGAAGAAATTGAGCATACAAATAAGGATGGTAATATGATAGAAATTGAGGAAGAAATAGATGAAAATAAAATTGCTAATGAACTTGAAATTTAAACCTTTGAAAAACAACAAATTTCTCAAGAAAATGAAACAGCCGATTTACTAGTGGAAAAAGAAACAGAGGAAACTCCTGAATACTCTCCTCAAATTCCTTATCCACATCGTTTAAGAAAATACCAAAATGATAAGAATCAGGAATATTTAGAGTTATTTAAATAAGTGCATATTAATATTCCTCTCTTAGATGCGATTAATCAAGTACCTGCTTATGCAAAATTTTTGAAAGATTTATGTACTGGCAAACGTAAGCAAAATGTAAGGAAGGATGCATATTCCGCTGACTTCGTAGAAGAAATTAATTCTATCATACAGCATAATTTACCAACAAAATTTAAAGACCCAGGTACACCAACAATATCGTGTATTAATGTAAATCACAAAATCAATCATTCACTCCTTGACTTAGGAGCTAGTGTAAACTTGCTTCCTTATTCTGTTTATCAACAGCTTGCATTAGGTGAGCTAAAGCCTACTCTCATGGTATTACAACTTGCTGATAGATCTACAAAATACCCGCGAGGAATTTTGGAAGATGTTCTTATCAAAGTTGACAAATTTATTTTTCCAGTATATTTTGTCATCCTTGATACAGAACCAGTATTAGATGCTAATGTGCAAATACCAGTTATTTTTGGAAGGCCCTTCTTGGCTACCATTGATGCCACTATTCGAATCCGTAGTGGTATGATGACTGTAGTATTTGGAAATATGACTTTGAATATTAAAGTTTATTCTAATCCACAACACCAAGAAGAAGATGAGAATATTAAAGAAGTTCATGCTATTGAATCTCTATCACGAGAATATTTTAACTTGACTTGTTATAATGATGCAGTAGAATCTATTATTAATAACTCTATTCAGAAACTAGACAGTAATAATCTACAAGAACATCTTATGAGTCAAGTATGCTTTAACGAAAATTCAACAGAAGAAGAAATAATTCAAGAAGCAATGTGGACCACACATTTTGAACCTTTACCACCAAAGACTACATTAACACTTCCATCTAATTTACAAACTCCACAGCTAGAATTAAAAGAACTCCCTAAAGAGCTTAAATATGCTTTCCTTGATAGTAATAATACTTATCCCGTAATAATATCATCTCTTCTAGACTCCAGTCAAGAAAATAAACTCATTAGTATGCTTCAGAAGCATAAAAGTGCCATTGGTTGGAGTATAGTAGATTTAAAGGAATAAGCCTTTCAATATGCACTCACAATATATATCTTGAAGATAATGCTAAAACATCAAGAGAAAAGCAAAGAAGACTTAATCCTATTATGCAGGAAGTAGTTAAGATGGAAGTTTTCAAGCTACTCGACATGGGTATTATATATTCAATATCCAACAGTAAATGGGTAAGTCCAACACAAGTTGTGCCGAAGAAAGCAGGAATTACAGTTGTTCTGAATTCAAAGGGAGAATTAATTCCCACTCGTGTCACTACTGGATGGCGTGTATGCATAGACTATAGAAAACTCAATGCTGTAACCCGTATGGATCACTTTTCTTTACCTTTTATGGATCAAATGTTAGAAAGAATAGCGGACCATAAGTATTACTATTTTCTAGATGGTTATAGTGGTTACAATCAAATAGAGATCGCACCAGAAGATCAGGAAAAAACTACTTTCACATGTCCATTTGGAACTTTTAACTATCGCTGAATGCCCTTTGGTCTTTGCAACGCATCTGCGACCTTTCACTGGTGTATGCTAAATATTTTCAACGATATGGTAGAAAAGAATTTAGAAGTTTTTATGGATGATTTTTCAATTTTTGGCAATTCTTATGATGATTGCCTTAGCAATCTTTAGAAAGTTCTCCAAAGATGTGAAGAAAAAAGTTTAGTTTTAACTTGTGAAAAATGTCATTTTATGGTCACTAAAGGTATTGTTTTTGGACACATTATTTCTCAAAATGGGATATAGGTAGACAAAGCCAAAATAGATCTTATAGCTAATTTACCTATTCCCAAAACTGTAAAAGACATCCGTTCATTCTTAGTACATGCAGATTTTTATCGTTGATTCATAAAAAATTTTAGCACTATTTCAAGGCCTTTATGTCAATTATTGGCCAAAGACACCTTTTGAATGGACTAAAGAACGTCAAAACTCCTTTAAGCAATTAAAAGAGCATCTCACTACTGCACCTATTATGCAATCTCCTGATTGGAGCTTACCATTTGAATTACTGTATGATACTAGTGACTTTGCCATTGGAGCTGTCCTAGGGCAGAGAAAGGATAAAAAGGCATCAGTCATATACTATGCTAGTAGAACTCTAGATAGTGCTCAAATGAACTACTCAACTACTGAAAAAGAATTGCTAGCCGTAGTATTCGCCCTTAATAAATTTAGGCAATACTTCATTGGTTCCCCTATTGTTTGTTTTACGGACCATTTAGCTCTGAAATACCTACTTTCAAAGAAGGACACAAAGCCTAGGCTTATTAGGTGGATACTCCCACTACAGGAATTTAATTTAATAATTAAAGACAAAAAAATGAGTAGAAAATGTGGTAGCTGATCACTTATCCCGCCTCACTTTTGAAGATAATACCAGTGAACCCTTACCTATTCAAGACTCTTTTCCTGATGAACAGTTATTTCTGTGACTTCTCTGCCATGGTATGCTGATCTTGTTAATTATTTAGTAACTGAAAAAATACCAAGCAATTGGTCATCATCAGATAAAAAGAGATTCTTAGCTATTGCTAGGTATTTTTACTTTGATAATCCATATTTGTTTAAATATTGTGCCGATCAGGTAATTAGGAAATGTGTTCCTAATGAAGAAATCGAAAATGTACTTTTCATGTGTCATTCGTCCTTCTGTGGAGGACATTTCTCATCTCGAGTAACTGCTATGAAAATTTTACAAAGTGGTTTATATTAGCCAACTCTATTTAAAGATTCATATTTATATTGTAAGGCTTGTAACCGCTGCCAAATGTTAGGTAGTATTACAAAAAGAAATCAAATGTCAATGACCCCTATAATAACAATTGAAATATTTGATTGCTGGGGCATTGACTTTATATATAGGACCTTTTCCTCCATCTTGTCAATATGAATATATTTTATTAGCAGTCGAATATGTTTCAAAATGGGTAGAAGCTATTCCTACAAGAAAGAATGGTCACCATACAGTTATTGCATTTTTAAAAGATAATATACTTTCTCGATTTGGAACTCCAAAAGCAATAATAAGTGATCAAGGAATTCATTTCTGTAACAAGTCATTTGAAAAGTTAATGAAAAGATATCGAGTGACCCATAAGGTGTCAACTGCATACCATCCACAGACAAATGGACAAGCTGAATTAGTTAATAGGCAAATTAAGCATATTCTTGAAAAAACTGTTGATTCTAATCGTAAAGACTGGTCTTCAAAATTAACAGATGCTTTATGGGCATATAGAACTGCTTATAAGACCCATTTGGGGATGTCTTCATATAGACTTGTGTATGGAAAAGCTTGTCATCTACCAGTAGAATTAGAACACAAGGCATATTGGGCTACTAGGACTTTAAACTATAATATTGAAGATGGAGGAATTTTAAAAAAATTACAATTAAGTGAGTTTGAAGAAATTCATAAAGACGCATATAATAATGCTCGAATTCATCAAGCAAGAACTAAAATGTATTATAATAAGAATCTTTTGCGCAAAAGATTTACCCCTGAGCAAAAAGTTCTATTATATGACTCAAGACTACATTTTTTTAGAGGAAAAATGAAATTTCGATGGACTGGTCCGTACATAGTTAAAAATGTTTATCCTTATGGAACTGTCGAGATTGAGTACCCTAAAGATGGAAATACATTTAAAGTTAATGGGCATAGATTAAAGCCATTTTTAGATGGATTTGAACCTGAGTTGGAGTCCATTCCTTTGGAAGACCCCAACTATAATGCTCCTTAATACTTAAATCATAATTAGTATAGGACATAGTGTGTCAGAGTATTTATAGTCCTATACTCTTAATTTGATCACTTTTTATATGTATAAATTAATTTTGTCATTCTAATTCTATCTTTTCTTTGTTTATTTCTTTTTATTACAGGTGTTATCCTTGACTTCTTTTTCTCATCTCACTCATTGAAGACAATGTCAGACTCATTTGGGCGGGGATGGGGGACGGTTTCATAATTAACACCTGTTTGGATGTTTTATTTTTATTTCTTAAAAAAAAAAATTCTTTTTAGAGAGAGATACACTGAACAAGAGAAAATGGTTTTAAATAGGGCTTTGAACCCTAAAAGCTTTACCCATCTCTCTTTTTCCTTTCTTTTTCTTCTTCCTCTCTTTTCTCTTTCCTCTCCATCGCAGATCTCTCTCTCCTACTCTCTGCAACTCTCACTCTCTCCCCCGATCTCTCATTCTCTCATTTTCTTTCCATTTTCTTTAATTTTCTCGATCTAGAATCAAGATCCACTCTACTAATCACTAAAGGTAAGATCTATAAACCAGAGGAAGCTTGATTTTGATTTTATTTTCTATTTTTTTGATCCGTCTTAAATTTTATGTTTTTATTATTTTTGATTTCTATTTTCTCTCTTTTTCATTATCTAACAAAAATATAATACATAAGTTGTAGGTACCTACTCACCAAAGAAGCTTGGAAATACCACTCGATCTACGACCCTATCAGGTTCTCAAATTTTCAAGAAACAGGTAATATTTCTCCATTTCAGCTTTTAAACTACAAAAATGGACAACGCGCTAGCTATTGGTCTTATGTATTTTGAATTTTACATTGTCATTTTCCTAATTGCTATTATATTGCGTTGCCTTTGCTAAAAAAAAAAGAGAGAAAAAAAAAATAATTGTCTTTTCCTAGTTCTTTTATAAAAAATAAAAAAATGAATGACGAACACGTCACCGCTCTTATGATTTTCGAAGTTTATACCATAATTTTCCTTATTATCATTATTGTACTAATACATTGTCTTGGACTTTTCTAAAAGAGAGAGAGAGAGAGAGAGAGAGAGAGAGAGAGAGAGAGAGAAATGTAGTTTTTTTTTCTTTCTGCGTGTTCTAGTTTTTTTTTGTTAAAAAAAATGTCGTTTTTTTTTAAGTTTTTTGTTCTAAAAAAAAAAAAAAATTTAGTTTCTGAATGTATATATATATTTTAATATATTTTTTTTTTAATTTTTAAATAAAATTCCCATCCACCCCCTCTAAGCTCTCTTTAATTAGATCTTAGTTGATAGTTGGAAGGAGTGAAGGGTTGAGTCTAGCCTCTCTTGTTGGTTGAGAGTATAAAAAATGGATCCAATAGTCGATGACCGGACGTTAATGGGTCGCTCACTTGTTTCTGAGCAGAAGAAACCCTTTGCTGGCACTAGCCTTTATGCCATTAAAAGGAAAGCTAAAAGATTAGGATTGTGTTTGAATTGTTATAGAGAATAATGTCCTGGTTTAGTTGCTCATAATGACACATCTTTTAAAGTTTACTATTGTTACAAAAGACGATGCACATCAAAACAAACGAAAAATTTGGTTGAGAAAGAGGACTGGATCCTTTGATACCCAAATAAATTTTGTTTTCCCATCATTTCTTTATAATTTTTATTGTTTTGGTTTTAAAATTTATTTTCAGTACATTCAAGAATTTTCAGTCATGCCAGACTTTAAAATGATCCTACGTGTACATCTGGCTTTCATTGGCTGGTTCGATAGCAGTAATTTGCATGATCCCAACATCACCAGATATGTCTAGTGCGATGAATGACTCTAGAGGTAGTGAAAATCTAGGTAAAGATAGAGTTATCTCCTAGCCTCTTACTGATATTTTAGCTTGTTAGTGATTCTAGACCCATCTCTTTTACTAGAGGTGGATGGGCTATCATGACAACTTGGACGCTCCGGATTGCGTAGCCTCTTTTGTATAGGTGCAGAGGATACTAGTCGCACCATATATGTATCCAACTTAGTGGATGCGCTTAGGAATTTTTCAGAATTTTATCTTTTACTCTATATAAGATAAATTTGACACGTTAATGTTATTTTGGGTATGTTAATAGCATACAACACATTGTCACATGTTTTGCTATTTTTAAATGCTAAAAACTCTTTAAATTTTAAATAATTTAAAATAGTGTGAAAATATTTACTGAATCTAAATGGATGAGTAAGCATAAACTATGCAGTTTAAAGCTAGACGTACAAGTAGTGGAAACTAATGAATCTACGTGAGCTTTTGTGTCAATCTTCGTTTATGAGGGTTGCTATTCTTTTCAGTCTCATTTTATTCTCTTTATCATATCACTTGTTCAAAGTCTCATTAATTTTTTCTTTGACTGATCATTAGAAGAGAACGTTTAGGATTTACCATTAGAACGTCAAATTGCTTGAATAAACAAAGTCAATCTATTTTAAAAATGATTTAAGTCATCTTTTCTTTCAAATGCACTCCCCTTCACCTAATATTGCCTTATTCTCAGTTCTCTCTAAATCATGCCTTGCTCCACTTGGGAGTACAAATCTCACTTTTTTATCTAGGTATGTGATTGGACTGTAATGATATTGCAAGAAGTGTTAAAGAAAGAAAGGAGTTGATTTCAAAAAAAAAAAAACAAAGAAAAAAAAGAAAAGTAATGAGATATTAAAAAAAAAAAAAAAAAATCAACTGTACAAATGATAAAAAGGAGAAGAAAAAGAAGAGGTTGAAATAAATTGCGCAAACACTCCAATCACATGCTTAGAACAAATACACCCCAAATCTCCTACTCATCTTAATTTCTAACCTACCAGTCAAAGTCCTAATGATTTAAAAGAAATTGATTTTTAAATTTAAGTGATAAGGATGTTCTCCAAGGTAGATCGCTCTTCTAATGCTAAGTATTCTTTCTTGAGACTTATTGTACTTCAAATGCCTATATATTGAGTCATCAAAATGGAAGCAATTCCTCTATCTTTGCTTCCCTACCAAGTGAAATGTTCTCTACACCGGTTTCCGAGAGTTTCTCCTTAAAAGAGTGAAATCCCAGTGAGATTTGAGTTAAAACTACAAGTTTTATAACTGTTAATTGTTATGTAAACTTTGAAGTTAAGATCAGTTGCTTGACTTTTCAAGTACACATTGTAAGTTTAAAGAGTATAAAAAAATGCTACAATTGACAAATTGTGAGTATATGTGTTGCATTACTATTATATACTTGAAAATTTCATTTTATTGCCAAATTTAATCTTATTTGTTGTAAAAGGAAAAAATCTACCTTTATTTTTATTTTACTTTATTTTTAAATTAAAAAAAAATCCATTTCGAATTTTGTGGGTATATTTACTGCAAACCCTCACGAGACAACACTTGTCCACTAGGGGTAACCTAGGGGTTTAACGGCTTGATGCATATGCTAAATGCAATCGTGATTCCTGCGACAGTGAGTTAAGTTTTGTTTTCCTTAGTTTATTCCTACTTTTTAATAAAATTTCTAGAACAAATTCTCTTTTCACTTCATTGCTAGGGAGTAGCAATAAGTTAGTTGAGGGGTGTGACAAACATTGAATATTGCACATTTTTGTGCCAATATAATAGATATAGTGCTCATTTAATGCCCCAAATTCCTAGTTTTACATGCATATTTGAATTAATATAATTTAATGGTGATGTCACTCAAATGCGTGTAGATATGTGTTTTTACATATTTTATATTTTTAAGTAAAAATGAAGTGAAATAAAGGGAAGGAAAGAAGTAGCAACCACACCATAGTATATTCATTTGTTAGTCAAAACTGAAACAATAATTTGAATAGTGAAATCCTGTGAATTGCATAAACAAACCAAAAAAAAAAAAAAAACCAAAACATACCTAACATTCATGCTACTGCTTGGATGCCAGTATAGATATAATATATATATATTTTGATTTCTCTCTCTCTCTCTCTCTCTCTCTCTTCAACACAGGTTTTCAAAGGCCTGTTAAAGAACTGAAGAGAAAATTGAGACCGCGGAGAAAATTTGCAAATCTCGTGCCAATGCTAACGAATGCAGTGACGAAACCATCACATAAATTCATCTATAAAATGCAAAAGAGAGCCAACTTTTTTAGCCTAGCAATTTTTTGATTAGCCATTTTGTCTACTGTGATGCCTAGTCCATTGGAGGTCAAGTTTAGCGCCTTCACTAGGTATTTGGTGGTTTAAAGGTTGTGGCTAGTCTAATGGCAAGCTCATTGGAGTTGCTCTTAAGGAAGGGTCTCTTTGATAACCCAATTAAGTGCTAAAATATTTCATCACTTGTTTTTCCAGTGCGTATGACAATGTATCATTTAATTGAAAAAGCTACCAAAAACTACTAAAAACTTTAAGTAACAAATTTCTACCAAAGAAAATCATTGAATGCACTCTATTAGACTATTTCAATATTGAAACATTATTGGGTTAATTACAATATTGAAACATTAAGGGCGGATGCCCCCCCCCCCCACACACACACACACACACTTTTTCTGAGTTTCTTTACTCTACTTTGCATCTAACATCCCTTGCCACACCTGAAATTTACTATTTCGCCGCAAATGCCACCTCATTTTTCTTCTATTTTTTTGGCTAAACAAATATATCATTTAATAAAACCAAAGTACAAACACTAGAGGGTAGAAGCCAACAATGGGCCAACAAGGTGTTATCATGCATATATATTGAGTCCAAGTTACAAAATTCAATCAAACGTGAGCATAATATATCGAGATACGTCTAAATTATATTTGATATTCACTTTTTAGGAATTCTCAAGCATGCAACAATGGTCCAGAAACATAGGATTTCATTTCATATTCGTACATATCATGTGAATTTTATTCTTAAATTTGTAAAGGACCTGTAGAACACTATGGACTCACCTAATTTTGACACTTATTCTTAAATTTGTAAAGGACCTTTAGATCATAATATGAATTTCATGAAATCAAATTCACCTGCATCTAACAATTTTGCCGGATCCTCTCTCTCTCTCTCTCTCTCTCTCTCTCTCTCTCTCTCTCTCTCCCTCTCCCCCCTTGTAAAGCCCTAACTTTCAATTCAAAATCCCTAATCAGCATCAATATTAAAAAGTATAGAACACATACATATCAATTAGTCCTTGTGTTCTTCAATCAGACAGAACGACGTAGATCATATCATGAATCACATAGGCTAATCAAGAATTTAATTCCTAGTTTCATGACAGAAGTCGGAGAGAATCAGGTAGTACCTTTCTCCGTTATACTATGCCAATGCAGGTTCTTTCCTTCCCCCAACTGCGTGTTCGCTTCAACATTTCGTTCAGTACAGATTGGTTAATAGTAAGATGAAGAACAAAATCTGAAATGTTGTGAAAATCGTAATGAGGATAAAAAATCTGAATGTATCGTTCAAATCCTCCGATGAACCTTCCACTTCCTTTGATGAAATGTTGAGAAAATCTAAATGTTGAAATTGTTAGGATTAGTTATAAGAGAGAGAGAGAGAGAGAGAGAGAGAGAGAGAGAGAGAGGGATCTGAATGTTTTCTCATATCTGTGTGTATGTGTGAGAGAGAAGATCTAAATGTTACCTCAGATCTGGGCAGAGGCGATGGTGAGGTGAGATAAGGTAAAGTGAGGTGAGGAGGGTAGCGGCATCGGCTGGGAGGTGACGTGAGGGCCGCGTCGGGTGTCGGCGGCGATGGTGAGGTGAAGGGCAAAGCGTCGGCGATGGTGAGGAGGTGAATCGGCAATATCTTTCTCTTTCTCCCGATGGATGAGGTGCAGAAATGAGAAACACTAAATTGAGGGGGAGAGAGAAGAAGAAGAAGAAGAAGAAGAAGAAGAAGAAGAAGAAGAAGAAGAATAGAACCAGAGGGAGGGAGAGAACCAGATTGGCGGCTCTAGGGTTAAGAACCAGAGGGAGGGAGAGATGTGAGGGATAGTAATTCGCTGGGTTAGGCGAGGGAAAATTTGGTGGAAATTTTTTGTGAAAATATGTAATGTTTATTTACAAAATTGCCACCGTGGTTTCATTTTTTGAACTTTATTTACAAAAATGCCACCGCCTCCATTTTATTGGAAATTTTTCACTTTCAAGATATTTTGTAACAGATATAGACGTTACAAATATAAATACACCCGTTACAAAAATTATTTAACCAAAATAATGATAATTTATAACGGTTTTTCAAAATTTGTAACAGATATATCCGTTACAAATTAGTAACTGGTATACCCGTTACAAATCATAAAACCTGCCCGTTACAAATTTGTCCATATGGTGTAGTGCAATTTAAGAAGGAAAACTCACAAGCTGCAACACTCAACACACACTGTTAGGGAGAGAATAGTTTAGGGAGGTTATCATATGAGCACTTCATATTGTCCCTAGAAGTAGGAAACTTTAGTTTTTCTTTGCCTTTTCTAGTTCTAGTAGTTGTAAAAATTTACTTTTATGTAATTGATGATTTCATGTTAAAAAAGTATGTAGCAAAACTTTGTGTACTGTATTTCTTAAAAGAAAATATTTGTTTTCTTGTACAACCTTTGTCAATTTGTAGTAAAATGTTTCTATTAAAGTTTAGATTTAATATTTTTAGTCTAGTTAGTAATTATAGTTGTTCCCTAAAATAGTTTGAAACCCAAATTTTTAGTTTTTATAGCAATATTTCCATTCACTAAAAGACAGATTTTACAAGTAAATGCCAGATTTCTTAGCCACGTAGTTGTTATAATCACCTACTAAAGTCCAAGGCACACCATACCCATATCTCACTCTGCGGTCTTAAATGCCAAATCATTTTCAAATGCACAAAAGTTGTGGGATCTAGTGTTGGTTTTGCATATTCCCAATTCTTTAAATCATTTCCCCCTAGTTAATTAATATTTCATGTTTTTAATAACTTTGCTTAAATATTTGTATTATTTCTATCTTTCACTATTATTAAATCCAAAAAGTTCATCTCACAAAAATTTAGCTTTTATTTCTTTTTCTTCCTTTTCTTACTAGTATCTTAGTTAATTTATTTTGCACTGTTAAAATCTTTACCAAAAACTGTTATTAAGAAAATAGTTTTTAATTAGTTTTATTGCAAAAAAATATAAAAATTAGTAGTTTAGTAAAACCCCACAAAAATCCATCATCTTTTATTTTCTTTTTAGTGACAAAATAGTTATTGCCTACCTTTGTTTCCCGTTCCCTGTGGATTCGACTTGGACTTCCAGAACTTTATTACTTGTGCAATCACCTACACTTGGGTGTGATAAGAAAACACGTCAATAGGATGTCATCACACACACAGACACACACACACACACACACATAAATATACACAAGGACATACATTATAGAGATGAGTTTGTTGTTGATGATGTTTATTAGTTTTGATTTAGGGCTTGAACACTTTTGTGTAAACACACACACACACATATGTGTATTCACTGAATTCTTCTGATTCTGATGTACCTTGAACAACGCACAGAGAAGAAAGGAAAACCCTACACCAGACATTTGGGAGCAAATTAATGTCAAACGTTTAGAGCAACTGTCCAGAATAAGTTTTTTGGGATTATGACTAATTATTTTATGCATTGTTGTAGAGTTGCTCCTAAGGTTTTAATAAGTTGCTCCTAATGTTTCAAAGATTGCTCCTACACATCTCAAATGTTGCTCCAAAAATTACCTACCTGAGTCCAACAATGAGAAAAATCTCATATAATGTCAGCTTCATAATCGTCTCCACCAGATCTGAAAAGTATACCCATTGAATCTCTCTTATTTTTCACACAAATGTTCGATTAAAAAGACGATGTTAGGAGCAACTTTTGGAAGTTTGAGAGCAGCTTCTAAAATGTCTGGAGCTACCAACTTCTCAAACGTCGAGAGTAACTTTTGAAAATGTTAGGAGCAACATTTGAAACACATATATATATATATATATATATATATAAATAGATAGATCTCTGTGTATATATGCAGCTTTGTGTGTATATATAGAGAGAGAGAAAAAGAGTGGTGAAGGTGGTTGAAGAGAGAGTGGTGAAGGTGGTTGAAGAGAGAGAGAGAGAGAGAGAGAGAGAGGAAGGGAGTTATAGTGGTGTGGCGCGGCGGTGACAATGACGGTCGGAGATGGAGTAGTAGTTCCTTTTTTTTTTTTTTCCAAACTTAATTCGTGATCAGACTTGGCTTGGTATAGAAGAGTAAGTGAGGACATCTTGGACTTTTCAAACCTCTCATTAATTGCCTATTAATCCACTTTCCATCAATATTTAGATTAAGTTTGTGAACTTAAAACATATTTCCTTTCAATTTTAAAAGTTGATGACTGATTCTTAAATTATCAACATATATCTCTCTAATAATCCCATTAATTTAATTCTAGCTGGTTTATGACTTTTGAGCGTTGTGATGTTGAAATTTTTGGATTGCTTGTGTTTACAAATCACAGTGATGAGAGTTCAACTGAATGAATGCTAGGTGTACGTGGAAAACATATCAATCATTGAAACAATGAATATCATATAGCAATTTTGCTTAGTAGTGTAAGAAAAGAAATACTGTAGTAAGATAGATAGATTGAAAATGACATATACATATATATATATATATATATATATCTCCTAATTAATACTCCTAAAACAATTGAGTTAATTACCCTTTTATAGTGAATATAACTTATTGGCCTCGTAGTTAAAGAGGCAAGTCTTTGGATAAGTCGTAAACTCGGATCTCTTCAGTTTAAGTGCGTCGCAGGCGACACTACAGTACTAAAAGAAATATGATTTTTGTGCCGCGCAATCGCATCACAAATATTTGCCTTTGCATCACGAAAAGTCTTTTCTAACACGCTGACCATATATATCACCCGTGCGTCCGTTAATCCCGTGTATTTGATAACTATTTGTGGTACAGTCAATGCGCTACAAATACTACATTATTTGTGGCTTCTTTATAATAGTCATTTGCGCCGGTAATAGGCCTCTATTATTGGATATCTGATGCGCCACAAATTGTATAATTATTTGCAGCGCATGAATTTTGCGTCACAAATAGTGTAGTGTTCGTTGATTGCACCACAAGTAATATACACAAATTTAATGTGGTTGTATTTGCAATTATGTGCCATAAATATTGTAAGCAAATTAGTTATAGTAGTATTTGTGACGACGCATCTTATGTGCCGCAAATACAATTAGTAAATTTTGTTTACAATATTTGTGACGCAACAAGTGCGCCACAAATACTACCTGCAAAATTAATTATTATTATTATTTTTTATTTTTATTTTTTCTTGTTCTATATCTGCTACAATATCAATAAATTTGCAATTATAAATAGAAATAGACTTTATGCATACAAAATGGCCATTCACATACAAGTCTTTGAAATAAACCCATCATTTGAATATGAATTCATAAAAAATAAGTCAGTAAATAAATTTATCATGTTCAATTCTATCCAAGATAAGTCACTAAAATTTGATGATGATTGATACGCGTGGTTTGTGGGTGATTTGTATCTAGGGTTTACCACAAGACCTTGTGTACAAAAATCATTTGAGTTGGTGGGTTTCACTCCAATATTAAACTGTTTGTTTGATAATCAATTATTTTCATATATATTTTGGTTAACACTTCACAAGAAAGAAAAATTTAAGTCCATATTGTTTTTTGGTTAACAGGAAGGGAAAATTTGAGTCCACATGACAACAACTTCTAAAGATGAAAAAAGTGCGAAAAAAATAAAAAAATAAAAAAGATGAAGAAGATTAATTTGAATAACAGCAAACTGAATTGTTAAAAAAGCTGAAAAACTCTAAGTCCAGCTGCAATATTAAACGCTAAACATATTTTTTTTAGAGCATCCCTTTTAGAAAAATCTTTATAAGAAACCTCTTAGGCTTAGTTTGGCCCCATTCATTTTGGTGCTCTCCTTTTTTAAAGCACAATTTCATGTTAATTCATTTGGTAACTAGTTTATACGCTTTACAAAAATTGAACTTAGGGCTTTTTTGGGGGAGCTTTTTAGAGCTTTTAAAAGCTCAATGTTATTTTTTGATTTCATGATATCTTTTTGAAGAGTAGTGTGTCATTTGTATAAAATTATTAAACAACTTAGTAATAAAATTCATAAACTCCTTTTAAAAAGTCATGTGGGAACAAACTAAGCCTTAGTCCCACAACAATCCCAAACAAGCTCGAAATAGAAAAACAGTTGGGTACATCGAACGCTACAAACGCTTTGAAATATGATTTGTCTACATGTATAAATTTGTCAAGCAACAACATATTGGAAGAGTTGGAAATATAGTAAGAAAAAAATAAAAAATAAAAAAAAAAATAAAAAAAATTGCACACATATAATCAGAGTAGACTTAGCTTTTATTTTCCATATTCACACTGATTAACAAACTTATTCAAGCCAAAGTAAAAGACACAAACTTTCGTACACTTCAAAGAAACTGAAGAAAGAACGTTTTAAACACTAATATATATATATAATACACTTAGTCCTAGACCGTAAATTACGATCTGTATATTTAATAGCAAACAAACTCTAGACTCTGGGAGTTTTATCATCTGTAGTTGGTAAAACAAATGAAAGCAACTCTTTGTCAACTTCAAACTTAGCCATGTCTTCCTCCTTCAAGTTAATCCAAGCTTCTATTCCACCATCACCTGTAATGGTGTCCATGAAAGTGACCAAGTTCTTGAAAGGAAGTCTAGTAGACCCGACCCGTATAGGCTTGCCCCACCCGAAATCAGCTTCATACATAGGAAACCTACATAAACTAGTAAAGGCAAACGAAACCACCTCTCCTGTGCTAAATTGCTTCGCGATCTTCTTAATATCATTGAAATGTTTTTCTCCCTTTTGCAGTCCTCTCACGTAATCTCCATTAATTTCCTTAATTGCGTCTCTCATCTTGTTGACTATTACATAACCCTCTCCCTCGCTCTCTACAAACGGTAATACTGCCATCGTGTGTCTGCTAATATTACCAAAATAGTGTTCATTCAGAGGCGGATCAGTCCTGGTCCTCAGGTTCACTGCATGGACCGCGATGTAGATCTTATTACTGGAGTCTTCGTTGGCCTGGGTGGAAGCCATAAAACGGCTCCATACAAAAGCAGAAAGTGCTTCAATGCGCGTGGGGCGTTTTGGGTATTCAACGCTAGTGCTATCCATATACTTATCTCTAATAATTGCGATACTGGATGAGCTGAATATAAATCTCTTTGTCACGATCTTGTCCTTCACTATCCCAGTACCTGGTTTGAATCCTTTTATGTTCCTAGATGGGAACATATTAGCGGACTCAAACTTTGGATGTGGGATATCGCTTTCCCCACGCGAGATAGCGGCCCATGTATTGATAAACATGAAAATGGACAAAGCATCGCCCACCTTGTGACAGAAACCTATAGATATAGTGATACCACCACAGTTGAAGAAGTTGACCTGTATCACCAAAGGGAGGTCTCTGATATCATCCAATTCATATGGAAGAAACTTGTTGTGCTCGTTGGGGTTCAAATCCTGAAGCACGTCGGAGAGATCACAGTTCACTTGAGCTGAAACAAAGGGGACACCCTCGTCGTTGCAGTTTATGTAGAGGTGGTCTATGAGCCGGCCGGCTAGCGGGTAGAACCGGGTCAATGCCTCGGATAAGGAGTTCTTGAGATGGTTTGACCTGTCTGTTTTGGTGAGTTCGGTATTGGTGTCCTCTGGGTAGAAGAGATTCAGGGGCATAAAAATTGGAGGCATTAATTGATCTAGAAATGAGAGCTTGTAATTTTGAAGGTGGTCTGGGGTTGGAAAGGATGGCTTGATTGTCTCAGTAGAGAGAACTTCAACTTGAATCATGTTCACGTTCTTCATTCTCCCTGTAAAAACGTTTCTACTATGGTGATTGATAGTTTAGGTGATCCTTCAGAAAAGGTAAAGAGGAAGGTTAGCTGCAATGATATTTAAAGAGGCCCGTAGTCACAGAAGTTATAAAAAAAAACAAGAAATACTTATATTTTATTTATGCCGCAGGAGGCGTAAAGGTCATGCCAAATGTAGTGGAGTAATGCCATGTTTTTCAAATAATGTGGTAGTGAGATCACCTTTAATAATAATGGGATTACTTCAATATCATGCAATCAAAATTTAGTATGACATACTGTCATACCATTTGGGATGTGAATTTGATATTAGGATTTGGGAAACATAGCATTCTATACCCCCAAATATAATGGTAAGTTCATGTACGGATCAACGTCAGTCGCTCGATCATCAAAGGCTCGAAGCTCGGCTAGATAAAGGGTAGACTCAGCTCACTCGTTTGAGTTCTTGAACACGATCAATTAATTATGGCTCGTGAAAAAGCTCATTAATATATTTGATATAAAGAACTTGCATAGTGATATATATATATATATATATATATATATATTTTATAAAACTATACTCCCTCTGTCCCATATTAAGAGTCTCTTTTGGGAATTCTAACTTATTAAGGGGACAACCTTGATTTTGGTGAGGTTTTCAACTTTTCAATATTGCCCTTTTTGAAATTCAAAATTATAGTGTCACATAAAAAAAAAGGAGGGAAGAGTTGGATATAATAAAGGGCAAATTTGAAAAGTATATCAAAGTACTTTGACTTTTTCAAAGAGGACTCTTAAATTAAAATGGGATATCAAAAAATAGCATCAAGGACTCTTAATATGGAACAGAGGAAGTATAATTTTAGAGAGAATATAACATATCTCGTAAATATACTTGATAAGTGATTGTTTTATTATTAAATTATATAACTTACAAAGGGCGCGCGAAAAAGTTAACGAACACTTAAAAACTCTACTCATTTAAGCTGTTTAGACCTTTCTACACACACATATATATAGCCATCAAGGTCTCTTTGATTAAAAAAAATAACTTGCCATGGCATGAAGACCGCGGCAGCAATTAATTTGATCACAAAAAGAATGTTCAAGAATTTGAAGGTTTTCTCAGTTTAGGGACATTAATGTGCTATATGTGTTAATGCTATTTTTTTTTTTTTTTTTATTTGGAAACGGTGAACATCATTTTAAAATGGAACCAGTACATGTTTACAGAAGTTAAAAAAGATACAAATAATAACACAAATTTCATGAGAGCTATACTGCAAAATCTCCTCAATCTCGGACAAAACTGTGTAAATGAAAACTGAGCTGTACGTTTGAGAGAGGAGCTGCGAAGATCCACAACAAGCTCGTCCAAAACTCACCGAAACTATTAACTATATATAAAGAGACTCCACCAGGCCAGTTCTGCAAAAGATAGCCAGATCTGGTAGAGACATGCACCAGATCCACTTGAGAAAATACCAAATGTGGTTTGGTATCACATATGTTATTGCTCTCTTTTGTATATGGTATCAACTTATATACAGGGGCGGAACTGTGTTGTTGGTGGGGGTGCCATTGCACCCCTTATATGTGATAAAATGTTCTTATTAATATACACGTATATGTGTTATTTCTCCTATTTGTTGTTTGTTGGCACCTCCAAACAAAAAAATATGATACCCTTTAGTTACCTTAAATCATTTGATTGCTTTATTTCAATTCTAAATTTCAACCATATGTGTTTGAGAATCATTTGAGATACAAAGATTTGGGTAGAATAACATTACTCTGTACAATTAGACCACTCATTATGATAAACTCAAACCCCGCCCCACCTCTCCAACAACTCTCAAACAGTACAAAATAACCTGACATAGTAATTTTGTAGTCTTACTGATAAGAGGGAAAAAAAAAAGTATACCCATGTATAAATAGAACCAAAAAAATTGCATCAGGAGTGCTATCCTCGAACCCCAGTGTGCCATTGTTAGATAGCTTACGTAGTAACCCGGCACCCCCAAAGAAAAACTCCTAGTTCCGCTCCTGCTTATATACATACAGCGTTGTCACTCACATGGCATTGGAAAGTGTATATATATGTTTTAGTGTATATGCGGTATGGTATGATTTAATTTGGCTAGCAAGATGGGATGATAAAATGGAATTTGATAAGATTTGTAATTTCGAATACTAACAACGCAAGTTTGAATGATGATGTAGTTGTATGAAAGTAGGTTGAAAGTGGATTGTAATTTGTAAGACAAGTGGCTGACCTTTAATAGATAGTTTACAAAGCTTGTAACAGACAAAAAAAAAAAAATTGCAAAGCGATTGCGGTGGATGAGTAGATCAACGTGTTAGTGGTAAACTTGGTTACCTGGGGTTTGCTTTCTCAAGTCCACAAAGGTCAACCCACAAGAAATCATGCATAAAGGGAATTGTTAAATACACCATTTTTGTTTTGCTAAATACATCACCTTAACTCATAATTTTTTTTTTTACATGTGATATATTTAACAAAAAAAAGTGATGTATTTTGTAATTCCATATATGTATACTACATGTTACTCCCTCGTCCGAAATTAAGGGACCATTTTGAGAATTCTAACTATTTAAAAGGAAGCATATTTTATTTTGATGAAGTTTTTGACTTCCCGTTAATATCCCTTATTTTGAGTGATACGCTAAAGGAAAAGTGTGAGAGTTTGTTCATATGATAAATGGTAAACTTGGAAAGTATCTGGTTAAAATATATAGAGTTTCAAGTAAAACTCTTAAAAAATGACATCCCAAAATAGAATAAAGATTCTAAATATGAAATGAAGGAAATATAAAATAGATATGTACTTCTCGAAGTTGAAATTAACATGGCAACACTAATAAATTTAAGAATAATTACACTACTCTCCTTTGCGACAAATCAATTTGAGACATATCAAAATGGAGGGACTTCTATGGTGTTTCTAAGAATTTTACTAACCACCATGAAGATTGGTGGTAATTAATAACACTTTCTCCCACTCCTACGACTATCTCCTAGAGTTTCTCAAAAAAAAAAAAAAAGAGTACTTTTTAAAATTACTATTTTTAGCCTGAGAACACTTTTGCTCACCCAAATTTGGTTCACCATTGCTCATCCATGCCCTCACTGCTTGACACGTGTCTCATTTAAAATGGTGAAAGGGAACACATGTTAGACAGTGAAGACATGAATGAGCTATAGTGAAACAAATTAGGGTGAGCAAAAGTGCTCTCTTTTAGCCCTATTTGTTGTAAAAGATGAAAAGTACTCTGGCCAAAACAAAGTCGTTTGGACTAGGATTTCCACTGCCAAACCATTTCTACTAGGTTAAAATTTTTTTTTTCATTCCCTTTTTGTACTAATTTTTATAGTGAAAAAAATAATCATTCTATATAAAACATTGGATCTTAATTGTATTAGGGGTTAAAAGCCCGTAAATAAAATACTCGATCTGTTAGTTCCATTTTATGTGTCCATCTTAAGGAATCCATCGTAACTTTATAAACAAGTACTAAACCCAGTAAATCTCTCTCTCTCTCTCTCTCTCTCTCTCGATCTCGACCACTCTCTCTCGACAATTTGTGTGTTATGTGAGTGTGTGTAAAGTGTTGTATGTATCTAATATGTAAAATGTGTGTATAATATATATATACAGTGGATGGTTAGTTTAGGGGGCCATAGGTAGCCATAGGAGTATCTAAGCTAGGTTAGGTTGTACTTAAGCTAAGTTAGGTGGTATTCCTCCGTACTATGTTCCCTAAATCGTGGGAGGTGACATCGCCTCGAGCCACGTGCAGCACATGTAATAGAAATTAATATGGGTTTGCGCACTAATTCAATCCAGGTTCGTTACGACAGTCTGGGTTCAGTTTAACAATCGTGACTAAATTAAAAGTGTTGATATATGTAAATCACAACAAAAAGAAAAATCATCAGAAAATAATTCTAATTCGTACAAGTATGAAAATTTATGGGTATTGCAATCATGGATCCACATCGCCTCAAATTTGAAATTTCTCAGTTTTCCAGATCTTTCTCCCATTGTGTTAAGGACAATAAGAGAGTGATCAGATCCTATAATGGGAAAATTACGAATTGTAACTTTGGGGAAAACCTCACTCCAAGATAGATTAGCGATCCCATGATTCAGTTTTTGTCGAATATTGGCTACCTAGGGTGGCCATTATCCCAAGTAAATGTATTTCCGCACAATTTGAGATCAATCAGACCTTTGGTTTCCATAAGGCCTAAGAGACCTCCTGAAGAAGAATAGACAAAAGGCCTACCACCTCTTTTTTCTGATTGCTTTGTAATACAGTTAAAATCTCTAATAGAAACCCAAGGACCATCAGCCTCGTCCACCATAGTAGCAAGAGTTTTCCAGAATTAAGCTTTTTTCTTCTAATAAGGGGGACCATAAATAGTAGAGAGGACCCATGGGCTATGGAACGGGTCAGAGGAGATTGTAGCAGTAATCATGTTATCATTCGTAGTAGAGACGATAAAATCAATACCATTTTTCCGTGCAAGGCAAGGTCCCCCTGCCTTTTTATAAGCAGGAAGAAGAGTGAAGTTTTGAAAACCCAGATGATGCATTAGTGAAGCCATTTTATTAGAGCCAACCTTTGTTTCTGATAAGAAGATACACTTGGGATGTTGATCTCTGACTTTCGTGGCTCGGGCAAGGCTGCGATGGTTCCAACTAATGATCTTCATTGGCCGTGAGGGGGCTCTTTATCCTCCTCAGCAGCATTAAAATGAATTCGAGTTTCTGGATTGTGGATTGCAAGGTTGGTGCTGACATCTCCATTATCTTGGGGTGAGTACATCTCCTGTGAATTAGAACCATGTGACCCAAAAATGTTGTTCTATGTGGCCCTCTGTTTGATATTACTTTTGCTTCACACACCTTTGATTTGTTGATCACTTTAGTTCTCCAATGCATTCCCATTATGGATTGGGTGGCTAGGTGGGTTGGTGATTTCCTGGTTAGTGGTATTGATCTCAGATAGAGATTGATTGGGGGTAGTGGTGATCGGGAAAAATTCCAGAAACTTGGATCTTTTAGTGAGGGAAAATGGCTTAGGGGTTTCTAGAGTTCTTTTCTTTTTCTCAGCATTCACAGTTAGAGAAAGGTCAAACTCCTGAAATTGGGTTTTTCTGGAATAAGTCAAGGGTTTTTGGGACTGGTGATGGCCTTTTCGATAGAGGTAGTAATTAGGAGGTTGGTTTTTGGAGTTGGGCTAGACCATGTTGAACTAGTGTGAGTTAAAGGGTTAGGCCTCAATTGTGGATAATATAGGTACTTGATAGGTTGGGTGTAGGTTGAGGGTTGGGTTTGGAAAAGGCTTTATGGGGTCGTGGGCTTTTTTGTGGGCTATAGGATTGGGTTGGCTTTGGTAGTTGGTATTCATATGTTCAGATGGGTCTACTATGATGGGTTTGGTGCCAGGCTTTGGGAAGTGACCATGCTTGCTAGACAGGTTGGCAATTGACTTTTTTGACCAATAGTGCTAGGTACACCCTTACACACCCAAAAAACATCCATACTCTGAGGTGGACCACACACCTTTGATTTGTTGATCACTTTAGTTCTCCAATGCATTCCCATTATGGATTGGGTGGCTAGGTGGGTTGGTGATTTCCTGGTTAGTGGTATTGATCTTAGATAGAGATTGATTGGGGGTAGTGGTGATCGGGAAAAATTCCAGAAACTTGGATCTTTTAGTGAGGGAAAATGGCTCAGGGGTTTCTAGAGTTCTTTTCTTTTTCTCAGCATTCACAGTTAGAGAAAGGTCAAACTCCTGAAATTGGGTTTTTCTGGAATAAGTCAAGGGTTTTTGGGACTGGTGATGGCCTTTTCGATAGAGGTAATAATTAGGAGGTTGGTTTTTGGAGTTGGGCTAGACCATGTTGAACTAGTGTGAGTTAAAGGGTTAGGCCTCAATTGTGGGATAATATAGGTACTTGATAGGTTGGGTGTAGGTTGAGGGTTGGGTTTGGAAAAGGCTTTATGGGGTCGTGGGCTTTTTTGTGGGCTATAGGATTGGGTTGGCTTTGGTAGTTGGTATTCATATGTTCAGATGGGTCTACTATGATGGGTTTGGTGCCAGGCTTTGGGAAGTGACCATGCTTGCTAGACAGGTTGGCAATTGACTTTTTTGACCAATAGTGCTAGGTACATCCTTACACACCCAAAAAGCATCCATACTCTAAGGTGGACCAATGAGAAGAGAGATTGAGACTGTGCTGAGGTGGACTAATGAGAAGAGACTAATAGTGACCCCACAGTCTCTATCTCTCTTCTCATTGGTCCACCTTAGGGTGTGGATGCTTTTTGGGTGCATAAGGTTGTGCCCCAAACATTACTCTTTTCTGACATAACACATTGTAGAGGGCAGTCTGCTCCTAGAGCAGTGGGAACTCGAATAGACATCTGTGTCTTATTCAGTGTGCCTTGCTTGATCTTGGGCTCCAGTGAGATCTGACCTGAGCATTTCGCCAGTGAGTTGAAATTGTCGAAGACATGGACTTTGGTTTGTTCTCCACTCTTCTTGTTGGTTGTAGTACTTCAAATAGCGTTACTCCATTGGTTATCAATATGTCTCCTAAAATTTTCAACTTTTAACCATGGCCAGAAGGCGTTGGTTCCTTGATATGGTTGGTTTGTCATGGTTTTACTTTGGATAGGTTCGAAGTTGCACATTTTTATTGTATGGCGTATCCTACCACATGTATAACAAAATTCAGAAAGTCATTCATACTTGAACTGTATCCAGACATCTAGAAGCTTGCCTCTTTTAAGAAGAAACCCAGTCTTTAGGGGTTGTGTAATGTCAATCTCTACTATCATATGTGATGATGCTATTTTTGGTGAAGAGATTTTTACGTGATTAGAGCAGATCAAAGAGAGAGAGAAGGAGAGAGTTTGTATGTGGTTCGACCTTGTTAACGAAGGAACCTACGCCCACGTGTGTGTCAGAGCACTTTCACTAAGTATAAGAAACTACTGTAGGGACCTTGGTGATCCAACAATGGTGATTGGAACTACCAAGGGTCGGCCATGCAGGAATGATGCTAGGGTTTCTTTGGGAGAGGCTTGATAATCTAAGTCGGTTCAATTTTAATCAAGATCCCTTCTTAGAGGGATGGAAAGACACTTTTATAGAAGGAAGAGTCCTTCCTTATAAGGCATTTGAGTGTGATTAGGTAACCAATTGACAGCCTGTGGATATTTCTGCAAATCTAGCATGTTTCCTAGTTTGATAAGGAAACTGTTTATGCATATCTGGAAGGTTTCCCAAGTAGTTTAAGAAATGGTTGGAGTCCGAGCAGTTTGGGATGTGCCTTTGGGCGAGTCGAGCGAGTCTCGAGCTGTTGGGTGACTAGAGGGTGTTATCCCGACCTGTTGGTCGGGCTTCTCCTCTGACAGGATCCCGTGCCACATAACTCGAAAGCTTTTAGGCATCCTGGACCGTTTGGGATAACAATCATCCAACCAGTTGTGCTTGTCCTGGTCTGGATGGAGATCAGTCGGGGTCAGACCTGGAACAGTTGGATTACTGGACCATTTTGGGCGTATTAGTTGCCTCCCATTTCGAGGATTGAATTGGCGCTGTGTTAAGTTAAGCATTGAAATCTAAGCTTACCCCTTTGAATTTTTATTTTGGGAATAGGCCATTACTTGACTGCTCAGGATTTCGGGAATCCACGTGTCAAAGTGGGTCTGGTAGCGGTCTGGAAGGGAACTCTGGAGCTCGGGGACTCTGGTGTCCACATGACAGCATAGGACTGACGGCGTTCGAGAACGAACTGAACTAGTGTTGTCAGGACCAGATAGTTAGGACTAAGCGAGAGTGTCACATCATGTATTAAAAGCACGAGCGTCCCGAGGCACCTTTTGAGTTGCCCGAAGTGAATGTTTGTCTGCCTGAGGTGGGGAACAGCACTCCGCGGCTCAATTTTTGCGCCTAGCCGTCTGAAATGATCTTAACCGTCTGCCCGCCCTATATATTGAGACCTTGGGTTTTCTTCTCTTCCCTTACACTATTTCACAGATTTTAGAGAGAGAAGCTCTGCACATTCTCGTGAGTGAAAGCCTCCGGAGCTATTTTCCTGACCACGTAAGTCCTCCTGTCCTACTCTCTTCTTCCTCTTTTTTCTTTGTCTTCTATTGTGTGTCATTCTAGAGGGTAGAAACCCATTAAGGCTAAGTCGGGAGTGGGACTTCTTTTTCTTGAGATTCTATTTCTTTTTCAGGACCAAGGGTTCATTAGCTTTACATAGGCAGCACAACGAGTTTGCGTCTTGTAGGCCCTTTTTGACCAAGGCCTATCTTGTCTTTCAAACTTTGGATACCTTGCTTATCCGCCTTTTGACCCTTCCCAATTTATACCTTAGGTTAGGAGTTCCCAACCCGTTCTTGGGCCGTCCTCCGATAGACCAATTGACACTCATGGGTCCAATCATGTGCCATTTGTTCTTAAACTAGTCGTCTCGGTCAGACGATAAGGCCTCTCGGTGGGGAACACCTGAACCGAGTGAGTTCCCTGCATCTCGGCCCCCTTTCCGAACGTCACAGCGAGGGTAGGGCCCCAATAACAGTTTCCAGTGGGAGCGTTCTTGGGAATCAGGGAGATGTCCACGCCCCGAGTCCTCTGGCTGTGGGAATAACGAGTGTGTATCTACAGAGCATGTTCCCGAGCTCTCCTATAGAGGTATAGGAAGTGAACTGAGAGCGCAGGACTGGGTCACTTTTAGGACTCGATTTTCCATTCCTGACCTCTTCTCCTTGGTTATCCCAGAGAAACACCTTGGGGCTAGTTGGAAGAAGCCTGGGTATGTCAACTTCTACGAGGACACGTTCTTAGCAGGCACTCACGTTCCTCTGCACTCACTAGACCGAGATCTACTGAATTACCTCGGGATCGCCCCTGCCCAACTTGCACCCAACGCCTGGAGACTCTTGATGAGAGCGGTGTATCTATGGCCCCAATATTTTGGGTATACACTTACCGTCCAGGAGTTTCTGTGGACGTTCCGAGCTTTTTCCTTGTCTAGGGAGCTCGGGTTCTTCTCTCTAAGTGCTCGGCAGGGGAGAAAAATTATAGGTATGTGTCCAAGTAACAACAAGGGCTAGAAGAAGAAATTCTTCCATATCTCTTTTTCGGGGGTGTACGAGACTGACTCCGGGATAGAACTCGTCTTGCCCACGACCTGGTCGGCTGAATTGAGGGGTAAGGCTCTGATTGTCCTTTTTTTTCCTAGTACCACTTATTTCCTTCTGTACCAAACCGACCCTGGGATGGAACTCGTCTTAACCACTAGGTTTCTTTTTGTAGTTCCTTCCGTTGTTCCAGAAATCCCAGTCGAGTGCTAGGAGAGAATTTTGAGCCTCACCTCAGCTCCGATCGACATTAACCGGTTGCTGAGCAAGTTTGGCGATTGGGTAGAGAGCTTCAAGCCAAACCAGATATTCAGTGCTCCCAACTTCGCGTGCCCGACCTGGTAAAGTGTTCCTGATTGCTTTTATTTCGTTCTTGAAGTTTCTTCGTTTGACCAGCATCTAATTTTGTGTTCCTTTTCTGACAACGATGGCTCCCAAAAAGGATATGGCTGCTTTGGTTGCTATGGAGGCAGCTTTAGCTGAAAAGGCAGCCAAGAAGAAAAAGTGTCCGAGGATTGCTGCTAGAGAGGGCAGTGATTTTCGAAGGTTGAAGAGGGGGCCTTAGCAGGTCCCAAAGGCTGTCCCGACCCCTTCTCGGGAAAAGGTTGGGGATAATACTCCTGACCCAGCAGCGAGGGCGGACTTGCCTAGCCCACTCGGCCTCCGTTTGGGCTGGAATTCTAGCCCTTCAACGATTCTACCCCGAGACAGGATCTAGAGTGCCTTGCTTCTCGAGGACAATCGACAGTTCGGGAGGTTCCGGCTACCGACCTGTTCAGGTGGCTGTTCCACTTCTCAGAGTTTGCAAGTAGCCCATCCACATGTTCTCTATTTTACTTTTCCTTTCGATTGTATTGACCTCAATTTTACTCTTTTTCAGCTCAGATGTCTTGCAGTTGGGACCGAGTTCCAGTGAGCCGAACTCTACAACCAAGCCTCAACGGCTCGGGTCGAGCTATCGGCAGAGAAGGAGAAGGTCAAAGAAGCAACCTTGGAGCTCAGGAATGCCCAAGCATTAGCCGATGGGAAGGGGAAATAGATTCAGCAGAACCTCCAGGCCAACCTTGAGCTTGCTAATGAGGTTGCACAACTGAAGGCCAAGTTGGAGGCCTCCAGAGCTAGGGAGCGAGAGATATCTGAAGCTGAAACTGCTCAGGACGACGCGAAGAAGGTTGCCGAGGAGGAATTCAAAGCTGGATTCCTCCAAGGTTAAGCAGACTTGAAGCTGCGGGCTACCACCAACCACCCCCACTGGGCCTTGTGGACACGCGGAACTGGTCATCCACTCTTTCGGTTTGTTTTTGAAATTATTTCGAAAGGAAAGAAAAGGTCTGTTGAAAACAGATACAGAGTCGCCACTTGGTCTTTAAGGAACCAAGAAACCTTATTTGACTCACCCAAACGGATAAAGGGCACCGGTCCTTCATAACCAAAGAACTTGGTTCGGGGTTTTGGTACGAGAGAGGAAGGAGCCTTTGTCGCAACTAAAACACCCTCAACTCGCCCCGTCTCTCAACAGACCTTAATTAGCATCAAAATAATCATCTTATACTATGTCTGGTTCAAAAATTAATGCTATGATAGTATACTACATTACATAAGAATCTTGAAATGGAAGATCAAAAGATAAGATATCATTCATAAGATCTAACCCAAATATCACACAATGCAAAGGTGAAAGATCACACAAAAGAACCTAGGAAAAATCATCTAATCATATATCAAGTAATCAAGTTTTCCTAATCTAAAGGGGGGACATGAATTGTTCTTGAAACAAATAATCAAAGAAGTCATGCTTAGCAAGCTAGGATGATGCATGTTAATCTTTGAGAAAAGAAGACCTCTCAATCCCCGGGACGGATGAGAAAGGAAGATTAGATCGAGGGGATGCATGAACGTATGATCAAGTTCATTACTTATAATCTCCTTAGATTAGGAGTCACAAAAACTCCAAATCTTGCATGTATGCAATGTATGATCCTAGAATGTGCAACGGTTGTAGTGTGTTTGTGTACATGGACTTTCTAAAGTGACGTAGAAGTCTAGAGTATGCATGAATTCATGAAGAAAATCATCATAGCATATGTACAAATATAGTATGGACTACTTCCTAAGATATGAACTAATTTGGAGTGCATGTGAGCATCAAATCAAAGCATGAGAGTAAAAGTATGCTTGCTGTGAATAGTGGACAAAACAGTGAGTTGATCTTATGAAAAATGAAAAGTGGGGATAGAAATGTTTTTAGTTCATGATGTTTTATGGAGATCATCCTTATTTTGTCTAGAACACATATCAAAAGGCCAATCTTCAAAAACTATTACAGATTGAGAGAAATCATATAAATAATAGAGGTTACTCAGAAGCAGAGTCCGTACTGTCGACTGAAATGTTGAAAAATGTTAGAAAACGAAAACAACGCATCTAGAGACCCATTTTATACAGAAAGTTCCCTAAGACACTTAAGATCAAGGGAAAAAGAATTTGGGACCACACTTTTTGGAAAAAGTTTTTGGAAAATAAGTTGAAAGTCAACCAAGCTGTTGTGACAGCAAAAACAGAATATTTGTAAAGAATGTTTGTGTTAAAATGGGACCCCTCTAAGTACTTCCAAGCTAAGTAAAAAATCATGGGTGTTCTATAATGAGTTAGGAAGACTTTCCAAGTGGTCTCATGTCCATACCTCAAGTATTGAGTTCTAGAAAAATCTTTGAACTCAAACCACTCACTGTTTTGAAGTTTTTTGGTAAAACAAGGCTTATTTCTTGGAATCTAAATGTTGGGGTTTTAGAGTGGGTTTTGAAATTAAAGAAGATTACAATCACTTGGAATATCAACATCAAACCCAGAATGAAAACCTCCAAGATTGTCGAAGAGCATTACTCTTATTTTGGAAATAACTTCAAGAATACATAGAGATGTATTGAAGTTAAAATCATCATCTATCAAACATGTTTTTGAGGTCATGAGCTACTATCCATAAATATTCACTCACCCTAAACTTCATGTCATCACTTAGATGATGATGGACTAGTAAGTGAATAAAGAAAAAAATAAAAAAAAGAAATGAGGTAAGAAGAGATGAACATGTATATAAATAAGCAAGTAAATAATCAATAGATGATATTCAATGATGTATTGGACTTGTAACTTGGTGTTTCACTCATATATGGTGACTTTGGACATGGAAGTAGCTTCATATCTCATAAATGCTCACAAAAATGGTGGTTGGATGTATTGAATGTGAAGTAAAAAATAAAGTTTAGAAATCACTTTCTAGTTGAAAATCAAAGAAGGAAGCTTCTTTTCTCTCTATTCTAACCTTATCTCTACAACTTTCTCCCTACAACTTTCTCTAAGCTTTCATTTGCACCCCCCAAATGAGAAGTTAAGGGGGGTTTATATATGCCAATTTGGGGGGAGTTTGGGATTTTAAAAGTGCTCCCATTGGTCCCAAACATCTGTTAACATAGAACTATGTCGTTTTGGTTTTTAATTATTCAATTTGGAGCCCTAAAAGAAATTGCAAAAATGGACTATTCTAGGGGAGAGTGCTGTGGTGGCACTGGGCCTATTCTGCAGCAGCAGTGAGCCAGTGCCGTGGCGGCACTACTCCTCCTTCGTCCAGATAATGCTGTTTAGGCCCCCTGAGGTTCCAGTATTCGCGAAAAAGCCCTATTTCGTCCGAATTTCACAGAAAATGCGTACAAACTCCAAATTGAGCTTGTGATATACCGTTGGAAAGATATTGGAGTCTACTTTCTATAAAAAATAGTTTAGAGATACATTGCTTTGAAAATATTTGCAGTATTCGCGATAGAAGCTGATTTGATCGTCTTTTTTACCTTCGAAAATTCATAATAAATTCATTTTTGAATCCAAAAATTATGTACGATATACCATTGGAAAGATATTGACCTCTAGTATCCATAAAAAAATGTTCAAAAAATGATGCGGTGTTCTGGTCTCAAAGTCAACTTTTGGTCAAATCGGTCAAATCAGGGTCTTTCAGGAAGTTCTGGGAACCTCTGGGAGCTCCCAGGAGCTGACGTTTTCATCTGATTTTCTTTTAAAACTCATTTTAATTCTTTATACATGATCTAGAATGATCTCAGAACTATTTGGTGAATTCGGATAATTTTGGTCAAACTTTGGTCAAACTAGTCAACGGGGATTTTTCGGTAACTTCCGGGACTTCCGGGAGTCTCTAGGAGCTGACAATTTCATATGATTTTACTCTGAAACTCATTTTGTTACTTTTTCTTATGATGTAGCATGTTTCCAGAACATTTGGTCCAAATTCGGGAGTTTTTGGGCTTTTAGGGGCATTTTGGTCATTCTGAGTATTTTGAGAGATAGAACTAACTTCCAGGAGTCCTTTTTTAGTCTTTTTTGATCATTGTGAACCACCAAGCTATGGGTCTCCTAAATATGATAGCTGACAAAATGGGGTGTCTACAGACCTCTCGGCCTACTTGGGAGTCGAGTTTGACTTTTGGGTGGACGAGACTGCGGAGGGAGCTCCGACAACTGTGCCATCTGCTGCTGCTATTGGGGTGGCCGGGGAGACTAAGGCGGTTGATGAGACCGTGGTGATGGACTTTTTTTTGGGAGGCTACCACAATTGCCCCCTTAGTAATGTAAATACAAGTTTTTAATGAAAAAGGCCCTTGAAGGCCCCTTTTTCCTACACTTCGTGTCTTTTGCTTGTATTATTGCTTTCTTGTTTAACTCGTCTTAGTCTAGTACCCCAGCCTTAGTAGCAGGTTTGAGACAATAACAATTCAAACGTTGTTTGGGAAGTTCCGAGGCTTTTACTGCCTTTGGATTTTTGAGCCTTGTAGGTGTTCAGGATTGTCAAAGAGTTCATTCCCGAGCCCTGTAAGTACTCTGTTTAGTTTAGGGAATCAACTAAGCATTAAACTTAGTTAATTCTAAGCCTTGTAGATGCTCGAGATTGTATGTTAATCATGGGCTCTCTAAGTACTCTTAGGCTCTACCTGTAGAGTTATTCTTATCTGCCCCCCAAGCTTATACTAAGGTCAGGAGTAGTGTAGAAAGATATCTTTTAGGGAGCCGACCTAAAATGTTAGGGTTTTAGGGACTTTTGACTCCTTTATCATAGGCCGCCTAAGGGGTTGACACCATATTGTCGGATATGTGCCTAAGTGGAGTTTTGTACTTGTGTAAATCATGCCTCGGGAAGTTTTGAGGTCTTTTGCCACACGCAGATCGGTGGTCTTTTAGGTGCCCCGGAGTGGCCGAGAACTTTTCTACGGAAAACATCATTACAATAAAGTTAATTTTATTGATTCTTCTAAAACTATTAAGGGCTTGAAAAGAGCTACTCGGGAAATTACAAGAGGGCTCGAAAAGAGCTACTCGGGAAATCAAGCCTGTGCTAGCCTAATTTACTAGTAATAGTTACGTAGGTGCTCCACGTGGGCGTGATAGCTCTAGGCCTTCCATAGTTTGTAACCAGTAGGTTCCCGATCGGTTTATCAGAGTGACCGTGTATGGACCCTCCCAGTTTGGCTCGAGCTTTTCGTGGCCTGTAACCTTGGTAGATTGATTCACCGCTTTGAAGACGAGGTCCCCCACCTGGAAGCTACTGTACTGCACCCTCCTGTTGAAGTACTACGAGGCCTTCTGTTTGTAGGTTGCCATCCTTACATAAGTCAGATCCCTTTTTTCCTCAATCAGATCGAGCTCGGTCCAAAGTAGTTCATAATTCTCCTCGGCGTTGAAGTTGCCCACTCTGTATGATTCTAGGTTAAGCTCGGTCGGGACCATCGCTTCAAACCCGTATATGAGTGAGACCAGGGTCTCACCTGTTGAGGCTCGAGGTGTCGTGTAGTAGGCCCACAATAAGCTTGGTAACTCTTCCGCCCATAGCCCTTTGGTGTTTTCCAGTCTTGTCTTGATGGATTGCAGGATGGTTTGGTTGGTTACCTCGGCCTGCCCATTCACTTGATGGTGTTTCAGTGTGGAATAGTGGTTGGAAATACTGTAGGTTGAGCGGAATTGCTTGAACACTGGTGTATCAAACTGTTTCCGTTATCTCTGACCAGTACCCGGGGGATGCCGAACCTGCTAAGGATGTTCCTTTCCATGAAGCTTTCCATATTCTTCTTAATTATGGTCACAAATGGCTCGTCTTCCACCCAGTTAGTGAAATAATCCACCACAATAACAGCAAACCTGACCTTGCCCTTTGCCATCGGTAGGGGGCGAACTATGTCATTGTCCCACTGCACAAATGGTCAGGGCTGAGGATTGGAGTCTGATTTGTTGTTGGGATCGAGGACATTTTAGCATACCTCTGGAATTTATCGCACCTCCTGACACAGTCTTGGGAGTCTCGAACCATAGTAGGCCAGAAGTAACCTTCGAGCAGAGCTCTTCAGGATAATGCCCGACCTCCTATGTGACTCCCATAGACTCCCTCGTGTATTTCCGAGAGGATGTCATTAACTTGGGTAAGATGTACACATTGGACGTAAGGGATCATGTACCCTCTTCTGTAAAAGGCGCCATCGACGAGGTGATACTTTACTGCTCGGTATCTAATGCGTCTTGCCTTGGACTTTTCAGTCGGGAGTTCTCTGATACTCAGGAAGCTTGTAATGGGGTCCATCCAGCTCAGGCCTTGGTCTACTGGTTCGATGTCCAAACCTTCTCGGAGTGTCACGCTAGGCTCGGGAAGGTAGTCCACTCAGATCCACTAGAGTTTTGTTTCAGAGGATGAGGTCAAATGTGCTAACTTATCTGCCTCGGCATTCTCTTATCTTGGGATTTGGGTAATCGATAATCCTTTGAGTTTGCCGATAACCTACCTGATGAGCGCCAGATAGGCCACCATTTTGTCTTCTTTGGCCTCATACTACTGTAGAACCTGATTAACCACGAGCTATGAGTCATTGAATACTCGTACTTGCCAGTTGTAGCCCGACCAGCAATGCTTCATACTCTGCTTCATTGTTAGAGGCCTCAAACCCTAAGGCATACTCGATTTGTGTAGCACCCAGAATTTCTAAAAATTTTACATAGAAATTCAGATTAGTGACATCACCATGATTGTGGTTACAGAAGGCCCATTAGGGTGACCCTAATTAGGAATCCTCACAAGATCCTATAATCAACGTCTTAACTACGATGACGATTTTTCTAACCTAGAATCTATTGAAGAGTCTTAACCTTGACGTTCTAGATTTTACTTAAGATTCACAGACGGACTTGAACACAGGCTCGTACACAGCCCCGTACACACACACACACACACACACACTAGCAGTCATGTTCATATTTCATAGTTAGCACATAAACCAAGGCATAGACATAGTCCAAAAGTGGACCCCACATATAGTGCCATATGGCAGCCATGCACCACCACCCTCCACTTTGTCTCCTCATAGCTACCCTTAGATCTACACACACATGCATATACAGCTTATGGTGCACCTATTGTACATAACCAAATCCCCTCACCCCTCCCTCTATATAAGAAACACACTTTCCCTCCTTTAACCCTCTTATATTCAGCAACCCAACCCCACAAATCTATCTATACAGATTCTATATAGAGAGAGAAACCGAGTGAGAGCTTGAGAGACCAACCAAACACACCCACACCCCTCGGTTTGTATACACCACACATCTACACCCCTATACGTTGTATACCCAACACATTTTCCCTCTTTGCACTTTCCCTCTACTCACATGCATGCTGTGTACACACACTCAGGCGCACAGAACCAGATGGGAGAGAAGAGAGACGCAGGAGAAGAGAAAGAGAGAGAGAGAAATCAGTTGATCAGAGAAGTTTAAGAGGACCCGTGATCATCTGAGGTAAACCCAGCTTACCCATGTCATTTTGGACCCCTATATGTCATTTAGGAACCTCTAGGATCACATGCATGCTGCCCAATCAGAGCCTTAAGCTCAGACCATACCCAGAATGCCATTAAAGCTCCTCACCGGAACTTGGATTTTCAACCATCACCAAATCGGCCCAAAGTGACAGCAAACAGACCCTTATGGCCCCCAAAAACACCCCCTAAGATCAGTTCTTGATTTGGTATAGGGTTAGACGTGCATGCAAGCCATTATTCCCGATTTGGTCAAAAAGAATAATGGACTGGTAAGTGCCCAAAACGAATAAACCAGACCTTGGGCTTATACTATGTTGTAGAGGAGACAGAATCGATCCTTTTGGCGTTGGTTTTATGCATTTTGATGGAGAGATGAGAGTGTTATGAAGATAGAGAAGTTTTTCGGCGAGCCCCGATATTTCAGCGACCCTGTCTTGCCGGAGAAGAAAAAGAAAGATATGGGTTATAAGACTCGAGTTTGGGTCGGGTCGGGTAGTGGTTAGGGCGGGTGAGAATGTGTGAGGAAATGGGTAAGGGTAGCGGGTCAGGTTGGGTATTAAATAGCCCATGGACCCTTTTAGTCCAACGCTGTCGTTTTGACGCATCGGGTCGAGTAGCGGGTTTGGATCGGGTCATGTTGTTTGTGTACATGGTTTCGGGTTTGGGTTTGGGTTTGGGTTAGCGGGTTAGGGTAAGTTGCAAGTTAGTTTGGGTTTGGCTTCGGATCGGGTTAGATTTGACCCGATTAGGTTTTAGGTTTGGATCAAGTTGAGTCTATATATGGTTTATCCAGGCTAGGTCGGGTCGGGTCGGGTTTGACCCAATGAGTCACCCAGTTGGTTTTCCTTATGCCTTTAAACGAACTATCCGTTTGGACCGGGTCGGTTCGGGTTGACCCGACGGGTCATGATTATTATAATTATTATTATTAATAATATTATTACCTATTAATAGTTTTAAAAAGGTTTAAATTATTGTGAATAAGTTTTAAATGCAATCTTTATACTTTAAAGCTATGAAATATTTATATACAATATTCTTAATATTTGAAATATTATTATAGTATTAAATAATATATATATATATATACATAGATACATATTTATTTATTTATATGACTATTATAAATAATAAATATTGGATTTCCTTAGTATTTAAATATATCTAAAATACGTATGGGTATTATTTAAATTCCAGAAAATTAGAGATATGTTCCTAATGATATTTTATACAGTACTAATAATTAGTATTTCATATATTCTATATACTATTGACATAAAATAACATATATTATTATATATATATAAATAATAAATATTAGTTTTAAATGGCATTTAAATTAGATAATAAATACTTATATGTATTTACAGATACTCTTAAGCTACAAGATATTATTATATAATATCCTCAACATACTGGGTATAGTTATACTATTGTAATAATATAATTATTAATAACTTAGTAATTTATAAGTATAATATGTGGATTTCTAGAGTGCTTAAATAGTAATTTAAATATCTATATATGTATATAAATTATGGAAAATTAAGTGAATGCCCCAAATGCTATTTTTATGATATCCCAAGATTTAAAAAGTTATAATACCATATATATGTATTTTTAATAATTAATAAGGAGCTATTCGTAGAGTATATTAATTATTAAAAATATTAAACGAGCTCCAGAAATTATAGGATAAATACTGGTAGTGCATTTTAATATCTCATATTTAATAAAAATACTTCTAAGTACTGATTTCTCAGTATAATTATAATTATGTATTTAAATCCCTTTTCGGGTATTTTCTGAGATATGTTATCTTCAATTATTTATAATAAATAATCTAGGACTCCGAAAATTACACTGTCAGTTCCTGGAGTCTTAGAATAATATCTAGAGCGTTCCTCTTAAGTTTCGTGACCTTTCAACTCGGTTGAAAATACAGTTTGCCTTTAGAGCCTGCGCTAGTGTATAAAGCGCTACATATTACCCCGTAACACGCGACGGACTCCGATTTGAGTCTAGTCAATGGCGTTGGACTTAGAATGGCACGTAGATCACTACCTTGAGGTTTATAACCTCATTTGGTAAAATTACCATTTTGCCCCTGTTGCTAGTTCTTATACTTTATTCTGTTTCTTCTGGTTATTGTTGTAGTACTTGACGGTTAGCTGCTACCGAGGATCGGCGACTCGAGGTGAGTTTCCTAACCTCACTCTAATCCTATTAAGATTAATTGAAGACACTTATAAGCTATTAAAATGATGTGTTGTGTAGTAATGCATTGTGTATGTTGCTATATCTTTCCCAGAATCTGTATCGCTATGATTACTCGTGATATGGTAGTGTTAGTGCTTACGTGAGCATGTCAAGGGTTTTATCTATATATTTATTGGTATCAAATCCTTGTTATAAGATCCATGGTTATATGATTATGTTTTCGCTGTTAAGATGATAAATGCACGCTTTGTGATGATTGCTAATCAGAATAGTTAACATATGGCATGGTAATGAAGTAAATGAAAGGAGTAGAGATGTATACGAATAATTGATGATGGATACTTACATTTCATGACACGAGTTAGTATGCATTGTATGAAGAGCGAGATGTGATTGAATGAGAAATGTGATCGAGAAAGAGAAGTGAGTTTGAGTTGAGTACCAGTTGGGCGACAGTTAATGTGCTAGTTGGGCAATAGTTTGAGTGCCAGTTGGGCGACAATTAATGTGCCAGTTTGGTGACAGTCAGCATGCCAGTAGGGCGATAGTAACAGGGCGACAGTCAGAGTGCCAGTCGGGCGATGGATAGGTGAGAAAAAGATAGTGACGAGAATGTTTTGATGAATGACACGTTTGGTTCTAATAAAGATTACGAGTTCATTGTTCAGGTCGAGGATTCAGCATCCCGACATGAAGGTAATTGCAAGGGTCATGCATTGACATGCACGAGTATGTTAACAAAAGGAGAATGCATTCTATGATGAAATGCGATTATATGCTTACTTGTTTACATGTCTTTGTTGAGATCTCTGCTATGCCCGTGAAAGAATGCGTCTTTTGATAAGAGATTAACCATATCCTAAGATACAGAACAATGATATGAGTGGAGAGATATTTGTAATTATTGATTATTGTGCGGTTAGGCTCTCACTCAGCTTTGTTCCAAAGCTGACGGCATGTTACGCCCTGGGCATTACCATGTCCAGAGTGATGCAGGTTTTGCTAATATGGAGGTAAGATTAGGATATAGTGCTAAGGAGCTAAGAAGGATAGAGCTGGGCTGGATATCGAAGATAGTTATCTCTGTTATTTTTTATGTTAAGTTTATGTAACAAGTTTAGTATTGGCCTTGTGTAATAAGCTGGATGTTATTATAGCTTGTGTTTTGGTTTCCGATGTTGTATTTGTATCCTGTTAAGTTTAAGTTATGTTTATACTTTAGCATTCCCCTTACAAATGTCGTGCGAAGTTAGAAGGATAGAACGGTTAATCAACCAATCACGTGTCTACGGACCCATAATGGAAAATTTTAAAAATTTCCCTATTTTTGGCTTACTTCGGGGCGTGAGAATTTGAAGCCCCTAGGGGGTGGTTAGGATGAATCCCGCTCTCCACTCCCTTGGTTGTTTGAGGACCCATTAATGTACAGTATCTAAGTTAGGATCGATGCTTATAACTCTGGTGGTAGGTCGGGTTGCACTGGTTCCTTGATCAGATCCTTCGGATAGGTAAACTCTGCAAGAAAATCCATAATGGCCTGACCTTTAATAGTTATTCTTGGTCTGTACAGCACATCAAATTCTTCCAATTCGAAGGACTACTTCATAAGCCGACTGGATGTTTCTAGTCAGGATAAGATCCTTCACAGAGGTTGGTCGGTGAGAACAACTATGGTAGAGGTCTGGAAATAGGGTCGAAGACACCTGGCCAATATAATGAGCGGGACGGCTAGCTTTTCCATACGTGAATACCTGGTTTCTGCGCCCTACAAGGCTTGATTTATGTAGTATTCCCTCCGTCCCATAATAAGTGTCCACTTACTTTTTGCACAATGTTTAAGAAAGTTGTATTATATTAATTTATTTGGTTCATTAAAGAGTCACTTTCCAATTTACCCTTAGATGTGATGGGTGTTTGACTTTTTGCTTGTTTTGGGACCACAAATAAATGCTTCTTTGTCTTTATTATAAGGGTAGTTTTGGAAAGTAAGTAAAAGCTATATGCCAATTTAGGAAAGTGGACACTTATTGTGGGACATCCAAAAAAGGAAATGTGGACACTTATTATGGGACAGAGGGAGTACACCGGATTCTGGATCTTGTGCTCTTTTCTAACCAGTGTTGAGCTAACGGCTGATAGAGATACTGCCAGATACATGAACAACTCCTCTCCCTGAGTTAGCCAGATACTGCCAGATACCAAATCTGTGTCGATTTGGTATTTAGTTAAATTGAAAATTAATCAATTTGTTGAGTACATTAGGAGCTACTTGGCCTCCAAGTATTGTGGTTATATATACTCTTGTATACACTCACATATTCTCCTATCCCTTTACACACATTCTGCACACATACAAGCACAGAGAGTTTAGTAGAGAGAGCTTGAGAGTTAATTGCTGGAATTTTTAGAGAGAGAAACTCAAGACTTCCGTAGCCAAGCATTAATTGGATTTCTTAAATTGGTTGTCTTTCTCAACAATCTCTACACTCTAAATCATAGTGAGTATTTTAAACTCACTCTTAAATATAATTCATGCTTAGTTACTACTTGGGTGTATGTAATTGTTAATCACCATTGTTGATCTTAAACATGGAAGTTTGAACTTCAAAATCACCATTTTTAAAACTTAACCAAAATGAGTTTTTAGAGACGATTTAGGAAGATTATAGTCCCTAGAAGCTACTGTCAAATTATTAGAGCCTAATTCGTCCATATGAGAAAGTATATTAGGAAATTAAATTTTGACAACCTTTAATTTTTCACTATGTTTGAGAGCTATGGTTTGAATCATGTTAAATTGATTTTATATTCTTAATCCTTGCTGAAAAACAAAGAATTTCATATATTACATGCCCTATTTGCTTGAGGATTCGAAAATGGGTCAAAAGACCCCCTGATTTCTAAAACAGGGGAGTTTCAACGAAGAAGATGAAGCCACTGCAAGAACTCACGCGCGCGATCGCGCGAGCGGCCCGCGCGCACGATCCGTGTGGTTTCAGGCAGATAGAAAAGATCTTATTAAGAAAAACAAAATTTAGGCAGATCGCGCGAGCGGCCCGCGCGAGCGATCTTCCTGTATTTTGGCAGAAAGAAAAGTTTTATAATAAAATAGAAAATGGGCATATTGCGCGAGCAGCCCGCGCGCGCGACTTCTGACAGTTTCTAGTTTTTGCTTATTTCATGTTAAGGAACTATTTGGTTGTTACCTTGTGGGTCTTTAAGGCTCTGTTTGCGAAAAATGTTAAAACAAATTATATTTTGGATATGATTGGTCATTTAGGAACAATTATGAATCCAATTCTTTTCAAAGCATACATTGTTATTATTCCTAGCACTATATATGTTCTGTGGGTGGTTTCATGACATACATATGGTGTCAGTTGTACATGCATGGTGAGTGTGGGTGTTGGTCAGTGTGAAAAGAGTAATGGTCAGTGTGGTAAAGAGAGTGTGGTTGAGATTGTGTGGTGGACACTCCCTAGTAAGTGAGTACCAAAGTGTGTTGTGGTTGAGATTGCGGTGAGAGTATCTTTGTAATGCGACGGTGGCAAAGCTGGACACTCCCTGACGCCCATAGAAGCGTTAAAGTGCGTGAAACCGAACTTGGACATTCCCTGGCACCCATGGTAGTGCTAAAGTGTGGCCTACGGATACTCCCTGGTACACAAGTCTGGATACTGCGTGAGGTCACCTCCGGTATTTGCGAGGCGGATTAGGTACTAAAGTGTGAGGCATTGGACACTCCCTGGTACCCCGAACCAAAGTGTGAGGCAAAGTGGACATTCCCTGGCACCCCTGTGCTAAAGTATGGCTATCAGAGTATTTCAAAGATACTGGTGTGAGAAAGTTGGGTTGTTGGGTTTTGTCGAGAGAAAAGAGTCGGTAAGATGAGATGGTGCATTGTGCTCATACACGGTCACATATATGTGAATTATATCTTTCAAATAATATTGTGGTTGTTTCCTAAAATGAACTCTTTACTTTAATGTAAACTTATTGGATTAAATGAGAAGTGGAAAATAGTAAATGAGTATATGTTACATTCAAAGTTATGTTTTTAATACTCACCAGCTTCTTGAAGCTGACGGCGTCGATGCGCCTTGGACATTTGTGTTCAGGCTTTTCAGGTTATGACTATGCTGGGCCCTATGATTATGCAAACTGAGAACGGCTGATTTGGAAGATAGAACTGTTATTAATATCCTATGTTTTAAGTTATAAACTATTTTGTAATAAGGATGACTGTAATAGACGATAGATATTATTTGTCTTAAGGCGGCTTGTGCCTTAGTTGACCCCGTATTGTAATATGTAATAAGTTAGAAAATATTCATAAGCCTTGTTTGCTCTGCTTTAATTATTATGTTTTTGTTGTTGACGTTTGGGACGGAATCGATCCTTCAAACTCTCGCGACCTACGGGTCCATAAAGGAAATTAAACGCTTTCCATATTTATGCTACGTCGGGGCGTGACAAGATTTAGTAGTATCAGAGCCAGGTTATTATTTATCTCAAGATAGTTTAGCCAGGTTAGGGTTTACCTGTTTAGACCCGATTCCACGATCTGTTAGCTTAAGCTTTACACCCCGATGATACAACAGGGAGGATAGACTCAGAACCCAAACGCCTAAGATTATGTCTTTCCTGATTTAAGTTAGTACCTTTTTCAGGTATGGATCCAGCTCAGCCTCTTTTTGTGCCTGATGCTTTTGGAGGGCATTGGGTTACTGTGGGAGCGATAGTACCAGCTTTGGCGACACTTTATTTCACCATTGTTGGGCAGCGTGCAGCTGCTCTTGTCGAGTTAGATCTCTGGCACCAGATCCACGTATTAGGGCTGGTTTATTTACCCCGTGCTCACCTCGAGATCTTATACTTTATCGAGATTCAGCGCTTAGTGCTTGTAGAGATGGTTCGCTTGGTTAACAATGACACTTTCTATTTATCCCTTGAGGTTCAGGTTGTGCAGGCTCACATTGCACAGCTGGATATGCCTCCACCAGTTGTCCACGCTGATGAGGACGACGCTGAGATGGTTCATTTGGCTCCTATAGGTGGGGAGGGTGTCAATGAGAAGGATGGTATAGGTTGGGACGACTTCGTAGTTGACCTTGAGGAGGCACTAGCACTCGAGCTAGCTTTGCCAGAGGCAGATGCCCCTGGACCTGCTTCGTTGTTGACCTCTTATAGTTGTAATTTTGGGGCAGGCCCCTCTTATGCTCACCGACTTCATCAGGCCAACTCGCTTGACCTTTTGATGGCTACCTATGGCCATTACTGACCGTTTAGATGTCGCCTTGTATATATTGATTGTTTTTTACTAGTAGCTCTATTCTCTTTTTGCAAACTGTATTTACATGCATTCGAGTGTAAGCCAATGACCCCATTTTTGTAACTCTAACGTTGCATGGACGATGTACGTCCTAACCCACGCAGATAGGGTAGGCACTAATCTGATCATACACACTTTTTGTATCAACTTGATAAGAAGTTATATATAGAAATACTCTTCTGATGTTGTTGTCATTTAAACTGCTTTATACTTCTGTTACATGCATTTTCCTCATTCTATTATTGCTATCATGCATAGAATGGCTGGGAGACCAAGAAGAGACAGGAATTTGATCGAGGGAGCACCTAAGGCTGCCGATCCTACGGGGATGTTCGAAGCATTTGTCAGACTTTTGGAAAGAATCAGTTATACGAATGACAACCGACGAGGCCTTCAGACTGGAGATAAGCTGCTGCAGAGATTTTGTGCGCTAAGGCCCGAGCAGTTTGCGGGTACCGCGGAACCATGGAAAACGGAACAGTGGTTTAGACAGATGGACCGCATGTTCGAGGCTGTCTAGTGCAATGAGATGGACAAGAGGAGGTTAGCTACTTTCCAACTGACTGATGCCGCCGCAGATTGGTGGGATTTAGTCATAGCTACCATCGGGAACGAAGCTGCAACGGGAATGACATCGATTGCATTTAAGGGAAGGTTTTTGGAGAAGTATTTCTCGGCTACGGAGAGGCATAGGAGAGAGAAGGAGTTCATGGATCTAACACAAGGAACCAAATCGGTGCAAGAGTACACCACTCAGTTTGAGAGACTGTCTCGGTTTGCCCCTCACATGGTTGATACCGAAGAAAAGAGGATCCGTAAGTATAACCAAGGGCTGACACCGCAGATTCGTCGCCTGACTCTCGGCCACCTAGATAGGTCTTTCGAAGGACTAATTGGCCTGGCCACTGATTTGGAAGAAGATGATCGAGTGAACCGAAAGCAATTCGAATTCCGACCGCCTCAGAGGGGTAACTTTGGAAATTGACCACCAATGAATCATACCCAAGGACAGAAGATGAATTTTGACGAAAGCAAGAAGACCCAAGCTATCACCTATCCAACTCAACCCCAAGTTGGTGAAGGAAGTAGCGCTAGGAAATGTTTCAACTGTGGCAACCTCGGTCATCTGGCTTGAGATTGCAAGGCACCAAGGCGTGCTGCTTAGCAAGGCATAGTCTGCTACAATTGTGGTGAACCAGGCCACATCAGCAAGTTCTGTACTGCCCCTAAGCAAGTGACTTATGGTCAGCAAGGTCAGACTCGCGTGAATGCTGTTATTCCTGATGCCGCTAGATATGATGGGACTTTGTACGAAGTAGGAGGTTATGGAGAAGCTCAACCTGATCAGCAAGCAGTGGAAGGTACTTTGACTTTGTTTAACTCCCAAGTTAAAGTTTTATTTGATACGGGTGCTGCTCTTTCATTCATATCTATTAATACAATTCAGAGATTGGGTATCTTACCTCATCGTTTAGAGAAAGCTTTGAGGGCTACCTCACCATTAGGAGCTGTAGTCAGATTAGGACACGTGTGCAAGGATTGTCCTTTACGGCTAGGAGACCGTGAAATCCTGGCAAGGTTGATTGTCCTATCAATGAAGGAGTTTGACATAATCCTAGGTATGGATTGGCTTTCTCAGAATCAAGTGAAGTTAAATTGTGCGAGGAAGAGAATTACATTCCCCGAAAATGAGAATCAACCCTTTGATTTTCAATGTAACCCTTTGGGAGATATGTTCCTTACAAGATGCTTAGCAAACATCGAAGTCGTCAGTACAGAAGCGACAGTGCTGTCTATACTTGTAGTCAAAGACTTCGAAGAAGTATTTCAAGACATTTCTGGTCTACCACCCGAAAGAAGTATAGAGTTTTGTATTGAGCTTATACCGGGTACCGTACTGATCACGAAGGTTTCCTACAGAATGGGCCCCACTGAACTATTGGAATTAAAGGAACAAGTTCAAGAGCTCGAGAACCTAGGTTTTATACGTCCAAGTACATCACCTTGGGGAGCACCAGTATTATTTGTGAAGAAGAAGGACGGAACACTTCGATTGTGTATTGATTACAGAGAATTGAACCGAGTGACTATTAAGAACAAGTATCCCTTACCTCAGATTGACGATTTGTTTGATCAACTACAAGGAGCTAAGACATTTTCCAAGACAGCCCTAAGGTCGGGATATCATCAGTTGAGGGTACGGAAGGAAGACATACCTAAGACTGCTTTCAGAACCCGATATGGTCACTATGAGTTTTTGGTAATGCCGTTTGGAATGACGAACGCCCCCGTAGTGTTTATGAATCTGATGAACAGAGTGTTCAAGCCTTATTTGGATCAATTTGTCTTCGTCTTTATAGATGATATTTTGATCTATTTTAAGTCAGGAGAAGAACACGAACAACACCTACGAATTGCGATGCAGACGCTTAAGGGCCACCACTTGTATGCCAAGTTCAGTAAGTGAGTTCTGGTTGCAAGAAGTGAAATTTTTGGGGCACAATGTGTCATCTCAAGAAATTTTTGTGGATTTGTCCAAGACCGATGCTGTGTCAAATTGGGTTAGGCCGAGCAACCCTACAGAGGTTAGGAGTTTTCTGGGACTCGCCGGCTATTACCAAAGATTTGTTGAGGGATTCTCCAAAATAGCTGCACCATTACCTGGGTTGACGAAGAAGAATTTGAAGTTCGACTGGACAAAGAAGCATGAGCGCGCCTTTCTAGAGTTGAAAGAGAGACTCACTACTGCACCAGTACTAGGAATACCCAAGCCTGATGAGAAATTCACTATCTTTAGTGACGCATCATATCAAGGACTAGGGTGTGTACTTATGTAAGATGGTAGAGTTATCGCCTATGGATCCAGACAACTGAAGCCGAATGAATTGAACTATCCCATACATAATTTGGAGTTGGCGGCAGTAGTATTCACACTCAAGATTTGGAGACACTCTCTCTATGGTGAGAAGTTTGACTTATTCTCCGATCACAAGAGTCTGAAATACTTGTTCACACAGAAAGAGTTGAACATGAGACAACTCAGATGGATGGAGCTGATCAAAGATTACGACTTTATGTTAGAGTACCACCTCGGTAAAGCTAATGTGGTCGCCGATGCTTTGAGTCGGCAGACTCGTGAGACGATCACCTCCTTAATGGTTAGAGAATGACGAGCATTGGAGACATTGACGGAGTTCGATGTACAGAGTGCTGAAGAAGGAGAAGGACAACTTTTTGGATGTCTTATCCTACAGCTTGTTCTTATCGACTGTATCATTGGAACTCAGAAAGAAGATAACAAGTTTCAAGCGTGGTTTGTGAAGATGTCAGAGAAAGATCCGACAGAATGGAAGGTGGGAAGTGACGGAGGGTATCGATACAGAGGCAAATTATGTGTGCCAGGTGATGGAGAGCTAAGAAAGGGTATCATAGAATAAGTACATAAGTCAAGGTATACAGTTCACCCAGGAGGAACGAAAATGTATAAGGATTTGAAGAAAAATTTCTGGTGGGAAGGTATAAAGAAGGATGTGGCCGAATTTGTATCCAGGTGTTTGCCGTGTCAACAAGTCAAGGCTGAACATTAGAGACCCTCGGGATTATTGCAACCGCTACCTATTCCTGGTTAGAAGTGGGAGCACATCACTATGAATTTTGTAGTAGGATTGCCTCGATCACAACAGAATCATGACGCCATTTAGGTAATCGTGGATCGAATGACTAAGTTGGCACATTTTATTGCTTATAGTATGACGTACCCGGTAGAAAGAATGAGCCAGATGTATATACAATAAGTTGTACGACTTCACAGTGCACCGGTGTCGATTGTGTCAGACCGTGACGCACGTTTCACCTCTGGCTTTTGGGAAAGTTTGTAAGAAGCTATGGGAACCTCGCTCAAAATGAGTACTGCTTTCCACCCGCAGACAGACGGACAGACTGAGCGTGTCAATCAGATCATCGAGGATATGCTTAGGGCTTGTGTTATTGATTTTGAAGAATCTTGGGAGACACACTTGCTGTTGGTTGAATTTGCCTATAACAACAGTTATCACATGAGTATCGGGATGGCTCCGTTCGAAGCATTGTATGGATGAACATGTCGTTCTCCATTGTGTTGGGCAGAAGTTGGGGACACAGAATTGTTGGGACCAGATTTGGTCAGAGAAACCAACGAAAAGATTTCTTTGGTCAAGGAAAGGATAAGAACCGCTCAAAGCCAGTATAAGAGTTATGCCGACGCCGGAAAGATTTGGAATTTAGTGTTGGAGATCACGTACTCCTTAAGGTTTCGCTGACCCGAGGAGTAGTACGTTTCGGTCTCAAGAGAGAAAAATTAGCTCCGCTTTTCATCGGACCGTTCAAGATTTTGGAACGTGTCGAGAAAGTGGCATATCGACTAGCACTACCACCGAAGATGTCTGGGGTTCACAATGTATTTCATGTGAGTATGCTGAGAAAGTACATATGAGACCCCTCGCATGTGGTTAGTTATGACGATATTGAGACGAGTCATAATATTTCTTACAAAGAGAGACATGTGAAGATTCTGGATCAGAGTATCAAGAAGCTGAGGAATAAGGACATTTCGTTGGTGAAGGTTCAGTGGAATCATCATGACGAGAGTGAAGCCTCGTGGGAAGTTGAAACAGATATGAGGAAGAAGTACCCATAGTTGTTTCAGGACTAGTTAGTTTTGATTTCGGGGACGAAATCCTGTTTAAGGGATGAAGGGTGTAACAACCTGCATTTTCATTTTATCTTAAATTGACATTTCCATAATTAATTTGTATTTGCATTGTCATATTTAAAATCAAATTATATTGTCTGCATTTATCAAATTACAATTCTTATGTTTAGAATTTATTACTTGCTTTATTTCATATTTGAAATTCTTATTGGGACCAAACTGCAATTTTACAAAATTAGTCATACCTGTGTTTGATTTTAAAAACTGTATTTCAAAACGGTGGAAATGTTTGCTTTTGACTCAATCAGTATTTTTATAAAACCAGAAAATCATTTCTTACGTTAAAATGAATTTTCTGTATTTTTGTGGTGAACACCGCGCCGCGTACCAATTTATGTTCAAAACTGTCCGCACTGTGCTAAACTTCCACAGATTTTGGAAGTGATGTAAAATTAGATCTGACATACACTTTATTTCCATTTATGGAAACTAATCATTGTTAAAGCCTTGTTTGGTTAGACTAGCCTTGAGTGTGTTGATGTTGTGTCATAAGCTTGAATTCCCAAACACTTCTAGCTTTTGCCTCCTATACACCTATAATTGGCCCTTGGTGAATTTGTGGAGTTATGTATCAGTGTATATACGTATGTATATTTGTGTAGATTTGGTATTTAGTTAAATTGAAAATTAATCAATTTGTTGAGTACATTAGGAGCTACTTGGCCTCCAAGTATTGTGGTTATATATACTCTTGTATACACTCACATATTCTCCCATCCCTTTACACACATTCTGCACACATACAATTAAGCACAGAGAGTTTAGTACAGAGAGCTTGAGAGTTAATTGCTAGAATTTTTAGAGAGAGAAACTCAAAACTTTCGTAGCCAAGCATTAATTGGATTTCTTAAATTGGTTGTCTTTCTCAACAATCTCTACACTCTAAATCATAGTGAGTATTTTAAACTCACTCTTAAATGTAATTCATGCTTAGTTACTACTTGGGTGTATGTAATTGTTAATCACCATTGTTGATCTTAACCATGGAAGTTTGAACTTCAAAATCACCATTTTTAAAACTTAACCAAAATGAGTTTTTAGAGATGATTTAGGAAGATTATAGTCCCTAGAAGCTACTGTCAAATTATTAGAGCCTAATTCGTCCATATGAGAAAGTATATTAGGAAATTAAGTTTTGACAACCTTTAGTTTTTCACTAAGTTTGAGAGCTATGGTTTGAATCATGTTAAATTGATTCATATTCTTAATCCTTGCTGAAAAATAAAGAATTTCATATATTACATGCCCTATTTGCTTGAGGATTTGAAAATGGGTCAAAAGACCCCCTGATTTCTGAAACAGGGGAGTTTCAACGAAGAAGATGAAGCCACTGCAAGAACTCGCACGCGCGATCGCGCGAGCAGTCTGCGAGAGCGACCCCTCGCGCGAGCGGCCCACACACGCGATCCGTTTGGTTTCAGGCAGATAGAAAAGATCTTAATAAGAAAAACGAAATTTAGGCAGATCGCGCGAGCGGCCCGCGCGAGCGATCTTCCTGTATTTTGGCAGAAAGAAAAGTTTTTATAATAAAATGGAAAATGGGCATATCGCGCGAGCGGCCCGCGCGCGCGACTTCTGACAGTTTCTAGTTTTTGCTTATTTCATGTTAAGGAACTGTTTGGTTGTTACCTTGTGGGTCTTTAAGGCTCTGTTTGCGAAAAATGTTAAAACAGATTATATTTTGGGTATGATTTGTCACGCCCCGACGTAGCATAATTCAGGAAAGCATTTAATTTCCTTTATGGACTCGTAGGTCGTGACAAGTGAGTATGACCAATTGTCCCTGCAACAAATAACTTAACAATATTTCTAAAAGAAAGGATACTAATAAACATAAGCTCCGAAATTTAAAACTTGCTAAACTATTACATAAGTCAATGTCTTAGGCACAAAACGCCCTTATTTCAAAGCTATTCTCCAGTCTATTACAACCTCAAAAAAATGAAAGACATAGGAAAATAATAAGCAGCCTCCTGGAAAGTTCCCTGCCTCTAACTAGCATAGTCGAAGTACCCTGGCTGCTCCTGCCCCTGAAAATCTGGACATACAGTCCAGGACGCATCAACGCCGTCAGCTTATGAAAGCTGGTGAGTAAAATAAACAAGTGCTCGCAATGTATATATAAGCAAATAAACAACGGTACCATTTAACTTTAACAATAATATATTCAAGGTTCCAATTCCAACATAATTCACGGGGGAATATAGTAAGAATTAAATACGAAATTGTACATGAATTGTGAAACATCTTATTTTGCCAATTCTTTCCTTTAGAACAATTCAATTAAATCAACACATCATTTCAGTTACCAGAAGTATTAAGTATTCAGTCATCCAATTCACACGCTACACTATCGCCTCCAATACCAGGAATACTATCCGATCGGTATTGAAGTCACACACCACACTACTGCCTCAGATATCAGGAATACTATCCGATCGATATCTAGACCGATCACAACCAACCATCGCTCCTGATATCAGGAATACTATCCGATCAATATCCGAAACGCGCGCCTTAGATACCAGGAATACTATCCGATCGATATCTAAGTCGTACACAACACTATCACCATCGCTTCGGATATCAGGAATGCTATCCGATCAATATCCGAAACACGCGCCTTAGATACCAGGAATACTATCCGATCGATATTGAGGTCACACACCAAACTGCCACCCTTTACTCTTTTCACGCTTCCTCACACACAGGCATGTTGACACAACTTCAACCCTAATATGTATGTCAATGTTTCATAAATAACACCATTACTTACTCACAACACCGGATAATCGTACGAGCATAAATTTTTGGTCTTAAACATTCTTACAAGTCCAATTTCTAATAGTGAGCTTTTAAAACAGTATTTTAGCCAAACAGTTCCTTGAAATTTCCCAAAACATTTTCCAAACAGTCCCTTATACAAAAATACAGAAACTGCTCAAAACTTCCACCTCGCGCGAGCGGATCGCGCGAGCGGGGGAAAGGTGATGTCGCGCGCGCGGGTCGCGCGAGCGAAGGGGAAGGCCGGATCGCGCGAGCGGGTCGCGCGAGCGGAGGGGCTGGACAGGTCGCGCGAGCGGATCGCGCGCGCGAAGGGGGGGAATGGTTCGCGCAAGCGGGCCGCGCGAGCGAGCCTCGCGCGAGCGGGTCACGCGCGCGAGTTCTTGCAGAATGTTATCTTCTTCGTTTTCTCCCCTGTTTTCAATTCCTGGACTGAAATTTACCCATTTCTGTTTTCTGTTTCAATTATGTCGTGCAATATATGGATCTCTTCGGTTTTCCGCGTAGATTAAGAATACGCGATCAATTTTAACTAATACGGATTATATCTCTAAATATTCGCGATTAAAGTGAGGGTGTCAAAACTTTAAATCAACCGTTCGTCGCGATATGGATGAATTACTGCGTAGGATTCGAACCGTAGTCTATTGGGACTAAGATCTTTCATTCCCAATTTACAGAATCGATTTTGGTTAACTTTTACAAAACTCCACTTTCAAGCTTTCATGGTGTTTATACATATATATGCATATATACCACTATATACACTGAAATTTACATATATATATACGTTGAGAGTGAGTTTAATTTACTCACCAAGGTGATTACACAGATAAATTTGAGACCGATAATAACCGTCGTCGATTCCGTCGTTAGAAAATACTCCTCCGTTCTTGATTTTGGTAGCCCAATATATATGTATATATATGTGTGTCTATGTATATGATATGCAAACTGTGTAAGTGTGTGTTTTATGAGAGTTCTTGAGAGGAAGAGAGAAATGGAGGGAGATTGAGAGAATTTGTGAGGGAGAGAAATGAGAGACTGTGAGTGAGAGAGAGAGAGAGCAACGTATATATATAAACTGCCCAAAATTGGGCTCCAAGCAAAGGGTGGAAATTACCCGGTGAGGTTGAGCTCACGTGCTCCCTCACCCAACATGCGATATAGACGCAGATTGAAATTAAAACTGGTATTTTACAGTTGATATAAAAATACTGAAAATTATATTTTTGTGTAGGAATAAATTCCCGGTTTGTACAAAATATAGATATCGTTTTTGAAACCATAGAAAGTATTTTCTATATTTTCAAATATTACGGTTTGGCCCCAGATAATTATAGAAATTAAATCAACTACTCATGGAAATAAAATGCAATATTTATTTAGTAATGATAATAAAATACAGGGCGTTACATGATTGGTAATTTAGGAACAATTATGAATCCAATTCTTTTCAAAGCATACATTACTATTATTCCTAGCACTACATCTGTTCTGTGGGTGGTTTTATGACATACATATGGTGTTAGTTGTACATGCATGGTGAGTGTGGGTGTTGGTCAGTGTGGAAAAGAGTAATGGTCAGTGTGGTAAAGAGAGTGTGGTTGAGATTATGTTATGGACACTCCCTGGTAAGTGAGTACCAAAGTGTGTTGTGGTTGAGATTGCGGTGAGAGTATCTTTGTAATGCGACGGTGGCAAAATTGGACACTCCCTGACGTCCATGGAAGCGTTAAGGTGTGTGAAGCCAAACTTGGACATTCCCTGGCACCCATGGTAGTGCTAAAGTGTGGCCTACGGACACTCCCTGGTACCCGAGTCTGGATACTGCGTGAGGTTACCTCCGGTATTTGCGAGGCAGATTAGGTACTAAAGTGTGATGCATTGGACACTCCCTGGTACCCCGGACCAAAGTGTGAGGCAAAGTGGACATTCCCTGGCATCCCTGTGCTAAAGTGTGGCTATCGGAGTATTTCAAAGATACTGGTGTGAGAAAGTTGGGTTGTTGGGTTTTGTCGAGAGAAAAGAGTCGGTAAGATGAGATGGTGCATTGTGCTCATACATGGTCACATAAATGTGAATTATATCTTTCAAATAATATTGTGGTTGTTTCCTAAAATGAACTCTTTACTTTAATGTAAACTTATTGGATTAAATGAGAAGTGGAAAATAGTAAATGAGTATGTGTTACATTCAAAGTTATGTTTTTAATACTCACCAGCTTCTTGAAGCTGACGGCGTCGATGCGCCCTGGACATTCGTGTTCAGGCTTTTCAGGTTATGACTATGCTGGGCCCTATAATTATGCAAACTGAGAACGGCTGCTTTGGAAGATAGAACTGTTATCAATATCCTATGTTTTAAGTTATAAACTGTTTTGTAATAAGGATGACTGTAATAGACGATAGATATTGTTTTGTCTTAAGGTGGCTTGTGCCTTAGTTGACCCCGTATTGTAATATGTAATAAGTTAGAAAATATTTGTAAGCCTTGTTTGCTCTACTCTGATTATTATGTTTTTGTTGTTGACGTTTGGGACGGATTCGATCCTTCAAACTGTCGCGACCTACGGGTCCATAAAGGAAATTAAACGCTTTCCATATTTATGCTACGTCGGGGCGTGACAGAGGCGAAGAGTATATCATAAGAGCTGCCGGTGTCAATTAGTACCCTTTTGACCGAGTAGTTGATAATGAAGAGTGTTACAACTAGGGGGTCATCGTGAGTAAGATGGATGCCTTCGAGGTTACTGGATGAGAAGGTGAGCAAGTCTGTCTATACGAAGTCCACATACAGGACATATATGACTTCTGATCAGGATGCTCGAGCGTGTCTCATCCTGGATGACTGTGAATCTCCTCCACCTGATGTCCCCCCTGAAACCATGTTGATATTACCAAGGGGTTGCTGCTCGGGAGGGCGGTTGTTCGGCCAAGGTTGCTTGTTATAGGCAACAAACTCAGCTAGATGGCCCTTTTTGATCAGTTTCTCAATTGCGACCTTCAACTTAAAGCAATCATCGGTGTCATGAACATGATCCTTGTTGTAGCGGCAGTACTTATCCCGATTTCTTCTCTCGGGCGGTCTCTTTAACTTAGTCGGGTTTTTGAGCAGATTCTGGGCTTTTGCTACAGCCATGACCTCTTGTATATGTAAGGAGAGAGGCGTGAGCGGCATCGGGGCATGATCCCAATCACCCTTCTGCTGACCTTTTCTGGGATTCTTTCCACTGTTCTTCTCGGGTTGATCTTGCTTTCACTTATTTCTCGGAGGCTTGTCGTCTGCGTGCCTAGGGTATTTTGTCTTTAGAAACTCTTTAGTGTCAACATATTTTCCGACCCTCTCTGCAAGTTCAACTGAGGTTACTGGCCGATTTTTGTGAAACGACATGGCGCACCTAGTGTGCTGAACCCCTGAGCAGAAGGCAGTAATAGCGACAATTTCATTCAAATCATAGACCTTGAGCTTCTCCTGGTTAAACCGATCAACAAATTCCTTGAGAGTAACTGCATGTTAGGCATCGGCTGTTCATGCATGCCGATAAACTGACTAATGAATTATTTGTTGAGTTGTTGAAGTTGCTGATCGACCTCGGTTTTAGTGAATGGAACCATTGGGTTGCCGAGCCCTTCAAGGTACTGGAAAAGGCTAAGCAATAAAGCTCGTCTGAGTTAGTGATGAGAACCATTCGGGATTTGTAGGCGCAGATGTGGTCCACCGGGCTACCCAATCTGCTGTATAATTCCATCTGAGGTTGTTTGAACTTGTGAGGGATGCAAAAACTGGTGATTTTCATGGTAAAGGGGGACTCGGTATCTGTGTCTGTATGATTGTGGACCGACCTCTTGTTGATATTTTTAGCCATGTCCCTGATCTGTTTCTCCAGGTCCCTAATCTTGTCTTCCACCTCGGTTCTATCACTATCTTCGTGATAGGTGGGGTTAGTGGAGGAAGCCTCTTCGAGACTATATGTTGCCATTTCCCGAGAGAGAGCTCAGCTATGGCTACGGTCAATCTAGTGCTAAGGTCTCCATGGCTCCTAGCCGGGGAACCTTGGGCAGATTCCCGAGTTGAGCGTTCGAGCTTTTCATCCCGGGCAGCACGCCTATCATTGATTATATTCCGGGCATCCTCCGGGGATAGGGTGGCCTCCGATGGGCAGTCGACCCTGGTGTGGTGCCCGACCTCTACTAACATCCCTAGGAGGATCATTAGCCAGCGGGATGTTATTCTGTTGAGCCAGCAGGGTATTGATTTGCTATTGGGTCTGACGTTGGCCCTCTAAAAGCTATGCGAGAGCAGCTATGAACTACTCCGGCGTTAGGACTGCTGCGGTGGGTGCCGGGGCTGGGGTCGGGACGTCCCGATTAACCTATTGAGCAGTCTTCTTATCCTTCTTCGAAGGCATGTTTATCAGCCAAGAGATTTGTTTATGAGATATCTGTCCTTTCCCACAAACGGCACTAAGCTGATGATGTGATTTTTGGTGAAGAGATTTTTACATGATAAGAACAAATCAAAAAGAGATAAGGAGAGAGTTTGTATGTGGTTCGGCCCTGTTAACAAATGAACCTATGTTTACGTGTGTGTCAGAGCACTTTCACTAAGTATAAGAATCTACTGCAGGGACCTTGGTGATCCAACAATGGTGACTAGAACTATCAAGGGTCGGCCGTGCTGAGATAATGCTAGGGTTTCTTTGGGAGTGGCTTGACAATGTAAGTTGGTTCAATTCAACTCGGGATCCCCTCTTAAAGGGATTCTAGGACCCTTTTATAGAAGGAAGAGTCCTCCCTTACAAGGCCTTTGAGTCTGATTAGGTAACTAATTGACAGCCTGTGGAGATTGCTGTGAATCCGGCCAGTTTCCTACTTTGATAAGAAAACTGTTTATGCGTATCTGGAAGGTATCCTAAGTAGTTTAGAAAGCTGCCGAAGTCCGAGCAGTTTAGGACGCGCCTTTGGGCGAGTCGAGTTGGTCCCGAGCTGTTTGGTGACTGGGGAGTGTTATTCCGACCTGTTGGTCGGTTTCTCCTTTGACAGGACCCCGTGCCATACAACTCGCTGGAAGCTTTTAGGCATCCGGGACCGTTCGGGATAACGATCATCCAAGCAGTTGTGCTTATCCTAGTCTGGATGGAGATCGGTCAGGGTCGGACCTGGAACAGTTGGATTACTAGACCATTTTGGGCGTATCAATATGTATGGCTTGAGCCCAGATTGGAAGTGAGTCCTTTGCCATATCTATTGTTTCAAACTTCCCTATAGTGGCACCAATCACTCTAGCTAGCATTTTTCTCCGACACCTGGTTGGGGGGTAATCCATGGACTTGGATCTAGAAAGGTGAGTGACGCAGTTGGCCAAAACTTAACCGGGGGCCAAGTTTTTAGGATTATATGGTGAACCATAACCGACCATAGGACTTGACGAGTGATTCTATGCTAGGAGAAGTGTATTGGTGTCTACTTCTGAGATGGATGGGGTTCCGATTGGGTTCCATGCTTTGACGAGAGTAGCTTTGATGGCTCTAAGATTAAGACTTTTTTAGCTATCACCTTCCCAACCAAAGGCAAGATATCTCCACTATTTTCTAGGTCACTCTCGAGTTCAAGAGATGGTGTATCTTTGAAGCTGGAAAAAAGTTGAATGTTTTGGACATGGGCTGAGGCACATGGGGGCAAGAGGGTGCACTTGCTCCCCCTCAACTTTTAAAAATTAGTTTTTAACCCTACATATAAGAGAATGTATGCATGTACGCCCTCTTGAATTTTTCAGTTTACCCCTTCTAAACTCATAAATCTCATTCTGGTCCTTAATTCTTAATAATTTTAACCCAAATACGCATCTCTTTACTCAATTAGTCTCAATTGTTTAAGACCTTATAGACATTCATTTTAAATGTAATAAAGGTTCTTTATTTTGCAAGTGAAATTAGTGGAGAATGAATACACTTCCTTTTTGAAAAAGTTGTGGAGAGATTGATTTCTATTTTAATAAGCATACTTTAACTGAACTGACTATGCATACGTCAAATTTAGAGAACGACCACTCAATCTTTACACCCTAAAAATTCAAAATTATAGTGTCGATACAAGAAAAAAAAATTGGCTCGAAAGCATTGCCGCTAAACTGTCATATAAGTGTGTGCCCCTGCTGAACTCAAATAGTGGCTCTGCTCCTGATTTTGGATATAAGTTGTAACAATTCTGTGGACATAAATTCCTCCATAAAACAAGATGCGCGAAAGACAAAATTTAAAGGATATGGAGAAAACCTTTATCTAAAAAAAAAAAGATATGGAGAAATGGGAGGCATGCAATTAAAGAAAGAGAGTATTTTTATTCACTTATTGCTCATTTAATTTTTTTATTGGCTAATATAATGGGATCTCGGATTTTATATTATTAATTAATTCTCATTTAATCTTGAATTCTACTGCATTAATTAATGGAAGAGTTGAATGGACAATTTTTAGATGAACAAAAATGGATTCTTAAAAGAAAGAAAGCAAATTAAGGTCAAGCAAAGACAAAGACAGGTCAAAGCGGGTGTGAAGAAGAGTAAAGGGAGTAAATGGGAGGCTGGATCAGGAAGTACTCCGGAGGAAATACGCTAAACAAAGCTAGCGTAGGTGGGTTATCTAACCATTACCCTCACCGTAGCTTTGATGAGTATTAATCTTCTTTAATCAAACTTATTTTTATATGTATTCAATACATGCATACTACTTGAAACAAAATCTTTGTAGTAGGACACAGATGAGCAAATGTGCCGAAGACAACAGTGATAGTAACATTTAACGTATATTCAGATTCAGATGTCATGTCGTAAATTCGTAATGGCTCATTTAAATGTTACTATAAAGTTTAAATTAAATTCAATACTGCGACGAGGTGGATAATTTAGGTGTCTCATTTAGATATATCTAACATTAGTCAGCAATTTATGTACGTGCGATTTACTTAAGCTTGGTCTAATTACAGGCATCCAAATTCAGAAACGTGACATACTACTATATAGTAATTCTGTATTTTCCTCCTGTTTAATTTGTCAATAAGATAATAAATGTATAAATTTCCTCCAATGCATAAGTTTGGTGTTCGAAGCTCATCCCCCTCCATCATATTAAAAAAAAAATTGTCAATAAGATAATAAATATACCTTTTTCTAGAATCTATTTATTTTCCAATTAAGACCTTTTCTTTTCCATTTAATTACTTTCCAGGGATTAATTTAATTCTAGCTAGTTCATACTTTTGACTTTTGACTTTTGAGCGTTGTGATGTTGAAATTTTTGGATTGCTTGTTTGAAGTGATGATGAGCGGTCAACTGAATGAATGATAAACTTAGGGTCGTGCTAGCTGTACGTGGAAACAGAATCATTGAAACAATGTATATCCAAAAAGTCAACATATATTAATTGTGCTTAGTATAAGAAAAGTAATAGAGAAAATAGATTAAAAATTACATATATATCTCCTAATTAATTAATAAAACAATGGAATTAATTACCCATTTATAGTGAATATACCTACTCATTGGCCTCGTAGCTAAAGAGGGAAGTCTTGGGATAAGTCGTAAACTCGAACCTCGCTCTTCAGTTTAAGTAATTTACAGGTGGCACTAGAGCTTGATGGTGACTGATTCGCGTAGTTTGTGGGTGATTTGTATCTAAGGTTTACTCCACGCGCAACCTTGTGTCGAAAAAACATTTGAGTTGGTGGAATTTCACTACAATATTAAATGAGTAACACTTGAGACATACTCAAAGACATAATTTTTTAGACACAATTCAAGAGATGTATCTATCTCTCTCATGTGTCACCATGGGGTCCAGTGACATCACAAAAAAGATATAAACACATCTTTTGGGTTGTGTCATAAAAGTTTTATGTTCCTGTGTGTCTCAATCTGTACTCATATTTAATGTTTGTTTGATAATCATTTCCACATATTTTTTTTGGAGGAATGAAAAAATTTGAGTCCATACTATTTTTGGTTAACAGGAAAGGAAAATTTGAGTACATATGGCAACTTCTTTTAAAGCCGAAGTGTTGGGTGAGTGGGGTGGGGGAAGGAAATACTTGGATACATTGTACACTATGAACGGTTTGAAATATAATTTGTCTACATGTATAAATTTGTCTGTGGTAAATGTGTCGAGCAACAACATATTGGAAGAGTTGGAAATATAGTAAGAAAAAGTAAAAAGTATTGTCCAAAAAAAAAAAAAAAAAGGGAAAGAAACTGCACACATACAATCAGAATACGTAGATTTAGCTTTTATTTTTCCATATTCACACTGATTAAGAAACTTATTGAAGCCAAAGTAAAAGATACAAACTTTCATACACTTCAAAGAAACTGAAGAAAGACAAACCTTTTAAATTACTACAACACACTTAGTCCTAGACCGTAAATTACGATATATATATATATATATATATGTATTTATCTGCAAACATATACTCTAACCTCCGGGAGTTTTATCATCGATCTGTAGTTGGTGAAACAAATGAAAGCAACTCTTTGTCAACTTCAAACTTTGCCATGTCTTCCTCCTTCAAGTTAATCCAAGCTTCTATTCCACCATCACCGGTAATGGTGTCCATGAAAGTGACCAAGTTCTTGAAAGGAAATCTAGCAGACCCGACCCGTATAGGCTTGCCCCACCCAAAATCAGCTTCATACATAGGAAACCTACACAAACTAGTAAAGGAAAACGGAACCATCTCGCCTTTGCTAAATTGCATCTGGAGCTTCTTAATATCATTGAAATGATTTTCTCCCTTTTGCAGTCCTCTCACGTAATCTCTATTAATTTCCCTAATCGCATCTCTCATCTTGTTGACTATTACATAACCCTTTCCCTCGCTCTCTACAGACGGTAATACTGCTATCGTGTGTCTGCTAATATTACCAAAATAGTGTTCACTCAGAGGCGGATCAGTCCTGGTCCTCAAGTTCACTGCATGGACCGCGATGTAGATCTTATTACTGGAGTCTTCGTTGGCCTGAGTGGAAGCAATATAACGGCTCCATACAAAAGCAGAAAGAGCTTCAATCCGAGTGGGGCGTTTTGGATATGCAACACTTGTGCTATCCATGTACTTATCTCTAATACTTGCGATACTGGATGAGCTGAATATAAATTTCTTCGTCACGATCTTGTCCTTCACTATCCCAGTACTTGGTTTGAATCCGCTTATGTTCCTAGATGGGAACATATTAGCGGATTCAAACTTTGGATGTGGGATATCGCTTTCCCCACGCGAGATAGCAGCCCATGTATTGATAAACATGAAAGTTGACAAAGCATCGCCCACCTTGTGACAGAAACCTACAGATACAGCAATACCGCCACAGTTGAAGAAGTTGACCTGTACCACCATTGGCAGGTCTCTGATATCATCCAATTCATATGGAAGAAGCTTGTTGAGCTCATTGGGGTTCATATCCCGAAGCACATCGGATAGATCACAGTTCACTTGAGCTGAAACAAAGGGGACACCCTCGTCGTTGCAGTTTATGTAGAGGTGGTCTATGAGCCGGCCGGCTAGCGGGTAGAACCGGGTCAATGCCTCGGATAAGGAGTTCTTGAGATGGTTTGACCTGTCTGTGTTGGTGAGTTTGGTATTGTTGTCCTCTGGGTAGAAGAGATTCAGGGGCATAAAAATTGGAGGCATTAGTTGATCTAGAAATGAGAGCTTGTAATTGTGAAGGTGGTCTGGGGTTGGACAGGATGGCTTGATTGTCTCTGTAGAGAGAACTTCAACTTCAATCATGTTCATGTTCTTCATTCTCTCTCTAAAAATGTTTCTAATATGGTGATAGATAGTGGTCCGTTAAATAAGGTAATGAGGAAGGTTGGCTGCAATTATATTTAAAGAGGCCCTTATTCACAAAAGTTAAAAAAAAAAAAAAAAAAAAAAAAGAACTATATTTTAGGATAAATTTCACTGACACCCCCTGAGGTTTAGTGTTTTATCACAAACCATCCCTTGAGGTTTTTGACATGACGCTGACCTCTCTCGAGGTTTTATATTTGCTAACAAATTACCCCTTGATGTTAATAGTCGTTAAGTACATGGATGACAATGGATGATGTCAGCAATTTTTATTTTTTTATTTTTTGTCAAAATACCAGTTCTACCCCTCTAATAACTAAAAGTGTTTATATACTTAATTTTCCAAAAACCTAAAGAAAATTTTTTGAAACCCATTATTACCCTCCACAACACTTTAAAAAAAAATTGTGTCATATACTTAATTTTTTTTATTCACTATACGAGTTTTACTTATAAATAAAAAATTTTAATGTAAATAATACAAGTTAATTACGGTAAAAAAAATTGAACAAACCTAGTTAAAGTTTATTTTTTATTTTTTATTTTTATTTTTTAAATGAGTGGAGTTAAAAAAAAAAGGATATATGCGTATGTGAAATTAATGCAGTAGATAAGATATTTATTTGGGAAAAAGTTAAAATAAAATTAAGGACCAAAGTTTCAACTAATCAACTAATTATTAATTAATTTAAAAAATGAAGAAACTCAGTTTAAAAATAGAATATTCAGTAAAATTTCAAGACGGGTGTTTTTTTTTTTGTTTTTTTTTTCTTATTTACTAGTTTTACGTGTAAAATAATTTTTTATACACATATATTACCAGATTATTAAGGTAAAAAATAATGAACAAACTTAGGTAAAGTTTTTTCCATGTCAGGTTTGACTAAGTAGAAAAAAAGAGTATGTTGGTACATAAAATTAACTAATAGATAAAATATTTATTTGGGTAAAAGTTAAAAAATAATAATAATGATTAAGGACCAAAGTTAAAATAATCAAATGTTTAATTTAAAAAATAATAAAATCATTTTTAATTAATTTTAAAAATGAAAAAACTTAGTTTTAAAATGAAATATTCAGTAATATTCCAAAAGGGGTGGTTTGTGAAAAAAAAAATGCTAAACTTTAAGGGTGGTCATTGATATGTCAATATATCAAGGGTAATTAACAGTCATTTAACTCAATTTGTTAACGGCGTTAAGCCGACAAGTCTAACAGGGGATGTCACAGCCTGGCCCAACTAGCATGATATTGTCCGCTTTGCAGCATTGGGCTGATCACACACAGCCCAACCCACTCACGGCTTTGCTTTGGCATAGGCCCAACAAGCCCATCCAAAAAGCCTCATACCAATTAAAGCACAAGCTTTACATATATAGCACACAACCCCACCATACCCAGGTGATGTGAGATGCAATTCCCCCTCCCCACGGGAGGGGTTATTACATCCACCCCCTCTTAAAGGGGCCCATGTCCCCGTGATATACTTTTGACTAGGTAAAGCTCTGATACCATTCTATCAGTTGGGCCAGGCTGTGACAACCCTGCTCGGGAAACAGCTTTGGCGTCTCCTTCATAACACGAGTTCCCTATTTCACAAAGTTTTTAAGGCTCAGTATTTTCCGAACGGAAAGCTACTTGAAGCCAACTTGGGATCTAGACCTTCCTTTGCTTGGAGAAGCCTTTGGGGGGCATTGGGCCTCTTCTGGCGCGATATTAGGCAGCGGGCTAGAGATGGCCGACTAGTTCGGTTGGGTCTTGACCCATGGCTCCCCACACCATCCACTTTTCGTTCGGTGTCCCCTACGGCGGATCATGTTAAAGGTATATATGTTTGTTAATTTTTTAATCCAGGTGGAAAGTCGTGGAATGTTGGCTTGCTTAGCAGTGTGTTCTTGCCTCATGAAGTTGAGATTATAACAACAATTCTGATGGTTGCTAATAGTGGTTGGGACACTCTTGTTTGGCATTGGGAGAATAAGGGGTTTTTTCGGTGTGGTCGGCATATCGGGTTAGGCTCAAATCAAAGATTGAAAGTGAGAATGGAGCCTCGACGTCGTTTAGCACTGGTAGTTTCCCTAGGAAGAAAATGTGGAATCTTATTGTCCCCAATAAAGTTTGGGTTTTTGCATGGAATGCTTGCAAAGAATTCCTTCCTTGCTTTGCTTTTCTTGCTCGACATAGTGTCCCGACTTGTGTGCTCTATCCCCTCTGTATCAAAGAAGCTGAAACCATTTCGCATGTGCTTGTTAGGTGCCCTTAGGCTGCGGCTGTTTGGAAGGCTTTAATCCCCACTGCTTTTTGTCGACTTGATCGTACAATGACGTTCGTGGATTGGTTTGAATGTTTTTTACTTGAGAACTGCCCTGGTGCAGCTGATCTTTCTATTATTTTTTAAATAATAGAAACTCTTTCATTCATGAGGGTTTCTCAAGGAGTGCCTTGGATATTGCTCGATTGGTTGAAGATCACAGGGCTGAATTTCGATTGATTTAGGAAAGCCGTGTGGGTGACCGGGTTGGGGTGCAGGCAGTGGTTAAGTGAAAGGAACCCCCTTGGGATTTTCTGAAGTTAAATGTTGATGGGCAATTTTCAAGGAGCAAGGTGGGGTAGGCTTTGGTGCAGTGCTTCGCGATTATACGGGTTCAGTCCTTTAATTTGGCTATCTCAGAATTCCGCTCTGGCCTTTGGGAACCGGCTATTGTTGAAGCTTTTGCTTTACTATAGGCCATTTTGTTACTGCAGAATCTTAAGAGGGATGTGTGAGTTGTGGTGGAATTGGATGCCCTTGCGATTGTTTATGAATTGAATTCGGCTGGTCCGCATCTTGGTCCGTTTGGTCATGTTATTGATGTGGTTAATCAAGAGCCGCGATCTTTTTGTCTTTGGCACAGTGTGCATTTGTGGGTAGGGAAGGGAATTTGGCGGCCCATTGTCTTGGAAGATTTGCTGGCGTGGGTCTTGACAAATTTGTTTGGTTTCATTCTTTTCCTTAGTTTCTTATTGATGTAACGTCAAAGGAGGTTCCTCCTATTTGATCAATAAATTTCTTTCTTTTCCTAAAAAAAAAAAGTGATAACATTAATAACGTAGTCAGATTCAGATCATGTACTTCTTGTTCCTATAATTAAAGCTCAAAACTGATTGAACTAATAGTTTCATGGCTCATTTGAAAATCTATTATATATATATAAAAAGCAAGGCCAAAAGCCTTCCCACAATGATACACGTGGCACCTATGTGGCATTTTATTGTTTTTCCACTTGGTGCCTATGTGGCATTTAAAGGCCTTTTTGTTTTGAGTTTTCTGCTCATTTGCAGCCACTTGATCATCCCGAAAGTCACTTGATCTTCCCATAATGGCATGACTATGCCTTGGAAGTTAAAACAGCACTGAGCGAAAGTCACTTGATCTTCCCATAATGGCATGACTATGCCTTGGAAGTTAAAACAGCACTGAGCTTTAATTCCTCCTTTCAGCACCCCTTTAATTGGATTGCTAATGGTTCTATATTCATCATGCAGTACATGCATGTATACACTTATGTATTCCTTATACATGCATATTGCTCTCTCTCTCTCTCTCTCTCTCTCTCTCTCTCTCTCTCTCTCTCTCTTATGTACGACTCATCTTACAGATCATTATGTTGATTTTTGTTTTGGTTTTGGTTTTGTTTTGTGTTTTGTTTTTTTTTTTGTCATAATTAATTTGTCAACAGTTTTATATTTTGCATTTGATTTTTGATAATTGTGATTTTCAATTTTGCTTAATTGATTTCGTAATGCAGTGAAAGCGAACTCGATTAACTCTTCCTAAGCAAAACGACCAACGAACAAACACTTCTTAGCATTCACGGATCAAAAGGTATTGTTAATTTTTTTTTTTCATAAAAAAATCATCTTTTTAGATGGTTTGTTTACATTCACGCTACAGAGTTTAGGGTTGTGATTATTCATTTATTTTAGCAGTCAAAGCAGCTTGAAGCATCGTTTTATGCTTCTAAAGCTGCTTCAAAACTAATACTATCACCATTAGAAAGTATGCGATCTTCTTAGTTCTATTACCCAATCTAATTCTTCCTCTTTTTCTTTCCTTTCTAGGATTATGGTCATTATCAAAATGATATGTTTGCGGGTGAGATTTGCAAAAGTACTCATTTAACAGTTTTATATTTTGCATTTGATTTTTGATAATTGTGATTTTCAATTTTGCTTAATTGATTTCGTAATGCAGTGAAAGCGAACTCGATTAACTCTTCCTAAGCAAAACGACCAACGAACAAACACTTCTTAGCATTCACGGATCAAAAGGTATTGTTAATTTTTTTTTTCCATAAAAAAATCATCTTTTTAGATGGTTTGTTTACATTCACGCTACAGAGTTTAGGGTTGTGATTATTCATTTATTTTATCAGTCAAAGCAGCTTGAAGCATCGTTTTATGCTTCTAAAGCTGCTTCAAAACTAATACTATCACCATTAGAAAGTATGTGATCTTCTTAGTTCTATTACCCAATCTAATTCTTCCTCTTTTTCTTTCCTTTCTAGGATTATGGTCATTATCAAAATGATATGTTTGCGGGTGAGATTTGCAAAAGTACTCATTTAGTGTTACATGTACTTAAATAACAAATGCATTTTGACATAATACAATCTAATATTTCCCTCACAAACACATTATTTTGAATTATAATCCCTATAAAAAACAGAATTATAAATTAAAAAAAAAAAGCTTAATTGGTTGGCACAATAGTTGACAATCTGAATCATAAAATGTTTGAAAGCACATAAACTATAAAAATAAATTAAAACAAGTCGTGCCCGTGCATAGCACGGGTCATCGCCTAGTATATAATAAATTTTCAAGGTTGCAATAACGATGTTGGGACAAAACCATGTGCAATTAATTTACTTAAGCATGGTCTAATTACATGCACCCAAAATTCAGAAACGTGACATAGTACTATATATATAATTCTTCATTTTCCTATCCAATTTTGTCAGTAAGATGAAAAAAAAAAAAAAAAAACCTTTTCTATGTAGTTCAATTTTATGTTTTTCTTACTTCTATTTGTTTGTACTAGTTCTTTTTCGGGATCTGCTTTTTTTTAATGAATGAAGTTTCACAATAAAAAATAAAAAACCTTTTCTAGAATCTATTTCGTTTCCAAGATCTTTTCTTTGCGATTTAATTAATTACTTGGAATTAATTCAAACTAGTTCATACTTTTGACTTTAGAGCGTTGTGATGTTGAAATTTATGGATTTCTTGTTTCGTGCAACTAAATGAATGATATATTTAGGGTCGTGCTGTACGTGGAAAAAGATCAATCATTGAGACAATGAATATCCAATAAGTCAACATTAATTGTGCTTGGTACAAGAAAATTAAGAAGGAAATAGAGAAGATAGATTAAAAATGGACATATCTCCTAATTTATAAAATAAAACAATGGAATTACCCATTTATTGTGAATATACCTACTCACTGGCCTTGTAGTTAAAAGAGGTAAGTCTTGGAATAAGTAGTAAATTCTGACGAGTTTAAGTGTCACAGTAAACACTAGAGCTTAATGATGATTGATTTGCGTGATTTGTGGGTAACTTGTATCTAGGGTTTACCCCACGACCTTGTGTCCAAAAAGCATTTGAGTTAGTGGGATTTGTCTTGCCCTGGAATGGTACATACGATTCGATCTAGAACACGTGACATGCCACCAAGGCACGTCCCCATGTCATTAGAGTTCTATAAAACACATTAGTAAAAGTTTTGACTCGTGAACTCAACACATGTTGAACATTTTTCAAAGGATTTTACACACATCCAAACACACCTTAATGAAGTTCTTTTTCGAAAGTAACACTTTTATAGTTCGAAGGGGTCCCAAAGGTACCCTCATCTTTAATTAGAAGTAAAACAAAACACCAGAAGAAGGAGAACCAAAAGGGGGTCAGAGAGTATTTTGACTGGTTGAACTGCCCCCTTCGACCGGTTATATGACCCCTGGGCAGAATCCTTCTTCTGCTGCAGAATTTTGCCTAGAATCACTCAACCACTTCAAGTTTAACCAATTTTAAGGCATATAAAATATTAAATTAACTCCGTCAACATGTAGAAACACTATTGCAAAATATATTTGGGCATTTCGAGTTCATAACAACCATTAACACAAATTAAAAGAAATTTAAATACAAAATCCATTTCAAGTTAAACTCTTGGAGTGAAACTCCGAGTCCGTCACTAAAACTAACCCAAGCAAGGTAAGAAGAAATGTAACTGTAATACCCGTACCCGAAAAAGGTAGTAATATTTATTTTACATGCATTAATTAATATAAACAATTGCATGTGATGATTTGGGTAAGTTCCAGTTACCCCATGTGAAAAGTGCTTGATAAAGGGCACAGTTGAAAGTTCCACTAGAGGTGGGACAGATATGAAAGTGTGACCCAAGAGAGGTTGGGATAATATAAATTGCATTTAGTTGCATTTATGTGGTTAAATGGTAGACATGTAAATGTAAATGTGTACATTATGATACATGTTGATGCCATATGATTGTTTAATTAATGAAATGTTAAGTGTTTTAATATTATTTTATTGTTCATGTTTATTTATGGACCAGTTTGGGTACCCTTGTGAGGGCGTAATTGAACACGTAACATAATTGGTAGGCTAATTAGTGCCTTCATATGATATTTTGGACCACGTTTGAGGCCCATACGTGGTATAGATATAGATTTACTTAGATATTGGGATAGTATTACAATTAATTTGAATGTTATAATAAAACTTAGAAACATTGGGGGGATGTAAATAGAAATAGAACTAAGTTAAAGAATATTCCAAGAATATTCCATTTTACTCTTAAGTAAAAAAAAAAAAAAAAAAAGAAAAACAAAGTGAACGTGCGCAGTGTGTAGTGTTTGGCGGCAGATACGGTTCGAATTATATAATATATATATTACTATATTAATTAAGTTAATCAGAACAAAAGTTAGGAAAAAAAAACCAGAGAGCAGAGAGCTGCGAGAGAAGGAAGAGAGAAAGGGAGGGTTTCACCTCTTCGATGCTACAGTTTCGCCGTTTGTTGTTCAAATTGTGATAGGAAGTCATATTTGGACTCGTGGGGGTAAGCCTAACCTTATGGTATAATTTATTTTCAGTTTAATCGATATATATTTCGTGACCCAAATGGGTTGGTAATATTTGGTTTACCAAAATTATATAGGATAATCATTGGAATCATTAGGAGCTAGTTTTGCGAAGGATTTGAGAATTCTAGGCTTATTTTGGACCTATTCGTAGAGGTGAGTGTCCTAATCCTAAAATTGGATGTTTAATGTTATTTATTTGTCAGTGAATGCTTAAATTGCTTAATTGTGATTAAGTAGAAAAGCATGTGATTAATTATTATTTAAAAATATGAAAATGATGAAATTGCCATGTTGACATGTTGAGTTGCTTATATGCTTATTTGGGTCAAAGGGTCTCAAGTGATAATCACCATTAGTTAGCCCATATATAAGGGACAGAGAGATGTTGAAATTCTCAGAGAAAAGGGGATAGTGGTGACGACCACATGAACGAATTGACTACGGTCACAAATGAATGAGTGTGATTTCGCTATATGCGACGGAAAAAGTGAGAATGGCCCGGAATCAGGGGTCCAGAACGATGGTGGTTGATTACTTGACACGCATGCGACCATTTATTGTTGTGTATGTTTAATTGGTGTAATGAATCATTAAATACTCCAATTGCATGATTAGCACCACGTACTCACTGAGCGAAAGCTTATTCAATTTTTGTGGCTAATAACCACGCAGGTTCAGATGAACAACACAGTGAGAAATGATCAAGACCACGGGGCTGGGTTTGCTAAGATGGGTTTTGTATTATTCATTTTATTTATTTTTAAATTATTAGTTGGAGTTGGTTGGGAGTTGTGGTATAATGATTACAACTTTGTGTATAAGAACATATTAGAAGTTATGATTTTAACTTTTATTATATTGGAATGAATCTATATATTTAGTTGGGTTTTGATGTGTTTTTGAATATTTAAATAAATGAGTGGAACAGGGGTAAAAAAATGTTTTAGTTTTTGAAAACAGGGTGAATGGTGCTGTAATAGGGGAAACTTTGCCCAAGTACCATTCAATGGTTTTAAAACTTTATTCTTATTTTATTGTTTAGTTAGTAGCTAGAAAACAAGGAATTTGTAGGTATATTTTCAGCTTGACGACTTTTACGAAAACAGACATAACTCTTTCTAGAAAATTCGGATTCATGCGCCGTTTTTTTCGTTGGAACCGAGACTCGCAAGGCTATCTTTTGATATAAAATTTGGGCACATTTTCTTAATGAAAATTTTACCTTTGCTGGTTTAAGCTACAAATTTCTTTTACTATGTTTATTCTTTTTACTAATTTGTTTGATAAAGAGATATTTTTACCCCTGGTATTTTAGTAAAAATGTAATTCTTGGAACGTTAAAAAAGATTGTTTGGTCCTTGGCTTTGTTACACGTGTCCTAGACGCGGGGGCGGGTTGGGGTGTGACAGTAACATTCCCAAACTAACCCATACAATTGAAACCATATATTACACAAGTCAAACTTGTTAACCAACTAATACAATATCCATGATATCCAAAGTACTCAAACTACCAAATACACAAGGATAGCCTTAGAATTCGCATAACTTTAAATAAACTAGCAAGCTAAGTTATTAACATAAACTATTCTGAGTACAAAACTACCTCCAATCGTATTACAAGGTTGAGTTCAAAATAGAAAGTTATCCACGTTAACTACAACCATCCACAAGTCCCACGTTTCCTTGTCGACTTCTATTTTCACTTCTTCAATCTGCCTCCTTGATCACCTACAATGGTTATGTTAGGGATATATATACTAAAAGCCATGCTTTATGTAGTTGGTTTATTATTCATTTAATAAAATCAGTTATTCCATTTTATGAGAATCTGTGTAGGCAATGTTTGTATTATATTGTTTAACATACTCGATAGCAAGTATAAGTTCCCCTTTGACTCACTTTAACAACTCAACATGCTCAAGTAGTCATTTCTTTGTGTAATTTCGATCACAAATTATACATGAGCTATCAAAATTACTCTAAACATGTGAATTTAAGCTAACTAATCATGTTTAACATCACAAAGACAAACTCAAACATCCAATTATCCAAATTCCATAATAATTGTCACTCACCTCTTGCTTTTCACTCCTAATGGCATAATTAAGATCCCAGTATGACCCATGTATAATTTCTACATAAAATTTATAAGTTATGAGCTACGTCCATGAATTGGGTCGTAGAAAATCTGTCTCAGAAATTAGAAAGATTGGTACCTACACGTTACACTCAACTCCAGGAAATATGTCTCAGATCTTCACTATTTCACTTCACTGATAAGTTGATAATAACAAACTTAACTAACTATACATATTACCATTTGGTCTGACTTTTATACTTTTTAATTTACGTTTTGCAACAACAATGTTGTTATTGGCTATTTCACCATATTGGGCCCTTCCAATTCTCCCAAAATATGGAATTCACCCAGGTACATGCTACAATTCGATTGCAATGTTGGTATTAATATTTGTCAATATACCTGGGTTCATGATTCATTTACACACTGAATTCATCAGTATCTATTGTATACAAGTTACAGCGATGTTTAGCTTATGGAGTGAAATTAAATAACTTAGACTAGCCATGTATGTTAATATTTATGTTTCCAATTTTGTGGCACTTGTAGGGGTGTGTTCTAGTTGGTCTAAGAGGGAAAGATTAGGGAGAGGGGAAAGAATTAGGAGTTTTGTTTTCTTTTTTTTCTTGCTTCTCTTTTTCTTCTTTATCTTTTATTGCAAAGGGAGGGGGTGTTTAGGGGGCCTGTTTGGGGTTGTTTGTGATGGTTGTATAGTGGTGTGGGGGTGGTTTGGCCGAGAGAGAGAGAGAGAGAGAGACTTGGGAGGGTTTTTTTTTTTCCCTTTTCTTTTTCTTTTGCAAGGGATTTAGGAGGGCTGTTTGGGGGGGGGGGTTGTTTGTGGTGGTTGTGGGGTCACTTGTTCTAGCAACTATGGAGCTTCATAAGCCTATTCTTTCATAAATTGAAGGTTTCAACTTTGGAAAAGTTTAATCTGTTCTTTGGTCTCTATGTCTAGGTGTAATATTAATTATACATTAAGCTTAAGCATGAGATGTGTATTACTTTTACCCGCATGGTTAGACCATTTTCATTTAATTGCATTGGTTCAAAAGCTGACACTTAATACACATGGGATTCTTTTGAACCATAAGGGATAAATAGTTTGCACAATTTTTCTTTTTCTAATTTTCCTTTTTTTGCTATTTCATAAATTGGATATTACCTTTGATTTGTCATCTGTTGTCTATTAGTGGTTGTTGACCTGCTTTTGTAATAAAAATTACAAAAGGTAATGATTGGTAGAAGTTGCTAATTTGCTATTTTATAATTCAAGCACTGGATTCAAAGATTATTTCAAGTTTATTTGATGTTAACTTGGGCTGAACATATATAACCACCAGTGGAGAAATAAATGCTTGTTATCTAATATGACCTATCATTTCCTACTCAGAAAAGTGATTATTTTATCAGCTCACCCGAACGGGCTCTTACTCTCATTATAGTTTGATGTTCTTTAATTCTCTTTTCATTCTCATTGTGTTTGTTTAAAGATCAATCAGTTTATGTTAAAACAATTCTCAAGAGCAGTCCCAGATTCTTTCTGTGACACTCAAGTTTCCATTGCACAACTTTGTGGTCATTAATCCTGTTTTATGATCTATGGGAGTTAGGTTAGTGCTTTAGTATTTAGATTATAATTTTTATGCCCCTGTTAATCTTGTTTTTGTGTCTTTGCACGTCTTATTATTATCAAGCTCATGAATGCGATCAAATTTTGAGACTTTAGATCTCTATTAAGAATAAACCCATGTTACTTATGGTTAATATTTTTTAGTAAACAAGTATTTATTATAAAAAGAATCTATGGGAAACTGCCCATGTACATGCGTAGTATAATATTATACAACCTAATCCCCAACTAGAACTTCCCTGAATGGTCAACGAGAGAATTAGTATCTAGACCATATGATCCTGTATGCAATTATGGTGTAACTTAACAATTGAGAACTCCTCCATCTACTTAAAAAAAACAGACTCACCTTGAGAACTACTCCATCTATGTGTGCAAAGATTGCTTCAAGATTTTGTCGAAAAAACAAAGATTGATTCAAGATTTTGTCGGAAAACATGAAAATGGATAAGAAGTAATATATACTCTGGCTGGCTGGTTGGAGTAATATATACTTTGGCTGAAATAATTAATATATCTATTATTTGTAACATTTTTCTTTGAATGGCAAATTGTAGCATTTATATTTTTCCAAAAGAATGAAACAAAGGATATTTAGCCTATTAAAGATTTTTCGGGAAATTCTTATTGTTGGCTTTACTTCATCTATCCAGAATCTAGGTGTTGTAGCCAATATGGCATCGTGCAATAGTGCTTAAGTTCTTCTTCTAGTTCTTAAAAATGTAGAATATGTACACGACTAGGATACTTTGACTAACGTAATGAAATTATTGTTTGTTTCAGCTTAATTTTCTTGCTAAAAAGTACGAAATGGGTAAAGAAAAGGTTCACATCACTATTGTGGTCATTGATCGAAGTCAACCACCATTGGTCATCTTATCTTCAAGCTTGGTGGTCATTGAACATGTCGACTTTGTAAAATTTCTCATTTGTTTGTTTGTTAGTTTAGTTTAGGTTTGGATGGATGACCTCTTTAAATTTTAGACATGGTTTGTTAGTTTTGATTTGGATGGAAAGACATTTTGAATTTTACTTGTTATGTTTATTATGGATTATTTTGTCATGTTTGTTATAGATTGAGCTTGTAATTATGTTACTTATAGATAAATTATTCTTGTAAATTTGATGTGATTGTGCTGTTATTGGAGATCATTCGATGTGATTTTGTTTATCAGGTGCAAATAAAAACTGGAGAGAGATGTGACTGTGTTTAGATATTACACCCCAACCCGCCTCGGACGGATTAGGACATGTGTGACAAAGCCCATATGCAAAAACACCCTTAATTTACTAAGAAAAACATGGATTAGACCTCTTTGAATAGCTTCGCTGACACAAATCAGCCCCAAGGGCAAAATTGTCATTTATAAAGTATATCAAAATTTTACCCCAAAAGATAGGTCTTTGAGTCCCGGTTCCAACGCAAAAAATGGCGCGCAAATCCGAGTTTTGTATAGAGAGTTATGCTTGTTTCCGTAAAAGTGGACAATCAAAATTTATAGGGGCGGATTGATCCGCGAAAAGGGCAGATCGATCAATTTCATTGATTTTGAGGCAGAATGTCCCCGAGAACGGGTGGATCGATCCGCTGGAAGGCCGGATTGATCCGGCTTCTGCAGAATGGTTCCCTACTGCTTAAAAACCTCATTTTTTTCAAGTCCAAACATTACCAAACATAATCAAACTTTGTAGGAATATCAAAGATCATTACTAAAACATTTCCAAGTGCTTGAAAACATTTGTCCAACACATCCAAGTATGAATTGGCAATCAAACCCACAAATTCTTCTCATGGATCATGATTTAGCATCAAAACTCCACCCCTTTTTCCCAACATTTGCAAGTCAATACAACAAAGAGTATCCAAGCTTAAGTTTATAACCAAAAACTTCCTAGTACCATTCAAATTCACCCTCAATATACATAACTTACAACTTGTAAACACAACTTATGATTTGATGCATAAACAACCAACAAAATCCAACTTAGTATATTACAAGTCTCCCAAAAACACAAGATACATTTACATTGACGACAAAAGACACATTTTAAACATACTAACTAGGCATATGACCATATACACATGGACACAACTCACACACCCACTCCATCACGTGGATCACTTACTCTCCTCTTCCTGTGCCGTACCTGCGATGGTTATTCAGTAACCACAACAGAAAATATATTTTCATTTAAGCTTTCGCTTAGTGAGGGAACTAATCATGCTATTGGAATGTTTAATATGCAAATGCAACAATCATGATAAACAACAACAAATTGATCTCCGGAAAGTCAAGTCATTCCAGCCACCACCCCCGGGTCCTTCTCACCCCGGATCTTTTTCACTTTTGGCGCATATATATAGCGCAACACACACTCTCTTGTGACCCCGAAAGCGTCACCGACATTTCATTGTGGTCGTCACCATGTCCTACTCATTGAGGACTTCCTATCCCTTATATATGGGACCTATAAATGGTGACCACTACTTGACTTCCCTTTGATCCACATAAAGATATATAAACAACTTTGCATATAAGCATATAAGCATAACAATTTTATAATTTTGACATGCTTTTTACCCAAATTCAACAACACATATAAACATAAACATGGATTAAGCATTCTAAGCTAACAATTATCACATCAACATATCTAAACACCCAATTCTGGGATTAGAACACTCACCTCTTCGATTTACTAGCAAATTAAGCTTAGAAATCCCAACCTCTAGCAAAATTTCAACCCAAATTTCACCGGTGTAATTCCTACATAAGTTTGGTGCCAAGAACATCATCTATTAAGAACGGCTTCCATAAAACATTGCTGAAAATGAAAATAAAGGACGTGCATGTGATCCTCTTACCTCCACGAGTCCAAATCCGGTCTCGGTTGGTGAATCCGAAGCCGGACAGCGAAAGAACGGCAAGGAACGTCGTCGAGAATTCCGTCGCCGACCCGAGCTCTCTAATTCTCTAAATTGCTGGAGATGTATTGTGAATGAGACACATATGCCTCATGCATATGTGTTGTCATTGACTTTTCCTTTATTGCATTTACACCCCCCAATCTTTCTTAAGCTTTATTATGAAACCCCCATGTTAATTACATTAATTACCCACCTTTTCTAAATAGATTTAAACTAAGACCCGCGTGGGTCCCAAACGGGATCCCACATAATTCATGAGGTTGCTATTAAACCTACCAATTATTAATTGTATTCAAATACGCCCTCACATGGGTACCCAAATTGGTCTCCTTACCTATCATAAGATATAAAAAATCTTTAAACATTTAAACACTACAACAAAAATTGGTTTTACCGAGAATTCATTTTCCTCGCCAAAAGTCAATTTTTTGTCGCCAAAGCTTTTTGTGAAGAAATAATTTTCTCGCCAATTTTGCCACCAAAGGGTTGTCTTAAAAAGTACCTAGTGAGGAAATTTTTTTTCCTCGCCAATGAAAACTTTTTAGCGACGAATGTTTTCCTCGCTATAGAGTAAATATTTCGTCGCCATGTTACAGTGTTTCCTCGCTAAAATTCGGATGTGTGTTCATAAATTTGATCATTACCGACAAAAAATTCCTCGCCAAAGATTTTTTAAATAATTTTCTAAAATGTATTTGGCGAGGAAATATTTTGTCACTAATGATTTTTTTTATAAAAACAATAAATGGTATTGGCGACGAAAAATTTCGTCGCTACACATAATTTTTTTGTCTCAAATAAAATTTATTTGAGACAAAATATTTCGTCGCTAATGAACAAAATATTTCGTCACCATTAGGCATTTTTAATTAATTTAGAATCAAGCAATGGCGACAAAATATTTTCTCGCCAAAAACAATTCTTTAAATAAACAAATGTTGAAAAATATTTGTATATATATGCACTTGTTCTTGTTCCTATACGTAACATCACATAATAGTATTCTAAACAAATACCATTACAAAATCATGTTCAAATATAAATAAGTTTTATTGAATAAATTCTACTTGGCTGTTAAAAAAATAAAATATAAACAATCCATTGTGCCCATGCAAAACATAAACTAATGGATATCCAAAAAAAAGAACAAAAAAGAACAAAAAACATAAACATTAACTAGCTTCCCATTGTTCATAACACATCTACAAAATAATATGTAGTCTATCCTCTACCAATCAAGCACGTCCATACCAAATCTGCGACAAAAAGAAATGGGAAGTATTAGTATATCATAAGTTCGTAAACACATGAAATATAAATTAAAGACGTAATTTCTACCAAAAATTCGGTAGAGTTCCATTTCTTTATTGGAGATACCGAAAAATTCAAATCACAACATAACAACGGGATATCACATCTCTATCATATTATAAATTCAAAAAATAATCAGTTGTCTCATAGGCAGTTACAGTCATTCGAAAGATAATTTTTGTACAATTAGTTATCGTATTTACAAGTTTAGCTCTAATTTGTAAACTGTGAGTCTGTATTATGAGTATGTATTCCATTTTGCTTATTCCCAATAACTACTTCAAATCTAAACAGCACAAATAAGTAGTTTAAAAATAATCACTAACCAAGAAGCCTCCTCAGCACCAGATGAGCCCTCCGTCCCATCATAACCCTTACTGCGCATCCAGGCCATCATGCTTGCCATCTGCTCCGCCATATGCTTAGCCTAGCTCTGGTTCGCAGCTTGAAGCTCTTACATGTTCTGTGAGACGCCTAACATGCTCACTATCCTCAAAAGATTCAACGATGGTCCTACGTGAGGTGGAAGGTCTCATGTTGAGTTCTTTCAAGCGGCCAAATTTTGCACTCAAAACCTAAATAGACAAGTCCTCTGCTATCAATGGGGTTGCACGGGGTTGCGAGCAATGGTCTTCTTGGTTCTTTTTTAACACCTCCTGACAATTTTAAAATAAACACGCAAGTGATTAGATTCAAAAAAATATTATGTTACACTTTATCTTTCAGATGTTACAACATAAATTATACGTACGTATTCACTCTCGCACGCTAGACTCGCCCACTGGTTCTTTAAATTATAGTGAGTGGTGCGGTAGAACTTGGGCATATCGAGTGGTTCACCCTTGTTCCTGTGACTGATTTGTTAGCTTTTGAATGTAAAAAATACTAGTTGATTAGGTATAGCGCTAATGGAATTTTAGAGGAATTAAAGAATACGCACCTCCTCATTGGCCCTAACTGCTATAGATTTCGAGCCGCGTGAGTGATTAGTAACTTGACGGGCTCGGTTGGCGGTGTTAACGGCTGATTGGTGCTACAAGTAACAAGTGTAATAAATTATAAAAAAAAAATTGAACTTTAGTTGGTCGTACATTAATGCTTGTTTTGAGCGCACATAACTGATTATAATTATAGGTTTTGGATCTGTTGGATACTTATAAGTAGTTTTTAGTTTTTTTTTTATATATATGTTTATTTGATTCCTCAAATTCAGTTCAATTTTTAATAGGTCTAATGCTTTGATTTTTGTATGCATATATGTGTGTAAATATATATTGGATGTATAGATAAGATCGGTCACAACATTCTTTATAAGAATGTCATAACAAATTTTTGTTTGTGACTTATGAATATTTGGGGTTCAATTTATGTGGTTGTTAATAAAATCCATTAAAATATGGATGATACTTTTCAAATTTGAAATAAATAACACATTTACTCTTTTCAAATTTCAAATAGATTTTACATTGATTCAAGAGTAATCTCTCTATATAAATCATACATAATAATGTAGCTTATGATTTCAATAGCCAATAGTTGTAACTTATGATTTTAAGTTGGTGTAAGTTATTATATGCAGCTCATTCTTTTGAATATTTTATATTGAGTTTCACCATGAAAAAATGTTAATTTGCTCAAACCAATTAGATCACTATTTACATATTAATATGCAACTTCTGCCCAAAAAAAAAAAGATATGCAACTTCGTATTTTTCTATGTTTCCATTAATTATAGCACCTTTTTTTTTTAACTATATATAATGTAATTTGATTATGTTAAATGTGCACGGGCATATACCTTGTTGATTATCAAACACAAAACCTCCTTGGGGACTATAATTCAATACAAGTTACTAACTTTATCAAAAACCCATGTATCAAATCAAATCTATTACTATTATAAAGGGAAAGGGAGGGGCACCAATTGTATTTTTTCTATACCCTATATTTACAATAAAACCAATTATATTTTACTAAGAAAATATAAATAAAAAAAACCAATTAAAAACTACCAAAAGCTGCTACCAAAAAAAAAATCTCCCAAATTTCTATGAGTAGTGCTACACACACACCTTTCAACACACTTTTTGACACCCAGCTTTAAATACATGTACCCTGTGCTATGTAAGTGGTGCACAAAAAAGTGTGAAAATTTCAAAAAGCACAAGGTACATTTATTTAAAGCATAGTGTGTCAAAAAGTGTGTGTGCCAAACATTTTCCCAATTTCTATATTCTTCCATTTTTTTTCTCGCCACTCACAAAGTGAGTGGCCCCCTACTAGTTGTAATAAAGTAAATAACCATCTAGGCCTAATCCAAATTGAAACTCAAATCTCCCCATTCTCAATCACCAAATTCAAACTTAATCTCGCAATAAATTTAGCTAAACCCAAAAATTTAATATGTCTTCCATGCTTTGTATACACATGCCAGAGCAAAAAGACCCATATATCAAAATAGCTAAAGAGAAAAAGCAATGCCTTGAAGTTGAATCAAATTGTGATTGACCCTCAATAGAATTTGAGAACCCTAATTATAAAGTTTCTATTTTTGTCAGAATTGATTCTTAAAAACAGAAATGCTTGGTTCCTTTTGACTCTTCAACGGGTTTATGTATTGGATGGATGCATATACACAAGCCACGCAAATATACATGAATGTATATATATATATATATATATATATATTATATGTATTGGACGGTTAGAAGGCAGAGCTCAGTCAACACAACAGATGCCTAATTCTGAAAATTCTCTCAAATTTCCATTCAGAATGTAGAAAATGGCATACCAAATAACACCAATCAAACCCTAAATTTCAAAAGCTAAATAGTAATAGAAACCCTAAAATTTCTAAAGAAAGAAGAAAAATAGCATATCCTTACTAAGAACAATATCAATGAAGAGAAAAGAATATCCAAAATTGACACCCCCATCATATTCGAACATATATACATACAAAATTCAATTAAATCTATGCTATTGAAAATACAAAATCATGTTAGGGCAAATATTAGGGCATGCACATACCTCCGGTTGAAAGAAACGAAACAGAGACTGATGAGAGTCAGAGAATCCTTCAAGGTTTGTAGATGCGAGGATCCTTAGGGGTCGCGAGGTTTTGACGGCAACAGTAAGACAGGATGCGAAGTCTGACATTGAGGCTTCTTCGAGCTTAGACAGCGGCAGTTTGACGGCGAGACTCCTGTGAGCTTTGACAGCGGCGGTCTGACGGCGATGATGAAGGTCTGAGAGAGAGAGACAGAGAGAGAGAGAGAGAGAGAGAGAGAGAGGGATGAGGGTTTGTCACGTTGATGGAGGGGGGTCTGCAAAGAGAAGGAAAATATGAAACTAATAGAAGCAATGTTGTGCCGCGAAGAGATACAGAGAAGGAGGAAGGTTTCTATAGTAAGAATATTTAGGGTTTTCCAAATCTTAGCTTTTCAATAACGCGGGGGTTTTAAACACTTTAGCATCAATTTTTTAAAAGTGGACATAAAAAAAAAATCTAACTTATTTATGTGGTTTATAAAAAATTGACATAAAAACTTTAATATTTTTGTCAGTTTTTAAACAATTGACATAAAAATTGTAGTATTTAATAAACTGACATAAATACTTAAAAAGTGACATAAAAATTTTAATATTGATTTTCTAAAAGTGACGTAAAAACTAAAAAGATAACTTATTTATGTCGGTTTATAAAGATCCCGACACACGGATTTTAGATTCTCAATTAAAATTTTGGGAAGCCAAACATTACCGTTTGGGATTCATAATTTAAGAAACATAACATTATTCTTTTTGAAATGGCTAATTAATTACAAAGTGTACTCTTGAAGTTTGGTCAATGTCTCATTTTAGTCCCTGTAGTTTTTGTAAGTTTCATCCCTTAAGTTTTTAAACAAAGCAAAATCACACTTTTAGTAGGAGTGGCAATTTTTGACACGATAACCTGTTTTACTGAGAAAATCCGATTATGACACGACACGACACGATTAAATAAAAAAAGTCAATATTTTTTTATTGAATAGTGCTCAAAATTAAAAATCAATCCAAAACCACGTAATCCGTTTATGGCCCGATTATGACACGTCTAACCGGAATTGCCACCCTAACTTTTAGCAAGGAAAACTACTTTTCCTTGCCAATGGTAGGTATTTGCAAGAAAATCAATTTTGTTGCCAAAATGTTTTCCCTGCAATTAATTTTTTTGAGTTAACTTTAGCTAGGAAATATCATTTTCCTCGCCCAAAGTAAATTTTGGCGAGGAAATATATTTCGCCGCTAACAAAATGTTCTACATAATTATTGTTTTAGACTTAACTTTATGCGAGGAAATTTGTTTTCCTCGTCAAAACATACTTTTTGCGAGAAAATCTCATTTTCCTCGCCAAAGTATGTTTTGGCGATAATTAAAATTTATTTCCTCGCTAAATAAAAGGGGAAATAATTTTTATAAAACAATTACTTTAGGCGAGGAATTTGTTTTTTCATCGCCAGAGAATTCACTATAGGCGAGGAAAACGATATTTTGTCGCCAAAGACTATACTTATGGCGAGGAAAAAATATTTCCTCGCCAAAATTGATACTTTAGGCGAGGAAAGGAGACTTTCGTCGCCAAATGTATGTACCTTTCAACTTTTTTGGCAACAAAATATAATATCCTCGCCAATACTATACTTTTGGCTAGGAAATTTAGATTTTTTCGCCATATTTTGTCGCTAAAGCACGTTTTTGTTGTAGTGAAACAAGTACTCACATAAACATATAATGACATAAAAATGTAAATTATTTTAATTAGACCCTAATTGGGCCCCACATTCATACCAATCTCGCCTTTCACAGGACTTTCATCTGTGCTCGCATTTGAGCACCTTTTCACATGTGGGTTCATAACCCCACTTTAAATCATCTCATGCATTAATTCTCTTTAATTAACACATATTAATACCAAATTAATCTTTCGTCCGGGTACGGTTGTTACATTAGATTACTAACATTGTTTTTTCGTTAGAAATGATATATCTAACGGATAATAACCGTTAGTATTATTTGTTTCTAATTGATATTTACCGTTAGAAATGATATTCTTAACGGCAACCTACCGTAAGTATTTTTATGAAAGTGTTACAAAATTGCAAGATGGCTAACATAGTTTAATCCGTTAGAAATGTTATTACTAACGGCAATTTACCGTTAGTAAAATTAACAAAAGTGTTATAAAATTGTTGGATTACTTACCACATTTTACCGCTAACAAGAATATTCCTAACGGTAATTTACCATTAGTAAATGTATTTTTCTAATGGTAATTTACCGTCAGAAAATGCGTTAGAAATATTTCCACACTTTATTTCTAATGGTAAATTATCGTTAGAAATAATTTTACTAACAGTAAATTACCGTTAGCAAAGTGGCCTTCTGGTGTAGTGAAATATGGACTCAAAAAAAATGTTCTCAACATTTTTTTTGAGTCCATATTTGTTTTTGGTTAAAACAGGAAAGGAAAATTTGAGTCCATATGACAAATAACTGCCATAGCTGAAAAAAGCGGAAAAAAAGAAAGATAATTTAAGGGTAATACTTGGGGCACAACCTTCATACAACTTTCATACAACCTTTCCAAAAGATGTGTCTATCTCTTTCCTGTGTCACTGTGGGGTCCAGTGACATCACAGGAGAGAGATAGACACATCTTTTAGGGAGGTTGTATGAAAGTTGTATAAAGGTTGTGTCCCAAATATTACTCATAATTTAAATAGCAGCAAACTAAAGCTTCACTAAAAAAATAAATAAAAAAACCTCTTAAACAGGCTCAAAATAGTACATGGTGGGTACATCTTACACTACTAACTGTTTGAAATTTGATTTGTCTATGTTGTAAATGTGCTGAGCAACAACATATTGGAATAGTTGGAAATATAGTAAGAAAAGTAAAAAGTATTGTCCCCAAAAAAAAAAGTACACACATATAATTAACGCAGATTTAGCTTTTATTTTCCATATTCACACTGATTTACAAACTTATTCAAGCCAAAGTAAAAGACACAAACTTTCGTACACTTCAAAGAAACTGATCAGGAAAGACGAACCTTTTAAACTACTACAAAACATACTCTAAACTATGAATTTAATTGCAAACATACTCTAAACTCCAGAAGTTGTAACATCCGTAGTTTGTGAAACGAATGAAAGCAACTCTTTGTCAACTCCAAACTTAGCCATGTCTTCCTCCTTCATGTTAATCCATGCTTCTATTCCACCATCACCTGTAATGGTGTCCATGAAAGTGACAGAGTTCTTGACATTAATTCTAGCAGACCCAACCCGTATAGGCTTGCCCCACCCGAAATCAGCTTCATACATAGGAAACCTACACAAACTAGAAAAGGCTAACACAACCACCTCTCCTTTGCTAAATTGCATCGCGAGCTTCTTAATATCATTGAAATGATTTTCTCCCTTTTGCAGTTCTCTCACGTAATCTCCATTAATTTCCCTAATCGCGTCTCTCATCTTGTTGACTATTACATAACCCTCTCCCTCGCTCTCTACAGACGGTAATACTGCTATCGTGTGTCTGCTAATATTACCAAAATAGTGTTCATTCAGAGGCGGATCAGCCCTGGTCCTCAAATTCACTAAATGGACCGCGATGTAGATCTTATTAGTGGAGTCTTCGTTGGCTTGGGTCGAAGCCATATAACGGCTCCATACAAAAGCAGAAAGTGCTTCAATCCGCGTGGGGCGTTTTGGGTATTCAACGCTAGTGCTATCCATGTACTTATCTCTAATAATTGCGATACTAGATGAACTGAATATAAATCTCTTCGTCACGATCTTGTCATTCTCTATCGCACTACTTGGGTTGTATCCGCTTGTGTTCCTAGATGGGAACATATTAGCGGATTCGAACTTTGGATGTGGGATATCGCTTTCCCCACGTGAGATAGCGGCCCATGTATTGATAAACATGAAAGTGGACAAAGCATCGCCCACCTTGTGACAGAAACCTATAGATACAGCAATACCACCACAGTTGAAGAAGTTGACCTGTATCACCATAGGGAGGTCTCTAGTATCATCCAATTCATATGGAAGAAGCTTGTTGAGCTCGTTGGGGTTCATATCCCGAAGCACATCGGAGAGATCACAGTTCACTTGGGCTGAAACAAAGGGGACACCCTCGTCGTTGCAGTTTATGTAGAGGTGGTCTATGAGCCGGCCGGCTAGTGGGTAGAACCAGGTCAATGCCTCGGATAAGGAGTTCTTGAGATGGTTTGACCTGTCTATGTTGGTGAGTTTGGCACTGGTGTCCTGTGGGTAGAAGACATTCAGTGGCATAAAAATTGAAGGCATTAGTTGATCTAGAAATGAGAGCTTGTAATTGTGAAGGTGGTCTGGGGTTGGAGAGGATGGCTTGATTGTCTCCGTAGAGAGAACTTCAACTTCAATCGTGTTCATGTTCTTCATTCACTCTCTAAAAATGTTTCTAATATGGTAATTGAGGTTTAGGTGATGCTTCAGAACAAGGTAATGAGGAAGGTTTGCTGCAATGATATTTAAAGAGGTCTTATTCACAAAAGTCCAAAAAAGAAAGAAATATATGGTTATATTTTATTTATGACGCAAGAGTTGTCAAGGTCATACCAAGGCTTAGTTTGGCCCTCACGTGGCTTTTTAAAAGAAGCTTATGAAATTTATTACTAAGTTGTTTGATAATTGGGGCATTTACCAAAAAGGACCTCAGTACACCATTTATTAAGTTAAAGTACAAATTAGTAAGTGACTTACTAAAAGGACAAAAAGTTGACATCTGGTGCTCACACGGTATGAGTGCCTATACCATAGAATCTTCCATGCTGAATTTCCTCAACCGCCGGCACTTTCACGCGCCACACGCGTGCGACCACGCGCGACCCACGTGCGCCATGCGCGCGGTTTCCTCTCAGGCTGCTCACACCGTGCGAGCATTGTATCGTATTATTTTCAAATTCGAAAAAATGTTTTTAAACTTTAAACATCCATAACTTTTGACCTGCAGCTCCATTTTTCACAAATTTTATACCGTTGGAATCGTGTCGACGAGAGCTACAAAACTAGTACCATTGTTGATATGTTTTGAGAAAAAATTTTTTCATGTTTTTACATACATGAATAATAAGTGACATTTCACTTGATATACATAAAATATTAAGTGAAATTTCACTTAAAATATCAAGTGAAATTTCACTCAATTCTAGAGCTTTTAAAAACTCTCCCAAAAAAGCCATAAGTTCAATTTTTGCAAAGCTCATAAACTAGTTACCAAATGAATTAACATGAAATTGTGCTTTAAAAAATAAGAAGCACCAAAATGGGGGCCAAACTAAGCCTTAATGTTCATGAGTTAAGTGAAATTTCACTAAATATTCATGTTGGTATGGTGATTTGTTTTTTTTTTTTTTTTTAAACAATGCATATTTTGTTAAAATAAGCAAATTTCATAATCAATTATAAAACTTAAACTTTCAACCAAAACAAATGCAGGAATTCTTGTTAAAATTCGTCTTTTTTAGATTTATTGTTGATATGTTTTGAGAAAAAAGATTTTAATGTTTTTACATACATAAATAATAAGTGAAATTTCACTTGATATATATAAAATATTAAGTGAAATTTCACTTAATATACATAAAATATTAAGTGAAATTTCACTCAATTCTAGAGCTTTTAAAAACTCTCCCAAAAAAAGCTCTAAGTTCCATTTTTGCAAAGCTCATAACCTAGTTGCCAAATGAATTAACATGAAATTGTGCTTTAAAAAAGGAGAAACACCAAAATGGGGCCAAACTAAGCCTTAATGAGGTAGCAATGACTTTATTGCTATTCGTCTTTTTTAAAAAAAAAAATTTCTCAAAACATATACATTTGGCATACATAAATATTAAGTGAAAATTCAATGAACCCATACATGCTTTCTTCCTGAAAAACTTGAAGTTAAACTGAACATTCGTATACTCGTTTAGTGATATTTCACTTAGTAGGTTAAGTGAAAATTCACTAACTATCTCAAAGGTCGCTAGAAGTAACTCTCTAGAGTTTAAGGTCTAATTTGATACTTACTTTGTTAAAAAGTCTCTCAAGTGTCAATTTAAGTAAAATTTCACTTAATATTCATGTACAAGTTCAGTGAAATTTCACTTAATATTCATATATGTCAAGTGAAATTTTACTCTTTTTTTTTTCTCTTTCATATTAAACAATGCATATTTCCTTTATAAAAAAAAAAAACATATTTCACAAATCAATTATAAAACATAGTTTTTCAATCCAAACAAATGCAAAATTCTTGTAAAAATTCACTAAAACTCTCTTTAAGAACAAAGTGAACATTCGGTTTTTTTTTTCCTCACAACATATCAACTTGGCATATGTGAATATTACGTGAAAAATCAATAACCCATACACGCATATTATGTGAAAAATCTATCAAGTTCATTTAGAACATGGTATGTAAAAATAAGAGTTTTTTTTTCTTTTGCTCAAAAGGTATCAACAATGGTACTAGTTTTGTAGCTCTCGTCGACACGGTTCCAACGGTATAAAATTTGTAAGAAACAGAGTTATAGATCAAAAGTTATGAAGGTTTAAAGTTTAAAAAAACATTTTCGAAATGGATATCATATGGTACAGCCACTCACACGGTGTGAGTGGCTGAAACCAAGGACGTGCGCGTGAGGGAGGGGATGGTCACATGAGATTTTCTATGATACGTGCATTTATACCGTATGAGCACTGACAAGATTCCTTTTGTCCTTTTTAGAAAATGGTCAAATCTTTTGGAGTTTAAACTTATGAGGGTTACTTGTAGGGATTTTCCAACAATTATCTATTGATAATTTTATACAATTGACACATTACTCTTCAAAAAGACATCATGAAACCAAAAAGCAATATTGAGCTTTTAAAAGCTCTAGAATGAGCTTTTAAAAGCTCCCTCAAAAAAGCCTTAAGTTCAATTTTTGCAATGTTCATAAACTAGTTACCAAATGAATTAACATGAAATTGTGCTTTAAAAAAGGAGAAGCACCACAATGGGGGCCAAACTAAGCCCAAATGTTGTGGAGAGCACTTTTCTCACCCAAAAAATGGTATATCAATACTCACCAAAGCATCTTGTAGGCCAATGCAATGGGATTCATGGTTAAACATATGAATCCCATTGCATTGACAAATGGAATGCTTGGATGAGCGTTGGTGTACCATATTTTGGGTGAACAAAAGTATTTTCAATGTTGAGATATGCGGTTTGCTTCTCAAATGTTAATTTTAAATTTACATTTATAAATGATGTGACAGTGTGCATGTGACTACTTTCAATAATGATGAGAGTATTTCAATATGATTAATATTGTTAGTTTCACACAAAATAATTATGATCTTTGTCAAGGATCAGGACTATTTTATGTGAAATTTTGTATAAATCTAACATTTTTACATTAATATTATCCAATCAAAATTCAATAGAACTACTGTCACTTCATATAAGATTAAAATTGAAAAACATAGCATTACCGCCAAAATGTAATGGTAAGTTCATGTCCGGATCACCGTCAACTATATATATAGTAATATTTATAAATAACTTTATATATACATTATATATAAGGTGGTCCTCCCTAGTAATTTTTTAAAATTATTAATTTCGGCTTCCGAAGTTGGACTCCCTAGAACCTTTTACCTTGGCTAAAAAGTTTTTTCAATGGTGTCATTCTAATAGAGTAATGCTATGCTTCTAATATATATATATTTTTTTTTATCTTTTTTTTTTTTTAAATCTTAAATATTTTCTAAATACAAGTGAAAGTTGAACTAGTGGACTGTTACATGCATTTGAGATGAAAACTTTTGAAAGCATAGCATTACTCCAATTTATAACCTAAAACACAGTTCAAAAATGGGGTAGTATGATACAATTTAATGAGGTTCAAACATCACAAACACCGAAAATGTGGTTTCAAGTTATATAATAGAGTAAAGATTTGGGCACAAATACTACACAAATAAATTATATTAACACCAGTGGAAAACTGTCATGTGGCAGAGTTGATATCTTTTGATCCCTGCGTGGCAGACAACTCTACCATATAACAATCTCTCATTAATATTAGTGTAATTTATTTACGGAATGATTGTGCCAAAATCATTACTCTATAGAATTAACCATAAGTATACACTACCCGTACGAGCATCAACAATGATAGTGTGCTGTAAGACCAATTAGGATAACATAGTTAAAAGGCATTAACAATGGGCGAGTTTTAACTAATGTATAGGATATAAAACTTAGCCAAACTTAGGTTTGCAGTAGCACTAAGTTTCTGTGAGTTTTAGCTAATTTGGGACAAAACGGCACAAAGTGTGCCGCATGAATCTAGACGGCGCACATTGTGCAGCCCAAAAGGCCACACGGCACATACTGTGCCTTCCAAAGCCACACAGCACAAAGTGTGCCGCATGAAAGCCATTGGTCCATTGGAATTTAGCCGTTGGGATTTAGCCGTTGCAGGATATAGCCGTACGTTGGTCCATTGGGTTGGGATCACACGGCACAAAGGGTGCCGCATGAAAGCAGACGGCACAATGTGTGCCGCGTGGGCTGTATGAAAGCAGACGGCACAATGTGTGCCGCATGAAAGCACACGGCACAATGTATGCCACACCATTATTCACACGGCATAGTTTGTGCCGTCCCCTTATTTCCCATTGCTAACACTCTTCACCGTGTACAACAACTTAAGTTTTGGTTAAATTTTAGCAACCCACTGTAGATGCTCTAAGGGCCTTAACCAATAAGTTGATAAAGTGGGCAAGAAATATTATTATATATATTACGTTAATTACGGACAAGTACTCTGTAGTAAAGTTATTTCAATACACTTTGTTAGGGTTGGAAAAATTATACAGTGAGCCTGTCATGTCACATCAACATGTTAATGTGATGTGATCATTTAATCTCAACCACTTACTTGCCCCTCCTTCCAGGAGGATCATGACAAGTGGTTATCAAATTTAAAATTTGAAATTCCATTAATCACTTGTCATGATCTCCTAAGAAGGAGGGGGCAAGTGGGTGGTTGGGATTAATTGGTCACACCACATCAGCATGTTAACGTGGCGGTGCTGACGTGGTGTGACGAGCTCACTGAATAACTTCTCGTTAGGGTCCTCTCACAGAGATGCACAATTTTCAAAAAAAAAAAAAAGTTTTAAAAAATATAATCTTAGAGTAATATGGAGTAGTTTTAAAAACAACAATGTTAGGTATACACACTTTTTGACACACTATGCTTTAAATGCATGTACCTTGTGCTGTTTGAAAATTATCACTCTTTTCAGTGCATCACTTACATAAACAGGGTACATACATTTAAAGCTGTGTGTTAAAAAGTGTAGAAAAGTGTGTATCTAGCATTACTCTTTTAAAAATGTGAGAAGAACCTAACTAAGTGTACTAAAGTCTTATCCGATAATTAAATATATTTTGAAGCTCTTTGTTGTGAACTAAATTCAATTTTGTTAACAAAGAAACAGTTCGTTTACAATTAATGCGATGGTTGCTTCTTTTATTAAAAAAATAAATGGGTAATACTATGTGCACATAAAGATCTGGGTCATTCATTTTGATAGGCCAGGGTTCATCCCTTCATACATGGGACTAGCCAAAATGAATGGCCCAGATCTTTATATGCACACTTTATGTGCACATTTTATGTGCATCAATTATTACTCACAAAAAATAAAAAATGTGACGTTTTCTTTTGTGTAACAGTGTAAGATTACCTAAGTATGTGGAGTAGAGGATTATTTTTTTAATATAGTTTTGCTTACCTCAAAATTACTCATCCTTTGTTCACTCTCCTTTCTCATTTGCTAATGCACTGATATTAATTAAATGAGAATTAATTAATATTGTAAAGTACTAGGCCCCAATGCATTAATCAATAGGAGAGAAAATTGAGCAATTTTGAATGAGTAAAACTGCATTGTATTTTTTTATCGCAAATTATTTGAATATATTGGAGCACCTGATTCAGAGTCATTTGAGATTGTTTTTTTTTTTTGAATAGCAAAGCAGATTATATTAAACATGCCATACAGGCCGAAAGGAAACTTACACCCCAGCAAGAGAAAACCTCGCACAAGACCCCCTCAAGCACACACTACCCCAACCAAACTTACTGCTTAAACACAACCAAAAACCAAGATATACCCAAAAGAGCAAGACCCCAAGCAGCAAACAAAAAACCCCACAGAGAATCAAATTTTCACAAGCACTTATAAATGATTTTTAGAGAAGTTGTGACTAAGAGAATTAACTTTTTCATAACTTTTCAGAAAAAATCGTTTCTTTTTAGCGTTAAAAACATCTGAAAAAAATCTCTTCTTAAAAGAAAATTCAGATTTTTTTTATTAAGAATATGTCCTTCATACGTGAATATTCAGTGAAATTCCACTAAACTACATATAAATATTTAGTAAAATTTTCTCTTTTAAGGACTACTTATCAAAGTATAAACGAACTTTAAAGCTAATCCAAACAAACTCTTAAACTAAATGCATTATCTCAAAAAGACACACATAAGGAGAAACTTGGGCTTATTTGGATCTAAAATAAGATCTGATTTAGGCTATGTCCACAGTTTTGCTGGTTCTTAGGCTAAATAAGCTTAGTTTGGCCCCCTTTTGGTGTTTCTCCTTTTTTAAAGCACAATTTTATGTTAATTCATTTAGTAACTAGTTCATGAACTTTGCAAAAATTGAACTTATGGTTTTTTGAGGGGAGCTTTTAAAAGCTCTAGAATGGAGTTTTTAAAAGCTCAGGATTGCTTTTTGGTTTCATAATATCTTTTTGAAGAGTAGTGTATCACTTGTATAAAATTATCAAACAACTTAGTAATAAATTTCATAAGCTTCTTTTAAAAAGTCACGTGGGGGCCAAACTAAGTCAAAATTGTTAGTTGGTTTAACAGAAAACCTGTTTTAAGAAATTTATTATGCTAGACACGGGCTCCTATATAATAAATAGACACTCAACAAACTAGATTCTCATAAAAATTGAATAAAAACTGAAATTGACATGAATCATATCATATTTTAAACTTTCCCAAATAGAACCTTTAAGGTCAAATCAAAACCTATGTTAGTATCACTAGGAGTGGTAGTCGGGTCGGGTCGGTTCATAATCGTGTCGGGCCATTATCGTGTCGAGTCATAATCGTGTCATTTTAACGTATCATAATCGTGTCGGGTCATACACAGGTCACCCGTTTAACCCGTGTAGGGTGTCAACGGTTTGGTTCAGTTCGATTCGAATTTTGAAAAAAAAATTTCCCCCGATTTTTTTTACATGCTTTGAAAACCTGTCAAAGTAGTCGGTTCGATCGATTTTTCGACTTTTGGTCGATTTTTCCAATTTGGGCAGTCGAATCAGTTTTTTAGTTGTAGGTAATTTTAAGAAAACTGGTCGGTTAGCTCGGTTCGGTTATTCAAAAAAAAGCTTATAGCCTTATTAAAAATACAAACAAGTCTTCCTATCTTAACACGTATTACATATCTTAAATACCAAGATACTATTACCCTCAAAAAAAAAAAAAAAAAAAAATACCAAGATACTACTAATATAACAATATCCAACTATTATAAACTATTATAAACTTATTCGTTATTAATTATTATATATAGATTTACTTATTTGGTAAGTTGGTAGTTACTTTTTTTTTGCTTTGGGAGCAAAAAAAATTTAATTTTAGTTTATATATATACATATTTTTAAAAATAAATATTTTTTAATTCTCATTTATATTATTTGTATTTTAGATTTTTAGATTATTAAAATTTATTTTTAGAACTAAAAAAAAGTCTCAACTGCACTTAAATACTTAATTGGGTCAAACGGATTAAACGAATTGACCCATTTAAATCCGTGTTTAACCCGTTTGACCCACTTAAATCCGTTTATTAATCGTGTAAAACGAATCCATTCGTTAGAAGCTAGCGATATTTGATCACATCTGATACCAGTACTCATTGCAAGAGACCATCAAATTATGTCACCATTCATAATAGTATTTGTTATTTTTCAATTTTTAGACCTTGTCATTTATTAACGCCATGCAAATAAAACAAAACTAAAGATATAAATGATGATAATTAATGTACTCCATAAGGTTTATTTTGACTTTCAGGGATTTGGCTGTTACCCACCAAACCCTATTAAAAGAGCAGAAAAGGGTTGCCCTTAGATTACGCCTTTGGGGGCGTCATTGTATCGAAAAGAAATTCACCGTTTACCAGAAATTTTCCCGGCTAGGATATCTTCATATTCGATCCATAAATATTGAAAGGGTATATTAGTGATAAATTAATAAATAGTGCACTTATATAATTTTAGGTTCTTGAGATAAAAACATGCTTATAATTAAGGCTCTAAAATTTTTTAGGGAATAAAATACCCATCCCTTATCAAGTTTTGGTAATCTTCAAAATGCTAACCCCCTCCGTTGATGTTTCCTACCAAAATTTCTCCCAAAAAATTAAGGGAATCAAAATTTGAAAGTCATCATTAGGGATGAAAAAAAGGCCCGGCCTGATGGGCAACCCGAAGTCCAACCCGAAAAAACTGGCTTTAAGCCTGGCCCAAGCCTGAGGTAGGACCAGCCCGGCCCTAGGCCCTTACATCCTCGGGTAGGACTTGGGCCTATCTCTTGAACCCGACTCGAAGCCAGCCCAACCCGATCAAGCCGGACTTGAAGCCCGGTCCGATCAAGCCGGACTTGAAGCCCGGCCCGATCAAGCCCAGAAGCTTTCCAACAATTAATTTTTTTGCCATTTCCTAGAGTTTATAATAATCAAAATTGCAAGTGACAAAATTTATAGGATTGCCAATTTGCGAGTAAATTGAGTAATGCTATGCATTCAAAATTTTGTATCTCAAATGATTCCCAAAAATATGTGACAATGAGCCTACTTTGATTAGACGATGTTGAAGTGGTCCTACAATTATTGAAGGTGGTCCTACTACCACTTGTGTTTGGGAACCATTTAGGAAAAGAAGCATAGTGTTACTCAAATAATATAAGGATGTAATACAATTATATATACAGTCAAATTTGGGGCGTAATTATTTTTATTTCTAATTTCTTTTAATAAAAGATAACGATTTTTATTTTATTTATTTAATTAGACTCTAACCCTTTATATCTTCCGTTACTTTTTCACCTGTTTATATATTTATGATGTCTTTACATATCTTATAGGAGTAATAAATTTAAAAAATTAAAAAATAAAAAGACAACTTAGGCCCGGCCCTGCATAGCCCGAGGCCCGAGCCTTAAGCCCAACCCGAGGCCCTAGACTCTAAGCTCAGCCCGAGGCCCTAGGCTCTAGGCCCTCGGGTAGGGCCTAGAGCATGAACCCTCTAGCCCGGCCTGAGCCCGGCCCGAAAGGGAGAAGGAACCCGTGGGCCAAAGCCCAAGCCCGATCAATGTCGGGCCGGGCCGAGCTCGACGGGCCATTTTGACATCCCTAGTCATCATCACTCATAATGACAGCCATTTTCAACCACAATCATCACTATCTCCCTGCCAACCACCACCACACTACTGCAAATGCACTTATGTATGAAACATTCATAGTAGTTTATGTGAATTTTACAAAATGTTCTAGAAAAACAGGAATGGAAGAGAGAGGCAAAACATGAATTGTGAATTTCACATGTTCTGCAAAAATGGGAATGGAAGAGAGAGTCTCAACATGATTTGTGAATTTCACAACATGTTTTGAATAACAAAAATGAAAAAGACAGAGAGTCACAACATGATTTGTGAATTTCACAACATGTTCTGAAAAACGAAAATGAATGAGAGAGTCACAACATGATTTGTGAATTTCACAACATGTTCTGAAAAACGAAAATGAATGAGAGAGTCACAACATGATTTGTGAATCTCACAATATGTTCTGAAAAATGGGAGAGAGAGAGAGAGAGAGAGAGAGAGAGATGCAATACCATTGTATTCTAGCACCCACAACTACTGTTAACCACCATCATCACCATCACATCCACCACCAATCTTAACCACCATCATCGCCACTGCCAACACATCACTACTGCACCATCGGGTCGCGAAGGTGCAGTGGTTACAGTTGACTAGGCCCTTAACGCCTTACGTGCTTATGTAGAAAATTGAATAAACAAGGTCGGTGATTAGTGATTTTGTATCAATAACTAAACCACCATACGCATTCCCAATCATTCAAATATGGTGTTTTTACATGTATGTGTATAGACAAATAAATGTATATAAAAATGCACGTATTGAGAAGTCAATCTCATAATGATTAGTACTAATAAATGTTATTGTGTAAATAGAAGTTGGGAGGTAATTAGGACCTACTTAATGATTATTTGGAATATATATATACTATAAAGATATAAAATGGCATTTATGACATAAAAAATTCCTTAATCATGATTAGGTATGTTAACTAGAATCCTAGGGATCGAGTATTAAATAAAAATATTGGGTGTCCTCCACTTATAAAAGTATATGAATATGGGATTTAAGAGCAATTTTTTAATATTTGAATTGGGAAATGTTATTCGCACTCTATGCCATAAAATGTATACTGTGAATAATGTCACATGTTTTGGGAGTGGTACCATGCAGAACACCTACTTCAATTCACCAAGGTCGCTAGCTCTGTCAACTACACCGGATGAGTCCGACACTTTTGGAGTGGTAACTTTGAATGCATTTAGTAATTTTTAAAGGGTGAATAACATTTTCCCATTTAAATTCCAATTATACGATATAGTTTTTCACTATTTACACCTTCTCATCCCGGTGATGTTGTGATGCTTTGACATATCAATCGCAATTTTATGAGAATTTTAGTCAAAAGTCCTCTAAAATAGACTTTTTATTATTAAGTCCAACCCGTTTTTTTTTAATTCTAGTGAAAAGGCCATACGTTATAAAAGTTATGTGAAATTCACATACCTTTTGTTAAAAATTAAACTAGTAATGTGAAATATTCACATAAAAAAGTTATGTGAAATTTTACATAACTTTTAAAACATAGGGATTAGATCCGATTAAGTTTCACTAGTCATGGAGTTTTAAACAAAAAAAAAATAGTTTGTCCTTTAAACTTCATTAATCTAAAATGAGAAATTTTTTGCTAAATTTATATTTTTTTATTTGATTCCAAGGGGAAAATTCTATTATACATCCTAGTAGTTTTGATTGTATCATACATCCAAATTGGGTGCCAAGATTGTGTAATTGATGTCCCAAAATGTGTAACCAGCTAGATTCCAATGTAATGTGTGGTAATTTTAAAAAAAACAAAGTGGTTTTCAAAGCTATCTCACTTTGAAACCTAGTCACACATTTGGTGCATACGTTATGTATGATACAACTACAAAACCACTAGGTTATATGATAGAATTTTCCCCATGGGGCAATGGGAATTCGAACCTGTGCCTAAGAGTAAGACGTGGGGGAGTTGATGCTGGTCAACTTTGATAGTACCTCAGTCCTAGATATCAATCACATTTGTGTATGTGTTATAATAGTCGTTATAACTACCCTTTACTCTCATGCTTGTTTTGCGGGATTAAGGAAGAGATTAGGCAGGTTGGACTATTAATTCGTCTAATTGAAATAGTCCTACGTTTGGGTTATCCATCGGAGAAAGGACTATTAGTGCACTTTAACCAAATAATCCCCTACCATATAGGCCACATTTGTTTCATGTGACTAAAGAAGGAATTGACGAGGATTAGATTAATTCGATTAAAATTAAATTGACTAATAATTCAGCATTTTGGTCGCCAATAGAGCACAATACTATTAGTCTATTTTAACTAAATAGACTCTTATATATATGAGGGATTTATGAAAATTTTTTAAATAGTCATTGGAGTATTCAATTAAAATTGATTAATTGTGTAATACCCTGTATTTTGGTATATTAATAAGACCCGGTATTTCATTTCTATACTCGTATAAACTTTCTCTTCCTTCTGGTGATTTTTGATACCAATCGATTGACATATTCCCAATCGATTGACACTTTTCTGATACCAATCGATTGATAAGTTATCCCAATCGATTTACATTCAACCGACTAAAAGTGATTACGTGTCAACATTTCCAATCGATTGACATGATCCCAATCGATTGACATTGTTTCCAATCGATTGACTACAAATATCTGTTACCAATCGATTGACTGGTGTCTCAATCGATTGACATAACCTGAGAAATGTTTTCTTCTTTCCTTCAGCTTTAAACGCGTGGCACTCCCTTACCACTATATATATGTTTCATTTCATGGCCTTGGGGCTGTTTTTCAGACCTTGAGAGAGGGAGAGACATACTCTTGTGAGATATATACATATATCTATCTATATCTCTATATCTATATACACACACACTACCTTGGCAACTGAAAGAAGAAAGAAGAAGAAAGAAGAAAGAAGGAGACAGAGAGGGAAGACAGAGAGAAAGAAGGCCAGAGAAGAGGAGAAAGAGAGAGAGAGAGTTTGAAGGTTTCAAGCTTTAAACACACCCAAACGCACCCTAGGTGAGTTCTAACTCACTTGGTCCCTTTATATGAAGTTTATATAAGCTATTATGATGTTTAGATGGGTTACATGCATGTTGTGTACGTTTATATATGCTGTTTTTACAATCTGCTGGAGAAGACGTAGTTCCAATCGATTGACATGATCTTAATCGATTGACATCAGTTGTATCCCAATCGATTGAATAGAACTTCAATCGATTGACACTTTTTAGATACCAATCGATTGACATGATCCCAATCGATTGACATGATTTTGATACAAATCGATTGAACTTCGTTCCAATCGATTGACATGATCAGAACATGGATTCTTTTGCCTATTTATTATAAGAGGTTTAGTTGTTCGATTCCTGAATTGGAATTTCATTATGCGACTATGGGGTAGACAGGAGTAATGTGACACCAAAGATTATTGGATAATGAATAAAAAGAATATGAAGACGTGGGTTGACGTGTTGATTCTGATATGAGTTTGATATCCGATTTCTTTTAATCCGAGTAGTCAGGCCACATTGGGAGTTTGTCATGTGTCGATATAGAATGGAACGTAAGTAGGTTTGGTAAGTTCTGGGAATGGTACGTGGATGGACGTTCGGTCATGATATGCTCTTAAAAGCGGTGAGCTGTGCATATGCTCTTAAAAGCGGTGAGCTGGACCAAATAGTCCTAAGATAGACTGGATGATCTATGATATGCTCTTAAAAGCGGTGAACCGGACCATGGTTCTTAAAAGCGGTGAGCTGGGATCACTAGTAGATGACGTTGAGTCGTGGCAATAAGATTGATATGCCTTGTTCGAAACGTTATATCCCTGAAATGCGGTGAATAGGACCATTGTTCTTAAAAGCTGGGGACAGACTGACGTGGAGTCCATGACATGCGGTGAGCTGTTCATATGCTCTTAAAAGCGATGGACAGAATAAGGGTGTATCCCTAGAGTTAAACGATTGAGTCTGTTCAGGAAAGATCAGAATATGTTGAGTTCAGTATTCGAGTAACAAGACGTTAAGGGTCGGTTTACAAGAATGAATAGAGAAACAAGATATGGTTATAATAGGATGTTAACTCGTGTTTTCATAAGCTTGTGTTTACTTCAGATAACTGGTACCTCGTTAGTTTGTGCTCACTCAGCTCTCAGTAAGCTGACGGCCTTTTATTGCCTGGACATTCCCCGTCCAGAATATCCTGCCCCTTGTTTTACAGGTGATGACCAGTACAATGATGAGTGTTATCCAGAGGAAGGCCCCACCGATGACGATTACACCAGGAAGGATAATCCTTATGCCAGTTGAAGACTGAAGATGTTATAAGTAGATTTAATTTCAGTTGTTCTGTTAATCTTTTGTTAACGGGTACTTGGGCATTTGTTGTCTTCAGACCTGTTGTGATCCTGTGGACCATACTCTGATATTTTGTAATAGTTAGCACTGTGTGCTATTTTCAGTTGATTACTGTTGCTTTTCTTTTGGACTAGTACTGCGTGGTGTGGATTATCAGTGACTTTCACCTGTCATTCCTTATGGACCCATAAAGGAAATTTATTTTTCTCTATTTATGCCGTTCCGGGGCGTGACAGGGTTTTTGGTATCAGAGCCTGAGTTTGGTACTCTAGGGGGTGATACTGTCGTTCACCGATCATTCCACACCATCTGGTCCTAGTATGTTAAGATTCTTTGAGATGAGATATGAGTATAAGATAAGCTCGTCTTCCTGACGATAGATAGTTTCCTTTGCAGGATAGCATGGATCCGGAGTTTCACCTGTTTGTTACCGATGCTTATGGAGGACATATTATCCATGGAGATACCGTGGAGCCAGCTGACCCAGAGTTTTATCGTGAGCGTGTGTGCCAGATAGCTAGTCGACATTTAGAGGAGGACATGTGGAGAGCACTTTATGTGACCAGGAGTACTCACCCGACCCAGATGCGCATGGATGCTTACCACTTAGCGAGAGTTGGCAGAGACATTTGCCAGGAGATGTTACGACTAGTTTTGAGTAAGCCAGAGATGGATGAGATTGAGTTGAGAGCTATTGTAGCCGGTCCACCAGAGCCCGTAGTTGCACCAGCAGCAGCTCCAGCAGCCCCACCATCACCAGTACCCGTCCCAGAGCCAGAGCCTGAGCCGATTGAGGATGAGGAGGATCTAGAGCCAGAGGATGAGCATCCCGATGAGGACATGGACGGAGATGGAGAGGAGGAGCCGATAAATGACGAGGACCCAGTAGAGGATGAGCATGCAGACGATGCAGATGATGATGAACCTGAGGATGACCCCGAGGAGCCAGAGTTTGAGCCAGAGGATCCAGTGCCAGACCCAGAGGCTATTGAGGCAGACGTAGTAGTAGATGAGGAGGATGACCCCGAGGAGATAGTTGTGCCAGAGGTACCAGTTGTGCTTCAGATACCAGCCGGACCGATTATGCATATGGCAGCCATGGCCGATATGGCAGTAGGATGGATAGCTCAGATGATAGCACAGCCAGCAGATTTTGTTATGGGAGAGGTGGCTATAGCAGGAGCTCTTGACATAGCTGACGGTTTTGCTGCAGTAGCTGTTGATGTCGCTAACCAGGCGATAGCAGACGTGATGGAAGACAATGATGCAGAGATGATAGAGGATTGGGATATAGGGGTAGTAGTTGGAGATCTTGTCGCACCAGTTGAGGATGATCCACTCGAGGAGATGGATATGGACCCAGAGGACGAGGCACCACCAGCAGGATCAGATGCTGACGACTTTTGAGTCAGGACCTGCAGGGCTTAGTTTTGTTAGTTTTACCAGGACATGTTGTCCACTAGATTTTTGGGAGCTTGAGAGATAGCTATTGACCATAGCTTTGTATAGTATTAGCTGACTTTAGTTGTTGTAACTCTTGTCCCATATGGTACACAGTTTGACTAGTGTGTACTATACGGTACATCTTTTGATATATATATATACGAGCAGTACTTTTGGTTATTGCGTTGTGCTGTGTTGTTTAGTAGAATTGTTAGTCTAGCTGTTTCTTGTTCTATCTTAAGTTCGTTTCTACGAGAAGACTTTCAGCTGATCAATATGTCGTTTGTAGGCGATACTCGTTATCATCATGGTAGGACCCTTGAGAAATCACCAAGCACGTAATGGAGCACCTATACCGGACGGGATGGATCCAACGGGAATTTTTGAAGCATTTATGCAGAGGATGGAGCATGTGGGGGATACATATAATCACTCCACCCACCAGAGACCTTTTGCACCCCCGCCACCAAGACAGACTGGAGATAAGTTGTTAGCAAATTTTCGTGGGTTACGTCCCGAAAAGTTTGATGGACTAACAGAACCATGGAAGGCAGAGCAATGGATAAGAGAGATGGAGTTAATATTTGGAGCATTGGAATGCAATGAACAAGAGAAGCGTCGCCTTGCTACGTTTCAACTCACTTATGCCGCCGCAGATTGGTGGGAAGCTGAGCAAGCCACTGTTGGGATCGATGCCGCTAGAGCTATGTCGTGGAAGACATTCAAAGGCAGATTTTTGGAGAAGTATTTTCCAGAAGATGAGAGAGATCAACAGGAAAGGAACTTTCTCAATTTGATCCAAGGAGGATGGAATGTACGAGAATACACAACACAGTTCGAGCGTTTATCCAGATTTGCTCAGCACATGATAGACACGCCGCAAAAGAAGGTTAAGAGATTTCACCAAGGACTGAACCCCCACCTTAGACATATGATGGTTGGTCATCTGAACCAGTCGTATGAGGAAATTGTTAGATTTGCTACAGGATTAGAAAAGGATGCTAATTCAGTACAACAATCACAGACAAATCGACCTCAGTTGTCACGAGGGTTTCAACAGAGAAATTTTCCTAATCGACCACCAAGAAATACCCAAGGATGGAGACCTCAGGAAAATTTTCAAGGAAACAAGAGAACCTGGGAAGGAACTAGGAAACCGCAGCAGAGTTATAATCGACCTCAACAATATCGCCAGCAGGGGTCACAGCCACAGGCATTACTAGCAGCCCCACCCAGCAATAGTGGAGGATGTTTTAACTGTGGAAAGCCAGGACATATTGCAAGGAATTGCACTACCCATAGATCTAATCGCAGGCCAGATATCGTCTGTCGCAACTGCAACAAACCAGGACACTTGAGTAAGGATTGTCGTGCGCCACAAGGAGGATACTACGGAGCACCAGTACAAGGAATTCAAGGACCTCCTGATCAGACGAGAATGAATGCTATTATTCCGGAAGGAGCAGGCTTTAATGCTGATGAGCAGCAACATTTGGAAGGTACACTTGTACTTTTTCATAGTCCAGTTAAAGCTTTATTTGATACTGGAGCTGCACGTTCTTTTATTGCTGTTAAGATTGTGCGTCAGTTGGGTTTAGAACCCCAGACACTTGAGTCAACACTGAATGCTGTGTCACCATTAGGAGTGACAGTTAAGTTGAGTAAAGTGTGTAAAGATTGCCCTTTGACTTTGGGAGATAGGAATCTGCCAGCAGACTTAGTCGTTCTGTCGATGTCAGAATTCGATGTTATCCTAGGGATGGATTGGTTAACTAAGTACAATGCCAATCTGGATTGCCCTACTAGAACGATTGTATTTCCAATACGAGGAAAGCCGACGATCAGATTTCATTGTCAACCGACAAGCGACCTGTTTCTTACGAGTAGTTTGGCTACGATCATTAGTACGAGTACGGAGCTTACAATGGATCAAATTCCTATTGTACGAGACTTTCAGGATGTATTTCAGGATATTAAAGGACTTCCACCGAAAAGAGAAATAGACTTCTGTATGGAATTAGTACCTGGTACATTGCCTATTTCTAAGACTCCATATAGGATGGCACCAACTGAGATGTTAGAACTGAAGAAGCAAGTTCAAGAGCTTGAAGATCTAGGATTTGTTCGTCCGAGTACGTCGCCTTGGGGAGCACCAGTTCTGTTTGTAAAGAAAAAGGACGGAACACTTCGACTCTGTATAGACTACAGGGAGTTGAACAAGGTTACGATTAAGAATAGATATCCGTTACCTCGGATAGATGATCTATTCGACCAGTTACAAGGATCAAGGATCTTTTCTAAAATCGATCTGCGTTCTGGATATCACCAGCTGTTAGTTCGATCAGAGGATGTATCGAAGACTGCATTCAGGACAAGATACGGGCATTACGAGTTTCTAGTTATGCCATTTGGATTGACGAATGCACCAGCAGTATTTATGGACTTGATGAATAGAGTATTCAGACTATATCTGGATAAATTCATTATAGTATTCATTGATGATATACTGATCTACTCAAAGACAGAAGAGGATCACAAGGAGCATTTACAGGTTGCCTTGCAGACACTTCGAGATAGCAAGTTGTATGCAAAGTTCAGCAAGTGTGAGTTTTGGCTACAGGAAGTCAAATTCTTGGGACACGTTATATCTCAGGACGGTATTTCGGTAGACTCATCTAAGATTGATGCAGTCTTAAGCTGGAACAGACCGACGAATGCGACCGAAGTCAGAAGTTTTCTGGGTTTAGCAGGATATTACAGAAGATTCGTAGAAGGATTTTCCAAGATAGCAGGACCCTTGACGAATTTAACAAGGAAGGAGACGAAGTATGAATGGACAGACAAGCATGAGGGTGCATTTCAGGAGTTAAAAGAAAGATTGACTTCTGCACCAGTACTTGCATTACCTAAAAGTGGAGAAAAGTATGTGATCTACAGTGACGCATCGTACCAAGGACTTGGATGTGTGCTTATGCAAGATGGGAATGTTATCGCATATGGATCAAGACAATTGAAGGTACACGAGAAGAATTATCCGACGCATGATATGGAATTAGCAGCAATAGTGTTTGCATTGAAAATTTGGAGACACTATCTCTATGGAGAAAAGTTTGACTTATTTTCCGATCATAAGAGTCAGAAGTTTTTATTCTCTCAAAAGGAGTTGAATATGCGACAGCGGAGATGGATGGAGTTACTCAAAGATTATGATTTTTCTTTGCAATACCATCCCGGCAAAGCAAACGTAGTAGCAGATGCTTTGAGCCGTAAACCTCGGCTAGTGATCGCTGCATTACTAATTAGAGAATGGAGAGCATTGGAAGAAATTGCTGAATTTGATCTTCAGCCAGTGGAGCCAATGAAAGGACAACATTTTGGATGTCTTATGGTACAACCGACTTTAATCAGTCGTATCATAGAGGCTCAACAGACAACAGAAGATTTGAAGTTATGGTTTGCCAAGATGTCAGCCAAGGAACCAGAAGTCTGGAGTATAAGTACAGACGGAGCCTTACGATGTAAAGGTAGACTCTGTGTACCTGACGAAGGAAGTCTCCGAAAAGACATATTGGATGAAGCTCATAAGTCACGGATGACTATTCATCCTGGAGGTACAAAGATGTACAAGGATCTGAAGAGAAATTTTTGGTGGGAAGGAATGAAGAGAGATGTGGCAGAGTATGTTTCTCAGTGTCTTACTTGTAAACAAGTAAAGGCAGAACATCAGAAACCACCTGGACTTCTACAGCCGTTACCTATTCCTCAATGGAAATGGGAACACATAACCATGGATTTTGTGGTAGGATTGCCGAAGTCACAGCAGAATCACGATGCTATTTGGGTAATCGTGGATCGACTTACTAAGACGGTACATTTTATTGCCTATAGCATGACGTACTCAGTAGAACGTTTGAGCCGAATGTATCTACAACACGTTGTACGATTACATGGAGTGCCTGTATCTATTGTGTCAGACCGAGATTCGCGCTTTACTGCAGAATTCTGGAAGAGTCTCCAGACAGCGATGGGAACGACATTGAACTTGAGTTCAGCTTTTCATCCGCAGACAGATGGACAGACGGAACGAGTTAATCAAGTGATGGAAGATATGTTACGAGCTTGTGTCATTGATTTTGAAAGTACTTGGGAGATACACTTACCTTTGATTGAGTTCGCCTATAATAATAGTTATCATTCGAGTATAGATATGGCGCCATTTGAAGCTTTGTACGGAAGACCTTGCCGATCGCCGCTATGTTGGACCGAAGTCGGAGATAGTCAACTTCTTGGGCCAGAGATGGTACGGGAAACCAGTGAAAAGATTCAAGTCGTACGTGAGAAGATGAAGACAGCCCAGACCAGATACAAGAGTTATGCTGACAAGCGACGCAAAGACTTGGAGTTTGCCATTGGAGATCACGTATTACTCAAGGTTTCACCTGTTCGAGGAATCGTCAGATTCGGTCAGAAGAGGGGCAAGTTATCGCCACGTTTCATCGGACCATTCGAGATTCTGGAGCGTGTTGGAAAAGTTGCTTATCGCCTTGCGTTGCCACCAAAGATGTCAGGAGTGCACAACGTTTTTCATATCAGTATGCTGAGGAAGTGTGTTCACAACCCAACGCACGAGATCAACTTTGAGGATATCGAAGTCAACAGCAACGTTACGTTCAATGAAGGACCTGTTCGCATTCTAGATCGAGGAATCAAGAAACTCAGGAACAAGGAGATTCCGTTAGTCAAAATTCAGTGGAAGCATCACGATGAAGGAGAAGCTTCGTGGGAGCTAGAGTCAGAGATGCGCGAGAAGTTTTTGTTTTTGTTTTAGACCTTGTTGCTTTTGATTTCGAGGACGAAATCTTTTGTTGAGTGGTGGATGATGTAATACCCTGTATTTTGGTATATTAATAAGACCCGGTATTTCATTTCTATACTCGTATAAACTTTCTCTTCCTTCTGGTGATTTTTGATACCAATCGATTGACATATTCCCAATCGATTGACACTTTTCTGATACCAATCGATTGATAAGTTATCCCAATCGATTTACATTCAACCGACTAAAAGTGATTACGTGTCAACATTTCCAATCGATTGACATGATCCCAATCGATTGACATTGTTTCCAATCGATTGACTACAAATATCTGTTACCAATCGATTGACTGGTGTCTCAATCGATTGACATAACCTGAGAAATGTTTTCTTCTTTCCTTCAGCTTTAAACGCGTGGCACTCCCTTACCACTATATATATGTTTCATTTCATGGCCTTGGGGCTGTTTTTCAGACCTTGAGAGAGGGAGAGACATACTCTTGTGAGATATATACATATATCTATCTATATCTCTATATCTATATACACACACACTACCTTGGCAACTGAAAGAAGAAAGAAGAAGAAAGAAGAAAGAAGGAGACAGAGAGGGAAGACAGAGAGAAAGAAGGCCAGAGAAGAGGAGAAAGAGAGAGAGAGAGTTTGAAGGTTTCAAGCTTTAAACACACCCAAACGCACCCTAGGTGAGTTCTAACTCACTTGGTCCCTTTATATGAAGTTTATATAAGCTATTATGATGTTTAGATGGGTTACATGCATGTTGTGTACGTTTATATATGCTGTTTTTACAATCTGCTGGAGAAGACGTAGTTCCAATCGATTGACATGATCTCAATCGATTGACATCAGTTGTATCCCAATCGATTGAATAGAACTTCAATCGATTGACACTTTTTAGATACCAATCGATTGACATGATCCCAATCGATTGACATGATTTTGATACAAATCGATTGAACTTCGTTCCAATCGATTGACATGATCAGAACATGGATTCTTTTGCCTATTTATTATAAGAGGTTTAGTTGTTCGATTCCTGAATTGGAATTTCATTATGCGACTATGGGGTAGACAGGAGTAATGTGACACCAAAGATTATTGGATAATGAATAAAAAGAATATGAAGACGTGGGTTGACGTGTTGATTCTGATATGAGTTTGATATCCGATTTCTTTTAATCCGAGTAGTCAGGCCACATTGGGAGTTTGTCATGTGTCGATATAGAATGGAACGTAAGTAGGTTTGGTAAGTTCTGGGAATGGTACGTGGATGGACGTTCGGTCATGATATGCTATTAAAAGCGGTGAGCTGTGCATATGCTCTTAAAAGCGGTGAGCTGGACCAAATAGTCCTAAGATAGACTGGATGATCTATGATATGCTCTTAAAAGCGGTGAACCGGACCATGGTTCTTAAAAGCGGTGAGCTGGGATCACTAGTAGATGACGTTGAGTCGTGGCAATAAGATTGATATGCCTTGTTCGAAACGTTATATCCCTGAAATGCGGTGAATAGGACCATTGTTCTTAAAAGCTGGGGACAGACTGACGTGGAGTCCATGACATGCGGTGAGCTGTTCATATGCTCTTAAAAGCGATGGACAGAATAAGGGTGTATCCCTAGAGTTAAACGATTGAGTCTGTTCAGGAAAGATCAGAATATGTTGAGTTCAGTATTCGAGTAACAAGACGTTAAGGGTCGGTTTACAAGAATGAATAGAGAAACAAGATATGGTTATAATAGGATGTTAACTCGTGTTTTCATAAGCTTGTGTTTACTTCAGATAACTGGTACCTCGTTAGTTTGTGCTCACTCAGCTCTCAGTAAGCTGACGGCCTTTTATTGCCTGGACATTCCCCGTCCAGAATATCCTGCCCCTTGTTTTACAGGTGATGACCAGTACAATGATGAGTGTTATCCAGAGGAAGGCCCCACCGATGACGATTACACCAGGAAGGATTATCCTTATGCCAGTTGAAGACTGAAGATGTTATAAGTAGATTTAATTTCAGTTGTTCTGTTAATCTTTTGTTAACGGGTACTTGGGCATTTGTTGTCTTCAGACCTGTTGTGATCCTGTGGACCATACTCTGATATTTTGTAATAGTTAGCACTGTGTGCTATTTTCAGTTGATTACTGTTGCTTTTCTTTTGGACTAGTACTGCGTGGTGTGGATTATCAGTGACTTTCACCTGTCATTCCTTATGGACCCATAAAGGAAATTTATTTTTCTCTATTTATGCCGTTCCGGGGCGTGACAGGGTTTTTGGTATCAGAGCCTGAGTTTGGTACTCTAGGGGGTGATACTGTCGTTCACCGATCATTCCACACCATCTGGTCCTAGTATGTTAAGATTCTTTGAGATGAGATATGAGTATAAGATAAGTTCGTCTTCCTGACGATAGATAGTTTCCTTTGCAGGATAGCATGGATCCGGAGTTTCACCTGTTTGTTACCGATGCTTATGGAGGACATATTATCCATGGAGATACCGTGGAGCCAGCTGACCCAGAGTTTTATCGTGAGCGTGTGTGCCAGATAGCTAGTCGACATTTAGAGGAGGACATGTGGAGAGCACTTTATGTGACCAGGAGTACTCACCCGACCCAGATGCGCATGGATGCTTACCACTTAGCGAGAGTTGGCAGAGACATTTGCCAGGAGATGTTACGACTAGTTTTGAGTAAGCCAGAGATGGATGAGATTGAGTTGAGAGCTATTGTAGCCGGTCCACCAGAGCCCGTAGTTGCACCAGCAGCAGCTCCAGCAGCCCCACCATCACCAGTACCCGTCCCAGAGCCAGAGCCTGAGCCGATTGAGGATGAGGAGGATCTAGAGCCAGAGGATGAGCATCCCGATGAGGACATGGACGGAGATGGAGAGGAGGAGCCGATAAATGACGAGGACCCAGTAGAGGATGAGCATGCAGACGATGCAGATGATGATGAACCTGAGGATGACCCCGAGGAGCCAGAGTTTGAGCCAGAGGATCCAGTGCCAGACCCAGAGGCTATTGAGGCAGACGTAGTAGTAGATGAGGAGGATGACCCCGAGGAGATAGTTGTGCCAGAGGTACCAGTTGTGCTTCAGATACCAGCCGGACCGATTATGCATATGGCAGCCATGGCCGATATGGCAGTAGGATGGATAGCTCAGATGATAGCACAGCCAGCAGATTTTGTTATGGGAGAGGTGGCTATAGCAGGAGCTCTTGACATAGCTGACGGTTTTGCTGCAGTAGCTGTTGATGTCGCTAACCAGGCGATAGCAGACGTGATGGAAGACGATGATGCAGAGATGATAGAGGATTGGGATATAGGGGTAGTAGTTGGAGATCTTGTCGCACCAGTTGAGGATGATCCACTCGAGGAGATGGATATGGACCCAGAGGACGAGGCACCACCAGCAGGATCAGATGCTGACGACTTTTGAGTCAGGACCTGCAGGGCTTAGTTTTGTTAGTTTTACCAGGACATGTTGTCCACTAGATTTTTGGGAGCTTGAGAGATAGCTATTGACCATAGCTTTGTATAGTATTAGCTGACTTTAGTTGTTGTAACTCTTGTCCCATATGGTACACAGTTTGACTAGTGTGTACTATACGGTACATCTTTTGATATATATATATACGAGCAGTACTTTTGGTTATTGCGTTGTGCTGTGTTGTTTAGTAGAATTGTTAGTCTAGCTGTTTCTTGTTCTATCTTAAGTTCGTTTCTACGAGAAGACTTTCAGCTGATCAATATGTCGTTTGTAGGCGATACTCGTTATCATCATGGTAGGACCCTTGAGAAATCACCAAGCACGTAATGGAGCACCTATACCGGACGGGATGGATCCAACGGGAATTTTTGAAGCATTTATGCAGAGGATGGAGCATGTGGGGGATACATATAATCACTCCACCCACCAGAGACCTTTTGCACCCCCGCCACCAAGACAGACTGGAGATAAGTTGTTAGCAAATTTTCGTGGGTTACGTCCCGAAAAGTTTGATGGACTAACAGAACCATGGAAGGCAGAGCAATGGATAAGAGAGATGGAGTTAATATTTGGAGCATTGGAATGCAATGAACAAGAGAAGCGTCGCCTTGCTACGTTTCAACTCACTTATGCCGCCGCAGATTGGTGGGAAGCTGAGCAAGCCACTGTTGGGATCGATGCCGCTAGAGCTATGTCGTGGGAGACATTCAAAGGCAGATTTTTGGAGAAGTATTTTCCAGAAGATGAGAGAGATCAACAGGAAAGGAACTTTCTCAATTTGATCCAAGGAGGATGGAATGTACGAGAATACACAACACAGTTCGAGCGTTTATCCAGATTTGCTCAGCACATGATAGACACGCCGCAAAAGAAGGTTAAGAGATTTCACCAAGGACTGAACCCCCACCTTAGACATATGATGGTTGGTCATCTGAACCAGTCGTATGAGGAAATTGTTAGATTTGCTACAGGATTAGAAAAGGATGCTAATTCAGTACAGCAATCACAGACAAATCGACCTCAGTTGTCACGAGGGTTTCAACAGAGAAATTTTCCTAATCGACCACCAAGAAATACCCAAGGATGGAGACCTCAGGAAAATTTTCAAGGAAACAAGAGAACCTGGGAAGGAACCAGGAAACCGCAGTAGAGTTATAATCGACCTCAACAATATCGCCAGCAGGGGTCACAGCCACAGGCATTACTAACAGCCCCACCCAGCAATAGTGGAGGATGTTTTAACTGTGGAAAGCCAGGACATATTGCAAGGAATTGCACTACCCATAGATCTAATCGCAGGCCAGATATCGTCTGTCGCAACTGCAACAAACCAGGACACTTGAGTAAGGATTGTCGTGCGCCACAAGGAGGATACTACGGAGCACCAGTACAAGGAATTCAAGGACCTCCTGATCAGACGAGAATGAATGCTATTATTCCGGAAGGAGCAGGCTTTAATGCTGATGAGCAGCAACATTTGGAAGGTACACTTGTACTTTTTCATAGTCCAGTTAAAGCTTTATTTGATACTGGAGCTGCACGTTCTTTTATTGCTGTTAAGATTGTGCGTCAGTTGGGTTTAGAACCCCAGACACTTGAGTCAACACTGAATGTTGTGTCACCATTAGGAGTGACAGTTAAGTTGAGTAAAGTGTGTAAAGATTGCCCTTTGACTTTGGGAGATAGGAATCTGCCAGCAGACTTAGTCGTTCTGTCGATGTCAGAATTCGATGTTATCCTAGGGATGGATTGGTTAACTAAGTACAATGCCAATCTGGATTGCCCTACTAGAACGATTGTATTTCCAATACGAGGAAAGCCGACGATCAGATTTCATTGTCAACCGACAAGCGACCTGTTTCTTACGAGTAGTTTGGCTACGATCATTAGTACGAGTACAGAGCTTACAATGGATCAAATTCCTATTGTACGAGACTTTCAGGATGTATTTCAGGATATTAAAGGACTTCCACCGAAAAGAGAAATAGACTTCTGTATGGAATTAGTACCTGGTACATTGCCTATTTCTAAGACTCCATATAGGATGGCACCAACTGAGATGTTAGAACTGAAGAAGCAAGTTCAAGAGCTTGAAGATCTAGGATTTGTTCGTCCGAGTACGTCGCCTTGGGGAGCACCAGTTCTGTTTGTAAAGAAAAAGGACGGAACACTTCGACTCTGTATAGACTACAGGGAGTTGAACAAGGTTACGATTAAGAATAGATATCCGTTACCTCGGATAGATGATCTATTCGACCAGTTACAAGGATCAAGGATCTTTTCTAAAATCGATCTGCGTTCTGGATATCACCAGCTGTTAGTTCGATCAGAGGATGTATCGAAGACTGCATTCAGGACAAGATACGGGCATTACGAGTTTCTAGTTATGCCATTTGGATTGACGAATGCACCAGCAGTATTTATGGACTTGATGAATATAGTATTCAGACTATATCTGGATAAATTCATTATAGTATTCATTGATGATATACTGATCTACTCAAAGACAGAAGAGGATCACAAGGAGCATTTACAGGTTGCCTTGCAGACACTTCGAGATAGCAAGTTGTATGCAAAGTTCAGCAAGTGTGAGTTTTGGCTACAGGAAGTCAAATTCTTGGGACACGTTATATCTCAGGACGGTATTTCGGTAGACTCATCTAAGATTGATGCAGTCTTAAGCTGGAACAGACCGACGAATGCGACCGAAGTCAGAAGTTTTCTGGGTTTAGCAGGATATTACAGAAGATTCGTAGAAGGATTTTCCAAGATAGCAGGACCCTTGACGAATTTAACAAGGAAGGAGACGAAGTATGAATGGACAGACAAGCATGAGGGTGCATTTCAGGAGTTAAAAGAAAGATTGACTTCTGCACCAGTACTTGCATTACCTAAGAGTGGAGAAAAGTATGTGATCTACAGTGACGCATCGTACCAAGGACTTGGATGTGTGCTTATGCAAGATGGGAATGTTATCGCATATGGATCAAGACAATTGAAGGTACACGAGAAGAATTATCCGACGCATGATCTGGAATTAGCAGCAATAGTGTTTGCATTGAAAATTTGGAGACACTATCTCTATGGAGAAAAGTTTGACTTATTTTCCGATCATAAGAGTCAGAAGTTTTTATTCTCTCAAAAGGAGTTGAATATGCGACAGCGGAGATGGATGGAGTTACTCAAAGATTATGATTTTTCTTTGCAATACCATCCCGGCAAAGCAAACGTAGTAGCAGATGCTTTGAGCCGTAAACCTCGGCTAGTGATCGCTGCATTACTAATTAGAGAATGGAGAGCATTGGAAGAAATTGCTGAATTTGATCTTCAGCCAGTGGAGCCAATGAAAGGACAACATTTTGGATGTCTTATGGTACAACCGACTTTAATCAGTCGTATCATAGAGGCTCAACAGACAACAGAAGATTTGAAGTTATGGTTTGCCAAGATGTCAGCCAAGGAACCAGAAGTCTGGAGTATAAGTACAGACGGAGCCTTACGATGTAAAGGTAGACTCTGTGTACCTGACGAAGGAAGTCTCCGAAAAGACATATTGGATGAAGCTCATAAGTCACGGATGACTATTCATCCTGGAGGTACAAAGATGTACAAGGATCTGAAGAGAAATTTTTGGTGGGAAGGAATGAAGAGAGATGTGGCAGAGTATGTTTCTCAGTGTCTTACTTGTAAACAAGTAAAGGCAGAACATCAGAAACCACCTGGACTTCTACAGCCGTTACCTATTCCTCAATGGAAATGGGAACACATAACCATGGATTTTGTGGTAGGATTGCCGAAGTCACAGCAGAATCACGATGCTATTTGGGTAATCGTGGATCGACTTACTAAGACGGTACATTTTATTGCCTATAGCATGACGTACTCAGTAGAACGTTTGAGCCGAATGTATCTACAACACGTTGTACGATTACATGGAGTGCCTGTATCTATTGTGTCAGATCGAGATTCGCGCTTTACTGCAAAATTCTGGAAGAGTCTCCAGACAGCGATGGGAACGACATTGAACTTGAGTTCAGCTTTTCATCCGCAAACAGATGGACAGACGGAACGAGTTAATCAAGTGATGGAAGATATGTTACGAGCTTGTGTCATTGATTTTGAAAGTACTTGGGAGATACACTTACCTTTGATTGAGTTCGCCTATAATAATAGTTATCATTCGAGTATAGATATGGCGCCATTTGAAGCTTTGTACGGAAGACCTTGCCGATCGCCGCTATGTTGGACCGAAGTCGGAGATAGTCAACTTCTTGGGCCAGAGATGGTACGGGAAACCAGTGAAAAGATTCAAGTCGTACGTGAGAAGATGAAGACAGCCCAGACCAGATACAAGAGTTATGCTGACAAGCGACGCAAAGACTTGGAGTTTGCCATTGGAGATCACGTATTACTCAAGGTTTCACCTGTTCGAGGAATCGTCAGATTCGGTCAGAAGAGGGGCAAGTTATCGCCACGTTTCATCGGACCATTCGAGATTCTGGAGCGTGTTGGAAAAGTTGCTTATCGCCTTGCGTTGCCACCAAAGATGTCAGGAGTGCACAACGTTTTTCATATCAGTATGCTGAGGAAGTGTGTTCACAACCCAACGCACGAGATCAACTTTGAGGATATCGAAGTCAACAGCAACGTTACGTTCAATGAAGGACCTGTTCGCATTCTAGATCGAGGAATCAAGAAACTCAGGAACAAGGAGATTCCGTTAGTCAAAATTCAGTGGAAGCATCACGATGAAGGAGAAGCTTCGTGGGAGCTAGAGTCAGAGATGCGCGAGAAGTTTTTGTTTTTGTTTTAGACCTTGTTGCTTTTGATTTCGAGGACGAAATCTTTTGTTGAGTGGTGGATGATGTAATACCCTGTATTTTGGTATATTAATAAGACCCGGTATTTCATTTCTATACTCGTATAAACTTTCTCTTCCTTCTGGTGATTTTTGATACCAATCGATTGACATATTCCCAATCGATTGACACTTTTCTGATACCAATCGATTGATAAGTTATCCCAATCGATTTACATTCAACCGACTAAAAGTGATTACGTGTCAACATTTCCAATCGATTGACATGATCCCAATCGATTGACATTATTTCCAATCGATTGACTACAAATATCTGTTACCAATCGATTGACTGGTGTCTCAATCGATTGACATAACCTGAGAAATGTTTTCTTCTTTCCTTCAGCTTTAAACGCGTGGCACTCCCTTACCACTATATATATGTTTCATTTCATGGCCTTGGGGCTGTTTTTCAGACCTTGAGAGAGGGAGAGACATACTCTTGTGAGATATATACATATATCTATCTATATCTCTATATCTATATACACACACACTACCTTGGCAACTGAAAGAAGAAAGAAGAAGAAAGAAGAAAGAAGGAGACAGAGAGGGAAGACAGAGAGAAAGAAGGCCAGAGAAGAGGAGAAAGAGAGAGAGAGAGTTTGAAGGTTTCAAGCTTTAAACACACCCAAACGCACCCTAGGTGAGTTCTAACTCACTTGGTCCCTTTATATGAAGTTTATATAAGCTATTATGATGTTTAGATGGGTTACATGCATGTTGTGTACGTTTATATATGCTGTTTTTACAATCTGCTGGAGAAGACGTAGTTCCAATCGATTGACATGATCTCAATCGATTGACATCAGTTGTATCCCAATCGATTGAATAGAACTTCAATCGATTGACACTTTTTAGATACCAATCGATTGACATGATCCCAATCGATTGACATGATTTTGATACAAATCGATTGAACTTCGTTCCAATCGATTGACATGATCAGAACATGGATTCTTTTGCCTATTTATTATAAGAGGTTTAGTTGTTCGATTCCTGAATTGGAATTTCATTATGCGACTATGGGGTAGACAGGAGTAATGTGACACCAAAGATTATTGGATAATGAATAAAAAGAATATGAAGACGTGGGTTGACGTGTTGATTCTGATATGAGTTTGATATCCGATTTCTTTTAATCCGAGTAGTCAGGCCACATTGGGAGTTTGTCATGTGTCGATATAGAATGGAACGTAAGTAGGTTTGGTAAGTTCTGGGAATGGTACGTGGATGGACGTTCGGTCATGATATGCTCTTAAAAGCGGTGAGCTGTGCATATGCTCTTAAAAGCGGTGAGCTGGACCAAATAGTCCTAAGATAGACTGGATGATCTATGATATGCTCTTAAAAGCGGTGAACCGGACCATGGTTCTTAAAAGCGGTGAGCTGGGATCACTAGTAGATGACGTTGAGTCGTGGCAATAAGATTAATATGCCTTGTTCGAAACGTTATATCCCTGAAATGCGGTGAACAGGACCATTGTTCTTAAAAGCTGGGGACAGACTGACGTGGAGTCCATGACATGCGGTGAGCTGTTCATATGCTCTTAAAAGCGATGGACAGAATAAGGGTGTATCCCTAGAGTTAAACGATTGAGTCTGTTCAGGAAAGATCAGAATATGTTGAGTTCAGTATTCGAGTAACAAGACGTTAAGGGTCGGTTTACAAGAATGAATAGAGAAACAAGATATGGTTATAATAGGATGTTAACTCGTGTTTTCATAAGCTTGTGTTTACTTCAGATAACTGGTACCTCGTTAGTTTGTGCTCACTCAGCTCTCAGTAAGCTGACGGCCTTTTATTGCCTGGACATTCCCCGTCCAGAATATCCTGCCCCTTGTTTTACAGGTGATGACCAGTACAATGATGAGTGTTATCCAGAGGAAGGCCCCACCTGTTGGAAAAACAGGTTTAAATGGAAAGTTTAAACACGCAGCGGAAAAATTAAGTTATGAAACTTTATTGGCATGCCCGGATCTACTACTCGTCAATTCTACAGATGCGCACAAGAGGGGACACGAGTTATACCTTAGTGTCTTGAACCCAATTCTGATCTTCAACTTCCAGCAGCCTCCACTAGATGATCTTCACCCTTATGACTCCTGCGGATGCCTGCCAGAAAGACTAGGGTTGGTGGGAACCCTAATGGAGAGGATAGAGAAGGTTTTGGGACTCCAAAACAGTTTCTGCAGCTTCTGACGTTCAAAACGACGAACAACCTTTTCCAGAACGCAGCTGCCCTATTTATAGATTCCCAGAACCGACCTAGACTTCGAGCGATCGAAGTGCCTTCGATCGATCGAACATTCGATCGATCGAACCATCTTCGATCGATCGAACCTTCAGACTTCAATCGATCGAGACATCTTCGATCGATCGAACCTGTCTGGACATCATCCTCAAGCATCTTTCCAAGCATCCTGGCGGAGCTAAGAGTGGGACCTCCTAGGCTCTTTATTGTTGGCTCAGACCAGTTTGTTAATTACCATGACCAAACTCTTTGATCAGCAAACTAACTAACTGGTCAGTTAAAGTTTACTCCACTATAAAACGATAACTGAACTCCAACGCAAAAGAACATATCCGAAGCGATAACTAGACTTGTATGGTGTACTAATGTCCCTCTACCGTCAGCATTCGTAATCATATTCAGGTAATCGGATAACTGTTACTGTCAACCTGAATCATGATTACTTCTTGTATTCCTTGAGTCCCATTCACCTCTCATGATTACCAAACATGTTGATAACTCTTATCAACAAGACTGCAGTACTCAGTAATCGACTTGGTGACATTCTCAAGGGAATGCTTACTCTGAAACAGAGGGTAGATTCTATCTTGACAATATATGTTCACAACCCTATGAACATGACATACCCAAGATACCCAGGTGTTGATCTTTTATAGACCTCACTGATTGGTAAGTCAAAGCAGTCATATCCACAGTCTGTGTTCATAATCGTCTCAAGATTGAGAACACGTACCTTATACAAGTTATGAGTTCCTATTGACTGTTTGACAGTCTTAAGCGTCAATAGGAAACTCAGGTCCGTCAATGCACTATAAGCACTAGCATATCAACTAAGAGCTACACTCTAGTGATTGAGATTAATCACTCCATCCAATGGTAGTTAATTATGCTACAGTGTAGACTTGATGAGATATCCAGTCTCATCATCCACTGTGACACATTCTAAGTATTAAAGAATAGTAATTCGTATCTCACTTGTGTGCATCTCATACACACACGAATTACTTACTATAATACTTAAGGATTAACAATCATCTCATGAAAAGAACATACACAATGAAATGTAAAGCTGATATCCATATATTAAAATGTCAATGTCTCATACATAAAGTAATGGTTTGAGGGCACAAACCCAACAAACTCCCACTTGCACTCATAACCATTCAGAACTACATCTAAGACCTAGACTATCTAGATGACGATCAAAGACCTTCTGTGGCAAGGCCTTTGTAAACGGATCAGCAAGATTGTCAGCTGTGGCAATCTTGGTGACAGTCACATCTCCACGTTGAACAATATCTCTGATAAGATGATATTTCCGCTCTACGTGCTTTCCCTTTCCGTGGTTCCTTGGCTCCTTGGACTGAGCCACTGCCCCACTATTATCACAATAAAGCGTAATAGGCGACAGTGACGCTGGTACCACCTCGAGTTCCATAAGGAACTTCTTGAGCCAAACAGCTTCCTTTGCGGCTTCACAAGCAGCCACATACTCAGCTTCTGTAGTTGAGTCTGCAATGCATTTCTGCTTAATGCTCCTCCAACTGACAGCACCACCTCCCAAGGTAAAGAGATGACCGGACGTCGACTTCCTCGAATCTTTATCTGACATAAAGTCCGAGTCAGTGTATCCCACTGGAATTAACTCACTACCACCGTACATAAGCATGTAATCTTTAGTTCTTCTCAAGTACTTAAGAATGTGCTTAACGGCTGTCCAGTGCTCTGGACCCGGATTCGACTGATATCTGCTAACCATGCCAACGGCAAAGCAGATATCTGGTCTAGTGCATAACATCGCATACATGAGACTTCCCACTGCGGAAGCATAGGGAACTCCTGTCATGCGATTCCTCTCCTCCTGTGTCTTTGGACACTGGTCCTTGGAGAACGCTAAACCATGCCTGAAAGGTAATAAACCTTTCTTCGAATTATCCATTGAAAACCTAGTTAGTACCTTATCGATATAACCAGCTTGAGATAATCCCATTATCTTTCGCTTGCGATCCCGAAAGAGCTTTATCCCAAGAATATAGCTCGCCTCTCCTAGATCCTTCATATCGAAAGTACTAGCTAGCCAAACCTTGACCGTTGACAATGCCGCTACATCATTTCCAATGAGTAGAATGTCGTCAACGTAAAGCACAAGAAAAGCCACCACTTTCCCTTCACTCTTCTTGTATACACAAGGTTCATCCAGATTCTGTATGAAACCAAACGATTTGACCGCTTGGTCAAATCGTATGTTCCAACTTCTGGATGCCTGCTTGAGCCCATAAATGGACTTTTGCAACTTGCATACCAAGTTACCTTTCCGACCAGCTATGAACCCTTCTGGTTGTTGCATATAGATGTCCTCCTCAAGATTGCCATTCAAGAATGCAGTCTTGACGTCCATCTGCCAGATCTCAAAATCTAGGCATGCAGCAACGGATAAGAGTATTCTGATGGACTTGAGCATGGCCACCGGCGAAAAGGTTTCCTCATAGTCAATGCCCTCCCTCTGAGTATAACCTTTCGCAACAAGCCTTGCCTTAAAGGTCTCAATCTTTCCATCAGATCCTCTTTTCCTCTTGTAGACCCACTTACAGCCAATGGGTTTAATATTGGCTGGAAGTTCTACAAGATCCCAGACCTGATTAGAATCCATAGATTCCAATTCAGCCTTCATAGCTTTAACCCAATGAGCTGAATCAACATCAGTCATTGCCTCTTCGTATGTGGTAGGATCAGATTCAGATTCTATGGAGACAGCTTCAAAAACTTCTCCTAAGAACATGTATCTATCAGGCTGGCTGATAATCCTCCCACTACGACGAGGTACTGGTGCGGAAATAGGTGAAGAAGTGGTGTTTTCCTGATTTACATCGTTATTAACTACGGGCTGGACTGAGGGCTCTCCTTCTATCTCTCTAAGATCTATCCTTCCCTTAGGTTTATGGTTCATGATATAATCATCCTCCAAGAAAATAGCATTCGTACTGACGAACACCTTCTGTTCTCTTGGATCATAAAAATACCATCCATAAGTACCCTTTGGATACCCCACGAAGTAACATACTTCCGATCTAGAATCCAACTTGCTCATCTTTCCTTTTAGCACATGTGCCGGACATCCCCATATCCGGAGATGTTGCAAAGAAGGCTTGCGCCCAATCCACATCTCTCGTGGTGTCCTGGGAACAGATTTGCTTGGTACTAGATTTAGTATGTAAGCAGCGGTTTCCAAAGCATAACCCCAAAGAAATAAAGGTAACTCAGAATAACTCATCATTGACCTAGTCATGTCTAAAAGAGTCCGATTCCTTCTCTCCGCTACACCATTTTGCTGAGGCGTGCCAGGTGCAGTCAACTGTGACAGAATCCCATTCTGTACGAGGTGATCAATAAATTCATTAGAGAGGTACTCGCCACCTCGATCAGATCGAATGGCCTTGATATGTGTGCCCAATTGCTTCTCCACTTCAGCCCTAAACTCTTTGAACTTTTCAAAGGCTTCAGACTTGTGCTGCATTAGGTACACATATCCATACCTAGAGTGGTCATCAGTAAATGTTATGAAATACTCATAACCACCCCTTGCTCTAATATTTATTGGTCCACACACATCAGTATGAACTAATTCCAACAATGCATTGGTTCTATTTCCCTTTGCAGGAAAGGGCCTTTTGGTCATCTTACCCTCTAAACAAGACTCGCAGACTTCTATTGGTTCGAGAACCAAATCGCCTAAGACCCCTTCTTTGACTAGTCTGCCAATCCTATTTAGATTGATATGACCAAGCCTCATATGCCAAAGCTTTGTTGGATTAGTGGAAGGTCTCTTTCTTTTAGATGGTACAGTTACCACTGAGTTATTAAGTTCCATACAAGAATCTTTAGAAATATTGGGAGTAATCACATATAAACCATTTGATTTAACACCAGAACATATAAAAGAACTATTTCTTTTAATCACAACTTCAGTTCCAAAATGAAAAGAATAACCATTATTCGATAAATTAGAAACTGAAATTAAATTACGTCTCATTGAAGGGACGTAAAGTACATCTGATAAAATCAAAACTTTATTGTCTAGAAATTCTAAAACTACGACTCCTATAGCAACCGCAGAAACGGTTGCGCTAGAACCTAGAGTAAGTACGATTTCCCCATCACTGCACTTCCTGGTTGATCTGAACCCCTGCAATGAATTACAGATATGGTTAGTCGCACCAGAATCAATGCACCAAGTGTTTGAAGTATCCGTTATAAAACTTACTTCAATCACATGTGATTCAATCATACCTTGAACTCTTGTAGCTAAGAATTCTGGACAGTTCCTCTTCCAGTGGCCCTTCTCACCGCATTGGAAACACTTTCCTTTGCCTTGGCCACCCACCTTCCCTTTGCCCTTACCTTTTCCCTTAGATTTTGCAATCTTAGGGACCGGTCCAACACTTGAACCACCAGTGCTAGCCTTCTTCTTCCCTTTCTTTCCTTTCGGCATAGATCGGGAAGAGGAAGCGCTTTTCTCAACGTTTAAAACGCTGCCCCCAGGCTTGATCACCCCTTCCGCTGCCAATAAAGAGCTCATCAATTCGCTCATTGAAAAATCCATTTTATTCATATTATAATTCAGTTTAAATTGAGCGAATGATGGCGACAGCGTATTGAGGATCATATCAACTTGGGTCTGTGCATCGATGTTGGCACCTAGGGTCTCCAGTTCGTTTAAATAACCAATCATTTTCAAAACATGTTCTTTGACTGGAGTCCCTTCCGACATCTTAGCACTCATTATCTTCTGCATAGCTACCTGTCTGGCAGGCCTGCCATGCTCCCCAAACATCTTTTTCAGGGATTCGATAATGTCACTGGCGGAATTGTTCGACTGGTATTGGTGTTGTAACACATTAGCCATAGAAGCCAATATGTAACAACGAGCCATCCCATTCGACTTTTTCCATTTATCGAACTCGCGTCTAGCAGCAGCCGAAGCATTTGCAGCGGGTTCTTCGGGGCATGGGGTGGTGAGGACATATATGTGATCCTCCGCAGTTAACACGATGTCAAGGTTACGTTTCCATTCAGTGTAGTTGTTTCCAGTTAACTTGTTTTGAGTGAGTATGGTGGCAAGTGGACTAAATGCAGATCCAGACATTATGATTTACTGAAAAATCAAAAAACAAAATAAATATGGATATCAGAATTTGACAGTTTGAAATAAAAGAATCCTTTTAAAACTCTTATTTTAAAACAAAGTCGCCGGAATATCGAAACGAAAGAATAAAGCCTCCGTGTGGTGGTCAATGTTCGATCTTTCGATTTATCATAACTTATCCGCTATGCAACTCTTGCAAAACAAGTTATGACTTCCGAACCTATTTGATCTCTAAGTTTCTGAATAATGCCCCGTGTGGGATCCCTTATCCATAGCTTAGCTAGTGTGTACCATTAACTAGGATCCAATCACAACCGTCTCAAGTAGCGCCTCCGTATGGTGGTCACCCTCTAACACGTCTGATTGATCCTATCCATAGGAAGTTCACATCTAGTAACCAATGAGCAGTGTACCCTCCGTATGGAATGATCACCCCTGGCGAGGTGACACAGAATACACTACTCATCTTACAATGAACCGTTAATGGAAGATCGTGGGTGTTATTTGATAAGACCCTCTCCCACTAGATTTAGTAAATTAAGGATTTTGCTTTTGAAAAATGTTTCCACACACTACCCATAAACATCCAATGTTTACTAATGTGTTGAAAAACGGTTTTTGAATTTTATTTTAGAAAACTTGTTTTAAGTGCATGCAACAATGTATTATACGCCAATCACAAAACAAGCACATAAAACAAAAAACTAAAATGAAATATAGACATTCAAACAATGCCTCTATCTCCCATGGCTCTATCTCCATAGAACCTGCTTTTGGTTTGATCGCCTCCAGCTCCATCTTCATGGACAACGGCTCCTTGCTCCATCTTCATGGATATTCTAATTCTATTACATTGAACCTATGCCTCTTTTGAAGCTTACAATTTATCTAGAAATAGAAATAGCAACAACAAAATAAAAGGCTAGGGAAACCGGTGCGACTTTCCTTTTCGTAGGATTGAAGTCGCAGCGCCCTTTACATATGCCTTAAAACCAAACCAAACTTAAAACAACACACCAATCTAAAACATTCAAACACAAAATTAAATGCTCTTGGCGCCATGGGAGATAGCGACTAACTTTTGCTGCAAAAGGTTAGTTGAACACACATCCACGCATATATATATATAATAAAATATAACTATTGGAAACCTTAATTGATTCACACAGTATATAAACTCTTTACATACTGAATTAGAACTCAAAACAGCATCTAACTTCTCTGTCATAGTTCGATCGATCGAAGACCGTTCGATCGCTCGAACCTTCGATCGATTGAACACTGTTCAATCGCTTGAACATTCTATTTCACAGAATGATTAAAAATTTTGCAGAATACGTTAAAATTAAACTTTTAATTTCAAAATACTTTTAAAACTGTGAAACAAAGATCCTGACAAAGAGTCTGTCTCGATCGATCGAACTCTATTCGATCGCTCGAACAACAGAAGGTTTCGATCGATCGAAACCTGTTCGATCGCTCGAGTACAGAGTGTTCGATCGATCGAGACTACTTCGATCGATCGAACCCATCTTGCATCCAATGCAATCACAGATTTGTATACTGCTGCGATAACACTGCAGAAACAGATCTGTGACGATGCAGTTTCGAAAGCAGTTCTAAAATCAACATGCAAATCAAAATAGTGTTCCAAAAACGCATCTATAGATCCAAACGAGCTTGGCTCTGATACCAATTGTTGGAAAAACAGGTTTAAATGGAAAGTTTAAACACGCAGCGGAAAAATTAAGTTATGAAACTTTATTGGCATGCCCGGATCTACTACTCGTCAATTCTACAGATGCGCACAAGAGGGGACACGAGTTATACCTTAGTGTCTTGAACCCAATTCTGATCTTCAACTTCCAGCAGCCTCCACTAGATGATCTTCACCCTTATGACTCCTGCGGATGCCTGCCAGAAAGACTAGGGTTGGTGGGAACCCTAATGGAGAGGATAGAGAAGGTTTTGGGACTCCAAAACAGTTTCTGCAGCTTCTGACGTTCAAAACGACGAACAACCTTTTCCAGAACGCAGCTGCCCTATTTATAGATTCCCAGAACCGACCTAGACTTCGAGCGATCGAAGTGCCTTCGATCGATCGAACATTCGATCGATCGAACCATCTTCGATCGATCGAACCTTCAGACTTCAATCGATCGAGACATCTTCGATCGATCGAACCTGTCTGGACATCATCCTCAAGCATCTTTCCAAGCATCCTGGCGGAGCTAAGAGTGGGACCTCCTAGGCTCTTTATTGTTGGCTCAGACCAGTTTGTTAATTACCATGACCAAACTCTTTGATCAGCAAACTAACTAACTGGTCAGTTAAAGTTTACTCCACTATAAAACGATAACTGAACTCCAACGCAAAAGAACATATCCGAAGCGATAACTAGACTTGTATGGTGTACTAATGTCCCTCTACCGTCAGCATTCGTAATCATATTCAGGTAATCGGATAACTGTTACTGTCAACCTGAATCATGATTACTTCTTGTATTCCTTGAGTCCCATTCACCTCTCATGATTACCAAACATGTTGATAACTCTTATCAACAAGACTGCAGTACTCAGTAATCGACTTGGTGACATTCTCAAGGGAATGCTTACTCTGAAACAGAGGGTAGATTCTATCTTGACAATATATGTTCACAACCCTATGAACATGACATACCCAAGATACCCAGGTGTTGATCTTTTATAGACCTCACTGATTGGTAAGTCAAAGCAGTCATATCCACAGTCTGTGTTCATAATCGTCTCAAGATTGAGAACACGTACCTTATACAAGTTATGAGTTCCTATTGACTGTTTGACAGTCTTAAGCGTCAATAGGAAACTCAGGTCCGTCAATGCACTATAAGCACTAGCATATCAACTAAGAGCTACACTCTAGTGATTGAGATTAATCACTCCATCCAATGGTAGTTAATTATGCTACAGTGTAGACTTGATGAGATATCCAGTCTCATCATCCACTGTGACACATTCTAAGTATTAAAGAATAGTAATTCGTATCTCACTTGTGTGCATCTCATACACACACGAATTACTTACTATAATACTTAAGGATTAACAATCATCTCATGAAAAGAACATACACAATGAAATGTAAAGCTGATATCCATATATTAAAATGTCAATGTCTCATACATAAAGTAATGGTTTGAGGGCACAAACCCAACACCACCGATGACGATTACACCAGGAAGGATTATCCTTATGCCAGTTGAAGACTGAAGATGTTATAAGTAGATTTAATTTCAGTTGTTCTGTTAATCTTTTGTTAACGGGTACTTGGGCATTTGTTGTCTTCAGACCTGTTGTGATCCTGTGGACCATACTCTGATATTTTGTAATAGTTAGCACTGTGTGCTATTTTCAGTTGATTACTGTTGCTTTTCTTTTGGACTAGTACTGCGTGGTGTGGATTATCAGTGACTTTCACCTGTCATTCCTTATGGACCCATAAAGGAAATTTATTTTTCTCTATTTATGCCGTTCCGGGGCGTGACAAATTGTCAAACCCTACCATTGGCAGCCAAACACGTGGCTATATAGGGATTATTTAATACCAAAGTGGGTGTGGTATTAATAGTCTTGAGACTATTCAATTAAATGATCCAAGTGTCCAGTATATGGCAAGGCATCTATACGTGGCCTAAGGACTATAAATGCTATATATGTTATGTGGTCAAAATTAATTTCTGTTCGGAATTTAACACGCGGAATCAAATTCCCCCAAATAAACACACACATGAGCAGTAATTAAACATGCACACCAAAGAAAAGACACACAGATTTCTACGTGGTTCGGCCAAACACCTGCCTACGTCCACACCCGAGAGATCCATTCTTTCACTATTGAGTAAATATTGTACAAGCTTACATGGATTAAATCCCATAACCCAAATACAAAACCCTTGTACTCTCCCCACTCAATACCTCAAAGAACCCGACACAATTAATCATTGTAATACATAGAGAAATCACAGAGATAAAGAAATACCCATCCCTACCTCACATCCCTATCATTGTGAACAACCCTCACAGAAAAATCCCAATGATTAATATCTCTCTCACCCTAGACCATGCACCCCCATGAGGGGACACCCCTAACTTGGTACACCAAGGGCTTCAATAAATTCCTATACGACATCCCTATATATAGAGTTTACAACCCATTACTTATTGAACAAGTAATACAACTCTATCATAAAGGAAACCAAATCAGAATAGAAATCTAGCCAAATCCCAATCCCTAAATTAATGGGATTGACCCACATGTGATATATCCCAACAATTTCAATAGTGTATCATAATGCCATATTAAAAAACTACTTGTACACATCAATTCTAAATCTTAGCATTGCAAGTAAATAGAATCTTAAGTAAAAAGAATCTCAAATCTCATCCTTGGACCTGTTTAGAAATACCCAAAATAAAATCTAGTTCAGTCTAGATCCACATTTTTGTTGATTCTTCTGATAACCAAATTATTGGTTAGTTTAACAGACAACCTATTTTAAAAAATTTATTAGTCCGGACACATCTGTTACCAGTACTCATTGCAAGAGACCATCAAACTATGGCACCATTCTTAATAGTATTTGTAATTTTTCATTTTTTAGACCTTGTCATTTATCAACGCCATGCAAATAAAACAAAACTAAAGAGATAAATGATGATAATTAATGTACTCCACAAGGTCTATTTTGTCTTTCAGAGATTTGGATTTGGCTGTTACCACCCACCAAACCCTATTAAAAGAGCCGAAAATGGTTGCCTTAGATTACGCCTTTGGGGGCGTCATTGCTTTGAGAAGTTGTTCGCCGTTTACGAGAAACTTTTCCGGCTAGGATATGTTCATATTCGATCCATAAATATTGAAAGGGTTAATTAGTGATAAATTTATAGATAGTGCAATTATATAGTTTTAGGTTCTTGAGTTAAAACATGTTTATTATTAAGTCCTTAAAATTAAAACATGTTTATAATTCAGTCTTTGAAATCTTTTAGGGAAAAAAATGCCCCTCCCTTATCAAGTTTTGGTAATCTTCAAAATACTAACCCCGTCCATTGATGTTTTCTACCAAAATTATGCACAAAAAATTAAGGGAATTAATCAAAATTTGAAAATCAACATCACTCATAATGACATCCAGTTTCAACCACAATCATCTCTATCTCCCTATCCACCACCGCCACACCACTGCAAATGCACTTATGCTAGAAACATTTATAGTAGTTTCTGTGAAATTCACAACTGTGAATTTCACAATATGGCTTGTGAATTTCACAACATGTAATTGAAAAAGGGGATTGGAAGAGAAAGGCACAATATGATTTGTGAATTTCACAACTTGTTCTGCAAAAATGGGAATAGAAGAGAGTCCCAACATGATTTGTAAATTTCACAACATGTTGGGAAAAACGAAAATGATAGAGACAGAGAGTCACAACATGATTTGTGAATTTCACAACATGTACTAAAAAACAAAAATGGAAAAGAGAGAGAGTCATAACATGATTTGTGAATCTCACAACGTGTTCTAGAAAATGGGAATGGGGGATAGAGAGAGAGAGAGAGAGGCAATACAATTGCATCCTAGCACCTACACCACTATTAACCACCATCATCACCATTGCATCCACCAACAATTTTGACTACCATCATCGCCATTACACCCACCACCACTCTTAGCCACCATGGTGCCATGGCACATACCACTACTGCCAACACATCACTACTGTGTACCATTGGACCGAAAAGGTAGTGGTCACGGTTGACAGGCCCTTAACGCCTTAAATGATAGAAATGGTGGAGCCTAATCCCAAGAGCTCGGGAATAGTTTCAGTGGATCTTCTATTCGCAAAGGTGGAAGGAATCTGGGCAAGGCTATGTCGCGGACACGGGCCGCACGAGCAGACAAGAAGGCGTGATCGAGAGCGAGAATTTTCCTTTAACATTCTGAAATGTCACTCGTGGAGGGTTTCGCGCGCGCGGCCTCCGGGATCTGCAATAGATTTTCTAGTTTCCTTTTTAGATTAGGAACTTATTTCGTAAGAAAACTTTGTATAGTCTATATATACTATTGCCTATGGCAGTAAACATGGATTGCAACAATCTTTGCAACCCTAAAGCATAATACAACTCTGCAACAGTGTAGGCGTTGGCATAATTGGCCAAACCACGTAGAAATCTGGTGTTCGTGTGTTATTGTTCTTTATTTTCTTTCATTCTTATATTGATTTCTTACAGATCCTGTGGGAAGATTAGACTTGAATTTCCTAACAACTGGTATCAGAGCATTAGGTTTGGGTGTGAGCGATGGAAGAAGAAGGAAAAGCGAGATCGATAAATTCGATGGTACACACTTCAGATCTTAGAAGATGCAAATAGAGGATTATCTTTATCAGAAGAAACTCTATGTTCCTCTTTCAGGACAGAAACCAAAAGAGATGAAAGATCAGGATTGGGCGTTGTTAGATCGACAAGCCCAAGGTGTGATCCGATTAACGTTAGCTCGCAATGTTGCCTTTAATATTGTGAAGGAGAAGACGATGAAGAGTCTTATGACTGCTTTGTCCAACATGTATGAAAACCCTCGGTTTCTAATAAGGTATATTTGATGTGGCATCTTTTTACCTTATGTATAGGAAAATGTGCAATTGTAGAAGATCACCTTAATGCATTCAATATTGTAACCACACAGTTGAGTTCGTTGTTGGTATTGAATTTTCGATGATGAGATCAAGGCTCTTTTTTTACTATCATCTTTGCCAGATAGTTGGAATGTGACTGCCACAATTATTAGCAGTGCTTTAGGGGGAAATACATTGAAGTATGGTAATGTTTGTGACTTTGTTCTTAGTGAAGAGATTCAGAGGAAAGAATCGGTGAATCATCTGGGTCAGCATTGAATATGGAAAATAGAGGGAGAGTACCGGGGATGAATGCGAATCGAGGAAGATCAAAATCAAGAAGGGGGAGGTCTAAGGAAAATTAAAGGCCGCTGATGCAGAATGTTGGGACTGTGGAAATATGGGTCATTTTAGTAGAGACTATCGCACGAAGATGGGTAAAAATGATAATGGGAAGAATAAAGAGTAGGATTCCACAAATGCAGTGACTAGTAACGTTGAAGATGCTCTTATTATATCTCTTGATAATCAGTCAAAATCTTAGGTTATAGATTCAGGAGCTATTTTCACGCTACATCGAACATGGAAGTCATGGAGGACTATGTTCGGGGTGTCTTTGTGTCACAGCCCGGTCCCACAATAGCAGAACCAGAGCCCATGACATGCCATCGAGGCTAAACCAATTCATTAACGTTCTCAAAAGATTTTAGTTTTAAGAACACACGCAGCGGAAAAACAAAACAAATTTAAAACCAGAGGTCCAGTCGACTGAAACTTGGTCCAGTCAACTGAAGACCTGAAGCAGAGAGAGTTCAAAGGATTAATAGCCCGTCCAGTCGACTGGGTCGGGACCTAAGTCGACTGAATGCCTACGGTCGACTGAAGCTCAAGTAGAAACAAAAATCACATTTTTCATCAGGGGTCCAGTCGAGTGAAGCAGGGCCCAATCGATTGATTTTGCCATATTAAAAGCAGTAGCTAGCAAGGCATAAGGGTCCAATTGACTGAACACTGGACCAGTCGACTGATCCCTTGGCAGCATCCCATTCTGCAGAAATTCTAAGTTTAAAAGCTTTCTAACTTTAACCAAGGATCAAACACACACTTCCAAAAGTACTCCAACGTAATCCTAACTGCATTAAAACATTACCAAAGCATAATTACAACATGTTACTAACTATTACAACGTTTCAAATCCATTCTACGATTCCTAGTTAAACATGGCCAACAAGTTATAAAATTCTTATTACAACGTCTCTATTACCAAAACTATGAAGTACACATGATAAGTCGCTGATCGGGAGAGAACAAATCCTAATTATACGCCTTAATTCACATTTGTTAGCCATTTTTATCATGTTTTATTGTATTTTTACTTTGTTTTCTGTTTTCTGTCAGGATTTAGAGAAAAGTAAGGATTCCAGGTTAAATGGGGTGAAAAAGCACCAAGAAAGAAGCTAAAAAAGCCACCTCGCGTGCGTAGTCCGCTCGTGTGAAACCTAGGAAATCGCTCGCGCGACCCGCTCATGCGACCTCCCATTTTACACGCTTGTGCGGCCCTCTTGCGTGATCCGTACGAAAAATATAAAATGCGTATTTCAAAGAGCTGAAGATTCCTACGCGAACAAAACTGCTTAATTACGTCTGGAAAGCTAAATACAGCAGTATAAGTGCGAATTGGGTTCGGAAAGCTTCCAAACTTACTCCAAATCTATAAATACTCAATTACAATTCAATTCTTAGGTTGGCAATTATTATACATACAATATACAACCATACTTTCAGCCATTGAAGAGAGGAAAGCAAAGAGAAGAAGAAGAAGACCAAGGATTCCCATGGCCTCCTCCATCAACCTCTTACCGTTCATCAATTCTATGGCCAACTAAACTCAAGATCTAGGGTTTCAATGAAACCCTAGCCAAGTACTAGGGTGTATTTTATGTTTTTATTTTAGTTTTATTATGTATGGATGACAGTTACATGTTTCGAGGATTTTTATAAATAAATCGTGCTTTTATTGATTAAATCGTTACTTTCAAAGTTTACTCTTGTCTTAGATCTATTTTGATGGTAGTGTGCTTAATGATCTATGCTTGTTGTGCTTGTTTAGATTATTTACATGTAATGGTGCTTAAATTGAATTGTGCTATCAAGTATCCAAATAGTCCGTGCCTAGATTAGATGGATTATACCATAACCCTAATTTAGTGTGGGATAATTCGTGCTAATTGAAGATGGATTATGTTGGTGCTTGAACCATAGTTATTTTCTTAATGGAGGAATTGGGCTTGTAGCTACAATTCTCCATTATCATCCAACTTAATAAGCTAAAGTAATTCGTAAATACCCTTATTATGAAGCTAGTGGTGGATTTGCAATCCTAGGTTCCTTAAACTTATTATAAAAACAAATATTTAATTGCTTTTATAATTTAAATTTACTTTTATTGTTATTAGTTTAATTCAAATTAAATCCAAAATCCGTTTTTCTTAATTAACTAAATTTAGGTTTTAAAAATTAAAGTGCGTAGTATTCAATCTCTGTGGGTTCGACCTTTACTTCCACACTGCAAATCTTTTGAAAGTAAAGCATAAGTTAAGCATACTTTTATATCTTGATTTTGACGAGATCAGTCGCCTTCTATCAACATTCCCATAGCCCACGTACTCACTTCTGCGACTCCTCACTGGCATTAATGCCTGAAATAGTTATTCGAATAACCACACATATTCGATTTGTTTAAGCTAACGCTTAGTGAATAAAACAACATATGCACATGAATGATAAACATGCTTGCATTCACATCTCTACATTTCATACTAGTCTCCGGAGACTCACGTGTACGTCCCATACTCCCAATCCGCGACTCCTCGCCAATAAGTCCACGCGAAAGGGTAAGACCCACGATTCTTCTCTTCAATCGTGCGACCTTAATGCCTATATCGGCTCCACAAGATGGCTCAGTAACCACGTGCTCTTTTGACCCAAATAAGCAACTCAACTTGCTCAAATACATATCACAATACTCTCGGTAAACAAAGCATTCACCATGCTATTGGGCCTACTTATCAATATAATTGCCCAATATGAACTACACAATATATATATATATATATACTAACACATGCTTTTCATATCACAACATGAATACATGTTAAGAAATCATTCCAATAACATAGTTGAATCACTCACCTCCGGATAATGCTCCTATAATTCAATCCAAAGAAAACACGTGCACAAAGAACGTGCAGAAGTCCGTCTAGTACAATTCCTATGGATCAGAATTCCAATTATCAACTCTTATGAAAAATTCTAGAAAATAACTTTTCAAAAAACTTAGCCAAACATGGCCTAATAGGTATCAAAACGAAGCTCTTACCTCGAGGAGCTCGAATATGAAATTTTGTGAAAAATTAGCAGGCAAACGGGCGTCGTTTGGCGTCGAGAAGCTCTAAGCAACTAATCCCCTTTGGCTTGTTTTTGAGTTTAGGTCAACAACTTATAAAATATCAAGATTCACCTCTATCTATATATAGGCAACATTTCTGGAAATTGTGTTTACCTCCCCGCTAGTTTTCAAAACTCCTAAATAGTCTCTGAAACTTTCTACACAGCTTACTCATAGCTTTACAAGTGAAACCTCAAAATTATAAAAGTTTGACTATGTTCTGTTTGGTTGCTAAAACACAAATTTCTACGTGACTTTTACAAAGTTGCTAATTAGTCTACCAAATTAATAGTGTGTTAATTCGTCCTCACTAGGATACTAAAACTAACAACAGAATTATTTTCTAAACTAGAAAGAATACAGATTATTGAAATACACAGGTAAACATTTATTTTTAGATAAGCATTTAAGGTACTCCACAATGAACGTCTCATACTCAGAGAGACTTCATAACTTCCAAACACTTAATCACACCGTCTCAATGGGTTCTCTAATACAGATACCCAAATCGACTCGTGAGTCAAAACTCACTCAAATATGTGCCAAAATGCACAACACATCACATTATCATGCATGACAATGTAATGAAATACAATAACACGCATGCGTGTGTTATACTTCGGGAGGGTTCATCTTGGGGATGATAAACCTTGCAATATTTTGGTAAGGGTGTAGTTGTAATACCCTGTATTTTCAGGTATATATAGATCCCTAGTACTTTTCTTAGCCTTTGGTGAGGTTGTGTGTTCAATCGATTGACCTTATCTCAATCGATTGATATGTCAATCGATTGGATGTTTTACCAATCGATTGGTATCCTGCCGACCTAACCCCAATCGATTGGCACCTGGTATCAATCGATTGGAAGTAGCTGGAGTTGGCCACCTCGTTGGTTTTGTGTGGTTGTGATTGTTTCCCTCCCCTATATATATACCCCCTCCCCTTATACATATATATGTTTGCTTGTGTGTGTGTTTGGGAGAGAGAGAGAGATATATACTCTTATATATACACACACATACATATATATATTATATATATACACATACACCCTCTCGGGTTAGAGAGGAAGAGAGGAGAAGGAGAGGAAGAATAAGAAGAAGAAGAGGAGGACAGAGAGAGAACAGAGACGGACAGAGGAAGAGAGAGCAGAGAACAGAGAGAGGAAAGAGAACCACCATGGCCGCCGCCGCGGAACTCGGGACGCCGTCACCGGAACGCCGGGAGAGGTGAGTTTATTAACTCACTCAAGGAGGTTTGTTTTGTGATGTTTATGTGTGTATAATAACGTGCATGAGGAGGAAAGAGAACCCCAACATTTTTATAATAAAACCAGCAGTTTTGAGGAAGAAGACAGAGTTCAATCGATTGACATTATTTCCAATCGATTGACATAGAGTTCAATCGATTGACATTATTTCCAATCGATTGACATTAAGTCCAATCGATTGGGAAGAGCAGAATGTTGTTTATCTATTGTTATATATCATGAGCTGATTGTAATGTACCCAAGCTGCTAATGGTTGTACCATACGTGATATTTGATATGTGCTTAGTCAACATGATACTACGTTAGCCTTATAAGATGTTTATGTTAATGTTACAAGATGAACTGTTTATTGTTAACTGTCGATATGAGATGAATTGTTTAACTGTCATATGTTATTGTCAAACTGAATAGTAGAACAGAATACAACTGCATGTTAATAATCAATAATCAGTAGATATGATTAATACAGAGCATGTGGCATTTCCTGTACTTAGTATATGAGCATTTCACAACATGTGTCAGCATGCATGGGATAGTGAGGTGAAGAGGCAAGAGAAGCTGATGAGAAATGGGACATGTGACTTACGTGGAATATGAGATATGTGTACTTTGGATCCATGGGATCAACGGCTGACGAGTCGGGTGGACGTGGGACGGTTAGAGTTCCTAGTACGCCTCTTGCTGTTGAAGACGTCCAGTAATGCGTATGCACTGTTGAAGACGTCCAGTGTACCGTTGACGATTACGTCCGGCTAGTGCCCTAATATATATACTCACCGTGTAGACGACCAGTGAGAATATACACAGCGTAGAAGACGTCCGTTGTGCCGCTTCCATCGTTTACAGATAGGTGGTACCGTGTAGACGACCGGTAACCCTATCAATGGATTGTAGGACCTACTGCCTAGTCGGGTGATTCCGATTGGTACTATGGTATCTACGTATGGATACGGATTTGGTTTATGGTATCAACGTACGGATACAGAAATGGATATGGATATGAATATGAGAATGGCTAGTAAGAGGATGGTTCAGTCGTGGATCCAGCATCCCGACGTAAAGGTATATGCATGGGTGGTTGCATGGGTTACATGCATGGATTTGGTGAATACATGATGAGATATATTATACCATGATGTTTATCCTTGTCATTTCTTAATATGATTTCTGTTATTATTGATTAATGTATAGTTTAATGAGACCTCTGCTATGTCCGTGAGAGACGTCATTGATAAGAGATTAACCGTATTTTAAGATGCTGAACAATAACGGTGAGGAGTGTTGTTTAATGTACTCACTCAGCTTTGTATTCGAAGCTGATGGCGTTTATGCCCTGGACATTCCAATGTCTAGAGCTTGGCAGGACTTGAGGACGAGAGACTGATGTTCTGCCGGTCTTGGAGCTGAAGGCTTGGAAAAGAAGACGTGCTGCTTGTAATAGTTAGTTGTATATCTGTTGTTATTATTGATATAGGCCTAAGACTATAAGCCAGCCGTTGTAATAGTTTTAGTAGACTTTTATAATTGGTACTTGGGCATCTGTTGCTTCCATACCTTTTATAGCTTCCGCTGTAGCCTCTGATTATGTTAGCAAGTTATGTTCTATGAATAGCATCCTCCCTATCGTGGTGTTTATTGGTTTGAGTAGATGACAATGCGGTTATTCACCCGTCATTCCCTATGGACCCATAAAGGAAATTTATTTTTCTCTATTTATGCTGCTCCGGGGCGTGACAGGATTTTTGGTATCAGAGCCTAGGTTTTAGTTGTTAACCGCTTGTCTTTTGTGATTAGAACCCGAGTTCTAAGTTAATGTCAATAGCACGAGGATTAGTTGAGATGAGATAGAACTGGAATCTTGTCATGTAGACGAGAAGTTTGAAGAATCCATCTGAAGATGTTTCGTTAGTAGGTAGTAACTGCTAGAGCCGATAAGAATCGTTAGAAATGTGGATAGCTGAGTTCACGGAGAACAATGCGTTGAGAATTAGTTGTGGTTGTAGAGATCCTATATATATAGAGCCGTTGGATGTTAGACGCTGACGAATTCCTGAGCGATCTCGGAACAGTCGGTATGATCTAGAAGTAGAAAGAGGTTTAGGATAAGATTATCCTGTTACCTTGAGTCGCATGTTAGTTGAGTGGTCTCACATGTTAGTTGAGCAGTACTCGTAGCCTGGAACTTGAGAATAGAAATAGAATGTTTGAGATTTGACTTCAAGCGTAGAAGTTGTAGTTTCGTCTTAAGCTTAGATACATTTAAGCGTACCTGGTAGGTAGACTGACCTTGTGGTTATTATTATTTATGTAAGGTATCCGTATTGCTTAATGTGATCGTATTATATAGTGGTACTATATATTGGTTACCACATGTTTTGTTCTTGCTTGAGCTGTAAGATAGAATGCGTCTGACCGAATAGATTTTCATTGTAGGTAGCGACACTGAACCCTACCAGTACTCGTTATGGTTAGGACGACTCAAGGAAACCCGGGCCAGCTGAATGGAGTACCTGAATTAGTACCTCCTGAGATAGATCCAACAGGAATGATTGGAGTTTTCATCCGTCGCATGGAACAAGTTATCAATCGTGCGGATCACGTCATCGGCAATGAAGCACCAGTACGTCGGACAAGAGTCAAGCTGCTAAAGGAATTTCGTGCTCTTCAACCAGAGACCTTTACCGGATTAACGGGAGCATGGCAAGCTGAGCAATGGATTCGCCAGATAGAATTGATATTTGAGACACTTGAATGTACTGACATCGAGAAAAGACATTTGGCAGTATTTCAACTGACATTCTCAGCAGCAGATTGGTGGGACGCAGTGAAAGCTACGATAGGTGAAGAAGCTGTAGGAAGGATGACTTGGGAATCATTCAAGACTCGATTTCTAGGGAAATACTTTCCAGAATCCGAGAAGAACAAAATGGAGATGGAGTTCATACGATTAGTCCAAGGTAGTTTTACAGTGCCAGAATATACAACTCAATTCGAGAGGCTATCATGATTTGCGCCGCATATGATCGATACCTCAAGAAGGAAGATCAAAAGATATCATCAGGGACTAGTTCCACATATTCGTCATATGACTATAGGACATTTAGATCAATCTTTCGAAGCTCTGATAGAAATGGCAACGAAGCTAGAAGACGATACTCAGATTAGTGAAGGACCATACTTTGATAAAATATTTCCAGAGTACGATCAATTTCTCCTAACGGACCAGAGAGGAAGGGATAGTCAGATTGTGTTGGCTGCTAACCAAGTTCAACAAGGAAATACAGAGAGAAGTTACATGGGCAACCGCCAGAAGCGTAAGAGGTTGGGGAACAATAAGAAAGAATCAAAACCAGTGGCGACTCCAACACAACATAGAGAACGAGATATCTGCTACAATTGTGGAGTACCGGGACACCATTCCCAAGAATGCAGAGTATCAAGGAAATCTAATGGACGGGGAATACGATGTTTCAACTGCGGTAAATTTGGTCATGTTCGTAAGTTTTGTCCAGAATTAGAGATGCAACACAGTGCTCCATCGCAACAAGTACCACGAGGGCAGACTCATCATACAAATAATTGGTCTCGACTTAGACAAGGACGATAGACAGAAGGTACAACACTCAACACCTACATCATGTATTATATATGATCCCGATATTGCAGGAAGTTTGGTATTCGTTTGACTTGATTGTGAGAGGATTAGTCTACACTATAGATTATAGATACCTGAACAATTCGTTTGACACTGATTGACATTAGCTTTCCAAAAATAAATATGACATCATTTGCATCCCTGTATAACACCAATTGCATCCCTATAAGACTTCAAATGCATCCTTATATGACGTCAATTGCCTTCCTATCGAAAGACTACGCCAACCGTTGGTAAGTTGGACAGAGACTAGAGATGAGGAATCTAGATTTGCTTTAGATGTAGCTTTGACAAGAGAGGACGAACTAGGAGATTGTGAGTATACGGGAAGAGATACGAGTAACGTAGAGACAACACCAGAATTACAAAGAGTATCATAGAAGGATTCTTTTCAACACCGATTGCATGTTGCTTTCACCCAGTCGAGATTATATAATAGAACGACTCATGAAAATTAGTATGTAGCTCTGCCTAACCTATTTAGGTAATACGTGGAAGCAGAACGAGTATTTAATGGATGGTACGACATCGAGAGATGATTATATCAATGGTACATGGGAATATGGAGATACATGAGGAAGTTTAAATCACCAGTTACGATATTAGAGTCACGAATGCTTTCAAGATAATATCCTGAGGGACGACGACAATAACATGGGAGTTAACAAGGAGTTCAGAGATAGAAGACAATCAACTGATGCAGCAGTACAGACATCGGCAGCACAATAGGAAGCCTCTTCGGAGACAGGAGTAGATAGCAATGCTTCGCTATAACTTAGATGCGATTAGAACACTTGATCAATAGAACCCTTACACCATGGAGTTTGGCACGAGGAAGGAACCTTGTGTGTTTGGGGACTAGCCGTTTCAGATTTGTGGGATGATTAGATTTTGCTACCTAGAACCTTTTCCCGAAGTTCGACTTATGGATTTTATATATCTAAACCCGGGGATTAGTAGCTGTAACCCTAGTACTCGTAGATCGTTGATGTGTTCGTATCGCGTGTCTAGAACTTGCACCCGTTGGCCGCTGATGTAATCGTTTATGTAAAACGAGAACGTGAGCATTTAAAGTCTGTCTTGCGAGATGGATTTCTTTTTTGGTAATGGGGGCCACTGCTTCAGATTTCGAGGGCGAAATCTTTTGATAAGTGGTAGATGATGTAATACCCTGTATTTTCAGGTATATATAGATCCCTAGTACTTTTCTTAGCCATTGGTGAGGTTGTGTGTTCAATCGATTGACCTTATCTCAATCGATTGATATGTCAATCGATTGGATGTTTTACCAATCGATTGGTATCCTGCCGACCTAACCCCAATCGATTGGCACCTGGTATCAATCGATTGGAAGTAGCTGGAGTTGGCCACCTCGTTGGTTTTGTGTGGTTGTGATTGTTTCCCTCCCCTATATATATACCCCTCCCCTTATACATATATATGTTTGCTTGTGTGTGTGTTTGGGAGAGAGAGAGAGATATATACTCTTATATATACACACACATACATATATATATTATATATATACACATATACCCTCTCGGGTTAGAGAGGAAGAGAGGAGAAGGAGAGGAAGAATAAGAAGAAGAAGAGGAGGACAGAGAGAGAACAGAGACGGACAGAGGAAGAGAGAGCAGAGAACAGAGAGAGGAAAGAGAACCACCATGGCCGCCGCCGCGGAGCTCGGGACGCCGTCACCGGAACGCCGGGAGAGGTGAGTTTATTAACTCACTCAAGGAGGTTTGTTTTGTGATGTTTATGTGTGTATAATAACGTGCATGAGGAGGAAAGAGAACCCCAACGTTTTTATAATAAAACCAGCAGTTTTGAGGAAGAAGACAGAGTTCAATCGATTGACATTATTTCCAATCGATTGACATAGAGTTCAATCGATTGACATTATTTCCAATCGATTGACATTAAGTCCAATCGATTGGGAAGAGCAGAATGTTGTTTATCTATTGTTATATATCATGAGCTGATTGTAATGTACCCAAGCTGCTAATGGTTGTACCATACGTGATATTTGATATGTGCTTAGTCAACATGATACTACGTTAGCCTTATAAGATGTTTATGTTAATGTTACAAGATGAACTGTTTATTGTTAACTGTCGATATGAGATGAATTGTTTAACTGTCATATGTTATTGTCAAACTGAATAGTAGAACGGAATACAACTGCATGTTAATAATCAATAATCAGTAGATATGATTAATACAGAGCATGTGGCATTTCCTGTACTTAGTATATGAGCATTTCACAACATGTGTCAGCATGCATGGGATAGTGAGGTGAAGAGGCAAGAGAAGCTGATGAGAAATGGGACATGTGACTTACGTGGAATATGAGATATGTGTACTTTGGATCCATAGGATCAACGGCTGACGAGTCGGGTGGACGTGGGACGGTTAGAGTTCCTAGTACGCCTCTTGCTGTTGAAGACGTCCAGTAATGCGTATGCACTGTTGAAGACGTCCAGTGTACCGTTGACGATTACGTCCGGCTAGTGCCCTAATATATATACTCACCGTGTAGACGACCAGTGAGAATATACACAGCGTAGAAGACGTCCGTTGTGCCGCTTCCATCGTTTACAGATAGGTGGTACCGTGTAGACGACCGGTAACCCTATCAATGGATTGTAGGACCTACTGCCTAGTCGGGTGATTCCGATTGGTACTATGGTATCTACGTATGGATACGGATTTGGTTTATGGTATCAACGTACGGATACAGAAATGGATATGGATATGAATATGAGAATGGCTAGTAAGAGGATGGTTCAGTCGTGGATCCAGCATCCCGACGTAAAGGTATATGCATGGGTGGTTGCATGGGTTACATGCATGGATTTGGTGAATACATGATGAGATATATTATACCATGATGTTTATCCTTGTCATTTCTTAATATGATTTCTGTTATTATTGATTAATGTATAGTTTAATGAGACCTCTGCTATGTCCGTGAGAGACGTCATTGATAAGAGATTAACCGCATTTTAAGATGCTGAACAATAACGGTGAGGAGTGTTGTTTAATGTACTCACTCAGCTTTGTATTCGAAGCTGATGGCGTTTATGCCCTGGACATTCCAATGTCTAGAGCTTGGCAGGACTTGAGGACGAGAGACTGATGTTCTGCCGGTCTTGGAGCTGAAGGCTTGGAAAAGAAGACGTGCTGCTTGTAATAGTTAGTTGTATATCTGTTGTTATTATTGATATAGGCCTGAGACTATAAGCCAGCCGTTGTAATAGTTTTAGTAGACTTTTATAATTGGTACTTGGGCATCTGTTGCTTCCATACCTTTTATAGCTTCCGTTGTAGCCTCTGATTATGTTAGCAAGTTATGTTCTATGAATAGCATCCTCCCTATCGTGGTGTTTATTGGTTTGAGTAGATGACAATGCGGTTATTCACCCGTCATTCCCTATGGACCCATAAAGGAAATTTATTTTTCTCTATTTATGCTGCTCCGGGGCGTGACAGTAGTGACTGTGAAGTTGCCCAGTAGAACAATGTGGAAATTGAATGAAGTTAGGCATGTACCATGCTTAAAGAGGAATTTGATTTCTTTGAGCCAACTTGCTAGTGTGGGATGCACTACAACATTTTCCAATGATGATTGGAAGGTTACCAAGGGAGCCATGGTGTTGGCTCATGGTAAAAAGGGAGGGCATTCTATATGTGACCACGGGGAGTAGAGATGCCATATCGGTTGCTGAGTTGAGCAACGAGTCTAATCTGTGGCACTGCAAACTTGGACACATGAGCGAGAAGGGGATAAAAGTTCTACAGTCGAAGGAAAAGCAATAAGACCTTAAATTAGTGGAGATTGACTTCTGTGAAGATTGTGTTTTCGGGAAACAGAGGAAGGTGAGTTTTTCAAAGACTGAGAGAAGTTTGAAGATGGAAAAGCTAGAGCTTTTCATACCGATGTATGGGGGACTGTCTATAATTTCATCACTTGGACGTTCGAGGTACTATGTGACTTGCATTGATGATTCTTCCAGAAAGGTATAGGTATATTTCTTGAAAAATAAATCATATGTCCTTTGCACTTTTAAGAAGTGAAAAGTCATGGTGGAGAATGAGATGAATTTGAAGGTTAAATGCGTTAGATTCGACAATAGAGGGGAGTACAAAGACAATGCGTTCATTACGTTTTGTTCAAACAATGGAATTAGAATGGAGAAAACTATTTTAAGAACCCTACAACAAAATGGCATTGTCAAACTCATGAACAGAACTTTGAATGAACGGGCCAGAAGTATGAGGATACATTCTGGCTTGTCCAAGATGTTTTGGGCAAAAACAGTTAGCACGGTTGCACACCTTATAATCGTGGACCATCAGTTTCTTTGGATGGGAAATTTCCAGATGAGGTTTGGATCGAAAAAGAGGTAAATCTTTTGTATTTGCGTGTGTTTGGTTGTGTTTCATATGTACATATTGATTCTGAAGCTAAGAGTAAGCTGGACCCTAAATTGAGGAAGTGCATTTTCATTGGTTATGGCACGAATGAGTTTAGGTATCGATTTTGGGATACCCAAAATAAAAAAAATCATTAGAACCCACGATGTCATTTTTAATGAGAAGGTTATTTACAAGGATAGGAAGGGTACAGAGTCAAGCAGCATGAATACTCAAGTTGAAAAGATTGGGTATGCTGACCTAGAGAGGCCCTCAAAAATTAAAGATTTTGGGGATGAAAACACATCAGCAAACACAGTTCTGCGGGAAGAGTCGTTCACACCGAGTTCTACCGTGAGGCGGTCTTCCAGGATTTCCAGACCCACACAAAAGTATTCTCCATCTTTGTATTAATTGTTATTGCCAGATAGTGGTGAACCGAAAAGTTATGAAGAGGCTCTACAAGTGCATGATTCGATCAAGTGGGAGTTAGCCATGAAAGATGAGATGGACTCATTCATGTCAAATGAGACATGGGAGCTTACCGAGTTACCAAAGGGTAAGACAGCACTTCACAACAAATGGGTTTATAAGTTAAAGAAGAGCACGATGGTACCAAAGGCTATAAGGTGAGATTGGTGGTAAAAGGGTTTCAGCAAAAAGAAGGTATTGATTATACAGAGATTTTCTCGCCAGTTGTGAAGCTAACCACAATTAGGGTGGTTTTGAGCATAGTGGCGGCAAAGGACTTGCATCTATAGCAGCTAGATGTGAAGACAACTTTTCTCTATGGTGATTTAAATGAAGAGATCTACATAAAGCAACTACTAGGGTTTGAACTTTGAAGCACCAGGTAGAAAGGAAATGGGTTGCAAGCTAGTGAAAAGGTTGTACGGTTTGAAGCAAGGACCTCGACAGTGGTATAAGAAGTTTGACAGTTTTATGGGTACAAATGGCTTCACAAGGAGTCAAGCAGATCATTGTTGTTATGTGAAGAGGTTTGGAAGTGATTTCATCATTTTGCTTTTTGTATATATATGGATGATATACTGTTAATAGGATCAAACATTCAAGATATAAATAATTTGAAGAGTCAGCTGTCCGAACAGTTTACGATGAAAGATCTGGGGGGAAAGCTAAACAAATCCTAGGGATGAGAATTAGCATGGACAGAGAAGCGGGTACGTTAAAAATATCACAAGAGGAGTATGTGAAGAGGTTATTTAGTAGGTTTAGCATGGGAGATGCAAAACCAATGGGTTCTCCTTTGGCTAGTCACTTTAGGCTAGCAAAGGTACAATGCCTAGAAATTGAAGAAGAACGAAAGTATATGAAAAGAGTTCCATACGCGTCGACAGTTGGGAGCCTCATGTATGCCATGGTATGTACACGTCCAGACATTGCACATGCAGCGGGAGTTATGAGTAGGTACATGAGTAATCCGGGCAAGAAGTGTTGGGAGGCGTTGAAGTGGGTTCTCAGGTATTTGAGGGGCACTTCGGAGATGGCTCTTTGTTTCAGATGAGCAAATATGGTATTGCAAGGTTTTGTTGACGTGAATTAGGCTGGTGATATGCACAACAGAAAGAGTACAATGGAGTATGTTATACTTTAATTGGGTGGTATGGCTATTAGTTGGGTGTCTCAATTACAGAAGATCATAGCTATCTCTACTACTGAGGCACAGCATGTTTCCGTGATAGAGGCAAGCAATGAGATGATTTGGCTACAAAAGTTCTTAAAGAAATTGGGAAAAGAGTGTGGAAATAGTATTTTATACTGTGACAATCAAAGTGCAATTCATCCAGTGAAGAATCTGGTTTTCCATTTGAGGACAAAGCATATTCAGATGAGATAGCATTTCATACGGTCTCTCTTAGATGATAGGGTGCTATCTCTTGAGAAGATCAGTGGGAGTCAGAATCCGGCGGACATGTTGATAAAGGCGGTGACCATTGATAAATTGATGTTGTGTAGAACTTCAGTTAGTCTTCAAGCTTAGAACTTGAAGACATGTTGAAAAGGGTATGATTACTTCTTTGTGATTAGTCTCCAAGAAGGAGATTGATAGGAATGGTGGAACCTAATCCTAGAGCTCGAGGATAGTTTCGGTGGAATTTTTATTCACAAAGAAAAAAGGAGACTAGGCAATATGTCACGTGAGTGGACAGAAGCGCGAGGTCGGGAGCAAGATATTTCCTTGGACATTCTAAAATGTGTCTCGCGAAGGGTTCCTTGCAAGCGGGCGACGCTCGAACTGGCCAGGCACTCGGGATCGAGACTCTGCAGTAGATTTTCTAGTTTCCTATTTGGATTAGGAAGTTATTTTGTAGGAAAACTTTGTATAGGCTATATATACTCTTTCCTAAGAGTGTAAACATGGATTGAAACTCTTTGTAACCCAAAATCATAATACAACTTTGCAACGGTGTAGACGTAGGCATAATTGGCCGAACCACGTAGAAATCTGGTGTTCGTGTGTGATTGTTCTTTATTTTCTTTCGTTCTTGCATTGATTTCTTACAGATCCTATGGGGGAGATTAGACGTGATTTCTCCAATATTGCACGCTTATGTAGAAAATTAAATGAACTAGGTTGGTGATAAGTGATTTTGTATCAATAACTAAACCACCATATGCATTCATAATCATTCAAATATGGTGTTTTTACATGTATGCATATAGCCAAATAGATGTATTTATAAATGCACGTACTGAGAAGTCAATCTCATAATAATTAGTACTAATAAATTGGATTGTGTAAATAGAAGTTGGGAAGTAATTAGGAGCTACTCACTACAAGAAAAGAGGCCTTTTGTGATAAAAGGTTTTGTGACGGATACAAATTCGTCACAAAAAAATGTTTATGTGACATAAATGTATCCGTCACAAATATTATTTTATTCGTGACGGAAATGTACTTATCCATCACAAATAAATTTTATTCGTGACGGATGCATACCTACCCGACACAAATAAATTTTTATTCGTGAAGGAAACATATCTATCTGATTCAAATAATATTTATTTGTTTCGAACTCAATTAATCCATCATAAATAATATTTTTTGTCATGTTGTGACTTTTGTTAGGCGAAAAAAAATTGAGGGCAAAAGAAAAAAAAAAGAACTTATATGTGTATCACTCTACATTTGTCACACCCATCTCGGAAAAATATTTTCTTTTTAAATACATACCTGAATTTTTGGAATTATTAATATTGATTAATAATTGAGATGAGTAGTTGACTAGAGGTCAGCGGAAGGTGTCAAGTGAGGACACAAAAAATTGGGAATTTATGTAGCTTTGAAATGATTTAATGACATTTATGTTATTAAATGTTATTTGACATATCTGCTATATGTGAATAGTAATTATGCTTGTGTAGTAATTTCTAGTAGTTTTGACTTTAATAAGATCAATTAGAACGAATTAGAGATAACCAATGTGATACGTTGCATAAAAGGTTTGTTATATAAAAATTCCATGAAAATAGTTTTCGGAACCTAATTACGGACCCAAACAGAACTTAGACGAAAACTTTTGTAATTCATAATTTTCACTCGTGAAGTAATGAATTAGACGTGTAAGATGTTTCGGAGAATACTTAGAAGTTTTGAGAACTCGTGGGAGGTAAACGTAATTCTCGAGAGTCAATCCTATAAATAGAAAGTGGCAAGATATTTGTTCATTACAGCTTTTTCATAAAACCTAAATCAAGAGGAGATTTTTTGCTTAGAGCTCGAAGACACCAATTGAGGTTCGTTGTTTGTCAACTTTTAGCCAAATTTCATATTTGGATTCCTCGAGGTAATAACTACGTTTTGATAATTGTTAGGTCTCGTTTGGTTAAGTTTTATGAAAATTCTAATTCTAGGAATTTGGAAAAAATCATGTAATACTTGTAGAAATCGCTTATAATCGGAGATTCGGCGTAGATTCAGTCTCCTAGTACTTCTTTTGAAATCTTAAGATCATAGCTTAAGGTATGAATTCTAACCCTATGTATTATAGGAAATTACATATTTTGAATATCCGACTTGATATTTTGGATCTGGGTAAAATTCATGTGTTAATTAGGCCTATTAATTATGCACGTGAAAATGTATAATAAAAAAATAAAAAAAAAAGCATGTCTATGTGATTACGTGAGCATGCAAGATGTCTATGTGAGCCAAATGGGTATTTGATACAAATTCATACCGGAGAAAGCCTATCGTTGTTTGAGAATTATGGTAGCAACGACTACTTGCTTGGTTTGGGAACCGGCCCAGTCAGAGTAGTGGGATGCAATGGTTGAGTGACCTTAGCTAGCCATTGGCATCGCAGTTTAAGATTTAAGATTTGCCGATATACTGGATGAATGCGTGTCCGTCTCCCTAGATACTGTTTGACGTGTTTTGATATTTTAAAACATGAATTGTCATATATGCATATGTTTAGAATTGTGCACTCAGCATATAGTTGAGCAGTGGAGTTTTACTCCATTGTAGGTGATAAGAAGAAAGAAAAGAAAAAAAGTGAGAAGAGTGATGCCGATGGGACAACGGGATAGTCCTTGTAAATACTTTTGTTTTCCATTCCGATGTGTAATTTATGTTTTTAGTAACTAAAACTTTGTTTTCGGTTAACTTAGGAACCATGGAATGGTTATGTACGTTGTAATAGTTAGTAAAGATTACTTTGGTTATGGTTGTAATGAATCCGAACTCATGGATTCACGTTTTGTATATTTAACTTGTTGACTTTGGATTTTAAAGGAATGTTGTTGATGTTTTATGAATTGAGCCAAACGGACCTTAACTTATTTCAATTTTGTTTTCTTTTCAATGTTGAGCAAGATTCATGTTAGTCCTTATAGTTGTGATGGTTGATTCGTGTTCAATATTGCATTCTTAACTCATGAGTTTATTCGTATTGAGCACAAATCAGTACCTAAACCGGAAGATTTAATGGGTAAATTTCACCTTTGTTAATCCTCTTTATTATTGTTTTTTAAATAATAAAAATCTCTTTTTTTGTAGATGTTTGAGACTTGGTAGAAGATTGGGACTGAAATTTGGAGATTATGCTTCAAAGGAAGAGAAAATTCATAATCTGCCCAGGCGGATCGATCCAGGCTCATCAGGAGGATCGATCCGCTCGTTCTCAAGAGTCTTACTGCCCAAAAAATGCAATGTGGATCGATTCGGCATTACACCGCGGATCGATCCACGAATTTCGCTGAGCATTCTGCCTCCTAATTGAAGAAATGGATTGATCCCGCTTTTTACCTTGGACCGATCCGCGGCTTCGTGGATTGGTCCCTCTTTTATTTATAAGTTTGCCATTTTGTGTATGGAGTATATATAGTTAGAGATTGGTTTGTGTTAGGGTTAGCTTGTATTTTACTTAGTTTTTTTGTTTGTAAACTCTCTCTCTCTCTCTCAACTCCTCATCCATTACTCCTCATCTACCCACATTCATTGCTATTTAGTGTTAGAGAGAGAGAGAGAGAAGAGTGTGAATGTAATGAATGGTTGAAGTTTTTATTTAAGAATTTCTTGGATTTTCTATGGCATTTATGATGGTATCCTCTAGTTGGTATAATTTCTCTTTCCCTCTCTTTAATATTAATGTTAATATAGTCATGAGTAGCAAAATCATGTATGTTGGGGATCATAAACCCACCATTGGACCCTTGTGTGTTTTAATGTAGGACTTTCACACTTTGTAGCATAAATAGAGTTCATGGGTGCAAGGTTTGATGTCTTGAGACTCAACTTACAATGTCAAGCATTGAAAGTTGTTTGATCTCTAGATTACAAACCTATACTCATGTATTGCATTGGAACTTCTATTTAGCATGTAAGTTGACTACCACATGTTTGATAGTTTGTCACAATAGTATTCTCTACTCTAGAATGTGTTACAAGTATGAAATCTATGTGTTGGTTGGTCCAAGGTCAGGGAATGCCCCCCAACCTCGATTTCTCCATTTACAAAACCCCTAATTTTTAATTAAAACTAGCTTTGTTGAAAGTTTACTTTCCATTTTCCAAATAGTCGTAGTATAATCTAGCACAAATTGAATCCAACCCAAAGTCGAAAAGACTCAATTTTTATTTCGTAGTCTGTTAATTACTCCTCACATTATAATTGGTTATTAAGCGCCCACCAAGCATTGTTGCATTCCAGTCCCTGTAGACTCGACACCCTATTTTTATTGTACTATGTTTTTAATATGGTAACAAAAGAACTTGATTTTGACAACATCAAAATGGCACCGTTGCTGGGGATTGGCATCGGTAACAACCTTCGGTCGCTTAGTTTCTAGTTTTTCTTTCTTGTTGATTGCCTTTGAAGGAGTAGCCTTCAGTTGAGAATCGACATTCGTCTACAATGTCCAACCCGAGCAATCAATGTATGACTAACACCTTTTTTAATCCAAATAAAGCTAGTTCTAGTTCGAGTTCGAGTGGTAGTAGTAGTGGTTCATTTTGGCGGCCTCTACCGTCCCAAGTAAACCGTTACCCAAACGACCTCTCACCCTCGAATTCTTCGAATTCCTCCACGTATGGTCACCAAGACCTCGATTGGGACACACCCACGGATCGTGCGACTTTTGCTACCGCTAGTGTGAATCCCGATGGATTCCCTCGGGAGCAATGGGGTCAAAATAACCCCATACCCCCTCCCATTCATCAGGCATATCCACCACATGCACCACCACCTTTCCAACATCGCTACCCTCCTCTACCCCGCCCATGGATCAACATTTCGGGAGAACGATCGGGGATTATCTCCAACTCGAGACCGTGCCGTCCCCATCTTGCATAACATTCCCGTACAATGTGGGAGTATTCTGTTTCAATCCCGGGATGATCAATCTCTTGCCCAATTTCCATGGACGAGAGAATGAGGATCCTATAAGTATATTGGGAGTAAGAGGATATATGTGGGATGTTTGAACAACAGAGATGCACACCCGAGCTCATAAGGCTCAAATTGTTCACTTTTTTACTCAAAGATAGGGCTAAAGATTGGTTGGTAACCCTACCTCCAAATTCCATAGGCTCCTGGCCGGAACTCCAAAAGCAATTCTATAAGGAATTTTTCCCCATGCACAAAGCACAAGCATTGGTCAAACAAATTAAAAATTTCTCCCAAGGAGAACACAAAATCTTTGCCGAAAGTTGGTTGAGATTCAAGGATCTCCTTAGGAAATGCCCACACCATGGTTTTGACAAATTCCGTCAAATTTCCATTTGTTATGGGGGGTTATAACCCAATACCAAATAGTTAATTAAAACTATGTGCACCGGGAGTTTCTTGACTCTTGAGGTCGAGCAAGCAGAAGCTCATCTTGAATATGTTATGAAACTTCTCGTGGTTGGGGTGCATCTAACCCTTATGATCGAACTTTGCCGGTCATCGTTGCCCTATTGAATCATAATCTCTATCAAGTGTCAAGTGAGACTGACCCCCTCTCTGAACTCACTAGAAAAGTGGAGGCCTTGGAATCACAAAAGGTCACCACGCCCATCACTCCTCCCCGATCATTGCACCGAGCAATCCGTCACATTGTTACCTATGTTATGATCCGGAGCACTCAACTAATGAATGCCCCGTGCTTCCTATCCTTCAAAATCAAGCTTTAGAGCAAGCATGTGCACTTGGGATGAACATTAGGCCCCGGTATAATCCTTCTAAAAATTATGCCTACAATCCTCCCTAGAGGTGGAGTGCACCAGGACATAACTACCACAGTAACAAAGGGGTGATTGTAGCTCCCAATGTTCCTCCACAACCATACTACCCGCATCAACCAAGCCCACCACCTTATGTACCTCCAAATTTTGGTCCACTCGTACCTCAACCTCAAGGACCTCCTTTCATCCAAAATCAAGGGGCACAACATCCTCCACCCCCTTATGTGCCCCCTTATAAGAAGAATTTTGAGGACCCCAATCATGGCTTATCCCAAAGAATGAGTTAACTTGAGCAATCCATACCAGCAATGCAATCGTCGCACGCTCAATCCATGCAACCTTTGCAAGCTCAATTGGCTCAATTGCTCCAAAATCAATAAGTTGTTGATAAGGAAAAGCTTCCTGCACAACCATTTCAAAATCCTAAAGGTCAAGTGAATAGTGGAGCCTCAAATTTCAATGGTCCCATCAAGCATCTAAAAGGGATCACTACTCTTCGTAGTGGAAAAACCATGGACAACAAGGTCCATAAGTCGTCTCAAGAACTACAAATCAACAATAATCCAGTTAGAGTTGAGACCGAACTCGATGAGGGGGAATCATTGCCCCCTAATGACATGGATTTGGAAGAGGACTTACCTAAAGTCCCCAATTTTATGGATCAAGAATTTTTTAATCCCGCTCGTCCGTTTCTACAAAGGCTCAAAAGAAGGCCGAGAATAACAAGAATCATGAATTTTTGGAATTGGTTAACAAAGTTTAAATCAACATTCCTCTTTTGGAGGCTATTAAACAAGTTTCGGCCTATGCAAAATTTCTAAAAGGCCTTTGCAATGTCAAAAGGAAACTCAATGTCAAGAAGAGTGCCTACATGGCCGCACATACGAGCTCCGTTATCCTTAACGAAGTTCCCTTAAAATTCAAGGACACCATATCGATAGAGCGATCCTTGATTTGTGTGTTAGTGTTAATTTGCTTCCTTATGCGATGTACGTCCAATTAGGCCTCAGAGAGTTCAAAGAGACCCATATCACTTTGTAAATGGCCGATAGATCCGTCAAGATGCCATGTGGTATAATAGAGGATGTTATTATTCAAGTTGGTAATTTATGCTATCCGGTGGATTTTATTGTACTTGACACACAACCCGTAGTGAATGAACAATCGCAAATTCCTATCATATTAGGCCGCCCATTCCTTGCTACTGTTAATGCCTTGATCAATTGTAGGAATGGTCTCATGCGATTGACATTTGGTAATATGACTGTGGACGTGAATGTTTTCTCTCTCTTTAAGCAACAAGATCTCGATGAGGAGAACGACGATGAAATTTATGAAATCTCTCTTATTGATTCATTGGTGCAAGATTTTTTTTAATTTTTTTAGTGATTCTAATGTTAATGATTCTTACATCATCCCTTCCCTTGATCATACATGCGTGCTTGATAATAACATTGCTAGCTTTGAGCATGTTGAAAAATGCTTAACCATTGATGATGTCATTAGTGATTGTGATCGTGAATTTGGGAGGGAAGAAGAGATAGGTGAGGAAAAAATTGTGGTTGAAGAGGAGTTGGACGTAGAAGGGATTTTAGGAGAGGCCATGTGAACCTCCAATTTTGAGAGACTACCCCTGAGGGATAGTTTCCCTCTTCCTTCCAATGTCATCACGCTAAAACTTGAGCTCAAAGTCTTATCGAGCGAGTTCAAGTATGTCTTTTTGGGAGAAGATGAGAGTTTCCTGGTGGTGGTGTCTTCCCGACTTGACCCTTGTCAAGAAGGAAAATTGGTGAAAGTTTTAAAGGAACACAAGAATGCCTTAGGTGGGTGTACTGCCGACTTGAGGGAAATGCCGTTTGCACCCATAGGATTTATTTGGAGGAGAATTCCAAACCATCTAGACAAATGCAAAGACAGTTGAACCCCAAAATAAAGGAGGCGGTGATGGCCAAGGTCAACAAGTTATTAGATAATGGGATCATATATCCCATTTTTGATAGTGAATGGGTGAGTCTGACCCAATTGGTCCCTAAAAAGTCAGGAGTCATGATCGTAGAGAATGAGAAAGGTGAGCTAGTGCCTACTAGGACTACCACGGGATGAAGGGTATGCATTGACAATAGGAAGTTGAACACGGTCACTAGAAAGGACCACTTTCCCTTACCCTTCCTAGATCAAGTCTTAGAGAGAGTTGCCGGACACAAACACTATTGCTTCCTTGACGGATATTCGGGGTACCATCAAATCAAAATTGCTCCCAAGGATCAAGAGAAGACTACCTTCACATGCCCCTATGGCACGTTTGCCTATAAGAGAATGCCTTTTGGGCTATGCAATGCACCCGTGACTTTTCAATGGTGCATGCTTAGCAATTTTAGTGACATGGTGGAGAAGTTCCTTGAAGTCTTCATGAATGACTTTAGTGTGTTTGGCGATTCTTTCGATGATTGCCTCGTGAACCTTGAAAAAGTCCTAAAACGATGCATAGAAAAAAAATCTTGTGCTGAATTGGAAAAAATGTCACTTCATGGTAACACAAGGGATCGTTTTAGGCCACATTGTCTCAAGTGAGGGGATGCAAGTTGACAAGGCTAAGATTGACGTCATCTCCAACCTTCTTCCCCCAAAAACTCTTAAGGATATAAGGTCATTCTTAGGACATGCAGGTTTTTACTGGCAGTTTATTAAGGACTTTAGCGCTATTTCGCGGCCCATGTGCCAACTCCTTGTAAAAGATGTCGCTTTTTAGTGGTCCTCCGAGTACCAAGAGGCATTCGATAAGCTTAAGGATGCACTTGCCATCGCACCAATTATGCAAGCCCCCGATTGGAACCTTTCATTTGAGCTCATGTGCAATGCTAGTGATTACGCCGTTGGGGTCGTGTTGGGGCAACGGAAAGACAAAAAGCCTCATGTCATATACTATGTGAGTCGCATGTTAGATAGCGCCCAATCCAACTACTCCACGACGGAGAAGGAATTACTCGCCATAGTATTTGCTCTTGAAAAATTCCGTCATATGTAGTAGGATCGCCGATTACTTGTTTTACTGATCATGCCGCTCTTAAGTATCTTTTTTCTAAGAAGGATGCTAAAGCGAGGCTCATTCATTGGATCCTATTGCTACAAGAGTTTGACCTTTCCATCAAAGATAAGAAAGGGATGGAAAACGTTATCGCCGATCATTTGTCATGTTTGACATTTGATCACAATCATATAGACCCCATTCTTATCTAAGAATGCTTTCTGGATGAACAATTGCCCAAGGTCTCTAATCTCCCGGGGTATGCGGACGTGGTGAATTTTTTTGTCACGGGAGAGTTTCCTCAAGATTGGTCTACTAAAGACCAAGAGAGGCTATTGTTGATGGATCGTTCTTTTATGATGATCCTTATGTTTTCAAGTATTGTGCCGATCAAATAGTTAGGCGATGTGTGCCTAATGATGAGATACTGAGTGTGTTGTCTTTTTGCCATGACCAAATGTGTGTAGGTCATTTTTCTTCACAAAATACCACTTTTAAAGTTCTCCATAGTGGTTTGTATTGGCCCACAATCTTGAAGGATGCGCATGCCTATTGCAAGGCATGCCCTCGATGCCAACTACTCAGTAAAGTCACCAAGAGGAACTCCATGCCTCTAAACCCCATTCTTACCATAGAAGTTTTTTTATTGTTAGGGGATAGATTCCATGGATCATTTCCCTAATTCCAATAGCTTTAAGTACATCTTGGTGGCGGTTGATTACGTCTCTAAGTGGGTAGAGGCCATAGCAACTCGAACCAATGACCACAAGGTGGTTTTGAAATTTTAAAAAGAACATATCTTATTGAGGTTCGGGACTCCCAAAGGTTTGATTAGCGATCAAGGAGTGCACTTTTGCAACTCCCCATTCGCCCGATTAATGGAGCAATATGGCATCACCCATAAGGTCTCCACCATATATCACCCGCAAACTAATGGCCAAGGCGAATTGGCTAATCGTAAAATTAAAGGGATTCTAGAGAAGACGTTCGATTTGTCAAAAAAGGAATGGTCTTCTAGGCTAACCGATGATCTTTGGGCATATAGGACGGCCTATAAGACAAATTTAGGAATGTCCCCTTACCGGTTGGCTTACGGTAAAGCATGTCATTTGCCCGTTGAGCTCGAGCACCGTGCTTGTTGGGCCATTAAGAAGCTCAACTTCAATGTTGATAAGAGTAGTGAGAGGAAAAAGCTTCAACTCGATGAGTTGGAGGAAATTCGAAGTGAACTCTACGAGAGTTTGAAAGTTTAAAAGCACGCGTTAAAGATTTTCATGACAAATACATTGTGCATAAGCATTTTGTAGTTGGTAACAACGTGCTTTTATATGATTCACGGTTCCATTTGTTTCTAGGTAAGTTACAATCCTGATGGATTGGACCTTACATCGTGTATAGAGTGTATAATCAGGGAGCCGTCGAGATTCAAAATCCCGCGGATGGGACGATTTCCAAGGTTAATGGGCAACGGCTCAAACCTTTCCTTGAGGGTTTTGACATCGAGTTGGTGTCAATTCGTTTGGAAGACCCCAATGTTGGGGTTTAGTAGGATCTCGTAAGCTATACTCCCCTTGTTTTGTATGCCCTTTGACCCATGCTCGGCATAGTTTTTGTTCTCATACTAGTGCATTCCATCCACATTTGAATTATTCATGTTATCCATATCCGTTGTTGATATTTTGAAGCTAAAGGGGCCATTGCGGATCGATCCGCCCATATCACTTGGATCAATCCGCCTCCTCTTCAGGAACTTACTGTGTTAAAATCTACATTTCGGATCGATCCGGTCATTTCATATGGATTGATCCGTTGTTTTCAGTAAACTCTCTACTTGAAAAAAAGCATTTTGGATCGATCTGCCATTTTTACTTGGATTGATCTGCAGGTTTTTCACAAGTTCAGTACCCAGGCTTGGCATTTTGGATCAATCCGCTCGAAACACTTGGATCGATCCATCCATTTCTCAGGACATTCTGCTTTTTAATTGCCATTTGGGATCGATCCGGCAAAAACACGCGAATTGATCCGCGACTTTTTTGAAGCGTTATAACACCGTTTCATAGGGGCGGATCGATTCATTCATTACCCACGGATCAATCTGCGGGGGCTACGAACTGCTATTAATTTGTAGGTTAGGGCTCATTTCCTAAATCATTTCACATTTCTCTTGAGAGTCCTCTTCCCCCAAAAGTTCCAAACCCTTATAAGAGCCTCCATCCTAAGCATCCATCTCCAAGATCTACACACTCATCCACACAAGGTAATCTCTACTCCATAATTTCTTCTCCATTAGCTTGTTTTGAGAACATATTTCACCATAGGTTGAGAGTTTTCTACATAGTGTTCACATTTTTGCACATCAACCTATAGGACTTTGATCTCATGCACATTTTTATATTTTGGAGGTTATGGGCATTGTTCTATCTAATTCTTGGAAGTTCTTCCTAATGTGGTGATTTTGGATAGGTTTGCACTTCACATTTTGTTTTTTCCACACATTTCTCCCTGTGCATGCTAGGTGTTTGACAAATTACCCATTTGAATTTTTTCTCCCTAGTCTAGGACTTTGTTCATCTATTTTCATATGATCATGTATTGAGGCAAATCCTAAACTAGGGCTAACACTACCATTTGCATCCATTTAGTTTGCATACATTGATCCCTCTTTTGCTTATCCTAATGTTAAGAGCATTCAACATGTGCTTAGTGTTCATCATTTTCTTATACTTGTTGTGGTTGATCTTCTTGTCTACAGGATCAATGTCTGCACTTAAATACAATCGAACCCAACTCACCCCGGCGAATAGGGGATTTGAGGGATTTCGGGCCAAGATTGAAAAGAAATGGTATGAGTCCTTTTTTATGAAGAAAAAGCCCATCTTACCCAAGCGACGAATTTTGTTTGACAACTTCTCCGCGAATGTTAAAGTTATTTTTTGAAACCATCATTGGATACCCCAACTTAAGTATTCAGGGGGGTATAATGAGACGTGGGTGCGAATATTTATTCAAGTATGGTCACCACAGGATCGTACTCTATTAAGGCTTATGTGCAGGGATTCCCCATTCCGATTAATGTCGTGTCTCTGTCTGTGTTTATGGGCGTCTCGCACGACCAAAATCACAGGAGGATGACGGAGGACCCAAGCCAAGGACCCGATGCCCATGAAATGGCCTCCCACTTTGTTGGCCAACCAACTCAATGGATCTCAGGCCAGTTAGCCCGCTCCTCCTTCACAAAATTTTATCGCCTGGTTTACCTTATACTGACGGTGGCAATGTCGCCCACCAAACATAAGATCGTGAGAAAGGACCATGCCTCCCTCTTGTATGCTATTAGTGACACCTCAATTCCAGTTGATTTTGCGAATCTTATCATTCTTTATATGATTGTCGCTGCTGCAGACACCACTGCCTCGGGCAGCCTCCCCTTCCCTACCCTCATCACCCGCCTTTGCACCCACCATGGGTGCAATGCCTTAGCCACTGGCATTTTAAAGCATGCGCCTTTGCCAATTAATTCTACTATCATCACCAAGAGCGATGTGCAAATTCATTCGCACACTAAGAGGGCTAGGATCGAGGAGGGACCAAGTGGTACGCGTGAGGTAGAGACAGGGCCCGCCTATGACATGTCTGAGGTGTACCAGCGCCTCGACAACTTGGACGAGGAGTAGCAGAACAAGGCTGAGATTTGCAGGGGTTGAGAGGTGAGGATCAAGATTTTCATGGAGATTATCAGCGCGACATTGGCATGATGATGCACTTTCAAAGCGATTTCTTCCAGATGCAGTTCCCTGGAATGGATGTGCCCTACTATTTTTAGAATCCATATAGAGGGCCCAGTGGAGCAAACAGCCAAGGCAGCAATGGTGGTGGAGCAGATGACTAGACAGAGTTTCCTCAAATTCTTACTCTATAGGCTCTAATTATAGTGCATCAGCATTGTTCTTAGTTAGTTTAGAATTTGTAGATAACTCTTGTTTGTTGGGCATTCCTGTGTTGGGATTTGAGTTGGTTGGTTTAGTGTGTGTTTTTGTTGTTTGGATGTTATAGGATTTGTGGATGTTATTTTGATGTTTGTGGATTTGGATTTGTTAACTTCTTCTTTCTAAGTTGGGTACAATATGGATGATGTGGATTCTAGTTTTTCGACTAATGGCTTAAGTTTATTTCTTTACTATTGTGCCATGTCAAATTCTTCTTTTTCTTTTCTTTTTTTTTCTTTGTGGATTTTAACTTTGCAGGCACAGTTTATTATCGCACGTTCTCTTTGCTTGCCTCTAGTAATATTGTTCCTCTCCTTGTACTTTATCATTTCATCGAGAACAATGCTCAATCCTAGTTGGGGGTGTGAAAGCTAGCTTCTCTCATCACAATTTTAGTCTCCTCTCTTTCATTTATTTATTTATTTATTTTAAATTTGGCCTTGTCCTGTGTTTCCAATGACTGTAGTATAGTTGCCCCATTCTAAGGCCGAGTGATGACGCTTGTCTTAAAGTTTTCTTTCAATCTTAGTATGTAACACTTGTTGAATCCCATTAGTTTTATAACTATCTTGATTATAGTGAATTGCATGAAGTTTAAATCTTGTATTATCGAGCACGTTGCATGAATACTTGTGTTAGGATGGTGTTTAATGCAATTATTACCCAAAAATCATTTGAAACACATGTGGAGACTTTACTCTTGTGAGCTTTTGATCCCTTTCTCCATTATTGAGTGCTACACACTTCAATTCTCTATTTTTGAAAAAAAAATTTGAAAAATACACAAAAGTCGTAGATAATCTCATCTTCTTGCTTTGTTTGTCCATTGGAGAATCATTTTGTGGAATGCAAAACTCTTACTTACTTGTCATTGTAGTAGAGAACAAAGAATCACATTGTCTGAGGAAATGATTTTAGGCCCTTTTCACAATTTCTAGCATCAACCGCACATACCCTTCTTTCACTGAATCATACACCTTCCATATCCATTTTAAATTACATTCTTGGTATGTCTTGGCATGAGATCATGTTTATAAAATTGGAAAAGAGATTGAATCATGTTGATTGTGAGAGTACAAAGTAAAAAAAAAAAGGGCCAATTGTACTTCTCTTTGTGAACTTCAAAGATATATTTGTGATTGATTCATCTCTTGTAATCATTTGTATTCATGCATTCAAATAAATCCCAAGCTTGTGCCCAACCATTTCACTTACTTTCCCCTTCTCCTCCACCTCATAACACCTTTCCCACTTTACAACACCCTCGAGGTCCTAGCTAATCCTCAAGTTTTGTGATTCGGAGTTTGAGACGACCATGACAAGTAGTTAGAGTTATTTCACATCCTCTAGTGAATAATATCTTTCATGAGATTAATTTTACTCATTTTCACGCTTACCTTTTTCGTCATTGGCATGTGCGTGGCTTTGATTTCTATTTCCATTACTCTATTTGCCAGCATACACCGAGTGTATTGCCCATTTTGAGTGATCCATTTTTAGAGTGTAATACTGGTGAGAATTGAGTTGAAGCACGTTTTGTCACGCCCCAAAAACCGAGCGCGAGTAAAGAAAGAAAGAAAGAAAGAAAGATACCAAAAAGTGCTGAAAAAAAAAATCATTTTGATAAATGCTGAATTTTTATAAAGTTCGTAATTAATTATGCTTTTGGAATTTTCATATTCCGTCTGTGCTGGTCCATGTAAAACGTGATTTCGCACAACTTTGGCCTACTGACATTTTTCCCGATTCCGCACCGTTTGGGCAGAAAACTAAAATTTCAGTAGCAGTTTTTTTTTTTTTTTTTTTTTTTTTTACAGCAGCAGATTTTTGGCAGCAGCAGTGTGTTTTGACAGCAATTCCACATCGACACCAAATTTGATAATTCCTCGAATTTGACCTCCAAAACGTACATAAACAAGTCCGAATAGATGTATAACATGTATGGTAACTAACCGGAACTAAATCCGAGCACAATTTAATAAAAAGAGAGGTCGGGAGAGATTTATCCCTTTTTATTTTTGAAAGAGATAAAAGGAGAGAGATGCGGAGAAAGAAGTGCAAGGAGGTTTTAAATATTCATACACATGTAATAAACGATACGGGAACATTCTAAAACATTAAAATAACGTAGTTATAAGGAAATGAAAACTAGAGAGAGTGAAAGAGATTTTAAAAAAAGAGAAAGAGATTGGGAGAGAGAGATAGAGGGAGAGATGGAGAAAGAAAGAATACATTCTTTTGAAACCTTTGAACTCTTTGAAAACAAAATTTAAACTTGATCCGGCAAGGATCGAAACACAAAATGAACTAAATAATGAAACCTCAAGACATTACATCGAATTAATGAATCCGACAAGGATTCACAATCAAGAAAAGAAGCCGGTAAGGCTTTACAATTTGAAATGAAATTAAAGGTAATAAGTTTAATGGAGTCCAATGATCTCGGGACTTAGTTACATATGATCAACAAAGTCAACAAGTTTAACAAGTAAGCAAAGCAAGGACTAAACACTTGTCCATTAAATCTATGAACCTCAAGAACAAAAGAATAAGATGTTAGGTCCACGAAGTTTTGTGATTTCGTGATACAACAAGTCCAAGGTATTAACTTATTACAAATTTCTACGGAGTCTAAAATATGCGAGAGAGCGATACATGTAGAAATCAAGTATTTGTATTCAAATGTGAACAAAAGTGACGATATCCGTGTGTCGGGTCACACATGCCCCATGCCTTTATTGAAGTCACCTGAAAAAGGGTGAGACTAGATTCTCTAAGCACGACGGCTTAGTAGATCATATTGTAACAAGTCTATATGCTACCCATGATTAAAATGTAATGAGGTGCAATGCTCGCCACCACGGCGTCAATGAAATGAGATTGAGCCACAAGGCTATGCATGAAATGTGCACTCCTCTCATCACCGGACTATGAGCCACCCACACAAGGAGTGTAGCATACCAACCCATAGTTGGAGTTTGAATGTTTCTTAAGGTCATTCTCCTTGTCTCACATCACAACCCATATCCGGATTTTGTCACTTTCAAATCAAACACCCGCACATGGGGTTTTTCTCTTTTGCAAACAAATCTTTTTGAATGTCGTGCAAATGTTATGCTTGCCGATTTGGCCTCAATGCTTAATGAATGCTATGACAATATGATCAATAACATATTCATGGCATTTCTCAACAATTTACATAGACAACATAATGGAACAAAGTTCCAAGTGCCGCAACCAATATGTTATAACAATTATTGACTAACGTCCTAACATGCTTCCACACAAAAAGGAGCATCCTAATCACATCTAATCAACACACAATCACAAATTTGGCAATTTACACATTCAAATCACAAAGGGGCTAAAAGCCCTAATTTTTCAAATTTGGGGAAAAGACCTAAACATGTGTCTAAGTTTGCACATAAAGGTTACCCATTACATTTTAATCATAAATATCATATGGAAATGAAACAACAAGAATCTACCTCAAAGCTTAGCTTCCATGAAATTCAAAGGCAACTCAAGAGAGCTAGGCAATCCCAAAATAACTTCAATGAGGTTGCTAGGATATTAAGGAAGCTCCAAGAATACCACTCTAAGCAAGAATAACCCAAGGTTAGGATAGATATCACAAAACTAGCAAAAACCCTAGGTGTTAGAGATTGGAAAACTTACCCACACTAAGAATCCTTCAATGAATATGGTTAGGATTATTAGGATATCTTCTAAATACTCCCAAGAAGCTATACAAAGGAGGAGATGATCATTACTAACCAAAATTTCGAAATCTATATAAACCCTAGAAATTGGGGGTTTGCTAGAATGCTTACCAAATGACGATTACAAGCTCTAGGAAGGTTAGAGATGATGGAGAATGATGATCTTGACCTCCCCTAGTAATCTTGTAGAAGGAAACCCAAGGAAGAAGAAGAACTTTGGATTTTCTTGGCTCTTGACTTGAAGGAGAAGAAGAAGAGAAGAAGAGAAGGAAGGAGAAGAGAAAAACAAAATAACGTGAATGCTCCCAAATGGGAGCATTCAGTCAACTATAGGCAAATGGGTGGGGTCCACTTTGTTTTACAAGCTCATTTTAATTAAACTGGTGTATCTATGAATAGTATAACCTAACAGTGTAAACTCCAAAATTAAATAAACACTCCCACATGAACATAAATTAATTTTAAAGCATATGAAAGGGAAAATAAATAATGTAGTCATGCTCTTGAATTTTTTATACAGCTAAATAAATTAAGAGCCCACATAAATATCTGAAAAGGCAAAATTACCCAATTACCGTTAAATAAAATTTTTTTGATTATGACACATTTTGAACACAATTCAAATTATGAGACCATTATCATTTACTTGATAGTTGTAGCTATGTACTTCACACTACACACGCATTCAAGATTGAGCTTATTGAAGTTTATCTAATAGCCTTGATAGTTTGAGAACTTTGTGGATTTGTGTGTCATATACTAATATTATTTGAAAATCCTTGAGATTATGTTGAATGTCGGCATTAGATAGTAGGCAACTATCCTGAGGAAACAAAATGTTTGTGGGTAGCATTCCAAGAACCTTCCAGAGACAAAACTCCATCTCTACCAGTAACCTAGAGGTTTAACGGCTTGTTGCATGTGCTCAATGCAATCGTGTTCTCCATGAAAACGGGTTATATTTCTTTCTAAATAAATCATGGTGCAAGGTTATTCTTGAATATCTTGATATTTAGCTTTGTTGTTAAGGGACTAACAACATGCTAGTTGGGGGGGTGTTGCTCATGTTCAATATTGCATTCTTAACTCATGAGTTTATCCATATTGAGCACGAATCAGTACCTAAACTGGAAGATTTAAAGGGTAAATTACACCTTTGTTAATCCTCTTTATTATTGTCTTTTAACTAATAAAAATTTCTTTCTTGTAGATGTTTAGACTTGGTAGAAGATTGGGACCGAAATTTGGAGATTATGCTTCAAAGGAAGAGAGAATTCAGAATCTGCCCAGGCAGATCGATCCAGGCTGATTAAGCGGATCGATCCGCTCATTCTCAAGAGTCTTACTGCCCAGAAAATGCAATGCGGATCAATCCGGCATTACACCGCAGATCGATCTGGAAATTTTGCTAAGCATTCTGCTTCCTAATTGAAGAAATGGATCGATCTGGCTTTTTGCCTTGGATCGATCCGCGACTTTTGTGGATTGGTCCCTCTTTTATATACAAGTTTGCCATTTTGTGTATGGAGTATATATAGTTAGAGATTGGTTTGTGTTAGGGTTAGCTTGTATTTTACTTAGTTTTTTGTTTGTAAACTCTCTCTCTCTCTCTCTAATCTCCTCATCCCCCTCATCCATTACTCCTCATCTACCCACATTCATTATTATTTAGTGTTAGAGAGAGAGAAGAGTGTGAATGTATTGAATGATTGAAGTTTTAATGAATAATTTCTTGGATTTTCTATGGCATTTATGATGGTTTCCTCTAGTTGGTATAATTTTTCTTTCCCAGTCTTTAATATTAATGTTAATATAGTCATGAGTAGCTAAATTATGTAGGTTGGGAATCATAAACCCACCATTGGACCCATGTATGTTTTAATGTAGGACTTTCACACTTTGCAGCATAAATAGAGTTCATGGGTGCAATGTTTGATGTCTTGAGACTCAACTTACAATGTCAAGCATTGAAAGTTGTATAATCTCTAGATTACAAACCTATACTCATGCATTGCATTGGAACTTCTATCTAGCATGTAGGTTGACTACCACATGTTTGACAGTTTGTCACAATGGGATTCTTTACTCTAGAATATACTATAAGTATGAAATCCATGTGTTGGTTGATCCAAGGTGGGGGATTGCTCCCCAACCTCGATTTTTCCATTTACAAAATCCCCAATTTTTAATTAAAACTAGCTTTGTTCAAAGTTTACTTTCCATTTTCCAAATAGTCGTTGTAGTATAATCTAGCACAAATTGAATCCAACCCAAAGTTGAAAAGACTCAATTTTCATTTCATAGTTTATTAATTACTCCTCGCATTATAATTGGTTATTAAGCGCCCACCAAGCATTGTTGCATTCCAATCCCTGTGGACTCAACACCCTATTTCCATTGTACTATGTTTTTTATAGGGTAACAAAAGAACTTGATTTTGACAACATCAATGGTTCAAAGGTTTGGATTTAAAGTATGAGTGTTGAGAGGTTTACAAAAGTACAAGGTTGAATGGATCCTTAGCAAAATTTTGCTGCTAGAAGGAATTCTGGTAAAGGGTCATTCGACCGGTCGATGGGGTCGTTCGACCAGTCGAAATGACCCCTGCATGCTTTCTTTTTCTACCCCTTCTAGAAATTATTTAAATATTTTGATTGGTTCTTTGGGTACCTTTGGGACCTCTTTCAACATAAATTCATTCGTTTCATAATATAATTACGTTTTCAATTTTATACGGATTGTACAACCCAGAGAGTGTTGTTTCCAAATGTTTTGAATATTCAATGTTGTTTTAAGTTCCTTTTTCTGCTACTATAATCTCATGATAAATTGGATGAGCCTTGGTGGCGTGCCACGTGTCCTATTTTTGCCTATAGTGGGATGGGTCGTGATAGCATCTTTACTTCATTTGAGACCTTATATGTGTATCACTCTCACAGAGCTTTTATATCAAACGAAAATCACTCGTAGAGCTCACCCGAATAGTAGTTCTTCACCCAAATTACAGTTTAATTGAAGCTCCTCACCCAAATAGCAACCTACCACACCTAGTGCTCACTGCCTCTGACCGAACCACCCCCTCCTCCTCACCACGTCATCACTCTCTCTCTCTCTCTCTCATCTCCGGCCATCAGAAGGTACACAAGGTCATTGAATAATTTTATATCCAACTCAGTCCAGGTCATCATAAGAACACCTCCCTCTCGACAAGAACTACGTATGTGTGCCGCGATAGCTCGACAAGCCATTCGAGGTCTCCATCTACGGAGAGTACGTGTACCAAGCCACGGTGGCTAGGTTATCCCTTAACAGCGAGTAGATCGTATCGGACGATGTGTCCAAGATGGTCAGGATTTGGGGGACATACCATGATCATGTACTAAAGAAGGAGTTTAGGGTTTTATCAATTTTTGATCGATGATATCCAGTGGTCTCCGGATGGGTTGAGGATTATCGCTTCTGGTGACGACAAGGGCAAGTCGTTCATTCGAGCTTTCATGTGAGTTTGATCTTTGAAAATTTTTATTTTTTCTGGGTTTTAAAATTTTAATTTTGTGATTGTGCTAATGTTGAAATTGTTGTAAACTTTGCATACTTCAATCTGTATCTCCAATCTTAATGAAAGAGTACAAGCTGATAATGCAAATTTGTGTTGTGTATAGACATATAGGAATGCTCGATATTCCAAAATTCCTGATTAGGGGGACTTTGCATAAGACATTTTCAACCTATTGTCCAAAATGAGTTGCAGTTTTCTTGTTTACCTAAGTGTTGAATGTCCAAACTGAGTTGCAGTTTTCTTGTAGTTAATGAACATTATATTGAATAGGTGGGATTCAGGAACAAATGTGGGAGAATTTGACGGCCATGCAAGGAGAGTTCTAAGTTGTGCATTTAATCCAACAAGACCATTCCGCATAGTGACATGCGGGGAGGACTTTTTGGTGAATTTTTATGAGGGACCACCATTTAAATTCAAGCTCTTTCACAAGTTTGTTATGTACTGATATTATTGGCATGATTTTTGTAGCCTTATGTGGTTTTTATTTTTTTCTAAATTTTTTTAATCTTTAGTTTTGGTTAAATTCATTAATTTGTTTTAGGAATAGTACATTACTTGCTTATGGTTAATATGTTAGTCAAATAGGCATGGAAGTGGGTGAATTCAAACTTCTATGTTTACTGATATTTGCCAAATTTATACCCAACGAACAACTGAATGTAAATGTTACGCAATTGACTTTTTGGGTACATATTAGTAGCTTATTAATCATGTACCTGCCATGTCTAGCATTCATAATGCTGTTATGATGAACAATGCAACATGAAAAGGGTATGATTGAGCTAGATACAGTATTGATTGTGCTGGCTGATGTGTTATAGTGGTATGATGTAGGTAGGATTATAAGATAGGTATGAAGAAGCTACTTTGGACTGGTTAATATTAAATAAATTTTTTTTTTACTTTCTTTTGTTCGCAAAAACTAGGATGAAATATGAGTTTTAAAGGTTTTACTGATGGAGTAATATTTTGGGTTATAATTGGTTTAGAAGAAAGCTTTGGAGCTTTATTGGGCCATTGGAGGATGTGGTGAATAGTGGTTGGTGTTTCCTTTGTGAGCTAGGATTGATTGATTACTAGAAGGATTGTTAGATCTTGGGAAGTAAAGATTTTTAATGGTTGAAATAAGGTACGAGATCAGTTTGTGAAGTTTAAAGGCTAACAAAGTGACATTGTTTTTTGCCAAGGGTTAGAGCTTGTGAAGCAAGTTCACTACTACAATTCACATCCACCTACAATACACAAATAGTAAAAGTAAAAATTATCTTAAAATTGAATAACATATGTAATCAAAAATAGAAAATAATTAGGAATGCTTAGGCACAACAAAGTCTTTTAATATGAGTCATGCTTGAGACCTTTACCAAAATTAAAAGAGAGTCATAATCAAACTTTAAAGAAGGATAAAGGATGGGAAGAAGGGAAAGTGCAAATGAGGCTAATCATACCCCTTATGTTTTGTAGTTAATCCAAAAAAAAATTAATTGCTTTGGATATTTTTCGATTCAAATAAATAATTTTCTTGTTGTACCCTTTGTGATTGTGGTTCTTGTCATGTGACAACAGTTCAAGAAAGCATTCATGAATGATAGAAGTTGGTTTGGTTTACTTAGGAATTCAGTGGCATTTTTTAAAGGAAGGTCGCCCGCAAGCCAAGAAGATGAGGTAATTTCTTTGCACATGTAGTTTACTAACAAATTGTTAGATATAGCTCTAGTTTATAACCCATTCATTATTAATTATGTTGATGAACATAATTGTGAGTTGCGTGTGAGCGTATGTTGTTATGTAGTGAAACAATATGGTTCATTATCTTGTTTTTATTATCCATTCATTAGACTTATCATGTTGTTGGTAGTACTTTGATATAAGAAATTTGTGCCAAAATTTCGTGTGTTGCAATATAAAAGTGTCAAGGATTTGTATGTTGGTTTTTGTGTTATAAAAAAAATTTATTTACACATGTTTATGAAAATTTTCGGATGTTATAGAAATAGAGAAAACTTTGCCCATTTTTTTTTTTACGAATCTTGGCCTTTTTTTTTGTGTGTGTCCTTGTGTTGCTTGTTTGGATAGTTTTATATTTTTGGTCTTGTTTTACTCTTTGAGTTGCTAGGTGGTTGTGTTATTATATTTTAATTGAAATTTTTTTTTTCTCTTTCAGGTTTTGACAAGAGATTAGACAATTTAGATCATGATGAGAATCAATTATGAGAGTAGACTTTATTTAGATTATTATTTCCACTATGAAATAATTATGTATGAACATGTACTTTATTGTATCTCGTTTTATCTTTAATTAATATGCTTTAAATTTATTGTGTTCTTGTTGTTAAAAATTAGCATGTCATAATTTATTGTGATTGAGAAATAATAATTTTTGGTGACAATGTATAATTTTCCGTCACAAATATTATTTGTGACGGTTTTTGTAATATTTGTGGTCACAATATATTAAATTCCGTTACAAATAAGTATTTGTGACGATTTTGGTAATATTTGTGGTCACTATATGTAAAATTCCGTCACAAATAGTATTTGTGACAGATTTATTTGGATATATTTGTGGTCATGATATATAAACTTATGTCACAAATACTTATTTGTGACGATTTTAGTAATATTTGTTGTCACAATATATAAAATTCTGTCACAAAAAGTATTTGTGATAATTTTGGGTTGACACAAATAAAGTGCCTCAAATCAATTGTGACACTACTATTTGTGCCGCACACAAATCCGTCACAAATACTATTTGTAACGGTTTCGAGTTGACAAAAATAAATTGTCACAAATAATAAGTATATGTGACACTATTTTCTGTGTCACACGCAAATCTGTTACAAATACTTTTTGTGACAGAGTTTGACCTGACACAGACTTTTTGTAATGCCCTTAACTTGTGTTGGGCACAAAACCGTCACAAAACACATGTTTTTTTGTAGTGACTTAACGGCTCTTTGGTATAGATAGATATACGAAAAATCTAAACTGACGTGGCTTTAGTTACAAAATTTTGGTCGCTAAAGATGAGCAAAACCTTTAGTGACGGTGTTGTTTAGCTTTAATGGCGAAATTTTCGTCACTGCAGCCACGTCCGTAAATGGACGTCCATCTAAGAGACGACCTGCATATATATATATATATATTATAAAGAAATGAAAGGCCATTTAGGACATAAAAAACTCCTTAACCATGACTAGGTGTATTAACTAGGATCCTAGAGATCTAGTATTAAATAAAAATATTGGGTGTCCTCCATCCATAATAGTAGGATGGGGGATTTAAGGGCAATTTTCTAATATTTAAATTGGGAAATGTTATTCACACTCCATGCCATAGAGTCCATACTATGAATAAACACCACATGCTTTGGGAGTGGTGCGATGCAGAATGCCCACTTCAATTCACCAAGGTCGCTCTGTCAACTACATCGGATGAGTCTGACAGCATTGGGAGTGGTTTCATGGAGTGCATTTAATTAGTTTTAAAGTGCGAATAACATTTTCCGATTTCAATTACAATTATACGTGATAATTTTTCACTATTTACACCTAGTCATCCTAGTGATGTTGTGATTCTGTGACATACCAATTGCATTTTTATGGGAATTTTAGTCAAAGGTTCTCTAAAATAGACTTTTTATTATTATTAAGTACAATCCATTTTTTATTCTAGTAATAAGTCCATACGTTATAAAAGTTATGTGAAATTCACATAACTTTTGTTAAAAATTGAACTATTTATGTGAAATATTCATGCAAAAAAAGTTAAGTGAAATTTTACATAACATTTAAAACATAGGGATTAGACCCGATTAAGTTTCACTAGTCATGGAGTTTCTATCAAAATTTTTAAAAAAAAATAGTTTGTCCTTTAAACTTACTTAATCTAAAATGAGAAATTTTTTTATTTGATTCTAAGGGGGAATTTCTGTTATACATCCTAGTAATTTTGATTGTATCATACATCCAAATTTGATGCCAAGGTTGTGTAATTGATGTCCCAAAATGTGTAACTAGCTAGGTCTCAATGCAATGTGAGGTAATTTGAAAATCACTTCCCTTCTAAAAAAAGCAAAGTTGTTTTCAAAGCTATCTCACTTCGCGGGGCATACGTTATGTATGATACAACTATAAAACCACTAGATTCAAGGCTGACCCCGAGTATTTGGAGGCCCGAGACGAACTACTAAAAGGGTATATGAGGGTTCGGGGGCAGAGCTCACGAAGTAATTTTTTTGGGTCTACTTATACATAATTGACAATTATTTAGGGTCTTCTTATAATATGAGTCTATTTGTGAAACTTAAATATTGCATGGTGTATTTCAAAAGGCCTATTTCCAAAACTCAAAAAATTCTTGTAATTTTCAAAATTCTAGGGGCCTTTGCTTTTCAGTGTAAAATACACTGAAAATTGAGGGAGGCTAAACATAATTGAGGGAGGCCTAAATGTAAAATACTAAAAAAAATCTCAATGTAAAAATATAATTATGAAAATTTCATGAGGGCCCTCAAAATTTAATGAACTTTGGTGGCTCGGGGCGGTTGCCCTTCTTGCCCCTCCCTTGGGCAGACCCTGACTAGGTTATATGATAGAACTTTTCCTATGGGGCAATGGGGATTTGAACCTGTGCATAAGAGTAAGACGTGAGGGTAGGGGTGGGCAAACCGAACCGAACCGAACCCGAATTTTCGAATTGAAGCAAAAAAAATTTTACCAACCTGAACTGAACTAGAAACCAAACTAACCGAAATATATTTCATTCGACTATTGTCACGACCCATCCCACTACGCGTGGAATTAAGACACGTGGCATGCCACCAAGGCTCATCCAATTCATTAAACGGTTATACGCAGTGAAAAAAGAACTTAAAACAACCTCGAGTATTTAAAACTTTGGAAACAATACTCTTCAATTTGTAAAATCCATATAAAATTGAAAACACAATTATATTTCGAAACGAATTATTTTATGTTGAAAGGGGTCCCAAAGGTACCCTATAAACTAATCAAATCCTTTTGAAAATTTTCGAATGGTATAGAAAAATAATTCTGGCAGGGGGCATTTCGACTGGTCGAATGACCCCCTTCGACCGGTCGAATGACCCTTTAGCAGAATCTTGCACAATGCTGCAGAATTTTGCCTAAGGATCGAATCCAACCTTCACTTCAACATTACTCCAACAACAAACCAAAATCGAACTTCACAAGCTCTAACATGCTATCAAAAACAAAGTTTAGACTTATATTTCCGTGAAAAGGAAACAATAGCGGAACAAGCTAAGGCTTGTTTGGCTCTATTCACAAAACTCTAGCCACAGTCCTTCAAAATCAGAATTTAACAAGTTAAGTTTACAAAACAAGAATTTACAAGTTCGGACGAATTCAAAACTAACTACAAGAGTTTAATTACATATTACAATATTACCAAAATCCTTCCAAGGTTTCCAAATCAAACAAGGCAGAGCTCTAGCTCCATAATTTCATTATTACAACATATGGAAAGGAAACCAAAAACATAAATAAAAGGTGATCCCTGGCATTCCCACGGTCTCACTCTTCACGCTTTTTCTTTCTTTTCTTCTTACCTACAATGGAGTAAATCTCCATTGCTCAGCTATATGCTGAGTGCACAATTCTAAACATATGCTTATATGACAATTCATGCTTTAAACATCTAAAACACATAGAAATAGGCTCTAGGGTGAGTGCTACGCGTTCATCTGGTAAATGAAACCGATGCTATGGAAGGCACACCTCTCCCGCGCATCTCGTACACTGGTTGGGCTTTCCTTCATACCAGGTACCGTGTCTTGGTTGGGCCTTCCTCCATACCAGATACAACCGCAATCAATATCACAATTCTCAAACATCGAGGAGCTTACCCCAGATGAATTTGCACCAAACTCCCCTTTGACCCAAGTAGACACAGCTTGTTCACATAAACAATTATACATGCTTTTATCGCAATTTCATGTGCATAATTAACGGGCCTAATTAATACATGAATTTCACCTGGATCCAAAATATCAAAGTTGATATTCAAAACATGTAAATTTAATATATTTCATAGGCATAGAACTCATACCTAGAGCTATCGTTGTATAACTTTGAGGGAACGACTAGAAGCCTGACTAAACGCCAAATCTCCGATCCTACGCAAACCTTCAAGTTTGCATGTATTTTTCCCAAATTTTTAGAATTAGAATTTTATAAAAATATGGCCAAACGTGGCCTAAAGACTATCAAAACGTAGCTATTACCTTGGGGAGTTCAAATATGAAATTTGGTTGAAAACAGACAGACGAAAGGTTGCCGATCATCGTCTCAAAGCCCGTAGGATCAAATCCCCTTTTCTCTCTCCTCTCTAACGATATTTTTAGAAGTTTACAACTAAATGAAATTCCCACCCTTGCTATTTATAGACAAACTTACCAGAAATTGCGTTTACCACCCCGCGAGCTCTCGAAACTCCTAATTAACTCCTAAAACGCGCACGTCTATTTTATAACTTTACGAGTGAAAACTATCAATTACAAAAGTTTTCGACTAAGTTCCATTCGGGTCAAAAATTACGTCCGAAAACTAAATTTTGTGAAATCTCTACACAACCTACCTTTTAAGCAACGTATCACTTACGTTCTCACCACAGTGTTCAAACTGCTCTACAGCGACATTAAAAATTACCAGAAATTACACTACACAGGTATAATTCACTATTCATAAAATACCAAATACTTCAAATAATATTTAAATCATAAAAATGTCATTTAACCATGCTAATGCAACATGAAGTACCATGTTCCCGTGTCTTCACTGACACCTTTCCATTGACCCACAGTCAACCTCTTTCACTATTATCAAATAACATCGATAATTCACAAAATCCGAATATGCATGTTAAAACCATAAAATCTTTGGAACGGGTGTGACAACTCTCCCCTCCAAAAAGGAAGTTTGACCCCAAACTTATACCATCTCATCAATTCACAAAGACTTCCAATAAGCACCCTCAAACATTTGTTTCATACATAACCCATTTCAATGAGATGTCACAATCTCACGAGGAAAATAAATCCTTGGAACCCCCGTCTCGACCCGATTGAAGATTCACATAGGATACTAATAATACATAGGAATATCTCGATAAATAAGAACATCAATGCCTGAGTAGAACATAATCAATAGTCAATCTTGAGATTAAATCTGTAACACCCTGTATTTTGTTCTCATTAATAAATAAATATTTCATTTTAATTCTATTTATAAATATTTGTTTGGGGTCAAACCGAAATTTTTGTAAATATAAAAACTACTTTCTGTGGATTTTAAAACTATATCTATTCTTCTGTATAATCAGGAATTGATTTCCCACGCTAATATAACTTTCTGTGTTTTTTTTATTTCAACCGGATAATACCAGTTTATGTTTTAAATCTGCGTTTATGCCGCATTGTGGGTGTGGGAGCATGTGAGCTCAACCACACCATGCGTTTCCTATGTTTTTCTTGGAGCCCAAACGTATTTCAGTATATATGTTTGGAGATTAACTCTCAAACACACACAGTCTCTCAATCTCTCACAATTCACTCTCTAAAACTCTCTATCTCTCTCAACTCTCTCAACTATCTATTATTCTTTCTAGACATATAACACTAACAGATTATATATATTCAGTCACATACATAGATACATATATCTATATCAAGAGAGAACGAGAAGAATTTCTCAACGACGGAATTGACGGCGGAAATTCTCGGTCTCTAAATTCTCAGTCTAATCCCTCAGTAAGTATTATAAACTCACTCTCAATGTGTATATCTATATATGTGTATTGCAATATATATATATGTATGTATATATGTATATACATGACATACACCATTGAAGCTTGAGAATTGAAGTTTTATAAATCTTAACCAAAATCAATTCTGTGAATTAGGAATGAAAGATCTTAGTCCCATTAAGCTGTGGTTCGAATACTACTACTTAATTCATCCGTATCGCGATGTATCATTGATTTAAAGTTTTATCACCTCTCGGTTTTACGTGAAATCCGAGAGCTATGATTGAAATTAGTTAAAATCGATCACGTATTTGTAATCCTTGCGGAAAAACGAAGAAATCCATATATTACATACCTTGGTTGAAGCAGAATTCAGAAATGGGTCAAAAATAGGCTTTAAATTCGTAACAGGGGAGAAATGGCTGATACCAATCGATTGGTATAATTACCAATCGATTGGCATGATTACCAATCGATTGAAACTTTTGCCAATTGATTGGCATGTTTCAGCACTGACGACATTTACTAAAACTGTCATAACTTCCTCTAGAAAACTCAAAAACGCGCACCGTTCGAAGCGTTGGAAACTAGACTCAAGGACCTTTTATTTGATATGTAATTCAGCCACAAGAATTATAACTCATTTTTATGGGCATTGCTTCAAAATAGACCTGCTTGTGTACTAGTAGTTGTAAAGCGTATTAAAGTAGTTTTGATGAATTTACCTGTTGTTTAATATACAACTTGATAATTTAGATCATGGGTGCTAATTCAATGATTCTAAGTACATTGTACCTTGTTAATAAAGAAAAATAAAAATAGTTGATTTTCTTGTACGTTTGTTTGGGGTTACAATTTCATGGACATTGACATGCATGATAGGGTCGAGGTGCAGTCAACATGCATAGTATGTGAGAAAAGTGTGAAAAGAGTAAAAGGGATTGTGTATTAGTATGGGTTGCCTTCATGGACACTCCCTAATACCCAAGTTCTGGATACTGATCGAGGTTATCTCTAGTATGCCGGGGTAGTGTTATAGTGACACTCCCTAGTACCCGAGTTCCGGATACTGATCGAGGTAATCTTTGGTATGCCGTGGTGGTACTATAGTGTGATGTCATGGGTTGAGGCAGTGAATATCGTGAAGATGTGATTTTAGGGTACCTTTTTAATATGACGGTGGAAAATTGGACACTCCCTGGCACCCGTGGTGGTGCTATAGTGTGTGACGCCTCCATGGACACTCCTTGGTACCCAAGTATCGGATACTGATCGAGGTAATCTCTGGTATGCCGTGGTGGTACTATAGTTTGATGCCATGGATCAAGGTTGATTGGACATTCCCTGGTACCCGTTGTAATATAGTGTGGCTGCTCGAGTATTTTCAAGGTACTAGAATAAGGGAGTTTTGGATGAGGTGACCTTGTGTGTGGTCGAGAGAAAAGAGTCAGTAAGATGAGACATAACATTGTTCATGCACAGTCTCATATTTATTGCTTACTACATCCCCACGTGACTTATATTGAAGTTGGAATCTTGAATTATTGCTTTTACAGTTTAAATTATACCATTATTGATATGCTTATATATACATTGCGAGTATATGTTTATTTTGCTCACCAGCTTGAATAAGTTGACGGCGTTGATGCGTCCTGGACTCTATGTCTAGATTTTCCAGGTCAGGAGCAGCTAGAGTATTTTGACTATGCTACTTAGAGTCAGGAGACTTTCCAGGATGGCTAATTATATTCCTTATGTCTTTTTATTTTGGAGATGTAATAAACACTTTATTAGATATATGTAGAAGGGCGGTATGTGCCATAAGACTGGAACTGATGTAATAGTTTAGTAAGTTTTAATTCAGAGCTTATATTTATTTAGTATCATTCTCTTTAGAAATGCTTTTAAGTTATCTGTTGTAGGCACAATTGGTCATTCTCACTTGTCACGACCTACGAGTCCATAAAGAAAATTAAATGCTTTCCTGAATTATGCAACATCGGGGCGTGATAAAATCATATCACGACAACCCACACATACCTTCATTGTACTTGTCACATTTTTTTTTAAACTCTAAAGTTTCATCACAATACCCAAAACAAAATAAATAACTCATCTCACTTTCACCCATCTTTCTTTTCGACTAACGTCGTTTCAAACACGTCTCAATTGGTTAACAAACCATACACGATTCTTCATCTCAAAGTGAACCAAACTGAGTACATACATACATACATACATACATACATACATACATACTCTGTTAATAAGTCAATGCTTCGACCAACTATTTCATACACCATAGATTTAAACTCTTATATTGCTAATCGCAAAATACTTGTAGATGACACACATTTTCAAATATCACTCATTTCTTATCAAATTCTAAGACATCAGTTTACATAACCATCATTTAGTCAATAACACATCGCACTCGTACTCTCTCTCTATCTCTAACAATTGTCATCATTCCATTTTGGTTTAACCAACCTCGTATTATACTTCAAATCATACATAATTCGTAAGATACCATTCAGATTCTCAATTAAAAATTTCACACCGTTTTACTTGTTCAAGGTTACTAAATGTCCTGAATAACCCTCAGTGAGGTCAACCCACTTATCATTTATCTCTCAATTCTGTACCTGAACTGCTATCAATTAGCATAGAAGATTTCACTTACACTTTCAATTTAAAACTTTTAACAAAGTCAAATACACATTTCCCCCTTTTTGATTTCAAATAAATTATTTTAAAACTTCACATAATACTTTCACAACATATTTATTCCAATATCCGTCGCAACAAATAACATTGTTAACCCAAATTTACTTAGTTAATCATATACGTACCACAGAGCTCATCAAAACATATTCCCATGCTTAGCACATACCTCATTTCTACCTCAAAACCTTTGATCATTCATAATCCATTCTTATACACGTTGTGTACACATACCTTGAGTCAATTACTTTTCTGTCAGAGATCTCAACTGCAATGTAATACATTCTTATCTCATACCCTACTTGTCCACTATCATTTAGTCTATCACTCCAAGTAGATCCGCTACCCTCTTGTAGTTATACGATTCCATAAATCTCTGGCATTTCACTTTCACTCTTACACAACCCCATACCAATCACACCCCTGTATCTCCACCCTTACTGAGTTTTTAACAACCCTTTGCACTAAACATATACTCTTTGTATAACATCTCAAGTCTTCATACCTTATTCAACGATTTAATATTTCATAACTCTAGTCAACCTGACTTAACTCCAATTTAGATTCTCTAATCCTTTATCTTTGCTATTCTGATCTCAAATTCATTGTTCTCAAAGAACCTGTTGCTCAAGTATTCATATTGTTCTTGTAACCATCTGAAGATAACTCAGTAATTTGATCTTCCCAACCAAGTACCATAGTCTCACTATGTTAAATAAATTCCCTATCGACTTCCAATTCACGTACTTTTCATGACAATACCCAAGGTCACCCATTCTCACTCCGGATACTAATGTCAACCCATTCATAACTATTGTCTTCAAGTGCTTCACACTTTACGGATCTCATCAAATTCCTGATCGTTCAAAACTTCAATCATTCATAACCTCAAGTTATTCCAATACTTAAATTAGAATCAAGTTCTCTTTGGAACAATACGCACGAATGTCTTAATTCTAATTACCAAATCCAGGTGCACAATACCTCACCACTTCTTTACTTTAGAAATTCTAATTCATACTTGATTCACATAGGACTCACTCGTTCAACAGATATCAATGTGTCTCCAGTATCATATATACCATATCATTCCACGATACTCGACTTCCAAAGTCCACTTGATACCTTCTCATATGTATCTATTACCACTTTTCTTATTCAAGCAAAAGTTATGTTTTTAAAACATTTTAAAATTTACTTGGGGTAAAATCCAACATTCTCAAAACTCTCCAACCTCGCTGGAATTCAGGATAACCGAGATAGCATTTACTACATTCACCATTGTCCTCTGACTATTTCATATCCCTACTATCATATCTGATAATGTACTCAACGTACTACCAAGTCTTCATCCCACTCTTACTGTTCATGTTCACTTCCCCATCGAAGTTTCTTTACTCCTGTATCCATTTCCGCAACCGTTCATGTTCCGTATCATAATAATTATTGAACTCTGATTTCCCAATGGTAACCACTCACTGCAAACACCCCACGATGTTTTAAAACCATTACTAGATCTTCCATTTTATTTGAAATACGCTAATTAGCAAAGAAAGCATGGATTAGACATCTTAAATAACTTTTCTATGACAAAATAGCCCAAGGGAAAAATGGTCATTTAGAAAATATGGTTAAATTTTACATCATAATATAGCTGTTTGAGTCCTAGTTCCAACGCAAAAAATGGCGCGCGAATCCGAATTTTCTACAAAGAGTTATTCCCGTTTTCGTAAAAGTCGACGAAAAATATTTTCAAAATCACTATTTGGATCAGATGGGTGTTCGACCGGTCGAACTGCCCCTTTCGACCGGTCTAAGTACCCCCTGAACCAAATTTTCCCCCATTTAACATCCTTAGAAGTCCCCAACCTCACAAGGCATTTGGGGATACTTCCCAACTACTTTGGAACCACTAAAAAGTGCTCGAAAACATCAAAAACTCATCGAACTACACTGGATTCATGGTTATCAACACTACAACTCACTGTAATAAAGACTTTCCTATAGGATTCCCTGCCAAGATCCCTTCATCTTTAGGATATCCAATATCCATTTGATTTCTCCAAATCTCATATTACATCCAATCATTCACACTTGTCCTTTGTCTTAATTCTTATAGTCTTACATCTTTTGTTCTACTTCCTTTGACAAACCACACCTCAAAACAAAGAAACCCTTATTCATATTCATTTCTATTCCTTTAATCTCCATCAAGAAGTTCTACCATTTCTCCTTCTACCTATGTCGTCCTTATTGTTACTTTCACACACACATAATCATCAAATCTAAGCAGCTGCTTCAGAGGTCCATCCCCGACTAAGCTTCCACCAATTGTTTCAACTATCCAAGCATACTCTATCATTTCCATTCTCAACCCCTCGTCGTAGGTAAATCCTTAAACACTACTTCTCACTTACACAATCAATCTGATACCTTTCGTTACCAATCCTTACACTACATTGAAATCCGCTATGGTCCCACGACCACTCGAAGCCAGGTTCAGTTGAGAGATTCGTCAACAACCATGATATTCACGATTCGTTGAGATATTCCTCAAGCCCCAATACATACCGTAAGATAGGTTGAGAGAATCCTCAACCATCCAATATATATTATAAGATAGGTTGAGAGATTCCTCAACCATCCAATTACCTCAATATCGTATAATCAGTTGAAAGATTCTTCAACTACCCGTCATATACCGTAAGGGAAGACCGTAAGATAACACGTGCGATCACACTATAGGTTAACATCGTAAGATAAGGTGAGAGATTCTGTACCTACCCCATACATGAGCAATACATGCTGTTGGACTATCTTTCTATCATAACACCTAACTGTACATCTTTAATTTCTCATATTCCGACATTTAACCCAAGTTTGAAGCAAAACTCTTATCAATTAATTCTAATCCCAAAACTCAACTATGAGCACTCATTTTTGCCTTCTGTGTGAACCCCCAATGAAATCTCTTCGATAGTTCACTATTCAGACCTCGTTCTCGGTTGACACTCTCAAAGAGCACTCATTACCATTATTTACAATTATAGAACAATTCCCTACGCGAAAACCGACTTTGTATCATAGACAAGTTGACATAGACTTGACCGATCATAGATGATGGACATGGAAAGGCACTTCCGTACTGTGATATGCATCGACGAGGAGAAAATTCTGTGCGCATCTGATACATTGATGGGTGAAGCATTGGATTGGTGGAATAATGTTCTAGAGCAAGGGAAGCCAACTATGTGGGAGGCATTTAAGGATGAATTCAAAAAGCGTTTCTTTCCATACTCTTTTTATACTCAAAAATGCCAAGAGTTTGCAAGTTTAGTCCAGAGAGAGATGACTGTGAGTGAGTATGTATCCCGTTACAATGCCTTATTGTGCTTTGGGAAAACTACCGTTCCGACTAATGGGGATAAGGCTTATAAATTTGAGGAAGGACTTAGGGAGAATATTCATAGCCGTATGGACATGTTGCAACACCTTACCGTTTCTCTAATTGAGGAAGCTGCATGTATTGCTGAGAAAAGTGTCGATCGCTATCGACAAGGACAACAAGGAAAGAGAGTAAATGATAATAGGAGCAAGAGCCAAAGGAATGCGAAGAAACTGTTTACACAAGGTTTAAGATCGAACATGGGTGTCAGGGAGGGAGTACGTTTGTAGGAGACTCGAGAGCGTTATGCCCAACATGTAACCTGCGACATAGAGGAACTTGCTATCAATTGAGCACCTGCTACCTTTGCAAGTAACTAGGACACATATCCCGTAATTATCCTATGAATGCAAACGTGACTACACCGAACACCACCTCGAACACCAAGAGCTACAACCCAGAGATGAGGGGGAAATATTTTGAGTGTGGCCAACCAGGATATATAGCGAAGAACTATCCGAGTAAGAGACAATCGGGAATGAGTACCGTGGCATCGAGTATGCTAAGTGGAGCAAAGGTAGGGCAATGAGTGGATAAAGGAAAGGGAGTCGAACAACAAGAAGGACGATACTTCCAACTCAGGCCGGGGAATACGGATGATACCGTCGCATCAGGTAGTGTTCCTATTTGTTCACATCCTGCACATGTACTCATGGATTCTGGCTCCACACATTCATTTGTATCACATGACTTTGTTAAGCATTTAATTATTAAGTCTAATCGCTAAGATATGATTTGTGTCTATCATTGCCTAGTAGTGAATCATTAGTAACTTCTTCAATATTCAAGTCGTGTGAGATCAAGATAGGCGATAAGGTCTTGAGCGTTGATTTGATTCCGTTTATAGTGAATTACTTTGATATTATCTTGGTCATGGATTGGTTATCGGTCAATTAAACTAAGATCGACTTTGAGCAGAAACGGGTTAGTATCTATCCGTCAGGTCAAGAAGAGTTTACTTTTCAAGGTAAGGGTGTAATCGTATCACTGTACTTGATATCAACAATTCAAGCAAGTAAGATGTTGAAGAAGGGTTGTTCAGGTTTCTCATGTTCGATCATTGACACACACGTTCTTAAACCACTAGTAGAAGACATCCCGGTAGTTTGAGAATTTCCAGATGTTTTTCCCGATGAGTTACCTGACATATTGATTGAAAGAGAGCTTGAGTTCACAATAGAAGTAGTACCAGGGTCACAACCAGTATCTAAAGCACTGTACCGAATGACACCGGTAGAATTAAAAGAATTAAAAATTCAGTTAGAAGAGATATTAGAGAAGGGTTTTATCAGACCTAGTGTTTCACCGTGGGGAGCTCTAGTCGTGTTTATGAAGAAGAAGGATGGGACAATGCGTATGTGCATCAACTATCGAGAGTTAAATAAGTTATCCGTTAAGAATAAGTATCCGTTGCCACGAATGGATGACTTGTTTGATCAGTTGCAAGGGGCTCAGGTATTTTCGAATATTAACTTGAGATCCGGTTATCATCAGTTAAAAGTTAAGGAGGAAGACATTGAGAAGATAGCTTTCATGACTAGATATGGTCACTTTGAATTTCTATGCTGTTTGGAGTGACTACCGCACCAGCTGCTTTCATGGACTTGATGAATTGTGTTTTCAAAGACTACTTAAACGAGTTTGTTATTATATTTATAGATGACATCCTAATCTATTCCAAGAGTGTTGAAGATCACGAACATCATTTGTGATTAGCCTTACAACAATTACGTGAGAAGAGATTGTTTAGAAAATTGAAGAAGTGTGAGTTTTGGTTAAAAGAGATTGCTTTCCTTGGATATATAGTATCAATGAAGGGAATTTTAGTAGATCCTCAGAAGATAGAAGCAGTTACCAATTGGGTGAGGCCGACAAATGTAACAGAGATTCGAAGTTTTCTAGGATTAGCTGGCTACTATCGGAGGTTTGTAAAAGATTTTTCACGAATTGCAATGTCGATGACACAGTTAATGAGGAAAGATGTTGCTTTTGTATGGAGTTCGGAATGTGAGAAAAGTTTTCAAGAGTTTAAGGGTCGATTAGTGAAGGCACCAATCTTAGCCATTTCGACGAGGACTGAAGGGTTTATCATTTATAGTGATACTTCGTATAAAGGTTTAGGTTGCATTCTTATGCAAGGTGACAAGGTGATTGCCTATGCATCGAGACAACTAAGACCGCACGAGAAGAACTATCTGATACATGATCTAGAATTGGCTGCCGTGATTTTTATATTAAAGATTTGGCGTCATTACCTGTATGCGAAAAAATGTGAGATCTATACAGATCACAAGAGTTTAAAGTACTTGTTCACACAATAAGATTTAAACATTAGGCAAAAGAGATGGCTAGAGTTGATGAAGGACTATGATTTGTCAATTCAGTATCATCCAGGTGAGGCGAATGTAGTCATCGATGCTCTTAGTCGTAAAGCACCAACCAACACCGCATCAGATTTGACTTCTCAGAAAGAATTGATTCGAGATATGGAGAATTTGGAGCTTGAGGTGATTCCGAGGATTGGAAGTGGCTTGATGTCGACGATTGTGGCTCAACCGCTCTTGATTCACGAGATCACGGAGAAACACTTCAAGATGTGGCTTTGAAGAAAATTTATGATGAGATTCTGATGGGCAAGCAACCGGGATTTCATTTTGAAAACAATGTTTTGAGATTGAGGGGTAGAATTTGTGTACCTAACGAGAAAGAATTAAAACGGAACATCCTAGAGGAAACACACAATACGAAGTATACCATTCATCCGGGAAGCACCAAGATGTATAGAGACTTAAGACATGTTTATTGGTGACCGGGAATGAAGAGAGAAATAGCACGCTACGTTTTACGTTATACAAGTTGTCAACAAGTGAAGGCCGAACGCCAAGTACCTTTGGGATTGTTACAACCGTTACCGATAGCCGAGTGAAAATGGGAACACATAACAATGGACCTTGTTAGTGGATTTTCAAGGTCAAAGAAATCAAATACTATTATATGGGTGATCGTTGACCGTTTGATGAAGTCGTCGCACTTCCTACCACTTTGAACAACTAAGCCGATGATGTTAGCTAAGTTGTATATCCGCGAGATTGTGAGACTACATGGTATTCCAATTTCTATTGTTTCGTATAGAGATAGTAGTTTTGCATCAAAGTTTTGGAGGGCCTTGCAAGAAGCAATGGGTATCAAATTATATTTCAATACCGCTTTTCATCCTCAGACCGATGGTCAATCGAAAAGAGTAATCCAGATTTTAGAAGACATACTTTATTTGTGTGCATTTTCAGGGTGATTGGGAAGATCACTTGCCGTTAATTGAGTTCGCGTATAACAACAGTTTTCAGACGAGTATTGGAATGGCTCCTTATGAAGCTTTGTATGGTCGTGTATGTTGTTTACCGATGAGTTAGACAGAAGTCGGAGAAAGAATGATTGAAGGGACGAAAATTGTGCAAGAGACAACGGACAAGATAAAGGTGATTCGACAACGGTACTGACAGCTCGGAGTAGGTATAAGAGTTATGCTAACAAGTGTAGAAGACCGCTGGAATTTGATGTAGGAGATTTAGTGTATTTGAAGGTGTCACCTTCAAAGGGAATCACTAGATTTTGGAGATATGGAAAACTCAACCCGAGATACATAGGACCTTTTAAAATCCTTGGGAGAGTTGGACCCGTAGCGTATCGATTGAATTTGTCAAGTGAGTATGCCCAAGTTCATAATGTGTTTCATATATCATTGTTAGGTAAACATTTAGCGGAGGATGGAGAGCAAGTAATGACTCTGACGCCAAATGAGATTCAGAGTGATTTGGCGTATATTGCATATCCTATAGAGATCTTGGATCGGAAGGATCAAACCTTACGGAACAAAGTGATATCAAAAGTGAAACTATTATGGCGTAGCCTAACCACAGAGGAGGTGACATGGGAATTGGAAGATGATATGCGTACTCAGTATCCGCAACTTTTTGAGACATGAGGTATAAGTTTGGGGACAAACTTCTTTTAAGGAGGAGAGTATTATAACACCTGCATGCGTGTTATTGCATTTCATTACATTGTCATGCATGATAATGTGATGTGTTGTGCATTTTGGCATATGTTTGAGTGAGTTTGGACTCACGAGTCGATTTGGGTATCTTTCTTAGAGAACCCATTGAGACGGTGTTGATTGAGTGTTATGATGTTGTGACGTCTCTCCGAGTATGAGACGGTCATTGTGGAATACTTTAAATGTTTATCTGGAAATAAATGTTTAATTGTGTATTTCACTATCTGCATTATTTCTGGTTTATAATATATTTCTATTATTAGTTTTAGTATCCTGGTGAGGACGAATTAACACTCTATTAATTTAGTAGGCTAATTAGCAACTTTAGAAAAGTCATATAAGAATTTGCGTTTTAGCAACCAAACGGAACTTAGTCGAAAACTTTTATAATTTTGAGATTTTGCTTGTAGACTATGAATTAGCTATGTAGAAAGTTTCAGATACTGATTAGGAGTTTTGAAAAGTCATGGGGAGGTAAACATAATTTTCAGAAGTGTTGCCTATATATAGATAGAGATGGATCTTTAGATTTTTATAAGTCTTAACCTAAATCCAAGAGGAGGCGAAAAAGGGAGATTTGATTGCTTAGAGCTTCTCGACGCCAAACGACGTCCGTTCGTCCGCTGGTTTTTCACCAAATTTCTTATTCGAACTCCTCGAGGTAAGGATGTCGTTTTGATACCTATTAGGCCATGTTTGGCTAAGTTTTTCAAAAAGTTATTTTCTAGAATTTTTCATAAAAGTTGATATTTGGACTTTTGATCCATAGGAGTTGTACTAGATGGACTTCTGCACGTTCCTTGTGCACGGGTTTTCTTTGGATTGAATTATAAGAACGTTATTCGGAGGTGAGTGATTCAACTATGTTTTTAGAATGATTTCTTGACATGTATTCATGTTTTTGTGTGAATAGCATGTCTTAATTCATAGAGATATATTGTGTAGTTCACATTGGGCAATTATATTGATAAGTAGGCCCAATAGCATGGTGACATGCTTTGTTTACCGTAAGTATGGTAAAATGTATTTGAGCTTGTTGAGTTGCTTATTTGGGTTAAAGGAGCATGTGGTTACTGAGCCATTTTATGGAGCCGATGTAGGCATTACGGTGGCACGATTGAAGAGAAGAATCGTGGGTCTTACCCTTTCGCGTGGACTTATTGGCGAGGAGTCGCGGATTGGGAGTATGGGACGTACACGTAAGGCTCCGGAGACTAGTATGAATTGAGAAGATGTGAATGCGGGCATGTTTATCATTCATAGGCATATGTTATTTTATTCATTAAGTTTTACCTTAAACAAATCGAATATGTGTGGTTATTCAAATAACCATTACAGGTATTAATGTCGACGAGGAATCGCAGAAGTGAGCACGTGGTTTTGGGAGTTCACTTAGAAGACGACAACATATTTATCTCATAGTTTTGTAATAGAAATGTTATAAGAAGAATTTTATGACTTGTGACTTTAACTTAGAATCGTAGATTGGATTCGAGATGTTGTAATAGATAGTAACTTGTTGTAATTATGTTTTAGTAATGCTATAATACAGTTAGGATTACTTTGAATCAAGCTTGGAGTGTGTGTTTAATCCCTGAACAATTTCAAAAAGCTTTTAAACTTAAAAAATCTGCAGAATGTGTGATGCTGCCATAACCAGTCGACTGGTTGAGAAAACAGTCGACTGGATCCTCTTTTTCAGCAACTCATTGCATCATTTTATCAAAAGCCAGTCGACTGGGTCCCTGACATAGTCGATTGGGCCGTGTTTTCAAATCAGATATTTTGCCCAGGCTAGACTTCAGTTGACCGGACTGTACCAGTCGACTGAAGATTTGAAGCCCTAGTCGATTGGACTTAGAAAACAGTCGACTGGATTATGTTTTAAAAATTAAGTTTTTGCTGGATCGGTGTCAGTCGACTGGGCGCGAGGTATAGTCGACCGAACTGCTGATTTTCAAAATGATTTTGTTTTGTTCCGCTGCGTGTGTTCTTAAAACTAATTCTTGGGAACGTTAATGAATTGGTTAGCCTCGGTGGCATGCCACGGGCTCCAGTTCTATTATTGTGGGACCGAGCTGTGACAAAAATTGACCATTTTGAACCCGAGAATGAGAAGCCTCATCCCCAACCTTAATTCTTATTGCATATTGAGCGCTAAGTCAATGGCAGAGGCAGCAAAATTGAGTTTTGGTAACGAATATGAAAATGTTGACAAGGACGAGGTAGCGCGAAATCAGTGGTTGTGGTGGTGGAATGTGAAAAGTGGTACTAGTGGAGATAATCCTTGACTTTGTCAACATACTTTCTAAAGCTCTTCTCCTCTAGACTTCTGTAGCGAGAGGCGGATAACATACCCAATGTGTCTAGCCTATATATTGAAGTAAAGACATTTAGCGTAATGTGTACATACACAATGTATGGAGGCTCTTTGGGTTTTGTTTGGTGGATAAGATTTTGAGTGGATAAGTAATTTGTATGCATTTTGATCCCTTAGCAGTGCTTGTATTTGAAATTTCTTATAAGTTTGTTATGTAAAGTTGTGTAAAATTTCATACAACCGTTATGTAAAATAAAAGTGGATTAATTTAGACTTTGTTTGAAAGGAATTTTTATGCTTTGATCTTGTGTGAAATTTCACACTGAAAAAAGTTGTGTAAAACAAAAAATTTGTGTGAAATTTTCACCTAATTAATTTTGGAGACACCCAACTGTAGGTGATCGTGCAAGTAATACTGGATAAGTTCAGGTCGATCCCAAAAGGAAGGAAAATGGAGAATGTCTACTAAGTTATAACCTAAAGAAAAGAAAAAAGATGAATATACAGGTGGAGGTTCTAACGAATCCTAATTAATTAAATTAAACTAAATAATAAACTAAAGCATAAAGAAACATAATTAATTAAATAGGTAATTTAAGGTGTTGAAAACACGTGAATCCACATTGATCCTAACCATCTACCATGCATACTCATTAATGTTCTATGGAGTTCATCCCTCTTCAGTATTCCGTATTTTTCTAAAGATATAGAATCAATAGCCCTTACATGACCGTGACTACATCATCACAGTTGATTTAAGATACTTGGAAGACGGTTTAAAACAATAGTTATTACTTGCACTCTAAATGGTGTTAGCATTCAAATTGGTTTTCAAAAGTCATTGAAGAAAATAGCCTTAAGGCTTTAAGTTCTAAAAACTGTTGTGACAAGCTGAGCTTATAGGGACAATTTGATGACAAATTTCTAAAACAGAACGTCATGGAATGCTTACAAGAATCCTCTTAGGAATTAACAAGTTCGATCGATCGAATCGCTCTCGATCGATCGGACTACATCATACTTTAATCGATTGAAATGTCTTCGATCGCTTGACTATGGCTCTGGTTCGATCGATCGAAATATCTTCGATCGATCGAGCCCAGGTTTTCTAAAGATTGCATGACAGAGGCTGGGAATCAATGATTCATCACATATTCCCAATTTCTAAACTACAAAAACATGAATAAACAAGTACAGAAACAGTAAACTAAAGCAATCATAACAACTATATCAATAAACAATCAAATAAGATAAAGGAAAGAAAAAATCTGGAAAAAAATTTGGAAAAAATCTTAATATAACCTTGAAATAAACTTGAAATCAACTTGAATCTTGAGTTTACAATGGAAAAGAGGAAGAAGAAGATTAATCTAACCTAAACTACTCCTAAACTAACCCTAAAACTACCGTAAAACTACAGTTTTTTGCGTTCTGGAGCGTCTTCCCTTCGTCTTCCATCAAATTTATTTATAGGGTTTTTGTAGAGTGTACATAACTTTTGGGTGAAAATAAAGTTCAATCGATCGATCAAACTCTCAATCGATTGAACTCTCCTCAATCGCTTAAACTTCTCTGATTTTGACAACTCTGCGCACCGATGGGAGAATGACCATAACTTTTCACTCGGACCTCAGATTGACCTCCCGTTTGCGGCCACGCGACCATAACTCAAAGATCTACATTTTGAATTTCTAGAAAATTCTTCCAAATCTGAAGTCTTCATTGCCAAAAATGGCGTTTTCTCAGTTGCTTCTGTTGTTCTCTTCACCATAATCACTTTCTTTAGCTCAACTTCATTGAATTACATCCTAATACCTATAAAACAATGCAAAAACATATGTTTTAGCATTAACACAATAAAAACAACATTGTTATTAGAATACACCTAAATGTAGGGACTTTGGGGATAAAAGTATGCATAAAATACCACATAATACGCTATAAATATGCACTTTTCACCTCTAATCACACCCCCCAACTAGCTCGTTGCTATTCCCTAGCAATGAAGCGAACTACAGCAATGTTTATTTAAACTTTAAAAATTGAAAACAAAATAAAGTAAAAATCCTAACTCACTTTTGCAGGAATCGCGATTGCATTTAGCGTATGCAACAAGCCTTAAACCCCTAGGTTCCCCCTAGTGGACGAGTGTTGTCTCGTGAGGGTTTGCAGTGAATCTACCCACAAAAATCATGTTTATGGTAATGGTTCTCGTTTAAATATTTTCAAAAAAAAAAAAAAAAATTCTCTCATTTAGCAATATAGTTAAGCTCAACAATCTCATCAAACTCTCTAGTAAGCCATAGCCATGCAACACACACATTACAGTTAATCTACTATCAAAGTCATTAGAATTTTCCATACCTATTAATGTTCAAGTGTGTGTGTGAATGGGCAACCAAAATACAAAACTTTAATTTCAAAGTTCGCATAACCTAAGACGTTATCAAGACGTTCATTTTTGACTCAACTCTCACCGGGATTACACTCTCAAAATGAAATCACTTCGAATTAGGTGTAATAATTATCACTCATGATATGAAAGCTATAAAGAGTAAATGTAAATGGAAACAAAGACTTCTCATATCTAAACTGAAAAATGAACATTTCAGTGCACAAAATCTCGTGAATGGATACTTTTCACTAGAAGAGCGAGATACCATGGAGAACTCTCTCATTACCTTAACTTCAAATCTAATTTACTTAAAATCATCAGGTCTTGGAAAAAGAGGTGTTTCATTAAAAAAAAGAAAGAGGTTCGTGACTTTCAATTGAGTCAAAGGATGTGATTGAAATATCTACTATAACTTTTCAAACTTCCCACATCTCCAATCTCTCTCTTTTCTTTTCTTTTGTTTTATTCTTTTATTCTTTTTTTCTTTTTTTCACACTCTTCTTTTTGTTATTATTTTATTTTTATTTTTTGTAACAACCATTGGCATTTTTTTTCTTTTTATTTTCATGCTTTTCTTTTTCTTTTTATTTCCTTTTCTTTGCCAACTTTCCTCATTCACACTAATACTTCTTGTCAATGCAACACATCCCAATCACACCTAAATAAAAAACTGAGGCTTGAACTCCTAATTTGGATTTAGGTATAGACTTTAGGAATGTGAAGACAAGCCAAATCTGGTAAGGCTCAAGAGGTGAAGTAAAGGAATATCATAGAAGTATGTCAAGGCTGTATTATGCATGTATGGTCAAAAGATGGTCTAAATCATCTTCTAAGTTTATCAGATTATTCATTTCAGTAAATTTAAGAGCTCTAGATTTGGTAAATCCTGAACGTTCTCTTCTAGTGATCAGTCAAAATAAAGAAAATTGAGACTTTCAACGAATTAATACACTTTTCAAAAAGTAAGAGTAATTTTATAAAACCCTCAAAAATAAGGAATGGCTCAAAAGCTCACTTGGGTTATTAGTCTCCACTACAGTCTCTCAAGACACGTAAGCTATGCTTACTAATCCATTTTAGCTAAGTATAAGGTTGTCACAACGTGCTCAAAGTTGTTTGAAGATTAAAAGGCATAAAATATACTATAACTAAGATTGTAAACAAACTACCATAGTGTATCACATACTAATAACATACCGAAAATAAGACTAATGCATCATAACTAACTACATTAAGTAATAGAGAAATACAAGAACCATTTTATTATCTTAAATAATTAAAAAAAAAAATTAAATTTTTGCAATTTTAATTTAATGAGTTACATGTTGCTAAGCATGTATATGACACTAAAGCACAACAAAAAGATATGAGGCATGCAATGACTCACTCCTCCCTAACTAAAACTAAACATTGTCCTCAATGTTCTAAACTAAGCACATGGACATGTAAAGTAAAGCGAGAGAAGGAAGGATGCTACCTCGAGGAGTTAATATCCAATATGTATTTATTTATTTATTTATTAACCTACAAAATCATTAGTAGCAACAAGGAAAAATAGAGAATATAATACAACTACTTAGTAAATAAATTCAGTTAATCAAGATTTTTATCATAAAGTAATAACCGAAATTTTTTAGGATCTTCCCAATGAATAAATTTAGCAGTGAGAAGAACGTTGGGATCCTCATAAAAATGCAACTCCCTCCCAACTAATGTCAGGCTCAAGGTCAGAGGAGATGATGCAAAACCTATGGCTTCCAAATTTGTTGTGGACAGTTATAAGAGGTATACCACACTTTTTAGGAATTATATGCAAGAAACAATCTTTGGTGTTGGTAGTTCTTATAATAGCATCTATTTTAATACAAGGAGGTGTCCACGGTTCAATAAAACGAGTAAGGTCTAAGTAATATTCTAATATAGCTTTACTACCCTCCTTTTGTTCTAAAACAGAATTTATGGAGATATGATAATAGGAATTTAATTTCCGTTCTATGTACATAGTTTTGGACTGGACTCGGATAAAGTTATCTATTTGGGCCTCAATGTCATTATTACTCAAAAAGGTCAAGCAGTCTAGAAGATTACTAGCTTCTTGTTGAAGTTTAAGATCATCTAATGTGGGCCCGAAAGTTTCTAAGTCCTCTCTCAAAGAATTTTGAAAGTTAAATTTTTGTGAAGAACATGTCCTAGAATTCTTACCATCCTCTTCCACAACACATTTTATTTGTTCAATATTATGGTACACATGATTTTCAAACTCGGGATGAGAGCTTTGATTGATAGAGAGGATAGGTGGTGGGCAACTTGGTGACACCACCTCTTCGGCCGAAAGAGGTGAGGGTTCATGAATATCATAAGAATTTAAATCGGATTTAGAATTTTCAATTACGTCCTCCCTAGGGTCACTATCAAAGGTAGGTGTACAGTCAACAAGGGACTCATCCTTTCCTAATTACGTGCAGTCACCTAAACTCTCATTATCTTGTAAAACCTTATTCTCATCCTCGTAACTCTCCTCACTATATATGTCATCTATTGAGGAACTTTGGACAAAGAGATTGTGTAATTTTATCCAAGCAGTGAAGGAGTTTATGTCTGGGGTTGTATATTGAGGAGAAGATGGTTCTAACTTCATGCTCAATGGTTTGGTTTTGGAGTTCTTGTTGGGTTATCACTTTCTCGAATGAGTTGTTAACCTCATTCGGTGTAAACCCGTCATTGTCCTCTAATTCCATTCCATTGTTAGTGTCTTGAAATTTAGGTTGTAGTGTTGAAGGACTGATATAGTCTTCTAAAAGATGGCTAGCATATGCTTGTTGATATCTAGTTTCTAATTTATCAAGTACAATATCTAGCCTTTTCATTTCACTAAGCAGCAATTTTAACATATCATTATCCTCAACTTGGTTATTCTCCTCATTATTACTATATGAAGTTTCGCCCCATTGTTGTTGGTAATAGTCCCCTTCCATAGCATTTGTGGACAAGACTCCCCAGAAGGAAAGTCTTGGTGCATTTGGTAATCGTGGGAACTACTACTATATCCTATATTATTATTTTGGTTATATCCCCCATTGCGGTTGATAGAACTCTTCATGTGGAGGTTCTTGATACATTTGATAACATGGGGGACTACAACTATCATTTTCCCATTGTGGTGGTTGGTAGCACTCAGGTTGATAATATGCATCATAGGTGCTTGCCAACTTGGGGGATAATTATTTTGATTTTCAAATGTGTACCTATTGGTGGCATTTGTGTTATATGGAGGGTAATATGGATAAGACATGTTTACCCAAAATTTTTAAAACAAAAGAAAATTTATTTATTTAATTATAAAAAAAATTTCGTGTGAGAGAAAAAGTCCAAGGTTTTATTTTTTTATTTTTTTATTATTAAGTAAGAAAAATTGGAGATAACTTAGTAAAATCCTAACCTAGTTGCCTTCCTCGGCAACGGCGCCAAGAACTTGACACGACTAAAAAGTTGTGTGCAACACCCAAGTGTAGGTGATCGTGCAAGTAATACTGGATAAGTCCAGGTCGATCCCACAGGGAAGGAAAATGAAGAATGTCTACTAAGTTATAACTTAAAGAAAAAGAAAAAGATGAATATATGGGTGGAGGTTCTAACGAATCCTAATTAATTAAATTAAACTAAATAATAAACTAAAGCATAAAGAAACATAATTAATTAAATAGGTAAATTAAAGGTGTTGGAAACACGTGAATCTACATTGATCCTAACCATCTACCATGCATACTCATTAATGTTCTATGGAGTTCATCCCTCTTCAGTATTCCGTATTTTTCTAAAGATATAGATTCAATAGCCCTTACATGACCAGAACTACATCATCATAATTCATTTAAAATACTTGGAAGATGGTTTAAAACAATGGCCATTACATGCACTCTAAATGGTATTAGCATTTAAAGTGGTTTTCATAAGTCATTGAAGAAATAAGGCTTTAAGTTCTAAAAACTGTTGTGACAAGCTGAGCTTATAGGGACAATTTGATGACAAATTTCTAAAACAGAACGTCATGGAATGCTTACAAGAATCCTCTTAGGAATTAACAAGTTCGATCGATCGAATCGCTCTCGATCGATCGGACTACATCATACTTTAATCGATTGAAATGTCTTCGATCGCTTGACTATGGCTCTGGTTCGATCGATCGAAATATCTTCGATCGATCGAGCCCAGGTTTTCTAAAGATTGCATGACAGAGGCTGGGAATCAATGATTCATCACATATTCACAACATCTAAACTACGAAAACATGAATAAATAAGCGCAGAAATAGTAAACTAAAGCAATCATAACAACTATATCAATAAACAATCAAATAAGATAAAGGAAAGAAAAAACCTGGAATAAATCTAAATATAACCTTGAAATCAACTTGAATCTTGAGTTTACAATGGAAAAGAGGAAGAAGAAGATTAATCTAACCTAAACTACTTCTAAACTAACCCTAAAACTACCCTAAAACTGCTATTTTTCGCGTTCTGGAGCGTCCTCCCTTCGTCTTCCATCAAAATGACTTATTTATAGGGTTCCTTCAGATTGTACGCAACTTTTGGGTGAAAATAAAGTTCAATTGATCAAACTTAGTTCGATCGATCGAACTCTCAATCGATTGAGCTCTCCTCAATCGCTTAAACTTCTCCGATTTTGACAACTCTGCATACCGATGGGAGAATGGCTATAACTTTTCACTCGGACCTCGGATTGACCTCCCGTTTGTGGCCACGTGACCGTAACTCAAAGATCTACATTTTGTATTTCTAGGAAATCTTCCAAATCTGAAATCTTCATTATCAAAATGTTGTTTTCTCAGCTACTCCTATTGTTCTCTTCACCAGAATCACTTTCTTTAGCTCCACTTCATTGAATTACATCCTAATACCTATAAAATAATGCAAAACGTATGTTTTAGCATTAACATAATAAAAAGAATATTGTTATTCGAATGCACCTAAATGTAGGGACTTTGGGGATAAAAGTATGCATAAAATATCACGTAATACGCTATAAATATGCACTTTTCTCCTCTAATCACACTCACTCTCTTGAATGAAATTCCACACTGAAAAAGTTGTTTGAAAATTAGTGTGAAATTCTCACTAAAAAAATGTTGTATAAAACAAAAAGTTGTGTGGAATTTTCACCTAATATATTCTGGAGACACAATGAGATTACCACTCTCTCTTTTTGGAATGAAACTTCACATTGAAAAAAGTTGTAGAATTTCACACAGAAAAAAGCTGTGTGAAATTTTCACCTAATTATTTCTGGTAAACATTGAGATTATTACTCTCTCTTTCTAGAAAGAAATTTCACGTACACTCTCTCTCACTTGCATTCTCTCTCTTTCGGAAATGAAATTTTACACTAAAAAAATTACGTGAAATGTCACATATTTATTTTATTTTTATTTATTTATTTATTTGTAAATTGCAAGTAGCTGGTTGTGTGAAATTTGTGAAAAGAAAAAGTCATGTAAAATTCACTCCAATGCATAAAATTTCACATAATTTTGTTATGTGAAACTATCTTGGGAAAAGAAAAGTTTATGTGAAATTCACTCTAACGTCTAAAATATCATATCACTAGTTATGTAAAATACGTGAAAAGAAAAAGTTATGTGAAATTCATACCAGCGTCTAAAATTTCACATAACTTGTTATGTGAATTTTGTAAAAAGACTTTACAAAAAAAATTTGTGAAAAGAAAAGTTATGTGAAATTTTACATTAATGAGGTTATGTGAAATTTCACACAGTCCTTAACAAGTGACAATACGTATCGGGGGCCTAGTGCAGGAAGGGAGTGTAATACCCTGTATTTTCAGTATTTATTAATACGAAGAGATTCTGTATACTTCCTTTGACCATACTTGATATTCTATCTTCGATCGATCAAAGTCTGTTCAAGTGATCGAGCATTTCTAAATTCAAGCGATTGAACTCTGTTCAATCGATCGAAACCCTACCGACCTGAATTTATGACATGGTTCCTACTTCAATCGATAAAATCCCTTTTCAATTGATCAAACTATCCGATCTACTCTCGATCGATCGAACTAGCTTCAATCGATCAAACTTCTGATTATTAGAAATCCCAGGTTTCACGCAAACCCAGCCACTTGCCCTTTCCTTTCTTCTATATATATGTGACATCTCTATGTGTGTTTGGGTTGTTGAACCCAAAGAGAGTGTGTGTGTTCTTGTGTTTTATATATATATATATACACACACCCATATATATATATACATATATCATATATACATATACTCAATCAGAAGAGAAAGATAGACAGACAGAGAGAAGAAAGAAAAGAAGAAGAAGATAAGACAGAGAGAAAGAGACGAGACAGAGGAGAGAGAGAGAGAGAGAGAGAGAGAGAGAGAGAGAGAGAAGAGGCCACCATTAAAGTTTTAAAGCTTCAAGCTTTGCCAAACGTGCGTTACAATGTTCGGTGAGTTCCAAACTCACTCGGTAGCATTAGTGTAATATTTTACAAGTTTTTGGACGTTTAATATTGATCCCAAACAACCCCTAGTACTTCTGCACGTTCACTGCCAGAATATGGAAAAGACGATGTTCGAGCGATCGAACTAGGTTCAAACGATCTAACACACTAAGTCTCAATCGATCGAGACCACCTTCAATTCAATTGATCAAGAATACTTCAATCGATCGAACTTCACTTTCTATAATCGATCGAACCTTAACAGAATTATCTTTAGTGTATAATGCTTAACTGTTTAATTGATGTTCCATGTTCCTATTATGCGATATTATAGTGTAACAACCTGCATTTGCATTTAATTTTAATCTGACATTTCCATAATTAATCTGTATTTGCATTGTCATGTTCTTAATCAATGTTTATTGCCCGCTTTTATTTCAATTACAAATCCTTATGTTCTAGAACCTTGTTATTTATATCATTTCATATTAAAATTCTTTTGGGGTCAAATTGCAATTTCTGTAAAGTTAGTATTGTCCGTGTGGATTTCAAAATCTGTATTCCAAAGACGGTGGAAATAAATCCTTTTAACTCAAACTGTATTTTTATAAAACTGGAAAATTGTTTCTTTCAATAAAATGAATTTTCTGTATTTTTGTGATGAACACCACGCCACGAAAATACCAGTTTACGTTCAAAACTATCTGTGCCACGTTAAACTTGCACAGTTTGTGATTTGGATGTAAAAGAGTGGAAGTGACTATACATTACTTACCATTTATGGCAAGTGATCATTGACATGTGCCTTGTTTGGCAAACTAATCCATGTATGTGTTATTTTTGTGCCAAAAGCCAAATTCCCAAACACACCTTGACCCCTATTGATCTACACTACCCTTTCAAAATCTGTGGAGCTATATGTGCATCAGTGTCTATATGTATATGTTTACTTCATCCTGCATAATCCTACTAATCTACTTATTAATTAGAAAATTAGTGGTTAATGTTAGATTGTTAAGCCTTGGTGAAGGAACTTGGGCTCTAAGTTGAAGCTTGGTTATTTATACACTCACATACTCTCTCAAACACACACATCTGCACATTCTCACAATCATACTGAGAGAAAAGAGAGAACACAGAGAGTAATACAGAATTTTATAGAGAGAGAAGCACATCACCATAGCTTTCAAGCTTGCAATTGGATTCTTATTTGGTCTTTCTTTCTCAACAATTACTTCACCTCTTAATCTCAGTGAGTATTACCAACTCACTTTGGATGTAATACATGCTTATTTACTGTTAGTATAGCTTATTTGATAATACACCATTGTTGATTGTACGTATGAACTTCAAAGCTAGAAATCAAGATTTTTCAATCTCAACCAGAATCCATTTTCTTAGATATTAATGAAATATTATGGCATATATAGTCTATGTTTAAAGTATGGAGGCCTAATTTGTTCATAGGAGAAAGTATATAGGAAATTAAGTTTTGACAACTTTTAGTTTTCCATAAAATTTGATAGCTATGATTTGAATCATATTAAATTGATTTCATATTCTTAATCCTTGTTGAAAAACAAAGAGAATCATATATTCTAAGGCCTAATTACTCCCGAAATTGAAAATGGGTCAAAAAGACCCCATTTAACTGAAACAGAGCAGTTTCTGCGAGGAAGAAGAAGCCTCAGCTTCATCTCGCGCCACAATCGCGCGAGCGAGGGTCGCGCGAGTGATCCGCGCGCGCGAGATGGCTGGTTCCAGGCAGACAGAAAAATTTTATATAATAAAATGAAAATAGGCAGGTCGCGCGAGCGAGGGTCGCGCGAGAGACCTTTCGCGCGAGTGACCCGCGCGCGCGAGGTGTCTGATTTCATGCAGAAAGAAAAGGTTTTTATAATAAAACAAAAATTGGGCAGGTCGCGCGAGCGGTTCGCGTGAGCGACCTTTCGCGACGCCCATGGTAGCGTTAAAGTGTGTGACGCCGTACTTGGACACTCCCTGGCACCCATGGTAGTGCTAAAGTGTGGCCTACGGACACTCCCTGATACCCGAGTCTGGATACTGCGTGAGGTTGCTCCGGTATTTGCATGGCAGATTAGGTATTCAAAGTGTGAGACAATGGACACTCCCTGGTACCCCGGACCAAAGTGTGAGGCAAACTGGACACTCCCTGGCGCCCTGTTGCTAAAGTGTGGCTATCTTAGTGTTTCAAAGATACTGGAGTGAGATAGTGGGTTGTTGTGTCTGTCGAGAGAAAAGAGTCGGCAAAAAGAGTGTGGTGCATTGTCTCATACACGAACATATGCTTTTATGAATGAACGACTTTTAAGATATCCCTCGTTGTTTTATAAAATGAATTCTTTCTGTGGTCAAACGATTGATTTTACAAAATTGACAATGGAAAAAGGTAAATGAGTATGTTTTACATTCAAAGTTATGTTTTTAATACTCACCAGCTTCTTGAAGCTGACGACGTTGATGCGTCCTGGACATTCATGTCCAGGCTTTTCAGGTTATAACCAGGAGGAACATTATGACTATGCTAATTGAGAACGGCTGCTCTCGGATGAGAAAATTGTTTAATTATTATATGCTTTAAGCTTATATGTTTTAAGTTATGACTGATTTGTAATAAGGATGACTGTAATAGACTTTAAGTTATTGTTTTGTTTCAAGGCGGTCTGTGCCTTAGTTGACCCCGTATCATAAGATGTAATAAGTTAGAAAAATTTTATAAGCCTTGATTGCTCTGCTCTGATGTTTATGTTTGTTGTTCGACGTTTGGGACGGAATCGATCCTTCAAACTGTCGCGACCTACGGGTCCATAAAGGAAATTAAACGCTTTCCATATTTATGCTACGTCGGGGCGTGACATATAGATTACGGGGGTAATGGGATATGATAATGAGATTGAGATGACATGGTAAGTAGCGTAGTAGGGTTCGAAAACGGTAGTAATGATACAACGCGATAACTAGATAAGGTTTAAGATATAACAATGGGTAAAATTGGATAACCTGGTGACTGAGTCAGTGGAGTATTAGTTATTTTCAAGGTTGTATTTAGTCGAGCTGATGATTCGCTCAAGTTAAATCCGTTAAGCGAGTAACGAGGATTTAACCAGGATCATAAAAGCTATGGGTGCATAGTACTCGCAAGCGTTCTAAAAAGCAGTGAACAGTAAGAGTTCTTAAAAGCGGTGAACAAGAGTAGTAGTGGCACGCCTAGAGTTTGTATCTACCAAAGCTATGTATGTACCATACTCGTACATGTTCTTAAAAGCGGTGAATAGTAAGAGTTCTTAAAAGCGGTGAACAATAGTATGGATACGTCCATAGGCTAGTCGTTATATTGGAATGATGTGTAGTGCTCGCAAAAGTTCTTAAAAGCAATGAATAGAAAGAGTTCTTAAAAGCGGTGAACAAGAGCACTTGTATGTTGTGATGATATAATCAATTCATGGTGAGTTAGTCGGGCTGGTACAGTCAGTCTTAGAGTTGGAAGATGATAAGAATTGGATAATGTGGGGTCTGAATAAAAGAGGAAAGATATTATTAGTATCACTACTTTATGTCGTGCATAACTGGTAATGACTTTATACCTATGATATTGTGGGAGTTTCTATTCACTCAGCTGAAGTAAGCTAATAGCATTCATGCCTGGACATTCCCCATTCAAACTACCCTGTCCCTATTAATGCAGGTGATGGAGCCTATGATGATGGCTACCACCCAAAAGAGGATTACACAGAGGGTGGCCCCACTGATGACGTCTATGTCAGAGAAGGTTGTAACGCTAATGTTTACCCTTACGCCAGCTAGAGATGAAGAAGTCACATCTAGTTTATATTTCTATTATTTCTATCGAGTTTTTGTAGCAGATACTTGGGCATATGTTGTCTCCAGACCTGTTGTGATCCTGAGGACCACTCTGATATTATAATGGATAGAATTGTTATTATATATTCAGTTTGTTTACTGTTCTTAGTATATTTGCTGGACTAGTACTGTGTAGTGTGGACAATTAGTGACATTCACTCGTCATTCCCTATGGACCCAAAAAGGAAATTTATTTTTCTCTATTTTTGCTACTCCGGGGCATGACAAGGAATTTTTGGTATCAAAGCCAGGTTGTCATACTTTCGTTCACTATTAGTCCTACACCACCTAGTCCTAGTATTTTAAGATCCCTGAGATGAGATTGAGTTTAAGATAAGTTTGTCTTTCTGACAATAGATAGTTTTCTTTGCTGGTTAGCATCATGGATCCAGAGTTCCATAAGTTTGTGACTGATGCCAATGGAGGACACGAGATCCATGGGGATACCGTGGAGCAAGCTAACTCGGAGTTCTGCCATGGGCGCGTACGCCAGACAGCTAGTCAGTATCTGGAGGAGGATACGTGGAAGGCTCTCTATGTGACTGGGAAGACTCACCCTACAGAGATGCGTATGGATGCTTATCATTCGCGAGGATTGATAGGGATATTTTTTCAAAAAATTTTACGATTGATCCAGAGTAAGCTAGAGATGGATGCTATGGAGCTACGAGTCATTCTTGGAGGACCTATTAAGGCAGCACCAGCAGTAGCACCACCGTCATCAGTACCTGAGGTACCCATTCCAGAGTTGCCAGAGGCTGAACCGATAGTAGATGTTGACCTAGAGGAGGATCCCATAAAGGACATTGAGTCCATTGATGTAACACCCCTAAATTTCATCTTTTTTACTTTTAAATGATTATTAGATTTTGCAAGGTCAAAATAAAGATAATGAGATTTATTGGGGGTTTAACTATAATTTGATAAAATAATTGTTGAGTCATTGCACATGTGTTGCATGTCATGTAAAGTGTGCAAGTAGTGTGACACGTGTGTGTTATAGCTTTAGATAGATTTGCCAAAGTGATCTTTGTACAGTCAAAGATTAAATAAAGGGAAAAAAAGGTAGATGGGAGTACATGGTTTAAATCGTGTAGTGCATATATAATTTAAGTGTGTTGAATCTTGATAGTGGTAGTTTACAAATTAAGGCAGTAGTGCACTTTGTTGGCAAAACATCAAGAGCATAAGTGAGTTTAGCTTTTAGGAGTCCAGCTAAGGCCACGTTTGGCCATGGGTAAAAGCTTGCTAGGAATGAGACTAGAGCTAAGGCCACGTTTGGGGAATAATTTGCAGCATCACTTCTTAACTAGTTTAATCACTCTTTTAATTCAGGTACAGGGGTTGTATACAATATGCTTCTAAATCTTCGGAGTATTTCTTTATTATCTCTCTTGTACTCTTTTGGAGTTATACTGTGTTTTCATTTAGAATCTATGAATTTTCGGTAAATGTGTTGGTAGAAAGTGTGTTGGATAAATACTACAGAACTGATGGGTATATATAACACTCGCATGTGTCATTGCATTTCATTACATTGTCATGCATGATAATATGATGTGGCGTGTCTTATGACACATGTTTGAGTGAGTTTTGACACACGAGTCGATTTGGGTGTCTATGTTAAAGAACCCTCTGAGACAGTGTGATGTGAATGTTTTGTTGTTGTGACGTCTCTCCGAGTATGAGACGGTCACTGTGGAATATTTTAAATGTTTATTTGAAAATAAATGTTTACCTGTGTATTTCAATATCTATATTATTTTATAGCTTAGATTATATTTCTGTTGTTAGATTTAGTATCCTGGTGAGGGTGGATATCGCAATTTTTCTTACCCACAGCTTTTCTTTTCAAGTTCTTTTAAATTTCAAATTCAAAACAAATGAGTCGCCACTTAATTTTTAAAAGGAAAATTGAGAAACCATTTTAGAGCAACTGATCTTTTGCGAAACCAAAGATTAACTAGGTCCGGGGATTATGGAATGAGAAGGGAGGAGCCCATTGGACTAAAACACCCCTTTTCATCCTATCTCGCGATAGGCCTCTACTTAACATCCTTTTAATTGAATTATTAATTTAAGCATGCCCTCAACTAATACATAGATATACGTATACATTACACAAACATGTGAAAATGGTGTAAAATTACCAATTTACAAAATATCATTCAAAAACCACGTAATTCAAGTAGCAAGCAACATGATATGTAATAAAGAACAAGAAAACTTACCCGGGATCCAGCCGCGGGTATTAAACGTGCAATGCATGCGATTAAATAAAACCTAGGAAAAGAGTCTCTAATCCACATATATACATGTAAGGCAAAATCTTAATTCTAATGTGTCACGCATGAGGTTGAAAAATCGATAAAATCAATAAATTAAAATAAACTAAAGAGGGATTCAAGAAGTCATACCTTAATAGCACTACAAAACAAAAGGTTAGTCCACATGATATACAAGATATAAAGTTAGAAATAACAATCCTACATTTCTAACTTAAATCTATCAAATGCAATTGAATCTAAAGCAAATAAATCCTAATTACAAGTGTCAAGCCATATGGATGAATATGTTCATGAACAAGAATAAATTATGAAATACCCAATCATTTAGATCACTTAAACTTTGAATTCAAGCTTAATTAATCATTATTGAGACATGGTTTGACCCTTAACTCATGAAAATATCATCTAAGCCATTATTCATAAGATTGGTTAAAACTATTGCAGAATTCTGAAAATTGCTGAGAGCAAATCATAACTATAAAGAAATAAAAGCATGGTTCCCGTGGTTTGATCTTGATGAATTTTGGACACAAGATGCCTCTGTGTGTCTAGTTCTTAACCCAAAAAAAGAAATCAAAGTTCCAACGGTTGGATCTCCGGGAATTGGACAAAAACCAGACATCATTCAGCATTCTACAACCTTCTGTCCAGAGTTTTTGAACGATTTTTTAAAAATAGCAAAAAAATCATAAATGCTTTGATCTTTTTTGGGTGACTTCCTAACACATTAATCTACTTAGAAAAAAATTATTTTGGGTCACAAATAGTTTATCAAGATTCTGATTTACTTATTTCAAAAGAGTGTTACTGTTCTGAAACTCTGGACAGATTGTAGTGACTTCACAAAACTCATGGCCAAGCCACTTTAAACATGAAATCTCCTTAAAACAAAAATTGTAGTGGTAGAACTTTGAGTTAGTGACATTTTCCCATTGGTTTCACTTGATTCCAACGGGTAGATTTCGAACCAAAAGTCTTTGATCAAAACCGGTTTATGGATCCACTGTTTCATTGTCAAGTTCAACTTTCATTTGTTAACCCCAACTATTAAACCATGAAGTTGGACTTAAACTAAACCATTTTCTCCTACCATTTGATGGTCATTGGAGGCTAAAGACCTTTATATTTGTAGATTTCAAATGAAGTATGAATAGACTTCATGAAATCTCAAAATAATGAATCTAAACCATGGAGATGGGCTTAGACTCAAACTACTTTCTCCTACCACTTGATGGTCATTGGAGATGAAGACATGACTAATACTCATGAGCCTTCAAGAATCTTAAGAGAGAAGTACAAACAAACATAGCTAATACTCATAGGTTTTCAAGGAATATGGAAGGGAATTCCATGAAACATCAAGGTAGAGGACCTAAGTCATAAGTATGGACTTGGATCCATCTATTTGCTTATAAAATGAAGTGATGATCAAACTTTGACTCCCATGTGAAGCATAAGCTTACATGAGATTCAAAAGATCAAACTCAAGAGATTTCAAGAGAGACATTGAAGATCTCCAAGAATCCCAAAAGAAATGTATAAAAAAGAAGAAAACACAAAAATGAAAACATAAGAAAGAAATAAACACAAGAATGAAAGCATAACTAAAATTTAGAGGATCACCTCCAACTATCCTCAAAGCTTCTCTACTTTGAAGATCTTCCAAGCTCTTCTTCAAACTCTCCAAAACTCTCTATCTCTCTCAAATATGTGTGAGTGTAGTGGTAGCTACTTCTTATATTTTTTTGTTATATATTTTGTATCTCTCCTTCCTCTTCTCTCCCAAGGAAGATCCCTCTTCTTTTATAGACAAAAATACCAGGTATTCTCAGTGAATTCGGAGTAAAAGACAGGCGTAAATATCTCATTTGGTGGTACAATACGTACTTCTTAAAAATAGACAGACTGCTGCAGAAGGCGGCAGTCAAAAATCCTTTGCGGCAGTCAGTGGATGCCGCTGCGGCACTCCGTGAAAGCCGCGGCGGCATTCCGTGACTACCGCGCGGCTCTCAGTAAGTGCCGCGCCAAATTATTGATTGCCGCATTTTTGTCAACCTTACTTTATCAATTTTTTTGTATTTATCCGCATACATATACGTATTGTACTACAAAATATGCACTGTTAAAGCAAACGGCAGTCAGAAATTGTCGACGGCACTCAGTAAATGCCGGTCCGGCATTCTGTGACTGCCGTTCGGCACTCACTGAGTGCCGCAAACAATTGCCGTGTGCCAGTTTCTGTTGAACTTCCCCTTTTTAGGTCTTTTCTTTTCTCCTTTTTTCTTAAAAAAAACTTATTTTCGAAGATCTTTTCTAAAAGTGATGTTTTATACCTGAATTCTCCTAAACACCTGGTATTTCATTCTGTGAAAATTTTACCGCGTTTGGAGAACTTTCTGAAGAGCTTGGAACACTTCGAATCTTTCGGTCCTTGTCATCATCGGATATGGAGGTGACACTCTTCCTAATTCGACGTTTGGTCAAAATTGGGGTGTCTACACATGCACATACATATTTTCGTATGTAATCTCATAACGTAACATGCACGTCACTCTCAAGTCGTCGTCTCTCGTACCCAAGTTTCTATCCTATTGCTCTAATACCACTAAATGTCACGCCCCGGAACTGCACATACGATTCTAGGACACGTGGCACGCCACCAAGGCAAGTTCCGAGTCATTAGAGTTTCGTAAAAAACATATTAGTAAATGTTTTGACTCATGAATCGAACACTTTTAAATCATTTTTCAAAGGATTTTACAAACATGCATCCAAGCATACCTTAACGAAGTTCATTTCCAAAACATGTAAAAACGTTTAAGAATCAAAGACTTGGACTCCATGGGTTCATTCCCACCGTTTAAACAAGTTAAGAAAAATATACATACTAAATTCAATTTATATCAAATTCTTTGAGTATAACTCCGATTCATCGTCCCAACACAACTCAAGCAAGGTATAAAAAGTACAACCCTAGCCCAAAATCAACCAATGTAATACGTCCCCCATATTACAGGAATTTAAGTCTCTATCCTTTTATTACACAAACTCAAATAAATAATTGATTACAATATTCCACTAATTTTACTTATTGAACATAAATCTATTAAATAGGAACTCAATTATAATCCCACGCCCACGAATACTCACCAATTCCATTTTTTTCCTTTTGAGCTCCACCTTGAACACCTACGATGGTTATTCAATAACCACTATAATATATAAGTTATATGCTTGTGAGCAATGCCAATCATGAACATGGATAATAGACATGTTCAATTCAACACATTACAAATAACTATAGTCTCCGGTAATTACTAGTTCACTCCCACCACTACCGGCTAGCCCGCGGCTCCACTCCCCAAGCCCATGTGACTAGTCATGACCCACGCCCTCACGCGTGCGGTCCCATAGGCCTCTGGCGGCCGTGGTCGTCACCACAAAGATTACCTCATGGTGGTATAGAACTAGCAATTTTCATTGACCCAAATAGGCAACTTAACATGCTCATTTAATCATTACACTGTGTTTTCACAAATAAATTGGGCATAATTTAACCACATGAATTTTGCCCAATAATAAGCTAAATAAATTAAATTACGCTAATTAAGCATGATTTGGCATCACAATTGAACCCAACATGTAAATCATCCAAATATCAAAATTAACATCACCGACCTCTTGGGTTTCGCTCCTAATTGTGAAATTAGAGCCCTAATATGAACCAGGTACAAATCCTAAAGGAGTTGACGTCGCTAGGCGCGGAAACCGACGTCGTCGTCGTCGTTCCGTCGAGATATATGAATCACATATATCTCTGCCTACTGTGTATGACGGTTTTAAAGAAGAGGAAGAAGAGATGAGTCATCTCTTTTAAGTGTCACATTTACAGGAGTTTCCACTTCTATTGTGAAGCCCCCCACAACTTTTGCCGGTTTGCAATTATACCCCTGCTTAATACGAAACTTATTAAAACTATCTCCAACCTAAATGGGTATTTGTCTATGTCTCGCATGGGTCCCATAAGTAGTCCCATATAAATATAAGATCAAGCTACTAATTAACCTACTAATTATGTCACGTGTTCAATTCGTGTTCACAAAGGTACCCCTAATTGACCCCAAAAGTGGTCTCCAACTAACGACATAATGTTATTAACAATAAAATAATAAATCATTTAAGCCTTAATAAACATTTAATCACATAAGGTGTTTCACATACTGCTGTCCCATCTCAACTAAGACTCATCAACACATGTTCCAAACTGGAATTGCCACATTAGCCACATATGGGTTCCCAATTGGATACACATATCAACTCAGTGGGTCAAAATCCACATCATATATACATTTTTCAACATTATTATATAATTAATAATGCATATTAAATATGATTAAAATAATCCGCGGAAGTGGGTGTTACACATGCATCATCTGGGTTTTCATAATTTCACTCTTCTTTTTGCCCATAAAAGGCAAGGGAACTCTGCCTTGCATGGAAAATGGTTGATCTTGTCGTCTCTTCTACGAATGATAGCATGATTACTAATACAATCTCTTCTAACCTATCCCATAGCCCGTGGGTCTTCTCTGCTATTTATGGTCCTCTTTCTTGGAAGAAAAAAGCTCAATTCTAGAATGCTCTTGCTACTATGGTGAATGAGGCTGATGGTCCTTGGGTTTCTATTGGGGATTTTAACTCTATTACAAAGCAATCAAAAAAAAGTAGTAGGCCTTTTGCCTATTCTTCTTCGAGAGGTCTCTCAAACCTTTGGAAACTAAAAGTCTGATTGATCTCGGATCGTGCAGAAATACATTCACTTCGGATAATTTCCACCCTAGTTGGGCCAATATTCGACAAAAACTGGATCGTGGGATCGCTAATCTATTTTTCATGGAAGTTTTCCCCAAAGCTATAGTTCTTAATTTTCCCATTATAAGATCTGATCACTCTCTTATTGTTCTTAACACAATGGGAGAATGATCTGGAAAATCGAGAAATTTCAAATTTGAAGCAATGTGGATCCGTGATTGTAATGCCCGCAAATTTTCATACTTGTACGAATTAGAATCCTATTTTTATTTTTTAAATGAGTGACTCTAAATGTCACACCCTGAAACCAACAAGGTAGTCCCAAGTAGGGCTCTAAGTCGGGCGGGTCAGCCCGCGGGAAGCCCGAGCCTGGCCCAAAAATTCCCGGGCTTGGGCCCACAATACTTTCATAGTGGGCGGGCCTAGGCAGAAATTTGGAAGCCCGAATTGGCTTGGGCAAAAAATTAACAACCTGTGGAACCCGAGCCCAAATTCAACTTATATATGTATATATATATAATGTATTATATCTTACTAGATCTAAACCCTTGGATTTTAGAGCTCCTAATCTTAACCATTGATTATGTCTTAAGTTTACAAACAAACCCTAACAAGACTCACTTCGCAGCCCTAGCCCTACCCTAACAGGGCTCAGTCCTCTCTCTCTCTCTCTCTCTCTCTCTCTCTCTCTCTCTCTCTCTCTCTCTCTCTCTCTCTCTCTCATAGACTCTCAGTAGCGCACCTCTCCATCTCTGCCGCAACTTGCAAGATCCCGAGTATCTCACCACCATCTATCCCTCCAAGGTTGGTTGAATACATATATATATATATAATATGTCTTGCTAGCTGCCCATACCCTAATATTTTATCAAAAACTTTATGTTTAGAGTGAACACCATGACTTTTGAACCTAACAAGGTTGATATTGTCCTAAATTAAACAATAAGTAGAGTTCTTTTGTAGTAATTGAAGTTCTTTTGATTCCCACACCATAGGATTTTTTAATCTTAGTTTCGAAATTTCATGAATTCACAATATGTGACAGATGAGAAATTAAACAAGAAAGAAATAAAATTCAACATTGTCATATACTCCCTCCATCCCATAATAAGTGTCCACTTCCTTTTTGCACAATGTTTAAGAAATTTGTATTATATTAATTTATTTGGTTCATTAAAAAGTCACTTTCCAATTTTACCCTTAGAAGTGATGGGTGTTTGACTGTTTGCTTGTTTTGGAACCACAAATAAATGCTTCTTTGTCTTTATTATAAGGGTAGTTTTGGAAAGTAAGTAAAAGCTATATGTCAATTTAGGAAAGTGGACACTTATTGTGGGACATCCAAAAAAGGAAATGTGGACACTTATTATGGGATGGAGGGAGTATATTTATGTGTGAACCAAAACTACGTTATAGCTTCAAGGACACCAACACCAAACTCTCCAACACAGACAAGCTAAACCATCTCAAGAACTAGTCCTTATCCGAGGCCTTAACCCTGTTCTACCCGCTAGCCAGGCGGGTCATAAACCAGCTCTACATAAACTGCGACGACGAGGGTGTCCCCTATGTTTCGGCACAGGTGAACTATGATATCTCTTACGTGCTTTTGATTCGAACCCCAGCAAACTTAACAAGCTTCTTCCCTATGAATTAGATGATGTCAGAGACCTCCCTATGGTGATATAGGTCAACTTCTTTAATTGTGGTGGTATAGCTATCTATAGGTTTGTGTCACACGGTGGCCAATGCTTTGTACTTATTCATGTTAATCAGTACATGGGCCACTATCTAGCTTGGGGATATGTAGCCATATCCCACATCCAAAGTTTGAGTCCGCTAATCTGTTCCACCTAGGAACATGAGCGGATTCAAACCAAGTACTAAGATAGTGAAGGGCAAGATCATGATGAAGAGATTAATGTTTAGCTCATCCAATATCGCTATTATTAGAGATAAGTACACAGATAAGAGTTGAATACCCAAAATGCAACAACGCAGATTCATGAAACACTGCTTTTGTATGGAGCCATTATATGGCTTCCAACTTGGGCCAACAAAGACTCCTCCAATAAGATCTACATCGTGGTCTATGCAGTAAACCTGAGGACCAGGACTGATCCGTCACTGATGTACTGTACAACAGACACACGATACAAGGAAAGAATTATGTCATAGTCAACAAGATGAGAGATGCAATTAGGAAAATTAATAGAGATTACATGAGAGAACTGCAAAAAGGAGAAAATCATTTCAATGATATTAAGAAGCTCGCTACGCAATTTAGCAAAGGAGAGAGAGTTTCGTTTGGGTTTACTAGCTAGTCTGTGTAGGTTTCCTATGTATATATGAAGCTGATTTCGGGTAGGGCAAGCATACAAGGGTCGGGTTGGCTAGATTTACTTTCAAGAACTTGGTCACTTTCCTGGACACCATTACAGGTGATGGTGGAATAGAAGCATGCATGGATTAACTTGAAGGAGGCAGGAGGACATGGCCAAATTTGAAGTTGACAAAGAGTTGCTTTCATTTGTTTCACCAACTACGTATAGATAACCAATAATCAACAACCCTAATAATCAAAATGATAATCGCTCTGATACCACTTGTAGGATCTTTAATCTTAACATATGCAAAACCCTAGAATAGCAATAACTCAACTCATGGATGACCGGTTACTATCTTTCTCAGTCAAATCTCATTAGTTCTATAACGGGTTTTCTTGTCTAGATTAGACGGAGGAGAAAGTATTGAACAGATTCTAGAAGAAGTGAAGAAGACGAAGATCTGAACAAACTATTATTTTCTGTTATTCAAAAATACTCATTCTAAGGCATATATGTGTTTATATATACAAGTGGACTAAGAGTCAAATTAGAAAATTACAGCTGTCAAAATGGTTGTAACTAATTAATAAAATTGGTACAACTTGCAACTTATCTAAGCTGAGCTGTCAAGGGACTGTTTGGGAACACTTGCTATTACGCCCCTGCAAACTGATGGGAGGAGAAACCACCATCAGTTTGTGTTTAAGAGTTTGAAATCTGGAGGAAGATAGACTTTTAGTGAAAATGTCTGCAATCTGGTCTTCACTAGGCACAAAGGCAACTGCAAGATCTTTCTTTGTAACCTTCTCTCGTACAAAATGATAGTCAATAGCAATACGTTTGGTGCGAGCATGAAACAAAGGGTTAGAAGCTAATGATAAAGCTGAGACATTGTCACACCAAAGTGTAGGTATTTCACTGATATAGACATGAAGATCACGAAGGAGCATTTGGATCCAAGTAAGTTCTGCAGCAGAGGTGGCCAAAGCTCTATATTCAGCCTCAGTGGAGCTTCTAGAAACCGTGGGTTGCTTTTTAGCGCCCCAATGAATCGGATTAGTACCTAAGTAGAGCATAAATCCAGTCATGGATCTTCTGTCAACTGGGTCACCAGCCCAATCAGCATCACTATATGCTGATAATTGAATGGTACTGGATTGATATAAAAGACCTTGAGATAATGTCCCTTTGAGGTATCTTAGGATTCTCTTTGCTGCACAAAGATGTAAATTGGTGGGAGCATGCATGAATTGGCACACACGATTTACTGAATATGCTAAATCAGGGCGAGTAAAAGTTAGATATTGGAGAGCACCAACTATTCTTCTATAATCAGTGGGATCTTGGATCAGCTGACCATCATTTTTGTTGAGCTTAATGGAAACAGAAGGAGTGGAACAAGGTTTGCACTCACTCATATTAAATTTGGATAACAAGTCTTTTGCATATTTTTCTTGACTGATAAAAATCCCTTGGTCAGTGCAATTAACCTCAAGGCCTAGAAAGTAATGAAGAGGGCCTAAGTCTTTCATGTCAAACTCTGTTTGTAGCTGGGAAAGTAGCTGAGCAATATAAGTGGAGTCATTGCCAGTGACAATGATATCATCCACATAAAGAAGGAGAACTGTCAGACGAGAGGTATGAAATCTGAGAAACAAGGATGGATCAGCAGTGGAGGGTTGAAACCCCAAGGTATGTAGATGTGTGGTGAATCTCTCAAACCAAGCTCGAGGAGCTTGTTTTAGACCATAAATTGATTTGTGCAATTTACACACAAACTGGGGACAGGTGGGGTCTACGAATCCTTGAGGTTGTTGCATATAAACTTCCTCCTTGAGATATCCATGTAAGAAAGCATTCTTAACGTCTAATTGGCGTAAGTTCCACTTGAACTGAGCAGCTAATGCAAGGACTAATCTGACAGTAGTGTGTTTCACAACGGGACTAAAAGTTTCCTCATAGTCTAACCCAGCCTCTTGATGATAGCCCTTGGTAACAAGCCTAGCTTTGTATCGAGATATAGAACCATCAGAGTTATATTTGATTCTGTAAACCCACTTACAGCCCACTACATTTTTGTCCTTAGGGGGAGGAACTAGGGTCCAGGTTCCTTGCTTTTGGAGAGATGTAAACTCTTCTGCCATAGCAAGCTTCCAAAGAGGAGATTTAGAAGCTATGGTGTAACAGGAAGGTTCTGAAGAGAGGTCAGAGGATGTAACTGTAAAACCAACTTTCTTCTTAGAAATGCCTGATTTAGCTCTTGTAGTCATAGGATGAATATTAGAGGGAGTGGTGGTAGGAACAGTAGAGTCAGAAACAAGAGTGGAGCTGGGTGGTGGGTCATTAGGGGAATGGATGAGAGGGATAGAAGAGGAAATAGGAGTTGAGAGAGGGGGTGCAGATAATGGAATTGAAACAGAAGTGGGATTAGAAGGAGGAGGGCCTAAAATGGAGGGAGAATGATTAATGGGGGGCTGCCAAGTAGAGGAGGAAGAGGAAGAATGTGAAGTGGGGCCTGATGGAGAAGTGGAACTGAAAGGAAAGATATTTTCATCAAAAACAACATGTCTACTGATGAAACTTTTACCAGTGGAGGGATCATAGCAAATATAACCTTTGTAGTTAAGAGTATAGCCTAGAAAAACACATTGTTTGGTTCGTGGTTGAAGCTTGTGGTGGTTATATGGTCTAAGATAAGGATAACAAGCACAACCAAATATTTTGAGAGGAGTATAGTCAGGTTTTGAACCAAAAAGAAGTTCCCAAGGTGAGCAATCAGAGGTTTGTTTGCTAGGCATTCTATTGATAAGAAAAACAGCTGTAGAGAATGCATGATACCAAAACTCAGTAGGCAATGAAGCATGGGACATGAGAGCAAGGGCTGTCTCAACAATGTGCCTATGTTTTCTTTCAGCAATGCCATTTTGCTGAGGAGTATGGGGGCAAGACTTTTGGTGGTGAATACCACTAGTGGATAGAATGGTTTGAAAGAGATAGCTAATGTATTCTCCACCTCCATCAGTCCTAAGAATCTTTATTTTCTTTTGAAGTAAATTCTCAATGTAAGTTTTATATTTCTGAAAAACATGCACAACATCAGATTTAGTGTAAAGAGGAAAGATCCAACAATACCGAGTACAATTGTCAATAAAGGAAACATAGTATCTATAGCCCTCTACAGATTTAGATGGTGCAGGGCCCCAAACATCACTATGTATCAATTCTAAAGGAAATTTAGAAACAGAATGAGAAATAGGAAATGGGATCCTTGCCATTTTGCCATGGAGGCAATGCTCACAGACAGAATGATCAAGTTGATGAGCTATTGTAGGGACTTTAGTTTGATGAAGAATCTGGTACAGTGTATTATTGGATGGATGTCCCAATCTAGCATGCCACAAATGCTGAGAGACTTTATTGCCAAGATGAGCTACGATAGATGGGTGAGAATCAGAAGAGCTGTGAATGGGGTAGAGGCCATTGTTACTAAGACCTTGGTAGAGGACCTTCCCCGAAGAGTTGTCCTGGATTCGAAATGAATCAGCAAAGAAGATAAAATGACAATTGTTATCTTGACACAATTTTTGAACAGATAAAAGATTGGTGGCAATTGAGGGAACTCTAAGTACTTGAGTGAGCGAAAATTTATGGAATTGAGTAGAAAGAGATGAGTTACCAGTATGAGAGATGGGTAAGCCCTGGCCATTGCCAACTGAAACATTATCAGTGCCATGATATTCCTCAGAGAGAGAGAGGTTGGTGAGATCGGGAGTAATATGGTTTGTTGCTCCAGAATCAGAAATCCATGTGTCAGAAGTGGATGGAGAGGTATAAGATGTAGTGGCAGTCATGGCAGAGAGTTGGGCTGAGGGAAATCTTCCTTGATAGGCATAGTTCATCCTGTTGTAGCAGTCGATTGCAGAGTGGTTTGGCTTATTGCAAATCTGACAAATGATTTGAGCTCTCTGAAATGTGTTAGATCTAGGCTGATTTTGAAATTGTGGTGATTGAGGTTGAAAACTTCCATGATTTTGGAATTGTGGTGATTGAGGTTGAAAACCTCCAGGAGAGAACTGGTTTCTTCCTCGAAAACCACCATATCTCCCACCAAATCTTCCTCGTCCTCTGCCTCTTCCATATGATTGAAAATTTTGACTGCGACCTTGAAAATTTTGTTGAAAATTTCTGGTGTGAACAGAGGTCATAGCAGAGAATTGAGACTCTTGTGTAGCAGAAGTATTATTTGCCTCAATAGTTTGTTCTTCAACTCGTAGAAGAGCATGAAGCTCTTCGAACGATAAATGTTCAGATCTGGTACGAATAGCAGTTCTGAATCCATTATACTCTGGTGGCAAGCCATTGAGTGTGTATAACAACATATCTTCATCATCAATATGAATAGATACAGCAGCAAGTTTGTCACGCAATTTCTTGACCTTTTGAATGTAAGAATCGATCGAATCAGATTTCTTGGTCATCATTTGCAAATCTGACTTTAATTGAAGTATATTCGATCGAGAAAGAGATGAATATTGCCTCTCCAAAGCAGTCCACACATCGCGTGAGGAAGATTTTCCGATAACATGTGACAGAGCATTCTCGGTCAGAGTAGCATTGATTAACGTAATTAGGGCTTGGTCCTGTGTAATCCATGACTGATAATCTGGATTTGGTACTTGCGATTGATTGTCATTGGTGATCAGAAACTGTGAAGGACAGGGAAGAGATCCATCAAGAAATCCAAATAGAGAATGAGTTCGAAAAATTGAAGAAACTTGATATTTCCAGAGAATGTAATTTGAGTTATCAAGTTTGAAAGGAACAAGATTAGTGATATTTGATAGAAGGTAAAGGTGATTCAACTGAGGAAAGATGTTTGTTGATGAAGACGAAGCACTACTAGTAGACGAAGATGAATTTGAGGTCACCATTGATGAACACTGGCTCTGATACCATGAACAGATTCTAGAAGAAGTGAAGAAGACGAAGATCTGAACAAACTATTATTTTCTGTTATTCAAAAATACTCATTCTAAGGCATATATGTGTTTATATATACAAGTGGACTAAGAGTCAAATTAGAAAATTACAGCTGTCAAAATGGTTGTAACTAATTAATAAAATTGGTACAACTTGCAACTTATCTAAGCTGAGCTGTCAAGGGACTGTTTGGGAACATTTGCTATTAAGTATTATATATTGATTTGACATATTGGGATGACCTAAATGTACGTCTTTATATACTACTCTGTTAGGGTTTTCATTATTCTTAACAGGGTCAGTATTTAGTATCCACTCATTAAACTCATACCCAATAAAAATCCATAAACTTCCTACAATTAAACCACATAACATTAGCCCATTTAATTTAATAGAAGTTTAAAAGTTCCTTTCTTCAGTTCCTTTGAAGTGTACGAAAGTTTGACTTGAACTTTGACTTGAATAAGTTTCTCATCAGTGTAAATTTGGAAAATAAAAGCTAAACCTACTCTGATTATATGTGTGTATTTTTAATCTTTTTTTGAAATTACTTCTTTCTTTTTCTTACTTGTATTTCCTATTCTTCCACGTAGATAAATCACAATTTCAAATAGTTACTAGTGTACGGTGACGTAAGTGTTGTCTTATAATTTTAAGTCTGTTTGGGATAGTTATGGGGAGAAGTTTCATATAATAGAGAATTTATTTCTAAAAAAGATTCTTTAAAAAGTTAGGGTAAATATCACTTACCTCCTTCGAGATTTAACCTAATAACACTTACCTCCCTCCACATTTCAGGTGTAACACTTATCTCCCTTATTTTGAATCGTAATAACATTTACCTCCCTTCTGTTAAACGGCCGTTAGATTGACTAACGAAAAATGGTGTTGTCATTCAATAATAACACTGAAATGTCCAAAGTACCCTTCCACATTACTTACCTAATTGTCTTGTGCATATACACTGCATATATATACATGAACATATACGATATACACACACGCATAGCTATACAGAGCTATACACACCCCAATTTTTTCAGATTTGAAGATATACAGAGCCTGAAACATGGAGGGAGCTTGATAACCTAATTTTTTTGATATATGATATATATATACCCACGCACATATGTAGAGCTTGAAACGATATATACATCCATGGTGAATTTTGAAATTTGCCACCATGACCTTTGCCACAATCCAATTGAAGTTTTGAAATTAATTTTGCCCATTTAAAATACAACAATCCCACATCCATCGCGAGTACAAACCAAATAAATTTTGGAAATATCACAAATCAAGAACATGAATAGCAAGGAATGACCAAAAGTTAACTTCTCTAAAGGAGAACAGAGTACCCACCATTACCCTAAGTTTCTTCATTGAAGGAGAATTCCTGATCGGTCACTATTTTGGCTGTCTTCTTTGAAGGAGAACAGAGTACCCATAAGTTCCTGATTTTGGTACTTGGTAGTCCGTACAAGCCCACCATTACCCTAACAATAGACCACTACCATGAATGTAAACCCACCACAATGGTGCTCAAATTAGGAACAAAATTTTATGACTTTCTTCTCTCTAACTTCCTGAGAAGGTTGAGATAATCAATTGAGATCATCATTTTCAATCTCAAGCATCTTCAATCTTGTCCAAAAATGAATATTAGTATAGTAATTGAATGAGGTGGATTAAATCCTATTAGGGTTGTGGTTTTGGGAAAGTGCAGCAATTTATTCTTCTCCATATATGTAAGGATATATGTGTGTGTATATACGATGTGTATGTATATATGTTTGGAGACTGGTATATTTCTCTTTTATTCAATTTTTTTAAAAGTTTTCATTTCAGAGAAGGGTATTATAGGTATTGTGTGTTATTACTTGTGATGTCATCACTTTTCCGTTAGGTTTTTTTGACGGCAACTTAACAGATGGGGAAATCTGTTACTCAAACATAAAAATAAGGGAGATAAGTGTTACACCTGAAATGTGGAGGGAGGTAAGTGTTATTAGGTCAAACCTCGAGGAAGGTAAGTGATATTTACCCAAAAAGTTATTTAGCGATTGATATTGCTACCGGAGCTAGTGATTTTTTAGCATTTTTTAATTTTTAATAAAGTTTCAAATTGTTTCGATTTAAATTGTTCTTTTTCTTTTCAGCTTTGTTTAGTTGTATAAGTTGGTTGTCATACGGTATTAACTAGAAGAAGAAAAAAAATGGATTCAAATTTTTCGACAATCTGGAATAATTGGTGACCAATAATATTAAGCCATGCTTATGTATATCACATATTGTTTTGTCCCAATGTAATTACTGCAACCTTGAACATTCATTTTTTTTTTTTTTTTTGCTGGAAGAAAGGGGAGGAGGGGGCAACCAGCGTAGCAACCCTCCCTGGGCGTGACCATAGGAGCCCCTCCCCGATGTGGAATGTCCGGTTTGAGCCATAGCTACTGCCTGTGTAAGCGAGCCCGTCACCACACCCCACCAAAGCTACCAGGTGGGCCAGAAACCTATCCACAGACCACAGAAATCAGACTTTACTCACGCAAGCGTTTTCAACTTACGTCTGGATTCGAACTCCTGACCCTGGGGTAAGGAATGTCAGCCCCGTCCCAACTGGGCTACCACCTCGGTGGTCTTGAACATTCATTATTTTCAAACGAGCCATGAAACTAATAGTTCGCTCAGTTTTGAGCTTTCTTTGTATGAAGAAGTACATCTGAATCTGAGTACCTTAACTGTCATTGACTAATCACAGACCCAAAATATATATATATATATATATATACTTTTTGTAGGCCTGTTTGGGAACGATGAAAATGGGATCATGTTCGAAGTTCGAACTAAATCTCACTTTTATTTTTGATAAGCATTAGTGTTTGTACCAAAAACAAAAATTAGGGTCTGGTTGGGAATATCCAAAATTGGATCTAATTTCATCCAAGTTCTCTTTTTTATCTGATTCTTGTGAGAAACAAGTGTAGGTTGGTTTAGCAAAGAAACTGTTTTAAGAAATTTATTAGACTGTACACATACTCCTAGTCCTGTGTAAGAAATATACACTATTCACCAAACTAAATTCTCATAAGAACTAGATAAAAATTGGACTTGGACTGAACCAAGTCCTGTTTTAGACTTCCCCAAACAAGCCTAAGCATCAGTGTAATAATGGTTTTAACAAATAACCAGTTTTTGGCCAGGACCCTTGTGGTCTAGTGGCATTAAGGCCTCCCCCAAGTGGGAGGGGGAAGGGGGAGGATTCAACTCCCACTGGGAGTGTTTGTAGGAGATTTATTTCTTCTTTGGCCGTCTATGGATAGAGTCACCTTTGAAGTGAGCATTGGCCGCCAGTTTGTGTGTGTGGGGGTGCGCCTGCAAAAGTTTTGTTTGAAGCAAAAAAACAAAAACCAGTTTTGGATCAACACTAGCCAGATAAGACCTCCTAACGTACAGCTGCACACGTACACAAACATAAAAATATTTAGAACTGGTTCTGCTTTGAACCACAACAAGGTGGTTGTGTAAACAGCTATCCCTGATCAGCAAAGAAAGATTTACTGATAAGAAAGAAAGATTGAATATGAAGCTATAACATAGAGGCATCAACAAAATACATAAAAGGCTACAAAAACACCCAAAGAAAATAGGACGTAAGCCTCTTAAATGCACAACATAGAAAGAAAATCAGCAACAAACTAGCCTAAAGCTTTTGTATTATTCGAATTTCATGTTTGGCTCAAAAAAAAAAAAAAAAAAAAAGAGCTTTATCAAATAAAAGCAGCAAAGGCAAGAAGCTCCTCATTTCTGCAAAAAGTAGCCATGTCTTCTTCTTCCATAGTGACCATTGCTTCTATTCCATCTCCCTTTTGTGTGTCCATCAAAAAAAATGAATTCTTTTGAACATCATCAGCCAAACACACCCTTACTGGCTTCCCCCACCCAAAATCCACTTCATACAATGGATACCTACAAAAGCTACTACAACGATACACATCAATATCATTGGGCATACGAGGTGGTTTCACAATATCTCTAAAAGATTCATCTATTTTAATCAACCATTCATTTAATTTCAAATTGTTACTACTTTTGTCACAAAATTGAACCATCCCATTTCTAAGCTGACCCACCACTTCCTCTAACTTCATTTCACCTCCATTTCTAGTTATAAACATCATAAAGTACCAAGTAAAATTCCCAATAGAATTTTTTTCCAATGGTGGGTCCATTCTTGGACGTAAATTAATAAATTGAAACAAAATGGATTGCCTTGAAAATCCCCATTTTTTCAATGATGAAGCCATAGCACATTTGTAAAGTAGCCCGGTCACAAGTTGAACCCGGGTCGGGTTCTGAATTCCTGAATCAGCAAACAAGGCCTTAAGTTCAGCTAATTTTGTGGCATTGAAGACAAACCTCTTTGTGACACAGTTCTTACTCTCAATCTCAACTTCTGGGGTCACAATTGGATCAACATTCCTGTGCAGGGACGAATTTGCAATAAACTCAGCAGACAATGCCCTCCTGTTTGGAAGACCCGTAATTGTGGCCCAGTCATTCAGAAACGTGATTATGGAGCACCCATCAGCTAATTTGTGTGAAACACACACACTAATCGCCATTCCTCCACATTGAAAGAAGCTAATCTGAACACTCACCAAACTAGAATCAGACCCAGATGGGTTTTTCCATGGTAAATCACAAGGAAAGAGTAGATTGAGATTTTCAGAGTACCCTTTATGAAGAAAGTCACTGAGTTGGGATTTGATTTGGGTTTCAAGAAAATCAACACCCTGATCATTACAATCAATGGTGAGACCGTCTATCATGAGTCTACCAGCAAATGGATAGTATTGGATCAAGATTTTAGACAATGAGTCCTTGAGTTTATGAGATATATCAGCAGAGGTGGTGTGGAGGGTGGTGTCACATACTACATTGGAGTAAAAGAAAACAAAGGGGACATAGAGACGAGTATTGATCTGATCAAGCAAAGAGAGATTAAAAGTTCTGAGATGAGGAGGGGTTGGAGAGGAGGGTTTAATGGTTTCTCTGGAGATTATCTGAACTTCCACTTTGGCCATCTTTTGATTGGTAAAGATTAGAAACACTGTTCTTTTGGAATTGCTAGACATTATATAGAATTCAGAGCACAGTACTACTAATTTTTTTAAGGGTAAATTTCAAAAACACCCCCTCAACTATCACCCGTTTTTACTAATACCCCCTGAACTATTAAACAAGACAAACACACCCCTGAACTATGTAACCTCTAACGGCAGTAATGGAGGATATAAAAAGACTTAAATACCCCTCTTGTATTTCATATATCCTATATACACCCTTAACCCTTATTTACACAGTTAGTATGTCTCAAAAATTTTGGGAGAAGTTGGGAACGATAGAGAGAAAGAGAGCATGGAGGGTTTGGATTGAAGACAAGAAAAGGTTTGATAAGATGACGGTGAATGTATGTGGGAAAGTGTTCGTGTTCGGAATCTGGCCGCCGGTGACCGGAATTTGTCGCAGAGATTTGTGATGACCAGCTCAAAGATTGGAATGGATGATTTGTGCAACGCGGTGAAGTCAGAAAATCATAGATTTGTGGTGTACACTACTAATTTTAATCACTGACCAGTCTTCTATTTCTACCATTTGTTACCCATTGCTCTAATTCTTCAAGAACTCCAAAAGCTTCTGTCGTTGGAATTATTGTCCATGACCACTGTTAGCATTTTTGTGGGTTATGGGTCACCCACATAATCTTGGACCGGGTCCAACAGGCTTAGCTTAGGGTCCAAGAAATCCTATGTGGATTATAACTTGGAGTCCTAGGGCTATGTATATGTGTGTGTATATATATATATGTGTGTGTATAACACACACATAAACACAACTCTCTACACACAACAAAAGTCTCCCTCTCTCTCTTTCTCGGTTACTTTCTCTCTCTAGCCAAATCACACTAGGGCTTGGGATTTAGCACGTGGATACAAAGGGGGTGTCTCTAGTAGGCACTCTCACGACTCGTTCGAAGCACAAGAGCGTACACGGAAGCACTAAAGAGAAGCAATTCGTGGGGATTATCGTCGGGCTCGTAACAACGCCGCCAAGATGATCCGTGATCGGGTATATTCCGCAAGGTATGTCCTTTACCCGACCCGTATGCATGTGTGTATACATAATTTACATTAGTATCAGAGCCTATAGGTTGTTGATTCGCCCGTATTATGCCCAAAAGATATCTACCATTAAAGCTTGGTGAAGCTTTTAACATAAACTTGATAAAATCGAATTTGAAGTGGGTCTACATGAAAACTCCAATATAAGTCCGAATTTTTTATATGGTTGTATCCCATATGGTCCCTAGAGTCCCCCCACAAAGTCCCATGCCTTGATTATCTCAAACGAGTGAGATATAGCAAACCCTAGATTCGTTTTTGGGTTAAAAACGAAATTTTTTCATAACTTTGCTCTCTGTTTTCGGAAGATTTACTTATTTAATCGATATGTTTTTTGATATGATCTTGTATTACTCCATGAGAGCTTTCCAACGGTATAAAATTTGTAAGTTTTCGACGAAAAACGAGTGAGATATGAGCTTGCAAAGTAGGAGGGTTGAGCAGCCCCAAAACACAGATTTGTTTGGATTTGGGGAAGATGAACCAGAATTTGACCACGCCCACTCTCGCTGAGGAGAGTGGGGCCCACTCGCTGACCGGTGTTGGTCCGACGACCATGGGTCCGGAGAGTGGAGTTCCGTTTCTCGACCCCGGTCCATAATACATATTTTTCATATTTTTATTGGAAAAATATTTATTTATTTAGTAATTAAAACAGTTTCAGTTAATTAAAAAATAAGTTTTTAATGTTTTAAATCTGTTTTAATTGCTTTAAAATTCTGAAAATTTATGGAAAATTCAAATTTTATTTTTCCTATATTAAGAACACTGCGTGGGACCAGAAATAATTTTGTGATAAGTTATTTCATAGTTTTTGGTATTTTAGAGCATTAAAGATGTGTTTTGTACGTGATTTTAATTGCTTAAAATATCCTAAACAAAATATTAATTTTTGTGATTAATACAGTGTTTAGTACACTGTAAGGAACTCTAGGATAACTTTTGTGTAAATTATCATGTATTTTTGTTATTTTAGAGCATATAAGTTATGTTTTTTAGACATTTATTTAATTGCTTAAAATAGCAAAAATGCATTATTAATTTTTGTAATTAATAAGGGACATTAAGGACACTGTTTTGAGACCATATGAAATTTAGTAGGACTATAGATAATTTTTGGTAAATTATCCAAATCATATTAATATTTTAGAGCATATAATTATGTGTTTTTGTACACGTATTAAATTGCTTTAAAATAATTTATTGATTGTTAATTTGTGGAATTAACACAATGTGTTTTATTACACTATTTGCAATATAAGAAAATTATTTAGCAAACTTTCTCATTTTTTTGGGACATATTTTAGAGCATTTATTGTGTTATGTACACAATATTAATTGCTTAATGTAGACACCCCATTTTGACCTGCCAAAAAAAAGAAATAACTGTCGCAGGAGGGCCCACCAGGCCCACAAATCGAGAAAAGAGCTCCAGAATCCAAACAGGGACTCCAGAGATCAAATCAAAGTCAATACAAAGATGACAGCTCATCCACCGGAGTTCCAGAATTCGGGATTGTCTGATCGCGATCCTCGAGGGGACCGCCCCCCATTCTCCGGGGCGGGCGCGACACTTAAAATATAGCAAACAAAGTTGTTAATTCTTGAAATTAATAAATAGTGTTTTGTACTCTACTTGGGGACTTGAGAAAATTTTTAGTAAATTCTCTAATATTTTTGGTATTTTAGAGCATAAAATTTATGCTTGTGGGCATCATTTTATTTGCTTAAAATATCCAAAATTGATTATTAATTTTTGAAATTAATATAGGGTGTTTAGAACACCATATTAGACCACTGAAAATCCTTGGAGTACAAATTTCTCAAAAGTTTTGTATTTTTAGGAATTTAGTTGCTCATAGTTAATTTGTTTAACTAGATCTATTTATTTGTTAAATTGATTCAAAATATTTTTTGGGCTCCAGTAATATTCTGGAAACTTTTATTTATAATGAAAATTTTGTTTTTCATTTATTTAAATTTTTCCATGAGGTTTTAAAATTATTGTGTTTAATTTAAAAGCCATATTTAATTAGTTTTTAAATATTTGAGAGGTTTGGAAGGGCAAATTTAAAGATTAGTTTATTGTTTTTGCATTAGAGGCACGAATCATTGCATGTTTACTTAATGTTGTTTGTGATTGGATTACCATAAGACCTCTTGTCATCTTCCTTAAATGGAGAGATGGATGAGACCATTCATTCTTGTAATAAAGACCGCATGAGTGCTTGTTGTGTGTGATTAATTAATTAATCTGGATTGAATGTATGGACGACTTAAATTGACAATTTATTTTAAGCTTATGTTGTCACGATGTATGTTCTAAGGTTGTTTTTGTATATATGTGAAAAACAAAGCATCCCTATTTTTTTATGGCTATAAATGTAAAGTGAGGATGAGAGTTTCTATTTTATGTTTTGGGAAAAGCCTATTTGTAAAGGGATGAATTTTCTTTGTTTTCACAATATATGCATTAATTACTTTAGCTTGAGCTCTAGATTGTCAATTTGGGTCCACGCAGGGCCCATGCGCATTCATGTGTGTATGGCACAATTATATTATTATTGTGGATGATGGTAGATAAGTTTAGTACTATCTATGCATGTTTGTTTAGAAAAATCAGTTATAAAAATTTTTCTTGAGTTATAAGAGTAAAGTGATGACTACAAGCTTAGCGAATTTTCGATCTTGAAATTGTGATAAGGGAAAATATTTTGATAACTGGATTTTAAAACAAACATTTATAGAAAGATGTGCATCATAATAATGTCAACCTCTTGTGCATATTATTGAATGTAGAAATTGGCACTAAAGTAACATACACGTTTGAATGAGCTATGATCTCTTGGAGAACTTATTTCAATCAATGATCCAGCCAATTGATCCCATATTGGACCTAGGGTCCAATATTGCCAAAGGCCTATAGAATTTAATTCTAGTAAGACCATCACACGCGCTCTATTTTGATAAAATAGCATGTATGATGATGTAATTGGGGAGTATAAGAACAACCCAATGACCTATGAATGTGGAACCAGCTCTAATTTGTTTTTGGAGCACAACCACTACTAGATTGAAGAATCTGGTAATGAAGTTCGAAGTGAGGAAAAATCCCAAACACTTGATGACCAAGAATCTAAAGTTGAAATTCGGTATGATTCAAGATCTATTAGGGGCTACCTGCACTGGTGAACATCAGGTTCAGGCTGTGATATGTTTTCAGTCTGACTCGTGGATACACATGAAATAGGTCATAACATAGAACGATATAATTAAGATTTGTTCTGATTATTCTCGTCATGTTTACCTGGCAGCAAACCGCCATAAGGGAGGCTGTATGCATGACCAGTATTTCCATAAGTGGAAGAATGCGCGAGGCCGGTGGCCCCATGTGCATTAAGCAGGCTAAGAGGCAGGGTGGGACTACAATAGGATGGATATTATGTTACATAGTTTTTTTTTATTGGACATGGTTATTTACGTAATAATTTCTTAAGAGTTAAAATGTTAACTCTACTTTTTCTATTTCTTAAGTTACTAAGTCATTTGTTGATTTTATGACTTGGCATGCAAAACTCAGATACGTAGGACAAGAAAAGGATGACTCGATTAGCTCGTAGTGGCTTGTGAGCTCACTTGCTAAAGTTGACCTGCCCATGTGTGAGTCTTGCCTAGGTGGCAAAGCATACCGAAAGCTTTTTTCAAGTAAAGCTATAAGAGATAATCAACCTTTAGAGCTAGTTCAGTCACACCTTGGGCTTATGTTTGTAAAGGCATGTTATGGTAACTCCATTTTTCTCACATTGTCATCTCACTGCTATAAAACACTAGATTACATCAAATGTTTTACAGTTGAGAGGTTGAGAATAAGATTCGAGAAGACTTTTAAGTCATCTCGTACACCAGTATTTCTCTGATTAGTTCAGAGGAACTGTGTTAGTTTCTCTGATTAGTTCAGAGGAACTGTGTTAGTTTCTCTGGTTAGTTCAGAAGAACTGTGTGAGGATAAACGGGTACATATACAACTTTCTATTTCGGGAAATTCTGCAATAAAATGTTATTGTAGAAGGGAGGAATAGAATACTTCTGGATAAGTCTGGATCATTAACGGTACAAGCTAGCTTTCCAATTTTGGAAGGATGCACTCTTAGCTACTACCCTCATACGCATAATCGTGCCTTTACAACCTGTTTTTCAAGCTTTGTAGCCTGTTTGAAAATGTTTTCGCAGTATTGCTGTTGCTATAAGAATCTTGACCTCTATAAGTTAGAGAAATTGTAGACAACATACCATCTTTAAGCGAGGGTGGGGAGATACTGTGATTCCACATCCAGTAGTCGCTGAAAATGGTACTAGTCTGCAGTCGAGTGGGAGTACACTACTAGACGCTTGTGGAAGTGTGCCAAACAGTGGGAGTACACCACTGGTTACTCAAGATTCTTAGGCGGCACAGTGCAGTTGACGAGGATGAGTTCTCCGTTGGCGTTTTTAAATCTACGGGATGTTTTTTCCTGTGCGCATTAGTAGATGATGCTGTGACAACTTCTTATGTAGAAGCGCTTTGTTCATCTACTAAAGCTGTGTGAATATTTGCTATGAAGGGTGATATGATCTTTATGGACAAAGAATAATTCTGTCCGAGTATAAGACTATTGGAAACAAGCGGGTTTTCGAAGTTAGACTCAAGGCGGATGGTTTAGTTGACAAAGATAAAGGCGCACCTCGTGGTGAAAGGTCAAACCCAAGAGTGGGTGTAGACCTTGAAGACAAAATCTCCTTAGTGGTGATATTTTGTTTTCATTCGCCTTATCTCAGTGATTGTTGCACATTTAGTTTTAGAGCCCTTTTTCAAATGGATGTTGATACTGCTTTTCTTAATGGAGAGCCAAACGAAGATACATGGATCCACCTATTGGTCTTTACGACTGATATGAATGAGCTAAAGTGTGGCATCTCAATTGATCTATTTTCGATCTCTAGCAATCGTTTAGGCAATGGCACTTGAGCTTTCATGATTTGATCGATCTCTTTCGTTGAGATGATTAAAGAAGACCAGTGTGTGTACATTGAGCAATCCATTAAAGGTGTTCTAATTCTTATATTGTATGACAACAATATCCTTTTTATTTAGATAAAAAGGTATGGGTCAACCAACTGTGTGTTGGGAGTTAGGATTGTGGGAGCCATTCATAGACCTATTTTGTTCGTCTCAAGAGACTTACACAATAGAAGATTCTGGAACACTCTCACATACAATACTCAAAACCCATAGATACCCCTGTTGAGAAGGGAATACCCTTGGCCCTAGTTCAATGTCCAGAGAACGATGAGGAAGTAAGTGTCCAAAGTGCCATAAGCATCCGCAATAGGAAGCCTGACGAATACTATGTTGTATTCTTGTTCAGACATTTGCCATGCGGTTAGTTTAGTTAGTCGTTACAAGAGTAAACCTTGGTCCAGTTCACTAGAGAGTAGTGAAGAGCTTTCTGCGATATGTTCGCATGATTGTGGATCTCACCTTATGGAGGGTAGAGTTTTAGAAGTGATGAAGATGATGCGACGCTCATTCAACGATTGAGACGAGCACATGTCCATGTCTGTCTACGCATTCACATTAGTTGATGAAGCATTCGTTTGTTGGAGCGAGAATCAGACATGCATCACCTTATCCATAATGGTAGCTGAGTATGTGTCTTGTTCTGCAGCCGTTCAGAAGGCTGTATGGTTAAAGGGTTCTTACATAGCGTAGGCTTCTTGCCTCAGAGCGATGAAGCAGTGTGGTCTATTGAGACAGCACGTCAGCTCTAGTTTATGCAAAGGACCAGAAGTACCACGGGAAGTCCAAGTGCATAGAGATCCACCACTACTACATTCGAGATATGGTTGCATAAGGGGAGGTTGTTTTACAGTACATCACTACTAGTGATATAATGGCTAATCCTTTGGATCAAGCCAATTTCTAGAGATTCGTTCTAGTCCCACATTAGTTGTATGGGACTCTATAGGTTCTGATATATTTTAACAACATTATTCATGACATTATTATTACCAGATGTTTATTATTATAATAAAATCAATGGTTTTCCAAATTCATTCGTTGTTAGTTGGATGAATGCACATTTTTTTATTTAAAGTGTCACCAGGCTTGAATCGACTGCTCACACGGGTGATTCACCTTGGCGCCGAGATAGCGAAGTTGGACATATGTGTCCATAGCGCTTAGATGGCGAGCAAGATGAGACATGTGTGTTCATGGCGCTTGGATAGCTAGCTAGGATATGTGTGTCTATAGCGCTAGGAAAGCGGGCTAGAACACTTATATCTACGCGGCATAAGAATAGCGAGCTAGATATAAACCTTGATATCCTTATATGTCGCCTTAGCTTAGAGCTAAGATGAGACCTAAGCTTGGTGCTTGGTCAAACATAGAGAGGGCCCACTACTCTATGTAGCCTGTTTATAGTCGAATATGAGTTTTCAGACAGACGCTGGTTGTAGCGACTGTGCTGAAAATGTCAGGTTAGACGTTTATGTAACGTCTAGACTAAAATTCGTATGGCGTTACTTTTACCACGAAATGACATGCCCATTTATATAGAAGAACGTCATAGCATACATATCATACTGTATGTGCTATTTTGCGATCGTTTGTGAAGCAATGGATTAATCCCTATTTCATTGCTGTGTGAGCCACGTAGTCTCCCTGTAACGGGGATTCTAGACAAGTTACCTTATGACCTGAGACTATGTCATGAAGAGGACGCTTGATAACGCTACTTTAGCGTACCATCCTGGGACGAAGAGACAAATATTGTCCTATGGGGCACGTCTAAGAAAGTGGTCTAGTTAGTTGGATTGACATTAGTAGGCAGGGAAGACTCTTCGATAACACACCATGTTTTGTGACTCATTAGCTGGCCAGCGACAATCGTATACGTACTGAGTGTCATGGGTACATTACATATTTGGGGGTGTAGCACTACGTTCTAAGGGATTAAGAGTGCTAGATCTGGTGTGGTTGAACCTGTCTGGGTAAATACACGAGAAGCTTCCGAGTGATGCATTTTTTGCTAGTTATGTGATTGACTTAGCATCTCAGCTCCTGTCGTTGTACGTTTCTTTTCGTGAGGTCGCACGTTCTACTTCCCGTATGAGGAGATGATGAAAGTTGGAATCTGAGAGATTTTGTTTTAGCACAAAGCCCTATGTGGGTGAGTGGGAGATGTTAGCATTTTTGTGGGTTATGGGTCACCCACATAATCTTAGACCGGGTCCAACAGGCTTAGCTTAGGGTCCAAGAAATCCTATGTGGATTATAACTTGGAGTCCTAGGGCATGTATATGTGTGTGTATATATATATGTGTATAACACACACATAAACACAACTCTCTACACACAACAAAAGTCTCCCTCTCTCTCTCTCTCGGTTACTTTCTCTCTCTAGCCAAATCACACTAGGGCTTGGGATTTAGCGCGTGGATACAAAGGGGGTGTCTCTACTAGGCACTCTCACGACTCGTTCGAAGCACAAGAGCGTACACGGAAGCACTAAAGAGAAGCAATTCGTGGGGATTATCACCGGGCTCGTAACAACAGCGCCAAGACGATCCGTGATCGGGTATATTCCGCAAGGTATGTCCTTTACCCGACCCGTATGCATGTGTGTATACATAATTTACAACCACTATTGCAATTGAGAAGTTCTCAAGAAATCAAGTTGTACGTCAGAGGAATCTGAGTTCTTGAAGGGACTGAGCTTTTTGACTTCGTTGAGACATGATAAATTGGTAAGATTGAGAGGATTTTGTTGTTCAAAGGGTCGGGGTCAGTACAGAGAGACAGAGAGAGACAGAGAGAGATTGCAGATTTGTAGAGGGGTGAAAAAAATTTCATGGAGGTTAGAGACCATTACAAAGACACCCATTTCAACTCGTCAAAAGAAGAAGAAGATGTGTTGCCGGCGATCGAGGCTTTCTCACCAATAAGCTACCTCTGTTTTTCTAATTTTTTTCTCTTTAGAATCTGCCTTCTTTTCTTCTAATTTCTCAATTCTCTTTCTTCTTCTTCACCAATAAGCTACCTCTGTTGTTTTGTCAATTTCTGAAGATGAGCTATATAGCCATGGATTTGGTTCATGGGTTTCGAATCAAATCTACAACAAATTGAAAATGCTAATAAAAGTGGGATTGATTTGAATTGTAATACTTATTTGGATAATTTGGAGGGAAAAACAGTCCATAAGGTCTCTAAATCTTATCACGTGATTGGCACATGCCAATTTCTGTTAGTTTTTTTTGGGATGCCCAACTAACAAAAGGGTGGTTAATGTCAAGTACACATACCCAAGGGGGTGTATTTGTTGGGTAAAATAGTTCAGGGGTATTAGTAAAATGGGGCTATAGTATAGGGGGTGTTTCTGAAATTTACCCTTTTTTTAATTTGCTTTTAATTTCCTTTGTCTGCCTACTGATAAGAAAATGATCAAACAATAATGCTAGAGATACGATTAATTGTACAACTATTTTCATACTGTATAACATTTAAAGCAAGAGGCAGTCATCTAAAGTACAATCATTAAAATGTTTTGTCTTTATGTGTGATGCTATAAAATGTGGTGTCTCTTGCTTTAAATGTTGTGTATTGTGAAAAGAGTTGTGCAATTAGTTGTATCTCTAGCATTACTCATGATCAAATATAGTTTAGTCCATTAATTAGAGGGGGTTTTTTTTTTTTGTTTGGGTAAATTCCATTTTACCCCCCTGTGATTTGCCCCTGTGGCACTTTACCTCCTGTAGTATATAACTTAACACATTACCCCCTAAACTAATGGAAATTCTGTCCAAACTAACGGAGCCAAAGCTAATTAGCTTGGAGGGAAGATTGCCGCCCATTTATTCTGCAAGATTGACCAAACTGCCCTTATTTCTTGGCGTTTGATACATCTTTTATTACATACATACATAAAACATGGTTGGAAAACATTGACAGCAAAACACATTGACCACTTTTTTCCAACCAAAGTATTAAATTATACCAACTTCTCAACCAAAGCATTAAATGACAACAAATTTTCAACCAAAACATTTACTTCTAACAGTAGCAAATGAGTATGAAATTGTCAACATAAACATAATTCTGCACAAAAAAATTTTGCTGTAGCAAACTACAAACATTCAGCAAAAAGCCCAAGAACCGTTTAACATTCTACACGTCTTTCTCTTGGAGGAAAACCCTAAGAATGTGTTTGTTTGCTGGATAAGGGAGGGGGATTGGACTAAAATAGTCCAATATAGGGCAATAATGTGTTTGTTTAGGTATTTTCAGTATAAACTAACCAAGGATAACAATGCCTCTAGTTAACTATAGTACTGGCTAGGAGGGATAAAGTAATACCAAGGGGGGGTAGTATTAAAAATCACGGGGATAAGAGTTAGTGGTATTGTTATGTAAAATGACAAAGCTACCCCTACCGTATAAAAGGCCCTCTACAAACCTGCTGGTACTGTTGTCTCATTTTTTTTTTAGAGATAGAGAGAGAAGGAGAGGAGGCGACACAGACCGCAACTTCGGAGGCCGCACATACGAAGGAGAAGACGAAGATGAAGATGAAGGAGAAGACGAAGACGAAGGAGAAGTTTGTCTTCATCACTGTCGCGGATTTGAGGTATGTTAGGGCTCAGATCTGGTTTTTTGTTGTAGGGTTTTTGTAGATTCATTCAAATAATGGTAGATCTAAGCATATTTGACCTTCTCTGTCTCTCAGATCCGGTTGCTACTGACTGTTTTGAACCAAAATAAATGGGTTTGAACTTCTAGTGCTCATTTTTTCTAGAAATTACAAGTGTGGTCCTAATATCTATACAAAGTATGTTTTTCATGGAGATAGGATTTGTATTTTTGAGGTAGATGTCTATGGCTATTAATTTTCGGTAGTTTTATTTTTGGGTGCTTATTCTGATTGTTTACCAGATGTTTCCATAATTCAATCTCTATGTTTGTTTGAGCTAAGTTGTACTTTGGATCCATATGAGACTTAACTTTACAGTTTTGATTTGGGGTTTTTAATCTGATCCCTTGATTTGGTGATGAAACAATATCTACCTCCTTCTGCTTATTTGTTTTTATTTAATCTGCATATTTGTAACTTTGCTGTTCTATTTTGTTGTATATATCTCCACACTATTAATGGAGTTGGAGATGAGAAAATTTGGAATATGAAATGGATGGAATCATGCACTGAACTTGGGGTCTGATTAAAGGGTTTCTTTTGTCTGATTTATTAACGAGCCTTTATTCCTTTCAATGGACTCAAAATAGCCCCAACCATCCCCTGTTTTGCTAAAAATTCATTTGGGTGTGCTTGTGCGCTTTTGAAGGTGTGCTTGTGTGCTGAAAACAGCCCCAATCTCTCAGTTCTTCTAGAATCAAAAATTCGAAAAATAAACTTTGATTTTAGAAAATGAAGTAATTACAATCAGAGAAAATTAAGTAATCAAGAAATTATTAAGTCCTTACTTGTAATTACTAAGGAAGAAAATCTGATTGTACCCCTTTAATTTGTGGACTGTGGCTTTAATTTTTTATATGTTCATGACTTGAGTTGAAGAATTTTATAGAATTCCTAACTGAACTTTTCTGATTGTAGTGGGGAATGACTTCTGGTGGTTGATGGGTCTAATGCTTCATGGATGGTAGTGTTTCTGCTTGGAATATACTCCAGTATTGTTTGGCATGAGCTGGGTTGGTGGCTCATCTTGTGGGGCAGCTCCCAAGTTTCTATGTGGTTCTAGTTCAGAGATTGGTGCATCCAATTCCTTTCAATTCTTGGATCCATTGTGATTTTTGGTTTATGTAATCTTTACTGATTGACTTCTATCCTTTTTTTTTCTTGTAAATTTTTTTATATAGTTCATTGTAATAATGTTTCGAGATTGTTGAAAATGAATAAAAAGCTTGAGTACTATGGTAATTTCATTGTTTTTCACTTAAATGGCATTTTGGGAAAGTCATATATTAATCTAGGTTTATACTATGGTCATCCAAACTTAGTAGTGGATTATTTTAGTTTTATGCCCAGTATAATCCGATATGTACCAAACACAGTATAAAAATAATACTACACTATTTTATCCTGTGGTTAGTTATTCTAGGATAACTAGTTACACTTTTATACTATACCCCTCTATCCTATCCGGCAACCAAACGAGGCATAAGAATATTGAAAAGTGACTCTCCAGTACACGTCTGAAGTATTTAGATGGAAAAAAGAGAGGGCATATTAGACTTTTCTCCTTTACTGTTAGTAAATCTAACTGTTACAGTTAACCCATTAGTTCAGGGGGGTAATGTGTTAAGTTATATATTACAGGGGGTAAAGTGTCACAAGGGTAAACCACAGGGAGATAAAAGGTAATTTACCCTTCTTTTTTTTTTTTGATATGGGGAGATGGATGAGGTTCAAACTCTGAACATATGTATCGGAGGAGACTTATATATGTCAAACTCTTTGCCACTTGAACTATGCATTAATTAGAGTGTTAACTACTACTATTCTAATTGAAATTCAATTTTACATATCTTGGCATAATATGAGTAATTAGCATGTCAAAAAAGGAAAAAAAAAAAATTGGGCACACTCCCTATTTGGGACGCCTTTAGCCCGAGTTTGTCATAAATGATAAGAAAAACAATTTTCAATATAAGGTAGGTGCATTGAAAACTGTTTTTCTTGCTATTTATGACAAATTCGGACTAAGAGAATTACAAATAGAGAGTCTCCCTAAGAGCATCTGTTATGGAGATGTTAAATGGCAAGTGTGCGTCAGAATTTTTGTTTGATTGCAAATTTGGAAGCACAGTGCAGATGTTAAGTTACAAGTTAACCGTGAATCCCACACTTCACAAGTTAAGAGACTTGTAACTGTGACAAGTCATTTAGTGTGCTACTAGGCTAATAATATCATTTAAATAGTTAATCATGTGTCCTACACTTCACAATCCTCCTCATCCAACTATTATTATGAGCCTTGGTAGTATTTTTTTTTTTTTTTTTTTGGTACTAATTGTTGGAACTTAACACATTCAATATAGTGTTTTTTTATAGTATATCTTTTTTTTTACTGTCAAATTTTAGCAAAGTAGAATTAAAATGAGAGCATTTTTGCTCACCCAAAATTTGGTACACCAATGCTCACCCAAGCATCTCATTGGCCAATGCAGTGGGGCCCAGGATTAAACAAATGTAAACAACATTTGTTTAATCCTGGGCCCCACTGCATTGGCCAATGAGATGCTTGGGTGAGCATTGGTGTACCAAATTTTAGGTGAGCAAAAGTATTTTCAATTAAAATATGCAAGTGACAAGAAATTTAAAAAGTTAGTAGGTATGACGTAACAGTTTCTCTACTTATGCTCTAAAACTACTCGTCAAAAAAACTCGTATAGTCGTAGGGGTGTTAAACGGGGCGAATTGCCCCGCCCCGTCCCGCCCCAGTTCGCCATTTGGTGAGTCGCAATTCGTCTCGCCCCGTGGTTGAACCCAGCTCGTGACTCAATTCATTGGGTATGGGTCCGGGTCGACTTTCATTTTTGCAACCCACAACTCGCCCCGTGACCCAGCTCGTCTAACCCACCGACTCGCCACCAACTCGCCTCGCCTCGTAACCCGCCTCGCCTCGCGGACCCACCCCGCCCCGCCTCACCAACCCGTGAATAAAATATTTTTATTTAATTGTTTTCAAATAAACTATTTATTAATAAACAATTTTATTAAACTTTTAAGTAGAAAATAAATTTTTTTTTTTTAAAAAAAGTTTCCAAATACTTTTTTCAACAAACTATTTTTAAATAAAGTATTTTATTAAACTATTTTTTAGAAATTTTTTTTATTAAAATTAAAAATAAGTTTTTACAAACAACTCTTGGGCTAATTAGCGAGCTAATTCGCCAACCAACCCGCGAGTTAGCCGCCCGCCTCGCCTCGCCCCGTTGACCCACGAATTAGTGGGTTGGGGCGAATCACTCTATATCCCTTACCGAGTCAATTCGCCCCGCCCCGTTTATTTCGCCGACCCGCCCCGTGACTCGCCAAAATTCGCCCAACTCGTTAAGGTGGCGGGGCGGGACGGAGCGGGCCGCCCCGTTTGACACCTCTATATAGTCGTATGGATAATGTTTGACTTGATTTGACACACACATTTAAGCCACTGTAGTGTGTTGTAACTTCAAGGCCAACTTTGTACGTTCTTAATAAATGACCTGTTTGCATTTATTATTTGATCAGTGCATGTGACCATTATGAGTGCTGTCTTTCCCAAGGGATTAGTGATCAACCTTTTTTTTTTTTTTTGCTTTTTAAAAACTTTTTTTGTTAAATGGTATTCCTTCTGTCTTATTTTATGTGTTCATCTTTTTTTTTTGGTATGTCCCAAAATTGTTATTCACTTTCCTAAATTAGTATACAAATTTTACTTAGTTTTCCAAACTACCCTTTCTTACAATCAACACCAAAACAAACAAAAAAAAGAAAGTGCAATGATTATGGGCAATTGTGGAAAGTAAGTGTAGATTCTTTTTGTCCCCTTAAATAATTAAATTCCCCAAAATGAACACATAAAATGGGATAGAAGTAGTACAACATTTTAGTACCAAATTACTAGGATATATAATAATATTATAAATCACTGAAATGTAGTGTACATTTTCCCATGGCTAGTAGGTGTGTTGGTGTTTTGTAGAAATACATAAGTTACATGTATACATGTGGGGTGTTGAAAGGTTGGCTAGGTTTTAGCTTGTACATACATTCAATAAATTGATCAATCAATTTTTTGGTCGATCGATTTGTAGTCAGTTTGTGATTTGTAGTTTTTCCTTACACTAGATGGTGTGTTTAGTAATGGTTTGGTTCCCAAATTTAAATTCTAAAGTTGATTTTTTTATTGTTAATTTTGACAGTTGCTTTATATATTGAGGTATAGTTTGTGGGGACAGTACTTCAGTGCTGTTAAAACAGTACTGTTTGTGCTGTTTACTCACAAAATGAATAGTAAAATTGGGCAGTTTTTAAAAAAACTACTTTTGCATAAGCAGTTTTACTATTCATTTTGTGAGAAGAACAGCACAAACAGCACTGTTTTAATAGCACTGAAGTGTTGTCCAGTTTGTGGTATCACGTACATACCACTGCATGTTGTTGCATTTTGGGATATTCTAATTTGAGTATTATAGCATCACTCGTAAACCAATGGGTATTATTAGGAAAGTAATGTTAGATTATTCAAATTTAAAATCCAAATTTGGTTCCAAATGCTTTTACAATTGTATCACATAATGTAGCAGTGGTCATGGTATCACTGCAATAATACTTGGGATATCCAAATTTGAGACCATAGAGTTACTCTTATTAGGCATAGGGCACTTTGGCACAGTTTCTGCGTCTATGATTCAATTTCAAAAAATTGCATTTGTTCAAAGGAGAATTCTTCCATACACCCTAGTTGTTTAAGTGTACCTACAACATAATGATTCTGGGTAAGAAGCATTTGTTATTGGGCAAGAAAATTGTGTTCCATGATATAACAAACATATGTTCAAAGTAGTTTTTGATGGAAACAAATATTTCTTATCACGGAGTAAATGTTTCTTATCAAAAAAATTTAAAAAAAAAAAACTAAAAAAAAAATTCTTATCAAAACCACTAAGTTACAGGTACGTGAAATCACCTTAACTTACTGAATTGTCAAAAGCTGTCCAAAATATGGTAGTCAGACGGCTACATGGAATCATTTTGCGATTCAAAAAAGCTACCCATAATCTTCACAATCCACAAAAGCTGTCCATAAATAACCTGTCTATGATTCTATGCGAGACAACCATTCTATAGAGAGTGGACTTGTCAAGTTTTACACTAATTTTTATTTGGCTTTATAATGTAAAAAAGAGGGTTATTAACTCAAAACACAAAAGGTAATGAGCTCCTCATCTCTACCAATGTAAGCCATGACTTCTTCTTCTTCTTCTTCTAAAGTTACCAAATGCTTCTATTCCATCCCCATTTTATCTGTCCATCAACACAAACGAGTTCTTGGCCACACCATCAGCCAAACGCACCACCCATATCGGCTTTCCCCCACCCAAAATCCACGTCATAAATGAAAAGTTACAGAAACTACTGCATCTAATACACATCAAGATCATCAAACAACATTTTTACCTCTCCAGCAGATTCTTGAATTGCCACTAACCAGTCATTCACTTTCAAATTGTTGGTCTTTTTTTGTCACAGTGTTTTGAATCATCCCATTCCTTAGCTGACCCACCAATTCTTGTAACTTAATTTATCTTACTTTCATTATTTGATGATATAGTAAAGTACCAAGTAAAATTTTCCCTACAGAGTTTTTGGGCAGTGGAGGGTCCATTTTTTTCTCATAGCACATTTATAAGTTAGTCCTACCACAACTTCAACCCGAGTGGGATTTTTATTTCCTGAATCACCAAACATGGCCTTAAGTTGAGCTAATCTTGCACTTTTTTTGCTCATCTTGATTAATAAGATGGAAAACAAACAAAGTTTCTTGTGAACGTGGTTTGGTTTTTATTGAGACATTTTATTATAGATTCTGAGCATATAAAATGTAGATCTATAGTTGCGATTGTTAATTGGCTTTCATTATATATTTCTTAATGTTTGGTAAATTCTATATAGATAAAAGTGGAGAATCCTATTCAACTTCTATCCTGAATCTTGTTGGTGATGTTTTGCAAATACAACTAAACCTCTCAGATTTTCAGAAATTGGCTGCTTTTTAAGGCTCGATTCGGTGTGCAGGGAAAGGAAAGGGGAAGGAAAACTAAAACTAGTTCCCTCGTTTTTTTTTTTTTTTTTTTAATTATTATTTCCCTTCGTGTTTTGCTTCATGATTAGATATCATTAAAAATTAAAATTTTCTAAAACATGTATGTAAATACATATAAATGAATGGTAGAAGTGAAATGATTTACAGCATTCAAAATGTTCAATTTCTTCTCTTTTTTTCATTCATACTTTTCGCATGATCATTTTCCTTGTAACAAAACAAAGGGAAAATGGTTCCCTCTGTGTTCTCTTCTCTTTTCTCGGACTAAATTCAAGAACCAAACAAAGCCTAAGTTGAGAGGCAGGTGGTGCCGTGCGTCTTTATTAATTTCTAGCATAAAATAAAACAGAGTTGCTTTGGTCCCATATACAAACCCCTAAAATAAGTGAGAAAAAAGAAAGAAAAAGAAAAACACTTCCAACTCATGACATATTCATCTGCAAGAAGGTGCTTCTATGACCAACAAGAATAGCTGTCAAAACAATTTTCAAAACTAATCCTTATGTTCCAAACCACTTTTTCTTTGGGTTCAAAATCATTTTTTTGTTTGATCTTGCACCAGAGTGCAAACTCTAAACCACTAATAAATCTGAGAAAGCAGAAAGCAAAAGAAAGCAAAATGAGAGAGTAGTACTGTTTCAAGATATGATCAGCAAATTTAATCTTCTTTCATTCATATAGAATTCAGTTCTTATATATTGCCTTCCTAAAAATTAAAACCTACTCTCAGAAATAAAGATCAACTGACAAAGAAAATTATGATTTTGAACCCAATCCCATAATCTTTAAGAAATAGAAAGAGTCTACATCCACACTTTCAAAACTATCACGCTAACGACTTTGTTATAAAGTAGAATTATAAACTTCTACACGAAATTTCAAACGGGGTTCAAATATTTTTTATTTATTTATTTATTTTTGGCTAATGTAGATGAGGGTTATTACTCAATTAAGAGAAGGCAGCTCATCTTTGCAAAATGTAGCCATGTCTTCTTCTTCCGTAGTTACAAGTGCATCAATTCCACCCCCATTTTGGGTGTCCATCAAAATAAAGACGTTCTTGAGGATTGTGTCGGGTATACACACCAACATTGGCTTCCCCCACCCGATATCCAATTCTTAAAATGGATAGTTACAGAAGCTACTACAATGATACACATCAAGATCATCGAACAATGTTTTCACCTCTTTAGAAGATTCTTGTACCGCCAACAACCAATCGTTCAGTTTCAGATTGTTGGTGCTTTTATCGCAGAGTTGAACCATCCCATATTCCTCAATTGACCCACCAATACTTGCAAGTTCATCGTACTTTCACTATTTGATGATATTGTGTAGTACCAAATAAAATTCCCTAGCGAGTTTTTCGGCAGTTGGAGGGTCCATTCTTGGGCACATGTTAACCAATTGAATCAAAGTGGATTGCCTTGAGGATCCCCATTTTCTGAATGATGCAACCATAGCACATTTATAAAGTAGTGCTGTCACGACTTCAACCCGAGTGGGATTTTGAACTCTGGAGTCCACAAACATGGCCTTAAGTTGAGCTAATTTAGGGGCGTCGAACATAAACCTCTTCGTGACACAGATCTTACTCTCAATCGCAATTTCTGGCACGACAATCATTCTTAGGCAGGATAGACTTTGCAAGAAACTCAGGAAACCATACCCTGATTGGCAGACGGGTCATGGCAGCCCAGTCATTGAGAAAAGTGCTTATGGAGCACCCATCAGCTATTTTGTGTGATATAGACACACTAACTGACATCCCTCCGCAGTCGAAGAAGCTAACCTGAATGCCAACAAGACTATTAGCATGTTTTTCCACAATAAATCTCCCAGAAAGAGTACGTTTAGTGTTTCAGACCTGTGTTTTTGAAGAATATCACAGTCAGCATTTGATACGGGCCTCTAAAAAAATCAACTCCCTCGTCATTACAATCAATTGCAAATCCGTCTACGAGTCTACCGGCAAATGGGTAGTATTGGGTCAAGGTGTTAGACAATGAGTTCTTGACTCTTGAGTTTACGAGATATCTCAGCAAAGGTCTTAGAAACCTTGGAGTAAAGGAAAACAAGACTGAGATAGAGACCAGTGGTGATCTGATCTAGCAAAGAGAGCTTAAAACAGCTTAGATGAAGAGGGGTTGGAGAGGAGGGTTTAATAGCTTCTGTCGAGATAATTTGAAATTGCACTTTGGCCATAATTTGATTGATAAGATGGCTAACACAGTTGTTCTCCTGAGGCATTGCTTAAGTGTTTACAAGACATTATATATATATATATATATATACACACACACACACAATTCAAAAGCAATACCAACACTCCTTTTTGTATGTTCCATTTCTTTTTCATTGCCTACATGCTGCTAAAGAGAGATGGTCAAAGTTGGGTTGCTGTCATGGGGGGCATAAAATCTATATGAGTGTAGCTTACCAATTGCTATCATATTATTATTCTAAATATGTCAGTGATAATGACTAGTTATACAAGTCTTCATGTCCGAGTGAGATGGAGGTGATACAGTGATACAGTGATAGTTGCCTACTTCGGCCACTAAAGTGGAGACTGTATATAGTTGCACTTCTACGTGAATGGTTGGCCGCCTGCACATACATCCAAACCAATGGGCTCTCACCAAAACTCTTGGATTTCCTGAAGTAGTTTTTTTTTTTCCCCCTCCTTTTTCTGTCGATAGAGATGAGAATCGAACACCTAATAGCCCAACCAAATGTCATTGCAGCACTTTAAAGCTTAATTCCTTTTTGTTCAAAATACCCTCTAAAATTCAAATTCAAGCTCTTCCATAATCCTAAAGGAGTAACCCGATATACAAGACTCCAGTCACTACAATCTGAACCCATAATTTAAATTTCTAAGAATTCACAGAGGACTTCGAAAGTTTACATCCACCCCCAAGTTCTAAACATAGATTCTTAGATCATCTCCAACCGATATGTCTTGTTGGCATGTTGACTGGCTATTTTTCGAAAGAGTTGAGGATACGTCTGAATCATACATGGCATTCGACCTCCTATGTCAAATTTTGGAAGCAAAGAGTGAGTCATCTGAGCACAAATCACAAACTCACGCTCCGTTTGTTTTGATTTCCCAGTTTACCATTGTTTGGTTGCATTAATAATGAGGTAAAATATTTTACAAAAGAATGTTTTCGACCCTTTCAATGAAAAAAAACTTACAGCTTAAAGACGAGGTCAGAACGAAAGTGACTCTGGGATAAAAACCCACTCCCGATCGAGTAAGCCAGAACGCTTATCAAGAGCAACATGATCAGAGAAGCCAGAACTAATGACAGCAACAACATTGTGGAAGATGAAGGGGATTGGATCCAAGTTAGAAGTTCTCAAAATAGAGGAATCAAGCCAGGCGTGCGGCCAACTACAGTCTTTATTAACAACATTCCAGACGAGGTCGACTTCAGATGGTTGGGGGGTATTTTTGAACAATTTGGGGAAATCACTGATGCCTTTATTCCTAGTAAGAGGAACAGAAGTGGTCGAAAGTTTGGGTTCGTCCGTTTTAAAGAAGAAAGGAGAGCATATGTAGCAGTTCGCCGATGCAATGGGGTGTGGCTTTTGGATAGTCGTCTAAGTGTCAATATCGCGAGGTATGGGAAGGCCAAGAATCAGCGACCTCTGTACCATAATGAATGGGCGAAGCACAAAGGCAAATTTGCTGCCCAACGTCAGAACGAGGGGGATGAACACGATGCAAACCATGAAGCCCGAGAGATCCAAAAGGTAAATTCCAAAATTGCAAGAACCAACCGAAAGAAGATGTGTGAGGAAGACAACGGTGAAATGGTAAAGTCTTATGCCCAGATCGTTGGAGGAACAAGCAGAAAAGAGGGTCATCATTCTCCGGTAGCTAAATTTGTTAAGCCACCGGAATTTCCAAAGGGTAAGGAGAAGAAGGAGGCAACACAGGGTAGAGAGGAAAGATGTGAGGAGCCCATCAAACAGTTGGATATTAAAGATCATATGCTTACCAAGCATGAGTGGTTATCTCGGAGTGTAATTGCCAGAACTAAATTATTGGTCTCAAACAGCCATCTTGAGCAAGTTATGATCAACCAAGGTTTCAGCAATGTCACTGTTAGATCGTTGGGTGGGTGTAGTGCAATCATAACTGTGGCATCTCAGTTGGAAGTTGAAAGATTACTTAATGAACAGGTGGATTGGCTCAGATCTTGGTCCATTTACTTACATAGATGGTCCAAGGATTGTGTCAATTTGTCCAGATTAGTTTGGTTACAATGCATGGGTATTCCTTTACATGCATGGAACTCACATGTTCTTTCATCAATTGGTAATCTTTGGGGCCAAGTACTCTCCACTGGAAGATCAGATGAGGAAAGCAACCTAAGTGACGGTGGGAAGGTTCTTGTCCTCATTGAAGGCATTGAAGGCACTATCGATGAGTTTGTACGAATTAAAGTGGAAGATTTGGAGTTTATGATACATGTTAGAGAAGAATTTTCTACCCAGGTGGCGGGGATGCATACAGAGTCAGTGTTAGGAAATAAAGAAAAGAAGAACGGAGGGGGAGCCGCGAAAGCTATCTCCGGCACCGGAATTCAAAATTTGAAAATTTCAGGTAAGGAGGGGATGACGCATGGTAAGGCACAGCAATCAGACTATTTGGACAGCTGTCGTTGGGATACAGAGGGGATGGCAGCTAGCTTCCCTTTATCTAGAAGAATGTTGAGAAGACGCAAGTATCGAAAATCGAAATCCAGCGTTGGGAAGACAAAAAAGAGAAATGGTGGGTTTAAGAGGGGTGAAGGAAGAGATACAGAGAGTGAAGGTGGTGTTTCTTCCCACGCAGTGACGGCTAAGGAAAAGAAGAATAAGCGTGAAAAGAAGGCCATCACATTAAATGCTGAGAGTGTAGTGGCTTTGACAGCAGCAAAACAGATCACGAGTGGCTCCTCCAGCAATCAGATAATTTTGAAGTCTGCAAGCAAAGCTTGCAGCCCATCTGGGTGGGACATCTCGGCCCAAGAGTTGGGCCTAACTAGTAGAGTGGAAGAGTCCACTTTTGAATCTCAAGCAGTTGGGCCTATGGAAGCTCCTCATTCTGGCCCACTTGGGGCCCTTCCTATGTTGGGCTATAATCAGGTTGATTTCGTAGAATCAACGATGGCTTGTGATTCACATACAATTGAGCCGGATCCAGCAGCACTGGGAGATATTGGGAAATCAACAAGAACAAATAGAAAGAAAGTAAAGAAGGTCTACAGTCGTAGAAAAAAAGCTATTGTAGAGCTCATGGGCAGGTTGATCTCAACGACTGTACAGAAACCTAAAAGAGGGAAGAAGAGGGGATCCAAAGATGATTCTTTTTCGGAGTATGTGGAAGATCGGAGGAACAAGACCATACGGGAAGAGGCGGAGGAAGTGGTGAAACAGGGACAGGATATTGGGATGACAATTGATGGCAACGAGGAGGAAGTCATTAACAAATTACGATATCTAGAAAATAAAGAAGCGGTGGAGGAGGGACGTGCTGCTGGTCAAGACTGAAGGCCAAATCTCTAGAGCCCAGGGTGTGAGTGTTATAGTTTCCTTATGATTGTGATTAGTTGGAACATTAGAGGTCTTGGTAGATCTCGCAAAAAAAGAGCGATTAGAAAGCTTGGGGAGGGGAAGAATGCATCGCTGATACTGATCCAGGAAACAAAAATGGAGAAGATCACTAGATTTACCATCAGGAAGCTGTGGAGTAAGCCGGAAATGGGGTGGGAGTTCGTCCCATCAGTGGGTAACTCTGGAGGAATTCTCTCAATATGGGATGAAGAGGTGTTGGAAGTTCTGGAAATAAAAAAGGGGGTGAGATGGTTGCTGCTAAAAGTCTCTGTCAAAAAAATTCAATTCTCTTGTATAGTCATAAATGTGTACGCCCCAAATGACCCAGCAGAAAGAAAGATCCTCTGGGACGAATTACTACAGTTGAAGCAACAGTATCCGGAACCATGGTGTGTCGGAGGTGATTTTAACGCAATTCGAGATGTATCGGAACGCAGAGGATGCTCAGTCAGATCAAGGGGTATGATAGAGTTTGAAAATTTCATTGATTTAGCGGGTCTAGTGGATATCCCCCTGGTGGGAAGAAAGTATACGTGGTCTAATTCAAGAGGAAATATGAGTAGACTAGATAGATTTCTTCTTTCCCCAAGGTGGCTATTAGCGATGCAGAAGGTGAAACAATGGGGGTTGCCAAAATCGTGGTCGGATCATATCCCGATTTTGCTAGGAGAGGAAACGGTAGACTGGGGCCCAAAACCGAACAAGATTTTTGACTACTGGATGTCCCACAAAGATTTCTTGCCGTTGGTAGAAAAGTGTTGGAACAGGCAAGGTGATATAGGGTGGGCAGGTTTCAGAATTCACAAGAAATTGCAAAGGACCAGGCTAGCGCTAGGTGTATGGAATAGATCCCATTTGGGGAAGATAGAGTGTAAAGTGAAGTCACTGCAATCTAAAGTAAATGGTTTTGAAGTGTTACAAGAATCACGGACCCTTAATCATCAGGAAGAGAAAGAGAAACAAGAAAGTATGGCCGAGCTAGATAAAGCAAGCAGGTTGGAGGAAAGCTTTTGGAGACAAAAATCTCGATTCAAATGGATTAAGGAAGGTGATAAGAATACCAGATACTTCCAGGCGGTGGCAAAGGGAAGATACAGGAGGAACTTTATAGGGAACCCACGGGTTCAAGGAATTATTCTAGAGGACCCAAATTCAATCAAAGCAGAGGTCAGTAGCTTCTTCGGTAACCGGTTTGCTGCTGACCAGTGGAATAGACCAAAGCTAGATGGTATACAGTTCAAAAGCATCAATCCAAGCCAAGCGGAGTGGCTGGAAAGACCTATTATGGAAGAAGAAGTTTTGGTGGCTCTTAAGCATTGTGATGGTAGCAAAGCTCCGGGTCCGGATGGTTTCAACATGAATTTCATCAAGAAGATGTGGCACATCGTGAAAGTCGACATAATGGAATTCATGAGAGAGTTTTTCAACAACATCAAGATTTTGAAAGGATTGAATTCGTCTTTTATAACGCTCATACCAAAGGTTAATAATCCCTCTACATTGAAAGATTTCAGGCCAATTAGCCTTATTGGGTCTGTCTACAAGTTATTGGCAAAAGTGTTGGCTGAGAGAGTTAAAATGGTCCTACCATCGGTGATAAGCGACAATCAATCGGCGTTCTTGAAGAATAGACAAATTGTGGATGGGGTCTTCGTAGCTAACGAGGCTATTGAGTGCAAAAATAAGAAATTAAAAGGCTTCATTTTTAAAGTGGATTTTGAAAAAGCTTACGATTGTGTTGACTGGGGTTTCTTAGAATACATGATGAGAAGGCTGGGCTTTGGCTATAAATGGATCAATTGGATTATGGAATGCGTCACGTCAGCATCCTTTGCGGTTCTTGTTAATGGCTCCCCAACCCAGTTTATGAATATGCATCGTGATTTGCGCCAAGGGGATCCGTTATCTCCTTTCCTTTTCCTGATTGCAGCAGAGGGTCTCTGTGGGTTGTTGCAGAGCGCTTGTGACAAGGGTTACTTCAGTGGGATAAGTGTGGGTAATCATGAAACCAAAGTCTCACATCTACAATTCGCAGATGATACTATCATATTCTGCAAGGATAAGGAAGTAGGGGTGGTAGTCGTTAGAAGATCTCTAAGGTGTTTCGAGCTTGTTTCAGGGCTTAAAATCAATTTCTCGAAAAGCTCGGTTATCGGGATTAAAGCCAATGATCAGTTTGCTGAAGATGTCGCGATGAAGGTGAAATGCAAGGTTGGTTGTTTGCCCTTTCCCCATCTTGGCTTTCCTTTAGGGGCGAACCCTAGAGCCTTGAAGACTTGGGAACCTGTGGTCCTCAAGGTAAAGAGAAGATTATCAACATGGAAGAACAAGTACCTATCGGTGGGTGGAAGGGTCATGCTTATAAAATCCGTTCTTAGGAATCTGCCACTATACTACATGTCACTGTTCAAAATACCCATGGGAGTAGTTAAGAGTATTGAAAAGTTAATGTGTGAGTTTTTATGGGAGGGGGGAGCCGAGAAAAGGAAAATTCATTTAGTGAAATGGGAGATAGTGGTGAGAAGGAAAGAATATGGTGGTGTAGGGATTGGAAGCCTAAAAGACAAAAATGTTGCGCTACTAGCTAAATGGTGGTGGAGATTTGGAAACTCTGGGTGTGGTCTGTGGAAAGCAATTATCTGTGGAATATGTGGTTGGGATATTGATAGGTGGCTCCCCAGCACAGATCATGAACTGGCTAATAGAAGAAAGCACTCAAAAGTTTGGGCAGGCATAGTGAATATTCCGAAAAATAATCAGCCGTATGAGGATGTTCTATCAAACGGTTTTGGCATTATTCCGGGCAACGGGTCTCAAATTAAATTTTGGTCTGATATTTGGATTGGGAGGACCCCACTCAAACTTCAGTTCCCAAGATTATATGCGCTAGCAGTGTCAAAAGATGCGAAGGTGACAGATGTGGGCAGCTGGTGCATTGATACATGGAAATGGAATATACCTCTTAGAAGAAATTGTTTTGGGTGGGAAATGGATCAATGGATCAGACTTCTGAGTACACTACGAGAGGTTATATTGTGCAAGGATTTGCAAGATCGTTTGATTTGGAAATTTAATGCTAATGGGAGGTATTCGGTGAGCTCGTTCTGCAAGGAGGTCGAAGTGTGCCGCGACCAACTTCAAATATTTGAAGGAAGCTTCATTTGGAAGGGGGTGGCACCACCTAAAGTGGAATTCTTTTGCTGGACAGTTATGTGGGGTAAGACCCCAACAAGGGAGGAGCTAAAAAATAGGGGTGTTCTTTCATCTCAATCACCTGGGGCCTGTCCCTTCTGTATGACGGAATCTGAGAATGTGAATCATCTCTTTCTTCACTGTCAAAGGGCTTGGAAACTTTGGGCAAGCTGCATGGGAAGGTGGGGTCTCCAATGGGTCGCACCAATCAGCATTTTAGAGTTAGGGAAATACTGGGAATTGATGAGATGCGAAGGAATGGATAAAAGGGTATGGGTTATGCTTTTCTATGCAATTATTTGGACGTTGTGGCTCTTGAGGAATTCCATTGTTTTTGAAAATGCAACGGTAGATTGGGAGAATATTGCAACCCTAGTCAGATTAAGAGTGGGTATGTGGCTGAAAGCGACTAACAATGTCAGTGGGTTTATGCTTTCGGATTTCTGCCTTAATATCGAGAATATCAACATAAAGGGGAGATCAAAGAAAGATAGAAAAGGGGTCATTTGGAACCCGCCCGGTTCTAAGGCATTAAAATTCAATGTCGATGGTTCGTCTAGAGGGAAACCGGGACAAGCAGGAATGGAGGGGGTTCTGAGAAATTGCAAAGGTGAGATCCTGTGCCTTTTCTCGGCACCATTGGGAATGATGGATTCAAATGAAGCCGAGATTCTGGGTATAAGGAAAGCTTTACTGTTGTTCAGAGATTCAGAATGGAAACAGTCAATGGAGTTGGTGATAGAAAGTGATTCGGAGGTGGCGTTAACTTCGGTGAAAGGAGATTGCCCCTTCCCATGGAAGTTGTGGACTGTCCAAAATGAGATCACAAACCTTATCAATTCTATTGATAGGTTGTCCTTTACCCATACCTGTAGAGAAGGTAATCACATGGCAGACCGATTGGCTAAAATGAGTGTGGATAGAGAGACGGAGTTTAGCGAATGGTTGTAAGGGTCACTCTGCTACTTGATGGTGGTGATGTTGGTGGCTGGTCTAAATGTGTTGAGGTGCTTGGTGTGGGTTGTTGGCTTTGTCTGCAGACTTGGTGGCCTGTTGGGTTTTCTGCAGCCTTGGGGTGGTTTTTTTCTGCAGTGTTTTGGTTTGCTGCAGAATTTGGGTTCGGGCATGCTTGTGAGGCTCTATTCCTAGCTGGGTGGAAAAGCTTATGAGGTTTTCAATTAACTTATATTGGAGAGTGCTACACTTCTCAGTTACCCTATCAGGTTACAAGCATTTTTCAGTCTACAACTAGAAGTTAGGGTAGCCAAGGGAGTTCTCATCCCTTTTTTTGACATGGGGTTGAAAACACTTTAAGTTTACCAATTTAAAGGCTGTTGATCATGACTTCTTCTGAGATATTCTAAGGGCTACTCATCACGACTTTTCAATATAATCCAATCGGTTGCCTTGGTGATGAAATTCATATGCACTGCATTCCAGGTTTTCTGAAGTAGACGTAAAAATCAAGGTAAAGCTTGATTTTGCTGCTGCATTTGTCTTTGCGGTTGGTTGAATCCAAATTGAGGTGAGCTATTGTAAGCTTTTACAAAGTTCGCTGCTTCAAATTGTTTTTGCTGCTGTACAAGCCCTACCGATTGTGTATGGGTTGTTACTATGGAATTGTGGATGTCTAAGGAAGTGGCAGATTTTGGTCTTTTCATGGTAAAGGTGCTGGTTACGGAGCGAGTTTTTCAAGTTGTGCTTTCCGGTGGGTGGGATTTTTCTTTCCAAGCTGTGATTTTAAGCTGTGGAGTTGATCAATATGTTTCAATGGTGGACTAACTCAAGATGGTATCTGATCATCATTTGGCTGAGTTTTGTTTTTGGTCTTTTCCTGGAGACTCTAGGGAGATTTTTGACTGGGTGTGTTGTCTTGTTTTTAAGGGATGCTATGCTTTTTATTTTGTTGTCTTTTGGGGCTGTTTTCTTCCATGGTCAATTCCTGCTTTGGTCTTGAGTTTGGCCAGGTTGAGTTTTGATGTTTTTGGGGTCTCTTGCCACAAGGTTTGTATTCCTTTCATGGATTTTTCCATGTTTTATTAAACTTTTTTGCTGAGCAAAAAAAATAAAAATAAAAAAAAAAAGCCTGTAAATCATTTTCCCCTACTCTTTCTCAAAATCCCGCAAGTCATCCTGTCAATATCTTCTGAGAAATCCCGTAACGTATGGCTTCAAAGTCCAATGAATGCCATGCTAGAGAAGATTCCTATACCATTCTCCTTCCCTCTGTCTATATGTATATGTTTGTGTCTATACATATATAAGATTCTATATTTCTATACACGTCATTGTTAGTTTGCTACATTGCATGGATGACACTCATTTCTTTTGTCCATATGCCATAAGTGGTTGTCTCTGCATCCTTACTGTTTGTCAGTGTATATATATGTGAGTGATGTATATGCCCAAAACACAATATTAACTCATTTAGTTGTTTCAGAAAATGCTTTCGGCATTTCAGCCAAACACTGGAAAACATAAGAAAAAAATTTTCTTTATATGAGCATGTTTTACATGAAATCTTTTTTGTGTAAAATATTTTACGTCGAAACAAACGAAGCGTCAATAGGTGAAAGTTTTGCCAGGATTTGTTGGATATACGAATATGTTACTCCTTCTATTCAGCCCATTATTTACGGATCACGTCAATTTAGGATTTTAGTGTTTATTTCTTTTATTTCTCTTTTATTCTCTTTTATTCTCTTTCCTCTTTTGTTCCCTTGTAAACATGTATATATTGATACATTACAGTAGAGAAATAATACAACTATTATTTTTCCCAATTCTATTGATTTCAATACATCTTTCCCCTTTCAAGCTACAGCCTTGACATTAAATGAGAAATCACCACCCAATCCTTATAATGTAAGTAGTAGAGTTTGACCGAAAATAATAAAAATAAATACTAGAATCAACTTGCAGAGTTCAATGTTGTTCATGGAAAAGAGAATATAGGCCTACATTTTACAAGAAAAATATGAATACCTTCCTCCTCATTTACCAATTTTTAAATTAAAAAATGTGCCAAAACAACCCAAAACGGAGTCGCTTTAGTCCCATAACCAACCCACCCACCCCACACACACACACACACACACTCACCAACAAAAAAACCCTTCAAAGAATTGATAAGAGCTGCAAGAAGGTGTTTTATGTGGAGGATCTTTTCTTTTGGGTTAAAAAAATGATTTTATACTTGGTACAGATTCTTAACAGTAATAAACCTGAAAAACAAAGCAGAAATGGGAGTAGTGCTGTTTAAAAGATGTGGTTAACAAGTTGAATCGCCCATCTTTCATCTTTTAATAATTTCGAAGTTCAAAACTGATAGTAAAAATCGCCAAAAAGGACACCAATAAACAAATGGAGCTAAAATTCAAGGGAATAAAGGGAAATTAGTTCTGCAAAAATGCTTGGGTGCTTTAACTATTGGCCATAAACCATATCTTATCACTTTGAATTTTCTTTCAAGTAATGAGGAGAGACATAATGAACCAATAACAACTCATGAACATTCCACCTTCTAAGTTATGCTATTGGTTTTTGTGAATCACATTTCAGTCAGGAGAAGAAAAAAAAAAGCCAAGGGAACAAACTATATTATATATTTTGTATCTAACACTCTAACCTGAAGATGCATGAGAGGATCCTCTCAAGGAACGAGCACTGCTTCATTACCAACAGCATTCTTCGCAGCCAGCTCTTCTAAGCGTTTCCATTTGGTTTCACGTTTCATTTTAACCTCATCTTCCTTATTTTCATCTTCCTGGAAATTGAGCAGACACTCATTGAATAGCTCGGGATCAAGATCAAAGAAAATCTTGCGGACATTTAGAGTCAAACTATGGATTGCTTCGTTCCAATGATATCTAGCATTTCTCTCCAGTGCAGGGAAGATGATGGGTAGTATAACCTTGCGATTTTGTTCAATCAAGTTCTCAATATGATCATTGTTCCATAAAAACAAAGCTCTCTCTGCCACCTGAAAGTAAATAATGGGAAAAAAGAATCAGTCATACAAGATGTGACTAGATTTCTATTTTGGCTCAGTTCTCTAAATTATATTGCTGTCAGAAAGCATGTTTCAGCTTTTTATGTCTTATCAGTAATACGCATTATTTGACACACATTCGCTCTTTATATTGCAACTAACACACAACCCAAACCATTCGTCTATGAAAAACCTGCCTTCCCGCAGTAACTTTCACCAAGATCATGAAGTTGGCTAAGTCGCCTTTTTTTAACAAATTTCGAATTTCAATGTTAAGGAGAAAGAACAAAAAACTACCTCATTAAACCGACCATGGAATCAACAATAGCTTTCAAAGCAACTCCAAAGAAAAACTTTCAGACGATGAGTTATCATATGGCACAGAGTTTAAAAAAATAATAATAAATAAATAAATAAAGGCAGATCTTAGTGGACAACACAGCCATAGATGATGGTGCCATTACAACCGCCAGATCTAGCAATTCACTACCATATGATAGAATTTGATAATTTATACCGTCCCAACAACTTTCTTAAATCAATTTCTATCTTGTGATTGTCACCATCTTTACTAGTTTGGAACTCATCGTGAATATTAATATCAACTGAACAAATTCCTTAATCGTAACTTGCAATGCTTAAACTTTCATTATCCCATCCTACCGCAATCACCAGATAAGTCCAACTTCAGTATCAAACACAACCAAAGGCCATTGCCAAAGGTTGTTTTCCAGCCAATATTAGCTTTGGGATGCATAGACTTTGGTATAGAATTTATGAACTCAATTCCAATACCAAGAAGGTTTAGAATTCCTATTCCGTCATCAACAGCATTACCATTTTCTAATTGCAAGTTTAGAATTACAAATCTTTCTCTTCTTCGAAGTGGTTTTCAAATTCTTAAGACCAATAATGATTTTCAAACCCAAAATACACCCTAACAAACTTAAAAGTTAGGGGGGGGGGGGGGGGGGTGTGGTAAACTCAAATAGTGTAATTTACATTCTCACAGGTCGGAAGAGTTTTAATATCATTGGACAAATACAAACTGAATATTGGCCTCAAATGTGAAAACTTAATATACCAAAACTTAAAATATGAAAACTTAATCACATTTCAACCCATGCTGGAAAATGATGCTACTGCAGGTAGGAGTCTCAAAGACATATGGTGCACAAAAATATGAAAAAATGCAGCAAAAATATACCAAAACTTCAAAAATCACTACCTGAAAATGCAGACTATTCAAGCAAAGAGCAATCTGGTGGAACAAAGGCACCATACATCGCTGGAATTCCGAAAACTGAGTTGCTTCTAGAACTTCCTCCAACTCGCCCAGGAACAAGACTTCCTTCGAACAATTTGTAATTGGCCAAAACTTTAACAACCCCCTCACAACAAGATCAGCAAGCTTGCAATCTTTCTCAACAAATTGTGTAACACAGTAAGATAACTGCTGGTGGTACATAGCCAAGCATTTTGGTTTGTGAAGAGGAATCAGAACCCGAACAAGAAACAGTTTGTGCTCTTCCTTTAGCGGCAAAGCAAATCCATTAACTATACTCCCCAAAATATCTAAAAGCTCGGCTATACCACTGTGCTTTTCAGTCTCAAAAATGAAACGATAAAATATGTTATTGATAGAGTTCCGGATAAATGGCCGGTGTACCATAAATTTCCCATAAATCCGGTGAAGAATAGTTTTTAAGTACTCCCTTTCTCTGGGATCTTCAGACTCAAATAAATCCAATAATTTTAAAACAAAGGAGTGATCTATGTATTTCTTAGCCAATTTTGCATCCGTTTCAGGCGATACAACAAATCTTAGAAGAAACTCGTAGACAATTTGCAAGTGAGGCCATGAGGGGTCCATCAATGGCTCCTCCTCTTCCAAATCAAAGGCTTCCAAAACCTTATTCTCACGCTTTTGTGAAGTGGGTGTCCTTAATAAATTGGCAGATACCATTTTCATAGCCTCTTGCATTACGGTTTCTGTGAATTTCCCATTTACAGAAGACACATAGTCCACGAGCTCTAACAATGTCTGTCTCTTGATCTCCTTTCCTTTGAGGTTCTTTGTTGGGTCAGTGAAGTCAAACACAACACAGCACATGTTCAGCTTTCTAATGAACAAGCCCTCCTTTTCGGAGCTTGGAACAGCCTTAAAAGGCGGCAATGATTCGTAAGAGGCAGCTATTGAATTCCCATTCAAATTGGGATTTACACCAAAGGGAATATTTTCTCCTTGATTATGATGTACTATTCTTGATGCATAAATTGGATTTCCTGAGTTCTTACCTAATGTATCACCATTCTTTGAACTGCTAGAATCATTCAAATTAACAGTGGAGGCTACAGCAAATTCACGGTTTTTAGCAGACTTTGAGGGCTTTCGAGGAATCTTACTAAGTATATTTTTTATCATATTTCTATTAGATAATCTAAAACCCACCCTCTATATGCCAAATCTTTCAAGAAGACCACCAAAAGCTAATCATAAGCTTTAACAAGAGCTAAATCTGCCAAATACAACATATATATATATATATATATATATATACAAAAACCCAAATCTTTTAATGGCAGAAAGAAACTGATGTACCAAACTCACCAAGAAGCTTAGTTAATGTCCATCCTCCAGAAAACAAAGCCTCCATTTTATCTCTACTTTGATCAAAAAAGAGGAAAAAAGGCCCCCCCTCTTTTCATCTGGAAAGCTGAGAAATCAAAATTACTTCTACAAAGAGAAACCCAGATACAGAAACCAATTTTGAACGACAGATCACGCTAACCACTAACGTCTCAATCATCACAAACAGAAACCCTTGTTCACATTCAAGACCATTGTCAAAAATTCACACAACGCTTCACTTTTCATCAAATCCAAAGTGAAAAAGACTCGATCTTTTCACTTAATATTAGTCACCCAGACGTGTAAAGCTACCTAAGAGATCAGAAAGAAAGTTCCACGATAAAAATCCAAAAGAAAGCAACTTTTTTAGCATTTTGTCTACTCTGTACCCACTTAGCGAAAAAGGGTAAATAATGAAGTATACAGTATACTCTCTCACCCACACTCTGTTTCTCTACTTTTTCTTCAATAGTATTACTATACTAACAACCCTTTTTGAGGAATTTAAGAAGCAGATTAGATTATGGTAGTATCTTAAATTCGAAAAAAGATAAGTATTGGAACAATGTTTAGAACTAGAGAAGAGAGGAAAGAAGGAAAAGTGGTGGAGACGAGGGGGAAATTTTGTATGGTACATCTCTTTTTTGGTAGAATGGAAAAAAGGAATTTGTAATTCTTTCAAAAGTGAACGTAAGAGAAAACTCAGAAAAGTATCCTCTAATCTTTTGGTATTTTTGTCGATTAATAAAAATGATATTTTATTCATTTTAAAATATTATAATATTAAATTTCTTTACTTTCTCACTTGGTTCTTAATATTAGGTCAAACAATAATGTTTGATGTACACACTTTTGTATACACTTTTCACATACTGTACTTTAAATACGTGTATCTTATGCTATTTGAATTTTTCATAATTTTCTGTGTATCACTTACACAGAACAGGGTACACGTATTTAAAGCAATGTGTCAAAAAATGTGTACAAAAATATGTAAACCTTACACTATTGTTCATCCTTACCAAAGGAAGAACTCTAGAAGTGATTAGGGAAATACGATAAGCCACCCCCAACAATTTATTTGTTTTCCTTTTTTTAATTGGTGTTTGTTTGTTGACTGGGAAAACTATCTTTCAATCTTTATTAAATTTTAGTTTAATCTTTCCTTGTTCAATCAAATGTTTGACCGCCCAGTAAAATCCAATTTCTAATTTGTTGCATTTAGCAAATAAAATCCCTCATCCTTATTTAATACTCCCTCCGTCCCATAATAAGTGTCCACTTCTTTTTTGCACAATGTTTAAGAAAGTTGTATTATATTAATTTATTTGGTTCATTAAAGAGTCTCTTTCCAATTTTACCCTTAGATGTGATAGGTGTTTGACTTTTTGCTTGATTTGAGACCACAAATAAATGCTTCTTTGTCTTTATTATAAGGGTAGTTTTGGAAAGTAAGTAAAAAATATATGTCAATTTAGGAAAGTGGACACTTATTGTGGGACATCCAAAAAAGGAAATGTGGACACTTATTATGGGACAGAGGGAGTACTGTATTTGATGTATTTTTTAGAGACTGTTTGGGAAAGTAAAGAATTAGTTATGAGTGCTTATACTTGCATAGGACTGTAGGAGTCCGCACTCAATGTACTAAATCTTTTAAAATTAATTTTCTATCAAACCAACATAACTTTGGTTCTCCCAATAATTAGATAAAAAATTAGACTTTGACTTAACTAGATCCCAACAACTCTTAAAATGACAGAGTTTGATACATCTAATTTAATTTTGATGCAGCAAAGTGTATATTTAATGAACAGAATCTGATTTATCATTGCCTCGTTGGAGGTGATCTTCGTGTATGTTTAGTGTATTTGACTATCTAATTTTCTCGTCACGAAACGGCGGCGTAGCACACAGCACCTAACAACTCCGGTGTTTTTTTTCCGTGTTCACACTTCAATTCAACTTTGTATAAAAGTCTACCTCACTCTTTGGAAAAACCAATGTATTGTGACCACTTTGTTACATCGATATATATTCATTTCACTTAGGTTTCATCAAATCTTCCAAGCACAAATTAAATTTGGAACTCTTGTCAGCTTTTATTGTCGGTGATTGAAAATTTTATTTAAGCTAATAATAAGATTCAACCATCCATAAAGTGAAATATTCTTCTTTCCGTTTTGACAGATAGTTCCTTTTAATAGTCCAATTCGCAGGACTAAGGGTGGGATAAAAAGGGATTGAACTAATAGTCCATTTAAATTGTACAGTTCGGCGTTTGGCGCAACTATTTTGCTCGGGACTAATTGTCATTTTAAAAGAATAATCCCCCATATGGAGGCTAAGTTATACCGGGGGTTATTAGTCCCAGGACTATCAATTAAAATAGACTAATTATCCAATCTCCTTCCTATCATCTAAATGTGGGTTATGTAACTTAGTCACCCATATGGGAGACTATTCTTTTAAAATGAAAAAATAGTCCCAAGTAAAATAGTCCTGTCAAACGTCGGACTATTCAATTAAAATGGATTATTAGTTCAATCCCCCTCTATCACCTTAGTTTTGCGAAACAAACGTGACCTTAACAGTATGACTTTCAATAGGTGGAAGACACTCTCATCAATCATGATTATAAATCATCTTCAATCAGTCCATAGTTCAGAAGTCCGTTAATTCAAGGGGCTCAAAACCAAAGCACCATGACTAGTCTCAAATGTCACACCCCGGAGTAGCATAAATAGAGAAAAATAAATTTCCTTTATGGGTCCATAGGGAATGACAAGTGAAAGTCACTACTAACCACATCACACAGTACTAATCCAAACAGGAACAGTAAACAACTAAAATATAAACACGGTTTTATCTATTATAAACATTAGAGTATGGTCCACAGGATCACAACAGGTTTGGAGATAACATATGCTTAAGTACCCGTTAACTACAAAGTACAACAGTAAAAGAAAAGTAGTAACATAAACTACTATCTATCTTCATGTCTTCAGCTGGCGTATGGATAGTCATCAGCCTGACCGGCATCAGGGGGGCCATCCTCTGCGTAACTCCCTTCAGGGTAATAGTTATTGCCATGAATTCCATTATCTGCATTGTAAAGGACAGGGTAGTCTGGACGGGGAATGTCCAGGCAATAAAGGTCGTCAGCTTGTTGAAAGCTGAGTGAGCACTAACTAACACGGTCTCATAGAAATAACATAATTACTATTATGGACAGCATATGACAGTGATACTAAATATATCTCTTCCTCTTTTTATTCAGACTTATTACTAATAGATTCCCATTGTTTCCCGATTCTAATACTGATTGCAAAATCTCCCAACTAGCTATCTTGATCTGATTATATCAGCACAACATACCAGTGCTCTTGTTCACCGCTATACCGCTTTGAAGAACTCTTGCGAGCACCCATACATTGTTCTCATATAACGACTGGTCCATGGATGTACCCATACTCTTGTTCACCGCTTTTAAGAACTCTTACTGTTCACCGCTTTTAAGAACGCTTGTGAGTACGATACATACACAGCTTTGGTAAATATAAACCATGGACGTGCCACAATTACTCTTGTTCACCGCTTTTAAGAACTCTTACTGTTCACCGTTTTTAAGAACGCTTGCGAGTACTGTGCACCCATAATTCTCACGATCCTGATTAAATCCTTGACATATACTTATCGGATTCAACCTGAGCGAATCATCAGCTCGACTCACACAACCTTGAACATACTAATCATCTTACTGACTCACTTCTCAGTTATCCAATACTAACCAGCATTTTTATCTCCAATCTATCTCGTTATCGCGTCGTATTATTACTAACGTTCCGAACCCGACTACGTTACTCACCATGTTATCTCAAATCTCATTATCGTATCCTATTACTTCCGTAGTCCATAATATCGCATATTAGGAACATGGAACAACAATTAAACAACTACGCACTAAGAATTATAAAGTTAAGGAACATATCCATGTTCTGCTAGGTTCGATCGATTGAGGTCCTCTCGATCGCTTGAACAAAAGTGATGTTCGATCGAAGTATTCTCGATCGATCGAAGTTTAGGTGGTCTCGATCGATTGAACGCATGTCAATCGATTGAGACTCAGTGATGTTCAATCGATTGAACTCAGTTCGATCGGTCGAACTTCGTCTTCCACAGATTCTGCCAGTGAACGTGCAGAATGTGCTAAGGGTGTTTGGATTGTATTGAATACGTCCAGAATACGTAAAACATCATAACTAAGTTACCGAGTAAGTTTGGAACTCACCAACAGCTGTTAAGGGCGTGTTTGGCAACGTTGAAAGTTTCCAAGCTTCCACCAATGGCTTCCTCTTTCTCTCTCTGCTCCTCTCTTCGTCTCTGTTTCTCCTTCTCTCCTTCTGATTCTCCTTCTTCTCTTTCTCTTCTTCTTCTTCCTCTCTCTCACCCACTTACAGAATATATATATATATATATGTGTGTGTAAGTATATATGAAAATGTGTATATATACACACAAAACTCACAAGCACACACACTCTCTCTCTCAAACTCTCTAGTGTTCTGAATTTACACACTCACGAATACAATATATATATATATAGGGAGGGGAGGGGGTGCAGATGGCATTGTTTGCGGGAAACCTGGGAATTCAAATGATTACAAGTTCGATTGATCGAAGTATGTTCGATCGCTCGAACTCAGATCGGCCAGGTTTTGATCGATTGAAGTGGGGACTACGTATTAAATTCAGATCAGTAGGGTTTCGATCGCTCGAACAGGGTTCGATCGCTTAAACTTCTGGTATGCTCAATCGCTCGAACGACTTCGATCGATCAAAGATTAAACTTCAAGAATGAATCAAGGAAAGTGCATAGAATCTTTCTGCATTAAATAATTATTGAAATTACAGGGTATTACATCAAATAACTTACATTCCCGAAAGATACATATGTGCCATGAGTATAATCCTAAATATCAACTTATATAAATAATTTTCCGAAGTAAATTGATATATATTGTGCATCAACAATCTTAACCGCAAATCAAGTTACAGTAAGCTAGCGCTAAGATTTTATCAACAGCAAAATTGTGGGTATATATATATATATATATATAAGTTAATCCATTACAAGGATGAACAAAAGCCATCATTGTTAGCGCTATCTCCAGAAGAAAAGGATAATGAGAACTTTCACCGGCTACCAAAATTGGAGGCTGCAATGAGAATGTTGCGGTGGTGACAGTAAACGTCAAAAATTGGATTCAGCTTTGCTGTCGAGAAAAGCTTGGATTGATGGTTCCCTTCCTAGAAAATCTGATAGGATCTCAACAGGATCCTTCATTCCTCCTGGAGCCATTACCTTGCAGACAATGAAAAATTCACAAAGCCAAAAGTTAAGGGCTTGTTTGGTTGCCACTTGAATTCAAAAAGTTTCATTCAGATTTCATGTTGAATTTTAAAGCAAAATTCATCACCATAAATGACTCCATTTAAAAAATAGGAAACTTCACCATATTTCTTCTTATGTGGCCATTTCTATCTTTTTCTAGAATGCCAAAATTCATGATTGTAAACATCAATTCTGAGACGAACATCCTCTTTCTAAATTGAACCATTCAAGCTCACCATCTTTTTTTGTAAAGTTCTATACAAAGATAGAATACAATTATTGCATTCAAGGACAACCAAACAGGCCCTAAAAACGGGCCAATTTAATTCAGAGTGTGTTCAAAACTGCGGAATTAAGCTGTGGGTCTTGAATTGGGGAATCAGAGAGAAATCAATTCAAAGATTTACTGAATGGCTAATTCCAGACAATTCTATGTGGCCCCCATTTTGGTTTCCAATCGCAGCATTACGGAAAAGATCTTCGAGGCAAATAAACTTTCAAGTGTAGTAGACTCGAAAATAATGATACAAGAAAGAAGGATTTGGAGGTGATGCTTTAATAAGTAAAAGTGATATAATAGCATTAGTAGATTGAAGGAAAATTTTTGGATGAACACACGCCTATGTTGTGTCCAAATCATTGATTAATTGAAATAACACTCTTACCTTATTTCTGAATTGCATGCCCACATACTGATTGGAAAGATCATCACGAAACTTTGAGGCAAATATATCAGCCGCAAAAACCTATAAAGTCAAGTGGCTTTATTGCATCCATCATAATAATCCATAAAGTTACTGAATTAATTGCAGTCACATTTTTGTAATAGACAATTTATAGCTAAATTTAAATAATAAAAAAAAGTGAAGAATAAACAGGACGCTGTAATTGCTAGTAAGAAAGAAAACGGATGATAGTTGCACAAAATAAATGCACTAGAAAATGAATTATATTCCATCAGTAATATGGATTGTAAACGAGCCAATCAAACCTCACTCCAAATACGACTGTAGCAAGCAGCTTCATAGCCAATAGCACTACGCGGGAAACATGAAGCTGGATTGGTCCCTTCTAACATCGGCAGTCCTAACATCACCTGGAGAAGCAAATCAGGATGTAATGTACTCAACATAACCTTGATTTGTAAATGAAATGTACACTGCAGTTATTACCTTTGGATGGAGATATTTGAATAACCCAATAATGTCAACATTCTCGGCTGAATGTATAATCTGATCAAAGAGACCTGACAACAATGGATTCTTGAGCTTCAGCGAGCGTAAGAGGATAAATACAGGGGTATATGTACCATCATTCATGAAGCATGATAAATGTATATATACAAGCCACCAATGTGCGTTTTCCACATAAACTTCACTAGTTCTATAGCACTGGACTGTAATTTTGGCACTGAAGAATTAATTTTGCCAGTTTGTGCTGTCTGGGGCTTTGAATCCAATGAATAGTTACACCTTTGGCCTGTAGTCAAATGAATTCTCATAGCATCTGGTTTTTCCTTGGTGTGTTTTCTTTTCAAATTACAAATTTTGTAGATTTCCACTGAAGGTGTTTCTACAGAAACATTTTTCCCCAAATGGGAAGGCCCAGAACATGAATAGAAAATCAATTATGAGATGACAGAGGCGCATAATGGACTAAGCAATCTAAGCCTTGAAGCCTAGCTTGTACGGAATAATAAGCATCTCCAACATGTTTTAGAAGAAAGATAGAAGAATTGATTATATAATTCATTCACAAAGAGTATGTATATATACAAGCTAGGAAAGACAGAAAAAGGAAACAAAGAGAAGAAAAGGAAAGAAAAGAAAAAAGAAATAGACAACTATAATAAATTACAATCAATCTATTCCTAATCAGTCCATGAAATACGTTTGACTATAATAAAAATAAATATATATTCCAACACTCCCCCTCAAGCTGGAGATGCAGCAAAGATATCAATGAGACCCAGCTTGACCAAAGACGACTTCAGGAGAGAGGGACCAACAGACTTTGTAAACATATCAGCAGCTTGATTGGAAGAGGGCACAAATTCTGGGACAATGATTCCAGACCGAACTTTCTCTCTAATGAAATGAACATCCACTTCAATATGCTTAGTACGTTCATGGAGAACCGAGTCAGAAGCAAGCATAAGGGCAGACTTGTTGTCACAGAACAACGTGGATGAGCCATTAACCGGATATCCCAACTCTTTCAGAATAGAACGCACCCATAGAAGCTCACATGTTCCCTGTGCCATGGCCCGATATTCTGCCTCAGCGGAAGAACGAGAAACTACAGCTTGTTTCTTGCTTTTCCATGAGAGAAGATGACTCCCATAGAAAGTGCAGAATCCGGATGTGGACCGACGATCACTCTTAGACCCAGCATAATCAGCATCAGTGAAGCAGGACACCCCAGACTGTGTACCTGCAGAATAAAATATTCCAAGACCCGGACAAGTCTTGAGATACCGGAGTATATGATGAACAGCATCAAGATGAGATGATCGTGGAGCATGCATAAATTGACTTACAACACTGACTGCAAATGTAATGTCGGGTCGAGTGTTGGTCAAGTAAATAAGACGGCCAACAAGGCGCTGATATACCGAAGCATCAGGAATAAGTTCCCCAGACTCATTAGTCAGCTTATGATTGGGATCCATAGGCAGGACGACATCCCATCATACCTGTATCTTGCAGGAGATCCAGAGTATATTTTCGTTGAGACAGTGATATACCTCGACGAGAGCGGGCAACTTCTATCCCGAGAAAGTACCGAAGAGGCCCCAAGTCCTTAACATCAAAAGATTGACTAAGGGCCTTCTTGACTTTGGTAATGCCTGGAGCATCATCCCCTGTAATAATGATATCATCAACATATACCAGAATAATAACTGACCGGCCATCAGGTCGATGATGGGTGAAACAAGTGTGATCAGAGTGGCATCGAGTGAAGCCCAAAGATAAAATGACCTCACTAAAACGGTTGAACCAAGCTCGGGGTGATTGCTTAAGACCGTATAAAGATTTTAGAAGACGATTTGAGTAAAGCCCTTGGCCACTAGACGTGCCTTATAGCGCTCGATAATACCATCAGCCTGATACTTGATAGTGAAGACCCACTTACACCCAACAGTTTTCTCACCAGGGGGGAGAGGCACAAGTTCCCAAGTCTGATTACGTTGAAGGGCATCCATTTCCAAGGTCATGGCAGCCACCCACTGTGGATCCTGGAGAGCTTCAGAGACAGACCGAGGGATGGATGTGGAGTCAACCTAACTAAGAAAAGAGCAATAGGAATCTGAAAGTCCCTGATAAGAAACATACTGATCAATGGGATGATTAGTACTAACAGAAAAACCATAACGATTAGGAGGACGGCGAAGCCGTGTGGAATGTCTAGTAGGTAAAGGAGTAGAAGCATTACCAGATTCCGGGGAAGATCTTGGAAGTGGAGTCTGAGCAGGAGGCCGGCGAGAATACACCTGAGTAGGAGCGGTGGTAATGACCGGAGGAAGGGAGGAGGAAGTCTCTGAAGATGGTTCAAACAGAGGAACAGGACGGGGAAGCAACTCACTATCTTTAGATAAAGTAGTATTAGAAGGAGCAGGAACAGACTGAGGACCTGCAAAAAATGGAGTATCCTCCAAAAACGTAACATCCATAGAATGATACATATGACGAGTAATCGGATCATAACACCGGTAACCTTTTGACATAGGTGAATAACCTAAGAAGATGCAGCGGACAGCCTTGTTATCTAATTTTGTTCGAGTTGGACTGCGATCTTGAACAAAGCATGTACAACCAAAGACCCGAGGTAGGATAGGAAAGAGGGTTTTGTCGGGCTGAAGAAGTTGCAGAGGTGCCTTTCCATGTAAAACACGACTTGGAGTTCGGTTAAGAAGAAAAGTGGCAGTAAGAACGGCCAGATGCCAGAAGTATTTGGGTACATTCATTCCGCACAGAAGACACCTAACAACAGACATAATGGAGCGGTTCTTTCGTTCCGCCACACCATTCTGTTCTGGAGTGTAGGGACAAGTGAGTTGCTGGAGAATACCCTGTTTATTAAGCTCAGCCCGAAACTCATTAGTAATGTATTCACGACCATTATCAGAACGTAGATTACGAACAACTGTACTAAATTGGGTCTTAACCATTTGTAAGAAGTTAGAAAACAAGGAGAAAACTTCTGATTTCTTCTTAAGCAAATAAACCCATGTACACCTAGTGTAATCATCAATGAATGTAACATAATAACGGTAACCAGAAATAGCAGTAATTGGGGAAGGGCCCCACACATCAGTATGGATAATATCAAAAGCAGACGGTGCACGATTCATGTGAGGTATGTAATGAGAACGAGTATGCTTAGATAATTCACACACCACACAATTGAATTTAAATTTCTGGCAGGCTTTATTTAATAATGGAAAAAGTTGACAAAGATAATGAAAGTTTGCATGGCCCAAACGGGCATGCCACAATTTTATTGACTCTAAAGAAAAACTAGAAGACTTAGAAGACTCAGGCAAAACAGACGCTTGGAGACTCGACGACGACACACTTAAACTTCCGCCAGGTGGATCACCAAAATAGTAAAGGCCATCCCGCTCATATCCCCTGCCAAAAATCTTCTTCGAAATCCGGTCCTGCAAATGACAACAATCTGGTAAGAACACAATTTCACAATTAAGAGATTTTGCAAGACGACTAACTGAAAGAAGATTATAAGGAAAGCTAGGGACATGAAGAACAGAAGATAAAGAGATACTAGAGGAGAGGCAAACATCGCCTTTACTTTTGACATAGATAGTGGACCCGTCGGCAATACGCACAGATTGGGAGATGGGAACCAAAGAGGATGAAAACAAAGACAACTTACCAGTCATATGATCACTGGCACCAGAATCCAGAATCCACGAGGGGTTGCTAGACCCAACATGGAGTGCAGTAGAAGGAGTACCTGAGGCCAAAGTAGCAGTGGGAGTGGTGCCAGAATGAGAACCTTGCTGAAGTAATGCCCCTATTTGAGATTGAAGGTGGCCCATCTGAGTCTGGAGTTGAAGGAGATCCGGAATAGGAGTAGTCTCAACCATAGCAGCAGTACGGGATGGACCCTTTCCTTTGTTGCGGGCACCTTTCTCACGAAGTTCAGGATGGAGTTTGAAGCAACGATCCTTAATGTGACCAAGATTACCACAGTGAGTGCAGAAAGGGCGATTACCAGATCCAAGAGGACGAGTGAATGGGCCCGTTGGGGCAGCAAGAGCCATCTGATCAGGCACTTGAGTTGGCTCAGGTACAGCCGGAGGTTGAAGCAAGCGACGACGTCTCTCATCTCCATCAATAGTAGCAAAAGCCTCAAATAAAGAAGGCATAGGGGATGTGTTTAAAATCTGAGTCCGGAGAGATTCGAACTCAGGTTTTAGACCCATCAAGAACTGGTAGGTGTGATGGCGATTGAGACGTCGGAGAGCAATAGTAGCTGCTTCAGGCGGAAATTCACTAAAAGGCTCATATTGAGCCAGTTCCTCCCAACGGGACTGAAGGTAACCAAAATAATCAGCAACTGAAAGACCTAATGTAGCCTGAGAAGCCTGTGCAACATCCCGATAAAGTTCGAAGATACGGGAATCATTGCACTCATGAGCATACATTTGAGTCAGAGAGGTCCATAGGCTGGAAACAGTATCATGAAACATGAACATATGATAAATTCGATCTTCCATAGAGTTAAATAACCACCCCAAAATGGTGCAGTTATCAATATCCCACTGAGCAAATGTAGGATCAGAGAGCGCTGGTTTGGGTACAGTGCCTAGAATCCATCCAGACTTACCTTTGCCTCCAAGATAGAGACGGAAAGAACGAGACCATGCGGCAAAGTTCCTTCCACTCAACAACACACTAGTAACCCGTTGAGCAGGGGTGTGTTGAGAAAGAGACAGATCTAGACGAGCAGGAGTAATAGGATCAGTATCTTTTCCGTCGAGAGCCATACCGGAGTGTCTGAACCCAAGAGAAAACCAACAAAAATTTGGAAAATCGAGAAGATGAAGGGCTGCCCAGAACAGGTGAAACACAGATGGGGCAACCGGAGACCAAATAAAGGTCTGAAAGAGAGATGAGAAGGAGCACTAAGGCTCTAATGCATCACAGGGATGCAGGAGGGGCCCACAGAGGGGCGGAGGACAGCGCAGAGGCTGTCGGAGAGGCACAAGGGCCTCGGTGGAGACCTGGGAAGTGCGCCGGAGCCCTGGGGGGCTTGTGGGACCCTCGGCTGGTGGTGGGGGGCTGCGCCGAGGTGGGCTAAAGGTGGGAGATGGTGCGGCGAGCCTAGGAGAGGCTGTGGGTGGCGGCGGCTGGTGGTGGGGAGCTAGGGTTTGGTGTTTTTGTTGTTGCTTTGATACCAAGAAGAAAGATAGAAGAATTGATTATATAATTCATTCACAAAGAGTATGTATATATACAAGCTAGGAAAGACAGAAAAAGGAAACAAAGAGAAGAAAAGGAAAGAAAAGAAAAAGGAAATAGACAACTATAATAAATTACAATCAATCTATTCCTAATCAGTCCATGAAATACGTTTGACTATAATAAAAATAAATATATATTCCAACAGTTTTCATATCCCTTTGTGGTGAATTGCACATCTCCTTTTAAGATGAAAATTAATTGCAAGCAACAATTTTCTATTGAATGATCCTTCTGGACTAAAGGGCCACAAAGTTCTTGAAGGTTTTGGCAGGATGGGTAAATCTAAGTATCTCAACAGAATGGCAAGATAATTTTTAGTACAAACGGGGGGAATGCTAGGAAGCACAGACTCTTCATAAAGGCAGCCGCACCAACACTAGGCGTGTACTAATTAATGGCAGCCGCACCCGCACTGGGTGTCGGACCGCCACACTCGTTCTTCCTAGTGGGCATGGGTGCAAGGTTACTGTGACTAATTTTATTACTCCAATATGTACATATATTTCTAAAACTCTGCATGGAATAAAGGAACAGCGACAGAACAGATCAGGGTCAAACCACAACCCATTATTATCACTCTGAAGCAATATTAACAGAACTTTTCAATTCTAACAGAATTCAGTTCTCAATAACCAAAATTCATACCCAATAATTATTAAACTTGATAGAACTCATTTGCAATTGCCTAGCGTGGGAAGCCTTTAAGTGAAAGTCACCATCAAAGATTTGAAATGCCTTTAAAAATAGCAGAGTCGTATATCTTTGAATTCAACAGTTTACTAACCTGTAAAAACCTTAAACATGAAGGCAAATTCCTCACATGGGAGAACAATAAAATTGCCAGTTTCTAGACAAAGAAGCAGCAGACACTTACAATAAAGGATTTCTTGCTTCAGTTTAAGAGCTGAGAAGGAACATCGCCATCTTTTAAGTGCTTTACACATTTCCTCTTTGATAGGCTTTGTTATATCCTACAAAACATGGATGTAATCATGTAACAATAAAATATACCAAAAAAGTATCTAATTCGAAATTTTGTTCAATTTGTTTTCTTAACTACGATACAAAGACAGGGTAAGTGGCCAACCATATTATCGTTACAATAAGAGGTAGTTTACCTATCCATATCCAGGACACATTGGTTCACATACATGCTCAAACAGAAAAGAAGAGAGAGAGAGAGAGAGAGAGAGAGAGAGAGAGAGAGCTCTGCAAGTGTCAAAACAGTTTTATCATGTACTGTGAACCAAAGTACAAGGGTCATTAGCCATAATGGCCATTGGTCTTAGAAAAACAGCAGAAGAGTGATCTTATCTTAAGTGTACAAATCTGAAAACAAGACATCAAAAACATGTCACCTGATGAAAACCTGATACCAATTTCAACGAGATGCTTTCATAACACCTAGGCGAACAAAAAAAAACACAGAAATAGATCATAATAAGTGTGTATGTTGTCTAATCATGATCAGCTAGGGTACACTCAACTGTTACCAGTTTTCTAACAGCTGGGCCGGGATCTCCACAAAGTCGGGATCAAGCCGCAGTCCAGAAAATCTAGCAAAGGGCGCACGGTTGCAAATATCATGGACCTAAAGGCTCATAAAAATAGAACTTACGTGAATCGCCGCCAGCAGCAAAATGCAATAGAGTTGTGATATATCCTACTGGCTTCAAAACAAATCTTGGTACGTATCGAAAAACAGAAACTGAAACAAATTCATATGAAGTGAACCCTACTACCATTGAAACTGCAGTCCAGTTACCAATTTGCAAAAGTGGATTCATATAAATCCATTTGAAAGATCACATGGTGCTTGATTACTGCGAATCACACCACCTGGCAAATAATTTTAGGTGCTAAACATTGTTCAAGAATCACAATATATTTTAAGCCACATAAACAAATACTTCCTACCACATTAACACATATATTTCAAACCGCATAGTTAATGAAATCAAAATAGAACTACTCTATTGAAAACCAATGGCCAAAAGAGAGAGAGAGAGAGAGAGAGCAATCCCAACACTATTTTGTATGCATAATCATCATCATCCGACAAAAGCAAAAGTTCAAGGGAGTTTAGATGGAGAATCCTAGTTTTTTATGTGTAAATCAGTTTAGAACTACACTTGTTTTAGATTTACCGCCCAAATAAAAGGCCGTTCAAACTCTTGGTAGTCCAATAGTTTAGTGAAGTCCAATTTTGATGCACTATCATATAACCTTTCAGAAAAAAATCTAAAGCTTAGGACTTACAAGAAATAGTGGAATTGTCACATAATAGAATAAAGGCAAGGAACATGTTTCAATCAATAGAAAATACATGAGTTAGCCAGAAAGAGATACTAATTTGAATCAGGGCAGAACATCAAACAATGGTAAACTAAATGGAGTTTATACAAGTTAATAGGGACAAAAACGAAACTATGAATCCTCCTATGCAAGGCATGTGTTAAATGAATCATGAATGTAAACATACCACATGACCAAACTCATGGAAAAGGTTAACTACTTCAGAAAATCGCAACAACCCAGGATGACCACCAACTTCCTTTTGAAACTGAGAAATAAGTAGCGCCACTGGAATCTAGATACAAAATGCAGTAAATAAAAAATTAGAACTAAAATCAGAATTAAAAGGTGCATATATAATATAACACATTACAGTGAAATTGAAACCTCAGCAAAGATCCAGGAAGTGAAATTACATGTTAAACAGAAACTGCAGCTTCTTGTGCACAGATAAGCACAGAACAATAGAAAACCAGTCAATCATAAAAGGAAAGATCCGTTGTAATCCAGGAACACAAGCAAATTATTTAGTGAAACAATTTCTATCCATAGTTATACGATGCAATTCTACCCTCCTATTTCAAACCTAGTCCATGGGCAAGCACGCACACCATCTATTTCAAAGAAGCATCCAGGGCCATCTACCAAAGCAATGTAGCCTTGACACCTCAAGTGGAACTGGGCTCCACAACCTTCCATCAGGACACTCTGTTGAGATTATTTGCCCCACATCGGGGACTTATGACCTTGCTACTCAATACATAAGTTCAAGGGGCCACTCCACCCATTGCCAATTGATTTTGGGTTGGATGCTCCAATTCAACACACTCAAAAGGACATCCTTAAGTGCCATTTTATGCTAGTCCGAACGCATTCTCTCACCAAGACACGGACCAAAGAACAAGGGGAGAGAGAAAAGAGCAAGGGAGTCTGGGCCTTCCATTGGATGGTGGTGAACTAGTGGAATACTAGAGAAAATCCGCAACCCACCATCTGTCTGTCTGTCTGTCTATATATATATACACACACATCTATATATAGGTGTGTATCTGTCTGACTATCTGAGTCTGCTTCAAAATTCCATTATTTTGAAAGAAAAAAAAAATACTAGATATGCCTTTTCTCTGTATAACTACTCAATACTTGGGAAATGTCCCACATTAAGAACACATTCCACATTAAAATGATCCACCAGAAACTCAAAAGTTTGAATTCAAGGCCATAACAAAACCAGTAACTCCACATCCGTAAAGCTCCTAAAGTGAACTCCAGGGACAAAGAATAATATAACTGAATCACCTGTTTTTCACCATCGAACAGCGAACCATTTTGAAGAGCCACGACACAGGTGTGACCATACTTTCCGTCCCTGCTTAAAGATACAACATAAATTCATTTTCAGTCCAACTTGATACAACATAAATTCATTTTCAGTCTAACTTGTACGTAAGGAATCGCCAAAAATTCATTTGATTCATGTCATTCCACTAAAGAATCGCAAGTAAAAATGAACCTGGAGTACAAATCGAGGTAGAAATAACCCAAGAGTTCACTAGAACCCAAGTCAAAAACAGAATAAAGTTGAACGTCACAATGCCAAACCTCAGCATCTGCAACTTCCTCAAATCTTAAGCCTGAATGAAGCAGAGGAGGTGAGAGCTGTATAATTGAATGATAAATACCTCAAACAAATCCTTAACTTAAGCAAAGTAATTACCAAAAAGGTCTTGGCATATTTTAAAGATCCCTGACATGACCAAATTGGCAGGAAAGTACTGTTTAATAGCTCCAATGTCCAGATCAAATTGTTGCTCTTCAACCTTCTTCACATAGTATAGTAGATCCTCAATACCAAATGGAAATTCTCCTTCCTCTTTTTTCTGAAATGTCACCGGACATAAATATAAGACATAAAACACTTTGGCATAAGAAGATGTGGACCAGGCAAAAAGCTTACCTTTAAGTCCTTTAAAATCAAAAGTTCTCCAGAAGCCAAGTCAGTTAAACCGGCAGAGATGTCCTCTAAGAACTCAAAAACCTACAAATACAGCAGGATATAATCAGGAAAATCAGCTACACGGTCCGGGGTTCTTCGAGCGCAAGCAATTTACTCTGCTTTGGAATATGTGGCTGTATGTATAATATCACACAATGGACAGATGAGTATTCGACAGTCCAGGCAAAAGATTATTCTCTTTTTGTCTATGTTGCATCTAATATTAAACTAAGCTATGTTTTCTTGTTCAATCAAGTCATTCACTAAACACGCCCTATTTATCCTTCCAAAAAGGAACTTCTATTCAGATAAGTAAATCAAGCGTTGAATTTCCTTTGTCCCCAAGGCATAACTTCAAAACCTGTGTGTTTGGTGGAGAATATGGTTTGATGTGTCCTCATACCCATACCTAAATTTGGAACCTTTATGGCTGAGTCCCCTTATACTAAAATATTGGGGTCTACCAAGCCCGACTCACAGATTCATATCCACACCAGATACACGTACCCGAGTCCCAGAAATGTAGAAGAAATCTAATTTTCTTATTATTCAATGTAAGTATACAAAGTATATATACAACTATGAGAGGAAAAAAAATAAAGGAAATAAAAGACAGAAAGGAAATAACGGATAAGAACAAATCAATCTATTCCTAAACTGACGCGATACAAAAATTATGGGAATTATAATCCGGATATTCCAACACTCCCCCTCAAACTGGAGCGAAGGTATTCACGAGTCCTAGCTTGATAATAGACAACTTCAATAGAGATGGCCCAACAAACTTCATAAATATATCGCCAGTCTGATTTGAAGAGGGAACAAAATACGGAGAAATAATACCAGAACGAACTTTCTCTCGAATAAAATGGATATCAACCTTAACATGCTTGGTACGCTCGTGCAGAACGGAGTCAGACGCAAGCATTATAGCAGACTTATTATCGCAAAACAATGTAGAGGGTTCAATCACTGGAAACCCCAATTCTTGTAAAATAGATCGAAGCCACAGAAGCTCACATGTACCTTGTGCCATAGCTCGATATTCAGCTTCAGCTGATGATCTTGAAACGACTGCTTGCTTCTTGCTTTTCCAAGAGATAAGATGTTTACCATAAAACGTGCAAAAACCTGAAGTTGAATGCCTATCACTCTTGGACCCAACATAGTCAGCATCTGTATAACATGTAACTCCAGATTGTGTTCCTGTAGCAAAGAAGAGACCCAGTCCTGGGCAAGTTTTCAGGTAACGAAGAATATGATGGACAGCATCCATATGAGAAGTACGCGGAGCATGCATAAACTGGCTAACTACACTTACAGCAAAAGCGAGGTCAGGTCTAGTATTGGTTAGATAAATTAAACGACCAACAAGACGCTGATACGAAGACGGATCAGATAACAATTCTCCTGACTCAGATGATATTTTGATATTTGGATCCATAGGTGTGGAAGCAGGACGACAACCCATCATGCCTGTGTCGTTAAGAAGATCCAAGATATATTTCCTCTGATTCATTGAGACCCCATGATGAGATCGAGCAATTTCAATACCAAGGAAATACCGGAGAGGACCCAAGTCTTTAACATCAAATGTTGTTCCAAGTTTCTCTTTTACCCTTTTAATCCCTGCAATATCATTACCAGTAATAATGATGTCATCAACATAAACAGATAGAATAATACATCGACCATCCGGACATCGTCGAACAAAGCAGGTGTGATCAGAATGACACCTAGTGAATCCAATAGAGAGAATAACATCACTAAAGCGACTGAACCACGCCCGAGGGGATTGTTTCAATCCATAAAGTGATTTGCGAAGCTGACAAGACTTTCCCAGAATACTCCCCCTCAGCCCGAAAACCTGGAGGTGGATCTATGTAAATGACTTCCTGCAGATCCCCATTCAAAAACGCATTTTTGACGTCAAGTTAATGAAGAGGCCACGACTGAGAAGCAGCCAAAGAAACAATAAAGCGAACAGTATTAAGCTTGGCCACGGGAGCAAAGGTTGCACTGAAGTCTTTTCCCGGAATCTGAGTAAAGCCTTTAGCAACCAGACGAGCCTTATAACGGTCAATAGAGCCATCTGGAAGGAACTTAATAGTAAAAACCCATATACAACCAACAGTCTTTTCCCCAGGGGGAAGAGAAACAAGATCCCAAGTATGGTTATGCTGGAGAGATTCCATCTCTGCTTGCATGGCTTGGACCCAATGTGGATTTTGGAGAGCCTCAGATACAGACCGAGGAATGGAAACTGAATCAACCTGACCAAGAAAAGCTTGATAGGGCTGTGAAAGGGTTGAATAAGAGATATACTGTGAAATAAGATGATGAGCAGAGCAAGCATGACCATACCGATTTACCGGGTGAGAAATCCGAGTAGAACGTCTTACCGGTACAGGAGAAGCAGGACCTGGATCCGGAGAAGGATTTGGTGTTGGAGCATGAGCATGAGCATGAGTCCGCAGACGCCGGGAGTAATGAAATTCTGGCAAAGATGTAATGACAGGTGGTAGGGTTACCTCAGAAGAAGAGGAATCAAAGACAGCAATTGGACGAGGTAACTCATCAGGTACATTGAGAGGTTCCAGAGGAGCAGAAGCAGAGGATTTATTTGGACCTGCAAAGTAAGGAACATCTTCCAGAAAAGTAACATCCATAGAATTATAGAAACGACGACCAACGGGATCATAACACCTATATCCTTTAGAGAGAGAAGAGTAACCAAGAAAAACACAACGTATAACTTTATCCTCAAGCATAGTATGAAGGGGGCTGCGATTTTGAACAAAACAAGTGCAGCCAAATACACGAGGTAAAACATGAAAGAGTGTACAATTTGGATGAAGAACATGGAGAGGTGCTTTCCCATCTAAAACACGACTCGGGGTACGGTTAATAGCAGTTAGAACAGCTAAGTGCCATAAATATTTAGGAACCTCCATACCGCGAAGAAGACACCCAACAACGGACATAATGCGACAGTTTTTTCGTTCTGCCACACCATTCTGTTCCGGGGTATAAGTACAAGTGAGTTGTTGGAGGATACCTTTTTTATTAAGTTCAGAACAGAAGTCATTAGAAAGATATTCACGACCATTATCAGATCAAAGGGCACGAACAACAGTTTGATACTGAGTTTTAACCATTTGTAAAAATTGAATGAATAATGGACAAACTTCGGATTTCTTTTTAAGTAGATAAACCCATGTGCACCGTGAATAATCATCAATGAACGTAACATAAAACCGATAGCCATATAAAGCAGTAACAGGGGAAGGTCCCCAAACATCTGAATGTATAATATCAAAAACACAAAGCGCACGAGACATACGAGGAATATAAGACGAACGAGTATGCTTAGAAAGTTCACACACCACACATTGAAATTTATGAGTCTTACAGGCTTTTATTAATTCTGGAAAAAGTAAACAAAGATATTGAAAATTAGCATGTCCTAACCTGCCATGCCACAATTCTATAGTTTTATTCGAAAAAGAACAAGAGCTAGAACTAGGTAAAACAGACGCCTGTAAACTAGAAGACACTGGTGGTGGTGGAGGTTCCCCAAAGAAGTAGAGTCCGTCATGCTCATGGCCCGTACCAAAAATCTTCTCCGAAGTCAGGCCCTGCAAGAGACAACGGTCAGGTAAGAAAATGACAGCACAATTATAACTCTTTGCAAGCCGACTAACAGATAAAAGATTAAATGACAACTGAGGGACATGAAGAACAGAAGACAGAGTAAGTTTGGGGGGGCAAACAAACATCACCCTTACTCTGGACACGAACGGTGGAACCATCGGCAATACTCACATTGGTTAACAGGTGTAAGAGGAGACGAAAAAAAAGGATAACTCACCAGTCATGTGATCATTAGCTTCCGAGTCCAAAACCCACCTTGGAGTTCCTGTCCTAACATGTAAAGCAATGGAAGTACCTGTAGCAATGGCTGCTGTGGAAGAAGAAGAGCCTGACTGATGCTGCTGAAGAAGAGAGCCAAGTTGACTATGAATCTGTCCAAGCTGAGATTTTAGGATTGAAGCATACTTTGATTCTGATGAAGCTGGCAAAGATCAGGAGTAATGGGTTCAGGGCCGGTTTCGGCAATAGCAGCGAAGCGGGTTGGACCAGGGTTGCGACCTCGGGCTGCATACTGTTTCTTCAACTCGGGATGAAGTTGGTGTGAAATCCTAAATATCCCTTGGAGATAATATCCCTTGGGATAAGATTTCAATCAACTAGGAATTAATTGTGATTTGATTTTTGATATTCTTTCCTTTTTTTCTTCTTTCCTTTCTTTTCTTTTCTTTTCTTTCCTTAACTTATAATCAAGTTTGTGTATATATATTGCTACATAGAATGAATGAAATCATCACAAAATAGAGTTTTCCTCTCTATAATTCCATTGGAAACAGCGATCTTTGGTATGACCAACAACATTACAATGCTTACAGACTGGAGGCTTTCGACCACTGGGACGAGGGCTGGTGTGAGCAGCAACGGCCATCTGATCAGGAATAGCAGGAGAATCGGAAACTGGAACAATAGAAGTCTGAATTAATTGTCGACGACGCTCATCACCATCAACAATAGCAAAGGCCTCGTAGAGAGAGGGCATAGGAGACATGTTCAAAATCTGAGTACGAAGAGATTCAAACTCAGATTTCAAACCCATCAAGAACTGGTAAGTATGCAGACGGTCGAGGCGCTAGACAATAACAGTAGCGGTTTTAGCAGGAACATCACCCAGTTGCTTGTACTAAGCCAACTCCTCCCATCGAGACTAAAGATAACCAAAATAATCATAGACACTCAGCCGGAGAGAATCCTGAGACGACTGAGAAACTTCGCGATGAAGTTGATAAATCCGGGACTCATTGCGCTTATGCGCACACATTTGGGTCAAAGCATTCCACAGGCCATGAACAGAAGAGTGATACATGAACATATGACAAATACGAAGCTCCATTGAATTGAACAACCAACCCAGGATAGTATAGTTGTCCATATTCCACCGATCAAAGGTGGAATCGGTAGGAGCAGGCTTAGGTGTAGTGCCAAGAAGCAAACTGGACTTGCCTTTGGCACCAAGGAAAAGGTGAATGGAATGAGACCAAGCGGCAAAATTTTGCCCATCCATGAGAACAGTGGTAACCCTTTGCGCAGGGGAATGTGGAGTCAGGGACATAGAAAGATCTGAACGCACATGTGAACTGGTAGGAGACTGATCAGTACCCTTATCCTTTCCAGTATTGGTCATTGTAGCAGAATCAAGGAACCCAATAAACGATCAACTAGGCGCAGAAGAGAACCAGAGGATGTAAAAGGCTGCTAGAAAAAGAAACTGCAGCAATCAAAGGCTACCAGATCATCACAGGTAGCCCAAGAGAAGAGAGAGAGCGCACAAAAAGGGGTCTAAACCATCACAAGGCCCACGAACAGGGCAAGACGCAGCCTAGGGCTGCAGCCTAGGGCTGCGCAAGGGTTAGCCTAAGCTAACCAAATAGAGAAGCCGAGAGCCTGGAGTGGTCGCCGAGAGTGGAAAGGGGGGCTGGGGGGGCCCGGCGAAGGTGGTAGAGGTGAATGGGGGTAGCGGCACAGGCTGGTGGTGGTGGTGGTGGTGGTGGTGCAGCGCAGGGGGGGCTAGTGGTTTGGTGGTGCGGCTGGAAGAGGTGTTAGGGTTAGTCTCTTTTACGCTCTGATACCAAGAAGAAATCTATTTTTCTTATTATTCAATGTAAGTATACAGAGTATATATACAACTATGAGAGGAAAACAAATAAAGGAAATAAAAGATAGAAAGGAAATAACGGATAAGAACAAATCAATCTATTCCTAAACTGACGCGATACAAAAATCACGGGAATTATAATTCGGATATTCCAATAAATGTCTTAATTAAATTTTTTTTTAAAAAAACTAAAATTTTATTTTTAAATGGTCACTAATACAGCATTATCATATGTACTCAATAAAGAAGACGTGAAAATTTTGTAGGAGCATCCAACCCAAAACCAATTGGCAATGGGTGGAGTAGCCCATTGAACTTATATATTGAGTAGCTAGGTTATAAGTCTCCGATGTAGGGACTCTTAGCACGGCCCCGCACGTGTGGCATGGTGAGAGCCAAACACGTGGATTACTAAGATAGGGTGTCGTGGAGCACAAGTGGACAAAATGGGCCCAACAATAACCTGCTCTGATACCATGTTAAATTGGAGCATCCAACCCAAAACCAATTGGCAATGGGTGGAGTATCGACTTGAACTTATATATTGAGTAGTTAGGTTATAAGTCTCCGATGTGGGGACAATCTCAACAAAATTAAACAATTAGGTGTATACAACCAAATGATGTGAGGCAAAATCTTTAATTAAGAATGACGTCAAGGGATAAGTTAAACAATTGCAAGGAATGGACACAGAATAGTCTAGAATGAAAATCCATGAGTTCGACACAATGGGAAAGACATTAACTAGGTTAACCCTGTTGAGGAAATCCATTCCCACGCAACGGAAACTCCGATACCACTGTTTGGTAAACACCCAAACACACAGAAGTGCAAAGTAATGAGAAAACATAACAAAAGAAATAAACGAAAGATTTCTACGTGGTTCGGTAAGATCCATGCCTACGTCCACACCTAAGAGACCAGTTCTTTCACTATTGAGTAAAACACGGTACAAGATACACCTTGAGTTAAATCCCATAACCCAAACACAACACCCTTGTACTCCCCACTCAATACTCTCCATAACCATTACATACTGGTATTTCTCTCTCACACACAGTGAGCCACCTCGACACCTCTCATGGCCCAGAGGTGGTCTCACCCCTCTCTTTCTTTCTGTTCTCTCTATCCTCACCCATTTGACTACCAATTCTCACTTGGCAGTGAGTTTTCTCTAACACCATCCACATATATATAACATACACTTCACATATATGCATTTAATACACTTAGAGACAAACCCCTAAATCAAGGAAAAGAGGTCAAAAAAGGAAATAAATGAGAAGAAGAAAATCTGGCCACTTTCGTGGCTTTTCACCACCCCTCACATGGGTGCGGTCCCTACTCCCCAACAGACCCGGGGGAAAAATTTTGCTTAGTTCGACAATCACTCAAGGCTATAACAGTTAACCAAACATGAAAGACCAAAAAGCCAATGAGTGTACTCATCTAAGGAGGATTAGCGAGTCGAACTGGTCAGCTTTTTGCCCTCCTCTGCTGACCAATGAATGATTTGTTAGGTGGTTAAAAATGCGTCTGTTGGACGCCAAGGAGAATTACCACCGAAGAGATCAACCATGAGCCCGCACAGCAGGGCAAAAAGATGATCCAATCTGACCTAGGGAAACATATGGCTCACTTAAACAATCACCAAAGGCTTTCAGTTCCCCAAATGAATTACCAGGAAAGCCAATGAGTCGGACAGTCTAATAATTTAGTATGAGTTACCAATCATCACAGGATCCATCAAGAATGCATTGTTGAAAACTGAAGAGACAAACTCCAAACCACACACAAATTTTACGCCCAAAATAAATCATCAAAGTTGACGTGTAAGGTGTTATATCACACAAGGAAATAATATAAACTTGTCTGAACCTTTGAGGATGACTTTGCCATTCTAAGACCTACAGCGAAGTCTGCATAGTTTGAGTAGCCAAGCAACCTAGCAAATTTGTGGCGTAATTGAACCTAAAACAATAAACAAAAAAAAACCGTCAACTCGCTTCCATGCATACACATGCAAGATCATAACACCCATCAAGCATGGAATATGAAATCGTGTATAATGGCTATTCATGTAACTGTATTCTAAATTATACCAACATGGCCAGTGAAGAGAAAACATTTTTACTAAAGGAGTAAAATATGAATATGCATCAATATGAGTATGAGTAACCAAGACCAGCATAGAGTAACGACTCATTTATAAAGAAGTTTCTATTGCTTCATACAAATCTTTATTCACACCTTCAGGTCAAGCAGTATGCTATGTCATAACAATGACATACCCTGAGTTTGCAATAAAATTAGGGCAACGTTTTGTTTTTGTTTTTTTTTTATTTTTTTTTTTTTATATGTAACTAATTTACTAAGTATTTTTATGAGATTCCAGAAAATTTTGATACGCAGTGGTAAAAATATCTCAATTAATATGACCAGAATTCCTACTTTTTTAAGCTAATTTTAGAAACTTGCAATGTCAACAAGAACTCATCAAGACAAAAAAATAGAACATGGAAAACAAGAAAATTATTGCGAAAACTTAAAAGCAATTTGACAAAAAATGAACATAAAAACAAACTTCTGTTATGTAGCAAATCTTCATTGCAATACTTTCATAGAAAATAAATGCATTACATATGAAGGCTTCTTCAGGCATGCATACAGTTCAAAGGCAAGTTATAAGAAACATAAGTTGCACCAACACTGTGAAGTAAAAAATGTGATGGCATAAAACCATTGATTTATATATAATTACGGCAAGGATTCAAAAGAGTTTTTTGTCTTCTCCGTCCACATTACCAGCCTTTCTAAGACAGAAAGATTGACTTCACATCTCCGCCCATATGCAACGGCTACAACTCTCCTGGTCAACCCTACCTTCAAAGGTTTAAGAAAGAGCTTGTGATGTACATATTTATGCTATAATATACACTGGTAAAAGTATAAATACAACCACCCAGGAAAATAACAAACATATGGAAAAGTGAAACATGTAATGGTGGTGCACCTCAGAAGATTTCACAGGTCACTCATGGACGTTAAAATGAAGGTTCATGAAAGGCAACTCAAATTTGAGATAGGAATGTCTGATTGGAAATAACAATAGGTAGCAGCCATTAAAGACTCCACCTTTTCTGCTTTTAACCGAACTTCTTTGTTCTTCATTTTATTTGGTAAAACAATCAATCAATTTTATTTTTTTCCCTAAATTCTTCGCTTAAATATTTGTCCTGAGATACTGACCTATATACAATATAAAATGTGAAACTCTTCAAAAAGGATGCCATGATCGAGAGCAGATTTTTTAACGTGAAGAAATAGTCTGCAATGTTACATATCAAGGGCAAATGGAAGTCTTAAGAAAAATCAAGACAGGAAAAACATACAAAGATGGGACAACAAAAAAAATGAAATGAAACTTCACACCTCATGAAGTGTCACAGGAACCATTTCAGCCAAAATTGCCTTGGGGCTCTCTCATAGCTTTGATAGTTTCTCAAGCAAATGTACCATCATTTAGATCACTTAAATTTCATCTCAGATGATTCAGCACACAAAATTAAAATCGTAAGGGGTAGCACATATCAAAGATATTAATAGCGACAGATCAAGGAAAAGGATCGTTTAACTTGTGTGGGTTTCTTTCTTTCTTTCTTATTGATTTCTGTATTTTTAGAGTGATTGAGGGGGTTAAGTGGGGGACACAACTCTTATAGGAATTTAAATACTATACCTTACAAAGCTCTAGTACAGGTGAAACATGATGACTTTTCAGGGTGACCTTGAATTTACCATTTTCAGCTTTGTCTAAGATCTGCATAGAAACAAAATAAAATTCAACACAGCAAAAGTGATTTAAGTATCCTAACTCCCAGTAGACAATAATGCAGAAAAAGAATTGCAAATCTACTAGCCTAACTGGCTAAAGACAAAGAGGTGCAGGAAAGTTTACAAGTTGAGTTTGGGTAGGCCCAAATTTGAGATGCTTTAGCTTTTATATATTGATGATGAGCATGATATGAACTTTGAAATTAATTCTCTAGTTGGATGCGCAAAAATATCCCATCAATATAAAATAAACTACCATATCAAACCAAATTTATAATAGCATTAGGTCACTGTGTAAGCTATGACCTTTCAAAAATTTCTCACTTCAAACTCCTAACCTCATTCTTAACCGGATCAATTGGATATGTTTAGACAATGAATGAATTAGTAAATTGGTCTAGTGCAACTAAGATAACCATCAACCCATTGCCAAGTACATTACTCTTTCAACAAGTTAAAAATTTCATGAATATCAACTACATTCCACGTATTTAAACCTTGAATATGCGTTTAGAAAACACAAGGATATATATATATATATATGTATATACGTATATATAAACCAATCAACATCTGACCCAAATCAAGAACGTGACCGTAATATATACAAGCGATGTCTCATCTCCAAATAACCAAAAAGCACAACGCAGGTCGTAATTAATCTCATTGGTGATGTGCACATACCCCGGATCCCAAATGTAATCTGTTTAAGTCTCTATTTTATATAAGGGATCTCACTTTTTGAAATGTAAAATCGACCTAAGAGTCTTGAACTTAAAACGTGGGATTCGACAGCTTCTGCCATTTCAGATGTTTCCCATACTAAACCCCAGAGTTTTATGGCACTGAGAGTCTGAGAATAACTACTTATAATTTTATTTGCTTCTTTTTCCTGCTAGAGACATTGTTCATGCTAATTTTACCAACATTCTTTAGAAAATTAGCTAATTTTCAGCATGAATCTTCAATTTCCAGAGTTTTGGAGTTGTTTAGAGATCTAGTGATCTACAGGGCCTGCTCCCATGAACTGATTGCAGTACGAAGATATTATGTATTTTGAATTGAAACTGAAAAGGAATTTAAGTCTGAAATGAAATCTCAATTTCAAGAGATTTCTTTGTTTGTAACCAAGCACTAAACGATTTGATCATTCCCAACAATGTATAGTGTAACAAAACTAACCTGATTACATATTCACCAAAGAAATCAAAACTTCTAAGTGGAATTCGACAAAACTTAGTCAGATAATTAGAGAAATGAACATATTCAACCTCAAGGAATTCTGGTGGTAACCCATCTAGCTCCATATGATTGAAGAGAATAGATGTATTGTCATCATTCAGATTTCGAATATACCGCAGGCTTAGCTCATCTATTTGAGCCTTCAAGCGTTGCAATTCTTCTCTCTTGGTTGCAGTAAGATTCAATCCATTGTTTTCAAAGTCTCTAACCTGTCACTGAATATTAAAGAATAAACATACTTGAACTTAAAAGTTGATGCAGATAAAACCTAAGAAGCACAGAGATTTCTAAGCAGGTAACGTGTCGTGTCGTGTCCAACACACGGGCACGATACTTCACATACGCTTTTCCTTCTGTGTCGCCTTGCATTTTTTTTGGATATGCCATGTTGGCATGTCTGTGTCCGCGCTTCACTAGTTAAAACAAATCTTAATATTTTCATATCATAAGTCGGGGAAAAAACACAATCCAAAGTTGGGGAACTATTCCTATTATAAAAATCGGTTGAAGGTGTAGAATTAATTCAAAAAACGTACAAGAACAATAGTAAATCCTGATAAGCATATTGATGATCATCATATATGTAATCATTATGGATTTTGCACTAGCTTCCAAAAGACAGTAACTTTCAAGTTCCCCTCATGTGAAAACCCAAATTTTCACTATTAAAATTCGTAAAATATCAACATAATTTTAGCTATAACCAATCAACTCTAAACATGTGTCAAAGCTCTATTGGTCTTTCACTTAAACAGGTAACCTAAGTGTGGCCCTAGCAAAACAAAAAAAAAATGGAAAAGTTCTACACATTCCAAATGTTACGGAAGAGTTAATTGTTAAAGAGTTAAAGTTAAAGTTTAATTATTTAAAATTCGTTTTATGCAAGTTTACTTCTTGAATAACTGGTGCATTAAATGAAGTGATAGTTAATAGGGTTCATTAGATAAACTGATAGTTAAATAATAATAATATAAATAAATAAATAAACAAATAAAAACTCACCCAACACATCCCATTATAAATTCGGAGGCTTCATATGCATATTTCATTCAACTCAAAATAAATTAAGAGAGAATTAGAGAGAGACTAAGGAAAATAAAACAAAAATGATGGGATACACAGCAAACGACACACTAAACGACACACCAGCTTTAAATGCATGTACCCTGTGTTGTGTAAGTGATGCACAGAAAAGTGTGAAAAATTCAAACAGCACAGGGTACATGCATTTAAAGCACGGTGTGTCGTTTGGAGTGTATCCCTATCATTGTTGAAAAAAAAAAGGGAGTAATGAGATAATAAGTAAAAGAGAAAGAGAGGAAGTTTTAGGAGGAAAAGAGAGAGAGAGAGAGAGAGATCCTGAAAGTTAGGAGAGACTTTGTGAGAAATTATTGTGAACTCTCAAAGAGACTAGTTTGGGAGATAAATACTAAACTAGTGGTGGTAGTTCCGGTAGTAAAGGAAGTTGACCGAAGTCTCAATTTCAATCTCTATCATCAATCACGGGGTAAAATTCTTTTTCCAAATCTTATTAAGCATTTTATAATGTGTATTTACTGGTTAGATATTTTTTTTATTTGTATTAGACTATTAGAAGACCTTCTCAGAGCTTAAAGCTCGAGCAAGGCCAAACCAATGTTACCTGGAAGGTGGTTCACCCCAGAGCATGGTACGGGTTAGGGTGCTTGGTATAGCATTTAGCTCAGTTCGGGGTATGAGGGGGTAGTCTTAGTTGGTTCACTTTTTAGGTTCATGGTTCAATTAGCACTTGTGTAAATAATTATACATAGATAATTAGTACTAAATCATTCCATGACTTCACATGATCAAATTTCAAACACAAAAATATAGGAAAATACGATGAAATTACTCCTCAAATGCAAATATCTTAGAAGCCCTCAAAGAAAAACCAACAAGCAATGTAAAAGTTTGGATTTTATTTATGTTCTTCACAGTTTCGATTTTATATATCTTCCTCTCGTTTGGTTCGTGAAATTTAAGATCCGAATCCCCTAGAATCCACGACCTGGATCGCAAGATCCGGATCGTGGTATCGTGGCTCCATGGGAAATACCACGATCCCAGTAACTATGGGCCAAACAGACCCTGAATTGTCATTAATTACAAAATTCAAGTTTTAAAGTTGACTAAATTTTTGGGATATGTACAAAGGGCATTTTTGGTATTTCAAAGTATAGTAAATTATCACAAATTATTTCCTACCATTTTCTAAAATTTGGTGAGTTTTGGACATCAAATTGTATTTATTTGAATTTAGATTTTATAAAGCGACAATAGAATATGAGTTTTTAACATTAAAATCACTTGTAAAATTTTGTACAACTCCGAAAAATAAACGGTCGATACCGTTACGATTAAAATAATATTCCGAATATTTAAACACTAATTTTGTAATTTTTGAAGACAGAAAATTTTACCACTTATTTTGGAACCCAAGTTGCTATAGAAAAGCTATACATTTTTCATAGAATATTATAATGAACTCCGAATCGACTCTAATCAATGGCGTTAGTTTTGTAATAATATAAGGATCATTTTAGTAAAGGAAAAATCTACTTTTTTGTAAAATTACAACAAAAAAAAAAATACCCCTAAGAAGCTATAATTACTGTTTTGCCCCTACACCTTGAACTTAAACTAAATTACTCATTTTAATCATATGCAAAGCGTAGGACTTGAGGATTAACTTACCTACAAAAGAAGTACGTTAATTACCTAAGTTGCCAAGGTGAGTGATCGCTTTCTTTTTTACTGTTTCAACTCCTCACGAGTGAATCTTATCCTATTACTGGAACAACTTAACAAGTTTTATTATGAAATCATTGTTCTTAGATTTGTTCTGGAACACTTCGAATCGTTCCACTGAAAAAGGTTATCTTATTTGATATTATTGTAAGTTCCGTATTTCATTGATTCAGTTCCATATTTGATTGATACAAATGTCAATTACCACCATTCTACGTGATTATATATTGGTTCGAATAAGAATCTACGAGCCCTATGTGGGATGATCTATATTAGATCTACGAGTGGCCCAAAGTTGGTCGGCCCTTCTTATTGGGTCTACGAGTGCTTCCGATCAGCTAGCTATTGCAGTATATGTATAATTGTATATGTATGTGTACGTGAATGGGTGGTTGGTAATCTGACCTTCTAAATATGTATTCGTTATGCATGTCCTGATGATATTCTACTCTTTCGATATATCAATTGTTATGTTTATCTCATTTACCGTTGATATATAGATTTCTCTTTTTGTTCATCATTCAAGATTACGATTATTCACTGAGTCTTCTACTCACACTTTCCAAATCTTTCTAACCCCTTTCAGGTAATAAAGGAGATGAGGTATAAAATATGGTGGGAGATGACTCGATTGAGAAGGATCTGATAGAAGAATAAGAAACTTGAAATTCTCAGAGTCTATATTCAAAAAGCTCGAGTTAGCCATGAGAATATTTTGTAATAAATTTGGATTGACTTGTAATATTATGGTCTTCATGACCTGTATTTGTAATAAAAATTTAATTAAGTTGATTCTGCTAGTCTCTGTACAAGTTATAAGGCCACGGTAGCCGGTCACGGCCTTCAATTCACCAATTGGGTTTTTGGGGCGCGACACCTAATGCCAAGCATGTACGTCTAATATGTGAAAAAAAAAAATTTGAGGGAATAAGATGGATGTGGTTTTAGAATTGATTAGCAAACCAGGTCAAATTTGTTAAGGCAATTACGCAAATTGCTCTTCGATAAATAGAAGATAACAGTAAACAGTAGGAGCAATAGTCGCACAACAAAATTTTATTTGAACTCATTTTAGCATGAAAATCGTTAAGGCAGTAAAGACTACTGCACAAGAAGACAAATCAACGCTTTTTTGCCAAATGACAGTGATTTTATGTTGCATCATTCTTGATGGATGACCAGTGACAGTTCCAACAACGTGACTGAATAGAATAGCCTTTATGATTACATGCTGACTCATTTGACTTGAACTTCTTTAAGCAGAACACTAGGTATGGTGTGTCTTAAGAGTCATGGCTGCAGGTGAATCCTATTTCAGATAACACAAGAAAATCCTGAACGATCTTTCATTCTCTTCTCTAGGAGAAAAGTGAACATGAAAATCATAACAAAGTAGAGACTGACAATCGGTATAGTTAGACTGGTGATGAAACATAAGTGCCAGCACGGATGAGAAGGGGGATCAAATCTAAGGGAAGCCACTTCATTCATACGAAGTTGGAGGTAAAGTTCTGGCAGCACCGAGTATTGATGGGACTACCAAAATGTAATGGATATTTCCTGTGTTTAATGTTTGCCCAAGGTGAACACTTAATAAAATCCCTATACGCGTACTGTGTCCAACATGGATGCTTAACGTCACTTAATCCAAGTAAAAGATTCCATGTGACATATATTGAAATCAGGTCTGAATTATTGATTCATAATCTTACTTTAAGAAAGTCATACATGTAGAAGTCTGCTTGGGCATGCATCTACGAGAATATTAACACTTCAAGCCGGCCATGTATTTGTATGCTTATGATGTTCCTTTTATGATTGCTTCAAAATGAACGAAGTGAGCAAGTTGAACCATCTTTATTTCATAAATAAATAAATAAAAACCATTTTACTTCTAAAAAAATGTAAGCAAATGAATTTCTAAAATTAAAAAAATAATAATAAATAAATAAATAATAAATAAATAAATAAAATTGAAGGAAAAATACAGCCATGTCCCCGGCATTGGGTGCAGGAATTTGGTAAGTCTAGCTCAGACAAATACCTGCACTTGACTCTACTTGAGTCCATGCAACTAGACTCCAACGGAAAAGCAATCTACTCTGAGATGTTCTTATTGTTGAGACATATATAGAAATTGATTTACATAAGTGAAAAACCTTGTATAACGATAGAATAATTGGTTTGTATTCAAGATAATTGAACATGTCAGCACTTAACAGCATGAATAAAGGTCCCACAGTGACAATGTGAAAGAAAGATGATAATGCAAAAATAATATGCATTTGGACGGTAATATGCTTTCAATTCATAATAGAAGTGCAGTCCGGTTCAAAACTGATGGCCATAGTTTAAGCCTATAACTAGGGTACTCAATTAACAACAAAATTAATGCATAGAGTTCAATCCATGCAAGGCCACCCAGTAAGATTTTTTGGAAATAAAAATAGGAAGACCACACACAAATTGTCAAAGAAACGCATTATGAGAAACTGTGTGGGAAGGCCACTTCCGATTCCATACCAGACACTGAGTATATTTTGTAGCTTCAGGACTCATCCATTCCCCTCTTGCAGCAAAAGCTTTGACAACTCTATACACATCCTCGCGTTTACTGAACAGTAGAAAAAACATGATTTAGACATTCAATTTTGCTCCAATTCAGTTTACATATTCACCATCAATGGATACATCTCTGTCCATTACATGATAATGTCTGAATCTGAAGTAAAAGTTTATGATAATGTCAACTTGCCAAGTGCCCACTAAGCTCTAGCCTCTAAGAGACATAGTGGGAAGAAATAATTAGTCAACAGCCACTTTTAAGTACTATCAACATTATAAAACATCATCAATACATTGCACCAACTATTTCTGACCAAACTATACACATTATTACCGACTCTATTTTGATCTGACCATGTCACACAGTCCTACAAAACACCGCATGGGCCTTCTGTATCACGGAGGATCTTTATGAGGTTGTCATACATGTCAGCACCTTCTTTTTAACCAATGTTGCCATAGAAGTTATTCTCTTTATATTTTTCAACATATGTTTCCTCTAAAATATTTGTGACTAACATTTCTTCTATTTTATAAAGGCTTAACAATGTCATCTTAAAAACCCTCTTTCTACGAACAGACTGTTGTATAGCCTATACATCGCAGATCATAAGGTTGTCTAGCAATCCTCCTATATTAAACCACCAGGGCTTGTTACAGACAAATTCAAACACAAAACACCACTAACCCGGTCATATCATCTGATTTGCATATACTTATGCAATCCGACCTGCACACCAAAGACAAGTTTTCCAGCAAACAAGAACCTGGGAATAACATGGATGGAAGCTGAGTTCTTTCATTCAGTTCCTACATACTACTCTACTACACACAGCATATATGATTCTTCTTGGCTGGCCATTCAATGTATCGTACATGTGACTTGGTCTATTTTCTTCTGAGTATCATCGTCTAAACAACTATCATTCGTTTTTTTTTTCTCCCCAGCTATTTAGATTTTAGGATCAGTTTCAGGTAAACTATATAAATCCCACACCATCACTGAGGAGGACTCAAGATTCACGAAAAGTTACCTATCAGCAGTCAATTTCACCATGTTCGCTATCTTCATATCCCCTTTAATGGTGTCATCAAATATAAGTGCAAACAGGGGCGGACAGATGTAAGGGCAAGGGGGGCTCAAGCCCCCCCACCCCAGATTTTCAAAAATTACAAATGTTACCTTATGAGCAAAAACATTTTACATTCAAGCCCCCCCTGAAATTCCATTCAAGCCCCCCCAGTTATGAAAATTACCTACTAAGCCCTCCCGACATTATAAAATTATCATACTAAGCCCCCTTTCTCTTAAGTTTTTGTACTAATTATAAAATATGTATAGAAAGGTCCAAAATATACACAAAAAAAAATGTATAAATATGTCTAAAATATGCGTAAAAAAGTCCAAAATATGTATAAATAGGTCCAAAAAAAATATTTGGCCCGTATATCAAGCACCCCCGAATTGATTTTCTAGATCCGCCCCTGAGTGCAAATCACAACATTAAAAGGACTGAAACAAGATAATAATAAAAGGAGGGAAAGCAGGTGAACCTGCACATGGAAACATGAGCATCTATTTTCCGCTCTGCTTCAGCACTTGCTTTGCACACATCTTCCGAGACAGACACCAATTTTGGGAAGACACAGGATTGAACCAGCGGGAATTGATGTCCTTCCAATTCTGCCAATGGTAATATTACATTCTTATATGTAACCTGCAGATTTTTTTTTTGTTATGATCATATCAATCCAAGCACAGTAAAGACTGAAGTGCATGAACAGAGATTAGTTCAATTTCCTCCTGCTAGTTCTACAAATGCTTTGAAACAATAGCAACTGAAGCAAGATAGGAGTGCCTGAAAGTCATCTATAGACTGTAGTACCTTGTCAATAGGAACTGAAGCAACTGCATCGTGAACCTCCTTCGATTTAGCTATGATGTGGTCCGCTAATTTGAGAATTTCAGTCGCAGGGAGATTGATGCGAACATTAGACCCAGGAAGATCTAAAACAATAAAATAGGCACAAATAAAACTAAATTAATATGTCATGGACTCGTATATGAATATATGTTTGTGCTTGTGTATAGATATATCTATATATATATATATATAGAGAGAGAGAGAGAGGAAGAGGGACCTTTCTTCTTGTGCTTGTTCTTATGAGCGTTGATTGCAGTGATGGCGAAGTTGACGGCGGCAGCGGCGGCGGCGGTGAGAACGGCAGCTCTGGTTATGGCTACGATATTGTTTCTCTCTCTCTTTTGTTTGGACATTTTCTCTCTCTGGTTCTAGCTGAGACCTCCAAACCCCTCTTTGTTCTTTTCTCTCTCTCTCTCTCTCTCTCCAAACGGCAAATGCGAGGGAAATTTGTGCAGCCGAGGGCGGAAGAAAATTGACATTTAAAGGTCAGACAAAAGAGTACGTCAGAAAATTATTTAAAACAAAATGGTTTGGAGTTGGGATCTATGGCCCACAGCATGCAGCTGGAAGAGGTGAGATACACCCATCAATTGGACAGTCATATTTTCCCAAATCCATCACCTAATTAATTTATTTTTCAAATATCACAAAGTTGAATTTGCGAGTACAAATCTTTTGGGTACATGTCCTAAGTTCTGAGAAAAATAAGTTGAAAATTTGGTAAATTTTGAAAATATGATCGTTCATTTGATGGGTTAAATGACTAGGTCAGAGATTTTGGTCTTTTCAAAGGAGATCAAAAGTTCGAAATTCGTAGGATTCCTGTGAGTGATTTTGAATGACAAACCTCAAGTATTTTGATAAATCGTATATAGAGCTTGACACGGGTTAGGATCCTGCCCCCACTTACCTCTATGATTTATCTAGTGCACATATTGTGGGGTCGGTACATGTGCGAAGGGGTTATGCCCATGTTCTACTCTAATAAAACAACAATATGTAAACCAGTTGAAATATTGGTGGAGATTCTGAAGTCGAGGAGATTTGTTCTCATCATCCGAGGAAAAAAAAAACATAAGAAGATATGGGATAAGGGGTTTGTTTGGGTGTATTTAAAACTTGTACTCCAGTCTGGTGATAAGTTATTTGTTGCACCAATTGGAAACGGCTTTCAAAACGTATAAGTGATTATAACAGTCTAAACATTAGAATTAAACCGATTAGGAAATTACTTTATGTGTTTCAATCGCAAAACAAGAATGGCATGTTTGCATGTCCATGGATTTGAATAATAACATTCATAATTTGTTTAGTACCTTAATATTAAAACAAATCATCTTGAACTTGTTCATTATGGAAAGCGTCATGTTTCTTCACGCATGGTCATTCCTAGATTATTTTTAGATTACATAATTGAAAAACACATCATGTTTCTTCACATATGTTTTTTTATGAGAACTGTAGAATTGTGACTTGCTCCCGATGGATCACAAACTACTGATGGGATGGTGTAACGAATTGCTGATGTGATTTGTAATTCAGTAGGCACTGTTTTACTTATTAGTGATGCTAGCTTTTTAAATCCAAATCTCAAATTTCAATCACAAATTATGTGTTACTACTGCATCAATCAAAATCTAGTGGACCCATTAACCACTATGGGATTACTTCAACATCCTCCGTTAAAAATCCAATAAACCCACTGCCACATTAATTGAAATTTGAATTTGAGAAGCATAGTCTTACTCTTTACTATGTTCCTTCTAAGAAAAAATATAATAATAATATTATCCCCTAGTATTACGAGCTTTTCAGAGTTGTGATGGCCTATTGTAATAGCGTGTTTTGTTAGGAATTTAACACACGGAACCAAATTCTCCAAAACAAACACACACACATGAGCAGTAATCAAACATGTACACCAAAGAAAAGACACACAAATTTCTACGTGGTTCAACCAAACATCTGCCTATGTCCACACTCGAGAGATCCATTCTTTCACTATTGAGTAAAACATGGTATAAGTTACATGGATTAAATCTCATAACCAAAATACAAGACCCTTATACTCTCCTCACTCAATACTCCAAAGAACATGGCACAGTTAATCACTGTAACATAGTGAAATCACAGAGATAAAGAAATACACATCTCTACCTCACATCCCTATCATTGTGAACAGCCACCCTAGACCATGCACCCCCTATGAGGGAAGAACCCCCAACTTGGTACACCAAGGGCTTCCTAAATTCCTATACAACATCCTCATATATAAAGTTTGCAACCCATTACTTTTTGGACAAGTAATACAACTTTATCACAAAGGAAATCAAATCACAATAGGAATCTAACCAAATCACAATCCCTAAATTAACGGGATTATCCCACATGTGATATAATCTCAACAATCACCTCCTCTATCACTTGTGGGGAAACTGCACAATCAAAGGTACCCTAAGAACCAATCAAAACATTTAAATAATTTATGGGAGGAGTATAAAAAGAAAACACGCAGGGGGTATTTCGACCGGTCGAATGACCCTTTAACAGAATTCCTTCTAGTAGCAGAATTTTGCTAAGGATCTAATTCAACCTTCACTTCTTACACCACTCCAGACATGCACAACTAACTCCAAACTTCTCAAGCTATAACAAGCTTTTAAAAACAAGTTTAGTCTTACTAATTGTTTGGTTGAAAAATTCTTCTAAGGATATATGTGGAATTATATAAGTGTGAGCGTGCCAAGCAAGCAAATTGCCAATGTGTGATATAATAAATATCCAAAATGCGCCTCACCAGGGAGATTGTGGTGACGTTCGATGCCTTAACAAAGACTTTAAACATGTAAAGATATGATTAATTAAAAATCTTCGAACTAAGTAATGTATAACTACTCCTATGAAAGAACTGTAAAGGGAAATAGTAAAGTAACAGACTATTTTAGTAAGTAAAATAAACTACAATCTAACCTTGAAGATAACTTTGAAAGTATTCTAATTTGAACTCTAAAAGTATTGATAAAAGTACAATATTTGTAAAGGAATAGAAATGTATTGATTGATGTTGATCCAGAGATCCCCTTCTTGATCACAGACTCCCTCTATTTATAATCGTCGAGGCCTCACACTAACCTCTCTACAAAATGATCCTTCTCTCAACTAATAACTACTCAATCATGTGGCATTGCCTCGGGATGACATTTGTCCTTTAGTTATTCTTCAATGATCAACATGTGTCCCTTGGTAGTTATTCTTTTAAATAGATTGAAATGGCAAACTTCTTGTAACTGTTCCCACGTCACTTTCCACTCAGTTAACTATCCTGCCATGTCAAATCCCTCGTGGCACTTTCTCATTGGCTGGATAAATTTATCACAAACATTAACCCCCGCGCCATTTTCCTTTTGATTCGAAAAAGATAATGGCGATCGTGTCAAGATCATACTGGGCAGTTGAGATTTTCATGCAACCTTCTGAGCATGGTTAAATTGAGAGCTCAAACCTGCATCTATCTTCACATTGGCTACTATTATAATGCCATATTTGCTTAGTCTTCGCATTTACAACTTCACTTGTCACTTCGAATCTACTCTATTAAGCATGTCTTCTTCTTAATCTTCGTTTGAAACTGGTGATCACTTCCCTTTAGATCTTCCTGAGGAAGTATTATTGGTAACAAGACGCCCTGAGATTCCTCATCGAACCAATTGTGGTCCTCCTGAGATTCCTCCTGAACCATTTACCTACTCGAAGTGGAGAAAATGGCATAAAATGTTAAATCGACCAAGTGCATCTTCATAAGAGCAAATTACATCTTCGAGCCCTTTGAAGTCAATTTACAATTCTCAAATATTCCCTCCTGCTTGGGAACAAACCATTTCCCATGGTGAAGGCATAGGATATTACAAAGGTATGAATCTTGAAACACCAATCACAGTACCTTCAGTTATTCATCCAGACTTTGAATATCCTGAAATTGAAGGAATCCTTCGAAGTAGAATAATAAAACCATATTATCCATTTTCAAATCGCCTCTCTCGAGAACAAAACTTGTTAAATACCTGGCTAATCTCTTCTACCAGTCCTCCTGGTGAAAGATTCCAAAAAGGTACTATCTCAACCCCCCAAGGCAGGCCTCCTATTCACACATATATATAAGGGCATCTCATGAAAAGTTTTCCAATGAGCATTACTCCTCAGCTTTCCTTTCTAAATGTAAACTTTTTTGAAAAGGATTACAAGGAAAGAGTGCTTCTTTTTTTTCACTCATTATTGGGTTTTCCTAACACAAAGGTTCAAGTGGTTGACCCATTTGAGGATATTAGTGATCCTTTCTTAAAATTATACCAATTGTGCAGGAATTGTCCTATATTCAAACATATTCCTCCTATTTTATCACCTTCTTCATGTTTAATCATTCAAGCACGTATACACAAAGGATTCTATTAGCCTTTTCACATCGCCCACTCTCCATACTACAAGATCCAAAAGCTCGAATCAATTTTGAATGGAGTTGCCATATCTTATGCCATGAATGGAGCATTTCAACACTTGTTCGAACCCAAATTGATTTCACCCTTTGAACCTTACCTACTCATGTAAGGTGGTATTCTCATCATCAAGAAAGTGTTAATCACCTAAATTACTTGATAGATCTGTATGACAGTTTCAAGGAAGGTCCAATTGCACTTCTTGATGAAGTATCAGAATTTAAAGACAAATATATCTACGGGTGTGGAAGCTATGACGAAGAGAGTAATGTTTCCTATTATTCGAAGTCTGACCTCGAAGGTCGAATTGCATATCTCAAAGATGAAGCCAAAGCTGTTGGCATATCTCTTCGAGGCAAAACTCCATTAGCCAAAGGGCTTCAAGGTCTTCACAAAGCCTTAGCCAAGATCGATTCTCGGTTAAATAAGTATGAAAAATAACTCAAGGCTGCTTATTTCACCCATTCGAAGTGAAGATAAATTGGCATTGCAAGCCAGGAACTTAAGTCTCGAGATAGAAATAGAAGCAAAATACTTTGCTTATTATTAGGATATGTTTCACAATCTCGTGATTTATGGGTTTCCTCACTATTATCAATTATGTCTGTAATTTGTATTTTCTTTTTTGGTTCAATGAATTATAAAAATTCATGTATGTTTTAACCAAACTGAAATGGTTCAATCTAAACCAGAAGGTATTCTTATTTAAAATAATGGCTATTTAAGTAACCAATTCCAACGGCTACTTTCTTAATTAATGCGTTTCTTTCCAAATTACACCAAAGGCTATAAATAGACAAGAGATAAAGAGATAAAATCCTTCTAACTTCTTCAAACCCTTCTTCTCTATTCTACCTCTCTTGCATCATATTCTTGTTGTGATCACTATCGCTTTTTCTTCCCCAAAAAAAATGACTACATCCAGAGATAATACCCAACTCCAGAAACTCTGCGATGATTTCGAGAAAATCATTAAAGATGAACAGACAAAGTATTCGAATGGAAAAAAACTTCGCTGATTAATGAAATCCTTATCCCATTAACCTTCCCCAATCAGGAATCCTCGATTGTTGTAGGTCCCTGCTTAAGTACCCCCAACCTCAAACTTCACGTATATTACCCTATATTAGGACAATAACACTGAGCATACCAACAGGAAATTCTTATTCAAAAAAATGAATTGAAGTTTCGACATTAGCCTAAACCTAGGAAAGATTGGCCAGAATGGGTAGAGAGGATTTTAGACAAAAAGATAGAAGCCCTGATGACCACAGGAATCTACCATGTCGTTGACCTTTCGAAATATCCCATCGAAGCCAGTTCTAACCTGCTTGCAGGGGCTTTATGTTTCTGGAACCCTATCTTCAATCATTTCCAGTTTTGTTTTTGTCCAACAAGTCCAATTATCCTGGATATCTGTCATCTATTAGGGTTTTTGTCCCATGGGGAAGATGCCCACCCATATATGGTGGAATCTGATAGTCCCCCAATTCGATCTGATTCTAAGTCCTTAGGATACACCAATTTCATGACTTCCCATAAAAAGTCATCAGGAGAGGCATCAGATACAGAGTATTACTGTGTTCTTCTTTATTGGCTTTCGAAGCACTTATTATGTACCTCTTCTCAGAGAGTTGTTCTTGAATTCTCTAATATTGCCAAAGCGCTAGTTGTTGGTCGAAGACTAGATTTGACTCATTTCGTACTAGGATCTCTATATAGATCTTTTTCTGACCTATGTTATGACCCATTTATCCCAACTCAAAGTGGTCCTTTCTGGATTCTGCAATTATGGCTTTATGCCTATTTTCTAGAAATTCCCAACTTAGGATTTAGAGAAAATCTTGTCCCTCATGGACTTTTCTTTACCTTATTACCTACTGTTGAAAAATCTTTCAAAGATTCACTTTCCTTCTTCTTCGACCTCTCACCAATAAGGTCGAATGACCTATTCCAACCTTTTTCTATCCTTTATAATCCTAAGGAAAATATTTCTGTTTCCCCTATATGGCTGTGTCAAATCTTGGATAGAACAACCAATGTAGTTGAATTGAAAGCTGCATGGGGAAGCTTTTTGATCAACAGAGATTTATTTTTTGGAAACAATCTCAGTGTTAAATCTTATGGTGAACTCTATCTTCCAAACCAATTCTCAAGACAATTTGGGCTTACTCAGTCAATTCCTTTCCCAAAAAAAAGTCAAGCCAATACCTTTATGGCTTATAAAACAACTTCGAGAGTACCAGAATCAGTTGTAACTACTGCATTAGCAGCTTATCAAAACAAAATTAGCAACCTAGAGTTCACTTCTCTGCCAGTATATACAACCTGCACCCCTGGCTTCTCAAGTTGGTGGGAGAATCTGATGTCAATGTCAATGGACAAATGCCATCTCTTGAGGTATCTCAATTCGAACACAAAAGGTAAATAGTTTACCAATTCAAATTTTTTTCTTTTAAATAATGAAAAGATCTTCTAATTATTGTTATCCAAACTTTGCAAAACAAGGAAAGCAACTGGTGAAAGCTCTTCACCAAAACCCAAAACTTCAAAGGATGCACCTTTTCTCCTATCTTCTTCTACAGTCTCAGCTCCTGTTCTTCCACCTTCTAGACCTAAGAAACGATTAATTCTTCTAGCAGAGAGCCCTCCCCAAGCAATTAAAAGCAAAGAATCTAATGAAGAAGAAGATTTGAGCCCTACTATACAGCTCGTACGAAGGAAAAAAGCCAAGAGAACTACTGAAGTAGCTACTGGCTCGAAGATTATTGGGGAATCTCCCATTCCAGCAGTTCCCATTTTGAAGGTGGAACCTGAATCTGAATCTGCTCTACTGATTCCACAAACAGAACCTCATAGTCCCAAGGTTTCTAAGATTCAAGAATCCCCTTCACAAGACATTCCGCCATTACTGCTTGAATAACAACCAGTGATAAGTCATTGAAACTTTCCTAGTATCCTTTATGTTTTTGTCTTTCCTCATAAGCATTTATGTAATTGACAGATTTCAATTTTATAATTCTACTACGCTTTTCATCTAACCCTGAAAGATAATCTATGATTGGTTTTCTCTAATCATCATGAATCTTAACATTTGAGATGTTAACAAAAGGTAATCTATCTGCCAATATAGGTAATAATTTCCTGTCAGTAACTTGTTCCATATTAACATCTTTGACACTTGCTCTAAATCGAGATGCATTTTGTGCCACATCATTGGCTTCTTCATTAAAACTTTTAGGAATATGTAAGAGATTTACATTATCAAATTTGGATAATAAATCCATTGTAGTATCTTAATACATCTTTAAAGTACTACTCATACACTTATATTCCCCATTCAGATGGTTTATAACTAATTGAGAATCTCCAAAAATCTCTACAAATGTAGCTTTAAGATCTAGAAGGGTTTCAAGACCCATGATCAAAGCCTCATATTCAACTTGATTATTAGTACATTGAGTTGAATTAAGTTTAAAACCATATTTGGTTTTAATCTTCTCAGGTGATTCAATAATGAATCTGATGCCTGCAGTAAATTCAGTTTTTGATCCATCGAATCATAATTTCCATGAGCTAATAGTTATATATCCAATTTCATAAGTCCCCTCTGTTTCGAGGCCATTTGGGTGATCAGCCAAGAAATCTGCTAAGGCCTGCCCCCTTCACAGCCTTTTGTGGGTCATAAAATAAATAGAATTCTGATAGAGTCAGAATCCATTTACCAATTCGATTCCTTAAAATAGGTCGAGTCAACAGGTACTTAATCAAATCAAACTTAGCAATAACATAGACTTCAGTAGGAAAAAGATAATATTTCAATTTCATTACTACAAAATATAAAGATATACATAGTTTTTCAATAAAGGAATATTTGCATTCGACAGGATTTAAGAACCTACTAAGATAATAAACAACTGTTCTTTTTATCATTATTATCCCGGGCTAATAAGACCCCAATTGATGCTTCGGCTGCTGAGATATACAACTTCATCGGTTTGTCCTTTCTTGGAGGCATTAACACTGGTGGCTTTTGTTGGTTTTGTGCCCTCAAACCATTACTATATGTATTAGACATTAGCATTTTAATATATGGATATCAGCTTTACATTTTATGATGTATGCTTCTTTCATGAGATGATTGTTTAATCCATAAGTATCATAGTAAGTATTTCGTGTGTGTATGAGATACATACAATGAGATACGAATTACTATTCTTTGATACTTAAAGCTTGTCACAGTGGATGATGAGACTGAATATCTCATCAGGTATACACTGTAGCATCATTAACTACCATTGGATGGAGTGATAAATCTCAATCACTAGAGTGTGACTCTTGGCTAGTATGCTAGTGCTTATAGTGCATTGACGGACCTGAGTTTCTTATTGACGCTCAATGCTGTCAACAGTCAATAGGAACTCATAACTTGTATAAGGTATGTGTTCTCAATCTTGAGACGATTATGAACACAGACTGTGGATATGACTGTTTTGACTTACCAATCAGTGAGGTCTATAGAAGATCAACACCTGGGTATCTTGGGTATGTCATGTTCATAGGGTTGTGAACATATATTGTCAAGATAGAATCTACCCTCTGATTCAGAGTAAGCATTCCCTTGAGAATGTCACCAAGTCGATTACTGAGTACTGCAATGTAATACCCTGTATTTTCAATATTTATTTAATGCAGAGAAATTCCATATACTTCCTTTGACCATTCATATAATTTAATCTTCGATCGATCGAAGCTCGTTCGAGCGATCGAGCACCTTCAGTTCAAGCGATCGAACCCTATTCGAGCGATCGAAACCCTACCGACCTGAATTTAATACGTGGACCCCATTTTCAATCGATCAAACCCTTTTTAATCGATCATAACCTGGCCGATCTGAGTTCGAGCGATCGAACTGCTTTCGATCGATCGAACATGAAAATATCAGAATCCCAGTTTCTGCGCAGAACCAGCCACCTACACCCTCTTCCCTCTATATATGGTTGTGCTCGTGTGTTTGTGAGGGTTTGCTGATATTGTAAGTTGAGAGAGAGATTGTGAGTGTGTGTTTATATATACTCATATATTCTTATATATATATATATATATCCATATATACACATACATATATATATATATATATACTCGGAGAAGAGAAGAGAGAAACGAAGAAGAAGAAGAAGAGGAAGAGAAAGAGACGGGGAGACAGAGAGAGAAAGGACAGAGACAGAGGAGAAAGAGAGAGGCCACCATTAAAGCTCCGGGAGCTCAAAGCTTCGCCAAACGCGTCCTTACCACCCTAGGTGAGTTTTTACTCACTCGGTAGCTTTAATATAATGTTTTACGAGTTTTGGTATGTTTAGGAGTATTAAAAACGTCCCTAAGACGTCCATGTATGTGCTGTTCAGAATCTGCTGGAGAAGACGACGTTCGAGCGATCGAGCAGAGCTCAATCGATCGAAGGTTCGATAGTCGAGCGATCGAGCAGAGTTCAATCGATCGAAGGTTCTATCGATCGAACTGCTTTCGAGCGATCGAACTTCATTTTCCTCGATCGATCGAAATGACTTCAATCGATCGAGAAATGCAGAATATGGTTTATTTCTTTAGTTTATGTTATATGAGGTTCGAATACTCGATTTACGATTCGGACTTCTATTATGCTATTATGGGTTTAGTTGGGAGAATGTGACAACACAGATAAGTATAATTAAGAATAATGGATTAATACAATGACAATAGATATATGCGGTTCATGTCTAAGTTCGATATCCGTTTATTTCAATCAGAGTAGTCAGGCCACATGGGAAGTCATGTATCGATAGAAGTACAGTGTTTAGGTAGGTTTGATAAGTTCTGGATATGGTACGTGGGCGGATGCCTGGTCATGATATGCTTTCGCATGCGGTGGATGGTTTATATCCTTAACGAGCAGCGAAAAGTGAGCAGGACCATGTAGTCCTAAGGTAGCCAGATGATCGACGATATATCCTTAACGAGCGGTGGATGGTTTATATCCTTAACGAGCGGTGGATGGGTGATCACTGGTATACTACGAGAAGTCGTGGCAATAGATTTGATATGCTGTTGTTCAAAGCGTTATATCCCTGACATGCGGTGGATGGTTTATATCCTTAACGAGCGGGGGATGGACTGACGTGGTGTTCATGAATGCGGTGGATGGTTTATATCCTTAACGAGCAAATGGACAGAATGATGGTATGTCTGCATATGTTAAACGATCGAGTCTGTTCTTCCTAGACAGAAGATGTTGATGTTTTGATATGAGGATAATAAGACGATAAGGGTTGAGTTGCGATATTGGAATACAGAGAAGATATTATGTAATAGAACTATATCTTAGACGTTTCAATAACTTGTTATACATTATAGCATTGATACCCTGTGAGTTTCTTTTCACTCAGCTCTCAGTAAGCTGACGGCCGTTATTGCCTGGACATTCCCCGTCCAGATTTCCCTGTCCCTTTTATTACAGATAATGGAACACACAGTAGCGGTTACTACCCTGACGGAACTTATGCAGAGGATGGCCCCACTGAGGCCGGTTACGCTGGAGAAGGAGGGTACGCTGATGACTATCCTTATGCCAGCTGAAGATTGAAGATAGTGATATCTAGTTTACATTTCTATTTGTCCTGTTGAACTTTATTTAGTGTTAGTTTGACGGGTACTTGGGCATATGTTGTCTCCAGACCTGTCGTGATCCTGTGGACCACACTCTGATGTTTTGTAATAATAATACTGTTTATATTTCAGTTGTTCACTGTTCCTGTTTGGACTAGCACTGTGTGGTGTGGATATCAGTGACTTTCACTTGTCATTCCCTATGGACCCATAAAGGAAATTTATTTTTCTCTATTTATGCTACTCCGGGGCGTGACAGGGTTTTTGGTATCAGAGCACTTTGGGTTCTGATATTGTCATTTACTGATGGATTCCACACCATCTGGTTCTAGTGTTGAGTTTCCTGGGATGAGATATGAGTATAAGATAAGTTCGTCTTCCTGACGATAGATAGTTTCCTTTGCAGGATAGCATGGATCCAGAATTCCATCAGTTTGTTACCGATGCTTATGGAGGGCACGTGATCCATGGGGATACCGTGGAGCCAGCTGACCCAGAGTTTTATCAGGAGCATGTGTGCCAGATAGCTAGTCGACATTTAGAGGAGGATATGTGGAGAGCGCTTTATGAGACCGGGAGGACTCACCCGACGCAGATGCGTATGGATGCTTACCATACTGCGAGGATTGGTAGAGATATTTGTCAGGAGATATTACGGTTAGTTCAGAGTAAGCCTGAGATGGATGAGATTGAGTTGAGAGCCATTGTAGCCGGTCCACCAGAGCCCGTAGTTGCACCAGTACCAGCAGCACCACCATCACCTGTACTCGACGTACCAGTCCCAGAGCCTGAGCCGATTCAGGAGGATGAGCATCCCGATGAGGATATGGACGAAGATGGAGAGGAGGAGCCGATAGATGACGAGGACCCAGTAGAGGATGAGCCTGCAGATGACGCAGACGAGGATGAGCCAGAGGATGACCCCGAGGAGCCAGAGTTCGAACCAGAGGATCCAGTACAGGACCCAGAGGCTGTTGAGGCAGACATTGTAGTAGATGAGGATGCGCCCGATGAGGAGGTAGTTGTGCCAGAGGTACCTGTTGTGCTTCAGATACCAGCCGGACCGATTATGCATATGGCAGCTATGGCCGATATGGCAGTAGGATGGATAGCTCAGATGGTCGCGCAGCCAGCAGATTTTGTTATGGGAGAGGCAGCCATAGCGGGAGCTCTTGATATAGCCGATGGATTCGCCGCAGTAGCAGTCGATGTCGCAAACCAGGCGATAGCAGACGGTATAGAGGATGATGATGCAGAGATAGTAGAGGATTGGGATATAGGAGTTGTAGTCGGAGATCTTGTTGCACCAGTTGAGGATGATCCACTCGAGGAGATGGAGATTGATTCAGAGGATGAGGCACCACCAGCAGGATCAGACGCTGACGACTTTTGAGTCAGGACCTGCAGGACTTAGTTTTTGTTAGTTTTACCAGGACATGTTGTCCACTAGATTTTTGGGAGCTTGAGAGATAGCTATTTGACCATAGCTTTGTATAGATATTAGCAGTAGTATTGTATAGTTGACTTTAGTGCTGTTTCTGCTTATGTCCCACGTGGTACATGGTATGATTACTGTGTACTCCATGGTACATCTTTTGATATCTATATATATTCGAGCAGTATTTTTGATATTTGATCGTTTGATGTGTGAGTTGTAGAACTGTTAGTTCTTGTTGCTTCTCGTTCTATCTCGGTTTCGTTTCTGCGAGAAGACTTTCAGCTAATCGATATGTCTCTTGTAGGCGATACTCGTTATTATCATGGTAGGACCCTTGAGGAATCACCAAGCACGAATTGGAGCACCTATTCCGGAAGGGATGGATCCAACGGGAATTTTTGAAGCATTTATGCAAAGGATGGAACATGTGGGGGATACTTATAATCATTCCACCCACCAGAGACCTCTTGTACCGCCGCCACCGAGACAGACTGGAGACAAGTTGTTAGCAAATTTTCGTGGGTTACGTCCAGAGAAATTTGATGGACTAACAGAACCATGGAAAGCGGAACAATGGATAAGAGAAATGGAGTTGATATTTGAAGCATTGGAGTGCAGCGAACAAGAGAAGCGTCGTCTTGCTACGTTTCAGCTCACTTATGCCGCCGCAGATTGGTGGGAAGCCGAGCGAGCCACTGTCGGAACCGATGCTGCAAGAGCGATGACATGGGAGACATTCAAAGGAAGATTTTTGGAAAAATATTTCCCAGAGGATGAGAGAGATCAATAGGAGAAGAACTTTCTCAATCTGGTTCAAGGAGGATGGACTGTCAGGGAATACACAACGCAGTTCGAGCGTCTATCAAGATTTGCTCAGCATATGATAGACACTCCACAGAAGAAGGTGAAGAGATTTCACCAAGGATTGAATCCCCACTTCAGGCATATGATGGTTGGTCATCTGAACCAAACATATGAAGAGATTGTTAGATTCGCTGCGGGATTAGAGAAGGATGCTTATCCAGTACAGCAACCACAGATGAATCGACCCCAGTCGTCAAGAGGGTTTCAGCAGAAGAATTTCCGTAACCTGCCGCCAAGGAATACCCAGGGTTGGAGACCACAGGGGAATTTTCAAGGGAATAAAAGAACCTGGGAAGGAACCAGAAAGCCACATCAGGGCTATATTCGACCTCAGCAATATCCACAGCAAGGACCACAGCCTCAGGCATTGCTGACAGCGTCGCCGAGCAATAGCGGAGGATGTTTTAATTGTGGGAAGCCAGGACATATTGCGAAGTTTTGCACAGCTTCCAGGGTTAACCACCGACTAGGAGCTAACTGTCGGAATTGCAATAAGCCGGGACATCTAAGCAAGGATTGCCGTGCACCACAAGGAGGATACTATGGAGCATCGATTCAAGGGATACAAGGACCTCCAGATCAGACAAGGATGAATGCTATTATCCCAGGAGAAGCAGGCTTTAATGCTGATGAGCAGCAACATTTGGAAGGTACGCTTGTACTCTTTCATAGTCCAGTTAAAGCTTTATTTGATACTGGAGCTGCACGCTCATTTATTGCTGTTAAGATTGTGCGTCAATTGGGTTTAGAACCTCAGACACTTGAGTCAATACTGAATGCTATGTCACCGTTGGGAGTGACAGTTAAATTGAGTAAAGTATGTAAGGATTGCCCATTGATCTTGGGAGATAGGAATCTGCCAGCAGACTTAGTAGTTCTGTCAATGTCCGAGTTCGACATTATCCTAGGGATGGATTGGTTAACTAAGTACCGTGCCAATTTGGATTGCCCTACTAGGACGATTGTATTTCCGATACAAGGAAGGCCGACGATTAGATTTCAGTGTCAGCCGACGAGCGACATGTTTCTTACGAGTAGTTTGGCTACAATCAGGAGTACGAGTACGGAACTCAAGATGGATCAGATTCCTATTGTACGAGACTTTCAGGATGTATTTCAGGATATTAAAGGACTTCCACCGAAAAGAGAAATAGACTTTTGCGTGGAATTAGTACCTGGTACATTGCCTATTTCCAAGACTCCATATAGAATGGCACCAACCGAGATGTTGGAACTGAAGAAGCAAGTTCAGGAACTTGAAGATTTAGGTTTCGTTCGTCCAAGTACGTCACCTTGGGGAGCACCAGTTCTGTTTGTGAAGAAGAAGGACGGAACACTTCGACTCTGCATAGACTACCGAGAGTTGAACAAGGTAACGATCAAAAATAGATATCCATTACCTCGGATAGATGACCTATTCGATCAGTTACAGGGATCGAGAATCTTTTCCAAGATTGATTTACGTTCAGGATATCACCAACTGTTAGTTCGACCAGCGGATGTATCGAAGACTGCATTCAGGACAAGATACGGGCATTACGAGTTTCTAGTTATGCCTTTTGGATTGACAAATGCGCCAGCAGTATTTATGGATTTAATGAATAGAGTATTCAGACCATATCTGGATCAATTCATTATAGTGTTCATCGATGATATACTGATCTACTCAAAGACAGAAGAGGATCACAAGGAGCACTTACAGATTGCCTTACAGACACTTCGAGATAACAAGTTGTATGCAAAGTTCAGCAAGTGTGAATTTTGGCTACAGGAAGTCAAATTTTTAGGACATGTTGTATCTCAAGATGGTATCTCTGTGGACTCATCTAAGATTGATGCAGTCTTAAGTTGGAATAGACCGACCAATGCGACAGAGGTCAGAAGTTTTCTTGGATTAGCAGGATATTACAGAAGATTTGTCGAAGGATTTTCCAAGATAGCGGGACCATTGACGAATTTAACAAAGAATGAGACAAGGTACGCATGGACAGACAAGCATGAGGGAGCATTTCAGGAGTTAAAGGAAAGATTGACTTCTGCGCCGGTACTTGCGATACCTAAGAGTGGAGAAAGGTATGTGATCTACAGTGATGCATCGCACCAAGGACTTGGATGTGTGCTTATGCAAGACGGGAATGTTATCGCATATGGATCAAGACAATTAAAGGTACACGAGAAGAATTATCCTACGCATGATTTGGAATTGGCAGCAATAGTGTTTGCATTGAAGATTTGGAGACACTATCTCTACGGAGAAAAGTTTGATCTGTTTTCCGATCATAAGAGCTTAAAGTATTTGTTCTCTCAGAAGGAGTTGAACATGCGACAACGAAGATGGATGGAGTTACTCAAGGATTACGATTTCTCATTGCAATACCATCCAGGTAAAGCAAATGTCGTAGCAGATGCTCTGAGCCGTAAACCTCGACTAGTGATCGCTGCATTACTAATTCGAGAATGGAAAGCGTTGGAGGTGTTAGCCGAATTCCAGCTCCAGCCAGTGGAACCAATGGAAAGTCAACATTTTGGATGTCTGATGGTACAACCAACTCTGATCAGTCGTATCATAGAAGCTCAGCAGACAGCAGAAGATTTGAAGTTATGGTTCGCGAAGATGTCAGCCAAAGAACCAGAAGTCTGGAGTAGTGGTACAGATGGAGCCTTACGATGTAAAGGTAGACTCTGTGTACCTAACAAAGAAAATCTCCGGAAGGACATATTGGATGAAGCTCATAAATCACGGATGACGATTCATCCAGGAGGTACAAAAATGTACAAGGACTTGAAGAGAAATTTTTGGTGGGAAGGAATGAAGCGGGAAGTGGCTGAGTATGTTTCTCAGTGTCTTACTTGTAAGCAAGTAAAGGCAGAACATCAGAAACCACCTGGACTTCTACAGCCGTTACCAATTCCTCATTGGAAATGGGAACACATCACCATGGATTTCGTGGTAGGATTGCCGAAGTCACAGCAGAACCACGACGCTATTTGGGTAATTGTGGATCGACTTACGAAGACGGCACATTTTATTGCCTACAGTATGACGTATCCAGTAGAACGATTGAGCCGGATGTATCTACAGCACATAGTACGGTTACACGGAGTACCTGTTTCTATTGTATCAGATCGAGATTCGCGTTTTACTGCAGAGTTTTGGAAAAGTCTTCAGACAGCAATGGGAACAACTTTGAACTTGAGTTCAGCTTTTCATCCACAGACCGATGGACAGACGGAGAGAGTTAATCAAGTAATGGAGGACATGTTACGTGCTTGCGTCATTGATTTTGAGAATTCTTGGGAGACACACTTACCTTTAATAGAGTTCGCTTACAACAACAGTTATCATTCAAGCATAGGAATGGCGCCGTTCGAAGCTTTGTACGGAAGACCTTGCCGATCACCGTTATGTTGGACTGAAGTCGGAGATACTCAACTTCTTGGGCCAGAAATGGTACGAGAAACCAGCGAGAAGATCCAAATTGTACGTGAGAAGATGACGACAGCTCAGACCCGATACAAGAATTATGCTGACAAGCGACGCAAAGATTTAGAGTTTGCCGTTGGAGATCATGTGCTACTCAAGGTTTCACCAGTTCGAGGAATTGTCAGATTTGGTCAGAAGAGAGGCAAGTTATCACCTCGTTTTATCGGACCATTTGAGATTCTAGAGCGTGTTGGGAAAGTTGCTTATCGCCTTGCGTTGCCACCGAAGATGTCAGGAGTGCACAACGTTTTTCACATTAGTATGCTGAGGAAGTATGCTCATAACCCAACGCACAAGATCAACTTCGAAGATATTGAAGTCAACGACAATGTTACGTTTAACGAAGGACCAGTTCGCATTTTAGATCGCGAAGTCAAGAAGCTCAGGAATAAGGAGATTCCCTTAGTCAAGATTCAGTGGAAACAGCATGATGAAGGAGAAGCTTCGTGGGAGCTAGAGTCAGAGATGCGTGAGAAGTTTCCGTTTTTGTTTTAACTCTGTATGTTTCTGATTTCGAGGACGAAATCTTTTGTTGAGTGGTGGATGATGTAATACCCTGTATTTTCAATATTTATTTAATGCAGAGAAATTCCATATACTTCCTTTGACCATTCATATAATTTAATCTTCGATCGATCGAAGCTCGTTCGAGCGATCGAGCACCTTCAGTTCAAGCGATCGAACCCTATTCGAGCGATCGAAACCCTACCGACCTGAATTTAATACGTGGACCCCATTTTCAATCGATCAAACCCTTTTTAATCGATCATAACCTGGCCGATCTGAGTTCGAGCGATCGAACTGCTTTCGATCGATCGAACATGAAAATATCAGAATCCCAGTTTCTGCGCAGAACCAGCCACCTACACCCTCTTCCCTCTATATATGGTTGTGCTCGTGTGTTTGTGAGGGTTTGCTGATATTGTAAGTTGAGAGAGAGATTGTGAGTGTGTGTTTATATATACTCATATATTCTTATATATATATATATATATATCCATATATACACATACATATATATATATATATATACTCGGAGAAGAGAAGAGAGAAACGAAGAAGAAGAAGAAGAGGAAGAGAAAGAGACGGGGAGACAGAGAGAGAAAGGACAGAGACAGAGGAGAAAGAGAGAGGCCACCATTAAAGCTCCGGGAGCTCAAAGCTTCGCCAAACGCGTCCTTACCACCCTAGGTGAGTTTTTACTCACTCGGTAGCTTTAATATAATGTTTTACGAGTTTTGGTATGTTTAGGAGTATTAAAAACGTCCCTAAGACGTCCATGTATGTGCTGTTCAGAATCTGCTGGAGAAGACGACGTTCGAGCGATCGAGCAGAGCTCAATCGATCGAAGGTTCGATAGTCGAGCGATCGAGCAGAGTTCAATCGATCGAAGGTTCGATCGATCGAACTGCTTTCGAGCGATCGAACTTCATTTTCCTCGATCGATCGAAATGACTTCAATCGATCGAGAAATGCAGAATATGGTTTATTTCTTTAGTTTATGTTATATGAGGTTCGAATACTCGATTTACGATTCGGACTTCTATTATGCTATTATGGGTTTAGTTGGGAGAATGTGACAACACAGATAAGTATAATTAAGAATAATGGATTAATACAATGACAATAGATATATGCGGTTCATGTCTAAGTTCGATATCCGTTTATTTCAATCAGAGTAGTCAGGCCACATGGGAAGTCATGTATCGATAGAAGTACAGTGTTTAGGTAGGTTTGATAAGTTCTGGATATGGTACGTGGGCGGATGCCTGGTCATGATATGCTTTCGCATGCGGTGGATGGTTTATATCCTTAACGAGCAGCGAAAAGTGAGCAGGACCATGTAGTCCTAAGGTAGCCAGATGATCAACGATATATCCTTAACGAGCGGTGGATGGTTTATATCCTTAACGAGCGGTGGATGGGTGATCACTGGTATACTACGAGAAGTCGTGGCAATAGATTTGATATGCTGTTGTTCAAAGCGTTATATCCCTGACATGCGGTGGATGGTTTATATCCTTAACGAGCGGGGGATGGACTGACGTGGTGTTCATGAATGCGGTGGATGGTTTATATCCTTAACGAGCAAATGGACAGAATGATGGTATGTCTGCATATGTTAAACGATCGAGTCTGTTCTTCCTAGACAGAAGATGTTGATGTTTCGATATGAGGATAATAAGACGATAAGGGTTGAGTTGCGATATTGGAATACAGAGAAGATATTATGTAATAGAACTATATCTTAGACGTTTCAATAACTTGTTATACATTATAGCATTGATACCCTGTGAGTTTCTTTTCACTCAGCTCTCAGTAAGCTGACGGCCGTTATTGCCTGGACATTCCCCGTCCAGATTTCCCTGTCCCTTTTATTACAGATAATGGAACACACAGTAGCGGTTACTACCCTGACGGAACTTATGCAGAGGATGGCCCCACTGAGGCCGGTTACGCTGGAGAAGGAGGGTACGCTGATGACTATCCTTATGCCAGCTGAAGATTGAAGATAGTGATATCTAGTTTACATTTCTATTTGTCCTGTTGAACTTTATTTAGTGTTAGTTTGACGGGTACTTGGGCATATGTTGTCTCCAGACCTGTCGTGATCCTGTGGACCACACTCTGATGTTTTGTAATAATAATACTGTTTATATTTCAGTTGTTCACTGTTCCTGTTTGGACTAGCACTGTGTGGTGTGGATATCAGTGACTTTCACTTGTCATTCCCTATGGACCCATAAAGGAAATTTATTTTTCTCTATTTATGCTACTCCGGGGCGTGACAGGGTTTTTGGTATCAGAGCACTTTGGGTTCTGATATTGTCATTTACTGATGGATTCCACACCATCTGGTTCTAGTGTTGAGTTTCCTGGGATGAGATATGAGTATAAGATAAGTTCGTCTTCCTGACGATAGATAGTTTCCTTTGCAGGATAGCATGGATCCAGAATTCCATCAGTTTGTTACCGATGCTTATGGAGGGCACGTGATCCATGGGGATACCGTGGAGCCAGCTGACCCAGAGTTTTATCAGGAGCATGTGTGCCAGATAGCTAGTCGACATTTAGAGGAGGATATGTGGAGAGCGCTTTATGAGACCGGGAGGACTCACCCGACGCAGATGCGTATGGATGCTTACCATACTGCGAGGATTGGTAGAGATATTTGTCAGGAGATATTACGGTTAGTTCAGAGTAAGCCTGAGATGGATGAGATTGAGTTGAGAGCCATTGTAGCCGGTCCACCAGAGCCCGTAGTTGCACCAGTACCAGCAGCACCACCATCACCTGTACTCGACGTACCAGTCCCAGAGCCTGAGCCGATTCAGGAGGATGAGCATCCCGATGAGGATATGGACGAAGATGGAGAGGAGGAGCCGATAGATGACGAGGACCCAGTAGAGGATGAGCCTGCAGATGACGCAGACGAGGATGAGCCAGAGGATGACCCCGAGGAGCCAGAGTTCGAACCAGAGGATCCAGTACAGGACCCAGAGGCTGTTGAGGCAGACATTGTAGTAGATGAGGATGCGCCCGATGAGGAGGTAGTTGTGCCAGAGGTACCTGTTGTGCTTCAGATACCAGCCGGACCGATTATGCATATGGCAGCTATGGCCGATATGGCAGTAGGATGGATAGCTCAGATGGTCGCGCAGCCAGCAGATTTTGTTATGGGAGAGGCAGCCATAGCGGGAGCTCTTGATATAGCCGATGGATTCGCCGCAGTAGCAGTCGATGTCGCAAACCAGGCGATAGCAGACGGTATAGAGGATGATGATGCAGAGATAGTAGAGGATTGGGATATAGGAGTTGTAGTCGGAGATCTTGTTGCACCAGTTGAGGATGATCCACTCGAGGAGATGGAGATTGATTCAGAGGATGAGGCACCACCAGCAGGATCAGACGCTGACGACTTTTGAGTCAGGACCTGCAGGACTTAGTTTTTGTTAGTTTTACCAGGACATGTTGTCCACTAGATTTTTGGGAGCTTGAGAGATAGCTATTTGACCATAGCTTTGTATAGATATTAGCAGTAGTATTGTATAGTTGACTTTAGTGCTGTTTCTGCTTATGTCCCACGTGGTACATGGTATGATTACTGTGTACTCCATGGTACATCTTTTGATATCTATATATATTCGAGCAGTATTTTTGATATTTGATCGTTTGATGTGTGAGTTGTAGAACTGTTAGTTCTTGTTGCTTCTCGTTCTATCTCGGTTTCGTTTCTGCGAGAAGACTTTCAGCTAATCGATATGTCTCTTGTAGGCGATACTCGTTATTATCATGGTAGGACCCTTGAGGAATCACCAAGCACGAATTGGAGCACCTATTCCGGAAGGGATGGATCCAACGGGAATTTTTGAAGCATTTATGCAAAGGATGGAACATGTGGGGGATACTTATAATCATTCCACCCACCAGAGACCTCTTGTACCGCCGCCACCGAGACAGACTGGAGACAAGTTGTTAGCAAATTTTCGTGGGTTACGTCCAGAGAAATTTGATGGACTAACAGAACCATGGAAAGCGGAACAATGGATAAGAGAAATGGAGTTGATATTTGAAGCATTGGAGTGCAGCGAACAAGAGAAGCGTCGTCTTGCTACGTTTCAGCTCACTTATGCCGCCGCAGATTGGTGGGAAGCCGAGCGAGCCACTGTCGGAACCGATGCTGCAAGAGCGATGACATGGGAGACATTCAAAGGAAGATTTTTGGAAAAATATTTCCCAGAGGATGAGAGAGATCAATAGGAGAAGAACTTTCTCAATCTGGTTCAAGGAGGATGGACTGTCAGGGAATACACAACGCAGTTCGAGCGTCTATCAAGATTTGCTCAGCATATGATAGACACTCCACAGAAGAAGGTGAAGAGATTTCACCAAGGATTGAATCCCCACTTCAGGCATATGATGGTTGGTCATCTGAACCAAACATATGAAGAGATTGTTAGATTCGCTGCGGGATTAGAGAAGGATGCTTATCCAGTACAGCAACCACAGATGAATCGACCCCAGTCGTCAAGAGGGTTTCAGCAGAAGAATTTCCGTAACCTGCCGCCAAGGAATACCCAGGGTTGGAGACCACAGGGGAATTTTCAAGGGAATAAAAGAACCTGGGAAGGAACCAGAAAGCCACATCAGGGCTATATTCGACCTCAGCAATATCCACAGCAAGGACCACAGCCTCAGGCATTGCTGACAGCGTCGCCGAGCAATAGCGGAGGATGTTTTAATTGTGGGAAGCCAGGACATATTGCGAAGTTTTGCACAGCTTCCAGGGTTAACCACCGACTAGGAGCTAACTGTCGGAATTGCAATAAGCCGGGACATCTAAGCAAGGATTGCCGTGCACCACAAGGAGGATACTATGGAGCATCGATTCAAGGGATACAAGGACCTCCAGATCAGACAAGGATGAATGCTATTATCCCAGGAGAAGCAGGCTTTAATGCTGATGAGCAGCAACATTTGGAAGGTACGCTTGTACTCTTTCATAGTCCAGTTAAAGCTTTATTTGATACTGGAGCTGCACGCTCATTTATTGCTGTTAAGATTGTGCGTCAATTGGGTTTAGAACCTCAGACACTTGAGTCAATACTGAATGCTATGTCACCGTTGGGAGTGACAGTTAAATTGAGTAAAGTATGTAAGGATTGCCCATTGATCTTGGGAGATAGGAATCTGCCAGCAGACTTAGTAGTTCTGTCAATGTCCGAGTTCGACATTATCCTAGGGATGGATTGGTTAACTAAGTACCGTGCCAATTTGGATTGCCCTACTAGGACGATTGTATTTCCGATACAAGGAAGGCCGACGATTAGATTTCAGTGTCAGCCGACGAGCGACATGTTTCTTACGAGTAGTTTGGCTACAATCAGGAGTACGAGTACGGAACTCAAGATGGATCAGATTCCTATTGTACGAGACTTTCAGGATGTATTTCAGGATATTAAAGGACTTCCACCGAAAAGAGAAATAGACTTTTGCGTGGAATTAGTACCTGGTACATTGCCTATTTCCAAGACTCCATATAGAATGGCACCAACCGAGATGTTGGAACTGAAGAAGCAAGTTCAGGAACTTGAAGATTTAGGTTTCGTTCGTCCAAGTACGTCACCTTGGGGAGCACCAGTTCTGTTTGTGAAGAAGAAGGACGGAACACTTCGACTCTGCATAGACTACCGAGAGTTGAACAAGGTAACGATCAAAAATAGATATCCATTACCTCGGATAGATGACCTATTCGATCAGTTACAGGGATCGAGAATCTTTTCCAAGATTGATTTACGTTCAGGATATCACCAACTGTTAGTTCGACCAGCGGATGTATCGAAGACTGCATTCAGGACAAGATACGGGCATTACGAGTTTCTAGTTATGCCTTTTGGATTGACAAATGCGCCAGCAGTATTTATGGATTTAATGAATAGAGTATTCAGACCATATCTGGATCAATTCATTATAGTGTTCATCGATGATATACTGATCTACTCAAAGACAGAAGAGGATCACAAGGAGCACTTACAGATTGCCTTACAGACACTTCGAGATAACAAGTTGTATGCAAAGTTCAGCAAGTGTGAATTTTGGCTACAGGAAGTCAAATTTTTAGGACATGTTGTATCTCAAGATGGTATCTCTGTGGACTCATCTAAGATTGATGCAGTCTTAAGTTGGAATAGACCGACCAATGCGACAGAGGTCAGAAGTTTTCTTGGATTAGCAGGATATTACAGAAGATTTGTCGAAGGATTTTCCAAGATAGCGGGACCATTGACGAATTTAACAAAGAATGAGACAAGGTACGCATGGACAGACAAGCATGAGGGAGCATTTCAGGAGTTAAAGGAAAGATTGACTTCTGCGCCGGTACTTGCGATACCTAAGAGTGGAGAAAGGTATGTGATCTACAGTGATGCATCGCACCAAGGACTTGGATGTGTGCTTATGCAAGACGGGAATGTTATCGCATATGGATCAAGACAATTAAAGGTACACGAGAAGAATTATCCTACGCATGATTTGGAATTGGCAGCAATAGTGTTTGCATTGAAGATTTGGAGACACTATCTCTACGGAGAAAAGTTTGATCTGTTTTCCGATCATAAGAGCTTAAAGTATTTGTTCTCTCAGAAGGAGTTGAACATGCGACAACGAAGATGGATGGAGTTACTCAAGGATTACGATTTCTCATTGCAATACCATCCAGGTAAAGCAAATGTCGTAGCAGATGCTCTGAGCCGTAAACCTCGACTAGTGATCGCTGCATTACTAATTCGAGAATGGAAAGCGTTGGAGGTGTTAGCCGAATTCCAGCTCCAGCCAGTGGAACCAATGGAAAGTCAACATTTTGGATGTCTGATGGTACAACCAACTCTGATCAGTCGTATCATAGAAGCTCAGCAGACAGCAGAAGATTTGAAGTTATGGTTCGCGAAGATGTCAGCCAAAGAACCAGAAGTCTGGAGTAGTGGTACAGATGGAGCCTTACGATGTAAAGGTAGACTCTGTGTACCTAACAAAGAAAATCTCCGGAAGGACATATTGGATGAAGCTCATAAATCACGGATGACGATTCATCCAGGAGGTACAAAAATGTACAAGGACTTGAAGAGAAATTTTTGGTGGGAAGGAATGAAGCGGGAAGTGGCTGAGTATGTTTCTCAGTGTCTTACTTGTAAGCAAGTAAAGGCAGAACATCAGAAACCACCTGGACTTCTACAGCCGTTACCAATTCCTCATTGGAAATGGGAACACATCACCATGGATTTCGTGGTAGGATTGCCGAAGTCACAGCAGAACCACGACGCTATTTGGGTAATTGTGGATCGACTTACGAAGACGGCACATTTTATTGCCTACAGTATGACGTATCCAGTAGAACGATTGAGCCGGATGTATCTACAGCACATAGTACGGTTACACGGAGTACCTGTTTCTATTGTATCAGATCGAGATTCGCGTTTTACTGCAGAGTTTTGGAAAAGTCTTCAGACAGCAATGGGAACAACTTTGAACTTGAGTTCAGCTTTTCATCCACAGACCGATGGACAGACGGAGAGAGTTAATCAAGTAATGGAGGACATGTTACGTGCTTGCGTCATTGATTTTGAGAATTCTTGGGAGACACACTTACCTTTAATAGAGTTCGCTTACAACAACAGTTATCATTCAAGCATAGGAATGGCGCCGTTCGAAGCTTTGTACGGAAGACCTTGCCGATCACCGTTATGTTGGACTGAAGTCGGAGATACTCAACTTCTTGGGCCAGAAATGGTACGAGAAACCAGCGAGAAGATCCAAATTGTACGTGAGAAGATGACGACAGCTCAGACCCGATACAAGAATTATGCTGACAAGCGACGCAAAGATTTAGAGTTTGCCGTTGGAGATCATGTGCTACTCAAGGTTTCACCAGTTCGAGGAATTGTCAGATTTGGTCAGAAGAGAGGCAAGTTATCACCTCGTTTTATCGGACCATTTGAGATTCTAGAGCGTGTTGGGAAAGTTGCTTATCGCCTTGCGTTGCCACCGAAGATGTCAGGAGTGCACAACGTTTTTCACATTAGTATGCTGAGGAAGTATGCTCATAACCCAACGCACAAGATCAACTTCGAAGATATTGAAGTCAACGACAATGTTACGTTTAACGAAGGACCAGTTCGCATTTTAGATCGCGAAGTCAAGAAGCTCAGGAATAAGGAGATTCCCTTAGTCAAGATTCAGTGGAAACAGCATGATGAAGGAGAAGCTTCGTGGGAGCTAGAGTCAGAGATGCGTGAGAAGTTTCCGTTTTTGTTTTAACTCTGTATGTTTCTGATTTCGAGGACGAAATCTTTTGTTGAGTGGTGGATGATGTAATACCCTGTATTTTCAATATTTATTTAATGCAGAGAAATTCCATATACTTCCTTTGACCATTCATATAATTTAATCTTCGATCGATCGAAGCTCGTTCGAGCGATCGAGCACCTTCAGTTCAAGCGATCGAACCCTATTCGAGCGATCGAAACCCTACCGACCTGAATTTAATACGTGGACCCCATTTTCAATCGATCAAACCCTTTTTAATCGATCATAACCTGGCCGATCTGAGTTCGAGCGATCGAACTGCTTTCGATCGATCGAACATGAAAATATCAGAATCCCAGTTTCTGCGCAGAACCAGCCACCTACACCCTCTTCCCTCTATATATGGTTGTGCTCGTGTGTTTGTGAGGGTTTGCTGATATTGTAAGTTGAGAGAGAGATTGTGAGTGTGTGTTTATATATACTCATATATTCTTATATATATATATATCCATATATACACATACATATATATATATATATATATACTCGGAGAAGAGAAGAGAGAAACGAAGAAGAAGAAGAAGAGGAAGAGAAAGAGACGGGGAGACAGAGAGAGAAAGGACAGAGACAGAGGAGAAAGAGAGAGGCCACCATTAAAGCTCCGGGAGCTCAAAGCTTCGCCAAACGCGTCCTTACCACCCTAGGTGAGTTTTTACTCACTCGGTAGCTTTAATATAATGTTTTACGAGTTTTGGTATGTTTAGGAGTATTAAAAACGTCCCTAAGACGTCCATGTATGTGCTGTTCAGAATCTGCTGGAGAAGACGACGTTCGAGCGATCGAGCAGAGCTCAATCGATCGAAGGTTCGATAGTCGAGCGATCGAGCAGAGTTCAATCGATCGAAGGTTCGATCGATCGAACTGCTTTCGAGCGATCGAACTTCATTTTCCTCGATCGATCGAAATGACTTCAATCGATCGAGAAATGCAGAATATGGTTTATTTCTTTAGTTTATGTTATATGAGGTTCGAATACTCGATTTACGATTCGGACTTCTATTATGCTATTATGGGTTTAGTTGGGAGAATGTGACAACACAGATAAGTATAATTAAGAATAATGGATTAATACAATGACAATAGATATATGCGGTTCATGTCTAAGTTCGATATCCGTTTATTTCAATCAGAGTAGTCAGGCCACATGGGAAGTCATGTATCGATAGAAGTACAGTGTTTAGGTAGGTTTGATAAGTTCTGGATATGGTACGTGGGCGGATGCCTGGTCATGATATGCTTTCGCATGCGGTGGATGGTTTATATCCTTAACGAGCAGCGAAAAGTGAGCAGGACCATGTAGTCCTAAGGTAGCCAGATGATCGACGATATATCCTTAACGAGCGGTGGATGGTTTATATCCTTAACGAGCGGTGGATGGGTGATCACTGGTATACTACGAGAAGTCGTGGCAATAGATTTGATATGCTGTTGTTCAAAGCGTTATATCCCTGACATGCGGTGGATGGTTTATATCCTTAACGAGCGGGGGATGGACTGACGTGGTGTTCATGAATGCGGTGGATGGTTTATATCCTTAACGAGCAAATGGACAGAATGATGGTATGTCTGCATATGTTAAACGATCGAGTCTGTTCTTCCTAGACAGAAGATGTTGATGTTTCGATATGAGGATAATAAGACGATAAGGGTTGAGTTGCGATATTGGAATACAGAGAAGATATTATGTAATAGAACTATATCTTAGACGTTTCAATAACTTGTTATACATTATAGCATTGATACCCTGTGAGTTTCTTTTCACTCAGCTCTCAGTAAGCTGACGGCCGTTATTGCCTGGACATTCCCCGTCCAGATTTCCCTGTCCCTTTTATTACAGATAATGGAACACACAGTAGCGGTTACTACCCTGACGGAACTTATGCAGAGGATGGCCCCACTGAGGCCGGTTACGCTGGAGAAGGAGGGTACGCTGATGACTATCCTTATGCCAGCTGAAGATTGAAGATAGTGATATCTAGTTTACATTTCTATTTGTCCTGTTGAACTTTATTTAGTGTTAGTTTGACGGGTACTTGGGCATATGTTGTCTCCAGACCTGTCGTGATCCTGTGGACCACACTCTGATGTTTTGTAATAATAATACTGTTTATATTTCAGTTGTTCATTGTTCCTGTTTGGACTAGCACTGTGTGGTGTGGATATCAGTGACTTTCACTTGTCATTCCCTATGGACCCATAAAGGAAATTTATTTTTCTCTATTTATGCTACTCCGGGGCGTGACATGCAATCTTGTTGATAAGAGTTATCAACATGTTTGGTAATCATGAGAGGTGAATGGGACTCAAGGATTATAAGAGGTAATCATGATTCAGGTTAACAGCAACTGTTTATCCGACTACCTGAATATGATTGTGAATGCTGACGGTAGAGGGACATTAGTACAACATACAAGTCTAGTTATCGCTTCGGATATGTTCTTTTGTGTTAGAGTTCAGTTATCATTTTATAGTGGAGTAAACGTTAACTGATCAGTCGATTAATTTGCTGATCAAAGAGTTTGGTCATGGGAGTTAATCAACTGATCTGAGCCAACAATAAAGAGCCTAGGAGGTCCCACTCTTAGCTCCGCTAGGATGCTTGGAAAGGCAAATGAGGATGATGTCAATACAGGTTCGATCGATCGAAGTTGTCTCCATCGATTGAAGTCTAGACAGGTTCGATCGATTGAATATGGTTCGATCGATCAAATGTTCGATCGATCGAAGCCACTTCGATCGCTCGAGAGCTAGGTCGGTTCTGGAAATCTATAAATAGGACAGCTGCGTTCTGGAAAAAGAGGTTGTTCGTCGTTTTGAACGTCAGAAGCTGCAGAAACTGTTTTGGAGCCCCAAAACCATCTGTATCCTCTCCATTAGGGTTCCCACCAACCCTAGCCTTTCCTGCGAGCATCCATAGAAGTCATAAGAGTGAAGACCATCTAGTGGAGGCTACTGGAAGTTAGAGATTTTAGAATTGGGTTCAAGACAGTAAGGTATAATACTTGTCCCCTCTTGTGCGCATCTATAGAGTTGATGGGTAGTAGATCCGGGCATGCCAATTAAGTTTTATAACTTGATTTTTCCGCTGCGCGTTTAAACTTAGAACTTAAACCGGTTTTTCCAACAGCTTTACCAAATAATCCTTCAAGGCTTGAAAGGCAGCTTGGTGTTTATCTTCCCATTTTAATTCATCATGATCCTTTAATTTCAACAAAGGAGAGAGAATCATAGTTCTTCCAGCAGTATTGGAAATGAACCTTCGAATGAAATTAACATGTCCTAGGAATCTTTGCAATTCCTTTTTGGTCGAAGGGGGTTTACTTTGAATAATTGTTTGAGCTTTATTCTTATCTACTTGAATTCCTTTTCATGTATCAAATACCCCAGAAAACTTCCAGTACTAACTCCAAAAGCACACTTTTATGTATCAAATACCCCATAAGACCATGCAAAGACATATTTGAATTCATTTAATAGATTGATTGGTTCTTTGCTTTCCTCATTACTAAGTGTAGAGCCAATACAAACATTTTGCTGATTATTTTTATTTCCCAAATTAATCGTTAAAGTGCTTTCAATGATTTTACATGCAGATTCATTTTCCTTTTCAATTAATATTTGCAATTCATCCTCATCACATTTCATTGCATGCATCACAGTTATTATAATGCATAGTCGGGTAAGCAAAATTAGTCATATTTTCATTGATACTCTTGGGAGTAATTACAATAGACATTGGAATGTTGAAACGCCTCATATGGGCCATTTGTAGCAACCTGTATTTTCACGCTCCTAATAATAAATAAGAAATGTCAGTTTTTATTTATTTACTTTATATTAAATCTAGTTGTGGTATTATGTGTATGAATAAATAATAACTATGTTGTTATATGTAAATACAATGCCATTTTATTTACTACGATGTATTGTTTTTATAGTGATTCTATTTCCATAAAAGAAAATTTCTTATGTTGATTTATTATAATTATATGACATTAATTTTGTGACCGTTAGTAATTTTATTTAAATTAATTATGCTTAAGACTGCGCCCCTAAGTTACCCCATAATTTGGTATTAAAACTAGTAATAAAATATTAATCACATTTACTACATTTTTTTTTGTCCCTAATATTTATGTTGGGTATTTTTCTAGACTACCCGGACCAATCTAACTGACCAAACCAGACTAACTAACTTAATCTAACTGGATGAATCATTTTTGCAGACTGATTGGACGCAATCAGTCACAGTAGCCGAAATCCTATCTTGATGATCATTCACATTACAACTTGCAACTGATGGCTTCGTCTATATGATTTCTCAGTGGCAACTCATTTCAAAAAGAAATTCACACACACATATTGTAAGCTTAGCATTTACTTACTATACACTTTTCAAAATACTCCCAGTAACTCTCTCTATCTCTCTCAGCATAAACACATACACACACCCACTTTCATTGCTCTATCTCTCACAAGCAATCACACACACACATACCCATGTTCTGGAAATTATAAGGAGAGGAAGAAATACAACAGAGTAACATCACAGTAGCTTCAAGAAAACTCCATAGCCATTGAAGCTTATATTTCGGAAATTTCCGTCTTTCTTCGGCAAGTCGCGCCACCCAAATTAACGCTCGGTGAGTCTCTCGAACCCACTCATAATGTAGTATTTGTCATTACACACAAGCTTGGGGTATCGAAAGTATGTATAGACGCCTATATATGTATATATGGCAATGGAGGTCCAAAATTTGCGGTACCGAAAATATTAACGGAAACAAATTTTGTAAATTGGAAATGAAAGTATATGGTCCCATTAAGTTCCCTTATAAACAGTTTGTTAATTGGTTGAGTTCTTGACCCCCAAAAGTAGAATTTTCGTTTTTGCCATGATATAGAAATCTGGAAATTTTAAAGTAAAATTCAGAATATATAATGTAGATTTTTGGAATCCTTGCAAAAAACCGAGCAACTTTCATATAGAACTCGTCGCAATCCGATAAGTAACGAGAAAGATATAGCGATTTTAATAATTCTTAAAATAAAAGCGTAGCCAAACATGCCCTTAACCAGAGTTGCAGAAATTTTTGGGAGAAGACGATGCATTGTTAATTAGGCTAATTTTTGTAGTATTTAAATATTTAATTCTGGTAGCTTATTAGTAAAGCGTAAACTTACGAATGGTTGGGGGTATTATTTCCCAAACTTGAGGTTGGGGGATCAATTCCTGTTGGTTGCATATTGTGTTGTAGACATTTTTTTATCCATGTATTGACTTAGTTAATTATGTTATTCTTTTAGTTTAGAAGTAAAATCATAAGTTGCTGGAACGGGCTGGTGATTGCATATTGTCTCTAAAGTCTTGGGTTCAAACCTTATAAGCTCCCTTTTCTTTTTGTTTGCAAGTTATATTTTTTATATGGATTAACTAAACTATAAGCCCATGTGAGAAATAAAATTTATAAATACTAGTTTTAAATGTAAACAATTCATAAATTATATTTTAAATTATTATAGTATATTTTATTTCGAAAATGATATTAAAAATTTTATAAAAATTTCTTAATAATGCTAAATTATATTTATTATTTATTTCATGTTAAATAAATAATAAATTAGTTACTATGTATAAAATAAGTATTAAAAGTGCTTATTGACCCTATTAAAATCTATGTTATTATTGTTAACATGTTGGAGGTCATTTTATATAGTTTTGTAAATTATCAAATTATAAAACAAGAACTTGATATTTTAATAAATTAATTAGTGGTTATTAAATTAGTATTTCAATTGTTTCAAATGCCTATGATACTTCTAAAGTCTTAAAAAAATAGAGGAAATTATATTTTGATATATTGTCTTTATTAAAAATAATGTCAAAGCATGTACCCTATACTTTTATGTATTTATGTCATTAAGAAGGGCCTCATGGCTAAATTTAGATGTTATTTTTATCTTCTGAAATTTGTAATAAAAATTCTATGACTCCTAAAATTACGTCGTCAGCTTCCTAAAATCAAACTGAGATAAATTGGTTTACTTGATGATAATTACGAGTTTAAACAACCACTGCCCTGTTAAAGAAAATAGTAAATAGAATAAGTTACACATTGCATAGTCGAGTTGGCATGTATGGAAAGGGGTCGTTGGTCAGCATATATGTTGTGAGAATGTCTCGGGACGGGTAACCTTAATTATCCCAGGCCGCTTGAGATACGGTAGGTTAATTAAGAAGGATTGAGCCCAGGCCGCTTTTGATACGGTAGGTCAATCAGAGTCTTGTGATAGCCTTAATTATTCCAGGCCGCTTCAGATACGGTAGATTAATTAAGAGGGTTGAGCGCAGGCCGCTTTTGATACGGTAGGTCAGTCTGGTGGTAGCTTTAAATTATTCCAGGCCGCTTCAGATACGGTAGATTAATTTAAACATTACACAGGTTATTGTAACCTTGAACGTCTAGGTATGTCCAGGCCAACTTAAAGACGGTAGACATATCGACAGACCTTCTAAACTAACGGCATTGTGCCGGATGGTTCTAGGTGAACCGAATGAGTCAAGAGATTTTGATCGAGATAAAAGAGTCAGTGAGATGAGATGGTTTTATTGTGCATGCACGGTCTTAATTATTCATTACTCAAGCTGTTATTAATTATTATCATGCGATGATTTGAATAATGGATTAATCGTACCCTAAGGTACCAGACCTTTATAATAACTGTTAATGTACTTTTATATACATTGCTTGTGTGTTCGTTATACTCACTCTGCTTTCATTAGCTGATGACTTTATTTTGTCCTGAACATCCAAATGTTCAGGAAATGATTATTCAGGGCAATACGATTATGCCAGCTAGAGGAGACTGCAAAGTTACTTTTCTAATTTAAATAAAGTTGTAATAAGGATGTGGATAATGTTTTTAATTTGAATAAGGCGGTTGTGCCTTAAGGATATTTTATTTAAGGTCAATGTAATAGTATTTGAAGTTGTACTATGTCTTAATATTATCTTCCATGTTGCTTTATATACTCTATTTTTCTGGTACATGTTAAGCTAAGTACAGGACAAGCGATCCATCAACTGTCATGACCTACGGGTCCAAAACGGAAATGAAAAATTTTCCTTATTTTGCTACGCCGGGGCGTGACACCATTACAGACTCAGGGCATGGGGGATACCTTTCACTAGACTCAAACACCCACTCTTTGTTGACCCCTTGTGTAAGCTCGATGGTGTCGTAGCCTGGCAGCTCCTTTGTCACTTCTTCATTCTTTAACTCTTCCCCATCATTTGGCTCTTCTTCTTCCAATTTATGGCTTTCCCACATTCTCTGGCTCTTTCTCATTCTCTACTTCTTTCCCATTTTTTGGCTCTTCCTTATTCTCTGTCCCTTCACCCTCTGCTTTATCCTCTTTGCTCTCCTTATTCTGACCTTTCCCATTTACGATCTTATCAGGACTACCCTCTTCGATATTCTCATCTTCTTCCTCTAATAGAGTTTCATTGTCGAGTTCCATCTAGAACACCAATCCAGTCTTGAATGATGGCAGATTTTGTAGGCACTTGAAGGTAAGGATCCTCAAAATCGGAGAAGTCATGTGCAAAGAATATCTCAAATCCTGGCTTCACACGCTTATCTACGCTATCCATCCACTGATGGAAAAAAAAACGGTGTAAGTTAAAAGTTTAAACGTGTAGCGGAAAAAGTCAAGTTATAAAAACTTAATGGTAGCCCAGGGTCTACTACTCGTCAATTCCATAGATGCGTACAAGAGGGGACAAGAATTATACCTTAGTATCTTGAACCCAATTCTGATTTTCTTCAACTTCCAGCAGCCTCAACTAGATGGCCTTCACTCTTATGACTCACGTGGATGCTCACAGGAAGGACTAGGGTTGGTGGGAACCCTAATGGAGAGGAAGAAGAAGATTTGGAGCTCTAAAACAGTTTCTGCAGCTTCTGACGTTCTAAAACGATGGACTTCTTTTCCAGAACGCAGCTGCCCTATTTATAGATTCCCAAAACCGACCTAACCTTCAATCGATAGAAGGACTTCGATCGATCGAACATTTGATCGATCGAACCTGTCATGACTTCGATCGATCAAACTAGCTTCAATCGATCGAACCTGTCTTGACAGCTTCCTCAAGTGTCTTTCCAAGTATCCTGACGGAGCTAAGAGTGGGACCTCCTAGGCTCTTTATTGTCAACTCAGATCAGTTGATTAATTTCCATGACCAAACTCTTTGATCAGCAAATTAATCAACTGATCAGTTAACGTTTACTCCACTATAAAACGATAACTGAACTCCAACGCAAAAGAACATATCCGAAGCGATAACTAGACTTGTATGTTGTACTAATGTTCCTCTACCTTCAACATTCATAATCATATTCAGGTAGTCGGACAACTGTTACTGTCAACCTTAATCATGATTACTTCTTGTATTCCTTGAGTCCCATTCACCTCTCATGATTACCAAACATGTTGATAACTCTTATCAACAAGACTGCAGTACTCAGTAATCGACTTGGTGACATTCTCAAGGGAATGCTTACTCTGAAACAGAGGGTAGATTCTATCTTGACAATACATGTTCACAACCCTATGAACATGACATACCCAAGATACCCAAGTGTTGATCTTTTGTAGACCTCACTGATTGGTAAGTCAAAGCAGCCATATCCACAGTCTGTGTTCATAATCGTCTCAAGATTGAGAACACGTACCTTATACAAGTTATGAGTTCCTATTGACTGTTTGACAGTCTTGAGTGTTAATAGGAAAGCTCAAGTCCGTCAATGCACTGTAAGCACTAGCATATTAGCTGAGAGTTACACTCTAGTGATTGAGATTCATCACTCCATCCAATGGTAGTTAATCATGCTATAGTGTAAACCTGATGAGATATCCAGTCTCATCATCCACTGTGACGAGTTCTAAGCATCAAAGAATAGTAATTCGTATCTCACTTGTATGTCTCTCATACATACACGAATTACCTTATATGATACTTAAGGATTAACAATCATCTCATGAAAGAAACATACATAATGAAATGTAAAGCTGATATCCATATATTAAAATGTCAATGTCTCATACATAAAGTAATGGTTTGAGGGCACAAACCCAATATCCACGGGTCTGGAAAGCCGTAGAACAGAAAATCCTCCTCTTCCTTGATAAAATACCCATTGAGAGTTTTCAAATACGACTCCATTGGCGCATCGGCCGATTTCTTCTTTTTCCTCATTTATTCCTTTGACAGCTGATATCCTAACCTGCGAGTGTGGGTTTGTGTGACAATATTTGGGAATTCCGGTAATCCTCGATGCTTCTTTCCCAGACCCAAGCTCGGGAAGAACCCCATTTCCTCATAATTCCAACTACCAATGAACTTGCATATTGGTCAAAATAAAGTGGCAGGAACTCCTTTGGTTTGCTACCTTCTACTATATTAATGAATTCAAAACCACCCAAGCTTGCTTCCTCCTCTTGTATCTATACTTTCAAAACTGGAGCACTAGATGATGCTTCAGACATATAATCCAGTTGTCCCTCAGAATTTTGCAAATTTCGTTCTTCCAAATTTATTTGACTTTTTGATGGACAGTTGATGGGATGGCGCCCAAGCTGTCTAGCCATGGTCTTCCCAAGAGCAAGTTAAATGACGCAGGAATGCCAATGATCTGAAATTTTGTTTCCTTTTCCACTATCCCGATGGATAGATTTTAAAAGATGATCCCCATAACAGATCGTTGAGTGTTGTCCTTACTTTTTGCTCTGACAGAATAAATGTTAACTTATCAAGCCCCATCTTCCTAACTGTTTGGAATGGACATACATTTAGCGCAGACCCATTGTCAACAAGACAAGCGGGCAAGGAGTTCCCTAGACATTCAACCGTGATATGCAATGGTTTATTATAGGCAGGCCCCTCGGGAGGTAGATCAGCTACGGTAAATGAGATGGCAAGAGTCGGGCTTTTGTTGATCATACCAGTGAGATCTTCAGGAGTGATATCAATGGAAACATCTGACTGATTGAGGGCGTCGAGGACCGCCTGTTTGTGAAGTTTGGAAGCGATCAATAGCCCCCAAATAGTGATATTTTCCTGTGTCTTTTTCATCTATTTTAAGACCCTATCTTCTTCCTCTTCTTCTTCTACCTTTTCTTTCCCTTTCTGCCCTTGGTATCTCAGCCCTTTGAATTTCTAGATCATCGAACCAGTCCTCCTCCCTAGCAGGTGGAGGAGGATCGACAACTGGTGGGTTAGGTATGGGCGGCTATCGTGCCATTGTTTCCATCATGGTCATCATTCTAGTCATCTGTCCTACCTGTTGTTCCACTATGGCCCTTAATTCCCCTCTCTCTCTCGGCTTTGCTTCTTGTGCCATCTCCCTTCTGACTAACCTGGCAGTGGAATCTCTGTACCAGACTGTGCTTGTAACAAGTTCTATTTTTACCTACAAGCATATATTTTAATTCATTTTGAAATAAAGACTTCTTATTTCATTTATTCCTTTCTTTTTTTATTATTTTAGTCAATTTTATGAGATGCTTGGTGATGAATGGTCATGAATGGTTCATATGTGATACAGATGCGATGCATATGTGTGTGTGCCTATTCTATATGTCAAAATAAAGGAAAATCCTAATCCTAACACATAATCACATAAAATCCTCATCTATGTTAAGTGCGCTAACTTCTCCTTTCATTGTGATCCTTGCTACCCTCTCAAAGGTCAGATATATTAAAAATTCTTTTGAAAAAGCATGATGGGATTTTTCAAATTCTCAAGAACCTTGGATTTTCCTTTGAAGGTGAAAACATTTCTCCGCAAAAGATGATTTGAAATTGAAATTTTACCTTGAATACTCATTTGAAACGCATTTCTTTAGATGATGAAGTATTTCAAAACAATTCTCATGAATTTTGGATATTTTCTTTGATATGAAAACATTTCTTGACAAACAATGATTGGGTTTACATTACTTTGATCAAAAAAGATTTTCCTTGCAATAGCGAGTTTTCAAAATACTTTGGGATCAAAGATGGAAAACAAACTTTTGAATAGGAAGGATCACATGATTGGGTAATTACCGCACTTTTTATGAATTCAGATACATACAAGGTCAATGATGTTTTAGCTAGCAAAATATAAGGAGTGTAACCTTATAATCAAGATTCGACGTGTTCCCAAATGTTGTGGGACATGAAGAGGATTTCCTCAAAAGTGATTAAGAGGTTACACATCATTCATCAAGCAAGTATCATCATCATCTCAAGCAATCCCTTCTGGGCATACAAAACTCCCTAGCACATAACCCTAATTACAAATTTATTGCCTTAGATTGAAAGGTTCTATGGAAGCTACTATGCAAAGGCCGGGTTTTGGTCAAATAAGGGACCCTTGACACACACCCAATAGGATGCTTCATATACCAACACATAGTACGAGATCAAGGGTGATCACACAGTCCCATAATGGCTTAACCAACCGGGTTGCCCCGAGCCTCTAAGGTCACAGTCCCGTATAATCGACTGGAGAAACATGCAAGTGCAATGCAATGGACACACAAACTAATTCGATTAAAGGGATGTTTTCAAGTCTAATCCTCAAGTGAACCCAAAATCAGAATTCTGATTTGCGAAACCATAGATTCTGGGTTCGATCCCCAGCAGAGTCGCCAGATTGTGGATACCAGCATTTGGGCCCACTTTTTCATTTAAAACTCAATTTCTTTCAAATTTAAAGAGTCGCCAATTAATTTATTTTTAAAGGAAAATTAAGAAAAAATTATAAAAGCATACCGATCTTTTGTGAAACCAAAGATAAACTGGGTCTGGGGATTATGGAATGAGAGGGGAAGGAGCCCGACGGACTAAAACACCCCCTCTCATCCTATCTCGTGATAGGCCTCTACTGAATATCCTTTTTAATCAAATTATTAATCTAAGTATGCCCTCAACTAATACATATATACATATACATTATAAAAGCATGTCTAAAAGGGTGTAAGATTGCTAACAATAAAATAACATCCAAAATCATGTAATTCAATTAGCAAGCAATATGATATGAATAGGGAACAAGAGAACTTACCTGGGATCCTATAGCGAATATTAAACGTGTGATGCATGCAAGAAAATAAAACCTAAGAAAAAGGTCTCTAATCACATATACACATCAAGCAAGACCTAATCTAAGGTGTCGCACATGGAGTCGAAAATCAATTAAAATCAAATAATAAAATAAACTAGAGAGGGGTTGATAAATTGTACCTCAATAGCGCTACAAAACAAAGATTAGTCCACATGCTTCAAATAAGATATCAAATAATCAATCCTAAACTTATAGCTTAAATCTATCAAGTAGAGGAGGAATTGATATAACTTTAAATTCCTTTTAACTAGTTGGAATCATAGCACCTCTATAGATATACAAGTCTCAACTAGGAGCCAATGTAATGTCCATATAGAGATGTCATAGCCCCAACATGATCATAAGGAATCTCTTGTCGTGTTCAATTAGGTTCAATTAAGTGCGCATTAGACAAAATATGAATCCTACTTATGAGTGCCAATATGTATGAATGAATGCATGAGCATGAGCATGAGCTATGAAACATTCATTGGTTTGGATCAGTTAGCCTCTGGATTTAAACTTGATTGACATTATTTAAGGCATAGTTTATATCCTAGGATCTTAGGAGTCCATTAGATTAGAGTTATTCAAGTTTTATCAAAACAGTTACAGAATTGCAAGAATTACAAAGAGTAGACCAGACTTTCAAAAATAGAAATAAAATACTTTCAACAGTTGGATCTTAATGATTTTGAGAATGTTGTGCCTCTGTAATTTCTAACCCAAAAAGAAAATCAAAGATCTAACTGTTCAATCTCTGGGAATAAGGTCATAACCAGACATCACTCAGGGATATTCAACTCTCTGTTGAGAGTTTTTGTATGATTTTCTAAAAATAGTAAAAAAAAATCAAAAACTCTTTGATCTTTTTAGGATGTCTTCCTAACACATTAATCTTCATAGAAAATTTTATTTTAGGTCAAGAAAGCTTGATTAAAGCTCTGATTTACTCATTTTAAAACGAACTTACTGTTCTAAAATTTTGGACAGAGAGCAACCTACTCACAAATCATAGGACCAAACCATCCTAAATATGGAATTCTACTAAGGCAAAGACCCTAATGATACATGTATGAGTTATGAACACTCTCCACTTGGTCTCACTCAATTCTTATGGACCATGATTTAATTAAAAATCCTTGATCTCAGTGAGTTCACAAGTTCACTGCACCGTTTGTGGAATTGGTATTCAAAACTTTAACTAAACTCAAACTACACTTAATCCCACTCCCAAGTACATGTTCCTCGAGGAATATAGATTCGTTTTTATTAATTCTCCTATAAAGTTAATGGTCCTTGGAGACTATATATGATTAAATCATATGAACCTCATAGAACATGAGAAAAATAACTGTATGAGACTCAACTTGAAGGATTCAAGTTATGGTTCAAAACATAGACCCAACAAAAATCATATGGATGTGGCTAAGACCCATCTTAATCCCCACATAAATCATGAGACTATGGGAGACTAATAGATCAATACCAAAACAGAACCCAAATAAGATATAGGAGATCTTTTGGATTTCAAAAGAAAAAAAAAAGAGACAAAAGGAAGTAAAATCAAGGTTTACATAAAATCCAAGTAAAAATGCTTTTACAACTTGTTTTTGTTTAAACCTAAGGCTATGTCTAGATCCAAACTAATGAAAACAATGCATGAAAACTCAATCACAAACTCTATGTGGTGTTTGGTGAAATGGGGTAAGAAGAGAGATTTTGAAAATATGTAAAAGTCCTAAATCTATGAGTTTGTGATTGAGTCTAGCCTAATTCTAGATAGACTTAGAGGGTTACATCTATGACCTCAAGAACTTCTTGATTTGTTGATGAAGATCTTTCAACTTCTTCAACTCTTCTTCAAATTCTTCAAAGGAACTCTTGAATTCTTCAAAATTTTCTTAAATTTTCTCTCTTAAATCTCTCCAATTTTTCTACATCTTGCAAAATGGAATTTGAAGGATTGGGGAAGAAGTATAGGCCAAAATCTGAGGGTCAATTGGGTAATTTCGGGTAGAAAATCCATGTGCAAGAATATTCCATACGTATTTGAGAAAACAGGCTGTTACAGCGAGCGACACTCACTGAGTTTTCCGACACTCAGTGAATGCCGTAGCGACACTCAGTGAGAGTACCGCCGCTTATGCCGCGTGTCGCACCAACGGTGTTATCTCCTTTTATTTTATTTTCAAATATGTATGCTAAATATTTACTTATACATATAATTATACTTGTATGTACTCTATAAAACATACTTTTATAAATTCTATAAATATTCTATTATATTTTTCTTCTTCTTTTTCTTCTTTTTTTCTTTATTTTTCCTTTCAAAATTCTTTTCTTTTCTTTTAAATTTTTTTTCTTTTTCTTTTATTTTCTTCTTTTTCCAAAATTCTAATATATATAATTAATTTGGGAATTGACTTTCGGACTGTTCCTTTCTCATACGTATTTCATACCCGGGTTTATCCGAATCACCTGATTTTCCTCTTTTTCTCAATTTTGAAAACTTAGTTTGAAGAACTTGAATCGTTTGGAAAGTCTTCGAATTTCGCCGGTCATTGTCATCATTGATCTAGAGGTAACCATCCCCTGAATCGACAGTCGGTCAAAATTGGGGTGTCTACACCCTTTTACACGGTAAGCATTTTCTCAAACACAAATGGATCCCATCGATTGATTGATATAGGAGTGAGCATTCGGTCAGTTTTGTTTCGAACTGATTAGTTCGGTTCGAGTCTGTTCGGTTCAGCTTGACGAAAAACATACCGATAATCGACTGAAATGAAGTTCGATTTCTTTGGTTCGGTTTCCAAATTTATATTTTGGTTTCAATTTTGAATTTCGGTTTGAGGAGCAAATATTGGGTATCACTGTGATACCATGTAGGATTGTATCCCCTCTCACATATTTTAAATTTTTGCTGAGTTGGAGGATGATTCCCATAAAAATAGGGGGCCAAATGGATTTATACAAGCTCTCTATTGACTTGTGATACCATGTAGGATTTTATAACAGGTGTAATGAATATTTTTCCTGGTTTGAGATACAACCGAAATTTCCTAGACCTCAACTTTTGAAGTAATGACATTTAAATATATGTCAGTTACAATGAATATATGCCAGTACTGTTTGTTTGCTTCAAAACCCCAAAAATGTTTACATTCAAGAGCTAGGGTTTGATCTAGTGAGAATATAAGGAACAAAAGAGAGATAGAGAATACTACAGAATCTGTGATAATCTAAGGAACCTGTGGATATCGCAAATTTTATTTTACCCACAGCTTTTTCAAGATCTTTTCCAAATTCAAATTCCAAAAACGAGTCGCCACTTAATTTTTCAAAAGAAAATCAAGAAACTATTTTTAAAGCAAACTGATCTTTTTAGAAACCAAAGATTGACTAGGTCCGGGGATTATGGAATGAGAGAGGAAGGAGCCCGGCGGGCAAAAACACCCTCTCTCACCCTATCTCGCAATAGGCCTCTACTTAACATCCTTTTAATCAAAATATTAATCTAAACATGCCCTCAACTAATACATAGATATAAATATACATTACACAAGCATGTCGAAATGGTGTAAAATTGCTAATGGCAAAAAATCATTCAAAACCAAGTAGTTCAATTAGCAAGCGATATGATATGCAAAATAGAGGACTAGAGAACTCACCCGGGGGTCCAACCGCGAATATTTAAACGTGCAATGCATACAAAAATTGAAATCCTAATAAGCGAGTTTCTAATACACATATATACACATAAGGCAAAATTTAATTCTAATGTGTCGCACATGAGGTTGAAAAAAAATCAGTAAAATTCAGGAATAATTAAGCTAGGGAAGAATCAAGAGATCATATCTCATCGGTGCTACAAAACAAGGGTTAGTCTACATGCTTTAGAAAGGATATACAATATCAAATGGCCATCTCTAAATATCTAGCTTAATTCTATTGAGTAGAAGAAATGACATACCAAGAATTCTAAGTATAAGTATCCGTCTACATGGATGAATGTGTATGAATACATGAATATGAACAAGAGTAAGTTATGAATTTATTCATTGGCTTGGACCATTTAGCCTCTGGATTTAAGTTTAACTAATCATTATCGAAGCATGGTTTAAGCCCTAGGTTATAGAAAAATCATTTGGATCATTATTTACAAAGTTGGTCAAATCTGTCATAAAATTCTGAAAATTGCAGAGAGCAGATTAGAAATTCAATAAAACAAAAAAGCATGCTTCCCATGGTTTGATCTTGATGGTTTTTGGACACAAAATGCCTCTGTGAGTCTAGTTTTTAACTCAAAAAGAAAATCAAAGTTCCAACGGTTAGATCTCTGGGAATCAAACAAACACTAGACGTCACTCAGGAATTTCCAACTCTCTATCCAGAAGATTTGTATGATTTTCTAAAAATAGTAAAAAAAAAGTCAGAATTGATCTAATCTTTTTAGGGGGTCTTGTTAACACATTAAACTATATGGAAAATTTTATTTGGAGCCAAAAATGTTTGGTTAGGGCTCTGATTTACTAATTTCAAAAGGTTACTGTTCTGGAATTCTGGACAGATTATTGTTGCTTTGCAAAACTCATGACCAAACCACTTAAAACATGAAATCTTACTAAAACAAAAATTACAGTGGTGAGACTTTGAGTTATGGACACTTTCTTGTTGGTTTCATCCAGTTCCAACGGTTCGATGTTTAACTAAAAATCCTTGATTAAAAAATAGTTTACGAAACCACTGCTTTCATTGTCAAGTTTATCTTTGTTTGTTAACCCCAATTACTAAACTAAGAAGTTAGGCATAGACCAAACCATTTCTCCTACCATTTGATGGTCATTGGAGACTAAGAACATTTATACTTGTGGATTTTAATGAAGTATGAAGAGACTTCATAAAATCCCAAGTCAAAGAACCTAAACCATGGAAATAGGCTTAGACTCAAACTACTTCTCCTACCATTTGATGGTCATTATAGACTAAGGACACTTGTACTTGTAGATTTTAATGAAGTATGAAGAGACTTCATAAAATCCCAAAGTAATGAATTCAAACTATGGATAAAAGCTTGGACTCATTGACCGAATACACTAATATCAACCTTAATCCTCTCACATATCATGAGTTTATAAGAATGTTAAGGGATTTCAAGTACAAGGATTCAAGTAAGACATTGAAAGTCTTATGAACCCCAATAAGCAAAATCAAAAGAAAAGAAACATAGGCTCAAATGACATTGTAGACACCCCGATTTTGACCAAACGTTGAGTTAAGGGGAGTATTACCTCCAAATCTAATGATGACAATGTCCGAACTAATCTAGAACTTCCAAAGATGATTCAAGCTCTTCTCCAACTCAAACAAAAAGCTGAAAGGAAAATAGAGGCAAAACGGCACCTAGGCCCACATGCGACAATCACGGGTTGCCGGTGCGGCACTCCCGGACTACCAGAATGGCATTCAGTGAGAACTGCACTGGCAGTCATCAACTGCCGTTAAAATGCATCAAGTGCCGCTAATATTGGAAATCCTGAAAAGACGACAGTTCATGGAGTTGTCCGCGGCATTCAGTGAGTGCCGCTTCCATCTCCATTGAGTGCTGTGTTTTTGCAATAGCCAGCTGTAATATAGCATATTTTGTACTACCAAATGACAGTCCGAATTAGGATTTTCTACTCTGAAATGACTGAAATGCCCCTTCACATTTGTCTATAAATGGAGGATGAATATCCTCTTGCATGGGGTTGGAATTTTTTTTTAAAAATTTCTTCTCTAAATACAATTAGAAGTGAGTTTTAGAAGAGTTAAAGAGGGTGGAAAGCTTGATTAGGCTTTGGAAGTTCTTCAAAATCACAAAGTTGAGGAATATTTTGGAGGTAAAACTTTAAGTTAATTAGTCTTAATTATATTTTAATCACAAATATACTTAGAGTCTTTGAATTTTCTTTTTCTCTTCCTTTTAATCTTTGAGATTCATAAGACCCTCAATGTCTTACATGAATCCTTAGACTTGAAATCCTTTAATTCTTTTGTAAGCTCATGATTTACAAGAAGATTGAAGTTGATACTAGTACACTTGATTAATAAATCTAAACCTATCTTCATGGTTTAGGTTTGTTATGTTTAGGTCTCATGGAATTTCTCCATATTTCTTTGAGACTTTCAAGATATGAATGTAGTTAGTCTCCCATGACCATCAAATGGTAGGAGAGGTAGTGTGGTTCAAGCCAAATTCCATGGCTCATGGATGAAGTTAATTAACAAAGTTGTATTTGATAAATGATGCAGTGAGTTCACAATCTGTTTTTGATCATAGATTTTAAGTTAAACATCGAACCGTTGGAACTAAATGAAACCAACGGAAAAGTGTTTATAACTTAAAGTTCTACCACTGTAATTTTTGTTTTAAGGAAGTTTCATGTTTAGAGTGGTTTGGTCAAGGGTTTTGTGGAACAACTGTAATCTGTCCAGAGTTTCAGAACAGCAACACTCTTTTTGAAATAAGAAAATCAGAACCTTAATCCAGTGCTCTTGACCCAAAATAAAATTTTCTAAGTAGTTGAATGTGTTAGAAAGCTACCCTAAAAAGACCAAAGAATTTCTGATTTTTTTTACTATTTTTAGAAAATCATACAAAAACTCTGGATGGAGAATTGTAAGTCCCTGAGTGATGTCTAGTGTTTGTCCAATTCCCAGAGATCTAACCGTTCAAACCTCGATTTTCTTTTTGGGTTAGAATCTAGACTCACAGAGGCATCTTTTGTCCAAAAATCATCAAGATCACACCATAGGAAGCGTGCCCTTTTTTTTTTTTTTTTATCTTTGAAGTTCTTATCTGCTCTCAGCAATTTTCAGAATTCTATCATTATTTTGATATATCTTGCAAACAATGGTCCAAATGGTCTTTCCATGACCTAAGGCTTAAACCATGTGCTAATAATGATTAGTTAAGCTTAAATACAGAGGCTAAATGATACAAATCAAGGAATAATCCAATAGCTCATTATGGTTCACATCTATGTAATCATACACATTCATCCATGTAGATTGGTATTAGTTGTGTTATTTCTTCTACTTGATAGAATTACGCTAGACGTTTAGGAATAATTATTCGATACTATGCATTATTTCTAAAGTATGTGGACTAACATTTGTTTTGTAGCGTCTTTGAGGTACAATTTCTCAACCCTTTATCTAGTTTATTTAATTCCTTGATTTTATTGATTTTATAACATCATGCGTGACACCTTATAATTATGATCTTGCCTAATGTGCATATGTGATTAGAGACTCTTTTTCCAATGCTTGATTTTATTTGCATGCACCGCACATTTAATATTCTCGGCCGGATCCCGGGTAAGTTCTATAGTTCCCTATTTGCATATCATATTGCTTGCTACTTGAATTATGTGATTTTTGAATGATATTTTATCACTTGCAATCTTATACCCTTTAAGACATGCTTTTGTAATGTATATATACATATGTATTATTTGAGGGCATGCTGAGATTTTTAATTTAATTAAAAGGATATTGAGTAGAGGCCTATCACGAGATAGGATGAGAGAAGGTGTTTTAGTCCGTCGAACTCCTTCCTATCTCATTCCATAATCCCCGGACCTAGTTAATCTTTGGTTTCGCAAAAGATCAGTTAGTTTTAAAATGGTTTCTTAATTTTCTTTTAAAAATTAAGTGGCGACTCGTTTTGAATTTGAATTTGGAAAATGTTTTAAAAATTAAAAGCTGTGGGTAAGGAAAAAATGTGATATCCACAGACATTATAATCAAACTCAAGGTTTACTTGAACTTTAAACCTAAGGCTATTTTGATTCAAAGTAATGAGGTAAAAGTTCAATCACAATATATGTGGTGTGTGATGAAATGAGGTGGGGAGAGAGCTTTTGAAAATGTGTTAAAGATCCTAAAAATCCATATGTTGTGATTGAACTTGAATGATGAAGCTAAGTAATTTAGAGTTTACCTCTAATGATCCTCAACTCCTTGGTTGCTTCAAGACTTTTCAAAGGTTAATCAAACTCTTCTTCTTGCTCTTTCTTCCTAATCCTACCAACTCACTCTACTACTCTCTTAATTTAGAAAGTTTTTTGAAAGAGAATCAAAACATGGATTCTAAAATTCCAAATTCCCAAATAAAAAAAAGATCCTTTGTAATGGGATATTCGCCTCTCTTATATAGGCAAATTTTGAGAGGGTATTCCAGTAAATCCACAGCAAGAAACCCTAATTCGGATGTCCTTTTAAGGGTACAAGCGTACTATCTCACAGCTGGCAGTCACGAAAATGCAGCACTCAATAGAGATGGAAGCGACACTCACCAATTGCCGGTGCGGCACTCAGAGTGTGTCGGCGCGACATTCGTTGAATGCCGGAACGACACTTAATGAATGCCGCAGAGGACTCCACGGACTGCCGTCTTTTTATGAAATTTTAATTTTTGCGGCATTTGGTGATATTAGCGGCATTCTCGGAGTGCCGTTCCAGCACTTCATAAAGTGCCGCAACGACAATACGAGATTGTCGCAGGTTCTTGTCATGTGCCATTTACTCATTTTTTTTTTCTTTTTCTCTCTTTTCTTCTTTGTTTTGAATCGAAAGAGCCTTTTGAAGAGCTTGAATCACCTTTGAAAATTCTAAATTAGTCGTTACTTGTCATCATCAGATCTTAGAGGTAACACTCCCCTAAGTTTAATAGTTTGGTCAAAATCGGGGTGTCTACAGAACCCCACAATAGAATTCAGGATCAAATATTTAGAATTCAAGACCCACAATTTTTTTTTCCTTTACCAAGTTTATGCAACCGGCAACCTCATACCTTGAGTCTTGAGATAGAGGAAAAGAGGGTTTGTACTGAGGATAGAGGACCGTGACTAGGGGTGTTCACGGTCATTTTTTCTCGATTTTGGAACATAAAAAAACCAACTAATAGGCTCGATTCGGTCAGGTTTTTCGGGGGTTTCTGTCGGTCGGTTTGGTTTTCTTCTTGGGCTCTATGTTTGAAAACTGACCAAATGAGCTCGGTTTGATCGATCGGTTTCGGTCTCGATTTTTTGTGAACACACCTAACCGTAACCGCCGACAATTGCTAGGCTGAGAGAAAGGTAAGAACTTAATGGCTAGGCCAGACTAATCTGTATCTGAGTTATATATTATGTAATATAGATATTATTATATATTTTACAAAGTTTTGATTGTCGGGTCGGTTTGATTTGGGGAGTCGCTGCTAACAACTGTAGTATATACTTAGGGTGGTTCTGAATTGAGCCGACATTTCCACCCGATTCGCCCGACACAAAATGAATTTTTGATTTCGGTTTGGTAAAAAAAATCAGGTTGACCCGAACATTGCCCACCCCTAAATTGATAGGAACTAAAATAGAATCCCCTCAAACTATACAGATATGGATTGGGCTTGCGTATTGCTGTTTAACATTAGACTAGGTCACTTAAAGCCCAGCCAAAAACGCTAATCCGGTTTTTTTTTTTTTAATAATTTAGGGCAAATTACACTTTAGTTTATAAAACTATAGCCTATTTTCAATTGGGTCCATAAACTTTTTTTTTGCAATTGAGTCTTTGAACTTCAAAAATTCATTTAATCTCTGACTCAAATTCTGATACTGTTAGCTTAAACTATTAGAAATTGTCACGTACGTTGCGCGTAATGCTTACCTATCACATGTTAAGTTAAGACAAATAAGAGAGATTGTGAATAGTGCAAAAAATGACATTCAATAAGATCTGTAATCGCGTTCAATTAAATTCAAAAACACATTCGACTAGATCCAAAATTGCATTCAATTATACCCAAAACCACATAATTTTTTAGCCATTCACAGTCTCCCGTGTTTGTCTTAGCATGACATGTGACAGGTAAGCATTACGCGTAACGAACGTGACAATTTTTAATAATTTAAGCTAACAGTGTTAGAATTTGAGTCTAATTGAACGGATTTTGAAATTTAAGGATCCAATTACTAAAAATAAAGTTTATGAACTCAATTAAAAATAAGTGTATAATTTAATAGACTAAAGTACAATTTGACCTTAAATTTATGATGTAGAATCCGATTTAAGTTTTCACACTTCACAGAATCGAGCAGGTCCCACTTTCGTCTCTTTCTTATTGGAGTATCTATAAGTGCATAACGAAATTGCACAAATATTTTTGTGTGTACATATTTTTCGGTACAAGGTCCAACACTATATTGCACGTTTGTGCCTCTATCGTTATTGTTCTGATTTTTCTTGTCGATTCGCAGGTTTCATAAACCAGAATTCTCGTCCTCTCTTTCTCTCTCTACAACGAAAGTTTAGGGTTAATCAGAGAATACGAGCGTCGCAGAAAGCTCAGAAACTAGCGTCCATGGCTCCCAAGGGCAAAGAGAAGCCAAAACCCTCCCCTCCGCCGTCATCACAGCCTGCCGTTGCCGTTGAAGATCTCTTCACATCTCTCAATCGACACATCGAACGATCCGAATACGAACAAGCCGTCAAAGTTGCAGATCAAGGTCATGATGTTCATATATATATATATATATATATATATGTGCACGCGCGCGCGCGCTTGTGTGTTTGTATGAAATGTATATGATTTGTGAAATGTTCTAAGTCTGTGAGCCAAATATCTGTTTTTGCAGTTCTCTCAGCTGTCCCCGGGGATGAGGATGCGATTCGATGCAAAATCGTGGCTTTAATTAAGGCTGATAGTATCGATGAAGCTCTTTCAACAATCGAGTCTTACAAGAGGTTACCATTTGATTTCAGTTTCGTCAAGGTAAGTTCAAGCATTGTTGGCCGTTTATTCATACTTCAAATTCAGTTTGGCTTTGTTTGGTTTGTCTTTTGAATTTGATAGAGTGCTGCTTGGTACTTATTTATGTTGAATTACGTACTTAGTTCATGCAAAAGAGTGAATTTTGAGCTGCTAAGGCTCTTAGAAATTTTGATGGCCCACTTGCATTTGCATTCCTACTGTTCTGATGCAAAGCACATGCATCTGGCTGCTTTATTTGTATGTGATTGCATGATATGAGTAAGCAATTGGGGAAATGAGCTATTAAGTTTGATGTTGTTAAGCATATTATGTTGGGCGAGGCTTTTTCCTACTCTGCGTACTTGTGCTAAAGTTATGAGTGTTCATGCTAAATTAATTATTGCTGTGTATGATGCCATTGTCAAAAGAAGAGTCCTACTTGGTTGGCCAAGTTTAACAAAACTTAACCTCATTAGTACTAATATTTTGCGCGATTTGACATATTTTTTTTTATACGTTACAAGGAATTGGATTAAAACTATGTGGACGAATTCGTAAATTCAGGTGGTTTTAGAAGTTTATTTAGCGGATAAGATTGATTGGCTAATGGGTTTCAATCCCTATATGTCAGTATGCTGGTTTTTGGTCTCTTGATTATTCCCGGATCAATGGGGAAGAGCCAAAGCTCATATGTGAATTAGACCGTACTAAGAGTTTGAAGCTTTATTATATTCTAGTGGTCAACTTATTTAATCAACCTTCTAAGAACGAGGTTGGTCAATTAATCTCCAACAATGATCTCACCTTAGTAACTAACCTTTTTTTTTGGTATGCATATCCAATATTTAGTCCTTTCATTACTCACTAGTAATGGAAGCCTCTCTTGAATTTAACGAAGCCAATCACAAATTTAACGTGGTATTTTGGAACAAGTACAAATTTTTTGTGACATCAATAGTTGGTTATGCAAGGAAAAATACGTGGGTTTTTCCCCACTTGGTTAGTTCTCTTCCTTATCTATGTAGCATTTGCTACAAATGTCTGTGAAGTGTATATATCAGTTAGATAGTTACGTCTCTACCAGTTTCTTTGAGTTATTTCATCGTGCTCATACATTCGAACTTGACAAAGCTTCGTCCCAACCAATTGACGTTGGCAATCTTACTTTGGAAGTCGGCAAGAAATGATATACTAGTTTAATTCGCGTTGCTAATATTTCTTGATTGTTGTAATTTCTGAACAGGCATACTGCTTATACAGACAAAACAAGTCAAACGAAGCTCTGGAAACCTTGAAAGGCGAAGAGGGAAACACTGCAGCTATGTTGTTAGAATCTCAGATCCTATATCGTTTGACGAAGGTGGATGATTGCGTGAACATATATGAAAAGCTTCAGAAATCCAAGATCCACACGTTAGAAATCAATTTTGTTGCTGGTTTGGTTTCGGCTGGGAGTGCTTCTAAAGTGCAAGGAAAGATGGAGGCACTCAGAGTGAAAGCAACTAGCAGCTTTGAGTTGGCATTCAACACTGCTTGTTCATTGATTGAACTGAACAAGTTCGCAGAAGCAGAGCAACTTCTACTATCAGCTCGAAGGTGATCCTCAATCTTGTGCAAGAAAATAATTGCTACCAGTTTTCTTACTTACTGGATGGTTCTATCAGTATTTATCTTAACTGCTCTTACCACTTTAACGATAGTGGCTTCACTAGTCATTGCAATTATGTGACAACACTCTGTCACTTTGTTGCTTTACCAAATTTGGCTGGAATTTTTTTCAACGATGTTATTAGAGAAGGCCAGCACGTAAAAAAAAACATCGGATCCTTATGATATGAATCCAAATATGAATACTCGTGTAAATGCTAGGGCGTTCCCTTTAAGCGACGCGTTGTGCTTGCCTTCGGGTGTTTTAAAAAATGTGCAAGGGGCGTCGCATCGACGCCCGGGTGTGGTGTTAAATAAGCAAGGGTTCCCGCGCTCATCTGGGCTACCGCGGGTAAAGAAGTTAGTCCAGAACTATAGGCTTAGGTTAGCAACTTGGAATATAGGAACCTTAACAGGTAAAGCTGTGGAAGTAGTAGACACTATGATTAGAAGGAAGGTTAATATAGTATGTTTACAAGAAACAAAGTGGGTTGGAGAGAAAGCTAAGGAGGTAGAAAAGACTGGGTATAAGATATTGTATACAGGGAAAGATAGGCATAGAAATGGTGTCAGAATCGTGGTTGACAAGAACCTCAAGGATAAAGTTGTGACAGTCACAAGGAAAGGAGACAGAATATTGCTTATCAAACTGGTAGTTGGTGTGGATATAATTAATGTAATTAGTGCATGCGCGGCCTAAGTAGGATTGGATGATCACACTAAAAGACAATTCTGGGATGAGTTGGACGCTTTAATGCAAGAAATACCGGGAGGAGAGAAGATAATTGTAGGTGGAGATTTTAATGGCCATGTAGGCAAAGATAGAACTGGATATAAGAGGGTGCATGGGGGTATGGTTTTGGAGATCAGAATGAGGCAGGGGTGAGTATTTTAGATTTCGCCGTACCATATGATCTTGTAGTAGCAAACACCTTTTTCAAAAAGAAGGAAGACCACTTGATAACCTTTAAGAGTGGATCTAATAGAAGCCAGATCGATTTGTTCCTTGTGAGAAAGGCATACCGCTTAGCATATAAAGGCTGTAAGGTCATCCCAGGAGAGAGTTTAACATCTCACCATAGACTTACTATTTTAGATATCCATATAAAAGGTCAATGTCGTACTAGAAAAGACCCTATAAACCCGCGAACTAGGTGGTGGAACCTTAAAGGCGAGAAACTAGCAATATTCCAAGAGAGAATGTATAAAGAAGCACCTTGGAATTTAGAAGATGGAAGCAATACTATGTGGGATAGAATGACAGGGTGCATAACGAGAATATCGAAGGAGGTCCTCGGAGAGTCGAAGGGAAGAGGGTTAGCTTCTAAAGATACTTGGTGGTGGAATGAAGAGGTACAAGCTGCAGTAAAAACCAAAAATGATTGCTTTAAGAAGTGGCAAAATGATAGAAATGAGGAACACTTCAAAAGCTATAAATGTGCAAATAAGGAGGTTAAAAGGACAGTTAGAGTTGCTAAAATGGAAGCCTATGACGTTTTCTATACCAAACTAGACACTAGAGAGGGAGAAAATGTATTTATAAGCTTGCTAAGTCGAGAGAAAGGAAAACAAGAGACATTAATCAGGTTAAGTGTATAAAAAGCGATGACTTTAGGGTATTAGTGAACGACGAAGAGATTAAGGAAAGGTGGAAGAGCTATTTTGAGAAGTTATTGAATGAAAAATATATGGATAACACAATGGAAGAAGAAACTGGAAGTTACGATGAAACTAGAGAATACATATTCTATCGGAGAATAAGGAGGTTTGAGGTGGAATTTGCTTTGAAGAAGATGAAATCCAACAAGGCCTTAGGACCAGATGGGATCCCCATTGAGGTTTGGAAATGCTTGGGAGATGTGGGGGCATCTTGGCTTACAAAAGTTTTTAATAGGATTTTAATGACTAGAAAAATGCCTGATGAGTGGAGGAAGAGCATCTTAGTGCCTATATATAAGAGTAAAGGAGATGTACAACAATGCAACAACTGTAGATGTATTAAGTTGATGAGCCATACTATGAAGCTATGGGAGAGAGTGATGGAGCACCGCTTAAGAGGCGCAACATTAGTGTCAGAAAATCAGTTTGGATTTATGCCTGGGAGATCAACTATGGAAGCAATTTATTTACTTAGAAGACTAATGGAAAAGTATAGAGAGAAGAAAAAAAATCTACATATGGTTTTTATTGATTTAGAGAAAGCTTATGATAGAGTGCCTAGAGATTTAATTTGGTGGGTGCTAGAAAAGAAATGAGTGATCAAGGGTTATATTGACGTGATGAAGGATATGTATGATGAAGCGGTTACTACAATTAGATCACCAGCCGGAGAAACAAGCGAATTCCCAATTATCGTAGGCCTGCACCAGGAGTCGGCCTTGAGCCCTTATTTGTTCGCCCTAATTATGGATGAATTGACTAGACACATTCAAGATGAGGTCCCATGGTGTATGTTGTTCGCAGATGATATTGTCTTGGTTGATGAGACTAAAAGGGGACTCAACGCTAAACTAGAAGCTTGGAGAGAAGCACTGGAGACTAAGGGGCTAAAGATAAGTAGGACGAAAACAGAATACATGAATTGTACTTTTAGCAACAGTGGAAGTAGAGACAACGAAGCAGTGAAGATCGAAGATCAGGAGATCCCAAAGAGGGAACACTTTCGCTATCTAGGTTCAATGATCAGTAGAGACGGAGAGATTGGTGATGACGTGACCCATAGAATTAAAGTGGGCTAGCTTAAGTGGAGGAGTGCTTCTGGATTATTATGTGACCGGAGAATACTAGCAAAATTGAAAGGAAAATTTTATAGGACATCTATTAGGCCAGCTATGCTCTACGGGACAGAGTGTTGGGCAACTAAGAAACGACACATTAGCAAAGTGAGTGCAGCGGAGATGAGGATGCTAAGATGGATGCGTGGTAGGACTAGGAAAGATAGAATTAGAAATGAGTACATCCGAGAGACTGTAGGAGTGACACATATTGAGGATAAGTTGAGGGAGATAGACTTAGATGGTTCGGCCATGTGCAACGAAGACCTGTAGAAGCACCTGTACGAAAGAGTGATAAGATCGTAGTGTCTGGAATAGTTAGAGGAGAGGCAGACCTAGACTGACTTGGGAATATGTAGTGCAATAAGATATGAATATATAATTTAAATGAGCATATAGCTCTTGATCGTGCAGAATGGAGAAAAATGATTCATACAGCCGACCCCAATTGATTGGGACACAAGGCTTGGTTTGGTTTGGTTTGTTTGGTTATTAGAGAAGTTTCTGTTGAAGCATATTTTCACAGGCCCTACTGCCTTACATACTTGAGAAATCAGTTTCAAGAAGCTGTATTTAGGCGTGCAAAGTATTTTTGTTCGGAATGTCTAGTTCTGTTTGCTGAAGGCTTCGTAAATTTAGAAGTCCTTCAAGAAGGTGGGCTGCGTAGAAGGAGCTTCATCAAACAGACTTCTTATGTCAGTCTTATCAGTAACCTTTTTTCTTTTTCTTTTTACTATTATGTTTTGTTGTTAAAACTAAATTAGTACACCCATATTCTTTGAATTCCATATAATAAACGGATTATTGACTTTTTGGACCTTTTGACCAAAAAAAAGTAAAAAAAACTTCCTCAACCTAGATTTTATATCATTTCTGATAAGAATGATACAAATAGATTGTTAAATGCTTTCCATAATAGGAGATATGGTTGGTAATGGAAAATAAGGGAGAAGGGGTTGGGGGCAGGAAGGTGAAAATAAAGATAAACGAAGAACATCAATATTGAACTTGCAATTCTTGTTCTCTTTTGGAAGCAGGTAAGTTTTTGGGGTTTAATGACACGTGTAAACAGGCTATATGAAATTATATATCCATTTATGTTGGACAGTATCCCAATATGACAATGACTTCCGAAGACTCCTTTTCTTCTTTACATAGCTTCTGCCATATGGGCATTGACAGGTGGGCTTCCTCTTGAATCCCTTTTTGGAATAATATCACCAAACAACCTCGTATCCATGGACGACTTTTTGGGTTTTCTACACCCAAAACCTTCACTAAACACTGCCTTGATTTTTTTGATGGACACTAATTTCTTTTGCGGGTCATCCTGCTAGTTTGTATTGGAAGCGGTGGGAAACTTAGAATTACGCCACACATCGATATCTTAAGATGGATTTTAAGTTTGGAAAACCTCGTTGTCTATGGTTTAAAAGGATAGATGTAATTGAGTCGAGACCCATGACCAACTTTTGACCGTGAAAATGCAGGTCAAGCTTCAAGAAAAAAGAACAGAATCAGCAGCCACGGATTTTCTATAGAGTAATCTCTATGATAGAGTGCTATTAGTTTCTACTTTAGAGGGTTTTCTTAATCTTCACATAATATCTTGATAAAGTGGTTTGTAATCTACTTGTAAGTTGCCTGCTATTACAATGGCTGCATGAAGCTAGTTGTCACTAACTAGAAGTTGCCGAGCAAGTAGCAACAGTACTTTTTGTTAAGTAACCCCCTTTAACAAATCTATATAAAGAGTTGGATACCAATTCTAAAGGGTATTTTGTTATGTAGATTTTTTTCTTGATCTTCTTGTTCTTCATAAGCTTAGTTTGAGCCCCATAGAAATGGTAGTCGAGCCATAGTTGCTGAAAGTTGTAGTGATCTGCTCTAAAACTCGATTGACAAGTTTTTGGCCGTGATCTGATCATCGTGATCTGATCATCATTTGGTTACTCAATTCATGTAGCTTTCGTATTCTCTAATCGAGTTACATCAATGGTGGACGATAGGTTTGATTTTTTTTAATCTAATAAAGTTGTTGGAATGGGCAATACTTTAGTTGTCGAAGGCTAAAAAGTAAGACAGCAGATAGGGTTGGTTTTGGGGCTTTGCAGGTAAACTACAAGGGGATACAATAAAGGTTATCGTGAATTACTTGAGCAGAAAATCAAGTTTTTATTATGAGGTAATCCTGAATACTACAAAGAGAACTTCATTTTACTGCTTTTGGCTGAACTAATATCTGAATGAGGATATTCCGATCTTAAGTATGTGGATAAATGACCATGCCTGGATACTAATGTGGGGAAATGAGTGAAGTTACTGAAAAGTTTTGTCACTAGATTTGGCTAGTTGCTGTAATTTTTGTCATTAGGTTTTGTCTGTTAATATTTCTTTGGCAGTACCTAATGGATCATGAGATGGTGGCGCTGTTTGTGTGAATTAACTATTATTTGTTTGTTTATTTACTGATTGAACGATAGAAACCTCCCCTCTATGTTAAGGAAGATAAGTAAAGGTGCAACTCTTGGGTGCTGAAACATCTGTTCTTTCTTTCTTAGAATTGGACAGGAAACGCTAATGGAAGAGAATTTGGCCGACGATGAAATAGAGATTGAATTGGCTCCTATAGCTATCCAGTTGGTATATGTTCAGCAGGTAGAGAAATTGGGCGATATTTATCTTTTTGTTTTCTTTTGGTGGATTTCAGTTGGTATTAATGCAAATTAGGTTATTTCTTCAGCTCCTGGGACATACACAAGAAGCCATTCAATCTTACACAGACTTCATAAAGCGGAATCTGACTGATGATTCATCATTTGCAGTGGCAATAAACAACCTTATTGCACTTAAGGGTCCAAAAGATGTCTCTGATAGTCTGAGGAAACTTGATCGGATTATAGAGAAAGGAAATGGACCTCAGAGCTTCGAACTTGCTCGTGAACTTGATTTAAAGCTTTCACCAAAACAAAGGGAAGCAATATACATCAATCGAGCATTGCTGCTACTTCATTCTAATAAAATGGACCAGGTGCTGTATTTCAATGTTGCTTCTTTCTGTGATGTTTCTTCTTCTTCTTCTTCTTCTTTGGTGGTGCTTTTTTTTTTTTTTTGGTCCTTTTCTTTTCTTTGCGGTTTCCTGTTCTTAAGGGCTGATTTGGGAGGCAAAGCGGGCTCTGTGGTTCATATGTGATCCTGTTCATAAATTCAAGTGTTTGGTGTGCCGAGTCCAATGTCAAAACATAAAACTGTTTCGTTGTCAAACCAACCTAACCTTTGTTCTCATAAAACCAAGTAGAAAGTGAGACTAGGAGTCTAGCGTTCCCAAACAGATCCAGATCCTGTTTTAAGCATTTCCGAGCTGAACCTGATCTCTCTTAAAACGGTTTCTTTTTCAATCCAAAATAACCTTGGTTCCTATTTTAAGCAGTCCCAAACTTGCCCTTATTACTAAGCAATTTGCAGGCCCGGGAACTTGTTGGTGCTCTGCTAGACATGTTTCCAGACAGTGTGATGCCAGTACTGCTTCAAGCTGCAGTCATGGTGAGGGAAAACAAGGCTGGACGAGCTGAAGAAATACTCGGGCAGTATGCCGAGAAGTTCCCGGACAAGTCCAAGGCGGTTATCCTTGCAAGGGCACAAATTGCTGCTTCAGCTGGTCACCCTCAAATTGCAGCGGAGTCCCTAGCAAGGATACCCGAAATCCAACACATGCCTGCCACCGTGGCCACCCTCGTGTCTCTCAAAGAGCGTGCCGGAGATATCGACGGTGCAGTTGATGTATTGGATTCTGCAATCCGGTGGTGGTCAAATGCCATGACTGAAGACAACAAACTCAACCTTATCATGCAAGAGGCTGCTTCCTTTAAGCTCAAGCATGGGCGAAAAGATGAGGCTGCCCGTCTATATGAGGAGCTCGTAAAAGGCCACGGAAGTATCGAGGCTTTGGTTGGGCTCATTAATACATCTGCTCATTCAGATATTGACAAAGCAGAAGCTTATGAGAAGCAACTGAAACCGCTGCCCGGTTTGAAGGCAGTTGATGTGGATAGTTTGGAGAAGACTTCTGGTGCGAAGCACCTTGGAAATGGGCCTCAAGTGGGGACCACCGAACCGTATGAAACTAAGAGCAAGGAGAAATCGAAGAAGAAGAGGAAGAGAAAGCCGAGGTATCCAAAAGGGTTCGACCCCGCAAACCCAGGTCCTCCACCGGATCCAGAACGGTGGCTACCCAAGAGGGAGAGGTCTACTTTTAGGCCAAAAAGAAAAGACAAGAGAGCGGCTCAGATCAGAGGTTCTCAGGGTGCAGTTGCTAAAGAGGCTGTCAATGTCGTGAATTCAAAATCGAACCAAACGGCTAATTCCAAGGGAAGCTCACAGAATGTGGTTGCAGAACCATCCAAGCCTTCAAAGTCATCGAGGAAGAAGTCCAGGAAATAATTGGAAAAGAAAGCCATAGTTTTTTTTTAGTTGATTTGATTTTCCCCCCAAATTCTCAATACTTGACCACATTTTGTTTTGGGTATCGTTGGAGACTAATAAGATGAGATTTTGTTTTTCACTTTTATCATGGATCTCCGAGCTGTGTTAACTAGAAGTGTTCAAACACGTTCATTTTTCTAAGGCTGCTGCATTTTATAGACTCAAATTCTTTTAGTTTTTGGTTGCATAATATCATCTACATGTCTGGGAGAAAATATTCAAGGTAAGGGCTACGTTGATGATGTGGTATCACCAAGCCTATGAGATGCTTTTATTTGATCATCTATCTTCAGTTCCAGGAAAATATGCCTCCACATTAGCACCTGCCCATATATGTATAGTAAGGTGGCACGAATGACATGTTATTACGGTTGTATTGGATATTTTCTTTTCTTTTTTTGTGTATTCAATCTTGTCACTGAATTGAGGAACAGAGACGACATTTGTGAAAATTTAAGCAGTCATAGGGTGCGTTTGATAAAACTGAAAATTAAGTGCTGAATTTAAGAACTGAAAAATTTTAAGTGATTTGTATTTGCGTTACTGAAAATAGTGTTTCAATAACTAAAATAGACTGCATTTAATGATTATTATCTGTAGAAAATCTTCACTTAACGTTTTCAGTGAATCTTTGACTGCTTTTTTTAATTAAGTGGTATATTATTAAACGCATTGAAAGAAAAATTTAGTGTTGAAAAATTTCATTTTCACCACTTAATTGGATTATCAAACACACCCTTAACCAGTGAAATGTGAATTACCAAGGAATACCCCTATTACGTGTATCTCAAAGGAACAATTAAACTCGGACGCTATACTGGTATTTTAAATTGGGATACTTAATATATAGTATATTATAGCCATCTTTTTTAAAAATTGGTCCATAGTATAACACACTAGTCCCACCTATTTTAGGGACCAAAATACCCCTATATTATAGATATATATATATATATATATATATACGAAAATTCTCTAAAGAGAGAGGACGCCCTAGAGCCTGACTGTATATATATATATATATATATATGTGGTAACTGTCATCCAAATTTTACAAATCACATCGTCCTTCAAATATCTCACTCACTCTCTCTAAACCATGGCTGACATCCTAATCGCCGATATGCCAATTGTTGCCGACCATGCACGAGGAAAGAGAAAAGAACATGAAGCCACTAAAAAAAAAACCATCATCAAACGATCCCAACATTTTGGACGGAACAACAATCTCTCAACCCTCTCTGATCGACACTGGTGGATCAATCTGCCAGAAAAGAGAACCATGAGAGCCTCTCACAGTCCCAATCCGCAAGAAAACCAAAAACCCAAGAAGCAATCTTTCAAGAAAGAGTTGCAAGAAATGCAAGTAAACTTCAACAACTTAAAATCGAGGAGGAGAAGATTGAGGATATGTTGAAGGCCAGAAATGACAGTGCTTGCCTTTATTTATTATTATTATTTTGTTTTCCTTTTTTTTTTCCCTTCTTCCCATCAATTGCATTTTTTTTGTTGATATTCCAAAAACTGTATTTGTAAAACTTCTTACAAAAAAAAGGTGAGAATATTCTTTTTGAAAATGAACCAAACAAAAAGGTGAGAAATCTCTCACTAAAATCTCCATAAATTTCTCACTCATTTTTTTTTGAAAAACATGCAAAACAAATGTGTAATTTATAATAGTATTTTTGTGTATATGGATAGTTGCGTAGGTGGATTTTTGTGACCGTGTGTGGTCTTCTGATGCCAAATATTTTTTGTAAATATTGATAGCGCAAATATTGTGAAATTGTGTTTTTAACAATTTGTCTATCTAATCGCTAATGTTTTTTGTATACATAAAATCAAAGTGAGAAATTATCACACTTTGTTTTATGATTCTTAAGATTTGTCAAAGTGAGAAATTTGTCACACTTTAAAAGTCTGAACAAACTGTGGGTGACTAAACAATCAGTTTACAATGACTTTGCTGCCTATACAACATCACTGTGGAAATGTGTGGCTTAATCCACGTGTTGCTTAACCTCATATTAGTTGAACAACACAAACAATTTGAATTGTTATCACATGCAAATATCAAAAATTTGTCACAGAAAACAAGTGAGATAATTCTCACCCAACTAAGTGAGAAATTTCTTACAGAAACTGATAAATATAGTAGATTTAACCAACAAAGTGAGAAATTTCTCACAGAAACTGATAAATATAGTAGATTTACAATAAACCAAAAATAAATACAAAAACAAAAATCCAACATGAAACAAACATTTGAATTTAAAACTCCACCTTCCTCATATTCAGTACCGCATTAATAACAAAGATAAGGATTATGCCTAAAAATCTGTGATACGCCCAAAATTGGCTCTATTCTATGACTGAGCGGTTTGGTCTACCCGGGGCCTCCCGAGCGGTTCATCCAAGACCCGACCAACAGGTCGGGAAGACCGCGCAAGCACGGTCCGTACAAGCACAGTCAAGCCAGGCCCGCGAGACACGCTCCAGAATATTCTAGGCTATTTCCTAATCAAGTTAGAAGACTAATGGAAAGTGCACATCGTTTCCTAATTTTTCCTAATCCAATTAGGAAACCCACTTGATTTGTGTCAATCATATCCTAATTGGATTGTATTACCTAATCTAATTAGTTTCCTTGTATGAGCAGATCTCTTGCATCTATAAAAGAGACCACTCACCCCTATAGAAAGGGATCAACTTTTCAGTCTATACAGCACCTGTATAGTAGTCATCAACACGGCCGCCCGACCTAAGGTAGCTCCTGTCACGCCCCGACGTAGCATAAATATGGAAAGCGTTTAGTTTCCTTTATGGACCCGTAGGTCGTGACAGTTTGAAGGATCGATTCCGTCCCAAATATCGAACAACAAAAGCAATAATCAGAGTAGAGCAATCAAAGCTTACAAATATTATTCTAACTTAATAAATATTACAGCACGGGTTATCTAAGGCACAGACCGCCTTGAAAACAAAACAATAACTTAACGTCTAATGCAGTCATCCTTATTACAAAATAGTTTATAACATATAACCTTAAAGCATATAATCTTAAAATATACAATGACGATAACAATTTCTCTTCCAAAAGCAACCGTTCTCAATTAGCATAGTCATAAGGCTCAGCATAGTTGTAACCTGAAAAGCCTGAACACGAATGTCCAGGACGCATCAACGTCGTCAGCTTCAAGAAGCTGGTGAGTATTAAAAACATGACTTTGAATGTAAAACATATTCATTTACCTCTTTACATATCTCATTTAATCCGATATTAAAACAAGGAGTTCATTTTAAGAAGCAACCACAATATTATTTAAAAGATATATTTCTCGTGTATGAGAACAATGCACCATCTCATCTTACCGACTCTTTTCTCTCGACAAAACCCAACAACCCACCATCACACACCGGTATCTTTGAAACGCTAAGATAGCCACACTTTAGCACAGGGGGTGCCAGGGAATGTCCAGTTTGCCTCACACTTTGGTCCGGGGTACCAGGGAGTGTCCATTGCCTCACACTTTGACTACCTAATCCGCCATGCAAATATCGGAGGAACCCTCACGCAGTATCCAAACTCGGGTATCAGGGAGTGTCCGTAGGCCACACTTTAGCACTTCCATGGGTGCCAGGGAATGTCCAAGTTCGGCTTCACACACTTTGACGCTACCATGGTCGTCAGGGAGTGTCCAGTTTTGCCACCGTCGCATTTCAAAGACACCCTCGCCGCAATCTCAATCACAACACACTTTGGTACTCACTTACCAGGGAGTGTCCATATCACAATCTCAATCGCACTCACTATACCATACAGAGTCACATACCATTACTCTTTTCCATGCTGACCAACATTCACACTCACCATGCATGTATAACTGACTCCACATATATGTCATGAAACTTTAAAACATGAGGCAACTCACTGAATTATAAAAACAACATGCGTACGGGGCTTGATAAGTCGTAATACAACGTTTTAATCGTCCAAACATAACCATTTAAGATTCTGATTTAATAAATTTTCCAAACGGGGCTTTAACAGTTCATAAAATACCACCCAAACCGTTCCTTATCACAAAACAATCAAAATTCAAAACTGCCAGAAGTCGCGCGTGCAGGCCGCTCGCACAAGGTGTCGCTCGCGCGGGCCGCTCGCTCAACCTGCCTATTTTTCCTTTTTCTTATATAAATTCTTCTGTCTGCCTGGGGACACAAGGATCGCGCGCGCGGATCGCTCACGCGGTCCGTTCGCGCGATCTGCCTAATTTTCATTTTCTTATGAAAACTTTTCTATCTGCCTGAATCACGTGGCTCGCGTGCGCGAGGGGTCGCTCGCGCGATCGCGCACGCGAGTCTTTGCAGAGTCGTCATCTTCCTCGTGAAAGTGCTCTGTTTCAGTTTTGGGGTCTGTTTTTGACCCAGATTAAATTCGGAAGTAAGTGTGTCTTGCAATATATGAATCTCTTTGGTTTTTCACAAGGATTAAGAATCTACAACTAATTTAACATGAATCAAACCATATTTCTCTAATTTTATGAAACATTAAAAGTTGTCAAAACTTAATTTCTTATATACTTTCTCATATAAACAAATTAGGCCTCACTACTTTAAACATAGTCTATATATAACATAATCTTTCATTATTATCTAAGAAAACAGATTTTGGTGAGATTGAAAAATCTTGATTTCAAAGCTATGGTGTTCATACGTGAAATCAACCATGGTGTTTCATGGTTCAAGCATACAAACAGTAATTGAACTATGAAATTACGTTCTAGGTGAGTTTAGAATACTCACTGAACAAGAGGATTGGATTATATGTTGAGAAAGATAGCAAAATGAGAACACCCACTTCAAATAGGCTATGGTGGATTGAGCTTTCTCTCACTAAAATAAAGTGTAAATACCCACTCTCTGAAGCTCTCTCTATTTTTAGAATTTCAGTTTGAAATCCAAGTGTGCAGCTTGTGTGTGATAGTGTTGGATATATATAGAGGACCAAGTAGAGATTCTTGGGGACTAAGTTCCACCTCTAACACTCTACAAATAGAATTTGTTTTTCAATTTTCTAAACACATAATACATATATGAGCTGATATGTATTTACGTATGTATTAATCAGATTATAGGGGTCAAGAGATTGAACTAGGGGCCAATTTAGATTGTTTGGGAATTCTAGTTATTAGGCACAAATTAACACACAATAGCTTGGGGTTGCCAAACATGGCACAAACTAGTTGCCTAGAATCACTTTGGGTGTTTGGCAAAATAGCTTATGGCACTAGGAATTATACACACACCATATACATACCCAAACAACCTTAGTAATGATTGGTAGCATTAATGAGATTAAAGCAAGTGTCACTTCATAATTGGTGGAGAATCCAATATTGTGGGAGATTAACGCGACGCGGACAGTTTTAAACATAAACTGGTATTTTCGTGGCGCGGTGTTCGTCACAAAAATACAGAAAATTCATTTTAACGTAAGAATCGATTTTCTGGTTTTATAAAAATACAATTTGAATTAAAATAAAACGTTTCCACCGTTTTTGAAATACAGACTTTGAAATTCAACACATGTATTACCAATTTTGTAAAATTGCAGTTTGGCCCCAATAAGAATTTCAAATATGAAATCAAGCGAGAAATAAATTCTACACATAAGAATTGAAATTAAAATAAGAGTAAACAATACAATTGAATTTAAATATGAAATGAAAATGTAGGTTATTACAGCTCCAGACTATTGTTGGTTCACCATAGGTCCCCGACTTTTTACAGTATAGTGAACGTGCTCGGACACACACGTGGACGTAGGTTCCTTCATTAACAGGGTCGAACCACAGACAAAAAACTAGTCTCTCACTCTCTCTCTCCTTAAATTGCTTTAATTTATCTTAACCAAATTTTGGCATCATCAATCAGGATCACTAATTATCCTATCTAATAATAGAATATTCAAATTAATTAAAACTATAAACTAGATAAGGGCATATTTGTCCAAATATAAATAAAAAATTTAGGAAAATGACTAATTCTTAATGTTCTGCTTGCTCGGACACACACGTGGACGTAGGTTCCTTCATTAACAGGGTCGAACCACATACAAAAAACTAGTCTCTCACTCTCTCTCTCCTTAAATTGCTTTAATTTATCTTAACCAAATTTTGGCATCATCAATCAGGATCACTAATTATCCTATCTAATAATAGAATATTCAAATTAATTAAAACTATAAACTAGATAAGGGCATATTTGTCCAAATATAAATAAAAAATTTAGGAAAATGACTAATTCTTAATGTTCTGCTAGATCAAGGGATCAATTTCTTAACACACATATCAAATGAGAGTTAATCTATTATAGGCGCTAAATGAGGACTGACACGTAAGTTACTATTTAAAATTAGGATAATTTCTATTAAAATTGTACTTCTATGTCCTACCATTTATTTTTCCTTTTCTTGCTTCTTGTTAGGTGTATCCATCCAACCAAATATTGACATTAGACATAAAACTGTAAAAGTGGTGGTGGAGTTAGATAATGAAAACATCATAAATTATTCAAGGTGACCATCACGACACATCATGTGATGTGACTCTCTAATTCAGGTCATACTTTTGCCCCCTATTTCTGTGGGGATGATGTAGTTAATAAAATCTCCAATTGGCCAACTGATAAGTTCTTGTCATGATCCTTCACAAGTATGGATACATGTATGGTATAATTTTTTTTTCTCATAACAGGGAAGAAAACATCGAGTTATTCTGTTTTCAAAATATGGGACCAACAAAATTACTTGGCTACATGAGATTGGATGCCGTAAAACCCCATTCTTACGAATCATCCGTCTAGAATTTTCACTCTTAATAATATTCTTGGACCATTTGGTCCACTGGTATTACCTTTTTCTTTCTAGTGGGGAGGGGAAGGGTTCGACTCTTTTTAGGGAGGAGTTCTTGCCCCTGTTTGTTCTTCAGTACAAATTAGTAGGGTTAGTTGTGGGACTTTAGAGTTGGGTTAGTATGTGTGTGTGTGTGGTGTATGTCCAGTCATAATCCGAATAAGAGATAAAAAAAATTAAGGGTAATGCTAGATCCACATCCAAATCTCACACCCTGACTTGGACCAATGAGGAGATGAGAGAGATTGTAAAGTGGTGTGGACCCCGTACTCTCTCTCCTCTCCCCATTAGTCCACATCAGGATGTGAGTGGATGGGTGTGAGATTTGGGTGTGGGTCTAACATTACCCATTAATTAATAGAGTCATGCTAGACCCACACAGTGAAGCACACACTTTTTCCACATACAGCTTTAAATGCTTGTACCTTGTGCTGTTTGAATTTTTTTACACTTTTTTGTGCCCCACTTATACAGTACAGGGTACAAGTATTTAAAGCTGTGCGTGAAAAAAATGTGTGCTTCACTGTGTGGGTCTAACATTTTTCTAATTTATATTCTTGTTCTTGGAAGTTTGTCTAATAGACTAATACTTGGGATACAACCATTCACACAACTTTTTCTACACATTCCGATAAATGTGTGTATCTCTCTCCTGTGATGTCATTGGGTGTGGGTCTAGCATTGCCCATTAATTAATATTCTTGCTCTTGGAAGTTTGTTTAATACTTGGGACACAACCATTTGTAGACACCCCATTTTTTCCCATCCCAATCATTTTAAGATAAAGTGCTCGTTGACACGAGCCTATCGCTTTTTGAATCATTCCAATCTGAACTCGAATGGAAAAGATATTGTAAGTCATAACTATGGGGTCAAAAGGTCAACAATTTTGCATGCATCCTATCACACATGATTATTCCTCCACAAATTATTGGAGAAGGCTTTTGGGCATATACCCTATCACACATGTTCTCGGTGGATTCATAAAGCAAAGCAAAGGAAAAAAAAAAGGGGGGGGGGGGGGGGGGGGGGGGGGGGGGGGGGGCAAGAAAACAATGGTTGTGAGTCTTTGTTTAGTGGAGTTTGCTTTTGATTAAAAAAAAAGAAGAGATGCTTTCTTTTGGCCTATAAATTGGCCAATGCACCATTCAGAGAGAGGGACGAAGAAAACAAATACTCCCTCTCTGTATCTCTCTTACTCTCTGTATCTCCCTTACTATATATCTCCCTCACCTTCCCATCCATCTCCCTTACTTCATCATTAAAACAAAAAGTGTACATTTTCTCCACCACTATATCACTTATTCTAACCACCACTATCAAGGTCACCACTACAATCACTAACCTCCACCTAGTTACCACATCATTACGATTCTCATCAACATACCTGATTTGTGTCCAATATTGCATTCTTAACTTCATGATTTTACCCTTATTAGACACAAATTATCACTTATATTGGGAGATTTAATGGATAAATTGTACTTTTGCTATTCTTGTTGTTGTTCATTTGTTACTAATAAAAATCTCTTTCTTGTAGTTTTAGGAACTTGTTCAAAGTGAGAACCAGCTCCGTTTGGTTCTTATCTCATAAAAAGGGGAAGGAATAAACTTCAGCAACGGCGGATCGATCCGGCTCTATGAGCGGATCGATCCGTGTGTTTTAGAGGAGCTTAGTATCAATTTAAAAAAAAAGTGGATCAATTCAGCCTTTTGAGCGGATCAATCCGCGATTCCGAATGAACATTCTGCCAGAAAAATTCCAAGATGGATCGATCCGCCCCAAAGAAGGGATCGATCCGCGACTTTTCGAAGAGATATCAACTGCCCAGATGAAAGGCGGATCGATCCAACATTTCAAAGGGATCGATCCACGGCTGCAGTTTTCCCTCTTTTTTATTTACAAGTTTGTCATTCTTGTGGTTTTGTATAAATAAAAAGAGTTGTCTTTTTTTGGGGGGATGGTTAGTTTTTAGGGGTTCTTTACTCTCATTTTGGAACCCACTTGGGTTCCCTTCCATTTCTTCTCCATTTTTGTAAAATTGAAGTAATCAACTGAAGTTTTAATAGCTAGGTACATCTTCTATCTCTTTGCCTTTGATGATAATGCTATGTTTTTCATTATTAGTTAGATTTACTTAGTTTTTGGATTATGAACTCTTGGATTAAATGTTGTAGCATTTCTAGGGTTCATTTGTGTAGGATTCAACACTAAGGACTTCATCTTGTTTGCCTTGCATATTTGATTGTCAAAACTTAGATTTTGAATCCTACCCTATGTATTTCATATGTAATATTATTTAAACTTGTGTTTTGCACTCCATGTTTTTGATAAATGTTGTGTGTGGGATTTATAACTTGGGGTCTTCATCTTTGATGCCAAGCATCTTTGATTGTTCAAACTCTTGGGTTTTAAATATTATCTTTTGAAGGCTTCATAGGTGATTTGTCCACCAATTAGATTAGTTAGTGTAGAGTGGACAAATCATTCGGATTAGAAGCCATAGAGGCTTCATCTTGTATGTCATGCATCCTTGATAGTCAAACGTTAGCTTCAAAACCGTTTCTATGGAAATCTCAAAGCTCCTTTTATCTATCACATAGATGCACTCCTTGTGTTTGATAATATGCCACAATGAAGTGTTACCTTAGAGTGTACTTAAAACATTAGTCCATTTCATCTTGTTGTGATCCAAGATGGAGGGAATGATCCCAACCTATTACTTTTTAGATTACTATTTATCTACCTTTTATCCTCCAAACACCAAATAAAAAGCCGCAAGACGCAAAGTCATTTTTCTCAGTTTCTTTATCATCTTTTCTTATTTCTTCCTTTTAGCATTATAATTACTTTCTAAACTTCCCAAAAGTTGTTCTTGTATCAATTCCTGTGGACTCGACACCCTACTTCAAACATACTACGTTTTTAATAGGGTTAAATAAGAACTTGATTTTGATAATATCAAAATGGCGCCGTTGCCGGAGATTGGAAACAACGTTAAGTTGTTTAGCTTCTAATTATGTAACACCCGTACCTGGGGAAAAGGTTTAATTATCTCATACGTACCCGGGGAAAAGGTTTAATTATCTCATAATATGCATTAATTAATATAATTAGTGTATAAAATGGATTAAGGGGAGTCTTGGACTCGCCCATGGGAAAAAGTGTTCAACGAAGGACACCATATGAAAAAGTCCCCAGTGAGGTGGGACAGGTATTGGAGTGGGACCCAGTGAAGGGCCCGGATAAAATGAAATTTCATTTTATATGTTAAATGCATTTATTTGATTATATGAATATTTGCTTAAATGCTTTCATATTATATGATGATTTATGTGTTCGCATTTGGTACCAAATAAGGGTATAACTGAAAATGACTTATAATTGGTAGGTGCGATAGTAACTTCACAAAATATATGGGATCCACGTTGGGACCCATACGGGACTTAGACAAACACTTATTAAATAATTGGGTAGTTAATGGAATGTTTGGGGATGTCATAATAAGAACTTAAGAAAATTTAGGGATGCAAATGAAAAGTTGCAAAAATGTGGGATTGACACCACACATTGTGCATGTGTGTACGTGTCAATAGAGAGTAGGAGACTCTCAAAACAATTGACAGAAAATCAAGAGAAAAGAGAGAGAGAGAGAGAGAGAGCTCGGGAGAGAAAGACGGAGACGAGACTCCGACGTCGTTTTTCCGCCGTTCTATTGCCACCGTTCGTCGGATTCACGAATTGAAGCCATTTTCAGACTCGTGGAGGTGAGGCGAATGTTTCTATACCTTTAATTTACGTTAAAATTGTTGGATTTTGATATCTCACTCTAAACGGTGACAAGTGGCTTGCCGAAAACGTGTAGGAACTACTTTGGAGTAAGATTTGGGCTAGGATTTGGTAAATTCAGCAACCTCTTGGTTTAATTTGGGTAGATTTTGCTAAGGTGAGTGACTCTAACCCATGGACTGAATGTATTATGATGTATTATGTTGAATATGATGTTTATATCTTGAATTATGTTGGTTAAAGCATGATAATGTAAATTGGAAGCTTAACATGCTTAATTTTGCAAGAATTATCATACTTGAGATGATTGTGTGATTATGTGTTATGTGGGTTAAAGGAAGCCTTATGTTGATTCACCGTGGATTTACTTCATAATAAGGAGGTGTGGAAAAACCCAACAGTGTAAGGGTACTCACCACACTAACTGTGTAAAGGTGTGTGGGTAGTGACCAGCTGTGGAAGGGTATGTGAGATGGTGTGAATTAGAGGTGCTATATGTACATAAGGGCAAAAGGCAAGAGCGACGTCACGGTGAATTGATATTTGGTCTTTTGGAGACTAAATGATAAGTTAATTGTTGATTTGCGCATTGGAGATGACATTACATTCATACATGCGATTAGCTTTACTCACTAAGCGAAAGCTTAAACAAATATTATTTTCTGTTGTGGTTATTGAATAACCACCGCAGGTACGGCACGAGAGAAGGAAAGGAAATGATCGATACGATGGGTGGGCGTGGGGGTTAAGATGTGTGTTAATATGTGCATAAATTTTGATGTTTAAGTTTCCTAATGCAACTTATGGTTTGGAGATGTATAGTTAACTCATGCTTTGAAAAACTTGTAATATGTAAGGATCAATTTAGTGTTGGTTGTATCTTGTGGTATGGGTTGTAATATGTTGTCCACAAGTTGTGTATGTATGGAGAGAACTTCATGGATTATGTAACCTTGAAGGCAAACTAGATTTAAGATATTTTGTTTGACAATTTATACTCATGTTGGGGAAGATGAGGAGTTTGATGCAAGTTTAGGTTGCTAGTGAAGGATTGGTGTGAGTTGAGTGTTAAACCAACTTCTTAACTGTTTTGAAGTGCTTTTGAAAACTCTCATGGTGTTTGGGACATTTGGGAACACTTTTAAAATGATTTGGATGTTTCCAAATGGATTGTTTTGACTCAAAAGAAGTTGTGTATATGTTTTGAGTGAGTTTTGATTGTAAACAAGTTATTTACAAAGTTTATGAACTCCTTTTCAACAAGTTTTCTATGTTTGTGCAAGTTTGGCAACATTTGAGATTTTAATGGCTCAATATGATCCAATTGTGGATAAAGCGGAGTTTTACATGTTTGGTTGATGTTTTGACACACTTAGATATGACTTGTACATGTCTAAGTGTGATTGGGAATGAGTTTGAAATGCTTTCCTAATGTTTTTGAAGTTGGTTGAGCTTATTGGGAGAGGATAGACTTTTAATGCCAATTCATGATCCATGAGAAGAATTTGGGTGTTTTGATTGTCATCTTATACTTGGGTATCTTGTATTAATGTTTAGAAACACTTAGAAATGATTTGAGAGTAGTTGTTGATGTTTCCACAAAGTTTAGTCAAGTTTGGACTGGTTTTGAACTTGCAATAGTTCTTTTTAGCAGCAAGAATTTTTAGCAGCAGCAAAATACTTGCTGCAGGAAGTTGGATTGAGCAAACTCTGCTCTGGGTTGAGCAAACTCTGGGCTGAGCAAACTCTGGGCAGAATGGTTTCTGCAGGGAGTTGGACTGAGCAAACTCTTCCCTGGGTTGAGCAAACTCTGGGCAGAATGGTTTCTGCTGAAAGTTGGATCAAGCAAACTCTTCCCTGGATTGATCCAACTCTTGACAGAATGCTTGAGACTGAGAGTAATTTGTGCACTCAAATTCAAAATTTAAATGAACATAACTTGGTCTAGGAAGTTCGTATTCACACACCGTTTTCAACGTTGAGTCCTTTGATTGGAAAGTTATCTTTTGAGATGAAATCTCAACAAAAGTTTAAAATGACCATTTTACCCTTGGGGTTAGTTATATATAAATGAGTTTTATTAAGAGTTTAAAAAGAATTTAAGCTTGTTTAATGCTATATCTATTGGGGACGTGCCTTGGTGGCATTTTTACACGTGTCCTAATCCGCTCGAGGCGGGTTGGGGTGTGACAAATTATATGCGCTTTTGCTTTTGATCTTTTTATTTTGTCTTTGTTTTGAAGGATTAGCTACTCTTGAATAGCTAAACCTCCATCTAGGATGTTGATGACATAATGGTCTCGCATGGGGGAAGCTACTAGTATCTTCTTTGGTTGTTATTCTTTAAAAATTTTGGCATATGTAATTGATTTTCATAATTTCTTACATAGTTGGGCTTAATAGAAGTGGTGTATTATTGCACATGATTTATACTAAGAGAAAGTGATTTGTCTACCATATAGCTTAGTTAATGTAGGGTAGATGTGTCATTCTAATCAAAGGTGTTGTATAGTGTAGTAATTTACCACTTATTTGTTATTATGATAATTATGCTTTGTGTTAATATGCTTGATTTATACCAAGAGAATGTGATTTGTTCCACCATGTAGTTCAGTTAACTTAGCTTAGTTAGTGTAATTTAGTTGTAGGGTGGACAAATCATGTTACTCAAAGTAAAGCCATAGTATAGTAAAGCAAAGTTTGATTGTTTTACCAAACTTTCTAGAACACCTCTTTTAAAGAAATATTACTCCGTATTTCTTTTTTGCATGTTGGGCTAATGGTAGATTCAACATTTTAACTTTCAAATATTTCATCCTCATCATCTCCTAATCATTCCATCTTCATTTTTTTCCTTCTTTTATTTGCTTGATATGCTTGGTAGCGATTCATATGCAGGAACATCATCTTTGTGCTTATCGGGGATCGCTCCTTTTGTTGGTGATATCACTCTTTCCCTACTCATTATTGTCCTTGTTTTGAACCATTTGCATTAGGGACGATGCAATGTTCTAGTTGGGGGGTGTGGGATATTCACCCATCATGTTGATGTTTCATTTTCTTCTTGCCATTTATTCTCCAAGCATGTTTTTTGTTAATAAAAGAAAAGATGATTAAAAAAAAAAAGGTTTCTAATGACTTTAGTATAGTTTTTCCATTCTAATACCGAGCGATGATGCTTGTCTTGAGTTTTCTTTCGATTTTAGTATGCGACACTTGTTGAATCCCATTAGTTCTATAACTATCTTGATTATAGTGAATTTCATGAAATTCAAATCTTGGATTATCAAGCACGTTGCATGACTACTTGTATAAGGATGATTGCAAAAAAATTAGGTGAGAGCTACAATAACCCTACAAGGGCGGAAACTAGGGTTACCTTGAACTGCAAAAATGGATTGCTGTAGTAGACGAATCGAGAACACAGGCTCGATAACAACTCACGATCTTCTACCATATTCCTTTGCTGCCAGAATATCGAACTGAGTGTGGGCTCTTTCGAAATCCTTTATGTTTTCTGCTCTTCCCTCTTTACGTTCTATTTTCTAATCCCAGTTATAACACTCTCTTTGATTGTTGTGACGATTCAATCCCGATCACATTGATCCGACAAAGATGTGTTCGTCAGGAGGACTAAATGATCTCCGATTTACTTAAATTTTTTACAGCAGCTCCGTCTCGACGTCAGGAACGTCGTGTAAAAGATTCAGCAATTTTCGATCAGTATCGAGCAGTCCGAAGTTCTTTTAGTGAGCGTTGTCCGACGCTAGCGATCTTCACTCCTATGTCTCTTGAATGCTCACAGAGACTAGGGTTTGGTGGAAACCCTTCTAGAAGAAAGCTAGGAGGTCAAGGGAAGCTTAGAATATGAAATCATGCAACCTAAGAGAAGAGCCAAGGCAGCATATATATAGGCTACGATAGGGACCATAAGAAGTCAATAAGGAATAGGCTTCCTTATGGAATTAGGAAACCCTAATTCGAACTGAATCAGATTCCTATTTCCATAAATTATAATTCATACCACTAAAGAATTATAATTGCACTCCTACCCTTATCTCAAAAATATATTTCGAGCTCCATGTTATTAAATGCTTATTATCTCCCCATGTTAAGATTACAGATATCCATTAATTAAATATAATTACTGAAAACTATATTTAATTAATTTCTTAAAATTCCTTGAGATCCTCTGCTTAACTTATCTGATATGTCGGATACAAAATCCACCTGCAGGGTTTGACATAATCAAAACTTATAAGCTTTCTCAAGGGGATATCATCAATCCCAAAATTGAGACATGGATTCCATCATTAATTAATATCCACCACACAATTAATATTGCCACCCAATCTAATGAGATATTGACCCATTTAAGGATCTCACCCTTTTAGGGATCAAAGTATAAATATCAAATGTACGTGTCTATAAATTAAATTAGGATTTAGAGCATAAGCACTCATAATAGCCATGAGGTATTAATTATCTTATAAGTCAGTATAAAGATAATTACCCCAAGTCGGTCCTGTTTAATACACAAAATGTACCAGCATGGTGAGTTGAAACTATACCGTTTCCCGTAGTCAAGACAAACCTACTACAACACCATGCTGCAGTCCTACCGATGGTGTGTCCAATCCCATCTAAGACTTTAAACCAAAATCTTACATTCTATAATATCTGATGGCCTGATCTTCCGTGTGTAAGCCGAACTCTACACACCAAACCACCTACTATATAGAATGAGAGACACACATTAAATAAATAATATAATACAAACATTGCCCACACAGATTCTCATAAAAAAATGGATTAACTGATTTTATTAAATGAATAATAAATCAACTACATAAAGCATGGCTTTTAGTATATATCCCTAACAGATGCTTATTGCATTTATTACCCGAAAATTGTTTAAAACATATGTGGAGACTTTACCCTTGTGAGCTTTAAATTATTTTCTTCATTGTTGAGTGTTGCATACTTCAATTCTCTCTTTTTGAAAAACATACAAAAGTCGTAGATAATCTCATCTTCTTGCTTTGATTGTTCATTAGAGGAATCCTTTTGTAGAATGCAAAACTCTTGCTTGCTAGTTATTGTAGTGGAGTGCAGAGAATCACATTGTCCGGTGAAATGATTGTAGGTCCTCCTTTTTACCATTTCTAGCCTCAACCACACATACCCTTCATTCACTTGACCATTCATCTTCCATATCCGCGTTTGAATTACATTTTTTTTGGGAATGCCTTTGCATGAGATCGTGCTTGTAAGGTTGTAAAAGAGATTGAATTTTGTTGTCGTGAGAGTACAAAGAAAAAGAAAAGAAACGAATCTAAAAAAATGTAATAATAATAATAATAATAATAATAATAATAAAGTATGTATAAAAAAAGAGAGTTTCATAGTCAATTGTACTTTTTTTTTTAGCTTCAAAGAAATATTTGTGGATGATTCATCTTTTGTGGTTATTTGTATCCATGCTGTCCAACGAATCCCAAGTTTGTACCCGAATACTTCACTTTCTTCCCCTTTGTCCTTCACCTCATAACATTTTCCCACTTTACAACTCCCTCAAGGTCCTAGTTGATTATCATTTTTTGTGATTCGGAGTTTGAGACTATCATGACAATTAGTTAGAGTTATTTCACATTCTTTAGTGAATGGTATCTTTCATGAGATTAATTTTTACTCATTTTTTACGCTTACATTTTTCATCATTGGCATGTGTCTGGCTTTGATATCCATTTCCATTACTCTGTTTGCCTTCATACCCCGAGTGTATTACCCATTTCGAGTGATTCATTTTTTGAGTGTAATGCCTGTGAGAATTGAGTTGAAGCGCGTTTTGAACAAAATTCGGATTATGAAAGCATTGCCATCTTTTTGATAGTTGTAGTTATGCACTACACACTACACACGCATCTAAGATTGAGCTTAATGAAGTTTATCTAATAACCTTGATAGTTTGAGAACTTTTTGGATTTGCGTGTCATGTGCTAAAATCTTTTGTAAATTCTTGGGACTATATTGAGTGTTGGCGTAAGATTATGGGAAACTATCATGAGGAAACAAAATGTTTGTGGGTATCATTCTAAGAACCCTCCGGAGACAAAACTCTGCCTCTATAGGTAACGTAGAGGTTTAACGGCTTATTGCATATGCTCAATGCAATCGTGTTCCCCACGAAAACGGTTTATCTTTCATTTTAAATAAATTTTTGTGTAAGGTTATTCTTAAATCTCTTGGTATTTAGCTTTGTTGCTAAGAGACTAGCAATATGCTAGTTGGGGGGGTGTGATTCGTGTCCAATGTTGCATTCTTAACTTCATGATTTTACCCTTATTAGACACAAATTATCACTTATATTGATAGATTTAATGGATAAATTGTATTTTTGCTATTCTTGTTGTTGTTCACTTGTTACTAATAAAAATCTCTTTTTTGTAGTGTTTGGGAACTTGTTCAAAGTGAGAGCCAACTCCGTTTGGTTCTTATGTCATAAAAAGGGGAAGGAATAACCTTCAGCAAAGCAGATCGATTTGACCCTATGAGCGGATCGATCCGTGTGTTTTAGAGGAGCTTGGTATCAATTTCAAAAGAAGCGGATCGATCCGCGATTCCAAATGAACATTCTGCCAGAAAAATCCCATGATGGATCGATCCGGCCCAAAGAAGGGATCGATCCGCGACTATAGTTTTGCCTCTTTTTTATTTACAAGTTTGCCATTCTTGTGGTTTTGTATAAATAAAAAGAGCTGTCTTTTTTTGGGGGGATGGTTAGTTTTTAGGGGTTCTTTACTCTCATTTTGGAACCCACTTGGATTCCCTTCCATTTCTTCTCCATTTTTGTAAACTTGAAGTAATCAACTGAAGTTTTAATGGCTAGGTACATCTTCTATCTCTTTGCCTTTGATGATATTGCTATGTTTTTCATTATTAGTTAGATTTACTTAGGTTTTGGATTATGAACTCTTGGATTAAATGTTGTAGCATTTCTAAGGTTCATTTGTGTAGGATTCAACACTAAGGACTTCATCTTGTTTGCCTTGCATATTTGATTGTCAAAACTTAGATTTTGAATCCTACCTTATGTATTTCATTTGTAATATTTTTTAAACTTGTGTTTTGCACTTCATGTGTTTGACAAATGTTGTGTGTGGGACTTATAACTTGTGGTCTTCATCTTTGATGTCAAGCATTTTTGATTGTTCAAACTCTTGGGTTTTAAATATTATCTTTTGAAGGCTTCAGAGGTGATTTGTCCACCAATTAAATTAGTTAGTGTAGAGTGGACAAATCATTCGGATTAGAAGCCATAGAGGCTTCATCTTGTATGTCATGCATCCTTGATAGTCAAACGTTAGCTTCAAATCCGTTTCTATGGAAATCTCAAAGCTCCTTTTATCTATCACATAGATGCACTCCTTGTGTTTGATAATATGCCACAATGAAGTGTTACCTTAGAGTGTACTTAAAACATTAGTCCATTTCATCTTGTTGTGATCCAAGATGGAGGGAATGATCCCAACCTATTACTTTTTAGATTACTATTTATTTACCTTTTATCCTCCAAACACCAAACAAAAAACCACAAGACGCAAAGTCACTTTTCTCATTTTCTTTATCATCTTTTCTTATTTATTCCTTTTAGCGTTATAATTACTTTCTAAACTTCCCAAACGTTGTTCTTGTATCAATCCATATGGACTCGACACCCTACTTTCAACATACTACGCTTTTAATAGGGTTAAATAAGAACTTGATTTTGACAATGTCAATACCTCACAGCCAGTGTACCACCGTCATCATTTGTCGCCACCCAACCGTCGTAGTACCGTCTCAAATCATTGCCCGACATCCCAAGTCACTTACCATCAATATTCTAGCCGATTTCTCGAGTTCCTTCAATAACTCAAGTTTTTTTTTATTTTTATTTTTTTGTACATATCATTTTTTTCCTTGCTTGATAAAAAAATAAAAAATAATAATAATATCCACGTCATACTCGGAATTACTTGGTTTATAATATAAAAGTCACGTTCGACTCGGGATTACATGGTTCCCAATACAGGAATTCTACGTAGTTTCTAATAAGGATATCCATGTTCTACTGGGGATGATGCGATTGCTAATACGGAGATCTATGTTTTACTCGGGATTATGTGGTTTTTTCTAACACAAAAATCTATGTCTAAATTATAAAGATTGCTTAACTTATATAAATAGAATAATAATAATAAAAAGGGATTAATTAGACTCAACAATCGCCTTTGCATTCAGTGATTGTAACACCCGTACCCGGGAAAAAGTGTCACGCCCCGACGTAGCATAAATATGGAAAGCGTTTAATTTCCTTTATGGACCCGTAGGTCGCGACAGTTTGAAGGATCGATTCCGTCCCAAACGTCGAACAACATAAAACCATAAATCAGAGTAGAGCAATCAAGGCTTATAAAATTATTCTAACTTATTACATCTTAGGGTACGGGGTCAACTAAGGCACAGACCGCCTTGAAACAAAATAATAGCTAAAAGTCTATTACAGTCATCCTTATTACAAAACAGTTCATAAATTAAAACATGTAACTTAAAATATGCAATGACAATAACAGTTTCACTTCCAAAAGCAGCCGTTCTCAATTAGCATAGTCATACTGATCAACCTGATCGTAACCTGAAAAGCCTGAACACCAATGTCCAGGACGCATCAACGTCGTCAGCTTCAAGAAGCTGGTGAGTATTAAAAACATAACTTTGAATGTAAAACATACCCATTTACCTTTTTTCATTTTCCAGTTTAGTAAAATCAGTAGTTTATCCATAGAAAGAATTCAATTTATAAAACCACGAGGAATATATTAAAAGTAGTTCATTTATAAAACATGTAACCGTGTATGAGACAATGCACCACACTCATCTTACCGACTCTTTTCTCTCGACAAACACAACAACCCACTATCTCACACTAGTATCTTTGAAACGTTAAGATAGCCACACTTTAGCAACGGGGTGCCAGGGAATGTCCAGTTTGCCTCACACTTTGGTCCAGGGTACCAGGGAGTGTCGAATGCCTCACACTTTGAATACCTAATCCTCCATGCAAATACCGGAGGAACACCCTCACGCAGTATCCAGATTCGGGTATCAGGGAGTGTCCGTAGGCCACACTTTAGCACTGCCATGGGTGCCAGGGAATGTCCAAGTTCGGCTTCACACACTTTAACGCTACCATGGGCGTCAGGGAGTGTCCAATTTTGCCACCGTCGCATTTCAAAGACACTCTCACCACAATCTCAACACGTCACACTTTGGTTCATAACAATCAGGGAGTGTCCACAACACAATCTCAATCTCATACTCTTTCCACACTGACCATTACTCTTTTTCATACTGACTGACACCCACATGCATGTACTACTGACCCCACATGAATGACATGAACTTAAACATAAAGTCAATCGCTGAATTAAAAGAACAACGTACGTACATGGATTGATAATTGTAATTCATCGTTTTAATCGTTCAAACATAACCAATTAAGATTCTGATTTAATAAATTTCCCGAACAGGGCCTTAAAAGTCCTTAAAAGTTGAACCAAACATCCCCTTAGCAGAAAACAAACAAAAACCAGAAACTGGCAGGTCGCGCGCGCGGGCCGCTCTCGCGATATGCCCATTTTTCGTTTTATTATAAAAACTTTTTCTATCTGCCGGAATTCACACAGCTCACGCGCGCGGATCGCTCGCGCGACCCTCGCTCGCGCGGATCGCGCGTGCGAGTTTCAGCAGAACCTCGTCTTCTTCCCAAAACTGCTCTGTTTTCAATTTAAGGGTCCAAATTGACCCATTTTCAATTCGGTAAGTTTCCCTACCTTATTATATATAAATCTCTTTGTTTTTCAATGAGGATTAAGAATCCAAAGTCAATTTTACATGATTCAATCTATAACTCTTGAATTTTATGAAAAACTAAAGGTTAACAAAACAAAATTTCTAATATACTTTTTCATGTGAATAAATTGGGCCCTTAAACTTTACACCTATTCACTATGATGTATAATCTACCATAATCATCTCTAAAAACTAAATTTGGTTGAGGTTGAAAAATCTTGATTTTGAGCTATGGAGTTTCATACGTAAAATCAAATGTGAAGATTCTTAAACCAAGCTATAAGAACAGAAATTAAAATGTGAATTACATTCAGAGTGAGTTTAGAATACTCACTGTGATTAAGAGCAAGGAGATTTGTTGAGAAAGATAACTTAAATCAAGAAACCCAATACAAGCTATGGAGGTTTTGAAGCTTCTTCTCTATAAAATTTTTCAGCAGATAACTCTCAAGGTCTCTCTTATCTCTCTGTTAATCTCCAGATTGTGTGTAATGGGAGGGAGTGGGATCTCAAGTGTGTGTATATATAAACAAGAAATGTGAAGAACTTGGGCTCCAAGTTCTCCCTTGTTCACTCAACAATTATTTGTTTTTGAATTTTCAAAATATGAGTTATACATAACATACACATATACGTATCATGAGTTGAAACAATTCTACAGATGCTCCAAGGGTCAAGTAGCTTAGTAGGGGTCAAAATAAGGGTGTTTGGCAAATCCAGCTTTTGGCACAAGCACAATACACAATAAAAAGACATGGACAAACAAAGCATATGCAAGTAGTCATGAAATCACTTATAGTGTTTGGGTAATACCACTTATGGCACAACATAATACATGTACAAAAATGCATTCCCAAACAAGGCATGATCAATCATTACTTGCAATAAATGGAATAAAGCAAATGTTAAATCTACTTTACGTCACTTCCATAATCTGAGAAGTTCAACACAGCGTGGACAGTTTTGAACACAAACTGGTATTTTCGTGACGCGGTGTCCGTCACAAAAATACAGAAAATTCGTTTTAATGTAAGAAATGATTTTCCGATTTTATAAAAATACAGTTTGAGTGCACAGTAAATATTTTTCACCGCTTTGAATTACAGATTTTGAAATCCACACGGGTATTGCTATATTTATAAAAATTACAGTTTGACCCCGATAAGAATTTCAACATGAAATAAAACAATTAATAATATTTAGACATGAGAGTTTGCAATTTAAAATAATCCTACGAACACAGATTAAATATGGAAATTCAAATTAAATTTAAATACGTCAAATGCAAATACAAATAGTTATGGAAATGTCAAATTAAAATTAAATGAAAATGCAGGTCGTTACAAAAAGGTTTAACTATCTTGTAATATGCATTAATTAATATTAATCAGTGTATAAGAATAGATTAAGGGGAGGCTTGGACTCACCCATGAAAAAGTCCCAGCGAGGACGAACATGTTTGGACGTGGGATCCAGTGAAGGGCCCGGATAAAATATAAATTAATTTGCATTTAAATTATTACATGCATTTTATATGACTACTTGGAATATGTTTAGTTGCTTTCATATCAAATTGTTAATATGCTACTAATTAACCCAATAAGGGAATTTTTGCAAAAAGGTGCATAATTAGTAGGTACGTTAGCAATTTCATTAATATTTGGGCCTACGTGTGGGACCTATACGGGACTTAGACAAACATTCATTTAAGTTTGGTATAGTTTTAAATAAGTTTAATAACTAGCAGGGGTATAAACGCAAAACTAATAAAAGGTTGGGGAGGCCATAATAGAATAGACAACTTTGGATTTACATGGTGGAGACAAGTGTCTCATGACTCACCAAGAGTCATTGTCTCCTTCTTCATTACAACAAAAATAATTACAGAAGAGGAAAAAACGAGGGAAGTTCGACGGAATCGACGCCGCCGTTCACGACGCCAATTGACGAGCTTAACGACGACCAATTTCAAAATAGGCTACATATTCGGACTGCTGGAGGTGAGTCTAACACGATGGTACTAGTCTAATTGGTTTCTGAGACAGTTTTTCCGCGACCCAATTTGGGGATTTAGCTCATAACTTGTAAATTTTGTATAGGATTTATACTTAGATTATACTACAATCTTAATTCTGCTAGTAGGAGCGAAAACCCAGAGGTGAGTGACTCTAATCCATGGGCTGAATGTATAATTGTGTTTAATGTTACAATTTATGATGTATCGTGTTGATTATGATGTTAGCATGTTGAATTATGTTGATTAAAGCATGATAGTATAAATTGAAAGTTATTATACTTAATTTGCAAGGATTGTCATGTTGAGATGATTATATGATTATGTGTTATGTGGCTTGAAGAAAGCCTTATGTTGATTCACCGTGAATTTATTCCATAATAAGGAGACGTGGAAAAATCCGACGGTGTAAGGGTACTCACCACTTAACTGTGTAAATGTGTGTGGGTGACGACCCAGCTGTGGAAGGGTATATGAGATGATGTGAATTAGAGGTGCTATATGCGCATAAAGGAAAAATGCAAGAGCGACGACACGGTGAATTGATATTTGGTCTTTTGGAGACTGAGTGATATGTTGATTGTTGATTTGTGCATTGAATATGACACACACTCATACATGTGATTAGCTTTACTCACTAAGTGAAAGCTTAAACAAATGTTATTTTCTGTTGTGGGTATTGAATAACCACCGCAGGTACGACACAAGAGGAAGAAAGGAAATGATCAAAACGATGGGTTGGGCGTGGGGGATTATGAGATGTGTGTTAATATGTTCATAAATCTAGATGTTTAAGTTTTCTAATGCAATTTATAGTTTGGAGATGTATAGTTAACTCATGTTTTGGAAAACGTGCAATATATGTAAGGTTCAATTTAGTGTTGGTTGTATCCTATGGTATGTGTTGTAATATGTTATCCACAAGTTGTGTGTGTATGGAGAGAACTTTGTAGATTATGTAACTTTGAAAGGCAACCAGATTTGGGGACTTTTGTTTGACAAGTTATACTCATGTTGGGAAAAGTGGTTTGATGCACGCTTAAGCTCTTAGCTGGAGCATTATGAGTTTTGTGTGTGTATAACTAATCAAGTATTAGAAAAAAAAGATCTTTTGTAACTCTGTGAGGATGGTTATGGGTTGGAGGCTCATATGAGTGCTTGTGATGTTTTCCTGAGATGTTAGGTTTGAACAAGAGATGAATGTCAAGAGTGTATTTTCAATCAAAAGAAATGAGTTTTATGGTTTGTTTAGCTAAAGAGAGTGTTTGTGTGTTTGTATGCTTGGTAATGCTTAAGAATGATTGGAAATGATTTTGCAAATATTTTCTCAAAGTTCCTTGAAGTTGGTATTGTTTGGTTGTGATTTGGAACATGTAACTACTAAGAGTGTGTATGCATTGATTTGCTTCAATGAGGTTAAATTTGTATCTCTTGTAGTTGTAATGGTGTTTTACATGTTGGATTAATGTTGGGAAGAACTTAGATATAGTTTGGTAAAGGTTCCTTAAAGTTACATGAAGTTTGATTTGAAGTTGGGGTGTTTTGGCTTGAAAAATAGGGGTTTTTAGCAGTAAAAATCAAGTTCTGCAGACCCGGATCGATCCGGGTTAAAGGGTGGATCGATCCGAGTTAAAGGGTGGATCAATCCGGCCCTTTTCGGGGACTTTCTGCCTGAAATATTGAAGACGGATCGATCCTGCTTTAAAGGGTGGATTGATCCGCGTACAAATCTGCTGCACGTCGGTTTTTACGGAAACGTGCATAACCCTTTTTAGAAAAATCGGATTCGCGCTATCTTTTGATATAAAATTTGACCATACTTTATTTATGACCATTTTACCCTTGGGGCTGTTTTATAAAAATAATGTCATTTTATGTTGTTAAATTCATGTTTTTTTTTTTTAAGGATTTACATGTTTTCTTTGCTAATTAGTGTACTGGGGCGCTTATAGCATTGTTACACGTGTTCTCATCCACCTGGGGCGGGTTGGGGTGTGACAGTGATCTTCACAGGTAAGTCTTCTTATCCTACACATACTTCACTTCTTTTCTTTCTTTTGGGCACCGACCCTTACTTCCGCCATAAAAACAAAAATAAAAAAATCTCTTTCCTTTATTTTAGGCTCCGACCCTTACTTCCGGCTTAAAATAAAAATACCAATAAAAAATCTCTTTTATTTCTTTTTGGGCACTGACCCATACTTCCGGCACAAACTAAATGCAGAAAAAATCTCTTTTAAATCATTTAGGCATCGACCTTTTCTTCAAAAAAAAAAAAAAACAAGAGAAAGAAAAATACTAAAAAAATGGACATCCTTCAACTCAAATGCCTCATTTCTTCAAGATCTCCAAGCGATGCAGGTAAAGTCATGTAAGTTTTTTATTCTACATGTATTTCCTCATATTTCTTAAAGTTGGGCACCGACCTTTACTTCTGGAACATAAAACAAAAAGTAAAAAAAAAAAATCATAAAAAAAAAACAAAAACAAAAAAACTCATCGCACGGTCGATCTACACCAATGTCATTCAAATCACATTTCAAAACTCACTACTTCAAAGGTTAAACTCTAGGACTACACCGTACAGGTTAAAATTCTTAGCTACACAATCTTTTGCTCAAAACACTACTTCACATCCACATGGTCTAGATTGACCAACTTTTTCAAAACACTTGCACACACTCACACATATACAAAGTCAGAATTACGTTTGGCCTGATTCCCACCTTGAGATACGTAAGGAACTCTTAAAGAGTGCGGCCATAACGATCACTATTTTTGTCCTATTCATTTTCTAAAAAAGAGAGATTTTTTTTTTCAATCGAAATGCCTTATTTTAATAAAAATCACTAAAATTGGCAACCGTGTTCAACGGATGTTCGAGGGTGCTCAATACCTTCCCTCGACATAATTGAGTCCCTGAATCCATCTCAAAATCTCATATTTTTGCATGGCTATTCAGAGTTACACTTTTAAAGGGCCTACTTTTCTCAAAAACTGTTTTTTTTTTCTTCCAAAAGTCAAAGATGAATTACTTTAATTGTCTTTGCAGGGGTCTTGACACTCCAAATGTTAGGTGGCGACTCTGAACATTTCAAATTGGTCATACCATACTCTTTTCACCCTTTCCAATAAAAATCAAGTCGCAATTCATCCACTCTCAAAAAGTCGAACCCACACCGACAACCTGGCCTGTTCCAGTGGCGCGGGCGCGACACCATTCACACAACTCAATAAACGTGTCTATCTTTCTCCTGTGATATCACAAACATTCATATAACTTTTTCTACACAACCTACTAAGGCTTAGTTTGGCCCCCATGTGGCTTTTTAAAGGGAGCTTATGAAATTTATTACTAAGTTTTTTGATAATTTTATACAAGTGGCACACTACTCTTCAAAAAGATATCATGAAATCAAAAAGCAACCTTGAGCTTTTAAAACCTCCATTCTAGAGCTTTTAAAAGCTCCCTCAAAAAAAGCCTCAAGTTCAATTTTTGCAAAGCTCCTAAACTAGTTATCAAATGAATTAACATGAAATTGAGCTTTAAAAAAGGAGAAGCACCAATGGGGGCCAAACTAAGCCTAAATGTGTCTACATTCTCTTCTGTCTCACACGAGAGAGATGTAGACACATTTAGTAGGTTGTGTAGAAAAATTCGTGTGAATGGTTTTTTTTCTTCTTCTGGAAAATGATGAATCATGTGTGAATGATTGTGTCCCAATTGTTAACTCTTTTTTAGTATATGAGAGCATTTTTGCTCACTCATGTCTTCATGTGTCCCATTTCATTCTCATTTTATTCCTATCTAATCAACATAATTACTATTAATGAGACATATCACACAGTGGAGACATAAGTGAGCAAAGAGTGTGCAAAAATGTTGTCTTTTTATATTCTTAAAAAAGAGTACTCGGTATTACTTTAGTGTCAAAACAGCCGTGTGGAATTTCTAAATCGCCCCTCCAACTTGCACACCAAGCTTCCCCATCTGTCATATGTAAATGACTCATGTACTACATAAAGTTGATTAGAACATGTCCTTACGTTGGAGCTTACGTACATGCATCTTATGGGAGAATTCTATGATGAGAAGTGCTAGACACACATTCTAAATCACACCTCAAATCATACTCTATGCTTTAAATGTATGTACTCTGTGTTGTTTGAATTTTTCACACTTTTCTGTGCACCACTTACACAGCACATAATACATGTATTTAAAGCAAGACTGTGGTTTGAAGTGTGGTTTGGAGTGTGTGCCTAGCATTATTGTTCTATGATATGAGTAAGGCGTAGTTTGGCTCACGTGGCTTTTTAAAAGAAGCTTATGAAATTTATTACTAAATAGTTTGATAATTTTATACAAGTGACACACTACTCTTTAAAAAGACATCATGAAATCAAAAAGGAACATTTTAAAAGCTCTTCCCAAAAAAACCCTAAGATCAATTTTTGCAAAGCTCATAAATTAGTTACCAAATGAATTTACATGAAATTGTGCTTTAAAAAAAAAAAACACCAAAATAGAAGCCAAACTAAGCCTAAGTGGTTTATCGTATCATACGATCAAATTATGGATATTATGTTTTGAGACTGGTATAAATTTTAGAGACCTAAAAAATATCACTTTGGGTATGATACTTTAATTCCTTAATACAACTTTTTTGAGACATAAAAAAAGAAAAAGAAAAACCACAATGGATGCGATATTTATGACTTGGGTACATTTTTTGTGACATGGATGCAATATGTTTGTGATTTTGGCACAATTTTTGTAACGAAGCAGTTTTACATTTGGTTTCTTATCAGCTACAAATTTTGGTCCAATGATACGATGGAATCATTTGGTCGTATGATCAGGGTCGGTTTTGAGATGATAAAAATTGTTCGAGATCTCAAACAAATTTTCGAAAGGGTTGAAAAAATGAGACTTCTATATTAAGTTTCATTGAAATTAGGAAAAAATTAGAAGAAAATAGGTCTAAAAATGATAAGTTTCATAAAAATTAGAAAAAAAATAGACCTAAAAATGAGGCCTAAAATTGATGCCCCGTGCAATTACTTTGACCGGCCCTCCGTATGACTCGTATCATAATATTCTCCCATCCCGCATGTTGATCGAGGCTAGTAAATTTAATTTAGGAATTTGGTCTAGTGAGGGCAAATTTTACATTTTTATTTACAAATTCTTACTTAATTTAAGAATTTGGTCTAGTGAGGGCAAATATTACATTTTTAATTACAAATTCTTACTAGCCTTCAGTATTTGACAATAGAAATAGAGGAATTAAATTTTGGTTAATTATTTTTTTCCTTCTATTTATGGGTAGGAGCTGAATACATGAAAGACTTATAAACATAAAACCTAAACATTTACCATTAGTCGGAAAGCAATAAGTTAAGACACATGGAGGAAGATAGTTGCCCCCAATAAGCTAAGATAAATTTAGGGTTAATTATAGAAACACCCCCTGTGATTAGGCCTTTTATCAAATATCCCTTGTATTTTAAATTTTATCACTAATACCCCCTGTGGTCTGGACTAAACTTTAACGGAAAAAATGACTATTTCACTTTAGTCCAGACCACAGGGGGTATTAGTGATAAAATTTAAAGTACAGAGGGTATTTGATAAAAGACCTAACCACAGGAGGTGTTTCTGTAATTAACCCATAAATTTATAAATAAAGTGGTGTATGGTTTCCAAATTTATATTTCTAATTTTGTCCCCAATATATGTGATAAGGATACCACATTTAATAACCGCCAGAGATCACCAACTTATAATTGTAAGTTGTTATCATTGTTACATATATTCTGAAATAAATTTGGGAATTATTGTATCACTCTTATTAATACTTTTGTCTTACAAAAAGCCAGAACTGCACCTAATAAGCCCAAACTCCATTCTTCACCATTTTATTGGTATCACTCAAATAAATTTAGAGACAAAATCACAAATAAATATAAAAATTGTTGGGGGTATGGATCACACAAGTCTGCACATACTATGAGTTTATTCAAAAGTTTAGCGGGGTAGTTGGCTAGTTGCTCCCGTAGAGGCGCGGAGTAATGATATACTCACACTCACTTTATTAATAAAATCCACTAATATATGTTTGTAGATTTTGTTAATGAAATAGGTATGACTATATCATTAAAAGTTCTCGCGATATATACCTATCAGGTCCATCCATGATCCAAAAAAATAGTGGTCTACAATCACACAACAATTCTTCATGTTGAAGGAAAGGAGATGTAAAGTATAATATTTCTTATTTTGACCATGTTTGTAAAATAAGGGAAAAATAGAGTAAATATATTTTATATCTATTGGGTACTTGACTCATCACAACTCATAATTACATTTATGATTGGGATAATACTTGGGGTACAACCTTCATACAACTTTCATACAACCTCTCCAAAAGATATGTCTATCTCTTTCCTGTGTCACTGTGGCGTTCAGTGACATCACAGGAGAGAGATAAACACATCTTTTTGGTAGGTTGTATGAAAGTTGTATGAAGGTTGTGTCCCAAATATTACTCTTATGACAAAGGATAATACTCCATTCATAACTTTCACATAATCTTTTGTTTACAACTCATAAAAGTGTGTTTATTTCTTTTTTATGTCATTGTGAAATTTACTGGCATTATAAGATAACACAAGAGATAGATAGACACTTTTTTGTGAGTTGTAAAAAATTGTGAATGTAGTATTATTCTATGACAAATTCACTTTGCATTCAAATATCGATATATGTACAAATATACACACATATGTAAGATAGGCATATAATAAAATGAGGACTGAGGAGTAATACTAGGGATACACCCAAAGATATAATTCTTGGGACACAACTTAAGACATGTGTTTATATCTCTCCTGTGTCATTGTAGAGTCCAGTGACATCACAAAAGAGATCTGAAAATATCTTTTAAATTGTGTCTCAAAAATTGTATAAATATATATATATATATATATTTTAAATTATGTATCCTAAAAATTATGTATTTAAATGTGTCCCAATTTTTAGCTTAAAAAATGAGAGATGTGGTAAATCCAAGACTCAAGAGGCCCTCGACGACAGCGCGCGGAAGGGGGGCCAAAAGATTTCGTCTCCCGCCACATCTTGTCCTTAAATAAAAGTAACTCTTTTACGCCCGACACGTGTCCGTTCCATTCCTCTTTCGTTTGTAGTATTTTTTTTTATAAATATATTTTTATTTACCTAAAAATTATTTATTTAATTTTTTTATTGATTAATGCAGTAGTATTTAATATTAAATAAGAATTAATTAAATATTAAAAAATCATAAATTTTATTATATTAACTAATAAGAGAGTCAAGTGAGTAAATTTATTTGGATAAGTTTATTGTGAGAAATGTGTTATAACCGTTATATGAGCATCTAGTAATAAATGCAATAACATTTGTAGATTTCTGAAAATCTAATAACTAAGGGCTCGCATGGTAACGTTTCCTGTTTTTAGTTTTCAGTTTTTTAAAAATGAAAACCAGTTTTGGTTTTTTTTTTTTGAAAAAAAAACAAAAACTTGTTTGGTAACATTGTTGATTATTTAAAAAAAAAAAAAAAAAAACAGGAAACTCAAAACGACTTTTTGCTGTTTTTATTTTTTTACCCAAAATTTGAAAACGTTTTTTAAAAACAAAAAACAAAAACGTTAGCAAACGTGTTTTTAATTTTCGTTTTCTAAAAAACGAAAACAAAAACAGAAAACGGAAAACGACAACGTTACCAAACGAGCCCTAAATGTCCATCCAACGATTAAAAACACCTTCTCATATAAGAAATGCTCACCGTAACATTGCCCCTTTTTTTTTTTTTTTTAATTTTTTATTTCTTTTGTTTTCTCTCATTTCCACCTATATTTCTCTCTCTCTCTATACACGGGAACTCGATCGGCGGATTCATTTCCCTTGGGATCGAATTCGATCGTAGGAAAGTAAAAGTTGATTCCGTCAAATATACCCTAATCAAAGAACTTAATCTGCGAAGATTCTACTACTCTACGTTATCAGTCTGTCGATTGCGTTCGTCCGAGCAAATTAGAGTTGTTCTTGCTTTGCTTTGGTGGTAAATAATCAACTCGTTTACATTGATTTTTAGTTTATTGTTGAAACAGATTGTGTTCAGCATTTAAGCTCTTCCTATATCCGTATCTTAATTCTCGTTCGTTCGTTCGTTCCATTATTTGTTGTATTTGGAACCAATTATTTGCAAACCCTAACCTAATTTCTGATTTGATTAGTTTTGTATAGTCTCAGTTTCAACTACTTTATCGTCTCTTTATTGTTTCCTTAGCTGGTATTAGTTTCACTTGAAGAAACTCTGTGAAATTTTTGATGCGTTGTTTTAGTTTGCCATCTAAAATCGAGGGTTTTCTTGTTGGATTCGTATAGTTCATATCGTTGTCTTCATACCCACAAAACACCTTTCTTTTTCCCTTTTCAATTTTTTTTTTTACAAATATATATATATATATATATAGTTTTTTTCTTCTTTTTAGAGGAGCTAAATACAAAACCTAGGGTTTGCGTTAAATTTTGTGTTCAGACTCAAGTAAGATGGCTTTGAATTTTTCGCATTGTCCAATCTTTCCGGCTCATCTATCTGAAGAGAATTTAGTTTCTCCGATGAGGATTGCTAATGGGTATATGGTGGATGGAATTCCGGAGAGGAGTGGGGATGGGTTTATTAGGTCATGGCATTCACATCGGGAAGTTGAGGACCGCTATGATTATGGGAGGGAGAGAGTCAATAGAGGTGGCTCGCCGGACTCCGTCTCCAATGATATTCTTGACCTATTGCCTTCAGATCCATTTGGGATGGATATAAGTACAACTGTCACGGCAATTATGGGTTGCCTTGAGGATTTGGAAGTGGACTATGGAGGGTGTGGAAGGAATAGCATGGGTGCAAGTAATAAAGAGTATGATTTATTTGCGGGTTTGGGGCTGAATTTGATCTGGAACAGCGCTGTGAGGTTCCAGGCATATCATGGAAACTCGCAGGTGGAAAATAAATTTTATACAGCTTCTCAACTTGGAGGGTATACCGGGAAAGAATTGGGGAATACTACATGTGTTGGTGGTTTTGAGTCAGTTCGCAACGTGGGTAATGTTGTGAGCTTTGACAATGAAAGTATTGATGTTTCTGGCCAACAAATTGAAGAATCACCCCAGCTTGCTGGAAATTGTTCTTATGAAGATGAAGGGGCTCCTCCCGCGGGTTTGGTATTTGCCCTCCGTTTCCTGGGAGTGCAAGATCTTCTTTCTGTGGAAATGGTTTGCAAATCTTTGTGTTCCACTGTTCGAAATGATCCCCTTTTATGGAGGAGTATCCACATAGATCAACCATTAAATGAGAGGATCACAGATGATGCTCTTTTGCGCTTAACTAGCAGGGCCCAAGATCACCTGCAATCCTTGAGCTTGGTGGAGTGCCCAAGGATAACTGATGATGGTTTGAAGGGCGTGCTTGAAGCTAATCTAAGGTTAACCAAGGTCAGTAAGACTCCCAGTAATTAAATTTGCAGTCATGTTGATTCTTGATTGTATGATAATGTTTATATGTATTAGCTATTTGTGGTTATTTTTAACTCTTGGGTGGGGAGGCTTGAGCTCCTTTTGTCCTTCACTAAGTCTGCCCCTGCGCACATGCATATATGGATTAGTTTTCAACTGCTGGCTTGCTAAAAACACTACTATGGTACTCAACTGGTTGCAGATGATAACTAACTGTAGGAACTGAGTCTGGTGACTTAGATAGGCTGAGTTTGTGATTGGTGGCATTCCAAATCAACTTGAATACTACAGTCCTCTTTTGACAAAAATATGGTTTAAACTTGTAGAACTTTCACCCTTTGGCATGCCTTCCCTGAACTCCTCTTTGGGTTGAGCACTTGTGTACTTTGGAGCACTAGTGTATAAAATATCTTGACCCATCCCACTCCTCCCCCTCGGCCGTTTCCTCTTCTGCCTGCACTCTTCCATTCAATTTATCCCTAGAGGAGTATTGTATACTGTTTGAGCTCTCGCTCTCTCTGCTTCTTTGTTATCCTTTCTTTTATCCTCGTCTTTAAAAATAAAAAAATAAAAAAAATAAAACTTTTTTGTTTATTTTTTCGTTTGCTAAATTGCTTCCAGATTTTCAAGGTATTGAATATTCGGTTGCTTGGTGCAGCTGTGTGTTCCTCGATGCATGAGACTCAGTATTGAAGGTATTGTGAACAGCTTAAAGGCTTTTAAGTCTAAAGGGACACCAGGAGTAAAGCACCTTCGGATTGGTGGGCGTTACAATGTGACACATGAGCTTTTTGCAGAGTTGAAGTTCCTTCTGGGTGCAGAGAGTGCTATGGGGCAAAGTGGTTACAAGCCTCATTTCTATCACTTGGAAAACTTCTCACTATTGTGTGATGATGATCGTCCTATTGATATTGAAGTATGCCCAAAATGCCAGAAGCTGAGGCTGGTCTACGACTGCCCTGCCGAGGGTTGTCAAGGGGAAGATGACACTACTCAGGTATGTAGGGCGTGCACACTCTGCATACAGCGGTGTATTCAGTGTGGCCGGTGCATCACCGACAATGAATATGAGGAAACATTCTGTCTAGATCTTCAGTGCTCAGATTGTTTTAAGCTGCAACTCGAGTGCCAAGAGAGGCAGGACAAAGAAGTTGGTCCCGCTAAGAGTGCTTATCTCCGTGACTCAAGTCAGAACTTCTGTCTTCATGGCTAGAGTTAGATAGTATTCGTGTCGTCTGCTACTCTGGTTTAGTATTCTGGATGAGTGATTGCATGATTTGCTAATTAGAATTCTAACGAGAAGTTTACTGCAGCAACAGGATACTCTGCTGCTCCTCTCTGTCTAATTATTGCCTTCTGAGCCAGTTGTCTTTGTTGGGATAACTGTTTTAATGGAGTTTCTTTGATGGGCTACTTCTTGGCCGTCCAGTGCCCCAATTTTAGGGTTTTATGGATGAAAGAAGAAAGACTGTGAAAGGGGAAAAAAGCGAAAACAAGAAAAGTAAAGAAATGAAGAATTTGGTGAGGTTTTTGATCTTCTACATGTCAGACATTTTATGTCTGGCACTGATATCTCATGACCTGTTGGCTTATGACTGGTACTAGTTTTCGAGATACGGCAGTTAGCTGTAATGGGTTTGCCCCCCAGTTAACGGTAATTGGTTTGTTTGTCAAACTTAGGAAGTGGTATAACATGATATATGCAGTATTATTAATGTTTGGAGGGTACATTCTGCGGACCTAAGAGCAAGTCCGGCCAGGAAGAATGGCTTGCCAGAACTCCCTCATAGCCGATATAGCTAGCCACTTTTTAGAACTAACTTCAACAGGCTCTAGGCCCCATCTTCTACCCGTCTGCCACTACCAAAACTCCTCACAGTCTCACAGCCCCGCCTCCCCCATCCCCAGTCCTCACCATCACACACCACTGACCTCACCCCAATCCCTACATGCCCCCAACCCCCTCCATTGGCTACACCCCTACTCCCACCGGAAAGTCTCAACCCCCCAGTGCACAACCAGCTAACCATGGGCACCTACCCCAACCCGTATCCCCTGCGAGAACAGCCAAGATCCACATCCATCTCACAAGTGGTGAAGGTGAGGAAGGAGAGTTATAGCTGTTGATAGTCGGCAGCCTCCAGGTCGATATATCTGGCAACCTCCATGTCAGGTTTTTTGAAATTTTGTACCGCGGGAGGTTTGGCGAGCGTGGTAGCAAGGGGTTGGTAGTTGTCTGCACATCTGATGATGCATTTTGGCGTCTTTGATTCTAGCGAGGCTACTGGCAAATCTGTTGGAAGAAGAAAACCCCCCAAAAAATGGCTCACTACTTTAGTGAATGCTAAGAGGAAAAAGACTTGTCCACTGTGTTATGACATGTGACATTAATCTGCTGTGATTGCACACTGCTGGATGATCAAGAGACGAGTACTATCAATCCAACTGCTTACAGCTATTCTATCTCGGGGTTTCACATGTTCTGATCATATGGCTCCTTTGCCTGCTGGTTGAGACATGAAGTGATCAAATTTTCCTTTGAATGTGATTGTCAACACGATATTACACGGGTGCTATTCTTATTTTATTTTTTGAAAGTTTTTCTGAGACGGCCATTGGCGGTACAGACAAGAATATTTACTTCCCTTTGCACGCCAGGTTGCCAATGCTGCTTTCCGTGTCTGTTTAATGTTGTACATTGAGGAAGTTGAACATAGATTCAGATTGTGCTTTTTTCCCCTTCTCTTTGTCAATTCGGAAGTGGATTAAGAATTGCTCTAAACTCTAGTACATGGTTCTGTTTTGTGTTCTTGGGCCTTTTTTGGCCACTGTGGAGAGGGTGAATCATGTTCAAAACTCACAAGTTTATTTACAGTTTCCATGTATTGTATAGTTATAGTTCAGTTCTATGTTTGTGTTTAGTATCCATATGCACTAAGATACTTCCTCTATCAAGTGATATTTTAGCATTACCTTGATCAAGTATACGTAATGTTGTAATCAATGTCCAATGCCAAGAAGTTTATCATGTACAATTAGTGAGAGTGTATTCCGAAGTTAATCTTGGTAGAAATGATTAGTTGCATTTTTAATTTTTAAAACTGTTTTGTACTATGATACTGCTTCAATGCATGAAGCAAGACATCAAAATTGAGTTTCTTTCTCCCATAAATATCAGCAATTGGGGGAGGTAAAATTTTATAGAATGGCTGGTCAAATATGTTCTTAGTAATGTACCAGGATTGAGGAGGTATTATATAGAGTATTTTGGCTCACCTAGGCCTTCCTGGTTGACATTTGCCCATTCCAGTAATTATATTGATAATATACGGGCAAAATGGAATTAGAATGGGACACATGTTAGGTGGAGGCGCCTGGGTGAGACAAAATGCTCTCTCTCTATATATATTACATTGCATAATTACAAAAAAAAGAAACAGACAGATTTGTGTGCAGATATATAGTGAAGGAAAATTAAGGGGAAAGAGTCGCAAGACTAAAGAGAATGGGAAAAAATAGTCGTGGGATTCGAGTTTCAAAGGTACTGAAAATCAAGAAGAAGAAAAAAATAAATCTATGAAGCAAACGAAGCTAAAAGATTTGAAGAACAGTTTTGTGAAAATATTTCTTTCACTTCATGAATCACATGTTCTCACTGCCATTAGTTGCAAAACTTAATCTAAAACAAAGCACCAAGTGATCTAACAAATTGTTGAAGTGCTTTTCTTACTTTTACAAGCAATTATCTTAGTGCTGATAAAAGCATCTCATCAAAATTTTCAAAAGCGGAGACCGATTAGCCAAAAGTCGGAACAATTTGCTGGTTTTACAAGGTTTGTCGATAAGGTACAAGCATTCTGCAGCCAAATGCTCATATTCCAAAAAGAATTTATTGAAGATATTGAAAGATGATTTTAAATGTCTTTTAAAGTTCCTAAAAGGAAGCATGACAACACTCCACTTGATTGAAATTGTGAAGGGAAAGAATGTAAGAATTTAAAAAAAAAACAAGAACACCAGCAAATGTCTGTCATTTTACCAATTTTTCTTGATAACAAACTCTGCTTCTCTCATTATTTTCTTTTCTTTTTCGGACTAAATCCATGAATCAACCAGAGCCTTAGAATACCAACACATCAGATCTCTCAGTACTTCCAGGTATGGTCGATGGTTGATGCCAAATCATTGTCTTCTTATACTTGTTATCCAAGAACTGAATATAACGAAATACGTGAAACCGAGTAACATATTTCCAGGAAAAAAAGGGTGATTATATCCTTAATGGTGAGATCTCTGGAAGTTTTTTTTTTTTTTTGGTAATCGGGGGTGTCCGGGCCAGCTTGCGCGCACCTCGACTATTTCCCCGAGGCCTGGAGGCGTTGGGTGAATACTCCAGTGGCCATGCCCCCCATGACTCGAACACTAAACCTCTTGGGTAGTACACCCAAGAAGCTTTTGAACGGCCACAAGGGACTTGGTTAGATCTCTGGATGTTAGGAACCCCAGAACACAGTGGATACAAAAGTAATTAAGAAGATCTAATCCTTGTCATTTTAGGTAATGATAAATAATGAAAGAGGTCAATTAGTACAAAAAACAAAACGAAATCACAACATTCCACCACCAAAATCTAACACTGACACAACATTCTGCAAAGCGAAATAAGGAAGCAAAGAATGTAAAGGAAGCATTTCATTAAAATGTGCCTAACATTCTTATAGACAACATTTGTGAGGTGACAAAGCTGTAAAAAGCTAATTGATAATAAACAATGAATTTTGTGGAAGTGCCAAAAAAGAGGCTTCCAAGTCACAAATCTCTGGTTACTTGTGAGATTTCTTGCAAAGGTCTTTAACCCATTTGAGGCTTAATTTCTTCTTCCCAGACTTGTTTTTGCCAGACCCATCATTCGCCTTCTTGTTTTGCTGTTCTGATGTTTCATGCGGCAGAGGCTCGGGGTCCCATTGATCAGCCCATGACAGCCCATTTGAGCTGTATATATCCATCTCCTCTTTAGCTTCTTCCCCTAACCTCTTTGCATTACATAGAAATTCAGCACAAGTTTTAAAGTTTTTAATTCCTTGTTTTAATTGAATGATGCCTGAAAAAAAATGACTTAATTTGGACATCTCCTATTATTTGACAGCTTGGATTAACCTTTCATTCATGAGATGGGTTATTTTAGGGGGATCAAACGTGTCCTCCCATATAACTATTTTTGACTTGGTTTCAAAGAGTCCAATTTCAACATCTAAATTAATGCCATACCACTAGAAACTTTGACCTGATTTTACAGCAAAGATCATCCCATATATACAATCTCTATGTTTCTCATTCACTAAACCTATCTTCCACTGTTAGAGGCTAATTCAAATATCTGTCACACACTACGAAAAAAAATTCCAAAGTATCCGTCACATAATGAACATCAAACAACAAAATTGGTATAAACACATGATGAAGTGTAGAAATGTAATAATGAATCAGAATTTTGGATTACAAATACAATGGATTTTAAATAGCCAATGAACAAGTCACAAAGGCCCATCACCTGTAAAATTCAACATGACCCGCAATCTCTCTGCACAACAACTTCGCCTCACCAGCCAACTTGATGCTCTTAACAATCACAAGCCCGGTCAGCTTGTGCGTTGACGTTGGCTTGTAGGACCTGGCTTCCTCCTCCTTCCCTAGCAGCAGAGCTTCTCTAGCTGGGACCACATTGTCCCACCAAAACTCTCGTAGAACCCCATGCATCAGAACCCAATAATCACGCTCTCTATTAACCCGAAATATTGTGCTTCCATTAGGAGTCCAACAATACAAATCAACCCACTCTCTATCCATTATCTCCATTTGACCCTGAACCTGAGGCATATAGTAAAATGGTACAGTTGACCATGGCAGACCCATCTCTGGCTTCCCTTTGTTGAACGGACACTTCACTTCTAAAATCCCACCTCCCGGAAAGCACCCGAGAAGGCCATCTGGAGAGGCACCGATCCAATCGAACCGTCCCTCCGAATGGGTCGCGAATCCCAACGAACTCACTTCACGGCCAGTGATGCTTTTGTACCTGTCAAAAATATGAAAGGAATTGATGATTTACAATGTTACATGAGCGGCTTTTATATAGACCAAGGAAATCCAATACATCAATACTCATATCATATCATATATATATATATTATTTAATGTATTAGATAAAATTGTACCATAACACACTAATATGATATGAAGTAGATGATAATATTTCAGCATATTCCAACAGTACCGTTCAATAGCTGAGGCCTCATTCAGTACACCCCATTCCATGGCCCCATTTTGAATTGATTTTTCGTCTGAAGCGAACACTTTCTCATGCCAGAGCTCGCACCGGCGGTTGCCTTTCCATAGACCCAGAGCGGTGCTGAAGGTGCTCGTGGTCAGCTTGTCCTTGCGGAGTGCGAACCATTCGTCGGAGCGTTGTGGAGCGTCCGATGGGGTGAGGCGGGCGGCCAGAGATAGTGATGATGGGGCTCGGATTACGAGTGGAAATTTTGGGGAAGTTGATGGGGATGCTGCAGCACAGGTTGAGAAGATTCTGAAAATCCCAATTTTGTCCATTTTAAGGGGGGGAAGTGGTTGTGCTGCTCTTTGGTGAATAGTGCAGAATCTAGAGATGCATACATTGGTCATTGCTGGGCTATATCAAGCAGTTGATAATCAAGTTGTGGAGTCAGGGCAAACAGATGATGATATATAAACTAGAAAGCAGAGAAATTGAATGAACAGTTACACACACACACACACACACACACAGAGTCACCAACCTTTCAGGCACTCTTGGGTCATGAAGAAGAACGAAAGGTTTTAATTTGGTGCCCTTGCCCCGAAAGTATCTTTATTGCACAGTTTCAAAAATGACTGTGAGCAGGTAATGTTATGCCCGGGTGGCCTGTTCAACCGGTGGTTTTCAAGAATTAAGCTGGGTATATTTGTGTTTTCCGGGACCGGAAAGACGACCAGCTGACATTTCAAGCGGTCCAACCGGACAGATTGGTTTTTAAAACAATTCCTCTTGAATTAACAATTCCTCTTGATTGAAGCCATCCATTAATATAAGCAACAATGGGTAGGGAATCATTTTTCTGAAAGCAAAGGATCAAATTCCAAACATGTAGTCTGTGTTTATGGAGACTTCAAATATGGTTTTGAATTTCAACTGGGGGTTATGGAGATTGCAAATATGGTTTTGAACTTAGAAGCGAAAACCTTCTAAAGTGGTCACTCTCCCACCTCTCAGTCTTGCTTCCGCGCTTCTTACTAAAACAATCTCCAATCCTTACACAACTTTTTACCCAACTTTCACTTAAAATTTGGGTAATAGCTTGATTTGGTACAATGCTCTCCAATGGGCACCATGAGTTTTACTCAAATCTTTTTATAAAATACCCATTTTGTCCAAAAAAACATTTCACACCCCATCATCTATACACACACACACACGATTATCTCCCAATCTCTTCCTCTTTCTCTGGTCTGCCCACACAAAAAAAAAATTAGGAACCAGCACCAAATATCTCTCTCTCTCTCTCTGTCAGAAGTCTCGCCGTCGCTTTCTCTTCCTTTAGCGACTGAAAGTCAGCTCCGGAGACTTCGCCGGTCATCCTTTCCTTCCGGCCGATGCATTTTGCAGGCAAAATAGAGCCATTGCTTATTTGGTATGATGAGTAGTATTGTTTTAATTTGGTATGAGATTTGGGTAAAACTCAATTTGGTATGAATTTGATTCTAGGGTCGGAGAGGGTTTTGGGGGGTTTTGGTATGAGAAAAACCAAATCTTTGTGTATGTGATTAGAAAGACACCCAATTGATAAACAGTAAAAAAAAAAAAAAAAAAAAAAAAACAAAATGATAATTAGGGAAAAAAAAAATCCTCTTTTACCTGAAAGAAGCCCAAGAGCTTCAGCTGCTTATTAACAGTTCCGAAATGCAAGACACCCAACAAGTGCTTACCTTTTTTTCATCGTCTTTCTAGAATTCAACCATTGATTGAAGAAAAAAGCAATATCAGTCAGTTCACATTAAGGCAAATGTAATCTACACAGCATTATTGCCAGTATTAAACATATGTATGTATACATATACATAAATGTATATACAAACTCATATATTCACACCTTAATTCACGATAGTTTCCATTAAAGTAGTTCTGCCTCCTAAAATCGGCATGAAGAGGTCACTCAATTAGGGTTTCTGCAAGTGCAGAGATTGAGACGGGGATGTGGGTTGGGACTGCTATTATACTCTATTGAACTGATAAACCCGAAACGCACCCAATTTTCTGCAGGATTTATTGTAAGAATCCGATGATAAGCATCAATAGCACCCAATGTTCAACAAATTAAAAACCGATATGCATTTTTCAAATTGGTGGAGTGAAATCTGTTGATTAATGTGTTGAGGTAGGGAACATATGGTTAACTTTAGGATTTTTAATGATGCAAACCCAGTAACTAAATTTGTTTTCAATGTACACCAAAAAAAAAAAAAAAAAAAACACAATTGTGAGGGCTCCCAATTCAGTCAATGTATATACTGTGAACAAGTATCCCCAACAAATAACACTCAAGCACACACAAATTGAAGTTCTATTATCAAGAAAATGAGACAATCAGTGTATATATAAATATACATATATATATATGTGTAAATCGAGAGAGAGAGAGTGTGTGTACCTCTGAACGAGAGAGAGAGTGTACCTCTCGCCGTCGATCGCTCGCCGCCGCCACCGCTGATGGATAAAGGCTCCCAATTTTCTGCGGGATTTTTCTTCAGTTCAGAGACCCAAATGACCAAACGAGAGAGAAGAAGAAGGGTATGTTCAATTAAATGCTGAAAATGAAAAGATTCAGCACTTATTCTTTTTCAGTGCGTTTGATAATTTACCACTTAATTGAAAAAGCAGCCAAAAAACTACTGAAAACTTTAAGTGAAAAATTTCTACTGAAAATAATCACTGAATGCATTGTATTTCAGCAGTTGAAGCACTGTTTTTAGTATTTCAAATTCAATCACTTAAAATTTTCAGTACTTAAAATTCAACACTTAATTTTTAACAATTAATTTTCAGTTTTATCAAACGCACCCGAAGTTTAAGGTCAAAAGTGGGGCCCACATATTTTCCCTTATTTGCTTAGCTAACCCTATTGTACAAATCGTTGTGATTTTTGTAGTACGTCTAGCATTTTTGTGTGATTTTTGTAGTACGTCTAGCATTTTTGTGTGATTTTTGTAGTACGTCTAGCATTTTTGCATATATAGGTGATATATACACAGCATAGACTCCATTGTAATAAATGACTCAAATCTTTATGTGTACATATCATTATTTATTGTAGGTAGACCGTTTACAGAGTACAATTTTGCTCATCTCAAAATTACTCACTGTGCATACGCTCCTCTCATCGGATGCAGTGGAGCTCAGTACTCAGTGCAATTGTGAGATCTAGGACCAAATAGGGTAATTTAAATTAATTAGTAAAGCGAATGCGATGCGAAAATTATATATATTTTATTTATTTATTTTTTTGGCATTCATATTTGTACAATGGGGGTTTATATTGTTAATTATTGATATCTTGGGGTCCTAAAGCGATATGGGGAAGTTTGGGAACTTAAATGCATGTTTTAAGAAATGTTGGGGTGTTAAACATAATTTTTAAAAGTTGAAAAACAGATTGTAGGAGATATACGTTAGTCTCATTCACTGTATTTCTTTAGAGGGTTTAGAAGAGAGAAAGAAGAAGAAGAAAAAAAAAAAAGAGAGAAAAGAGAGAAGAAGAACAAGAGCTTGAAGAAATTGAAGCTTAACAATCAAAACATTCAATTGAGCAAGAATTTCAAGTTACAAGTGGGTAAGTCTCTCTTCTAGGGTTCTTTATATTTGGGGTTTTAGATGTTGATTTTTGAAATCTGAAAATTGGTGTTTAAATTCATGTTTAGACTTTGCTAAGTTGATTCTTGGGTTATATAAATGATGTTGTATGAATCCTACATGTTAAAATTGAGTTTTGATGAAGTTTGAAAAATGGGTTTTTTTTTTAAGGTTTGTAAAAAATCCGAAAATTGAAAGTTTGGGTGTTTGATTTTTGTTGGATTTTTGAGTTGTTTGAGTGTTTATATATGCTTTATATACCATTAGGATCCTTGGTTTCAAGTTGGGTAAAGATTGGTTGTGAATTGGGGGTTTCACCATTGCTGTGTTCTTGAAGCTTTCAAGAGCTTGAAGAAGAACTTTTGGATATTTTTACAAATCTGAAATTGGTTTGAAATTGGGTATTTCTGAAAATCAACTTATAAGAAGTTTATTTGAAGAATTTCTAAGGTGAGTGTTTTAATCCCAAAATTGGGTGTTTAAAGATGTTTGTGTGACAATTGATTGATTGGGATAAACCATGAATGTGAGAATTTGCCATGTTTTGTGTAAATTCGGAAATAAATAGTAAACGTCATTTTTATGCCAAAAGTCCCGCGATGCTGACTGGAATCGACGATCTGGAACTTTTTCATGTTTTAAGTTTTTCCATAAAACGTCATCTAGTGGGAGATTTTGGCCAATTACAGTGGCAGCGAATTAATTCATGTATTGAGATTAAATTGTTATGTTTAATCCATGTTTAATGATAAAGCATGTATTGAATGATTATGATGTTGAAATGATGTGTACAAACATGATGAAATGTTTATGTGATTATTTGGGTCAATGAAAATTATTGTGGTGTCCACCATTTATTTATCCCCTTTAAGGAGGGAAGTAAGCTCCGAGAAGGGAAGCGTGGTGACGACCACAACGAGAGAGTGACAAGTGAATCACAATGAGGTGAAGGACTGTCACAAATGAAAACGCTATATGCGATGTTTTGAGTGAGAAATCTGGGAGGACATGGGCTGCTTTAAAAATAATTAAAATTGGCTTGTGAAATCAATATTTAAGTGTCATTTTGATTATAGATTATGCTTATTAGCCTATATATGCGATAGAAACTAATTATGTAAGATTTCAGGTTCAGAGGCAAGTGGAAGCGCCCCGAAAGAGCCGCCGGAGCGAGCGGAGTAAATCGTTGCACTTATTTTCATAAAGACTCGAGGTGGGTTTTCTAGAAACCAAAATAACGTAGTATGGACATTGTTGGTTGAGTTTATATTTTTGTTGAATGGAAATCGTAAGTGGGTTGTATGAAATACATACATTGAGCATGACACGAATATTATATATCATGCACGTCCATAGCGAAAGCGATAAAAATCCAAGTAGCGAAACTTGGAAACGGCCAAAAGAGCCTAGCGAAATGGGCCCGGGTGCGTGTGTCATTGTTTGCTTGTAATTTGCGCGGGCGTGCCAGAACCAATGGTGGTTCGGTGTGTGTGTAATCGTGCAAACTAATTTCCTATATCGCTTGAGTGAGTGATACTCAAGGCTTTATGATCTAACTTCTAAACAGGGTGATTGTGTGTAGTGAGTAGGAAAGTACCCTCACTGAAAGTCCTTTAGCAGTACTGAAGCGCACAAGCTAAAAAGTATCCAGTTTAACAGGTAAACAAAATCACAAACGGTTTAATAAAAACAGACTTTTATTAAATGTTTGGAAAGATTAAACAGATCTTAGGAACACCAGAAAAAGCTGAATATTCAAAAGAACAAAAAGAGAAATAACAAAAGGACAGACCTAATTGCTATTAACGATTGAAAAAGCAAAGACTTAAGAGCGCTTTGAATGCTTCAAATATACTGAATATTCTGAATGCTGTGTATGCTGTTTCGAGAGAGACGCGGAGTCCTTTGCTTGGATGGCCTGCCTCTTATTTATAGCGGCCTTATACATCTTCTACTTGGACAGTGATTCCTTACCTTGCGCCCCACGCTGCTTAATTGATTGGCTGATTGAAATCCTTCCTTATCTATGACTCAATTGAATCAATCCCTTCAATTTAGGGATCAGACGCATCAATCCAGCTGGCAACGAACAGATCCTTTCCTAAACGGACTCTTGTTTCTAAAACTTCTCAGAGCTGACGCCATCCTGCCAGCTGTGGATTAGCACCGCCTCTCCTTCAGTCCATCGGCCTCGTCACTGCTTCTCCTCTAACGCGAATCGGACTCAAAACCCATTGACGGTTTTTGGGTGCAAACAATTGCCCCCCAAAAGGTCATATCAAACATCCCGCCTTGATTGATGTGACGTTTTGAATTTTAAACTGGCCACGTGTCAAGCATGCAGCAACTGTCAGATTATGGAGAATCCCACCAGTCACTCTCCATTTAATGCGTCATGATTACAGCCTTATGGTTTTTAAATAGCCCTTTTCTCCAGACCCTTCACGCATTTGCATTCTCACGCTCTCTCTACCGTTCCAACAAAACAGTACTTCTCTCTAGACCTCCATTCTTTCCGGCGACTCTTCTGTGCAGACATGGCTCTTAAAACTGCTCTGACCACCACCAAAGGCAAGAAAACCTTCATTGATGCTCCTCCACCACAAAACCGATGCAGGGAGGTTAGGGCTTTGGCCAAAGCTCACGCCGCTGACATCTCCACAGAATACCTTACCCCCTACAGCTCCTCCGATGGTTCTCCCGTCGCACCAGGCTTGGGAGCGGCGTTTCTTGGCCACCCTCCGGCGGCTTTTCTTCCATTTTTCCCCCCAGTTGAGAATGAAGCATTCCTTCAAGTCCCTGCACACTGGGGCAAAGTCCAAAGTGCTAACCAGCCAATTCGAGGATGGTCGACCCCTGCCACAGACTGGGACAAATGGGTTACCAGGGTTTCGACCTCTAAGGCCAGTGTCTGGAAGCAAACGGGGATTTATGATGCCATAATGCTCAGTCGGTCTCGAATAGAGATAGACCGACCTCTTCTTCTGTCCGCTTTATTATTCTGGTCTTTTTCTTGCAACGGCTTCCTTTTCCGTTGCAGACCAATGGCCCCCACCGTCAAAGATATCAGCTACCTGCTCGGTCTTCGCCCCCATGGACAATAAATCATCCCCGGGCTTGACGTTGGGACGGCTACAAGAAATTATTAGGGATGGGGCCATTTCACATAGGCCGATTACAACCTTTGGAGGCTTTCTGACTGCCTGCATCGGGGCAGACGATACTGAGGTGTCCGATGCAGAACACACCGCCTTCCTCATCTATTGGCTCAACAAATATCTCTTCTGCTCGGCCAGCCAAGCCATTACTAAAGAGTATACAACCTTGGCCTTGGCTCTTGCATCGGGACAGCCCTTGGCCATGGCTACACTAGTTTGGGCGGACCTTGTCCGAGGCATCACAGATTTTGTCCACTCAGGCTTTGGAGCTGGTGGGAGCCCGATGTAGGTGGTTCAGTTGTGGCTGCATTCTTATTTTCCCGAGTTCCAACCCCTTATCCGCCAAGTGGCCGATGTTCCCATCTCTGCTGTCCAGTTTATGGACGTAACTCCTTCTTCACACTCCTTCGAGGAGTGTTTCACTTTCTTTTATCAAGGCTGCTCCCCTCGGGATGTGAACCTCTTCACCCCTTTCTTTTCTCTTCAATTTTCTTCTTTTCTTCAACTTTCCAATAATCCTTCCAATTGGGGTTCGGGCACCCAATCCACCTATAATGAAATATTCTCTAGCTACTTAGTAGCTAGAGACATTATCTTTAGCCCGAGCATTCCATCGGCTAATAATAAGTGCGGGGTCGAATATTACTTCGCTCCTTTATACGCCCGCCAATTCGGGCTTACACAACTCGTGCCCGTTCTCCCTGGCATTACTGTCAACGTTGACTGGGTGGAACGCGGTCTTATTGTTAACGACGAGCAAGTGAAGAAGATAAAAGAAAGATCAAACCGGCTCAAAGCAGCGTTCAACTTCACACCCTTTTTCGCCCGGCCCATAGTGTCAGAGGAATTCACCCAGTGGTGGGGTGAATGGGCACGCAACATTTTCCCAGGCATTGCTGCCGAGGCCCTTGTGCCTTTTACTGCGATATCGGCCACTGGGGCCGATGCTCCTGTCCCGACGGTGGCTCCAGCCAGACGCAAGCAAGTAGCCAAGAGACCAGCCAGAAAGCCAGCTCCGAGCAAAGGTCCTTCTCAGAAGAAACAAAAAACAACACCGACCTCTGCGCAGGTTATTTTCCACCATTCTTGCTGTTAAGCCCGATTTTACCTGTTCAGTATTAATTCTTTTATTCTGTTTTGCAGCTTGCTGACGAAGACTCCGGAGAGGATCCGCTCCCAACTCCAACTCATACTCTTCCTCCAACCCTTCCTACATTACCGGCGTCTGCAGCGGCCTATTTGGAACGGGTCGCCGTAAGGGTGATTCCACTTCACATCGCGCCTCCCCTAACTCCTTCAAGCGGAGATGAAGACCTTGCTGCTTCCGTTCAAGCTCCTGAGCAAGTCGTCCTCTCTTCTAGTACTGAGGACATGGCCGATGCTGGAGTTACTATAGGCACAGTTGGGGAAGAAGTGGATCAGGCTGTCCCCCTGAAGTTGGAAATCTCCTCGGGCATGGGGAACCTGCTGCAGCCACCGGCTCTCCTGTTGACACAATAGTGGAACCGGTTGTGACCGAGGTCAACCCCCTGATGAGTTTTCCATTGAGGCCGGTGCAGATAATCTCGGCGTAGTCCTAGAGACCGAGGTCTTACAAGTGACAGCGGCCTCAATGAGCCCAAGAGAAGAGACCGGCCACGCTTCCTTCTCAGGGTTGGCTCAATCTCCAACCTCTTCGCAACCCAGTGAGGCCAAAGTTCGAGCAGCGCTCTCGGCCTCGCTTGATCCTCACACTCAGGTATTGAAGTGTACTTTAGTGTACTTTTCCCTTCCCATTCATAAATATTTACGCATCTAACTGCTTACTTTCCTTGAACAGGCCGATCCCCTAGGTGCAGAGCCATACATTCCCTTCAATGACTTCTTTACCGGCCTGGATCTAGCCGCTTTTGACCTTGGCCCTTTTGAGCCAGAAGCTGTTTCACCTTCACGCCTCCAACAGGCTAAGGACCTCCTCTTCGGCCTTGCTGACCAGGAGCTTTCTAACATTCCTGCTGCTGCTGATGTTGACGCGGCCTTGAACACCCTGATGGCCGATTCCTCACTTTCAGACGGGCAGCGATCCTTACTCCATGAGATACAGGAAAGACTCCCCAGTGTCCGTCTTGTGGATCGATCAACCTTGAAGATTCAGGCTGATGCAGAGCTTCACTTAGGCTCGCGGCAGAAGGCCTTGAAGTTTCTGGAGGGGGCCAAGGTTAAGTTTGAGGCGGAGAAGGCTTCTCGGGCTCAAATGCTTGCAAGGGACTCTTGGCTGCAAACCCGTATCGCTGCACTAAAAGCTCAGCTCGCCCAATGTGAGGCCGAGGTTGTTACCAACAACGCCTCCATTGGGAAAATTGATGAGGCACTATCTTTACTCGGTAGTGACGCCAAAAAGTGCAGTGATCAACTGCAAGCCAGTGTTCCGTTATCCCGGGCATGGGCCCAGAAGTTGGAGAAAGCAAAGCGAGATCGGACTGGAGCCATCAAGACCTGGGAGGATCTGAAGGCTAGGCTTAGGAATTTAGGGTCGGCTTAGAGGCCGACTCCTTTTTTGGACTTTGTAAAGATTTTTTTTTTTTTTTTTACATCATTTTTGTAAGTAAGCTGTGCTCAGCCTATCAATACAAAAATAATTTTTTTTCATCTAAATCATTCGGGCTCAGGCTCATAATTTATCAATTGATCATATTCCAACCCAGGGTTAGGTTTATAATCCAGATCAATGGTCTCCCATAACGTAGGGTAATAAGACTTTAAATACTGACCATTGATTAATCGGACATGATCAGTTCCATCTAAATCACGAAGCCTGTAAGCACCTCCTCTTTTGACTTGGTGGACGATGAACGGGCCTTCCCAATTGACCGACCATTTACCATAACGATTATCCGTATCCCCAATTGGTAACACGGCCTTCCATACCAAATAATCAGTGCAAAAAGACTTCTCCTTCACCCTCTTGTTATAAGCTCGGGCTGTCCGTTGCTTCTGCACTTTTAATGAATCCAAAGTCGATAACCTCATTTCATCTAGTCCTTCCAATTCAGCTATCATAGCCTCGGTGTACTCAGCGGGCTCTAGCTGATTCTGTAAAGCTCTTCTGGCCAATCGGACCGTCACCTCCATAGGTAACATAGCATCGTGCCCGTAAGTCAACATGAATGGCGTGACCCCCGTACTTGACCTTTTTGATGTCCGATAGGCCCATAGTGCTTCGGACAAGAGCTTGTCCCATTCTCTAGGATTCTCAACAATCATTTTTTCAATGATCCCCTTGAGGATCTTATTAGTGGACTCGGCCTGACCATTAGCCTGAACATAATAAGGTGTAGAATTGAGAATTTTGATCCCCCTACTTTCTGCAAAGGCCGATGTTTCCGTCCCAGTAAACACGATCCTTGGTCGGCCGTGATCGTTTTCGGAAGGCCGAACCTATGGATAATGTGTTCCTCAATGAATTTGATGATGGTGGCTTGTGTCACCGTTCTACAAGATATGGCCTCAGCACACTTGGTAAAGTAGTCCGTAGCCACTATAATGAAATAATGCTGGCCCGATGATGGCGGTAGGACTTTGCCAATTAAATCCATCGCCCATCCTCTGAACGGCCATGGTTTGATTACGGGTTGCAACTCTTTGGCCGGCACATGCTGAATCGGACCATGCTTTTGGCAAGCTTGACACCCCTTTGCATAACTGATACAGTCTTTCAACATGCGGGGCCAGTAATAATTGTATCTTCTTAGCAACCATTTCATTTTGGTACCGCCCTGGTGTGCCCCACAAATTCCTTCGTGTACCTCGGCCATAACCTGTATGGCCTGCTTTTCTCCAGACACCTCAGGACCACGTCATCGCCAATCGGTTTCTTGAATAATTCCCCATCAAGTATCACGAATCGAACAGCAAACAATCTAACTTTTCGGTCTACCCTCACATTTGGGTGATTCAGGTATTCAATGATGGGGATTCTCCAATAGTCATCCTCCATCAAGACCGAATTGGTAGTAGTGTACCAACCTCTCTTTGCAACGGACGGTAATGATCGGATCTGAACAGTAATGAGTTGGTCTTCCACACTCTTCTTGGATGATGAGGCTGATCCCGTTTTTTCCAGTTTATCGGCCTCAGTATTTGTTGTTCTTGGGATATAGCTCACGCTAATGTCATCAAATGCCTCCATGAGTTGAGTAGCAACTGCATGGAACGGGCATAGCTCCCAACTCCTTATCTGAAACTCCCCGGCTATCTGTCCGATCACCAACCCTGAGTCTCCCTTTATGTGTACGGATGATGCCCCCATTTCAAGGAGTATCTCAAGTCCGATTATAAGTGCTTCGTACTCGGCCTGATTGTTAGTGCATTTGAAATTGAGCCGAAAAGACATTTTTGTCTTCTTGTACTTGGGTGATAAAATCAACACTCCTGCCCCAGCACCCTCTGCGTTTTTGGAACCGTCAAAGATCAACGTCCATGGGACTAAGGACGTGCTCAGCACTTTGGGTGTTGAAGGCAGTTCCCCCAAATCAGTAAGATCTGGGTGATCAGCCAAGAAATTGGCTATGGCCTGGCCTTTCACCGATTGCTGCGGTCGGTATTGGATAGCAAATTCCATTAAGGCCAAGGTCCATTTCCCAATTCGGCCTCGCATAATTGGTCTTGACAACATATATTTTATCACATCAGTTTGACATATTATGTAAGTTGAAACAGGAAGCATATATGTTCTTAACTTTTGTGAAGAAAAATACAATGCCAAGCACAACTTCTCAATCGGCGCATAGCGCTGCTCGATTGGAGTCAGAATTCTACTTAAATAATAAACGGCATGCTCGTTGCCTTGCTCATTATCTTGAGCTAGCATACTTCCTATAGAGCAGTCAGAGGCCGATATATACAATTTTAGGTACCTACCCTTCTTGGGTGGCATTAATACTGGAGGAGTAAACAAATACTGTTTTATTCCTTCAAAGGCTTGTTGATGGCCGTCTTCCCACTTGAAGTCTTCATTGGTCTTGATCTTCAATAGTGGGGTCCATACTTGGGTCTTTCCTGCACAATTTGATATAAACCTTCTTAAGAAATTGATCTGTCCTAGCAATCTCTGAAGCTCCTTCTTATTAGCAGGTGACTTTGCTGCCTGGATAGCCCGAGCCTTATTCTTGTCAATTTCTATCCCCCTTTGATGTACTAAAAAACCTAAGAAGTTCCCTGCTGTAACGCCGAATGCACATTTGAGAGGATTCATCTTTAGTCTGTGAGCCCGCATCCTTTCGAATGCTTTTTCCAGATCCCTTAGATGATCGGCATTATCCCCTGACTTCACCACCACATTATCTATGTAAACTTCCATGAACTGTCCGATCATGTCATGGAAGATTGAATTCATTGCTCGTTGATAAGTGGCTCCAGCGTTCTTCAGCTCGAAAGGCATGACAACCCACTCAAAGGTTCCAATTGCCCCCGGGCAACGAAAAGCAGTCTTCGGGATATCCTCTTCGGCGATGTAAATCTGGTTATACCCCGAATGCCCGTCCATGAATGACAGAATTTTATGTTTAGCGGCCGAATCGATTAACTGATCGGCCATGGGCATGGGATACTCATCTTTTGGGGTAGCTAAGTTCAAGTTCCTGAAGTCTATGCAGACCCTCAGCTTCCCATTCTTCTTTACCACTGGGACAACATTCGAGACCCATTCAACATATCGGGATGTCCGAATGAAGCCGGCGTTCAGTAGTCTCTCGATCTCCTCTTTCACCTTCAGCGTTACCTCTGGTGACATGCGCCGAGGTTGCTGTTTGAACGGACTGAACTCCGATTTAATTGGTAATCGATGTTCCACCAGTTCTCTAGATAAGCCAAGCATCTCGTCATATTCCCAGGCAAAACAATCTTTGTACTTATGTAGGAGGGCAATTAGCTCGGCTTGATACTGAGGATCCAGCATCTGACTTACATAAGTAGGTTTGTGCTCTCCTTCTTTGCCTAGGTTGACTTCCAAGAGAGGGTCTTGGACATCGGCCTTTAAATCATCAAGTTTTGCCGTGGCCGTTTCCAACTCGTCCATCTGAATCTCTTCTTCTCTCGGCACTTCCTCTTCGTAAATACAATCAGCCAGATTAACCATTCCATCCAAAGGGCCGATTTCCAATCTTCTATCGGCCAAGAATGCACACCATCTGGCCATGCTGGCCCTCAAGGCCTGCAGCTTCCTTTCTTCAATTATCGGAGTCCCCATGAACATCTTCTTGTTCAACGATCTCAATCGGCCTTGACTCTTCTGTTCGACTGAGATTATGGAAATATGCTTTGATGTCCGACGAACTTCCTTTAAGGAAGGTCGCTGAATTTGGTCTTCCCATTTTGTTGTACCCTAGCAACTTAACTGGTCCGATGTCATCTTCATACAAAACTGCATCGGCCGTCTGCACCCGGGCTACAAATGGCTTGGTGTCTGCCCCCATCACTTCTACCTCATCACCCCTCCAGAAAATCAACATCTGATGGAGTGTGGAGGGAATGCAATAATTGGGGTGTATCCAGTCTCGGCCTAATAATGCATTATAGACCGCCGAGGTTTCCACAATGAAAAAAGCAGTCATGACCGTTTTACTGCCAACGGTCAGTTCAAGGGGTAGGATACCCTTGGTTCTCGAAGGTGCCCCCGTGAAGCTCTGGACATTCATTTCGGTCGGAATTAACTCCGACTCAGACTTCTGCAGGATCCTCAACATAATTTGGGGCATGATGTTAATGGTCGACCCCCCATCAACAAGAATCCTATTTATTGGGACGCCTTCGATATGCCCTTTCACATACAAAGGCTTCAGATGTTGGGACATCTGGTGTGTTGGCTTTTCAAACACCACTTTAACTGGTCCAGTCTTCAATCCATCCTCAGTCTGATGTCCTTTCGGCCTCAAGATGGTGATCTTAGGCCGATCGGTCTGATTATCAGTGGCGTCTACATTTTTAATCGTGGCTTCCACCACTCTAGGCTTAACGGTCTCTCCCCCGTTCCAACAGATTTCTTCCATCACGGCCGAGTCCTTAGGTAGGCGAAACATCCCCTTCCATGGCCGATGGCTGGTCCGGCTTGGCCATGAAGGACATAGGTAGGGTGAATACCATGTTGGATGACAAACCTAGTGGAATCGTCCTGAATTGTATTGGCGAAAAACTTGAATCTGACACATCCTCATCGGACTCAATCATCTTGTCCAAGGTAACTCTACCTTCTTCCTGTGGTCTTTCTTGTCGGACCTTTTCCCTTGGATGCTCAGTGACAACGCACATCGCCCTCGTGGTGAGTCCTTGGTTATCGGACACCTTCAGCTCTGTGGGAGCAGGATGGTTTCCAGCCTGATTCTGCAAGAACTGACGCTCTCGCTCGGCCTGTCTTATCCTCTGATACCTCCTTTTCTGGGACTTACTATATTGTGGCCGTGCTGGAAATTTAGAGTGTTCAGCTCTGTGCCACTTTTGATCTTGTACCCGAGGTGGTAGCACCATCCTCGGGCTCCTGCCAGAGGTTGTTGCTTGCATCTGAGGCCCTAGGACTGTCTGGGAACACCTTGCCCCTAGTCGGCCGGATTCGCCTTGGCCGACTCGCTGCGCCAACTGATGTTTTGCCCGCCACTCGGGCTTGGCCTGACCTTGCCATGGTATTGACAATGTCTCATGTACAGACCGTCTCGGGCTTAATTCCCGGTGTTCATAGCTTCTCGGCCTCTTGCTCGGGCTCAAGACTTCCTTCTTGACGTCAGCCTTACACCTCGGGCATAAGCCTTGTTCGATGATTTCCAGCTGTTGTGGATATCGCATTTTTCCTTACCCACAGCTTTTCAAAATCAAATTCAAAAACAAATGAGTCGCCACTTAATTTTTAAAAGGAGAATTAATAAACCATTTTAAAAGCAAACTGATCTTTTAGAAACCAGAGATTAACTAGGTCCGGGGATTATGGAATGAGAGAGGAAGGAGCCCGTCGGACTAAAACACCCTCTCTCATCCTATCTTGCGATAGGCCTCTACTCAACATCCTTTTAATCAAATTTATTAATCTAAGCATGCCCTCAACTAATACATATATACATATACATCACAAAAGCATGTCCAAAGGGTGTAAAATTGCAATTGACAAAATACCATTCAAAAGCCACATAATTCAGGTAGCAAACGATATGATATGCAATAGAGAACAAGTGAACTTACCCGGGATCCAGCAGCGATAGTAAACGTGCAATGCATGCGAACAAAAGAAAATCCTAAAAAAAAGAGTCTCTAATCACATATACACATAAGGCAAAACCTAATTCTAAGGTGTCGCGCATTAAGTCGAAAAATCAATAAAATCAAGAAATTAAGATAAACTAAAGAGGAGTCCTAGAAATCATACCTTAATAGCGCTACAAAACAAAGGGTTAGTCCACATGTTTCACATAATAATAATATGATATCAAACAATCAATCCTAATTCTCTAGCTTATACCTAGCGAGCAATGAAATCCAACTTTATCCAATTACTAGTTCTAATTATAAGCATTAATGTACATAAATGAATGGATGTGAACAAGAATAAGACATGGATTTATTCACTAATTTGGGTCACTTAACCTCTGGATTTAAGCTAAATTATCATTATTAGGATATGGTTTAAGCCCTAAGTCATAGGAGAATCATTTGGGCCATTATTTACAAAGTTGGTCAAATGTGTCATAAAATTTTGAAAATTGCAGAGAGCAGACCAGCACTTTAAAAAAAAGAAAAAGCATGTCTCTCATGGTTTGATGTCGGTGAATTTTGGACACAAGATACCTCTGTGAGTCTAGTTTCCAAATCAAAAAGAAAATCAAGGTTTCAACGGTTAGATCTCTGGGAAAAGGACAAGAACCAGACATCACTCAGAGATGTACAACTCTCTGTCCAGAGATATTGTTTGATTTTTTAAAAATAGCAAAAAGATGAGAAACACTTAGATCTTTTAAGGGGATCTTCCTAACACATTAAGGTACCTAGAAAAAATTATTAGAGACCCCAAAAACTCCATTAGAATTCTGATTTATGAATTTCAAAATGGACTTTCTGTTCTGAAACTATTCTGAAACTCTGGACAGATTGTAGTGACTCCACAAAACTCATGACCAAACCATTTTAAACATGAAACCACCTTAAAACAAAAATTGAAGTGGTAGAACATTGTGTTATTGACGCTTTCCCGTTGGTTTCACTTGATTTCAACGGTTAGATTTCGAACTAAAAATCTTTGATCAAAAACAGTTTGTGAATTCACTTTTTTCATTTGTCAAGTTCAACTTTTATTTGTTAACCCCAACTATTAAACCATGAAGTTGGGTTTAAACCAAACCACTTCTCCTACCATTTGATGGTCATTGGAGGCTAGAGACTTTTATATTTGTAGATTTCAAATGAAGTATGAATAGACTTCATGAAATCTCAAGATGATGAATCAAAACCATAGGGATGAGTTTAGACCCAAAATACTTTCTCCTACCACTTGATAGTCATTGGAGATGAAGATATGGTTAATACTCATAGGTCTCAAAGGAATATAGAAGGGATTCCATGAAACATCAAGCTAGAGGACTCAAGTCATAAGCATGGACTTGGATCCATCTATTTATTTATAAAAAGTGATGATCAAACTTTGACTCCCATGTGAAGTATAAGCTTACATGAGATTCGAAACATCAAACTCAAGAGCTTTCAAAGGAGATATTGAAGATCTCCAAGAATATCAAAAGAAGAACATAAACAAGAAAAATAGAAGAAGGATCAAAGAACTAAGAAGTAAGGACTTCCAAGTTTACTTAACAAACTCTAAAACTTAATCAAGAAAAACTAAATGACTTGTAAATTAGAAGCTCAAAAGAAAGAAAACACAACTAAGATTAGAGGGTCACCTCCAAACTATCCTCAAAGTTTCTCTCCTTTGAAGATCTTCCAAACTCTTCTTCAAACTCTCCAAACTCTCTTTTTTTCTCTCCAAAAATGTTGGTGTAATGGTAGTCTTTTTTTGTGTTTCCCCTTCTTTTTTTTGTCTCTCTTTTTCAATGAAGATACCTCTTCTTTTATAGGCAAAATTAACAAGTATTTTCAATGAATTCGGAGTAAAAGCCAAGTGTAAACATCCCATTTGGTGGTACAATATGTACTTCCTGAAATTAGACAGACTGCTGCCCAGGGCAGCAGTCAAAAAACTGTCGCGGCAGTCCGTGAATGCCGCGGCGGCAGTCCATGACTGCCGTTCCGGCACTTCGTGGCTGCCGGGCGGCGCTCATCAAATGTCGCGATAATTAATGGATTGCCGCGTTTTTGTCAGTCTTACTTTATCAGTTTTTTGTTCTTATCCGCATACACATACGTATTGTACCACAAAATACGGACTTAAAGAGTAAACGGCAGTCAGAAAATGTCGGCGGCATTTGGTGAATGCCGGGTCGGCACTCTCTGACTGCCATCCGGCACTCACTGAGTGCCGCGAATGTCTGCCGTGTGCCGTTTTTAGCTGAACTTCCCTTTTTAGGTCTTTCTTTTTCTCAAAGCAAATTATTTTTGAAGATCTTTTCCAAAAGTTGTGTCTTATACCTGAATTCTTCTAAATACCTGGTATTTTTCTTCTTTCTGTGAAATTTTATCGCATTTTGGAGACTTTTTTGAAGAGCTTGGAATATTTCAAATCTTTCGGTCCTTATCATCATCGGACTTGGAGGTGACACTCTCCTAAATTCGACGTTAGGTCAAAATTGGGGTGTCTACAGCTGTCTCCGTAGATCCGCTATCAAATTGTCCATACTAGATTTGGCCGTTTCTTCCTTGGCCTTTCGGGCTTCTGCCTTGCGTTCTTGATAGCTCTTTTGGAGGTCATGTATTGTCAACTTCGGCCCATCAGTAGCCGAAACAGCAATTTGCTTACCCTCCCTTTGTTTTGGCACCTCTCCGTCAGACAAGTCTATCTTCGGTCTCGGCCTTGAAAGCTTGGTTAAATCGGGCATCACCATGTTAGTGCCCGTAATCTGAGGAAAAGGATTTGAATCGATCCCCATAGCTTTGTCCGAGAATTTGAAGACTCCCTTCTCTACGTTTTCCTGTATGAAATTGCGAAAAACAACACAATTGTTAGTAGAATGCTTCCAAGAATTGTGCCATTTACAGTATTCTTTATTTTTCATGTCATCGGCCTTAGGGATTCGATGACCTTCACTTAGCTTGATCACTTTATCGGCCAACAAGGCATCGAATATTTGATCCGCCAAATTTATATCAAAAGTGTAGTTTTTTCCCGCCTCGAACTCCATTTCCTTTGCAGCGGCGTTGTTGTTTACTGGCTTATTCAAGGCGTTACATACGACTGGCCGTTTGCAGATTAACTCGGCCATATCGCTTTCTACTTCAAGGTCACATTCTGCCAAATGGACCTCGTAATTGGGGTCTTTATAATATGTTCCCTTGGAGGAGTTCTTCTTCTCCTGCTCGTCCAAAAGAATGCGCTCGTAGCGACCGACCCGTGTGGCAAGCTCAAATAGGTCACGGAAGTCAGTTCCCTCAAACCTCTTGCGAAGTTCGAAAGACATGCCCCCCATAGCCATCTTTGCATACTCTTCCTCAGGCAAGACTGTCTTACACCGATATTTTGCCTTTCGGAAACGGGCTATGTAAGTTTCCACGGTCTCTCCTACTAACTGCATCATCCTGGACAAATCAGCCAGCGATGTTTCGGGCTCAGTTCTATAGAACTGGCTATGAAATAGTTCTTCCATCCCTTGTCAAGTTAACACAGAATTGGCTGGGAGGTTAATATACCACAAAAACGCCATGCCCTTGAGCGAGTTTGGGAATAGTTTTAGCTTTAATGGGTCACTGTGACCCACATGGCCGCATTGAACAATAAAACGACCAATGTGCTCAACTGAGGACTGTTCACTCTCTCCTGAAAACAGAGTAAAATTTGGTACTTTGTACCCCTGAGGAAATATGACTTGGTCAATTTCAGGGGGGTACGGCCGTCTGTACGTCGGCCTTTCTAGTCTTCGCATAAACGGGCCATACTCCTCGTGTATGGCCGCTACCAGTCCCTCCCTATTTATGGGTTGGGCTACGGGCTGAACATTATTTATCGGGGTTACCAACGGTGGCGGTCCGTGCTGTTGGTTGTGGGCTTGATGAGTCCAAAACCCACCGTTGTTCCTTTGCCCCCCATGGCCGTGGCCTGGGGGCTGTGAGTGGCCGACTGAACTGTCAGTGTGGCCTGTAGATCTACCAAAACCTGGAGTCGCCGATCCGTTGGGATCGGCAACTGCTGAACCGCTTGCCATACCGACCTGTGACTCCGACTGCCTGCTTGAGCCATTACCCTCTCTTAGGTTTGGACAGACATACGGCGGGTCTTTCGGCTTATCGGACTCAAGCAAAGTGCCCGAGCCTGATCCGTTGACCTGTTCTTTGTTGCTTCCGGCCTTATAGGTTTCAACCAGCCTTCCGATTGCTTCCGTCAGGCGGTCCAACTTTATATGGGTGGTCCTGGTTTCTAGGACCAATTCAGCCTGACTCTTATGAACATCGGCCGTTTGGTTCATGACTGATTTAAGATTGCCCATTGAGCCTATGAGCGCGTTGTACTCCTGCCACATGGGTTCCACGTTGACTCTCATGGCTTCTGAAATCGCCTCAAGAATGACGCTGCCATCTTGGGGAGAATGGCCGGTGCTCTCCTCCACATATGGGTCCGTGGGCTGATCGTCCTGGCCGTTCTTCGTCGTCTTATCTTTCTTTGGAGGCATGATTTGACACTGACAGTTCCACTGGGCGTGCCAAAATGTTTGCTTGTAATTTGCGCGGGCGTGCTAGAACCAATGGTGGTTCGGTGTGTGTGTAATCGTGCAAACTAATTTCCTATATCGCTTGAGTGAGTGATACTCAAGGCTTTATGATCTAACTTCTAAACAGGGTGATTGTGTGTAGTGAGTAGGAAAGTACCCTCACTGAAAGTCCTTTAGCAGTACTGAAGCGCACAAGCTAAAAAGTATCCAGTTTAACAGGTAAACAAAATCACAAACGGTTTAATAAAAACAGACTTTTATTAAATGTTTGGAAAGATTAAACAGATCTTAGGAACACCAGAAAAAGCTGAATATTCAAAAGAACAAAAAGAGAAATAACAAAAGGACAGACTTAATTGCTATTAACGATTGAAAAAGCAAAGACTTAAGAGCGCTTTGAATGCTTCAAATATGCTGAATATTCTGAATGCTGTGTGATGATGCCAAAAATTGGTAACAGTAAAGTAAAGCAATTTAAGGAGAGAGAGAGAGAGTGAGAGACTATTTTTGTATGTGGTTCGGCCCTGTTAATGAAGGTACCTACGTCCACGGGTGTGTCTGAGCACGTTCACTAGCAGATCACCGGCGGGCCTGGTGAGCCAACAAAGAGGGGCGGCACTACCAGTAATACCGGCCGGGTGTATGCGTATAATGGTGAATTATAGAGGCGCTGTGTAGACTACAAAATTGGCCGCCTCCTTCATGAGGGGTGAGAGGTCTCTTTTATAGATGTAAGAGACCTACTCATACATGGATAAGGAAATATAATCCTATTGGGTGTGATTGACACCAATCAAGTAAGTTTCCTAATTGGATTAGGAAATAGATGCACTTTCCATTGGTCTTCTAGCTTGAGTAGGAAACTGCCCATAATTTTGGGTGTATCAGCTGCCCCCCATTTCCAAGATTGGCCAGATGCTATATCGGGGCAAGTTTGGAAATCAGTTTGATATTACTTGCCGCTGTCTGGATGCCTGTGGAAGCTGCCTCGGGGCTTCTGAGCCTGGTGAGTCCTCGGGAACTGGCTGAGAGTTGAGACCCAACCTAGCTCGGGACCTTTAGGTGCTCGGGAACTGACCGGGAGTTGAGACCCGGCCTAATTCGAAGTCTTTGAATGCTCGGGAAGTGACCGAGAGTTGAGACTCGGCCTACTTCGGAGTCTTTTTTGCTTGAGTTAGCTCCCAGGATGGTTATCTTCCGCCCGTAAACCTTCGTCAAGGCTGTGGGTAGAAGGATTTTACCATGTTTGGAAAAGCCGACCTAAAGCGTACTGCTCTAGGGTCCTTTTTTATGTTAGCTCCCCAGGATGGTTGTCTTCCGCCCGTAAACCTTCGTCAAGGCTGTTGGGAGAAGAGCTTGACCATGTTGGTGGAACCGACCTAAATCACGGTGCTTTAGGGTCCTTTTGCTCCTCTATCGTCGGCCAACCTAAGAGATTTTAGTCACCTCTATCGTCGGTCTGGACCTAAGTGGAGTTAATGTCTCTGAGTACTGTAGGTGCTCGGGTTGTCCAAGATTTTGACTTGGTTATCCGCGAGGCCTGTAAATACCCGGTGTGATTACCTGTTTAGCTCACTACGCCATCTTGCCCCCCAAGCTTTCGCTAAGACGAGGGTCTTAAAGAGGCTATGATCTGTAGGTAACCGACCTGGAACATGGTGGTTGCAGGGTCTTTTGAAGCTTGCCATCGTCGGCCACCTAGGGGGTTTGCCCCCATCGTCGGTTGGACCTAAGCGAAGCCGGTGCCTCGGTCGTGACCCCGAGGTCTTTGGTGCCTGGGTTCGGAGCCCGAGGTCTTTTTGGTGCCTGAGTTCGGAGCTCGAGGTCTTTTGAGTGCCTGGGTTCGGAGCCCGAGGTCTTTTTGGTGCCTCGGGGTTAGGCCCGAGGTCTTTGTATGCCTCGGGGTTAGGCCCGAGGACTTTGTATGCCTCTGACAATCGGTGGAGCCTTACGCGGTGATCGGGCAAGTATCACTGTAGTCAGGCTCATCTAGACCGATGGAGACTGGAGGTTGTGTCAGGGCGGCCGGACTCAGACCACTGTGAACTGGAGGTCGGGTCGGGGCTGCCGGATTCTGCCTGTTGTGAGCTGGAGGTCCGGTCGGGGCTGTCTGACCCGGACTGCTGTGAACCGGTCGAACTGTCAGAGCTCCCGGGCTGATCTCGCTTTCGCTTACTTCTAGAAGACTCGTTGCTTTCTTGCTCGGTGTATTTGGTCTTCAGAAACTCTTCAGTGTCAATATATTTTCCAACCCTCTCAGAGAGCTCAACCAAAGTTTCCGGTCGGTTTTTGTGGAACGACGCGGCGCACTTGGTGTGTTGAACTCCCGAGCAGAAGGCTAGGATGGCAATTGTCTCGTTCAGATTGCGGATTTGAAGCTTCTGTTGGTTGAACCGGTCGATGAACTCCTTGAGGGACTCATTACTCTGTTGTCTGACTGTCAGTAGCTGCATGTCTGGCTTTGGCCGCTCATGCAAACCGGCGAACTGGTTGATGAACTGCTTGCTGAGTTGTTTGAAACTGCAGACCGATCGGGGCTCCAAGGAGTAGAACCACTGCATGGCCGGGCCTTTCAAAGTGCTGGGGAAGGCTAGGCAGTGTAGCTCATCGGAGTTGGTGGCTAGGGCCATCTGAGCCTTATAGGTCCGGACATGGTCGACCGGGCTTTCCGAGCCGTTGTATGAATCTAGCCGAGGCTGCTTAAATTCGCGCGGGATAGAGAACCTCGTGATCTGGCTGGAGAATGGCGACTCTGTCTCGGTATTGGCTTGATTCGGAACATGGTTTTGACCAAGCTTTTTGGCCACTTCGTCGATCTGCTTCTGCAAGTCCTTGATTCGGGCTTCCACTCCTTCCCGACCGGTATCTGAGGAACTGGTCGGGTTGGTGGAAGAGGCTTCTTCTTCATGGCGGGGTGCTGTCTTCTGGGATCGGGCTCGGCTATGACTTCGGGTAACCGTTCGCCTAGGGACAACTCGGCTCTTGGCCGAGTGACCCCGGACTGATTCCCGGGCCATATGCTCCTGCCTTTCTTTTCGGGCACCACGCCCGCTGTTGATGTCTCTGGCATCCTCAACACGGGATGGGTTGGCTCGGGCACGTTGTCTGGTCAAGATTAGTTCTCGACCGTACGTAACGTTCCCGGGTCGCTTCCCGGCCGTTGGAGGATTGCTTTGCTGGGCTAGCAGTGCTTCGATCTGTTGCTGGATTTGACGCTGGCCCTCCAAGAGTTGTGTGAGGGTTGCGGTGATTTGCTCAGATGTCAGGATTGCTGCAGTCGACGCCGGGGCCGAAGGAACATCCCGGTCGGACTGATGCGCAGCCTTCTTTCCCTTCTTTGGTGGCATATTGATCAGTCAAGAATTTGTTGATGAGAAGAATTGTCGTTTCCCACAGACGGCGCCAAACTGATGATGCCAAAAATTGGTAACAGTAAAGTAAAGCAATTTAAGGAGAGAGAGAGAGAGTGAGAGACTATTTTTGTATGTGGTTCGGCCCTGTTAATGAAGGTACCTACGTCCACGGGTGTGTCTGAGCACGTTCACTAGCAGATCACCGGCGGGCCTGGTGAGCCAACAAAGAGGGGCGGCACTACCAGTAATACCGGCCGGGTGTATGCGTATAATGGTGAATTATAGAGGCGCTGTGTAGACTACAAAATTGGCCGCCTCCTTCATGAGGGGTGAGAGGTCTCTTTTATAGATGTAAGAGACCTACTCATACATGGATAAGGAAATATAATCCTATTGGGTGTGATTGACACCAATCAAGTAAGTTTCCTAATTGGATTAGGAAATAGATGCACTTTCCATTGGTCTTCTAGCTTGAGTAGGAAACTGCCCATAATTTTGGGTGTATCACTGTGTATGCTGTTTCGAGAGAGACGCGGAGTCCTTTGCTTGGATGGCCTGCCTCTTATTTATAGCGGCCTTATACATCTTCTACTTGGACAGTGATTCCTTACCTTGCGCCCCACGCTGCTTAATTGATTGGCTGATTGAAATCCTTCCTTATCTATGACTCAATTGAATCAATCCCTTCAATTTAGGGATCAGACGCATCAATCCAGCTGGCAACGAACAGATCCTTTCCTAAACGGACTCTTGTTTCTAAAACTTCTCAGAGCTGACGCCATCCTGCCAGCTGTGGATTAGCACCGCCTCTCCTTCAGTCCATCGGCCTCGTCACTGCTTCTCCTCTAACGCGAATCGGACTCAAAATCCATTGACGGTTTTTGGGTGCAAACAGTCATTACATTTATGGGAATGCATTGCATTAGCGTACATGTTAGTAGAAATTACTTGCATATGAATTGTGTGTTGACTTGAATGTTTTTATTACATTATTTTGGTTTTCTAGTTGTGAGCCAAGGGTTGCTCACACCCACACAGGCATTTTTGCAGGTATTGCGGTGTAGGCGCCACTGTCATGAGTCTCGAGTCGTTGTGTACGTTTAGGATGTATATGCGTCATTTTGGATTGGCATGTTGGAGTTGTAAACGTTTGTATTAAACTTAAGTTGTTAATGGATTTATGTATGTGAACTTTGGTTGAAGATTTGAGTAATGTTTATGGTGTAAATGTTTGAGGTTGGGTTGGTATATATTTGGATTTTTGATATCAGGTTAGTACGGAGAGTGTGTTGATGGTTTCGTGCGATTGTTTTGGAATTTCCAGATTTGTGAAACATGTTGCATTCTTGAGAAATCCATGTTTTAATCTTGGACTAAGAAAGATGAATTTGTTTATGGTGATGTTTGATTGTATGTTAGAGGCCTAAAATATTGTGTTTGAAGTGAGTTGAGATATCCCTTTTGTGTTGGAAGTTTGGTAGTTTAAAAAAGTAGAGTTTTGAGTAGAAAAAAAAAATAAAAATAATATTAATAATAAACTTTGATTCGTTGGCTTTTACGAAAACATGCACAGTTTTCTCTAGAAAACTCGAAACCGCACACCGCTTGAACCGTTAGAACTGTGTTTCAAATATTTTCTTTTTGATATTATATTTGGGCAAAAATTTTTAAATGACCTTTTTGCCCTTGGGATTAAACTTTGGCATAGACTTTATTTAGTAGTTTTTTTTTATTTGCGTTTAGCGGGGTTTTCGCGAGCGTTCTGGCCACAGCGGGTCGGGGCGCTACAGCAATATACTGGGCTCCACTGTATTAACCAATGATGCAAAGTATTGGACTCCACTGCATTAACCAATAGGAGATGAGCGTGAACAAAGGGTAAGTAATTTTTGGGTGAGCAAAAATATATTCCCATCTAAAATAATATAGGGACTACTTCAAAAAGATAATTGATAATGTTAGTACCAATTTAATATATTTTAATTATAATCTCCCACATATGTTTGAGAAAACGTTTTGAATACAAAATTTGTAAGAATAGCAATAACATTACTCTATTTCATGTTATATGCATGTTGGCGTAGTGAATAATTTTTTGGTTGTACTTAGCAACCCTCACTTATGACTTAACATCCATAACCTTAAGAAAAGAGGCTAAAACTCTTATTGAAAGACCATTATGTCATTCCTTTACACATTTTTCGTGTTGATTATGTATTAGGGTCATTGTGTAATTTCACTGAAGTGCATATCAATATATATATATATATATATATATTTTTGTCTTTCAACGCTTGAGATGATGACACGATTACATTGTCAATGAGTCCTGTTTAAATATCTAGGCTAAGGCCTTATTGAAAGACCATTTTATTTTTCCTCTACACCTCTTGTGTTGGTTAGGTGTTATGATCGTTGTGTAATTCACGGAGGTCCATATCAATGTCTTTTCGTATTTCACCACTTTAGATGATAACACAAACACATTGTCATTCTTCAGCTTAACCGATTTGCAGTGTAGCACTAGCACATTGACGAAGAGGGAAGTTTTTTAGTGAGTGCGTCATTATAGTAACATGGTGTGGTGTAAGGAGCTAAAGGGAGTGAGTTATTTTACGTGGGAACCCATGTAAGTAGGGGCGTGAGTCTTACTCAAATAACTCACTCATATTAGCTGCACGTACCATTTTAGTATGTCATGTAGTGCCCTCAACGTTCCTAAAGATGTCTCGTGAGCAAGAGTTTGGTTCGAATCACAATGACACTTTCTTTAAAGTCATTTTTTTGATTAAATTAAAGGATCTACTGTGATACTTTTTTACGATTTTGAACATTCATCTATTGCAATTTAATACAAACATATTGTAATTTGGTCTCAAATATTTGTAAGTTGGTCTAGATATTGTAATTTTGAAAACTAGTATAGTTTTGATTGTTGATGATTGTGTTTTTATTTTTAATTTTTTTTTTTTTATGTTCTATGGATTTGAAATTATTTATTCCAATTGTGTTTCCAGACTTTTAACCATTCCACAACGAATTAATATTTGCCCCTCTTATATCTATTGGTCTAATTTTAAAGATAATATAATGTTAAATTAAGTGCAAATACATACTTTTGATAAGATTGGTTATGTGCAACAAAAAAAAAATTATCCCATTTCACGACAAATGCATCAACTTGCAAGCACACGGGGTATACCTATACATTGCACCTGTGCCTTACATGTGGACATTTCTAGCTTATATACATGGGAGCAAAGAGCACTTTTGTCTGTGTGATTTTGAGGGCAAAATCACAGATTTAGGTGTCGAATAGGGAAGGAAGAGAGGTTTTGGGAGGGGTTGCTTTTCAGGATTCTCTCTATGTTTGATAAATTGCATGCTATATCAATCAAACATCCTCGAATTACAATAACCAATAATACTTTTAAGCAATTTCTACCGATCATGATAAAAACGCATAACGCATGAGAATAAACACAAAAAAACAGGCTAAAACTAGGGGTGTTCACGGGTCGACTGAAATCGACCCAAATCCATCGATCAGTTTTTAAAAGTTACTCTAAACTGAAAATCGAACTGAATAAACAAAAATCGACCGAACCGACAATTCCAAATGGTTTTTAAAGCACGAGAAATCGAAAAAAAAAAAACCCTCCAACTAAAAACCCCACAAAATTGGTCCAACCTCAATTATTCCCCTTATTTAGATCTCTATATAAAAGTAAAACACCAAAATCCTTGGAATTAATCTTAATAATCACATACTCCCTCCGTCCCATTTTATGCGTCCACCTTTCTTTTTTGGGATGTCCCAAAATTATTGTCCACTTTCCTAAATTAGTATAAAAATTTGATTTAGTTTCCCAAACTACCCTTTCTTGCAATCAACACCAAAGTAAAATAAAAAAAAAGAAGTGCAATGATTATGGACAATTGTGGAAAGTAATTGTAGATTCTTTTTGTCCCCTTAAATAGTTGGATTTCTCAAGATGGACACATAAAATGGGACCGAGGGAGTATAAAACAAGATATTTTCCCTAATTATAACTAACACAGTTCTATAATCCTTTTGTCAGAGACGCTTTAGCTCAAACACACAATCAAAACAATGTACTCCTCATCTTCCGAAAAGCCTCGCCCAATCGATTTCTACAAAGAGGAAGACGAAGGCCGAGACATGTTGATCGAGGTCGCCTCCAATGGCGGCGGCCTGCTCTCTCACCACCACCATCATCATCATCATCAGGTGGTTCTCGGCGACAACAACAGCAGCGGCGGCGAGGACAGCCACGACGTCAAGGCACCGAAGAAGCGAGCCGAGACATGGGTCCAGGACGAGACTCGAACGCTCATCGGACTCCGCCGCGAAATGGACTCTCTCTTCAACACCTCCAAGTCCAACAAGCACTTGTGGGATCAGATTTCATCGAAAATGCGCGAAAAGGGCTTCGATCGGTCGCCGACCATGTGTACAGACAAGTGGAGGAATTTGCTAAAGGAGTTCAAGAAGGCGAAGCAGCAGGATAGGGGAGGAAGTGGGTCTGCGAAAATGTCGTATTACAAGGACATTGAGGAGATTCTTAGAGAGAGAAGCAAGAATACTACTACAGCTAATTGCAGGAGTCCCACCACGGCTTTGAAGGTTGATTCGTTTATGCAATTCGCCGATAAAGGTGAACTGTTGATATATTTGTTCTTATTCTGGTTGGTTTCTTAGGAACTGTGGTAGAGGAAATGAAAATTGTTAGGATTGTCCTCGTGGGGTTTTTTTTTTTTCCCTCTCTCTTCCACATGCGTTTTTAGTAGCCAAAGAGAGTGTTTTATTGAATCTGATTTGGGTTTTTACTTTTGGATTAAGTTCATTTTTGCTTGGAATTGTTCTATATCTGGAATGGAGTTGATTGAGTAGTGTTAGATGTCTTTTGGAAGCAACAGTGGTTATTACTATTAGTGTTGGTTTTGACTGAAAATATGTTGTAAATACAAGAAGGTTGTCTGTGTATAGCCTTGTATGTTATTTGAGTTCTATGACACATTTCTGTAAAGATGATTGGGGTGAAATCTATCTGCTGCTGTCTGTTCAAAAGATTTTGAGAAGTATGTATTAAAGTAAGTCACGGACCTTACCAATTGATATTATGGAGTATATTTAAATTCAACTACAATTTTAAAAAATAGCTTCTTTTATACTTTTAGTACTTATATTATTATGGATTTGGGACTTTGCTGTGGGTGCCACAGGTTTTTGTTCAGTAGGTCAGATTAACTTTGTGATGTCTGAAACGTTTGGTATGGTGGCTGAGGATCTAACATAAACCTTATAATACTATAGCTTTACTTGGCTGCAGTGTCTTATCTTGTGTTTTTCAAGTACCATGTATTTATAAAATCTATCAACTTATCAATAAAAATTAAGGTAAGCTTATTTACTTATACACACACACATGTATATATATATATATATGAAGATAAAGATCAAAAGTTCAGAATGATTGAGATTCTTATTGAACTAGTTTGCAAATGTTAGGTTCATCTTTCAATGATCATGTTAGGGGGGAACTTAATAATAAGTTGGAGGCACTAGTTAGGTGCATCTTTCAATGATTGAGCATAACTGGAGCTTGAAGTGGTTTTTATGAGGGGGGAACTTAAAAATAAGTTGGAGGCACTAGTTTTTACTTTCAATGGAACCTGGGTGGTTCAACCTTAAAAACTACGAAGATATTGCTAGCCCAAATTTTTGAAGCCAGAGTTTTCTGGAATGTTAGGGTGCTGCTACTTTTTCCAGTTTCTACTGTTTTGTTAAGAACAGTTGGCAGAAAGTTCTTCAGCACCTAAGCTGCATAAGAAGCATTGTTGATGCACCCCTATGAGTCAAAAGTGACTCAACATTGTCAAACTTCTTAGTAATCTCTTGCCTTGTTATTCCAAATTGAGCAGAAGCCACAACATTATTAAAAAAAATCTTCACACGTGTTTAGTTTGGTGCTCTACTATTTGAAATTGAGCAACTTGGGCTACCATCAATTGAGCAAATTGAGCATTGAAAGGCGCGCCCCCCCCCCCCCCCCCCCCCCCCACCCCCCTTCTTTTTTTTTTTTCCTTCATTGATAGTTTTTTTCATTTGTTTTTTTGGTTTAATGAGGTTTGTTCATCCCGTGTGGACACATTTGTAGAGTTTTTGATGAGCTTAAGATGTAAATCTATCCGTGTATACGAGTTTTTGTATACGTGTTTTCATTAAGGGTATTTTCGTCATTCCAGACAATTAAAACACGATTTGACAGCCAAAACAGAGGTCCTCCCTTTATTAAAGGGAGGACGCTCTCTTTAGAGACTCCCTATGTGTGTGTGTGTGTGTGTGTATGTATATGTATATTCTGGCTAATTAAGTACATCTGTCAAGTGAATTAGATTTAATGCAAATATGCAAAGTTTTGTACATGCAGTTGCTCTTCACCTTCCTAGTGTAGTACAAATCATACTCTTTCTTTCTTTTTTCCCTTGTCCTGTCAGTTGAGTCTTTTCACTTTTAAAAATCTCAATTTGTTACTTTTTTCTAGTAAAATCCTATCGGAAAACTTTGTTCATTTTTACTTTGTTCATATAGAGAATTTTTAGCAACCTAATGATGCTTTTGCTTCGATATTCATGATACTGCTAATAGTTTTAACAATCCCATCACTGGTTCTCTTATGCAGTTATTGATGACACCAGTATCACCTTTGGACCCTTGGAAGGTAATTCACTTTACTTTGGTTTTTGTTGTACTAGTCATTAGGGATGAACGGAAAAACTGATGGACCGAACCAAGCAATTCAGTCGGTTTTCTTAAAATTACTCACAGCTAGAAACCAAACCGAACCGGCCGATATTACGCACAGCTAAAATTACGCACTTCGGTAGGTTTCAAAACATGTAAAAACCGGAAAAAAAATCGACCGATGAACACCCCTACTAGTCATAGTTATGTTCGACGTTCGTCATTTAATAACTGGCTTGGTGGTTTAGGCTTGCATTTGACTACGGCTTCTTCTTCTTCTAATAATTATTTTATTTTATTTTATTTTGTTTCCCGGTTTGTAACTTTGTATGTCTTCATGTGTTGTATTTGTCATTGGTGAAGGTTCTTGAAAGAGGTAGTTAATACTTGTGGTGAGATGGCATTGCCAACTTCTCACTCGTGGACAACTTGAATTCAGCTTTGTTATCTATCAAGCTGATTTGGTAGTTTAGTGAGTGAAGTTAACACCACTGTGTCAAGAGGGTTTGTTAAGTAAATAGAGAACAAAGGTTATATTGCCCAAGCTCAGTTGAGCTTGACCACTTTTTTTGGCTTGTTATTAGGTTGGAGTTGTTATCGGTGCCCTACTTGTACGAGGTGAAGTACATGTCTTTCAAATCACAGACGGTTATTTCGTGATTAAAGACTATTTGCTGGTAAACAGATTTGCATATGGATTGACATTCTATACTTTTTGAACCTCCTCCTTTGGGTTTCAGCCGCCATGCATTGTGTGTGTATCATAGTTCGAATGACAGGCACGGAACGTGTTGTTCCCAGACTTAGCAGTTTATTGAGTACAAGTATCTGTGGTTTTATAAGTGACACAGACTCGTGTATTGTCTTCACCGAGATTGAGCAATTGTACTTTGGTTCTACCGGAGCTTGTGGTACAGTACTGAGCACTTTTAATTCATAAACTGGTTGGAGTGAATATATTATATCTTTGACTTGAAGAAACCTTGGCAAAGGGGATGAAGTTTATGGGAAAATGTGGTTGATTTTCATCTTCAGTGTGTTATCGTATTTTCCATATAGTTGCAAGTAGTGGTTACCTTTGCACCGCGTAGGCTTTTCATCCATCTTTCTTGATTTGTATTGTGGAATGTGAAGCAATATCAGAGATGTTTCAAATCTGGTAACTGAATTTCAGATGGCACACTTAAGATCTAAAACCAACAGTGACCAAAATTGTCATCAATTTACCACTTATGTTTTTCACATTGTTTCGTTCAGTTATTAATTAGTTTGCCTTCTTTTTTTCCAGCTTAGTTTTTCCTTAGAGCTTTGCTTTTACATGATTTTCGTTTATATATGTGTGTGTGTGTGTGTGTGTGTGTATTTCTACAACAATTGTTTTCTTTCATCTATTATTTGAATTTCTTATCCTCACATTTAGATTACTTAGCCATTAATCATGCACCTCAGTTTTGCTATAATTATACCGTTAAGCGAATGGCAGGCCAACACTCAACTTAGAAAGACGTTTGGATCATGATGGACATCCTCTTGCAATCACCGCAGCTGATGCAGTTGCAGCAAGTGGAGTTTCTCCTTGGAATTGGAGAGAAACCCCTGGAAATGGTTAGTTTTGTTCATTCTGTTCAGAGACTGTGAAATTGTTACTGAATGATAAAAATTGTTTAAGAAGCATCATTACGTATGATATGATTTATGTCGCACCACAAAAATGACTCGGCCGGGACGGATGTAGGTGTGGTTTTGAAAATGATATTTCTTGAAAAAGTCGAGGACCTTTATTCAATTTTATAGAGTCGCACCGAAGTGGTATAAAGACGTGTAGGCCGTCTAAAAGATTTTAAACTAAAGTGAAAGGGCAATTTTATATGTGTGACACTGTGAAAATGATCTACTTTACAAAAGAAAGGGTTCGAAGGCTCGGTTATGTTAGGGAAGGTGTTAGGTACCCCTAAACATCCCTCGAAAGGGTTACCACGCTACTTTGGTGTCATATCGGCTTTAAGTCAAGTGAAATTGAATTGGAAAATGGGAGGTGGGTTGTTGTATGGTGCGACCGAACCCCTCGTGACTGCCTACGTATCTTGAGTTTGATTGAGAATCAGGTCGTGTGTAGTTCTCCCGTTTCTCGGGAAGAATTTAAATAGGTGAAGTGGGTTTGGTTTTCCTGTTTTCCTCGACGCGAGGTAACAAAACCAGAGGTAAGGTGCGGTTTTTTTTGTCTATGTTGACAAAACCGGAAGTGAAGTCAGGGCGAGGCAACAAAATTGGAAGTAATGTTTTGAAATTTTTGAAGTGATTTTGGAAGCGTGAGACTTAATCCCAGAAAATATTTGTGACTTTTTGAAATTTCGTCATAACGACAACTTAAAATGGAGAAATTGGAAGTGCGAGATTTGATCTCGATTAATTTTAGAATAAGTGGTGATTTGAAAAATGGATTATGAAGTAGTTTTGAATTTTGTTGAAAATTTCGACATTATAACTGCTTAAGATGAGAAAGTGGGAAGAGTGGGATTTGATTCCGGTTCATATTAGGCTAATTTTAGAAGTAGTGGTTCGGAAAATCGATTTAAAAAGTTTTGATTTTCTTGAAAATTCGGCTTTACGACGTCGTAGAATGGGGCGGATTGAATTTGGTTTGTTCTTTTATCCCTTCCAAATCTCAACTTCGAATGCTCGTTGTCAAGGAGAGGTTAGGATACCGGGGACCGAATTTTATTTAATCTTTTCTCCCGTCCTAATCTCAACTTCGAATGCTCGTTGTCGAGAGAAGGTCAGGATACCGGGGGATGCATTTAGTTTGTCCTTTTCTCCTTAACTTCTCTCAACTTCGAATGCTCGTTGTCGAGAAAAGGTGAGGATACTAGGAAATACAAAAGTGAGCTGCAACAGTCGTATAAAAACAGAAATAGTATAATACATATATATATATAGTGTCGACCCACTAACAGGGTAAAGCAGTCCTAAAAAAACAGAAAATAGTATAATACATAGATATGGTGTTAACCCACTAACTAGGGAAAGTAGTCCTGTAAGAGCAGAAAATAGTATAATACATAGATCTAACAATGCCAGAGTGGGGGAAAAGATAAAGATGAGAAAATGGGTCCTTTCCAAGTTCGGTGTGAAGCCTGGTGGCTTGTATATGCATACATATATAATTTTCTCCGGATCGGCCGATCGGCTATCGGCCGATCCGGAGAATAGCAGCAGAGGAGACTAGTATATGCATACATAGATCTATAATTTGGTGTTGTATTTAAATCCGGTGAATAGCAGAAGAGGAGAAGACTAATGCTCGGCCGCCGTGGCCGAAGTTTTTTTTTTTTTTTTGCTGAGACTAAATTCATTAAAACAACACAAAGGAAACAAGCAGAGGCACCAATTAACCCCCTTGACGATCTTCCTCAAACACAAAGCTAGGAATAGCATCCGAAGTCTATTTCAAGCTTTATTATTATTAGCCCCACGATTTTATCTTGATGCCCTTTTCGTTTTGTATTAATTGCTACTCTTCTTTATTAAGCTAGGAATAATAAAAATGAAAATTAAAAGAGAACAAAATCATTATTTATTTGGAAGAAAGGAAAAAAGAAATAAAAGCTATTTCTTTTGTTTTTTGGTTTTTGTAAGTAATGAGAAATAGTAGCCTTTGTTTTCCTCTCCCTTTTTTTTACCTAGTCTTAGAAACTAAACAAAAAGTAAAAATGAAAAAAAAGAAAAAAGAAAAAAAAAATTAGGAACTAAAAGAAAAGAAAAGAAAAGAAAAACTAAACTAAAACTAGTCTTAGGAATAAAAATGAAGAGAAAATAAAATGAAAATCAAAAAAAAAAAAAACTTAGGAAATAAAAGAAAAGAATATAAAAACCAAACAAGAACTAACTAGTTTTTAAGAAATAAAAAAATGAAAATAACCTAAATCCCCTTTTTTCATTAAAAAAAGAAACTAGTCTTAGAAACAAAAAGGAATAAATGGAAAAAAAAAATTACAAATAAAAAGGAAAAAGAAAATAAAAACTAAACCTTGAAAAAAAAGGAAGCTAGCCTTGGGAATAATATAAGAAAAGAATAAAATGAGTATAAGAATAAAACAGCAAAAAGGAACAAAAAGAAAAGGGAAAAAGAAGAACTAAAAAAAAAACAAAAAGAAAAAAAAAGAGATAAACCACCTGTGAGTGGTTGGCAGTGGCAATGGCGGACTGTAGGGGTAGTAAGTTGGTGGTGGAGTCGAAGGAGGGAAGTGGTGGTGGATGAGGGGAATGGTGGTTTTTTTTTTTTTGGGGGGGGGGGGGGGGGGGGGGGGGGGGGGGGGGGAGTGGAGAGGGGGGTTGTGGTGGTGGCCGACTATGAAGGGGGGTTGATCCTTTTTTATTTTTTATTTCTCTCTCTCTCTCCTCAATTGTTCTCTCTCTCTCTCTCTCTCTCTATATATATATATATATCACTATCTATATATGTATGTAGGAAAACCCCCAACCCCCTTTCAGCAGAAAGGGGGGGGGGGGGGGGGGGGGGGGGGGGTGGCTATTTATATTCTCTCTCTCTCTTTTAAAAAAAATAAAGAAAATAGTATTAAATAATCAAAATATCTAGATATTTGTAGGCGCTCTCTCTCTCTCTCTCTCTCGCTTAAAAATACAATAAAGAAAATAGTATTAAATAATCAAAATATCTAGATATTGTAGGCGTGCCTGCATTTTCCGTATTCCCGGAATGTAGTGCGATCGAGACTTGACCGCTATCTCCTCAATAAAATTTTGGCGCAAAAATCGGATTTTTCAAACATTGTTTGGCGGGCATTTGGCATCAGTCTTTACCGAAAATCTCTGATAATGTATTTTTTTGGGAATCCGGAGTCAGAATGAGACGAAATTACTGAGATTCCCTCGTTTCATCATGAAAATCAGTTTGCTACAGTCCGAAAATAGTACAACCGCTAAAAAATAGAACTTTCGGTCCATTTAACAGTGTAAATTGACGCGATAGTGAATGTCCTTACCATAGTTTTTTTTCCGACATTCGTCATCGAATAGCGATGAAATTTCTGATAGTCCTTCATCTTGACAAATGTTTGGTGATGATTTCGAGCTTCCCGGAGCTATTTGGCATTGATTTGGAAATTTTATAAATCATTTACCTGATAAGGTGGTTCTTCCGGATTCGGTGTTGGATTGACGTGAACCCCTCAGTTTTAACATGTACTGCAATTCTAGCATGAAAAATGCCTGCTCCGGCCTTCGGAAGGCTGAAAAAGTAAATTTGCCATTCTTTTTGAAGATCGCAGATTCTTGAAACTTCAAAATGCAATCTTTTCTTTCTCTGTGGTCCGATTTCACCGATTCGAAGTGCAAGGATCTTGTATTGACATGCTCTTGACATCTGTCGGACTTGATGGAAGCTTGCAGTTTGGTTTTTCCGGGACTGAGCAAAAATCGGGTGTCTACAACTGCTCTTTGTAGAATTTGCGACGCAAATTATGACAAAGATTGGAGACACCCTACTTTTGTGAAAAGTGAGGTCGGAAGGTGAACTCTTTATTTATTTATTTATTATTTTTTTTATTTTATGTTTTATATCTATTTTTATTTATCATTTTCCACAGGAGGGCCACTTTAGGGACTTTTTGGAAAACAAAAATTTCACATTTTTTCCTATAAATAGGAGGGCTAGCCTTAACAAATCACAATTCTATTTCAACCAATCACAAGTTCATCTTGAGGCAGGGAATTTTCTTCCTTCCTTTCTTTATTTATGAGTTTTTTCTGGAGAAATAGTTGCAAGTATATCAGAGAGTTTGGTCGCGAGAAGAATTTGGCCAGGATCCGTGGTATAATCAAAGGAGAAAAGGGTCATGTCCCCAATCCTGGGGATTATCTGCATCCATCCGAATTGCCGCACCATGCGGTTGGGAGCATACGGCACAACTCCGTTCAGGCCGATTAGAAACAGGAATGAGTAATTCCCACTATCGAGCAAAGCAGTGACATTATTGACCAACCAAGGCAAAGACGGATATCTTTCCACGAACATGCTTTCAGTCAGTTAGACCCAGGTTTCTTCATCTCGGGAAGCGTTTATGTTACAATAGCGCTTCTTAGACCGAGCAATCAAGTCATAAGTAAACCAATAATCAGGAGTGACCTTGCCAAGCCCGCGGAAGTGTGCTAGCGCCCAGATTTGCAAGAGAATGGTTGCACCTGTAAAGAAAGTGCATTTCTCGGATGAACATTGGGTCAATGAACGATAAGTCTCAGCAAGGATCATAGGCGCGATGGTTTTCCCATTCCAAACAGCTCCCATCAAGCATAACAAACGCAGATCCATGTCTTTGTCGACTCTTGGGAATAGATGGGTACTCGTCATGCATAGTGCTAAAACCCAAGGTCGGCAAGGTGGTTGTTGTGGAGCCAGAACAACAGTGGTGTTGAACTTATTGATCAGGAAGGCTATATCGCAGGTGCCTTGTTCAACAATTACAACTGTTCCCATTGCATTTTTGTTCACATGTATGAATTCGCTCAGTCTACGCTTGTAGTTGATGGCAAACTTGGGAAGAGCTAGATCCTTGACCTTTGGTTTTAAAAGGAGAAGGCAGTCATACTCTTCTACAATGGGTGTAATCTCATATTCTCCTCCGACCCAAAAGATAGAGACTTTTGGGTCCCAAAAGTGCAACAAAGACCACACGAGCCCTTCCTGTGGGACAAGTCCCAATCTTTAGAGCAGAAGGAAGATGCCCAAAATAAGTGGAAAATCCTTTCTGTTCCTCTTCGCATATACTGGAATGCCAATCCCACAGTGAAGAGGTGATCACGGAGTAGTTTTCAGGGAAACATTGGATTAGTTAGCCTCCAACAGAAGAGATGAAGCCGTGAGGATTACAAAGACTTTCTCCTAAAGCTGCAAAAGAAGACCAAAAGCGTGGCAATGGACAGGTAATAAAACTCTACTCTGTTATTTCACTGACATACTTGCAAGTTGCAACTATTTCTCCCTGAAAAACTTAGAAAGAAAGAAAGAAAGGAAGGAAGAAAAGAAAAGAAATTTCCTACCTCAAGATGGACTTATGATTTTGGTTGAGATGGAATTATGATTTATATTGAGGCTAGCCCTCCTATTTATAGGAAAAATGTGAAAATTTTGTTTTCCAAAAAGTCTTAAAGTGCCCCCTGTGGAAATGTTAAATAAAAATAGATGTAAAACATAAAAAATGAAATAAAATAAAAAAAATAAAAAAAGAGAGAAACTAGGTGGTGGAACCTTAACGGCGAGAAACTAGCAATATTTGAAGATAGAATGTCTACAGAAGCACCTTGGAATTTGGAAGATGGAAGCAATACTATGTGGGATAGAATGGCAGAGTGCATCCCGTGAATATCAAAGGAAGTCCTTGGAGAGTCGAAGGGAAGAGGGCTGGTTTCTAAAGATACTTGGTGGTGGAATAAAGAAGTGCAAGCTGCAGTAAAACCCAAAAAATGATTGCTTTAAGAAGTGGCAAAAGGATAGAAGTGGGAAGAACTTCAAGAGCTATAAATGTGCAAAAAAGGAGGTTAAAAGGACAATTAGTGTTGCTAAAACGAAAGCCTATGACGACTTCTACACCAAGCTAGACTGTGAGGGAGAAAAATGCATATACAGCTTGCTAAGTCGAGAGAAAGGAAAACAAGAGACATTAATCATGTTAAGTGTATAAAAAGCAATGACTCTAGGGTTTTAGTGAAACACGAAGAGATTAAGGAAAGGTGGAGCCATTTTGAGATGTTGCTGAATGAAAAACATATGGATAACGCAATTGAAGGAGAAACTGGTAGAGTTGCGATGAAACTAGAAAATACAAATTCTATCGAAGAATAAGGAAGTTTGAGGTGGAATTTGCTTTGAAGAAGATGAAACCCAACAAGGCCTTAGGACCAGAGGAGATACCCATTGAGGTTTGGAAATGGTTGGGAGATGTGGGGCCATCTCGGCTTATAAAATTTTTAATAGGATTTTAATGACTAGAAAAATGTCTAATGAGTGGAGGAAGAGCATTCTAGTGCCTATATATAAGAATAAAGGAGATGTACAACAATGCAACCACTATAGAGGTATTAAGTTGATGAGCCATACTATGAAGTTGTGGGAGAGAGTGATGGATCATCGCTTAAGAGGCGCAACGTCAATGTCAGAAAATCAGTTTGGATTTATGCCTGTGAGGTCTACTATGGAAGCAATTTATTTACTTAGGAGACTAATGGAAAAGTATAGAGAGAAGAAAAAGAAATACATATGGTTTTCATTGATTTGGAGAATGCTTATGATAGGGTACCCGTAGATTTAATTTGTTGGGTGTTAGAGAAGAAGGCAGTGACTAAGGGATAAATATTGGCGTGGTGAAGGATATGTATGATGAAGTGGTTACTACAATTAGATCATCGGGTGGAGAAACAAGCGAATTCCCAATTATCATAGGCCTACACCAAGGGTTGGCCTTGAGCCCTTATTTATTCGCCCTAATTATGGATGAATTGACTAGACACATCCAAGATGAGGTTCCATGGTGTGTGTTATGAGACTAAAAGGGGACTCAACACTAAACTTGAAGCTTGGAGAGAAGCACTGGAGACTAAAGGGCTAAAGATAACAAAGTACATGGAATGTAGTTTTAATAACAATGGAAGTAGAGACAATGAAGCAGTGAAGATCGAAAATCAGGAGATCCCAAAGAGTGAACACTTTTGCTATCTAGGTTCGATGATCAGTAGAGATGGAGAGATTGGTGACGAGGTGACCCATAGAATTAAAGTAGCCTGGCTTAAGTGGAGGAGCACTTCTGGCGTATTATGTGACCGGAGAATACTAGCAAAATTGAAGGAAAATTTCATAGGACATCTATGCTCTACGGGACAGAATGTTGGCCAACCAGAAACAACACATTAGTAAAATGAGCGTAGCTGAGATGAGGATGCTAAGATGGATGTGTGGTAAAACTAGGAAAGATAGAATTAGAAATGAGTACATTTGAGAGACTGTAGGAGTGACACAGATTGAGGATAAGTTGAGGGAGAATAGACGTAGATGGTTCGGCCATGCGTAACGAAGACCTGTAGACGTACCTGTGCGAAAGAGTGATAAGATCAAAGTGCCTGGAATGGTTAGAGGGAGGGGTAGACTTAACCTAGACTGACATGGGAGTATGTAGTGTAACAGGATATGAATGTTTATAATTTAAATGAGCATATAGCCCTTGATCGTACAGAATGGAGAAAAATGATTCATACATACGACCCCAATTGATTGGGACACAAGGCTTGGTTTGGTTTAAAAAGAGAGAGTTCATCGTCCGACCTCACTTTTCACAAAAGCAGGGTGTCTCCAATCTGTCATAATTTGTGTCGCAAATCCGACAAAGAGGGGCAGCTGTAGACACCTGATTTTTGCTCAGTCCCGGAAAAACCAAATTGCAAGCTTCCATCAAGTCCGATAGATGTCAAGAGCACGTCAATACAAGATCCCTGAACTTCGAATCGGTGAAATCGGACCACAGACGAGGAAAAGATCGCATTTTGAAGTTTCACGAATATGCTATTTTCAAAAAGAAGGGTAGATTTACTTTTTTGGCCTTTCGAAGCTCGAAATTGTCACCAAAAATGATTTATACGCAAAAATCATTATTAGGTAACAATTTCGAGCTTCCCGGAGCTATCTGACGTCGATTTGGCCTTCCCGAATCATTATTAGGTTAATGAATTATACGGAAAAATTCCAAATCGACGCCAGATAGTTCCAGGAAGCTCGAAATTGTCACAAAAAATTCACATTAGTCAAAATGAAGAACTGACAGAAATTTTATCGCCATCTGACGACGAAAGTCAGAAAATCGCGTTGTTAAATGTAGGGGTGTTCATAAAAAAAAAACAGACCCCGAAACCGACCGACTGAATCGAGCAATCCGAGCTCATTTGGTCGGTTTTCAAATGTATTATCCAAGAAGAAAACCTAACCGACCGACCGAAACACCCCAAAAACCTAACTGAATCGAGCCTATTGGTTGGTTTTTTCATGTGTCAAAACCGAGAAAAACTGACCGTGAACTCCCCTAGTTAAATGGACTGAAAGCTCTATTCTTTGAGTTTGGAGCGGTTGTGCTATTTTCGGACTGGAGCAAAGTAATTTTCACGACGAAATGAGAGGATCCCTGTAATTTTGTCTCATTCTGACTCTGGATTTCAAAAAAATTACATTATCAGGCATTTTCGGTAAAGACTGATACCAAATGCCCGCCAAACAACGTTTGAAAGATTCGATTTTTGTGCCAAAATTCCACGTTTGTTGAGGAGACACAGCAGTCAAGTCTCGATCGCGTTGCCTTCCGGGAATACGGAAAACGCAGGCGGGCATACAAATATCTAGATATTTTGATTATTTAATATTATTTTCTTTATTATTAATTTTTTTTTAAAAAAGAGGCTATAAATAGCCCCCTTTTCAGCGAATTTTCTTTAAGATTTTGTTTATGTATATATATACATACATATATAGAGGGAGAGAGGAAAAAAAAAAAAAAAGAAGAGCAGCCCCCCTACACAGCTGGCCACCACCTCTGCCCTCACCACCACCATACACAACTCATCACCACTTCTCTCTTCTGGCCACACCACCACCTATGTAGCACGGACACGTGACACGGGTACGACACGATACGGGTAGGGTGGTACGGCTATTTCCAAAAATGTAGGGTATGGGTATGGCTATGATTCGTTGAATAAAAGTTTATTTTTAGTTATAAAAAACAAAGAAGAAGAAGAAAAAGATTGGACCTCAATACTACACTATGAAGCACGGACGCGGGTGCGGGAAGTTCGGCAATTTTCCCAATATCAAGAGTGCGGGTGTGGCAGGAGTACTTTTATACAATATTAAAAATATATTTTTATATGTTACTGTATATGAACTATTCAACCACTACACACACTTGTTAAATTATACTCCTATATATAAATATAAATATTTTTTTTGATTAAAACCTAATAACAACAAACAAGCAATAAACTCATAAACATAAATGCTACTTACGCAACTAAGCAACACATAAACTACTATTCTTTGAAGATAAAAAAACACAAAACTAACTAACATTTGCAATTATAAAAAAATTCATCTCTGGAAAGCAAAAAAAAAAAAAAAAAACACCAGAGAGAGAGAGAGAGAGAGAGAGAGAGAGAGAGACAGAGAGAGGACGAACCTGCCTAGAGGTTGCGTAGTTGTGGATGTCTGGATGAATGGATCGTCTCTTTCTTCTCCCTTATTTCTTTTATTTTTTCATTTTTAGACTTTAAATGCAGCTAGCTGTATGTGGTATGGTCTTTAGGTTTTATTTTTTATTTTTTATTTTTGTACTATTTATTTTTTGGACCCCTAGGTTATCAAAAATTTGTTTTCAAACATTTTTTTTAAAAAAAAAATTGCCCCACCACACCCCCAATAAGTGTCCCTCCCTCACCCCCAAGTGTCCTCGCCGCACCCTTCGTGCACCCATCCGCACCCACGCCGTACCCAAAACTGAAGAACTCTGAAGAACTAACCGCCGCACCTGAACTGGGTGCGCACATAGTGCCCCCGCGACACCATTTTAGTGTCTGTGCATCATAGATACTACATATTATTCATCCATAGCATAGCAACTTAACAATAATGTTTTAGCATTACAAGTCCACAACATTAAAAAAAAAAAAAGAAAAAAAAAAAAAACAAATAAGAAAAAGAAGAAGCCATAGTTTTAATATCAATTTCCTAAAAGTACCCGTGCCCTTGTCGTACCCATCCTATATCCAGTGTCACAGTTTTAATTAAAAGCACTAGGACACGGCTAGAAGAGTGTCCGACACGTACAAACCACCAGGCTTCTCACTGAACATGCCAAGGACCCATTTTCTCACCTTTTATCTTTTTCCCTCCACTTTGGTGTTGTTAGAGGGCGGACGTTAGTGGGTTGACACTATATTTATGTATTAATATACTATTTCTGCTCTCATATGACTGTTGCATCTTCACTTTTGCATTCCCTGATATCCTCGCCTTTTCTCGACAATGAGCATTCGAAATTGAGAGTAGGTAAGGAGAAAAGGACAAACTAAATGCATCCCCGGTATCCTGACCTTCTCTTGACAACGAGCATTCGAAGTTGAGATTAGGAAGGGATAAAATTTTAAAATAAAATTCGGTCCTCCGTATCCTAACCTCTCATTGACAACGAGCATTCAAAGTTGGGATTTGGAAGGGAGAAAAAGACAAATCAAATTCAATCCGCCTCATTCTGCATTGTCGTAATGCCGAATTTTTGAGAAAATCAAAACGATTTAAAATCTATTTTCCAAACCACTACTTCTAAAATGAACCAGGATATCTTACGTCGTTATAATGCCGAAATTTTCAAGAAATTCAAAACTACATAATCCATTTTTTAAATCACCACTTATTCTAAAATTAATCGGGATCAAATCCCGCACGTCCAATTTCTCCATTTTAAGCTGTTGTAATGACGAAATTTCAAAAAGTCACAAATTTTTTCTGGGATTACGTCCCACACTTCCAAAATCACTGGGACTAAACATTACTTCAGGTTTTGTTGCCTCGCCCTGAGGTTAACAGGACCGCACTTAACTTCCGGTTTTGTCAACATAGATAGGTAAACCGCACATTACTTCTGGTTTTGTTACCTCACGTCGAGGAAAACCAAACCCACTTCATCTTTTAAATTCTTCTCGAGAAACGGGAGAACTACGCATGATCTGATTCTCGATCAAACTCGAGATACGCCTACCCATGAGGGGTTCGGTCGCACCAAACAAAAACCCACTTCCTATTTTCCAACACAATTTCACTTTCACTTGACTTAAAAGCCGATATGACACCAAAGTAGTGTGGCAACCTTTTCGAGGGATGTTTAGGGGTGCCTAACATCTTCCCCTAACATAACCGAGCCTTAGAATCCTTTCTTTGGTAAATCAGATAATTTTTACAGAGTCACACATTTAAAATGGGCCTTTCACTTTACTTTAAAATCTTTTAGACGGCCTGCACGTCTTTAAACCAGTTAGGTGGTGACTCTGTAAAATTGAATAAAGGTCCTCCACTTTTTCATGAAACATCATTTTTAAAACGCACACCTACATTTGTCCCGCCCGGGTCATTTTTGGGGTGCGACAACTTACACCGCAACTTGATTGTTGATCTATAGGAATTAGCTTGGAACATCATCTTTATTTATGTTGTTAATTCACCTTAGATGCCATCTCAAGTTCTTTGATTAGGAAAATCATTTATGTTAAGTTTATAGTTTGAAGATGTCAATTTGTTCTCTTTTCATTTATCTTCTATGGTAGGTGAGCAAAGTAATGCATATGATGGGAGGGTTATATCAGTGAAGTTAGGGGATTACACAAAAAGAATTGGTATTGATGGCACTGCAGATGCCATCAAAGAAGCAATCAAATCTGCTTTTATGTTACGAACAAAGCGTGCATTTTGGTTGGAAGATGAAGATAATATAGTTCGGACTCTTGACAGGGACATGCCTCTGGGGAATTACACTCTTCACCTAGATGAAGGTATAATCATTTGTACATAATTTTAGTGCTAGCCATTTTACTGATGTCTTTTGCATTATGGTGTAAATTCTTAGTGGCTGAAAGAAACACCTATTAATGGGATATGTATGCAGTTAGAAGGGATGGTAATTTCAGTGTTCACTGTTAAGGGTGCTCTAATTCATTGACCATTTTCTTTTCTTTTTTCAGTCAAAATTTTCTATTATCCTCGCGGATTTCCTATTTTATGTGATAAAATATGGCCATAGCGTCTTAATAAGGCCATTTGGGGATTGGTTAAAATAGGATCTAGTTAAGTCTCAGTCTCACTTTCTATCTGGTTTTCTATGAGAACCAATGTTGTGTTAAGCTGACAAAGAACCAGTTTTGAGAGAGATCTTAAACTGGGCACCGGCTGCTGTGCACGAAATGGGAATTCACCAATCACTAGAATTTATAGAACAAGTTCACTTATGAACCACAATACCAGTTCTTTGTCTTCTCAAACGGCACCTAGATGATTAATTCTAAACCTCGGATAGATAGATAGATACAACCTCTCGTACAAAATTGTTACACATTAACTACATGTTCCTGTTTGTAGGGCTGACCATAAAAGTGTGTTTGTACGGTGAGTCTGATCACATGGGAGGAGTCCACACAGAGGATAAGACTCTCTACAGTGAAGAAGATTTCCGTGATTTTCTGTCACGCCGAGGCTGGACATGTCTCAGAGAGTTTAGCGGTTACAGGACCATTGATAGTATGGATGAGCTTTGCCCTGGCGCAGTTTATCGCGGCGTAAATTGAAGGCGGAACATAATATGTCTTGTTTAAATTACTGCGCTCTTACAAGGAACCATGGTGAAATTCTCTCTCGACCTTCATCATGATATGAGAGTGGCACAACAATCTTGTATAAATTTGCTCAAGACGTGTCATGATTGGATATGAACCAGGAGTTTTGTACAAGTCTTTTTTCTGCTTTCTTGGTTTGGAGAACTCGTAACTGTAAATGTATTTAAAACCTAAGCAGTTCAATTCCACTATTGAATTGTATTCTGCATCCACATGCTTGTTTACAGTCACTTTGTAACCCAGTGGTCAGATCATCCTAGGTTTTTGGGTTATGAGTAGTAATATCCTGTAGTATAGCAATATCAGTTGGTTATTAGAAGACACTGTATTCTTCTTGACTCTCTTGGCATGGTCCATGAGACATCTTTTCTCTTTTGTGGTTTTAAGAGACAACACACTTTTCTGAGGCTAACCCACAATACCTCTAAAAGGGCTGTCTTGCTAGTTGTGGATGTTAAGGACATGCTATTTTTGGATTCTTGTACGGGTGTAAACAGTTCGGGGCGGTTGGTTTTTGCATGCTTGAAAACCGACTAAACATGGTTGCTTTTGTCCCTTTTATTTTTTGATTCGGACGATTTTTAACCTTGGAGTTATTTTGTTGAAAATTGAGGGAGGTCGGTTGGTTCGGTCCCCCAGTTTTTTCTTACACCCCTAGATTCTTGGATGTTTTTTTCTCTATAGAACAATCTTGTAGGTTTGATCCCTCCCTCCTCCATGCTCCTAGAAGGTTTGAGCTTAATTTTGATGTTCTTTACATATAGGAAAAAGTGACCAAAAAAAGAAAGAGATCTAGAGATAAAAATAGAAATATAATACACTAAAAGTTAGTATATTTCTTTTAAAAACAGCGAAGCACTGGGGGGTTCAGTCAATCGCCATAGATATCATATCCGGTGCAAAACATCATCTCTACCTTCAAAAATAAAATAAAATGAAACTCGACTTTTGCGAAATCTTAAAATTTCATTAGAATACATTTTGAAAGAGTATTTGAATAGCATAACTGGAAAAGTAGAAGTGTGAACAACACAATTTATGTATTCCATAACATATACAAATTAGGATCTAGTTATGATAAACACTGCATCTCCAACAAGTGGATCCGTGGCGCAATGGTAGTGCGTCTGACTCCAGATCAGAAGGTTGCGTGTTCGATTCACGTCGGGTTCAATTCGCCTTTTTTTTTTTTTTCTACGGATTTTTTTTTTACCATTCCAAGAGAATCTGATTTTCTGCATTCCCCTTATATGTTTTTGTTTTTGTTCTTACATAGCAAAAGCAAACAACAGAGAACACACAACCAATACAAGCAAGCGACTCTTCATTTTACCCAATAAAATGTCAACATTGATACATATTTTTGATACAACAAAAGCAAAACATCTCAATAGTCCCCTCACTCATTGCTCAACCCACTGAATGTGAATCAATGATTCACAGAATCCATTAAAGTCATTGAGAAAGAAAAAACAGTCAAAAAGAAAGAGAAAAAAAAAAGGATGGTTGGTTCTACTCCTCATCCCATTCATCATTCTTGTAAGATACCAAAGTGTCAACCTTGTGTATCTGCACATAACCCAAAGATTTATATTAGCCAACCAGAAATTCTTATAGCAAGACTTGATTTTGAAAGTTGCAAAGTAAAAAATGCTACCTTGGTATCAAAAGAATGCAATTTCACCATTTGAGGATTGGCAATCAGTTTTGGGTCACTCTCAATCCAAGTGAATGGGACTTCAACATCTTTGTCAGCGTACGCCAACACATCAAACACACCTAATCAAAAAACCCAAAATTTTTATTTTAATTTTTATAAAAACGAAATAGAACTGGTGAAGCAATTAAAAAAAAAAAAAACATATCAAGCCCAATAATAGCGAGTGCATATTGAATATTACAAGGTTCATCAAGGCATGGCAAGTATGTGATGCTTGATGCTATCTGTCTCATAATTGCTTGTATCTCTCTCATAATTTCTTTATCACTCTTCTCCCTTGATACACTGTCATCAAGTTAAAGAAAGTGAAAAACATCAAATGTCAATCACATTTCGAAAAATATGACATTTTTTTTAGTATTTGTGATTCTAGATCAAGATTACATATATTACCCTTTTTCGACGACCTCCTTATCAGTCTCAATACTGAAATTCCACCTCTCCAACACCTCACTTGTGGATTTGCTCATTATCACAAGAACTACCCTCTGTAACTTCCCAGCTTCCAACCATTCTTTACAAGATTCCAGATAATTAGATCTAATTAGTCAATAACTATATAAGCCAATCAAGAATTTTAAAAATCCATTACCAAAAACTACAAACACACTAACATATACAAAAATCCATTACCAAAAATCCAGACAAAGCCTACCAGAAAGCTGAGAGTTTAGATTGGCTATGAAGGTTTTGACACCTTCATCTTGAGTAAGCAACATTGGAAGACCATATTTCTTCACCCTCGCAAAACTCTCCTCCGGATAGACTCCGCGGTTATATAGAATACTACAAAATTTCACACACCAATATTACAACTCCAAACTCACAACATACATTCCAAAATTTGAAGAGGAAAAAAAAAGAGTAGAAATTTGAGGATTTTAAGGCTTGTTACCTATTTGCAGCATAACCTGAAAAAAAGGGTTTGCATAAAATTACAGTAATCAGTAAAAATTTCTAGAATTCTTTGAGAAAAACCCAACAAAGAGAATCAAAGATTCAAATAAAGAAGATGATTATCATACCGAAAAATTCACTGACAATTGCAGCCGATCCACGAAGGGTGATGATGTCTTTGGTTGCTGTTCTTGAAGCCATTTGTACCCTTTTCTAGTCTGAATCTATAAAATTTGCTAGTACAAGGGGAACTGGGTTTGTCTCTGTCAACAATTAAAACAGGTTAGGGTTTATGTAATCAAAGAAGAGAGACAATTAAGGTTCGGATCACCGTGGATGAATTAGGGTTTGGTGGTACAGAGGATGTTGTATTCGGCAAGAAAGAACTGATGTAATCAGTGTTCATTGAAGTGTAATACTTGAGACACAACTGTCATACAACCTCACTCACACAACCTTAGGTGGCAGCTGATTTGGAAAGGTGGGACCCACAACTTTACCCAACATCCTAACCCCCTACCCATTTCAGCGATTTCTCTCTCTCATCTCTTCTACAATCCACACCGGTCTCTCTATTCTTACTTTCTTGCTCTCTCTCTGCTAAATTCCTCTCATCCACTCCATTTCTCTTGATCTCAGACGGTGCCCTCAAGAATCTCTCTTCCAACTCTGTCTCTCATCCACCCCTCAAGAATCTCTCTTCTAACTTTGTCTCTCATCCACCCCTAACGGAGACTGGGAAGAAGACAGGGACGGTGACCGGGAAGACGACAGCGGCGGCGGTCTGACCCTGTTATTGTTCTGTAAGTTCTTCTCATTTTTGTATACTTTTTTTTAGTAGCATTCTGGAAGAATTTATTATAAAATACAGTAGATATAGTATTTGTTCACATGAAATTTGAGGTTTTGATCCTAATATTGGTGTTTAGTGCAAAAATAAAAAAGGTATTAGGCGGCGTAAACTTATTTCTTTAGTATTTGTGCACATGAAATTTGAGGTTTTGGTCCTAATATAATATTGGTGTTTAGTGCAAAAAAAAAAAAGTATTAAGCCCCATAAACTTATTTCTTTAGTATTTGTGCACAAGAAATTTGAGTTTTGGTCCTAATACTGGTGTTTAGTGCAAGAAAAAAAAAGTATTAAGCCCCATAAACTTATTTCTTTAGTAACCCCTAATTATGAATTCACCAATTTAACAAATCAAATGTTTGGAGAGATTTTGAGCGGGAGGATGAGAGATCTTGAGGATTACCCTAATTGAAGCAATTCACCAATCAATAGAGGCTAATTAACTAATCAATTATGCACAAATTTTATTTATTTATTTATTTTTGATGAAAACCAATCCATTAAGATTAAGAGGAAACAAAGACAAAATTCATAGACCACCACCCTATGAACATCCATAGGGTAGGAGTCCCTTCAAGAAGATGAGCAACTTGGTTGCAATATCTATGAACATGAGCACAACGAGTGTCCCCAAGACCATGTGCAAGAGCAATTTTGCCCTAATTGATAACTCCTAATTGCATACCCTAATTGAAGGAATTTACCAATCAATTTAGGCTAATTCACCAATAAATTTTGCCCTAATTGATAACCCCTAATAGCAAACCCTAATTGAAACATACCTGAGGGTGGATGAGAGATCTTGAAGGGGAGGATGAGAGACCGTCGCCGCTGTCTTTCCAGTCGCCGGTACCGTCGTCTTCCCAGTGGCGTCGTCGTGTGCAGAAGAGAGAGAAATGTGGTGGAGAGAGGGAAATGAATGGCAGAGAAGAAATGGGCTCTGAAAGAGAAATGGGGGGTTTTTAGAAGAGAGGGAGAGGGAAATCGCTGTCGCAGAAGAGAGAGAGAGAGAGATTTAGCGAGAGAGTGAGTAGACGGGTTTATGTTGGGTCCCACCTTCACGGTAACGGCTAGTTTCATTTTTCCGCTCCAAAGCCAAACGGTCGAATTAATTCAAAATTGCGAGTGTAACAGTTCCTAAAGTCTTTATCTAAAAAAAAAAAAAAAAAAAAAAAACAGTTCCGATAGTGGAGCACGCTTGGTCTTTTTGTTTTTTGTGGGGGCAGGGGCAGGGGCAGAATGGAATTATGGAAAAAAAAAAAAAAAAGAAAGAAAAATTAATAAGGGCTTGTTTAGACATATCTCCGGCTGAGCCAGGATTAACAATTTGGGGGGTCATGTACAGAGGATCTTGAATTATATGAGAGTTCTGGGGTAGAATTTTTAAGGTAAATTTTTTTTGTTCTATTTGTAATTCCGCGATGCATGTAGGTTATTGCTATTTTTTTTTAATGTTAATTGCTAATTTGTAAAATTTGTGATAATGACAACATTTTGGGTTGGAACAATGGTATCACTATCATTTATTTATTTATTTATATGTTAAGTGGAGTACTAATTTGTAAAATTTGCGATGATGATAAAACAATTTGGATTGGGTTCAATGGTACATGAGAAGGAAGAGAACAATATGATACAATAACTTGAGTTGGGTTCACATAGTAAGCGTAGAGAAATATTATTGGTCTAAATATTAAGATGTGTTAGATTACAATTAGGCTAATTTGAGAGTAATAGTCATTATTCTACACAATCTAATATACATATATGAAAACAAAATATTTTGGTTTTGCCACCTTAGCGTTACATGTCATTTTCTTCTAAGATATCATTTTTTTTAGGGTAAGTCTATTGTAAGAAGCTTCCCATATGAGAATGCGTGTTTTAACTATTGGATGAGTATCTAGCAATAAATGCATCTCCAGATTCCTGGGAATCTTATATCCAACGGTTAAAACTCACATTCTTATTTGAGAAGCTGCTCACTATAGCATTGGCCTTTTTTTTTTTGAATTTCACTCAACATTTGAAATTGAATAAATAGAAATTAGTGCTAATGAAATCTATTCCTAACTAATTAATTATCCTATTCTCTCTCCAGCAATCATTGGTCTCTACAAATTTTTTTTCTTCAACTATTAAAAGTGATTTGGACTCATTTTTTCTGATTAACTGATTTAGACACAAATTCAGGTACATTGATTTTTGGATATGATTTGTGCATATCCATTTCCGTGACTTCACATTCTTTAAATTCCAAGAGTGATTATTTCCTTATTTTTGCTGAACAAGAAATTTCAACCGTGGTTTATTTGAGCCGTCATTAAATTTTGGCCCCCTTCTTATTTAACTCATTACCATTATTTAATAAATAATGCTATACTTTCCAAATTCTAATCCCAAATTATATGGCAGTGGGACCACCTTCAATAATTACGGGACCATTTCAACATCATGCAATCAAAATCTACCACAACCACATCATTTGGGATGTAAATTTGAAATTATGATTTGAGAAGTATATATAGCATTTCTTTTATTTTCTTCTTTACTAGGACCTGAGTTAGTACAAGATGACTACTAAGAAGGTAAAGTTGATGCAGGAACGACTTAAGGTAGCTCATAGTCGGTATAAGAGCTATGCAGACTCTAAGCGACGACCTATGGTGTTTGAAGTGGGGATTTTGTATACTTATATCACCTTCGAGAGGCATTGTTCGATTCGGAAAAAGGGGAAAGCTCAATCCGAGATTTGTAGGACCTTTTAAGATCCTAGAGAGAGTAGGACCAGTGGCCTATCGATTAGCCTTGTCATCAGAGTTGGAGCATGTACATAATATTTTTCATGTATCGATGTTGAAACGATGTATGACGGATACGAGTAAGATCATAGTACCAGGTTTTATTGCAAATCCAGGAAGACTTAGCTTATGTGGAGCAACCGATAGAGATCCTAGACTAAAAATAGCAAGTATTGCGAACGAAAAAGATTCTAATGGTGAAAGTGCTATGGTGTAGTCATACAGTCAAATAAGCTACGTGGGAGAGCGAAGAAGAAATGAGGAACGAATATCCCTATCTTTTCGACCGATGAGGTATAAGTTTGGGGACAAACTTCCTTTTTGGAGGGGAGAGTTGTCAAACCCGTTCCAAAATTTCATAGTTTTAAAATGCATAATTTGAGGTTTTGTGAAATTATCAATGTTTATTAATAATTTGAGCTGGAGTTGACTGTGAGTCAACAGTGAGGTGTCAGTGAAGACACGAGAACTTGAAAGTTCATTTTGCATTGGCATGATTAAATGACATTTATGTCATTTAAATGTTATTTGCAAATCTAGTATCTTGATGAATAGTGATTATACCTGTTCTGTATAACTCTTGGTAATTTTGATATTGTTATAGATTTTTGAACATTGTGGTGAGAACGTGAGTGATACGTGTATAAAAGGTAGGTAGTATAGAGATTCAACGGAATTTAGATTTGGGATCCTTATTTCGGACCCAAACAGAACTTAGTCGAAAACTTTTGTAAGTTTTAGTTTTCACTCGTGAAATAATAAAGTAGACGTATAAGACGTTTCGGGAGATAATTAGATGTTTTGGAAACTCGAGGAGAGGTAAGCGTAATTTCCAAGCCTCGTGTCTATAAATAGACGAGCTTGAGAATTTTGTAGTCAAATTTTCTAAAAATATCTTGAGGGAGGAGAGAGAAAGGAGATTTAGTTGCTACGGATTTTGTGACGCCGATCGATGACCGTTCATCCGTCAGATTCTCTCCAGATTTTAGATTTGGACTCCTTGAGGTAAGACGTTCGATTTGATACCTCTTAGGCCATGTTTGACTAACTTTTTCAAAAATATAATTTCTAGGAATTTGGGAAAAACCCCCGTAAACTTGTAGGAATCACCTGAAATCTGAGATCTGACGATTATTCGGGCCTCTAGTTGATCCTTTAAAATTTCGGAGAGATCGTACAAGGTATGCATTCTATATCAATGAAATATATGTAAATTTCATGTTTTGAATATCAAATTTTGATATTTTGGATCTGGGCAAAATTCATGTATCAATTAGGCCCGTTAATTATGCACGTGAAATTGCAATAAAAGCATGTAACTGTTTATGCGAGCATGTTATGTGTCACTTGGGTCAAAGGGGAGTTTGGGACAATTTCATCCGGGGGTAAGTGTTAGGGATATATACTAAAAGCCATGCTTTATGTAGTTGATTTATTATTCATTTAATAAAATCAGTTAATCCATTTTTTATGAGAATCTGTGTGGGCAATGTTTGTATTATATTATTTATTTAATATTATGCATGTGTGTCTCTCATTCTATATAGTAGGTGGTTTGGTGTGTAGAGTTCGGCTTACATACGGAAGATCAGGCCATCAGATATTATAGAATGTAAGATTTTGGTTTACAGTCTTAGATGGGATTAGACACACCATCAGTAGGACTGCAGCATGGTGTTGTAGTAGGTTTGTCTTGACTACGAAAAACGGTATAGTTTCAACTCACTATGCTGGTACACTTTGTGTATTAAACGGGACTGACTTGGGGTAATTATCTTTATACTGACTTATAAGATAATTAATACCTCATGGCTATTATGAGTGCTTATGCTCTAAATCCTAAGTTAATTTGTAGACACGTACATTTGATATTTACACTTTGATCCCTAAAAGGGTGAGATCCTTAAATGGGTCAATATCTCATTGGATTGGGTGGCAATATTAATTGTGTGGTGGATATTAATTAATGATGGAATCCATGTCTCAATTTTGGGATTGATGATATCCCCTTGAGAAAGCTTATAAGTTTTGATTATGTCAAACCCTGCAGGTGGATTTTGTATCCGACATATCAGATAAGTTAAGCAGATGATCTCAAGGAATTTTAAGAAATTAATTAAATATGATTGTCAGTAATTATATTTAATTAATGGATATCGGTAATCTTAACATGTGGAGATAATAAGCATTTAATAACATGGAGCTCGAAATATATTTTTGAGATAAGGGTAGGAGTGCAATTATAATTCTTTAGTGGTATGAATTATAATTTATGGAAATAGGAATCTGATTCAGTTCGAATTAGGGTTTCCTAATTCCATAAGGAAGCCTATTCCTTATTGACTTCTTATGGTCCCTATCGTAGCCTATATATATGCTGCTTTGGCTCTCTTCTCAGTTTGCGTTTTTCTATATAGAGAATTATAACTCGGAATAGAAAAGAGAGCGTAAAAGAGAGAGAGCAGAAAACAGAGAGGATTTCGAAAGAGCCCACACTCAGTTCGATATTCTGGCAGCAAAGGAATACGGTAGAAGATCGTGAGCTTTCATCGAGCCTGTGTTCTCGATTCGTCTACTACAGCAATCCGTTTTAGTAGTTTAAGGTATGTCACGACCCATCCCACTACGCGTGGAAATAGGACATGTGGCACGCCACCAAGGCTCATCCAAACATCATCTAATAATACGCAGCGGAAAGAACTACTATAAAACAACCCTGGTAGTTTAAAACTTAGGAAAACGTTCCCCTCTGTGTTTGTAAAATACATTGAAATCAGAGTTATAAAAAGTTTTGCCATTGAAAACACATTCAAAGATAATAGTTTTGAAAACAGAGGCTCAGTCGACTGCCCCGTCGACTGCACAAGGGTCCAGTCGACTGCTCCGTCGACTGTGTCAAGCAGAACCAAAAACCCTAAATCTCTACAGAGGTCCAGTCGACTGCTTTCTGAAACCAGTCGACTGCTATTCAATCGAAGGAGGCAGTGGCTCCACTAAACAGTGTTCAGTCGACTTCCAAGGGGTCCAGTCGACTGCTTCTCTAATATTTCCTTACAGTATCTCAAATACACGAGGTCCAGTCGACTGATCAGAGGGTTCAGTCGACTGCTCCTCGGCTGGCAGCCCTGAGTTGGAAATTAACAAGTCCTACTACTCCATACCAATAACAATCACAACCACAACTGATTTTAACGCATTCAAAACATAATTACAGACGTTCAATTACAAGATTACAATACTGAAAAGCAAATCCATGTTTCTATTACAACATACTACAATATTCAAATCCTTACACAAGTTTAGGATTTAAAACACAAAAACATTTACAAAGGTGATCCCCCGGCGTTCATCGGCCTCACTCCACACACTTCTTCTTGTCTTTCTTCTTACCTGCAATGGAGTACATCTCCACTGCTCAGCTATATGCTGAGCGTACAATTCTAAATGTATGCTTATATGACAGTTCATGGTTTAAGCATCTAAAACACATAAAAATAGTCTCTAGGGTGAGTGGTACGCATTCATCCGGTAGCGGCAAGTCCAAGCCTTAAACCGCGATGTCAATGGCAAGTCCAAGCCTACAACCATTACATCCCACAAGTGCCATGGCAAGTCCAAGCCTACAACCATGCACAGTAGCCGTCGCTACCAAAATTCTCAAACATCGAGAAGCTTACTCCGGCATGAATTTGCACCAAACTCCCCTTTGACCCAAGTAGACACATAACATGCTCACATAAACAGTTATACGTGCTTTTATCATAATTTCACGTGCATAATTAACGGGCCTAACTAACACATGAATTTCGCCCGGATCCAAGAATATCAAAAGTGATGTCCAAAACATGAAAATCCATATATTTCATAGATCTAGAATTCATACCTCGTGCGAATCTCTTCAAACTTTGAAGGATCGTCTAGGGGACTAAATAATCGCTGGATTTCGAATTTGGTACAATTCCTACAAGTTTATACCTGTTTTTCCCAAAAGTCTAAAATTAAGATTTTACAAAAACTTGGCCAAACATGACCTAAGTGGTATCAAAACGTAGATCTTACCTCAACGAGTTCAAATCTGAAATCTGGAGAAAATCTGACGGACGAACGGTCGTCGATCGGCGTCGCAAAGCCCGGAGCAACCAAATCTCCTTTCTCTCTCATCTCTCTAGATATTTTTGGCAAGTTTGGATGAGAATGAATCTCATCCTTACTATATATAGAAAAACTCTTTGGAGTTTACATTTACCTCCCCACAAGTTTCTCAAACTTCTAATCAGCCCTCGAAACTTCTAATTAAATCCTGAAACGTCGCACACATCCATTTTAGGCATTTACGAGTGAAAATTAGAATTTTCAAAAGTTTTCGACTAAGTTTCGTTTGGGTCCAAAATAACGTCTGAAAACTATATTCTGTGGAATCTCTACACAACCTACATTTTTAATTAACGTGTCTCTCACGTTCTCACCACAGTTCTCAAAAATGATATAATCAATATCAAAGATTATCAGAATTATACTACATAGGTAAAATTACTATTCACAGAAATGCCATATAAAGTCAAATAACATTTGAATCACATAAATGTCATTTACTCATGATTATGCAATATGAACTTGCCTTGCTCCTGTGTCCTCACTGACACCTTACTGTTGACTCACAGTCAACCTCAATCCACCATTATCAATTAACATTGATAACCTCTCAATCTACAATTATGCATGATAAACTATAAATTTTTGGAATGGGTGTGACAACTCTCCCCTCCAAAAAGGAAGTTTGTCCCCAAACTTTACCTCATACGTCGAATAAGTATGGATACTCATTCCTCATGTCTTCCTCACTTTCCCATGTAGCCTCTTCTACCGTATGACTACGCCATAGCACTTTTACCACTGGAATCGTCTTAGTTCTTAAAACTTGTTCTTTACGATCTAGAATCCCTACAGGATGTTCCACATAAGTCAAATCTCCCTGAATCTGTAGCGGTTCAGGTACAATGATCTTACTTGTATCAGTCATACATCGTCTCAACATCGATACGTGAAATACGTTATGTACATGTTCCAACTCTGATGACAAGGCCAAACGATAAGCTACTGGACCAACCCTCTCTAGGATTTCAAAAGGTCCTATAAATCTCGGATTGAGCTTTCCCCTCTTCCCAAATCGTACAATGCCTTTTGAAGGCGATACCCGCAAGTATACAAAATCTCCTACTTCAAAATTCATCGGTCGTCGTTTCAAATCTGCATAACTCTTATATCGGCTCTGAGCTACCTTGAGTCGCTCTTGAATCAACTTCACTTTCTCAGTAGTCACCTGTATTAACTCAGGTCCTAACAACTTCCTTTCTACAACCTCGGTCCAACAAACTGGTGATCGACATTTACGCCCATACAAAGCTTCATACGGTGCCATCCCGATACTTGACTGAAATCCGTTATTATAAGCAAATTCAATCAACGACAAGTGGTGCTCCCAATCGTTCCCAAAATCTAATACACAAAGTCTCAACATATCCTCTAGCGTCTGAATCATACGTTCTGACTGCCCATCGGTCTGAGGATGAAATGCAGTACTGAAACTTAATTTCGTACCCATAGCTTCTTGCAAACTTCCCCAAAATCTTGACGTAAAACTACTATCACGATCTGACACAATCACAGCTGGGACTCCATGTAGTCTTACAATCTCTTTCACATACAATTCCGCTAACTTGGACGGTTTAGTCGTCTTGATCGGTAGAAAATGAGCTGACTTTGTTAAGCGGTCAACTATAACCCAAATCTTATCATTCTTATTACATGATCGTGGAAATCCTGAGACAAAGTCCATCGTAATCTCGTCCCATTTCCATTGCGACACTGGCAAAGGTTGTAGTAACCCTGCAGGTACTTGTCTCTCTGCTTTCACTTGTTGACATGCCGAACATTCGGATACAAACTTGGCAACTTCACGCTTCATACCCTTCCACCAAAAGTTTTCTCTCAAGTTTCTGTACATCTTATTACTCCCCGGGTGTACTGAATATTTCGTACTATGAGCTTCTTCTAAAAGTCGTTCCTTTATGTCTTTCACATTCGGTACACATAACCGATTTCCAAACTTCAGAATCCCTTGTTCCAAAACCAAACCAGATCGCTTTCCCAAAGGTATCTCGTCTCTCATTTTACACAAGTAAACATCATGAAACTGTTCCCTCTTGATTTCGTTAATAATATCTGGGTGTGCTATAATCGCCATCATCAAGCCATCGTTGGTCCCTGGAATCACATCCAATTCTAAGCGTTCCATTTCTTTTACCAATTCTTTTTGTTGCGTTAGCTCGTCGGCTAAATTCCTCGGCGTCTTCCGGCTTAATGCATCGGCTACTACATTCGCTTTCCCCGGATGGTACTCAATTGACAGATCATAATCCTTCATCAATTCCAACCATCTTCGCTGTCTCATGTTCAAGTCTCGTTGGGTGAAAATATATTTCAAACTCTTGTGGTCCATGAATATCTCACACTTTTCCCCGTATAAGTAGTGTCTCCAAATCTTCAAAGCATGAATTACTGCAGCTAATTCCAGATCATGAGTCGGATAATTAATCTCATGTGTCTTCAACTGTCTAGATGCATAAGCAATCACTTTATCCCCTTGCATCAACACGCATCCCAACCCTTTGTGTGAAGCATCACTATAGATCACAAATCCCTCGGTTCCGGATGGTATTGTCAAAATAGGTGCTCTCGTTAGTCGTGACTTCAATTCTTGAAAACTGTCCTCGCATTCCTGACTCAATTCAAATGTAACACCTTTTCTCATTAACTTTGTCATTGGCAATGAAATCTTCGAGAAATGTTCAATAAAACGGCGGTAGTATCCCGCTAATCCCAAGAAACTTCGAATTTCAGATACGGAAGTCGGCCTCGTCCAATTTGATACAGCTTCTACTTTGTGAGGATCAACTGATACTCCATTCTTATCAATCACGTGACCAAGAAAAGTAATGCTAGGTAACCAAAATTCACATTTCTTGAATTTCCCAAACAATTGTTTCTCTCGTAATCTCTGGAGTATCAACCTCAAGTGGTTCTCGTGTTCTATCTCACTAGGTGAATAAACAAGGATATCATCGATGAACACTATCACAAAATCATCCAAATAGTCCTTAAAGACTCGGTTCATAAGATCCATGAACGCAGCTGGTGCATTGGTAACCCCAAATGGCATAACTAAGAACTCATAGTGTCCATAACGCGTTCTAAAAGCTGTCTTCTCTACATCCTCGGCCTTTACTTTCAACTGATGGTAGCCCGATCTCAAATCTATCTTTGAAAATACTTATGCTCCACGAAGTTGATCAAATAGATCGTCAATTCTCGGCAGTGGATACTTGTTCTTGATTGTCAATTTGTTCAGTTCCCGGTAATCAACACACATACGCATGGAACCATCTTTCTTCTTTACAAACAACACTGGAGCTCCCCACGGCGAAATACTTGATCGAATGAAACCTTTATCAAGTAACTCTTGTAGTTGAACCTTCAGTTCCTTCAATTCTACTGGTGCCATTCTATACGGTGCTTTGGATACTGGCCTTGAGTCTGGTATAACCTCAATAGTGAACTCGACCTCTCTCTCAATAAGAACATCTGGTAGCTCATCAGGAAATACATCTGAATATTCTCGCACTATCGGAATGTCTTCTACTTTTAATTCAGTCGTCGAAACATCAGTCACTGAACATAGGAATCCATGACATCCCTTTTTCAATAACTTTCCCGCTCGGATAGCTGAAATCAAATACGGCGGCGGTATAACCCCACTTCCTTGAAAACAAAAGTTCCCATATACCGGTGATCGAAAATTAACTTCTTTCCGTTCACAATCTATCGTAGCTTGGTTAAGGGCTAACCAATCCATTCCCAGTATTACATCGAAATGGTTTATTACGATCGGTATAAGGTCTACAGTCATCAACTTCTCGCCTAGTTTGATCTCACAGTTCTTATATACAGTAGATGTCATTATCGCTTTACTAAGTGGCACAGCAATAGACAAATCATATCCTAACGGTGCCGATTTAACATTCAAATTTTCAACAAAAGCATGTGATACAAATGAATGCGTAGATCCCGAGTCAACAAGTATGCGTGCTAAGTGTGAACATACAAGCACCATACCTGAGACCACTGTCTCGGAAGCAGTCACATCTCCTGGGTTCATCTGATATGCTCTTCCTTGACGTTGTTCCGTCCTTTGTCCCCCGTCCTTGGATTGTCTAGGCTTCGATCCACTGGAAGCCATAGAACTAGCTCCTGGTTGAGAATACCTCCTTGGGCAATCCTTGGCTTGGTGCCCAAACACTCCACAATCATAACACTTGCCTCTCATGTCGGGTGTTGAATTTGTACTACCCCCACCTTGGTTCCTGTTCTGGGGTTTGGTCATGAAACATCGACCTGAGTGTGGTCTGTTGCAAAGTGAACACAACGGTATGCTACTTGGCGTTCTCCTGAATTCACTAAAACTAGAACCAGAGCCTCTTTGAAACGGCCTCTTGTAAGATCCGCCTTGGTTCCTATCCCCACTCTCATTGTTTCGTTTTCCGTGCTGATTCTGCCTCGACCTTTCCATTCCACTCTCGGCCACTAGTGCCGTTTGTTGTACTGCTGCCACGGTCGAATGCTCGTAAGTCTCTACCCTCAAACGGATATTTTCCCTTAAGCCTTCTTCAAATTTCCTTGCCCTTTCTTCCTCTCCTGGTACAGAACCCTTTCCAAATCTCAACAACGCATTATACTTGGAAGTATATTCGGTTACAGTCATATCTCCCTGCTTCAAGTTATCAAATTCTCTCTTTTTTGCATTGTAGGCGGCTCGCGGAAAGAACCGGCGATTGAACTCCGCCTTGAACCCTTCCCAAGTAATCGGTGCCCCTTGATCTAGTACATTCACCCACCAGTTCTGGGCTTCACCCCTCAGCACATCACTTGCATTCTCAATCTTCTCTCTATCCGACATCGGAATAGATCGGAAAATTCTCTCCATATCCATGATCCAATGTTCTGCGAGCGTTGGGTCGGGTGTCCCATGAAATTCCATCGGTTTCTTCCGAGCAAACTGTTCTGATATTGACCTCATACCCCTATTTTCAGGCGCATGTACTACAACTATCGGTTCTGGCTCCAATGGAGATGTTGGAGGTAATCTGTCCGCTATATTTCGTATCATCTCTCCCATGTTCCCCATCATTTCAGCCATCTCATTCATTCGACGAGTATGTGGCGATAATTCTCGTTCTTCGTCACTCATGATTACAATCCTGTAGTTCTCAATGCATAAACACTATGCATGTACAACAACAACAATAGTATGTATGTAAAACAACATCCATATGCATCAAACATCTCTAAGATGCATGAATGCAATTGAAAACATGTGGCAAATCACTCAACACTCCACTCGTCGTCGAACGTTCTCAAAGTTTTGTTACCTCTAGCTCTGATACCAATGAATGTCACGACCCATCCCACTACGCGTGGAAATAGGACACGTAGCACGCCACCAAGGCTCATCCAAACATCATCTAATAATACACAGCGGAAAGAACTACTATAAAACAACCCTGGTAGTTTAAAACTTAGGAAAACGTTCCCCTCTGTGTTTGTAAAATACATTGAAATCAGAGTTATAAAAAGTTTTGCCATTGAAAACACATTCAAAGATAATAGTTTTGAAAACAGAGGCTCAGTCGACTGCCCCGTCGACTGCACAAGGGTCCAGTCGACTGCTCCGTCGACTGTGTCAAGCAGAACCAAAAACCCTAAATCTCTACAGAGGTCCAGTCGACTGCCCAGTCGACTGCTTTCTGAAACCAGTCGACTGCTATTCAATCGAAGGAGGCAGTGGCTCCACTAAACAGTGTTCAGTCGACTTCCCAAGGGGTCCAGTCGACTGCTTCTCTAATATTTCCTTACAGTATCTCAAATACACGAGGTCCAGTCGACTGATCAGAGGGTTCAGTCGACTGCTCCTCAGCTGGCAGCCCTGAGTTGGAAATTAACAAGTCCTACTACTCCATACCAATAACAATCACAACCACAACTGATTTTAACGCATTCAAAACATAATTACAGACGTTCAATTACAAGATTACAATACTGAAAAGCAAATCCATGTTTCTATTACAACATACTACAATATTCAAATCCTTACACAAGTTTAGGATTTAAAACACAAAAACATTTACAAAGGTGATCCCCCGGCGTTCATCGGCCTCACTCCACACACTTCTTCTTGTCTTTCTTCTTACCTGCAATGGAGTACATCTCCACTGCTCAGCTATATGCTGAGCGTACAATTCTAAATGTATGCTTATATGACAGTTCATGGTTTAAGCATCTAAAACACATAAAAATAGTCTCTAGGGTGAGTGGTACGCATTCATCCGGTAGCGGCAAGTCCAAGCCTTAAACCGCGATGTCAATGGCAAGTCCAAGCCTACAACCATTACATCCCACAAGTGCCATGGCAAGTCCAAGCCTACAACCATGCACAATAGCCGTCGCTACCAAAATTCTCAAACATCGAGAAGCTTACTCCGGCATGAATTTGCACCAAACTCCCCTTTGACCCAAGTAGACACATAACATGCTCACATAAACAGTTATACGTGCTTTTATCATAATTTCACGTGCATAATTAACGGGCCTAACTAACACATGAATTTCGCCCGGATCCAAGAATATCAAAAGTGATGTCCAAAACATGAAAATCCATATATTTCATAGATCTAGAATTCATACCTCGTGCGAATCTCTTCAAACTTTGAAGGATCGTCTAGGGGACTAAATAATCGCTGGATTTCGAATTTGGTACAATTCCTACAAGTTTATACCTGTTTTTCCCAAAAGTCTAAAATTAAGATTTTACAAAAACTTGGCCAAACATGACCTAAGTGGTATCAAAACGTAGATCTTACCTCCACGAGTTCAAATCTGAAATCTGGAGAAAATCTGACGGACGAACGGTCGTCGATCGGCGTCGCAAAGCCCGGAGCAACCAAATCTCCTTTCTCTCTCCTCTCTCTAGATATTTTTGGCAAGTTTGGATGAGAATGAATCTCATCCTTACTATATATAGAAAAACTCTTTGGAGTTTACATTTACCTCCCCACAAGTTTCTCAAACTTCTAATCAGCCCTCGAAACTTCTAATTAAATCCTGAAACGTCGCACACATCCATTTTAGGCCTTTACGAGTGAAAATTAGAATTTTCAAAAGTTTTCGACTAAGTTTCGTTTGGGTCCAAAATAACGTCTGAAAACTATATTCTGTGGAATCTCTACACAACCTACATTTTTAATTAACGTGTCTCTCACGTTCTCACCACAGTTCTCAAAAATGATATAATCAATATCAAAGATTATCAGAATTATACTACATAGGTAAAATTACTATTCACAGAAATACCATATAAAGTCAAATAACATTTGAATCACATAAATGTCATTTACTCATGATTATGCAATATGAACTTGCCTTGCTCCTGTGTCCTCACTGACACCTTACTGTTGACTCACAGTCAACCTCAATCCACCATTATCAATTAACATTGATAACCTTTCAATCTACAATTATGCATGATAAACTATAAATTTTTGGAACGGGTGTGACAAGGTAACCCTAGTTCCGCCCTTGTAGGGTTATTGTAGTTTTCACGTAATTTTTTTTGCAGTACCAACTTATACGCACTGTCAACGAATTTTGGGAACGCAGTTTCCTAACAATAAGCTCCTCGAACCTTGAGGATTAAGAAATTTGATTGTGGTTGTGTCTGGTATGGAGGAAGGCCCAACCAGGTCACGGTACCTGGTATGGAGGAAGGCCCAACCAGTGTACGGGATGCGTGGGAGATGTGTGCTTTCCACGGCATCGGTTTCATTTACCGGATGGATGCGTACTACTCACCCTAGAGACTATTTCTATGTGTTTTAAATGTTTTAAACCATGAAATGTCATATACGCATACATTTTGTAATAACCTGCATTTCCATTTATTCCTAAATTTCATTTTCATATTTAATTGGCAATTGCAATGTATATTTAATTTCATTGGGTATTGACTGCTTCATTTAAATTTCATTTCTCATGTTCTAAATTTTATTTCTTGAATTATTGCAAGCTAAGAATGTTGTTGGGGTTAAATTGTAATTTTTACAAAATTAATAATACCTGTGTGGATTTCAAAGTCTGTATTTCAAAACGGTGAAAATAACTTCTATTGACTCAATCAGTATTTTTATGAAACCAGAAAACCATTTCTTAAGTTAAAACGAATTTTCTGTATTTTTGTGGTGACCACCGCGCCCCGAAAATACCAGTTTATGACCAAAACTGTCCATGTTCTGTTTAACTTCCACAGATTTTGGAAGTGACCGATTGGGACATTTGCTTTATTGCCATTTATGGCAAGTAATCATTGGATATGACTTGTTTGGGTATTGCAATTGTTTGTGTGTTAATTTAATGCCATAAGCTAAATTCCCAAACAACCAACACTTGACCCCTAGTACTCTACATGACCCTTCAACCATTTTTGGAGACAATTGCAGTTTAAAATCTGTGTATATGCTCATACGTATGTATATGTGCTGTTAATATTAGAGGGATTAAGGATTTGTTAACTCTATTAAGCTTGCTAAGTGAAGTTCTTAATTTTGCTTGGTCTCCAAGTTCTTAAACTCTATATAACAAAGCTCTTCATCACACACACACACCTTTCATTCTGCTCTTCACAAACACTAAACACTGAGAGAAAAGAGAGAGTGCAGAGAGTTCTTCAGAAATTATATAGAGAGAGAAAGCTCTTAATCCCCATAGCCAAAGCTTGGGTTTGAATTTCTTCATTTGATTTCCTTTCTCAACAAACACTACTTCTCTTTGATATCAGTGAGTATTCTAAACTCACTAAGAATGTAATTTCATATAAATTGCTGTGTAATTGTTTAATGTTGTAAATCCCCATTGATGATTTTTACGTATGAAGTTCATAGCATAAAAATCATGAATTTCTAAACCCAATCAAAATTCGTTTTTAGAGATGATTATAGAAGATTATACATCCTACATGTCATGTTTGAAGTTATAGAGCCTAATTTGTTCATATCACAAAGTATATTAGAAATCAAATTTTGACATGTTTTAGTTTATCATAAAATTGGAGAGTTATAGTTAGAATCATGTTAAATTAATCATAGATTCTTAATCCTTGTTTAAAAAGGAAGAGATCCATATATAACATGATATACATACTTACAGAATTGAAAATGGGTCAAAAAGACCCCTGTTTTACTGAACCAGAGCAGTTTCTGCGGAGAAGATGAAGCCTCAGCTTCATCTCGCGGCACGATCGCGCGCGCGAGTATCGCGCGAGCGGCCCGCGCGAGCGACCCCTCGCGCGAGCGGCCCGCGCGCGCGAGGTAGGCTTCCCCAGGCAGACGTAAGAGTTTATATATATATAATTGAAAAATTGGCTGGTCGCGCGAGCGAAGGCCGCGCGAGAACCCCTTCGCGCGAGCGATCCGCCCGCGCGACCTTGCTTTCCTCAGGCAGACAGAAAAGTTTATTTATAAAAGGAAAATGGGCTTATCGCGCGAGCGGCCCGCGCGAGCGACCCTTCGCGCGAGCGGCCCGCGCGCGCGAGGTTTAGCAGTTTCTGTTTTTGTCTGTTTTTCTGTTAAGGGACTGTTTGGATGAAATTTATATACTGTTGAGGTTCTGTTTGGGAAACTTGGTAAATCAGAACTCTATTTGGTTATGTTTGAATGATTAAAACATTGTAGTATGACTCATTAACCCCCGTACGCGTGTTGTTCCTTTAATTCAGCATATTTGTTTTCGTTTAAGTACATACCATACATGTGGGTCAGTGGTACATGCATAGGGGTGTCAGTCTGTGTGGAAAAGAGTAATGGTAGTGTGGAAAGAGTATGAGTTTGTGTTTGTGTTTGTGGTTGTGGTTGTGGTTGTGGTTGAGTATGAGTTGTGGTCGTGGTTGTGGTTGCGGTTGTGGAAGAGGGTATCTTTGAAATGCGACGGTGGCAAATATGGACACTCCCTGACGCCCATGGAAGCGTTAAAGTGTGTGAAGCCGAACTCGGACATTCCCTGGCACCCATGGTAGTGCTAAAGTGTGGCCTACGGACACTCCCTGATAACTCGAGTCTGGATACTGTGTGAGGGGTTGCCCCGGTATTTGCATGGCGGTTAGGGTATTCAAAGTGTGAGGCATTGGACACTCCCTGGTACCCCGGACCAAAGTGTGAGGCAAACTGGACACTCCCTGGCGCCCCGTTGCTAAAGTGTGGCTATCTGAGTGTTTCAAAGATACCAGGAGTAGGATAGTGGGTTGTTGTGGCTGTCGAGAGAAAAGAGTCGGCAAGACGAGTGTGGTGCATTGTTCTCATACACGGTCCCATCTGCGTAAATTTACCCTCTTTAATAATGTTATGGTTGTTTTTTTTCTAAACGAGCTCTTTAATCGTAATTATAAACTTGTGGATTTAAATGGGAATTGGAAAAAGGTAAGTTGGTATGTGTTACATTCAAAGTTATGTTTTTAATACTCACCAGCTTCTTGAAGCTGACGACGTTGATGCGTCCTGGACATTCGTATTCAGGCTTTTCAGGTTACAATCAGGAGGAATCATACGATTATGCTAATTAAGAATGGCTGCTGTTGGGACGAGGAACTGTTTATTATATGTTTTAAGTTTATCTGTTTTAAGTTATGAACTGTTTTGTTTTAAGGATGACTGTAACAGACTCTAAGTTATTATTTTATTTTCAAGGCGGTCTGTGCCTTAGTTGACCCCGGTTCATAAGATGTAATAAGTTAGAAAGTTTTTGTAAGCCTTGATTGCTTTACTCTGATTATTATGTTTTGTTGTTTGACGTTTGGGGCGGAATCGATCCTTCAAACTGTCGCGACCTACGGGTCCATAAAGGAAATTAAACGCTTTCCTTATTTATGCTACGTCGGGGCGTGACAGGATTTAGTGGTATCAGAGCCAGGTTATTATTTATCACAAGATAGTTTAGCCAGGTTAGGGTTTACCAGTATAGACCCGATTCCACATTCCATTAAGTGTTACACACCCGATGATACGACAGGGAGGATAGGCTCAGAACCCAAACGCCTAAGATTATTTTGTTCTGACTTTAAGTAGTACCTTTTCAGGTATGGATCCAGCTCCCCCACTTTATGTACCAGACAGGTTTGGAGGACACTTCGTGATACCTGGGGCAGTGATCCCAGCTTTTCTCGACTTATATCAGGCGGCCGTAGAGCAGTTGGCCGTGACGACGGTAGTATCTGAGGTTTGGCACCAGGTTCACGTGGTAGGCCTAGTTGACCTGACCCGTATCCGTTTTGAGCTTCGATATTTCGCAGAGGCTCAGCGTTTGGTTTTGGTCGAGATTCTGAGGTTGGTCGATAGCGATGCTTTCTACCTTCCCCTCGAGATCCAGATCGTGCATGCCCACCTGGCTCAGTTGGAGATGCCTCCGCCGGTGGTTCCCATTGCTGAGGACGATGCAGAGGTTGTTCACGTGGTCCCAGTAGGTGGGGAGATCTTAGAGGACGGCATAGGTCTGGACGATCTTGCCGCTGAGCTCGAGGCTGAGCTAGCACTTGAGCTAGCCCTGCCTGAGGAGATGGTAGATGAGGCGGATGCTCCTGTACCTGCTTCATCGTCCACCTCTCACAGCTATGACGGGGTTGGACCGTTCGTTGTTCAGCGATTTCGCCCTGTCGATTCGCTAGATCTCCTGATAGCCGCTTATGGAGATGATTGACGTTTTAGTTATGACTTGTACATATTAACTACCTTTGACTATTAGCTCTGTCTCTTTTTGCAACTGTAATTACATGCATTAGAGTGTAGGGCAATGACCCCATTTTTGTAACATTAACTCTTGCATGCGTCCTAACCCATGCAGATAGGGTAGGCATTGATCTGACCATACATGTTTTTGTATCTACGTGACAGAAGTTATATATATATAAGATATACTCTTTTGAATGTTGTTGTCATTTAAATTACTTCATAGCACTGTTGCATGCATGTTTCTCATTCTACTACCACTATCATGCATAGAATGGCTGGAGGAGTCAGGAGAAACAGGAACCTGATCGAGGGAGCACCCGAAGCTGCCGATCCTACAGGGATGTTTGAAGCATTTATCAGATGGTTAGAAAGAATCGGTAATACGAACGACAATCGAAGAGACCGTCAAACGGGAGACAAGTTGCTAGAAAGATTCCGTGCTCTAAGGCCCGAACAGTTTGCGGGTACCGCGGAACCCTGGAAAGCGGAACAGTGGTTGAGACAGATGGACCGCATGTTCGAAGCTGTTCAATGCAACGAGATAGACAAGAGAAGATTAGCTACATTTCAGTTGATCGATGCTGCCGCAGATTGGTGGGATTCGGTCATAGCTACTATCGGGAATGGAGCTGCAACGGGAATGACGTGGACTGCGTTCAAGGGGAGATTTTTGGAGAAGTATTTCCCGGCTACGGAGAGGCACAGAAGAGAGAAGGAATTCATGGACCTGATGCAAGGAACCAAGTCGGTGCAAGAGTACACCACACAGTTCGAAAGACTGTCTCGGTTTGCTCCACACCTGGTTGATACTGAAGAGAAGAAGATCCGCAAGTATAATCAAGGGCTGACACCGCAGATTCGCCGCTTGACTCTCGGCCACCTGGATAAATCGTTTGAAGGACTTGTTGGTTTGGCTACTGATCTGGAAGAGGATGCTCGAGTGAGCCAAAAACAATTTGAATTCCGACCGCCTCAAAGGGGTAATTTTGGGAATAGACCACCAATGAACCGTACCCAAGGGCAGAAGAGGAATTTCGACGGAAGCAAGAAGACCCAGGCTATTACCTATCCGACTCAACCTCGAGTAGGCGAAGGAAGTAGTAGTGGAAAGTGTTTCAACTGTGGCAACCCTGGACATTTGGCTCGTGATTGCAAGGCACCAAGGCGTGCTACTCAGCAAGGGATAGTCTGCTTCAACTGTGGTGAACCAGGTCACATCAGCAGGTTCTGTACTGCTCCTAAGCAGGTGACTTATGGTCAACAGGGTCAGACTCGCTTGAATGCTGTTATCCCTGATGCCGCTGGATATGATGGAACTGCGTATGAAGAAGGGAATTATGGAGAAGCTCAACCTGATCAGCAAGCAGTAGAAGGTACATTAACTCTGTTTAACTCCCATGTTAAAGTGTTATTTGATACGGGTGCTGCTCTTTCGTTCATATCTGTTAATACAATTCGAAGATTGGGTATTTTACCTCATCGCTTAGAGAAAGCTTTGAAGGCTACTTCGCCACTAGGAGCTGCGGTCAGATTAGGACACGTGTGCAAGGATTGTCCCTTACGGTTAGGAGACCGTGAAATCCCTGCTAGGTTGATTGTCCTATCAATGAAGGAGTTCGACATAATCCTAGGAATGGATTGGCTCTCTCAGAATCAAGTGAAGTTGGATTGTGCGAGGAAGAGAATTACATTCCCCGACAATGAAAATCAACCCTTTGATTTTCAATGTAACCCTTCGGGAGATATGTTCCTCACGAGATGCTTAGCCAACATCGAAGTCGTCAGTACAGAGGTGACAGCGTCATCTATACCTGTAGTCAAGGACTTCGAAGAAGTGTTTGAAGATGTTTCTGGTCTACCGCCCGAGAGAAGTATAGAGTTCTGCATTGAACTTATACCGGGTACCGTACCGATCACCAAGGTTCCCTACAGAATGGCCCCCACAGAACTGTTGGAATTGAAGAAACAAGTTCAAGAGCTCGAGAACCTAGGTTTTGTACGCCCAAGTACATCGCCTTGGGGAGCACCAGTGCTATTCGTGAAGAAGAAGGATGGAACGCTCAGGTTGTGTATCGACTACAGAGAACTGAATCGTGTGACTATCAAGAACAAGTATCCCTTGCCTCGGATTGACGATTTGTTTGATCAACTACAAGGAGCAACGACATTTTCCAAGATAGACCTTAGGTCGGGATATCATCAGTTGAGGGTACGAAAAGAAGACATACCTAAGACTGCTTTCAGAACCCGATATGGTCATTATGAATTTCTGGTGATGCCGTTTGGAATGACGAATGCCCCGGCAGTATTCATGGATTTGATGAACAGAGTGTTCAAACCTTATTTAGATCAGTTTGTCATCGTCTTTATTGATGATATTTTGATCTATTCTAAGTCAGGAGAAGAACACGAGCAACATCTACGGATTGCGATGCAGACGCTCAAGGACCAGCAGTTGTATGCCAAGTTCAGTAAGTGTGAGTTCTGGTTACAGGAAGTGAAATTTTTGGGACACAAGGTGTCATCTCAAGGAATTTCCGTGGATTCATCCAAGACCGATGCTGTATCAAACTGGGTTAGGCCAAGCAACCCTACAGAAGTTCGGAGTTTTCTTGGACTCGCAGGCTATTACAGGAGATTCGTTGAGGGATTCTCAAAGATAGCAGCACCTTTAACTGGGTTAACGAAGAAGAATTTGAAGTTCGAATGGACAGAGAAGCATGAGCGAGCCTTTCTAGAGTTGAAAGAGAGACTCACTACCGCACCGGTACTAGCAATATCCAAGCTGGATGAGAAGTTCACTATCTTTAGTGACGCATCATATCAAGGGTTAGGGTGTGTACTTATGCAAGAAGGCAGAGTTATCGCCTATGGATCCAGACAGTTGAAGCCGAATGAGTTGAACTATCCCATTCATGATTTGGAGTTGGCAGCAGTAGTTTTCGCACTCAAGATTTGGAGACACTATCTCTACGGTGAGAAGTTTGATTTGTTCTCCGATCACAAGAGTTTGAAATACTTGGTCACGCAGAAAGAGTTGAACATGAGGCAGCGCAGATGGATGGAGCTGATGAAAGATTATGACTTCACGTTAGAATACCACCCGGGTAAAGCTAATGTGGTTGCTGATGCCCTGAGTCGACAGACTCGTGAGACGATCGCCTCCTTAATGGTTAGAGAGTGGCGAGCTTTGGAGACGTTGGCGGAATTCGATGTACAGAGTGCTGAAGAAGGAGAAGGACAATTGTTCGGATGTCTTATCCTGCAGCCTGTTCTTATCGACCGCATTATTGGAGCTCAGAAAGAAGATGAGAAGTTTCAGGCATGGTTCGCGAAGATGTCAGAAAAAGACCCGACAGAATGGAAAGTGGGAGTCGATGGAGGATATCGGTGCAGGAATAGATTATGTGTGCCAGGTAATGAAGAGTTAAGGAAGGATATCCTGGAAGAAGCGCATAAGTCAAGATATACAGTTCACCGGGGAGGAACGAAGATGTACAAAGATCTGAAGAGAAATTTCTGGTGGGAAGGTATGAAGAAAGACGTGGCCGAATTTGTATCCAAGTGTTTGACGTGTCAGCAAGTCAAAGCTGAACATCAGAGACCGTCAGGATTGTTGCAACCGCTACCTAACCCTGGTTGGAAGTGGGAACACATTACGATGGACTTTGTAGTAGGATTACCTCGATCGCAGCAGAATCATGACGCCATTTGGGTAATCGTGGATCGATTGACGAAGTCAGCTCATTTCATTGCTTATAGTATGACATACCCGGTAGAGAAGATGAGCCGGATGTACATACAACAAGTTGTGCGACTTCACGGTGCACCTGTGTCAATAGTGTCAGACCGTGACGCGCGTTTTACCTCTGGATTTTGGGAAAGTCTGCAAGAAGCTATGGGAACTTCGCTCAAGATGAGTACTGCTTTTCACCCTCAGACGGATGGGCAAACTGAACGTGTTAACCAGATCATGGAAGATATGCTCAGGGCTTGTGTGATCGATTTTGAAGAATCTTGGGAGACACACTTGCCGTTGGTTGAATTTGCCTATAACAACAGCTATCACGCGAGTATCGGTATGGCTCCATTCGAAGCATTGTACGGACGACCATGTCGTTCCCCATTGTGTTGGGCAGAGGTTGGGGACTCAGAATTGTTGGGACCAGACTTGGTTAGAGAAACCAACGAGAAGATTTCTTTGGTAAAGGAAAGAATGAGAACCGCTCAGAGTCGGTATAAGAGTTTTGCTGATCGACGCCGGAAGGATTTGGAGTTTAGTGTTGGAGATCACGTACTCCTTAAGGTTTCACCAACCCGAGGAGTGGTACGTTTTGGTCTCAAGAGAGGGAAGTTAGCTCCGCGTTTCATCGGACCGTTCGAGATTTTGGAACGTGTCGGGAAAGTAGCTTATCGACTGGCGCTACCACCGAAAATGTCTGGGGTTCACAACGTGTTTCACGTGAGTATGTTGAGGAAGTACATACGAGACCCCTCACATGTGGTTAGTTATGACGATATTGAGACGAGTCATAACGTTTCTTACAAGGAGAGACCTGTGAAAATTTTGGATCAGAGTATCAAGAAGTTGAGGAATAAAGATATCCCGTTGGTAAAGGTTCAGTGGAACCACCATGACGAGAACGAAGCCTCGTGGGAAGTTGAAGCTGATATGAGGAAGAAGTACCCGGAGTTGTTTCAGGATTAGTTAGTCTTGATTTCGGGGACGAAATCTTGTTTAAGGGAGGAAGGGTGTAATAACCTGCATTTCCATTTATTCCTAAATTTCATTTTCATATTTAATTGGCAATTGCAATGTATATTTAATTTCATTGGGTATTGACTGCTTCATTTAAATTTCATTTCTCATGTTCTAAATTTTATTTCTTGAATTATTGCAAGCTAAGAATGTTGTTGGGGTTAAATTGTAATTTTTACAAAATTAATAATACCTGTGTGGATTTCAAAGTCTGTATTTCAAAACGGTGAAAATAACTTCTATTGACTCAATCAGTATTTTTATGAAACCAGAAAACCATTTCTTAAGTTAAAACGAATTTTCTGTATTTTTGTGGTGACCACCGCGCCCCGAAAATACCAGTTTATGACCAAAACTGTCCATGTTCTGTTTAACTTCCACAGATTTTGGAAGTGACCGATTGGGACATTTGCTTTATTGCCATTTATGGCAAGTAATCATTGGATATGACTTGTTTGGGTATTGCAATTGTTTGTGTGTTAATTTAATGCCATAAGCTAAATTCCCAAACAACCAACACTTGACCCCTAGTACTCTACATGACCCTTCAACCATTTTTGGAGACAATTGCAGTTTAAAATCTGTGTATATGCTCATACGTATGTATATGTGCTGTTAATATTAGAGGGATTAAGGATTTGTTAACTCTATTAAGCTTGCTAAGTGAAGTTCTTAATTTTGCTTGGTCTCCAAGTTCTTAAACTCTATATAACAAAGCTCTTCATCACACACACACACCTTTCATTCTGCTCTTCACAAACACTAAACACTGAGAGAAAAGAGAGAGTGCAGAGAGTTCTTCAGAAATTATATAGAGAGAGAAAGCTCTTAATCCCCATAGCCAAAGCTTGGGTTTGAATTTCTTCATTTGATTTCCTTTCTCAACAAACACTACTTCTCTTTGATATCAGTGAGTATTCTAAACTCACTAAGAATGTAATTTCATATAAATTGCTGTGTAATTGTTTAATGTTGTAAATCCCCATTGATGATTTTTACGTATGAAGTTCATAGCATAAAAATCATGAATTTCTAAACCCAATCAAAATTCGTTTTTAGAGATGATTATAGAAGATTATACATCCTACATGTCATGTTTGAAGTTATAGAGCCTAATTTGTTCATATCACAAAGTATATTAGAAATCAAATTTTGACATGTTTTAGTTTATCATAAAATTGGAGAGTTATAGTTAGAATCATGTTAAATTAATCATAGATTCTTAATCCTTGTTTAAAAAGGAAGAGATCCATATATAACATGATATACATACTTACAGAATTGAAAATGGGTGAAAAAGACCCCTATTTTACTGAACCAGAGCAGTTTCTGCGGAGAAGATGAAGCCTCAGCTTCATCTCGCGGCACGATCGCGCGCGCGAGTATCGCGCGAGCGGCCCGCGCGAGCGACCCCTCGCGCAAGCGGCCCGCGCGCGCGAGGTAGGCTTCCCCAGGCAGACGTAAGAGTTTATATATATATAATTGAAAAATTGGCTGGTCGCGCGAGCGAAGGCCGCGCGAGAACCCCTTCGCGCGACCTTGCTTTCCTCAGGCAGACAGAAAAGTTTATTTATAAAAGGAAAATGGGCTTATCGCGCGAGCGGCCCGCGCGAGCGACCCTTCGCGCGAGCGGCCCGCGCGCGCGAGGTTTAGCAGTTTCTGTTTTTGTCTGTTTTTCTGTTAAGGGACTGTTTGGATGAAATTTATATACTGTTGAGGTTCTGTTTGGGAAACTTGGTAAATCAGAACTCTATTTGGTTATGTTTGAATGATTAAAACATTGTAGTATGACTCATTAACCCCCGTACGCGTGTTGTTCCTTTAATTCAGCATATTTGTTTTCGTTTAAGTACATACCATACATGTGGGTCAGTGGTACATGCATAGGGGTGTCAGTCTGTGTGGAAAAGAGTAATGGTAGTGTGGAAAGAGTATGAGTTTGTGTTTGTGTTTGTGGTTGTGGTTGTGGTTGTGGTTGAGTATGAGTTGTGGTCGTGGTTGTGGTTGCGGTTGTGGAAGAGGGTATCTTTGAAATGCGACGGTGGCAAATATGGACACTCCCTGACGCCCATGGAAGCGTTAAAGTGTGTGAAGCCGAACTCGGACATTCCCTGGCACCCATGGTAGTGCTAAAGTGTGGCCTACGGACACTCCCTGATAACTCGAGTCTGGATACTGTGTGAGGGGTTGCCCCGGTATTTGCATGGCGGTTAGGGTATTCAAAGTGTGAGGCATTGGACACTCCCTGGTACCCCGGACCAAAGTGTGAGGCAAACTGGACACTCCCTGGCGCCCCGTTGCTAAAGTGTGGCTATCTGAGTGTTTCAAAGATACCAGGAGTAGGATAGTGGGTTGTTGTGGCTGTCGAGAGAAAAGAGTCGGCAAGACGAGTGTGGTGCATTGTTCTCATACACGGTCCCATCTGCGTAAATTTACCCTCTTTAATAATGTTATGGTTGTTTTTTTTCTAAACGAGCTCTTTAATCGTAATTATAAACTTGTGGATTTAAATGGGAATTGGAAAAAGGTAAGTTGGTATGTGTTACATTCAAAGTTATGTTTTTAATACTCACCAGCTTCTTGAAGCTGACGACGTTGATGCGTCCTGGACATTCGTGTTCAGGCTTTTCAGGTTACAATCAGGAGGAATCATACGATTATGCTAATTAAGAATGGCTGCTGTTGGGACGAGGAACTGTTTATTATATGTTTTAAGTTTATCTGTTTTAAGTTATGAACTGTTTTGTTTTAAGGATGACTGTAACAGACTCTAAGTTATTATTTTATTTTCAAGGCGGTCTGTGCCTTAGTTGACCCCGGTTCATAAGATGTAATAAGTTAGAAAGTTTTTGTAAGCCTTGATTGCTTTACTCTGATTATTATGTTTTGTTGTTTGACGTTTGGGGCGGAATCGATCCTTCAAACTGTCGCGACCTACGGGTCCATAAAGGAAATTAAACGCTTTCCTTATTTATGCTACGTCGGGGCGTGACACATTTAGAATTGTATACTCAGTATATCGCTGAGCAGTGGAGATTTACTCTATTACAGGTGATAAGAAGCGAGGAAAGAAGAAGCATGAGGAATGAGGCCTAGGAATGCCGGGGAGCACTCTTGTATATATACTTTTGTTTTTCTTTCTTTCCAACTTGTATTAAGAATGGAATCGGTAGTATGTTGTAATCGAATCTTGTTACGGGTTGGATTAGTACTTGTAATCCATAGTAAACGCCTTTGTATTTATGTTTTGAATCATAGATTATAATCGTGTTGATGTTGGGAATTGGTTTGGAGATCCTTGGTTTAGAATGCTGCAGAATTGGGCATTTCTGAGAGGAATCAGTCGACTGGTCCGTAGTTCAGTCGACTGGACCACTGTGTTCTTGAGTTATTTCTTTCAGTTTTCGAGTGCTTCAGTCGACTGAAGGGGTTATCAGTCGACTGTTTCTTGCACGAAAACACCTCATTCTGCATGCATAGTGCCCAGTCGACTGGACAAGGCACCAGTTGACTGAAAAATTGAGGCCCTAGTTGACTGAGTCCTTGACACAGTTGACTGGACATGGCTGTTGAACTTTTTAAACTCTCTGCTTCAGGTCTCCAGTCGACTGAACCCTCAATCAGTCGACTGGACCTCTGTTTCAAAAACTGAATTCTTTTTGGAACCGGACAAAACTTTTTATAACTCTAATTTTGAAGGATTTTACTTATGTTTTCCGCTGCTATTTTACTTTAATGGAATTGGATGAGCCTTGGAGGTGTGCCACGTGTCCTATTTCCACGCATTAGCGGGATGGGTCATGACATATACAAATTTTTTTTTATCGTTTTAAATCACTTGCAATATCTTTTTTCTATTTTTTTTTTTAATTTAAAATTATTTTTTGCCATGTGATACTTTGTCTTACTAACTCTCCCGTGCAATGCATGAGGTCATTACTAGTTCATAAAAGCCTACTCCAAAAAGCATGTTTGGAATAACAACTTTGGAATAAATTCTTACCGATTGTATTTACATAATCCTGTTCATTAGTAACTTATTTAAAAATGCATTCTAATGTAACTTTTACTCTTTCATAAAAAAAATAAGTCCTACTTGCTTCTGCTTTAGAAATGATATTTTGCGCATGAGAACATGAGTTGAGAGTTGTCGGAACACATGCTCCACAACTTTTATATAAAATTAATCTAACTCTATAATGCCTTATCAAAAAAAAAAAACTCTAGAATGCTTCCATGTCAATATATATATATATATATATGTATCCCTCATTTGGATTTTTTTTCTCCCTCTATATCTAAAATATTGCAATATTGGTACGTACTTCGAGAAAAAAAAGCCACTTTCATACCAAACGGAGCATAACATTTAATTTTTTTTTGATGCAATGACATTTTAAATTTTAAAAATCCATCATGTTGAACTTTATAATAATCTCTATAAATTCCTTAACAATGAAAATAAACCCTAAATTTAGATTATTTTTTCCCCTTAAAACCCATGATAAAGTGGTGATTGGATGGGGGCTGCACTAATAAAACGTACAATTTCAGTTCGCTTAGATCAGGGAAAGTTTTTTTTGACACTCGAAGCCCATGTAGATCTTTTCGGGCTTTTTTTTTTTGGGTACTAGAGATCTCCTTGGACTTGGTACTCATAAACATCATTAATCATCAATCAACTTAAAAGTGTATTTTGCACTTTTTCTGCATGACCTTCTTTCATACAATCAATCAAGTAATTTGGTCTGTAATAATTTATGCCACGACGGAGCGCAATATATTATTCATGAATCTGGCCTTAAGAGGGCCCCCTTCGATGCCAAATACTTTGGTCTCCATCTCTCGGTTAATGGGTTCAAATGTCTCCTCTTCTCGGATATCTTAGTCGTATGCAAAATAGAGTTCATGTAGTAACCCGTATTTTAATGTTTAAATTGACGATTTAGACTTCGTGTGCGATTTTAGTGAAATTGGTCATAGGGGTATTTCGGTCATTTTTTCAATTTTATATGTCATGAACTGAAAATATAATTTTTGAAAAAGTTGCGTAAGGTTAAATGATTTGCTATTCGTATTGAAAGTTAAGAGTTTTCAATATCTATTTAGAAGACATCCCGATTTTAGTCATTTTGATCAAATATCCATTTTGTATTTATACGACTTTTTTTGTATTTATATGACTTTTTATAAATAATATAATTAAAAGAATAATAATTATGATAAAAGATAATGTTTTCCTAACTAGATTTCCTAAACTATACTACCCAACCCATGTGTTTGTGTAGGTGTCCATGTGAGGTGTATTGTGTGCTTGAGTGTTTGTGTAGGTGTCCATGTGAGGTGTCCTGTGTGCTTGAGTGCTTGTGAGGTGTCTTGTGTGCTTGAGTGCTTGTGAGGTGTTGTGTATAATAATATATACATATTGGTAACCCTCCCCCTTTCCCTATAAAACCCCCTCACTTTCATTCTTTGACAAGAAAAGAAAATACAGAAAGAGAGAGTTAGGCCGAGAGAGAAAAGAAAGAAGAAGATAAGTGTTTGAGAGTTGCTCAACATCATTTATAGGTACCGGGTTGTGTACAACATGCTTTCTAATTCTCCGGAGTATTTCTTGTTATCTCTATTTGTACTCTTTTGCAGTTTTGTTGTGCTTTCATTTGGAATCTATGAATATGTGTTGTTATTGGTCTAAAGGGTCCATAAGCAATGAGCACCCACCAACAAGCCAATAGGCCTTAGGGACCGATGTACTGGAGACGGTGGGGTGAGATGATGTGAGGTGGCTCTTTGCTGTGTGACTTCTTTGGTGAGAACGGTTGTGCAAGCGGTTGAGTAAGTGATATGGAACTGAATGGTTCATGAGCAGGGGGACACCTACCAATAATCCAACAGGCCAACATGCCCTAGGAACCGACGTACTGGAGACGGGTGAGGTGAGGTTGGTGGCCTTTGCTGTGTGACCAAGAGGAACCCGGTATAATGCTCTTGGTATGGGCGGTTGGCTAGTGTGAGCAGTTGGGTTGTGAGACTGGTCAATTGATTTGATGTCGTTTTATTTATTTGTTTGTCATTATCCTTTTGAGCCTTTTTTATTCCTGTCATATTGTATACTTCCTAGTGTGGTTTTAGATACAGGTAGTACCGGTAACCGAAGCCTGGAAGGGAGATAAGGGTAAGGATGATATAGGAGATTCGTGGAGAATATGGACCTGTTGGGAGTTTTAAAGAAATACTGTACTTTTATTTTAAAGACTCAGTGTAATTCATTTTATATTTCAATGGAAATACATTTTATTTTTGCGGGGCGTCATAGTTCAAGGCTGGAAGTCCTCACTTATTTCGCAAGCGGCCAAGGGAACCTTAATCCGCACTGTTACCCAAGCCATTCCAGTTAATATGATGTCTATTTTCCCTATCCCTAAAGCTATTTGCTCCAACTTGGACACTCTATTTTGCAAATTTTGGTGGGGCCATAGGGAGGATAACAAGAAATCCATGTGTCTCAAATCATGGGATTCGATTTGTTATCCAAAGAATTGTGGAGGGCTAGGATTTAGACGGATGAAAGATTACAATATGACTCTTCTTGCAAAGTTTGGATGGCAAGTTCTGAACCAAGAGAATAAATCATGGGTCCGCCTCATCACTGGTAAGTACTTGAATAGAGATATGTCGCAGCATGGTTTCAAGGCTCTTTCACTTTCTTTGGATTTTGCAAGGGATCTCCAATACTATCCCTCTTCTTGCTAAAGGTGTTTGTATGCTCATTGGAAAAAGGTGAATTCACTGACATACGGGAGGATCCGTGGGTTCCTACCCTCCCAAAATTTAAACCTTCATTGAGGCTTACGGAGCGCCATAATTGACTAGGGTTTCGGACCTCATGATGGAAGATGGTGGCCGATGGAATACTGATCTGGTCAAAGATATTTTTACCCCTAATTCTACGGAGGGTATTCTCCGTATTGATCTTCCGTCGGGTCGTCAAGTGGATAGATTACTCTGGACCCCAAATAAACTAGGCAATTTCTCAGTTAAATCGGCCTACCTTACGGATCAATGCTATCAGTTCTCCTTATCCTCCTCCTCTTTCACTCTCCAGGCTCCCTTTTGGAACCGTCTTTGGAATTCTAGTTTGCATGAAAGGCACAAGGTTTTCCTTTGGAAAATTGATTCTAAAGCCCTTCCCACGAAGGATCTTCTTGCTTCTCGAGGTAACTTTCTGGATGTCTCTTGCTCTCTTTGTGGTCATCCGTTAGAGTCCCTTGTCCACCTCTTCTTGGACTGCTATGTTTCAAGATTTCTTTGGAGGACGTCTCAGTGGCCTATTGACCTGTCGGCCATTGCACCCCTTGGTGTGGAAAATTGGATCAAGGTTGCCTTGTCTCGTGATAAGCTCCTTGGTATTAACCCTACCGATGCAAAGGACTTCACTATTTTCGCTGCCCTTCTTATGGAGCAAGCTTAGACGCTTAGAAATAAGGTCCTCCACGATGGCCTGAGTTTTTCTCTACCCCATTGGAAATCACATATTGATGGCCTTGCTCATGATCACTGGGAGTCATACAAAAGCCGAGCTCTTGCCGACAACCAACTGGATGCTGGGTGGTCCCTACCTCCTCTTGGTTGGTTTAAGGTTAACTCTGACGTTGCCATCAGCGGTCATTCATCCACTCTCACTATTATTTTTTGTAATGATCAAGTCAACGTGACGTTCACTAGGATTTCTAAGGAGTGTGGTCTCGATCCACTCTAAGTCGAGGCGAAGTTAACCTTGCTGGCCATTTCTGAAGCTGCTTCTCTCGGTTTGGATAAAGTTTGCGATGCACTTTTGGTTTGCAAGCCTCTTTTGGACTGGTGCACCATCTCAGAATGGGTTATTGATTCTTCTATCAGGATCTCTAGAGATCGTTTGATTAGTTCTTTTTCTTTTTGGAATGTTTGTAAAATTCCCCGATCTGCTAACTTTGTAGCTCACAACCTCGCCCATTGGGAGGCTCGTTGTAATTTTTTGGGCCTAGTCCCCGTTGACGACATTCCTTCCTCTGTCTTTGAGGATGGCCTGAAGGGTATTCCTTGGCTATTGGTTTTTAATATACTGGTTTTCTTTTGTTGACCACAAAAAAAAAAAAAAAGAAAACCACAAAAAAAAAAAAAGAAAAAAGAAAAAGAAAGTAATTTGGTTGTAATATTCGTAGACTAAGAGTTACATCTTTTGCGACTTGGTTACTCTTTGTGGTCTAGTGGCATCAATCCCTCTCTCCTAAGTGGGAGGGTGAGGATTTAACTCCACTGAGAGTGTTTGTGGGGGATTATTTCCTCTTTGACCATCTATGGGATAGAGTCTCCTTTGAAGTGGGCTTTCCACCCCACCCCCCCGTGAGACCAGTTTGTATGGGTGTGGGGGTGCACCTGCAGACGCTTTGCGTGAAGCAAAAGATAAAAAAAGTTACTAGCAAATGACACCTTAAAGGTTACTATCAAATGAAAGTGGCATCATAAAAAAGTTACTACTCACTAGTACCAATTTACAATAAATGACGCATTATTATTAAAAATGGAATTGCTGCTATTCCCACTCTAAAATTGAACTAATGCACTCTATGGGTACTACTGACACACCATGCAGTCAATGTACTCTATGGAGTGTGAATATCAATTCCCTAAAAAAAAAAAAAAATGAGACATAAAGCTGACTATATCATAAACCCAAAAGTAGGAGGATGCGGTGACGAATTTTCTTTTTCCGTATCTTAATAGACTAAAAATAAGCTTTAATCAATCTTGTGTTTCAATTCATAGGTGGTTGTCAAAGATCATCAATCAACTCAAAAGTGTCCATTTAGTGGATCTGCAGAATCATCAGCTCCACACAAATTTCTTCATTGAGTTCCATATGGTGTTATTTAATTCTTGTCATTCATGATTCCCAATAGTGGTTATAGCCTTCCCCAAACTTATAGACATGATATTTATGTTAGAGTCCATTATACCTAAATGATTAACTAGTAAGTCTTTTTTTTTTTTTGCTGAAGGATTAACTAGTAAGTCAACTAATAGGTTAACTAACTATCAACAGAAAATGCACAAACCACACACACACATATATATATATATATATATACACAAAGATTCTCTAAAGAGGGCGCCCTCTTTTTGTTAAAGAGAGGATTTCTGTTTTGGCCGTTAGATTGTGTTTAAAAACTGTGAAATGACAAAATTGCTATTAATGAAAACACGATCCGACGGCCAAGACAGAGGTCCTCTCTTTAATAAAGAGAGGGCGCCCTCCTTAGAGCCTGACTGTATATATACATGTATATGTTTACATATATTTACATGATCCCATCTAAGGTAAGCATAAAATTAGTAGAGCATACACTCAATAGCTCAAGCTTATTTGCATAGGCTTAGCTTTAAGGTCATATTTCCTAACATTGATCTGGTTTGTAAATGGCTTTCGACAGTATTAAGGTTTTTGAACTACTTTGTGTTGGGTTGTGAGCTTATTGCTTGAAAGCAAGTAACATTAATTTTCAATGTTTGTTGATGGTGATTAGAGTATCTAATAATGTTAGTTGTCACAGAGTTATCTAACCTACCAATATAATATAAATTATCATTAATTTTTTACTTCCATGTTGTAACTTAAAAAAAAAAAAAAAAAAAAAAAAAAAAAAACATTAGGAACTCCCCCACTTGCTTGTTGGTCCTTCCATCACCCAAAAAAAAAAAAAAACAATATGCTACGGAATAAAAATTAAGATTTTATAAGGGGTTATTATTTTCATAAGCTACTATCGTTTTGTATAAAACTACAATACCAACCCACCAATTCCTAAGAAATTAGGCAAATGCAAATCCTCAATTGACCAGAGTACTTAGTGGCAAATGCAAATCCACTAGACTCTAGTGACCAGAGTACTTAGTGGCAATCCTCAATTCACCCACCATTTTAGAAATAATGCTTTAGCTTTTAAAATAATGGGAAAAAGCATTGATATTTAACTAATTAAAAAATGAGGATATACTAACACCCCTTTTGAAACTTGAAAAGTTCAGTAATGGACTCCTTCACCCTACTCAACCTCTTCCGGAAAATCTTTACAAACGCTATTACATTTAAAAAAAAAATTAAAATTAAAATTAAAATTAGAGTCAAATACACTTCGGTGTGTGTACATAATTTCACCTTTGCGTCATGTATTTTGAATTTCGACAATCAAGGCCCCTGCATTTTTAAAATTGAGGACAATCGTTAATGTTGAAATGAAATTTTTGACAATCGAGTTACAAACACACATATGTATACACGTAGAACCAATACACTTAAGTACCCTCTATATTTCTAAATTTGTACTCATTGGGAAATTGAAGGCATCTGCAATGACATTCTTAAGCTTACTGTCGATATGGACTCTGTTTGTTTCAGGCACATCAAACGCTCAGCCAACAAAATTAAGCAGCAAACTAGGTTGCTAGCTTAGCCAAAGTTGAGTCCCTCTTGCCCAACTGCTGGCTAGCCCATCCCCTGGACTGCAGGCTATTCTTACTGAAGACTTTGTTCCCATTAGAGTTGGTTGATCCTTTTGTTTAGTTTTGTTTGTATGCTTTCTCTCTTGGACCAAAAAAAAAAAAAATACTCATTGGCCACTGTATTTCCAATTGCAACGAACAAAAAAAAAAAAATTTTGGTCAGTAATCGCAAATTTGCAACAATCTATATAATAAGGGAGGAAGGGGTTTGTCTCCAATCGAGGAGAAGACAAACAGTGGTCAGGATTGAATCTAAACTTAAACATTCAACGGTCACGATTGTGTATGACTGCTCACCTTTTTTTTTTTTTTTTTTTTGAATTTCAAAATCAATTTCTGTGTAATATGCACAGATCTTCTCTCTCTCAACGTCTTCACACACACACAGATACTCTCTCTCTCTCTCTCTCTCTCTCTCTCTCTCCCCCGGCTCTAACCCTCCTCACCACCACAGCGGCGCCTTCGCCGGCACGGGGTATTGACATAGCCGGACCACCACACTATCTCTCGGTAATATCTTGCTCCAAAGCCCTCTCTCTCTACACTTCTGCCAGTCGTACCCACCACCACCGCAGCCGCCTCCGCTCTCTACACATCAAATCAAGGAATTCATTTGAGGAAGACTTATCAAGTGGTATCAATTCGCTCTTTTTCAGTTTCGGGTTCATTTAATATGTTATTTTTTTTTTCAATTTTTTGGGGGTTTTTTGTTCTCCATTTGCTTTTTTGCTACAGTTTTTGGTACATACAAATGGTCTTTTGATATTCAACCATTTCTCTCAACAGCGGCAGCAACAACAATCGTGAGTCCCTAACATTTTCATTATGTTATGCACAATGGAAATCTTCAGGTAAAACCCTAACATTTTTTACCCTAACTCAATTTTTTAAGACCCAAAGTCCCTAACGTTTGTATAATCAGGTATTTTATCTGTCAAAGCTAAACTAATGGTTGCTTTCTACTGCCTTCATCTGCAAATTTTTTTTTCCTCTCTCTAATTTTGTAGGAATTTTTGAGTGTACAGAAATCAATCTTATTCTAATTAACTCTAATCATTTCATTTTCCTCAAATCAGCCCCTCACATAGCATACGATCATGTCCACTATCTATCTTCAGTTTAGGGTTTTTTGTTTGATTGCTATAGGGTTTGGAAGGTTGTTACATTGGAGATTTGGTTTGGGTGCCCATTGGTTTTGGTTTGGTTTGGGTGCCCAAATCTGTGAAAATTTCAAGAATGCTCTGTGAGAAATCAACGACAAGGGTATGATTTTGGGTATCTCGGGAGCTTATCCTATATAGCCCCCAAATAGCTCCTAATTACCTGCTAATAGTTTGATTCTTTTGACAAGGCTATAACTAGGTGCATTAGACCCTAATTTACCCCAAATTACTGGGTATGTTGTTGTTTTCAAGTGAAGCACATCCTACATAGTGTGTATGTTGTCTTTTCCTGATGTTACCTTTATGTTTTGCTTTTGTTTCCTTTTCGGAATGAAGCCGTCAAGTAAGTCCACAAGATCAAATCCTTGGTAAGCAAACTCACCACTCCTCTCCATCTCTCTATTAGTTTTATGTCAATTGGATTTATGCTTATTTCTTGCCTCAATTTCAGGGTTTCCCTCTTTGTGAGTACCCATGTACAGAACTTGGTGAAAGCGTGTCAATATTCATTGTAATTGAGTTCAATGGCTGGCTTTGTGGAAGGATACGATGCAGGTTCACTAAGGTCAGTCTACTCTACACATTCTAAATTTTCTTTGGTGTAAACTTTCTGAGCTTTTTAACTGAATAATGTGGCTTTATTAAATCTCCGGAGCTGCTAGCCAATGATAAAGATGAAAGCACATTGCAAAGTCCACATTACTTTTTAATCTTTAAACTATACATGGATTGTCCGTTTTGATCACGTGATATTAAATTCACCAATAACTGAGCACTCTTGATTGCAAGGTAGTGGGGAACTTTGTATTTGAATTAGCTATTGATTATTACAAGTATTCATATAATTTTTTTTTCTTTTCTTTTTCTCTTTCTTTGTGACAGTCATTTGTCCTTGGTTCTTTAATAGCACAAACTAAGATTGATCCAACTAAATGGTATACATTACTTTTTTGTCAGTAGTTTACTTCTTCTTCTTCATTTTTTTTTTACTAATTCTAATGCTTTCCAAATTTCCATCCTAAATGTTCCCAACACATGTGGCAGTGAGCCCACTTGATTTTCATTGGAGGATATGCCGAAGTGGTTCTATTGTCACGTGTTGGGAACCACATTTGGGATACAAAATTCAAGGAGTGCATTTTTTTAAGCATATCATTACTCTTTTGCTGCATTTTCACATCTACAACTCTAAAGCACATTTTTTTTCTTTTGTGGATGGAAAAGTCACTCATCACTTCTGGTGTAGTACTTCTACTTTATACTTATTGTACTGTCTTAATCAAATATGCAAGTTTGGAAATTTGGAATGCTGAAAATAGATGGGAAATGACTGTATTGGTAAGGGAAAGGAATTGAAAACGCCCAAGTAAATTATTGTAAAGGGATCTATTGGAGGCGTCAAGAATCTTCTCATTTCATTTTTAAGAAGTATATCAGAAATATTCTAGAGGGACACATTTGGATTAGGGTCATTTTGATGTTGGAGCTTGAATTGAGTTGCCTATTGCAAATGGAACTGTTGAATAAATGTTGTTGATTGGGGCATTAAGAAATTAGCGGAAAAATTCATGGGGCATTCTAGAAACTTTGTTAGTAGGGGTTTCCTAATCTTTTGATATTGGCCCCCTCAACTTATTTTTAATGGAGTAGTATTTTCATCTAATTTAATTATTGGGGTATTTAATGCTCTGTATGTTTCTCATACTCTGCCAAAATGTTGGTAGACATATATAGGAATTGCACTACTCGGACCCCCGTGTTATTCTAAGCCTCATTACACAGCCCCCCTAGCCGTAAATCCTAGATCCTCCATTGGGCTTAAGGTTTGTTTGGTTTAAGAAATTGTATTACGAAAATGCTTTGTCATAATTTATCGAAATTGTCGAAGGCATGTGGAATTAGCCATTGGCCGAAGGCACACATGGTTAGAATTGTCCAATAGTGCCCTTATTAGCTTTCTGTTTTGGGTTTGTTTGTTTGTTTTTTTTTTTTTTTGGCAGCCCCAGGTAATCACTATGGTTCTTAAGGTTCACATGCATTGTGATCTAGAAATGAAAGGTAATTTCTATGATTATTTGTCTGAATCTGTGATTTTTTTGAATCTGTGTTCTTTTTTATTATCTTTTTTTTTTGTGCTCAAGCATGATTTTTTTTCCCAAAAGGTTTCCACCGTGTTCATGTTTTGTGCAACTTTTATTTTTGGTGTTGTTTAAAAGATGTGTCATTGGCTGAAGAAAGAAAGATACGAGGAGTGGAATATAAGGTCTTAAGGAAATAGTCATTGGCTTTCTTTTTATTTTTAGTTACTTTCTCATGGCATCTCTAAGCCAAGTCTATTTGATTTGTGAATTTGCATAAAGAAATACATACTATTCATTGCCTGTTTCTTTGCCCTTTCTCTTTGGTCCCTTTCTCTAACCGTCTAAGCTAAATGCTTACTTAGCTTAGCTTAGTTGGTAGGAATGTATTTAATGATAGTTGGGAGACACCACTTGCGAACACATTGTTTGGGAATTACTTGGAGTCTTGGGGATTGATTCAATAGAGAATTTGTATATATGAATTCAAAATGGCATTTTTTTTTCTTCTTTTTGTACATGACTTCAAGTGTAATAAACTAGCCAATTAATACTTTGTACACTTGAATTCCTTTTAAGCCAATATTATTCCAATTCTGTTTAGCTATTATAAGTTTGTACAAGTTATGACATGATTAATGCAGTTTAATTGTGATTTGAATTAAAAATTGATTTATGTCACAATTGAGACTTTGAAAAATCCCCTATTTTTTTTGCTTGGCCTGTGAGTCGTGATGTTTCCATTATGTTGCATCACGTGGAATTGTCTTGAGTGCCAAAGTAATGTGGGGTTCGATACTGGCCGAAAGCACGCGTTGTTTTTGTAGAATAGTTTTTGTCCACATTATACAGTTGTAGAGTTAAAATAGTTTTTACTCTTCATTTTAGACTTATAAATCGTTTATTTTATTATTATTTTTATTTTCAGGTAGTGCCCTCGGGCACGGGCAATACCTAGTCAATACTATATTCTTAAACGCTCGGTTATGATTGTCATATATAGTTTGTTTATTGGGTCTTTAATTGTTACAATTGAAATTTGAAACTACATAGACCGAGTTAAATTATACAGAAAACAAAGAGTAATGTGCAGGTCCACCGTCCATTAACTCTTCCAATTCCGATGCGCTATAAATTGATTTTTCTACATTGTTTTCAAAGAAAATTAGGATAGAGGCCTGTGTAATGCACGGGTCTGTCAAAATTGAAAAATAAATTAGATGTATTTATCGTTGATACATTTATAGATCCGTGACTTGAAAAAAATTATATTAAACAATCCTCAATCTAAAAAAAAGTAAATCAAACAACATTAAATCCTAAATGTATTGAATATGTACTACTAATAAAATAAAGTTAAAAATGTTAAAGTTTCAATAATTTTGGATGGAAGCAAATATATTTTCATTTTTTTTTTTTTCATTTCCAAATCTTTCTTTAGTGTTTTTGTTTCTGTTTGTTTTAGCATTTCTCTCCGTTTATTTATTTATTTATTTTAGTCACAATTTATTGTATGAAGTATGCACAAAATAATACAACTACATATAAACTGTATACAATAAAGTTGACAGTAATGTTGTTTAAAAGTAATAACTTATTTTTAATATCATAACACATGATATTTTGAAAAACCTTATCATCTTTTTTCTTTTTCTATTTCTTTTTTGTTTAATTACATGTAAACTTCATACAATAAAGTTGAAAGTGTTGTTTAAAAGTAACAAGTTAGTTTTAACATTATAACACATGATATTTTGAAAAAACTAATCATCTTTGTTCTTTTCTTTTCCTTTTTATGGGAATAACATGAAATTGTATGAAAATATAAATTTCAAAAACAAATGAATTAAATTTATTAAGTCTATTATTATTATTATTATTATTATTATTATTATTATTATTATTATTATTATTATTATTATTATATATTTATTATGAGTATGAAATAATATGAGTAATTTCAAATTACAATTTGTCTTTTAAATTTGTAAAGTATTTCGTATATAATTATTATGCATATGATAGAATTGTATGTGTGTGAATTAAATTTATAGGAATGTGCATGTAATAAAATATGATTGTAGATGTATTAGTAATTGTAAATTACAATTTGTCTTTTAACTTTGCAAAATATTTTTTAGGATAAAATACATTTTGCACCCTCAAACTATACCATGTTTGGCACTTTGGTCCCTAAACAAATTTTTTTTTTTTCGCATTTTGGTTCCTCAACTAACATATTTTGGCAGTTTGCCCCCTCAATCACTTTTAGTGACGAAAAAAGTCACTTTAAGTAATGCCAAAAGTGACGCTAAAAGTGACGAAGGGGGCAAACAACTACAAAATATTAGTTGAGGGACCAAAATGCGAAAAAAAAATATTTAGGGACCAAAGTGCTAAACAGGGTATAGTTTGAGAATGCAAAGCATTTAACCTTTATATATATATATATGTATTATCATTATTATTATTATTATTATTATTATTATTGTAATATATTTATTATGAGTATGAAATGATATGAAATTGTTGCAAAGTATTTCTTATATATGTATTATTATTATTATTATTATTATTATTATTATGATGATGATGAGTATGAAATGATATGAAATTAAATTTTAAAAAACAAACAAACGTATGTGTGTGAATTAAATTTATAGGCATATACGTGTGCAATCCGGCGCTGGGCGAACGCACTGGGTGCTATCCATGGGTCATGACACATTTTAAAATTAGGGCCACACATATACTTTTTTTTCCTCGGAAAAATGGTTAATCAAATCCAAAAAAGAGTTGTACAAATATACAAAGGGCATTTCCCAGGATACAATAGAGCTCAAAAAATTGGCAAAGGTGAAAACCGAAGCCGAACCAACCACAAGGGCAAGGGAGGATCTCTTCTCCACAACAAAGCCTGCCTATGAAACAAACAACAAGGAAAAACGAGCAACATGGGATGAGGAATTTTCTAGAGCCAAAGGCAAAGAAAGAAACCCATCTCAGAAGAGGCAAAGAGCATAGAAAAAAAAAAAACTAGAACAATTAGAAACATGGGAAGGATCCTCCCATCCAAAGCCTACCCAAGGCAAATACCCTGAGCAAGCAAACAAAATCAAGAAGGCCTGAAGGACTTTTCTTCTTCTGCTTGACTTTCTTCTTGGTCTTTCTACTACAACGGATATTTGGGGGTTCATCAATAAGAGAGGAATAAGAGGGATCATCCTCCTCAAAGGGATCCTCTCTCACCTTCTGTCCCCCAAATCATCTCCCTCTCTCTCTGCGTAATATCAGTCCATCTCCGACCTCTCTCTCCGATCAAACCAGTTCGGCGACCACCATCTCAGCTCGGCTCCGGCCCACACCCAAACCCCTCTTTGTCTCATTCGTCCCTCTTTCTCTTAGACCCTCTCTCTATGAACCAGTCCCTCTCTCTCTCTTCGACCCCCATCCCCCCTCCCCCCCCCCCCCCCCCTCTCTCTCTCTCTAACCAATTACTACAAAACAACATGTGTACTTAAGAATATAATCGCAAGTTCTGTCACTTGGACACCAGCACTGACTTTGGATGTAATGAGGATGTTATGATTGCTATCGCGTAAGAGTAGACTTGAGTCACAAATTGCCTCTAAATTTTTAGCAAACATGTTCTATACCACTAGTTATGCTATTAAGTAGCTTGTCAGTACTTAAGGAGGAATTGTCAACGGTCTCACAGTAGCAATGAAAAACTCTTCCCAAGTTTAGCGTGTACCATGCAATGGATGAATCACAAGATTGTATACTAATGAAGACAATGATTGAGAGCATTAAATATCAAATACCTGTTGTAGAATGAAATGACATCAATGACAATTAGGAAAAATTTGTCATGACCCATCCCGCTAACGTGCGGAAACAGGACACGTGGCACGCCATCAAGGCTTATCCAGTTCATTTCATAACCATACGCAGCGGAAATGGCTTTAAAACAACCTTAAGTGTATAAAACTTTTGGAAACATCACCCGTCGAGTTGTAAAATCCGCGTAAAATTGAAAACACAATTATATTTCGAATCGAATGATTTTATGTTAAAGGGGTCCCATAGGTACCCTAAGAACTAAACAAAACCTTTTGAAAACTTTCGGAAGGTATAGAAAAAGATTTCTGGCAGGGGGCATCTCGACCGGTCGAACGACCCCATTCGACCGGTCGAATGACCCTTTAGTAGAATCCTGCACAAGCTGCAGAATTTTGCCAAAAGCATCACCTAACCTTACTCCTTTCATTCTTCTACACAAGTTTACCTTAGTTTAAACTTTGCAAGTTACAACATGTTATCAAAATCAAAGTTTAAGATTACTAATCCATGAAAAAGGACAATAGCAGAACATGCTAAGGCTTGTTTGGCTCGATTCATAAAACTCCATCCATTTTTCCTTTAAACTTCAAAATCGATAGGTCAAGCATTCAAAACACGAATCCATGGTTTCGGATCCATTACAACAAAATTAAGAAGAGTCTTAGTGCGTATTACAACATCATGAAACTATACTACACCTTTTAAGCCAAAAATAAAGTGCTAGCTATTCGTAACGTTCATTATTACAAGACTTGGAATAGAAAGCAAAAACATATACAAAGAATCCCCGACATTCGTCAGCCTCACTCCTCATGCTTTTTTTTTTTCCTTTCTTCCTTTCACCTGCAATGGAATAAATCTCCACTGCTCAGCTATATGCTGAGTGCACAATTTCTAACATATGTATATATGACAAAACATGCTTTAATCTCAATATTACATAAATAGTCGCTAAGGAGACAAATACACCTTCATTCGATAGCGGCAAGTCCAAGCCTTAAACCACGATGTCAATGGCTAGTCCAAGCCTACAACCATTACATCCCCAAGTGCCCTGGTAAGTCCAATCCTTAAACCATGCACAGTAGCTGTCGCTACTAAAATTCTCAAACATCGAGGAGTTTACTCCAGCATGAATTTGTATAAGTCCCCCCTTTGACCCATACAGACAACTCAACGTGCTCGCGTAAATTTAGACATGTTTTTTTACATTTAATCGCGTGCATAATTAACGGGCCTAAGATTAACACATGAATTTTTCCCGGATCACAATTTCGTTGTCGAAATATAAAACATGTATTTCACCTATAAAACATAGGCTAGAAATTCATACCTTGAGCTATAGCCGTATAACTTTGAGGGAACGACTAGAAGTCCAAATAAACGCCAAAACTCTGATCCTACGCAAAACCTACAAGTCTACATGTGTTTTCCCCAATTTCTTAGATTTAGAAATTTATAACATCTTAGCCAAACGTGGCCTAAAGACTATCAATACGTAGCCCTTACCTTGGGGAGTTCTAATATACAATTTGGTAAAATTCAGACGGACGAAGGGTCGCCGTTTGTCGTCGTAAAGCCCGTAGGATCATTCTCCATTTTCTCTCTCCTCTCTCAAGATATTATATGAAGTTTTCAAGAAATGACAATTTCATCCACCACTATTTATAGACAAACTCTTCGGGAATTGTGTTTATTTCCCTGCGAGTTTCTCAAACACCTAGTTAAATCCTGAAACTTTACACACGTCCATTTTATTTCTTTATGAGTGAAAACTACTAATTACAAGAGTTTTTTTTTATTAAGTCTCATTTGGATCCAAAATATACGTCTAAAAACTAAATTCCGTGGAATCTCTACATAACCTACCTTTTTATATAACGTGTCACTCAAGTTCTCACTACAATTCTCAAAAGATATCTAACGATACCAAAATTTCCCAAAAGTATACTATACAGGTATAATTCACTATTCGTAAAATACCAGATAAGTCAAATAACATTTAAATCACATAAATGTCATTTACTTGTGCCAATGCAAAATGAACCATCATGTTACCGTGTCCTCACTGACACCTTACCGTTGACTCACAGTCAACCTCAACACCACTATCAACTAACATTGATAACTCACAAAATCTCAAGTTATGTAATTTAAACCATGAAATTTTTGAAACAGGTGTGACAAAATTACTGCTATTCAAATTGTAATTCAATTTAAAGATGTGTATGTATGCTACTCCCAAGTGCTCCAGTTATCAAATTTTGCAATTTCCAAAGAGAGAGAGAGAGAGAGAGAGAGAGTGTGTGTGTGTGTGTGTGTGTGTGTGTGTGTGTGTGTGTGTAACACCCGTACCTAGAGAACGAGTTAATTATCATTTTTATATGCATTGATTAATATAATTAGTGTATAAAAGGGATTAAGGGGAGGCTTGGACTCACCCGTGAAAAAGTGTTCAGTAAAGGAACACAATTGAAAAGTCCCCAGTGAGGAGGAACAGGTATTGGAGTGGGACCTAGTGAAGGTCCCGGATAAAAAGAAATTGCATTTTATACATTAAATGCATTTATGTGATTACATGAATATTTGCTTAAATGTTTCATATTATATGATGATTTATGTGTTAGCATTTGGTATTAGTTTGGACACCCAAATAAGGGTATAAATGAAACGAATTTATAATTAGTAGGTGCGATAGCAACTTCACAAAATATATGGGACCCATGTTGGGACCCATACGGGACTTAGACAAACACTTAGTAGATAATTGGGTAGTTAATGAAATGTTTGGGGGATTTCATAATAGGAACTTAAGAAATTCCAGGGGTATAAACGAAAAGAGGGAAAAATAGGGTAATGACACCTTATGCTTGTGCATGAGTGTGTGTGTCAAAACATGAGAATTGTCTCATATTTGCTGAAATTAACAAGAGAAAGAAGGATGAGAGAAGACAGAACTATCACCGACGACGTTTTTCGCCGTTCCATCACCGCCGTTCGCCGGATTTACGATCCGAGGTCACTTTTGGACTCGTGGAGGTAAGAGGATCACATACACATAATTTGTTTTTTTATTTTTGGCAACGTTTTCCCGATAACCATTCTTAAAAGATGATATATGTTGTACCAAAACTATGTAGGATTCACTTTGGGGTAGAAATTAAGCAAGATTTGTGAAGAAATTCCTCATTTCTAGCTTGAATTTGTGTAGATCTTGCTAAGGTGAGTTTTCTACACCAAGGAATAATTGTGTTTAACTATGTTCAAGGCATCAATGATGTTTGAGATGATAATTTATGTTTATTAGCTAATAGAATGTTCTTGTTGTTTTGATTATTCATGTTTAGAAGACATGGGGATGTTAGAATGTGAATTGCATGTAAATTTTATGAAATTATATATGCCCACATGTTTATGTGCTTATATGTCTATGTGGAATTCAATGAGCACCGGAAAAATGATTCATTAGTTGGGAGTAATAAGGGTGGTGAAGAGGAAGAATCCGAGAAATACGGAAGTCCAAGGAATGGAAGTGACCACGGGACCAAGGGAGGTCTTCGGATCTGAATGAATCATTGAATCGGTGACTCGGCGATTACGGTTATGATTTATGCGTTAATTGTTGCATTGCACATGTTAAGCATTCAATCATGTTTAGATTACTCACTAAGCGTAATGCTTAAGAAAACTGTTTTCCTTTTCTATTGTGGTAAATAACAACCACTGCAGGTACGGAGCAATATCCGGAGAGAAAGTAACGTGCTTGGGAATGGGGGAGAGATTTGGTTCTTGTAATTATGTTTATAACATGTAATATGGTGTAACTTGTGACTTAGTATCCTTAACTTGTGTCTTGAAGTCTTGACTCGTGGTTGTAGAGTTGGAGAGATTGAAAACTAGTTGGGATTCTATAACTTATGTGTTTAATGTATATTTGGGGAACTTAATTCTCTATGTTAGTAGTTAGTTTTGGACAAGAAGATGGAGAATTTGAGGGTTGTCTTTGTAAATCCTATGTATGTCTTTAAGTTGCATCTATGGATATGTGTAAGTTGTATGTTTGGATCATACCAACAAGTCCGGATTCATGTGTTGTAGATTTTAGTCAAGTTTCGTTTTTGTAAGCAAATGTTTTGTGAGGTTTGATCCTCTTGCCGGAAGGTTTCATGTAAGTGCTTGCTTGCTCGCTTGCTTGGTAAAGCGTAAGAAGATTTGGAAATGGTTTTGATATGGTTCCTTAAATTTTATGTTGTTGGTTATAACTTGGGTTCATTTCCAGCATGGTTTCATGAGATTTTAGTTTTTGCCAAAAGTTTAACTTCAAAAAAACTTGTTTTGAATCCAAAAGGAGTTGTGTTCATGATGGGTGTAATTCAATTATGATTATGTGTATGTTCCACATGTTTAGTTAATGTTAACACATGTTTAGGAATGTATTTGGAAGGTTTCTTGAGGTTTGAAAATGGTTTTGGATGTGTCTATGAGGTTTGATGATGTTTTAGGAATGTTTTTGGACTAGTTTAGCAGGAGGTTTCTGTAAAAAAAAATTAGGTTATGCAGAAACCGGATCGATCCGGGTCATGAGTGGATCGATCCGGAGCACTAGGAGAGACTAGAAATGACATTCTGTCAAAACTGGATCGATCTGGTTTTGGCACAGATCGATCCGCATGCCATTTTGCTGCACTGTCGACTTTTACAGAAACTGACATAACTCTCTCTAAAAAACTCGGATTTGCGCGCCATTTTTTGCGTTGGAACTGGGATTCAAAGAACTATAATTTGGTATAAATTTTTCTATATCTTACTAATTACCATTTTACCCTTAGAGGCTGTTTTGTAACAATAGAGTTGTTGTATATTGATAAACACATGCGTTTCCTAGTAATTCGCATGTTTCTTTGCAAATTAATGTAATTGGGTGCTTGTAGCATTGTTACACATGTCCTAATCCGCACGAGTTGGGTTGGTGTATGACAGAGAGAGAGAGAGAGAGAGAGAGAGAGAGAGAGAGGAATGAAGGAGACTGAGAGGGGTTTGGTTGTGGGTCGGCGCCAGATTTAGATGGTGGTCGCCAGTGGCAGATTGAGACTAGGGTGGGCACAGGTCCCCCCTGAAGTTTTCAAAAATTACATTTTCAGCTTTGGTATTTTGTGATTTTAAGACATAAAAAATTACATATCTTACCCCAAAATGAGGTCGTAAATAAAAATTCTCCACTACATCTCTCTTCTCCTTTGTGAATATGTGAATTGGGGGTATTTGTGAATTTATGAATATGTAAATTTGTGAATATCTTGAATTGGGGAATTTGTGAATTATGTTGAATTGGAGAATTTATGTATAAGTAGACCCAAAAAAATCACCTCGGGGGTGCTGCCCTCGAACCCCCGCACGGTCGGAGATGGACTAATATTACGCAGAGAGAGGGAGATGATTGGGGGACAAAAGGCGAGAGAAGGATTTGATTTGGGTGTATATGAGTGACTCTAATTTTAAAATGTGTCATGACCCGTGGATACTACTCAGTGTGTTCGCCCAACGCGCTTACCCAGTGCGCTCTGGAGCCAGACTGTATATATGCGTGTGATAAATATGATTTTAGATGCATTAGTAATTGTAAATTACAATTTGTCTTTTAACTTTACAAAGTATTTCTTATATATGTATTATGATTATTATTATATATTTATTATGAGTAAAGATATGAAATTGTATGAAATTATATATTTATAAAACAAATGAATTAAATCTCTAAAGTGTAAATTATATGTGTGTAAAGCCTTGTTTGGGAAAAACCAAAACCAAAACTAAAAATAAAAAACAAAATTGATTTACCAAACAAGCCACCGAAATTGTTGACTTTTGATCCAATATATGTGTGTAAAGCATTGTTTGGGAAAAACGAAAATAAAAAAAAAACAAAAATAAAGCACAAAATCGGTTTACCAAACAAGGTAGCCGAAGTTGTTGACTTTTGATCCATGGGTTTAGTGCCTTGTTTGGGAAAAAATGGAAACAACCAAGACAAACAAAGGCAACAACTAGTTTGCCAAACAAACCCTATTATTTTTTGAGTGCCTTGTTTGGGTTAAAAAAAAAACACAAACACAAATAAAGGCAAAATTCAATTTTCCAAACAAGGCATCACGTCTCAATGTATTAGTAAAGGCAATTACATATAAGGAGCAAACAATTAAAAGAATTTCAAATAAGGACAATTAAATTGGAAATCACTCTAAGCCTCTTTTATATAATAAAATAATAATAACTAGGAAGACGGCCCACGGGCATGAGATTTGGTAGAAAAAATGCATTGTATTTTTTTTTATGTGTACAAGAAAGAGAAACATGTTCTATTAATTATTGTAATGGTGTTAGAAAAAAAAATACTTGAACAACTATATTAATTGATGTTTAACCTATAGTTTAAGGCTATTTTTTTAATGTATAGATACTATATATATATATATATAGAAATAGCAATATAGGTGTGATACATGTTGCACTCTCCATGTAGTTGGGTTGCCACATGGCATTGCTACACAATACTATAGTATAGATATACAATTGCATATATAGATTTGAAATAATATAATATTAAAAAAAAAACCTGCTTCCTACGCACCTACATTTTTGCAGTAAGTTCTCTCACACTCATTATAACTGCCTCTCTCTCACTATATATCCTATTTTTTCACGTTTTTTTAATCAAAATATACATATATATTTTTTTTGCAGACTTCTTGGGTAGATATGTATATATATATATATATGACGGCCAAAACAGAGGCCCTCTCTTTAATAAAGAAAGGGAGCTCTCTTTAGAGCCTGACTGATACATATATGAAAATTCTCCAGAGAGGGCGCCCTCTCTTTATTAAAGAGAGGGCCTTTGTTTTGACCGTCGGATCGTGTTTAATAACTGGATCTGACGGCTAAAACAGAGGCCTTCTCTTTAATAAAGAGAGGGAGTCCTCTTTAGAGCCTGACTGATATATATATATTAAAAAAAAAATTAAATGATACTCGTGCTAGTACGGGCCAGAGCTAGTACATATATATATGTGTGTGTGTATATATACATATATACAAAAAGGATAATTTACAAAATACAAAAGGGTAATTTGGTAAATTAATTTAACAAAAGGGTAATTTGTAAAAAAGCATAAGGGCAATTTGTTTATTCAATTTACAATTGTATACACTTTAAACTTTTAGGCTCTTTTCTTAAACGCATAGATAAATAGATATATATATATATATACACACACACACAAATATACAAAAGGGTAATTTATGAAAGGCAAAAGGGTAATTTGGTAATTCGATTTAACAACAGAGTAATTTGCAAAAGGCATAAGGGTACTTTGGTATTTCAATATATATATATAAATTATAATATAATAAAATAATATGCATATATATACACACACACATAAGGGTAATTCACATCATGTAAAAGAGTATTGGTAATTCAAGTTAATAAAAGAGAATTCATAATTGTAAACGTTTTAAACTTTAAACTATTTTCTTTAAGGTGTAGAAACAAAAATGTAATTTGCTTAAAGCATAAGGGTAATTTTGTTATTCAAAGTATAATTGGACGCACCTTTATTCAATTTTATGTATATAATTATATATTTAATTTATATATATATATATGTAGAATAATGATATGATAAAATAATATATGCATATGTATACACACGAGGGTAGTTTACAAAATGACAAAAGGGTAATTTGATAATTCAATTATAATTGAACACACTTTAAATACATAAATCAAAAAATGGTGATTCAATTTAAATATATAATAAAAATATAATTAAATAATAAATATGTATATTTATACACACAAGGGTAATTTACAAAAAGGAAAAATGGCAATTTGGTAATTCAATTTATAATTGTACACACTTTAAATACATATATAATAATAATAAATTATAATCTGTATATCTATATATTGATATATCTATAAATAGCAATGTATGTGCCACGTGGCACTCTTGTATTGTTGTGATGCCACATGGCATTAGTACACAATAGTATAGTATAGTATAGATATACAACTATATATATAGACATTGAAAATAAATAATGTTAAAAAAAAAAAAAAAAAAAAATACATGCATGCTACATTCTTATATTTTTGTAGTAACTTCTCTCACACTCACTGTAAGTGCCTCTCTCCCACTATATGTCTTATTTTTTCACGTTTTTTAATTTAATATTTTTTTTAGACTTCCTGAGTAAATTAAAAAAAAAAAGTCAAAAAATCAATGATACCCGTGCATAGCATTGGCCAACGCTAGTATACATATATACAAACGGGTAATTTACAAAAGGAAAAAGGGTATTTTGGTAATTCAATTTAGCAAAATGGTAATTTGGTTATTCAATTTATAATTATACACCCTTTCAACTTTAACAAATTACAAAAGGCAAAATAGTAATTTTAATAATACAATTAAATAGTATATGTATACATATGCACACAAGGGTAATAACAAAAGGCAAAAGGATAATTTGATAATTAAATTTATAATTGTACACACTTTAAATACATTAAGAATAATGATAAATTATAATATGTATGAATGTATGTATGTATGTATGTATGTGTATATGTATATCTACATATACACAAAAGGGTATTTACAAAAGTAACTTAAGGGTTGTTTGGTAATTCTAAGATTCATTAAAAGACGTCTTAAGGGTCAAATAAGCCTTGCCAAACAAGCCTTAATTTACAAAATTAATTTGAAGCTTATTTGGTAATGCAAAGGTTACTTGAAAGATGCCTTAAGGGCAGAAACAAACTTTGCCAAACAAGACTCAAGTTACTATTCATAGCAACTTGAGGTAGATAGATGTGATGTGAAATTATCAAGCAACCAAATTATATACCTCAAATGACTATTATGGCCAAATTAATTTGGCATCTAGGGAGTATTCCATTTTAGGCAAAATGAACATTAAGACCAAATTCATTTGGCATCTAGGGAATATTTCATTTTAGGCAAAATGACCATTAAGGCCAAATTAATTTGACATCTAGGAAATATACCATCTTAAGCTCTTTTATAGTATAGTATAGATAATAAAATAGTATAAATATCCTCTTAACTTGATAAATTATCTTGAAATATATGCACACATTTTGAACTTATATTTTCAGTGCAAAGTGAAAATAATTTCACCATAACCATATTGATCCAAACCTTTTTGTTTTTTCTTTCTTGTTAGGATTAAATATAATTTAATATCTTTTTGGTTATGTTCATTTTTACTTTATTCAATGTGATTTAAAAGTAGACATTTAATCCCCTGTGGTTTTGCACTAAAGTGAAACTACTAAAATTTCTCTCAAAATAACCCCATTTGGTAATTCAGTGTTAAAATTAATCTCACAAGGAGAGTTTAAGGGTCAAAATTAACCTCATATAGGCAGTTGACCCAAAAATTAGCCTTTGAAAGGGGTAAAGTGTTAAAAGTTAGTCTCACATAGTTGAGTTAAATGGAAACATTATCTCCACATAGAGGATTAGCCCCAAAATTAACCTCACAAAGGGGGCTAAATGTTAATATTTTTTGGTCAATTTTAGAATTTTTATCAGTTTTGAGAACAATCTTTAGCAATTTTACTTTAGTCCGGAATCACAGGGGGTTAAGTATGCACTTTTGAACCACATGAGAGTAAAATAAAAATGGACTTAACTAAAAGGGGTAAAATGTATTTAACCCTTTTTTTTTCTTTTTCTTTTTTTTTTTATACTTTTCTGGATCCGGATTGGATACACACAAATCCCCCTTGCACGCACACCCTAGCCCCAACCCAACCCCAAAGCCCCAAGGCAAAGCCCAACAAGGGCCACTCATTCCGACTGAAGAATAACTGGGTGGGGGGCGCAACTGTAGGGGTGGCAATTTTCGGCATGACACGAATTAAATGAGTTTGGGTTTAGCTTATATGTGTATGGGTCATAAACGGGTCAACCCATTTAACGCGATTAATAAATGGGTTGGATCATGTTTTAATTGGGTCAACCCGTTTAACCCGATTATAGAGGGTATTTTTGGAAATATACATTAAAAAAAACAAGTATTGCAGTCATTTTTTTTAAAGAAACAATCATTTATTTATTTATTTATTATTTTTGGGAGATTATTTTGACGGCATATGTATTCACTTGCGTTGTGTCCTACCTTTATAAATAGTTGGATATTGTTATATGAAACTTCATTAGTTTAAATTTGGAACAATTGACCATTTACTGTTGGTAGTTGGTACATTTGATAAGAAGACTTGTGTTTTTAGAATGGTGCCTTTTCATTTTTTTCCCTCTAGGTTTCGTTTATTATTACATGAAGTCAATATATTAATAGGTCATGTTAAACAAAAAAAATGGTTAAACGAGCTACATAGACCATAAAACAACTTGTTCATTACATGGGTTGTTGCCTGGTGGGTTAAATGAGTGACTCGTGAATTGCATTAGACGTGTACGGGTTTAGATTTTTGGCACGTTTAGAAATGACATGATTATTGATATGACATGAATAAGACCCGACCTGATTATTAACAGTTGTACTACCACATATTTTAGTACCACGTGCACACTTCTATATGTAAACTGACAAAGCCGAGTATTGTGTAACTAGAGAGGATTTGGGGATTTTGGCTCTTCACTGAGAGAGAGAGAGAGAGAGAGAGAGAGAGAGGGAGAGAGAGAGAGAGAGGAAGCATCTGGAGAGTTGTGGCCATGTGACTCACATCATTTTTTAAAAATTGCTTAGAAACCCTTTGTGTGGAACATTCACGGCCACAACGACGACAGCGGCGGCGACGGCTCAGACATGATCTCTCTCTCTCTCTCTCTCTCTCTCTCTCTATGTATATTATATATATATACAGACACAATGAAACCCTTTCTTTGTAATTTAAAATCCACCCTATGATATGCAGAAAGGCAAAATTTTTTTTGGTATTTGTTGTTGAATTGAACTATAGGGATTTTTGTGTGTGTGCATATATATATATATATATATAGAGAGAGAGAGAGAGAGAGAGAGAGAGGGGAGGGAGGGGGGGGGGGGGGTAAAATCTGTTGAAAAAAATGCGTCTGGTTGGCGAAAGCTCTTCAAATAGTCACCGAATAGATCTTCAAATCGTGTACTAGACACTTTCCTAAATACAATATTCGCCCCCACCAGATATTGTAATCGGTGTGCAACTGGGCATTCCATGAGTTTGTATTACTATGAAGCAATCACTGTCTGCAAAATGCACTATTGAAGACAACCCTAGAAATTTTTCAACCTACTCTATATTCTATTACTGCAGTTTAACAAAATACAAACAATAATGTTTTGTAAAATGGAAAGAGCAGAGACGAATCGTATTTGACACACTCGTTTTTCACAGAGATAAAAGGCATAACAGTTTCTGTCTTGATCACTAATACTGTTTTAGCGTATTCCTTATATAGAAAGGAAGGGACATGAATGAACAGCGTACACAATGGTTATATACATCGATTCAAAAGCACCAATTCATATGGAGTATAAACTGCCAAAGGTGCCTCTGAGATTGATTGTAACCACTGATTAATATATATATAATATATATATAATACCGAACAAATGATTAGATGTTTGTGTACATACCAATAGATATATATAAAATGATGACAGGTGCTGGATGGATGCATCAGACTATCAGTACATGCAAATGGAAGCTTTACTAAAAGAAATTATATAGTGCTTCTCGCACACAATGAATAAATAACTCATCCCCCTTATGATCTCAATCGTATGGCTACAAACAAGTTCCTATTCTCAATTCCTCGTTTGCCCTTTATTTTAAACATTCTCTAACAATCACCCACTATTTTTAAAATAAAATTTTGAAAATGCGGTTGTAAGATTTCTGTTTCAGTAAAGGTGTCTCATGACTTGAACCGTTTACCTTGTGAAGACTCATCAAAGTTGACCAAGAGAGCTTAGTAGACAAGTCTTTGAACTGGCAATCCATATTGACCAATCAGACTTATCTCCACACACAAATCTTTATATCAATGAATATTCATATAAGCCGACACATGAATTAGGACTTGTGTTTGTACCTTGATTTCGTGAGTGCTCTAGAATCAAGCCCTGAACGCATAGGAAGCAGCATCACTTCCACACTCGTATAGGTAGACTTATCAGAAGTGTCCCTGTAACTAAGACACTCCAACACAATTGTTATAAATCTATTAAGAGCTTAGTAGCTCACCCTCCTCCTTATTACATTATAGGTACCAAGCACTTATCCTTGGGATGATTTATATATATATATATATTATTTAAAGTGCTTGTAATCACAACATATGATGTACTTTACTCGTTGAACCCGAGGACTTGAAATTTCAAGTGTCAGGTTGAGTTTCCATCAAGAGTGACCATGTTCGTTGAACTTTAGTCCCATCCCTACCGATGTCTTCGACACCAAATTCCTTGTAAGTCCTTTGTGAAAGGATCTGCCAAATTTTGGCAAGACCTCACATAATCCACAGTTATTATACCATCTGTGAGCAATTGTCTCACATAACTGTGTCTAAGTCCAATGTGTCTGGACTTACCCTTATACGCTTTACTATAGGCTCTAGAAAGTATAGATTCACTATCACAATGGATAGATATAGGAGGCATAGGTTTAGGCCAAACCAGAATTTCTAAAAGTAATTTTCTCAACCATTCTGCCTCTTTACCACTTGCAGCTAATGCTACAAATTCAACTACCATGGTAGAGTCAGCTATACAAGTCTGTTTCTTGGATCCCCAAGAGACAGCACCCCCACCAACAGTGAATATCCATCCACTCGTTGATGAATGATCTTCCCGCTCAGAAATCCAACTGGCATATGAATATCCTTCTAAAACTGAAGGATAACCACAATAAGATATTCCATAACTCATGGTTCCTTTTAAATACTTTATAATTCTATACACCGTATGCCAGTGTAGTTGACTAGGATTACTAGTATATCTACTAAGTTTACCTATAGCAAAAGCTATATCCACCCTAGTACATGTCATGACATATATTAAGCTACCAATAACCTGAGCATATTCAATTGTGAAAATGCTCTACCAGTGTTAGGAAACAATCTTATTTGTGATTCAAATGGTGTGCTAACAGGTGTACAATCAAACTGATTAAACTTCTTTAATATCTTTTCAATATAATGTGATTGCGTGAGAACAATATTTCTATCTTGTCTTATTATTCTCATGCCTAAAATTACATCAGCCACACCCATATCTTTCATTTCAAATTTAGATGACAAGAAGCGTTTAGTATCATAAATACTATCTTAATCAATACCAAGAATAAGCATGTCATCCACATATAAGCATATAATAACACCTCTACCATTTTTAAACTTGCTATAAACACATTTATCAAATTCATGAAATCTGAAACCATTAGATACAACAACCATATCGAATTTTTCATGCCATTGCTTAGGTGCTTGTTTAAGACCATAAAGTGACTGTAGACACCCTATTTTTTCGACTATCAGATTTAGGAGACCCATAGATTGGTGGTTCATAATGATCGAAAAGGACTCCTGGAAGTTAGTTCTATCTCTCAAAATGCTCAGAATGACCAAAAAGCCCCTAAAAGCCCAAACACTCCCAGATTTGGACCGAAAGTTCTGAAAACATGCTACGTCATAAAAAAATACTAAAAATGAGTTTTAAAGCATAATCAAATGAAATCGTCAGCTCCCAGAGACCCCGAAAGTCCCAGAAGTTCTCAGAAAGTCCCCGTTGACCGGTTTGACCAAGGATTGACCAGGTTTGACCAAGGTTTGATCGAAATCGTCCAAATTCTCCGAAAAGATTCGAGATCATTCTAGATCATGTAAAAAGTACTAAAAGAAGTTTTAAAAGAAAATCAGACAAAAGCGTCAGCTCCCAGAGGTTCCCAAAACTTCCTAGAGGTCCCTAATTTGACCAGTTTGACCAAAAGTTGACTTTAAAACTGGAGCATCATATCATTTTTCAAACATTTTTTATAGATACTAGAGGTCAATAGCTTTCCAACGGTATATCACACATAATTCCTGGATTTAAAATGAATTTATTATGAATTTTTGAAGGTGAAAAAAGCGATCAAATCGGCTTTTATCACGAATACCGCAAAACTTTTCAAAGTGACCTATCTAAGAACTATTTTATTTATTTTTATGTAAAGTAGACTCTATTACCTTTCCAACGGTATATCACAACCTCGGTTTGGAGTGCATACACATTTTCTGTGAACTTCGGACGAAATAGGGCCTTTTCGCGAATACCGAAACCTCTGGGGCCTAAATACAAATTTCTGGGCATTTGAGATTCTATATACCTTGTGTGTTTCCGATTTCGAGGACGAAATCTTTTGTTGAGTGGTGGATGATGTAATACCCTGTATTTCCAATAAATATTTATGCACAGAGATTCTATATACTTCCCTTGACCATTCATGAAATTTCATCTTCGATCGATCGAAGCTCTTTCGAGCGATCGAGCATCCCATAAGTTCAAGCGATCGAACCCTTTTCGAGCGATCGAAACCCTACCGACATAAATTTAATACGTGGTCCCCACTTTGATCGATCAAACCCTTTTTCAATCGATCTAACTGACCGATCTGAGTTCGATCGATCGAGAATCATTCGATCGATTGAGAGTGCAATTATCAGAATTCCAGTTTCTGCGCAAATGTTGCCACCTACACCCCATCCCCCCTATATATACATTAGTCTCGTGGGTGTTGTGTGTTTGCTGAATTATGAGAGTTGAGAGAGCTTGAGAGAGTGTGAGTGTGTTATCTATATATTATACACATACATCCTTATATATATATATATATATAAATGTATACACACACACAAAGATATGTATACTCAGAAGCAGAAGAGATAGAGAAGAAGAAGAACAAGAAGAAGGAGAGAAAGAGAAGGAGGCAGAGAGAGACCGAGAGGAGAAGAGAAAGAAAGAGGAGCCACCATTAAAGCTTGGAAGCTTTCAAACAAGCCAAACGCGCCCTTTACGACTTTCGGTGAGTTCCAAACTCACTCGGTAGCTTAGTTATGATGTTTTACGTATTCTGGACGTATTAAATATAGCCCAAACACCCCCTAGCACATTCTGCATGTTCACTGGCAGAATCTGTGGAAGACGAAGTTCGACCGATCGAACTGAGTTCAATCGATCGAACATCCCTGAGTCTCAATCGATCGAGAATACTTCAATCGATCGAGACTACCTTCACTTCGATCGATCGAGAAGACTTCAATCGATCGAACAACACTTTCTTCGAGCGATCGAGATGATCTCAATCGATCGAACCTAGCAGAACATGAATGTATTCCTTTCAGTTTATAATGCATAGTGCGTAGTTGTTTAATTGTTGTTTCATGTTCCTATTATGCGATATTATGGATTACGGAGGTAATGGGATACGATAATGAGATTGAGATAACATAGTGAGTAATGTAGTCGGGTTCGGAACGTTAGTAATAGTACGACGCGATAACAAGATAAGTTTGAGATGATAACACTGGGTAGTATTGGATAACTGGGAGTTAAGTCAGTAAGATGATTGGTAGGTTCAAGGTTGTGTAAGTCGAGCTGATGATTCGCTCAGATTGAATCCAATAAGTGTATGTCAAGGATTTGATCAGGACCGTGAGAATTATGGGTGTACAGTACTCGCAAGCGTTCTTAAAAGCGGTGAACAGTAAGAGTTCTTAAAAGCGGTGAACAAGAGTAGATGTGGCACGCCCATGATTTGAATTACCAGAGCTATGTATGTACAGTACTCGCAACCGTTCTTAAAAGCGGTGACCAGTAAGAGTTCTTAAAAGCGGTGAACAAGAGTATGGGTACATCCATGGACCAGTCATTATATGAGAACGATGTATGGGTGCTCGCAAGAGTTCTTAAAAGCAGTGAACAGTAAGAGTTCTTAAAAGCGGTGAACAAGAGCACTGGTATGTTGTGCTGATATAATCAGTTCGAGAGAGAGAGTCAGTTGGGAATTGTGAGATCAGTCTTAGAGTGGGAATTAATAAGAATCAATTAATGATATGTCTGAATAAAAGAGGAAGAGATATATTTCGTATCACTGTCATCTATTGTTCATAACTGTAAATATGTTATTTCTATGAGACTGCGTTAGTTAGTGCTCACTCAGCTTTCAACAAGCTGACGACCTTTATTGCCTGGACATTCCCCGTCCAGACTATCATGTCCTTTACAATACAGATGACGGAACTTATGGCGATAACGATTACCCTGAAGGGAGTTACGTAGAGAATGACCCCACTGATGCCAGTTATGCTGACGCCTCTCCGTACGCCAGCTGAAGACCTGAAGATAGATAGTAGTTTATATTACTACTTTTCTTTTACTGTTGTACTTTGTAGTTTAACGGGTACTTGGGCATATATTGTCTCCAGACCTGTTGTGATCCTGTGGACCATACTCTGATGATTATAATAGATAGAATCGTGTTTATATTTCAGTGGTTTACTGTTCCTGTTGTTCTTGTGGACTAGTACTGTGTGGTGTGGATTATCAGTGACTTTCACTTGTCATTCCCTATGGACCCATAAAGGAAATTTATTTTTCTCTATTTATGCTGCTCCGGGGCGTGACAGGGTTTTTGGTATCAGAGCTTTAGGTTCTGATACTGTCGTTCACTAACGTTTCTACACCATCTGGTCCTAGTATGTTAAGATTTCCTGAGATGAGATATGAGTTTAAGATAAGTTCGTCTGTCTGACGATAGATAGTTTTCCTTTGCAGGATAGCATGGATCCAGAGTTCCATCAGTTTGTTACCGATGCTTATGGAGGACACGTGATCCATGGGGATACCGTGGAGCCAGCTGACCCAGAGTTTTATCGTGAGCGCGTGTGCCAGATAGCTAGTCGACATTTAGAGGAGGATATGTGGAGAGCGCTTTATGTGACCGAGAGGACTGACCCGACGCAGATGCGTATGGATGCTTACCATTCTGCGAGAGTTGGTAGAGACATTTGTCAGGAGATGTTACGGTTGGTTCGGAGTAAGCCAGAGATGGATGAGATCGAGTTGAGAGCTATTATAGCCGGTCCACCAGAGCCTGTAGTTGCACCAGTACCAGCAGCACCACCATCACCAGTGCTCGACGTACCAGTTCCAGAGCCTGAGCCGATTCAGGGAGATGAGGACCCAGACCCAGAGGATGAGCATCCCGATGAGGACATGGACGGAGATGGAGAGGAGGAGCCTATAGATGATGAGCCAGAGGATGACCCCGAGGAGCCAGAGTTTGAGCCAGAGGATCCAGTACATGACCCGGAGGCTATTGAGGCATACATGGTCGTAGACGAGGATGTGCCCGATGAGGAGGTAGTTGTGCCAGAGGTACCCATCGTGCTTCAGATACCAGCCGGACCCATTATGCATATGGCAGTCATGGCCGATATGGCAGTAGGATGGATAGCAGAGATGATCGCTCAGCTAGCAGGTTTTGTTATAGGAGAGGCCGCGATAGCAGGAGCCTTTGATATAGCCGATGGATTCGTCGCAGTAGCAGTCGATGTCGCTAACCAGGCGATAGTAGAAGTGATGGAGGACGATGATGCAGAGGTGATAGAGGATTGGGATATAGGAGTGGTGGTCGGAGATCTTGTTGCACCAGTTGAGGACGACCCACTTGAGGAGATGGATCTTGATTCAGAGGATGAGGCACCACCAGCAGGATCAGACGCTGACGATTTTTGAGTCAGGACCTGCAGGACTTAGTTTTTGTTAGTTTTTATTAGGACATGTTGTCCACCAAAATTTTGGGAGCTTGAGAGATAGCTATTGACCATAGCATTGTATAGATATTAGTAGTAGTCATGGTATTGTATAGTTGACCTTAGCACTGTTGTTGCTTATGTTCCACGTGGTACACAGTTTGACTAGTGTGTACTATGCGGTACATCTTTTGGTATATATGAGCGGTACTTTTGATATGTGGTTGTATGTTTAGATTGTCATGTGTTGTTGATAGAACAGTTGGTTCTTGTTGCTTCTTGTCTTATCTTGATTTCGTTTCTACAAGAAGACTTTCACCTAATCATTAGGTCTCTTGTAGGTGAGAAACTCATTTTATCATTATGGTCGGACCCTTGAGGAATCACCAAGCACGAATTGGAGCACCTATTCCGGAAGGAATTGATCCAACAGGAATTTTTGAAGCCTTTATGCAAAGGATGGAGCATGTGGGAGACACGTACAATCACTCCAATCACCAGAGAACTATTGCACCACTGCCACCGAGACAGACTGGAGATAAGTTGTTAGCAAACTTTCGTGGGTTACGTCTAGAGAAGTTCGATGGACTAACAGAACCATGGAAAGCAGAACAATGGATAAGAGAAATGGAGTTAATATTTGAAGCTTTGGAATGCAGTGAACAAGAGAAGCGCCGTCTTGCTACATTCCAGCTCACTTATGCCGCCGCAGATTGGTGGGAAGCTGAACGAGCCACTATCGGGACCGATGCTGCTAGAGCTATGTCGTGGGAGACATTCAAAGGCAGGTTTTTGGAGAAGTATTTTCCCGAAGATGAGAGAGATCAACAAGAGAAGAATTTTCTCAATCTAGTTCAAGGAGGATGGACTGTACGAGAATACACAACACAGTTTGAGCGTCTATCCAGATTTGCTCAACATATGATAGACACTCCACAGAAGAAGGTGAAGAGATTTCACCAAGGATTGAACCCCCATCTCAGACATATGATGGTTGGTCATCTGAATCAATCATTCGAAGGGATCGTCAGATTTGCTGCAGGATTGGAAAGGGATGCTTATCCAGCACAGCAACCACAGATGAATCGACCCCAGCCGTCAAGAGGGTTTCAACAGAGGAATTTCCAAAACCAGCTGCCAAGAAATACCCAAGGTTGGAGACCACAGAGTAATTTCCAAAGGAACAAGAGAACCTGGGAAGGAACCAGAAAGCCACAACAGGGCTATACTCGACCCCAGCAATATCACCAGCAGGGACCACAACCTCAGGCACTGCTAATAGCCCCGCCAAGCAATAGCGGAGGATGTTTTAATTGTGGGAAGCCAGGGCACGTCGCCAGATTCTGTACAGCCGCTAGAACTAACCGCAGAATGGATGTTGTCTGTCGAAATTGCAACAAGCCGGGACATCTAAGTAAAGATTGTCGTGCACCTCGAGAAGGGTATTATGGAGCACCAGTTCAAGGAATTCAAGGACCACCAGATCCGACAAGGATGAATGCTATCATCCCAGGAGAAGTAGGATTTAATGCTGACGAGCAGCAACATTTGGAAGGTACGCTGAGTTAAAGCTTTATTTGATACTGGAGCTGCACGCTCATTTATTACTGTTAAGATTGTGCGTCAATTGGGTTTAGAACCCCAGACACTTGAGCCAGCACTTAATGCTGTGTCACCATTAGGAGTGACTGTCAAGTTGGGTAAAGTATGTAAAGATTGCCTATTGACTTTGGGAGATAGGAATCTTCCAGCAGACTTGGTAGTTCTGTCAATGTCCGAGTTCGACATTATCCTAGGAATGGATTGGTTGACTAAGTATAGTGCCAATCTGGATTGCCCTACTAGGACAATTGTATTTCCGATACAAGGAAAGTCGACGATCAGATTTCAGTGTCAGTCAACGAGCGACATGTTCCTTACGAGTAGTTTGGCTATAATCGGGAGTACGAATACAGAACTCACGATGGATCAGATTCCTACTGTACAAGATTTTAAGGATGTATTTCAGGATATTAAAGGACTTCCACCGAAAAGAGAAATAGACTTTTGTGTGGAATTAATACCCGGAACATTGCCTATTTCCAAGACACCATATAGGATGGCGCCAACTGAGATGTTGGAACTGAAGAAGCAAGTTCAGGAACTTGAAGATTTAGGATTTATTCGCCCGAGTACGTCACCTTGGGGAGCACCAGTTCTGTTTGTGAAGAAGAAAGACGGAACACTTCGACTCTGTATAGACTACAGGGAGTTGAACAAGGTTACGATCAAGAATAGATATCCACTTCCTCGGATAGATGACCTATTCGATCAGTTACAAGGATCCAGGATCTTTTCAAAGATCGATCTTCGTTCTGGATATCATCAGTTATTAGTTCGACCGGAGGATGTTTCGAAGACAGCATTCAGGACAAGATACGGGCATTATGAGTTTTTAGTTATGCCTTTTGGATTGACGAATGCACCAGCAGTATTTATGGACTTGATGAATAGAGTATTCAGACCATATCTGGATAAATTCATCATAGTATTCATCGACGACATTTTGATTTATTCAAAGACGGAGGAAGATCATAAGGAGCATTTACAGATTGCTTTACAGACACTTCGAGATAGTAAGTTATATGCAAAGTTCAGTAAGTGTGAATTTTGGCTACAAGAGGTCAAATTCTTGGGACATGTTATATCTCAGGATGGTATCTCTGTGGACTCATCTAAGATTGGTGCAGTCTTAAACTGGAACCAACCAACCAATGCAACAGAGGTTAGAAGTTTTCTGGGTTTAGCAGGATACTATAGAAGATTCGTTGAAGGATTTTCCAAGATAGCAGGACCTTTAACAGATTTGACAAGGAAGGAGACAAAGTATGAATGGACGAACAAGCATGAGGGTGCATTTCAGGAGTTAAAAGAGAGATTGACTTCTGCACCAGTACTCGCAATACCTAAGAGTGGAGAAAGGTATGTGATCTACAGTGATGCATCACACCAAGGACTTGGTTGTGTGCTTATGCAAAACGGGAATGTGATTGCATATGGATCAAGACAACTGAAGGTACATGAGAAGAATTATCCTACGCATGATTTGGAATTGGCAGCAATAGTGTTTTCCTTACAGATTTGGAGACACTATCTGTACGGAGAAAAGTTTGATTTGTTTTCTGATCATAAGAGCTTGAAGTATTTGTTCTCTCAGAAGGAGTTGAACATGCGACAACGAAGATGGATGGAGTTACTCAAGGACTATGACTTTTCATTGCAATACCATCCAGGTAAAGCAAATGTCATAGCGGATGCTTTGAGTCGTAAACCTCGACTAGTGATCGCTGCATTATTAATTCGAGAATGGCAAGCATTGGAGGTGTTAACTGAATTCGAACTTCAGCCAGTGGAACCAATGGAAGGACAGCATTTTGGATGTCTTATGGTACAACCAACTTTGATTAGCCGTATCATAGCAGCTCAGCAGATAGCAGAAGATTTGAAGTTATGGTTCGCCAAGATGTCAGCTAAAGAACCAGAAATCTGGAATGTTAGTACAGACGGAGCCTTACGATGTAAAGGTAGACTCTGTGTACCTAATAAGGAAAATCTTCGGAAAGACATATTGGATGAAGCTCATAAGTTACGAATGACTATTCATCCTGGAGGTACAAAGATGTACAAGGATTGAAAAGGAATTTCTGGTGGGAGGGAATGAAGCGAGAAGTGGCTGAGTATGTTTCTCAGTGTCTTACTTGTAAACAAGTAAAGGCAGAACATCAGAAACCATTTGGACTTTTACAGTCGTTACCAATTCCTCAATGGAAATGGGAACATATCACCATGGATTTTGTGGTAGGATTGCCAAAGTCACAGCAAAACCACGACGCTATTTGGGTAATCGTGGATCGACTTACGAAGACGGCACATTTTATTGTCTATAGTATGACGTATCCAGTAGAACGGTTAAGCCGGATGTATCTACAGCACGTGATACGGTTACACGGGGTACCTGTATCTATTGTGTCAGATCGAGATTCACGCTTTACTGCAGAGTTTTGGAAGAGTCTCCAAACAACGATGGGAAATACATTGAACTTGAGTTCAGCTTTTCATCCACAGACCGATGGGCAAACTGAACGAGTTAACCAAGTAATGGAAGATATGTTACGTACTTGTGTTATTGATTTTGAGAATTCTTGGGAGACGCACTTACCTTTGATAGAGTTCGCTTACAACAATAGTTATCATTCGAGCATAGGAATGGCGCCGTTCGAAGCTTTGTACGGAAGACCTTGCCGATCGCCGCTATGTTGGACTGAAGTCGGAGATACTCAACTTTTTGGGCCAGAGATGGTACGAGAAACCAATGAGAAGATTCAGATTGTACGTGAGAAGATGAAGACAGCCCAGACTAGACACAAGAGTTATGCTGACAAGCGACGCAAAGATTTAGAGTTTGCCGTGGGAGATCACGTGCTACTCAAAATTTCGCCAGTTCGAGGAATCGTCAGATTCGGTCAGAAGGGAGGCAAGTTATCGCCGCGATTCATCGGACCATTCGAGGTTCTAGAACGTGTTGGGAAAGTTGCTTATCGACTTGCATTGCCGCCAAAGATGTCAGGAGTGCACAACGTTTTCCACATCAGTATGTTGAGGAAATGTGTTCACAATCCAGCACACGAGATCAACTTCGAAGATATTGAAGTCAATGACAATGTTACATTCAACGAAGGACCTATTCGTATTTTAGATCGTGGGATCAAGAAGCTTAGAAACAAAGAAATTTCGTTAGTCAAGATCCAGTGGAAGCATCATGATGAAGGAGAAGCTTCATGGGAGCTAGAGTCAGAAATGCGTGAGAAGTTTCCATTTTTGTTTTAGACCTTGTGTGTTTCCGATTTCGAGGACGAAATCTTTTGTTGAGTGGTGGATGATGTAATACCCTGTATTTCCAATAAATATTTATGCACAGAGATTCTATATACTTCCCTTGACCATTCATGAAATTTCATCTTCGATCGATCGAAGCTCTTTCGAGCGATCGAGCATCCCATAAGTTCAAGCGATCGAACCCTTTTCGAGCGATCGAAACCCTACCGACATAAATTTAATACGTGGTCCCCACTTTGATCGATCAAACCCTTTTTCAATCGATCTAACTGACCGATCTGAGTTCGATCGATCGAGAATCATTCGATCGATCGAGAGTGCAATTATCAGAATTCCAGTTTCTGCGCAAATGTTGCTACCTACACCCCATCCCCCCTATATATACATTAGTCTCGTGGGTGTTGTGTGTTTGCTGAATTGTGAGAGTTGAGAGAGCTTGAGAGAGTGTGAGTGTGTTATCTATATATTATACACATACATCCTTATATATATATAAATGTATACACACACACAAAGATATGTATACTCAGAAGCAGAAGAGATAGAGAAGAAGAAGAACAAGAAGAAGGAGAGAAAGGGAAGGAGGCAGAGAGAGACCGAGAGGAGAAGAGAAAGAAAGAGGAGCCACCATTAAAGCTTGGAAGCTTTCAAACAAGCCAAACGCGCCCTTTACGACTTTCGGTGAGTTCCAAACTCACTCGGTAGCTTAGTTATGATGTTTTACGTATTCTGGACGTATTAAATATAGCCCAAACACCCCCTAGCACATTCTGCATGTTCACTGGCAGAATCTGTGGAAGACGAAGTTCGACCGATCGAACTGAGTTCAATCGATCGAACATCCCTGAGTCTCAATCGATCGAGAATACTTCAATCGATCGAGACTACCTTCACTTCGATCGATCGAGAAGACTTCAATCGATCGAACAGCACTTTCTTCGAGCGATCGAGATGATCTCAATCGATCGAACCTAGCAGAACATGAATGTATTCCTTTCAGTTTATAATGCATAGTGCGTAGTTGTTTAATTTTTGTTTCATGCTCCTATTATGCGATATTATGGATTATGGAGGTAATGGGATACGACAATGAGATTGAGATAACATAGTGAGTAACGTAGTCGGGTTCGGAACGTTAGTAATAGTATGACGCGATAACGAGATAAGTTTGAGATGATTACACTGGGTAGTATTGGATAACTGGGAGTTAAGTCAGTAAGATGATTGGTAGGTTCAAGGTTATGTAAGTCGAGCTGATGATTCGCTCAGATTGAATCCAATAAGTGTATGTCAAGGATTTGATCAGGACCGTGAGAATTATGGGTGCACAGTACTCGCAAGCGTTCTTAAAAGCGGTGAACAATAAGAGTTCTTAAAAGCGGTGAACAAGAGTAGATGTGGCACGCCCATGATTTGAATTACCAGAGCTATGTATGTACAGTACTCGCAAGCGTTCTTAAAAGCGGTGACCAGTAAGAGTTCTTAAAAGCGGTGAACAAGAGTATGGGTACATCCATGGACCAGTCATTATATGAGAACGATGTATGGGTGCTCGCAAGAGTTCTTAAAAGCAGTGAACAGTAAGAGTTCTTAAAAGCGGTGAACAAGAGCACTGGTATGTTGTGCTGATATAATCAGTTCGAGAGAGAGAGTCAGTTGGGAATTGTGAGATCAGTCTTAGAGTGGGAATTAATAAGAATCGATTAATGATATGTCTGAATAAAAGAGGAAGAGATATATTTCGTATCACTGTCATCTATTGTTCATAACTGTAAATATGTTATTTCTATGAGACTGCGTTAGTTAGTGCTCACTCAGCTTTCAACAAGCTGACGGCCTTTATTGCCTGGACATTCCCCATCCAGACTATCCTGTTCTTTACAATGCAGATGACGGAACTTATGGCGATAACGATTACCCTGAAGGGAGTTACGTAGAGAATGGCCCCACTGATGCCAGTTATGCTGACGCCTATCCGTACGCCAGCTGAAGACCTGAAGATAGATAGTAGTTTATATTACTACTTTTCTTTTACTGTTGTACTTTGTAGTTTAACGGGTACTTGGGCATATATTGTCTCCAGACCTGTTGTGATCCTGTGGACCATACTATGATGATTGTAATAGATAGAATCGTGTTTATATTTCAGTGGTTTACTGTTCCTGTTGTTCTTGTGGACTAGTATTGTGTGGTGTGGATTATCAGTGACTTTCACTTGTCATTCCCTATGGACCCATAAAGGAAATTTATTTTTCTCTATTTATGCTGCTCCGGGCGTGACACTCAATAATCAAGGTATGATCATGAGGCCACTTGTAAAGTCTTCCTAACTCATTAGAGAACACCCATGATTTTTGGTTTGACTTGGAAACACTTGGAAGGGGTCCATTTGGACCCAAACATTCTTCCCATATATTCTGTTTTTGCTGTCACAACAGCTTGGTTGACTTTCAACTTGTTTTTACAGAAAACTTTTCCAAAAGGAGTGGTCCCAACTCATTTTTCACTTGAACTTCAGTGTCTTAGGCAACTTTCTGTATAATATGGGCCTCTAGATGTTTTGTTTTCATTTTCTAAGATTTTTTGACATTTTTGTCGACAGCACAGACTCTGTTTCTGAGTAACCTCTATTTTTTTTATATGATTTCTCTCAATCTGTAATAGTTATTGAGGATTGGCTTTTTGATATGTGTTCTAGACACAATAAGGATGATCTCCATAAAAAAAATCATGCATTTGAAAACATTTCTAACCCTACTTTTCAATTTCCACAAGATCAAGTCACTGTTCTGTCCACTATTCACAACAAGACTTTTACTTCCATTCTTTGATTTGATGCTTATATTTACTTCAAATTAGTTCATATCTTATGAAGTAGTTCATACTACATTTGTATACATCCTATTATGATTTCCTTCATGAATTCATGTATATTTTTTTAGACTTCTAAGTCATTTTAGAAATCCATGAACACAAACACATTACTACCTTGCACATCCTAAGACCATACATTGCATCCATGAAAGATTTTGGGTTTTTGTGACTCCTAATCTAACAAGATTATAAGGAATGAATTTGATCTTAAGTTCATGCTCCCCCTTGATTAATTCTTCCCTTCTCATCCGTCCCGGGGATTGAGAGGTCTGCAAAATGCAAAATGCACTGATAGCCCTAGAATGCACTATTGAAGATAGCCCTAGAATTATCACTGATATTTTTCAACCTAGTCTATATTCTATTCTGCAGTTTAACAGAATACAAACAATAATGTTTTGTAAAATGGAAAGAATACAGACGAATCATATTTGACACACTCATTTTTCATAGAGATGAAAGGTATAGATAACAGTTTCTGTCTTGATCACTAATACTGTTTGAGCGTATTCCTCATATAAAAAGGAAGGGATATGAATGAACCGAATGTATGTAATGGTTCTATGAGCTGATTCCAAAGCACCAATTCATATGGAGTATAAACTGCCAAAGGTGCCTCTGAGATTAATTGTAACCACTGATTGATATATATATATATACATATAATATAATACCCAACAAATGATTAGATGTTTGTGTATATACCAATAGATGTATATAAAATGATGACAAGTGCCAGATGAATGCGTCATTAAATGCAAATGGGTGCTTTACTAATAGAAATTATATAGTGCTTCTTGCACACAATGAATAAATAACTCATCCCCTTATGATCTCGATCGTATGGTTACAAACAAGTTTTCTATCTCAATTCCTCTTTTGCCCTTTATTTTAAAAATTCTCCAACAAAATCCAATAAATATTGTCTGTAATTTCCAGACATTTCCCTCTCTAGTCAAACACTGTTACTAGTTCAAATTCATATTGCCCAAACAATACTATTCGAGCAGTGAAAAGGAAATTTCACAAACCTATCACAAATATTGTGAATAATCTCATTATTTATGCCCAAACCTCATATGTACTGTACCCATTAGACATTGATCCCTTATTTTCTAATTTTGTTTAATATTCGATGGATGATATGGTTGCAACACAATTTTGACCCATGTGAAACCTCATCTCCTAATTCAATCCCTAAATTGATATGCATAGTTGCAGAAATGTATTGTACTCATTTGTTGGCATTTTCATTAGGGTTGTAAGAAATTTTCGCCAGACCGAACCGACCGACCAGAACCGACCAATTCTGTCGATTTTGGTCGGTCCTAAGTCCCCATGGCCGGTCTGCGATTTTCAAAATTTTATTTTCGAAAGTGACGGTCGGTTCTCGGTTTTCATAAAAAAAAAAGCCGACCGACCGAAAACCGACCGCCACTTAACATACATTTAAGTTTTTTTTACATATATGATATAATAATATAATAATGTAATATATTTATTATATTTATACCCCATATAAATACTCTTTTACAAAATGTGAAACCTAGCCTCCATCTCAAATTTCATTTGAGTTTTGACAGAGAGTAGTGAGAAGAGATTTGAGAAACAAAGGTCCACTCAACCCTAACCTCCATGCTCCAACGGTTAGCCACTCAACACCACCTCACCCTCCGGCCACCACAAGTCCACGGCACCACCACCTAACCCTCCTAGATCTGGCAGTCACAACCACCCCCTCACCCTCCTCCTCTGGCGCCGGACTGTTCTCGGTTCAGATATGTTCGTATGTGTATATAACTATATATATGTATATATTGATCTCTCTCTCTCTCTCTCTATCTCTTTGACTCTCTTGATCTCTCTCTCTATCTCTCTGACCCTCTTGATCTCTCTCTGACTCTCTTGGGGTAAAGGCAATGAAAACTCTAGAGAACCAAATGTTAGTCATATAAATTCCAATGGACCAACAAACTATCTACTAGTAACTAGAGTTTCTATAGAAAGCAACTACTATTATAATTCACATGTATACTCGAAAATGTAAGATTACAACTTGTCCCATTTTGGTTGGGTGTTGAGGCAACTAATATTTAAACTTTGTTTTTGTTTTGGTTATTTCAGAATCAAGCCATTACCAACCCAAGGTATGGACCCCTTTTCCTAGTTATTTTAATTTTTTCCCCCTTCTTCTCAATTTTGGATGGAAAATTTATTGTTGTGATAGAGAACTACTTGTATTTGTTATCATTGATGAATATGACCAATTTTTGGTTTTCAAATTTAGCTACTGCTAGTCTGCTATGGTACCAATGATATATTTATAAATTTTCAATTCATCACTTTGATCCACAAGTTCTGAAATCGTGTTAATTTGGGACTTAATTAAATGTAGAAAATGCAGGGCTCAAAGTGCAATATCGCTAAAAATACAAAGTACTAAAACATTTTTTACCCTTTTTTTTTTACCCCAATGACTGAAATGAATACCATGAGATATTTTTGTCCTCCTATTTTTGGGGAAAAAGCTAATGATTGCTATTTCATGCAATCTCACTCTTAAATTGTTCCCTCTTGTTTATTTCATGACTTAAGGCCCTTAATTTTTATACCGATTTTAATTGAGGACAACCATTAACATATAATCACTTGGTTTGTGATAGTGAAATTAGGGGCAAAAATTAGTGTCCCATTTTATCAAGTTTCTGTTTATTCATTTGTTAGTGTCCAACAAATGATGTTTCTGTTTATTTTTATGACATTTCTCATTCTTTTTTTTGCTAATCTCTAATGTATAATAGTAGATGGCTGATAAAGATTCTCCAATTGACGTGGATGCTAATCGAGTGGATGAGACAAAGAAAGACGACCCCTACCCTCGCCCACCTCTCCCACCCAAGATGAGTCAAGCTAAGAAGAATAATCCGGGTGGTAATAGGAAAAGGTCTTGGGTTTGGGATCACTTTACTATTGTTGAGAAGAATGAAAATCCGGGGTCGAAACGTAGGGCGCCATGTAATTATTGTCCTAACACTTATGCTTGTGAACCTAAACTAAATGGGACAACCTCTTTGTCTCATCATTTAGAGCACCAGTGTCCGAATTACCCATATCGAAAAGCGGAGAAGGGCCAAACCACTTTGGGATTCAAGCCTAAAGTGGAAGGAGAAGCTACTAGCGGCCTTGTTCCAATTGCATTTAGTGTTGATAGATGTAGACCAGCTTTAGCTGAGATGTTGATAACTGATGAATTTCCCTTTAGGTTCGTTGAAGGTGAGGGTTTTCGAAAGTATACTCTTGTTACATGTCCTAAATGGACTAAGATCCCAAGTCGAGTGACCATTGCAAAAGATTGTTACAAAGTGTATGTGAGAGAGAAAAAATTGTTGAAATATGCTTTAAAAGGGCAACGGATTTTCCTTACCACGGATACATGGACTTCTTTGCAAAATTTGAATTATGTGTCTAACTGCGCACTTCATAGACAATGATTGGAAACTACACAAAAGGATTCTTAATTTTTGTTTGGTTGAAAGTCACAAGGGTTCTATACTCGGTAAGGCATTAGAAATGTGTTTACTTGATTGGGGGATAGATAAAATTCTTACACTCACAATTGATAATGCTAGTTCGAATAATACTATGGTTGAATTTTTAGTGAGAAAGACTAAGGATAGGAGGAGTACTATCTTACAACATGAGTTCTTGCATATGAGATGTTGTGCTCATATCTTAAATCTTATTGTTCGTGACGGGTTGAAGGACATGGATGATTCTATTGTGAGGGTGAGGAATGCGGTAAGGTATGTGAGGTCCTCTCCTCAACGGATGAAAATGTTTAAGCTATGTGCAGAGAAGGAAAAACTTCCATACAAGAACCAAGTAGTCTTAGATGTGCCTACTAGGTGGAACTATACTTACTTGATGTTGGATAGGGCAGAAAAATATCAAAAAGCATTTGAGAGGTTGGATGAGGAAGACTATAACTTCAAGAATGTCATGGGGGAGGATTTGGGCCCTCTCACTTATGAAGATTGGGACAAATGTAGGTTATTTGTGAAATTCTTAAAACTTTTCTATGATGCAACTTTACGATTTTCGGGTTCAAAACATATTACATGTAATGCTTTTTTGATGGAGATGGTGTTAATTCAAGAAACAATTGAAAAGGAGGTGAAGGAAGGTGATTTGTTTTTGAAATGTATGGCGGAAAACATGAAAATAAAGTTTGCTAAGTATTGGGGAACTACTAGTAATATAAATGCATTGTTGTACGTTGCTATGGTTCTTGACCCTCGTTGGAAAATGCGGTATATCAAATTTTATTTTGGCTCATCCGATCCGTTGACAAAAAAGGTGGAGGATACTTTGAATAGGTTGTTTGACTTGTATGTTACAAATGAGGGAGGAGTGGATCAAATGAGAGGTCAATCAATGGAGGGATCAAGTAGTGAGCCTGGGCCTATGGATATGAGGGAAATGATGATGTCTGAATTTAAGAAGCACTTGAAATCGGAGGATTCGGTGGAGAATAAGACCGAATTGGAAAAATACCTAATGGAGAGTTGTGAAGAAGAGAGGGATGGGTTTGATGTGTTAGAATGGTGGAAGGTGAATTCAAGTAGATTTCATGTCCTTTCTTTAGTTGCACGACATGTACTTGATATTCCCGTGTCTACCGTGGCTTCTGAAAGTGCGTTTAGCACAAGAGGTCGAGTCCTTGACTCTTTCCGTAGCTCATTGTCTTCGAGTATGGTTGAGGCTCTCATTTGCGCACAAGATTGGCTTCGTTCTTCATCTACTCCAATAAGTCTTCAAGATACAATGGAGGATGTTGAGGAATATGAAAATTTTGAGCCAGGTATATATTATTGTGAGAAAAACAGGTTTAAAATTAAATCTAAACGCGCAGCGGAAAACAAAGTTCAAAACTTTTATTGGTAGCCTTGGATCTACTACTTATTAACTCTATAGATGCGCATAACAAGATGGAGAAGATTCTATACCTTAGGTCTTGAACCCAATTCTGATTTTTGTCCTTCTCCTTGTGTGTGCAGCAGCAACCTCTAGGAAATCTTCACCATTATGTCTCCTCGAATGCTCCCAGAGTGGCTAGGGTTGGTGGGAACCCTAATAGTGAGAATAGGGAAGGTTTGGGAACTCTAAACAGGTTCTGCAGCAACTGGTACGTTAAAAAACGATGAACTCATATTTCTGGACGAAGCTGCCCTATTTATAGATTCCCAGAACCGACCTTACTTTCAATCGATCGAAGTGACTTCGATCGATCGAACTGTCGATCGATCGAACCTTGTCCGATCGATCGAACCTGTCTAGACTTCAATCGATCGAAACAACTTCGATCGATCGAACCAGTCTTGACAGCATTCTCATTTGCCTTTCCAAGCATTCTGGCGGAGCTAAGAGTGGGACCTCCTAGGTTCTTAATTACTGGCTCTGATTAATTATTATTCCATCTAGTCAGTACTCTTGACTAAGGAATCAATAATTAATCAATTATCATTAATGCCACTATAAAATGATAATTGCACTCCAGTGCATAAGAACATAATCACACATACATAAGTGATTGCTAGACTTGTATAATATGATACGGATGTCCCTCTACCAGGCAGTATTCGTATCTATCATTGGGATGTATGTCTTAAGATACTGTCGACCCAATAGATAGTACATCTTATATTCCTCAAGTATCATTCACTACGCTTGGATTACTAAACATGTCAACAACAACACTTTGTTGACAAGGCTGGCCAGCTCTCAGTAATCACTCCTAGTGACATTCTCGAGGGAATACTTACTCTTCGTTTTATTGAAGAGGGTAGAATTCCATCTTGACAATATATGTTCCCAACGTTGCATACTTGATTTACCCAAGATACCCAGGTGTTGATCTTGCAAGACCTCACTGATTGGTAAGTCAAAGCAACCAAGCATACAACTTGCGTCCATAACTGTCTCAGGATTAAGGACATGTATCCCTATACAAGTTTTGAGTTCCTATTGACGGTGACAGCGTTTAGGTGTCAATAGGTTTAACTCAGGTCCGTCAATGCACCGAGTGCACTAGCATATTAACCAAGAGTCAAAGACTCTTATGAATGAGATTCATCATTCTACCCCGTAGACGTTAATCATGCTACAGTGTATACCTGATAAGTTATCCAGACTTATCATCCACTGTGACTTATTTGAAACAACAAGGATTTGTGATTCATATCTCACATGTGTAATCACATACACAAATGAACCACATACAATGTTGTTTAAGGATTCCAGTCTAATATTCATCTCATGAACTAACATGCATAAATGCATTATGATATTCCATTGTCCAACTAACTGGTTTGAGGGCATATTCCCAACAAACTCCCACTTGCACTCATAACCATATAGCGTTAGTACTAACACTAGCATAGTCTCTGTGACTTGTCAAAATCCTTAACCCGTAAGGTTTTGCATAGGGACTGATGATCATCGACTGAAACAATCCATAGTAAAACATCTTCATGTTATACTATATCCCTAGACAAAAGACGTCACATGACATGTATCCAGTAAAGCTAATTTGAACATTGTCCAAAACACCATCACCCTGCATATATCCGCTAGTTCTTTCTCAAGCCCTAGAGAATATATACTTTATGATAGTTCAGAAAACTGAACATTCATTTGGACTGATATCTGTGAACAACCTCAACGGTATAAATGATATCCATACCTAACATCACATACAAAGTTTATCAATAGCGAAGGCTTATGATATACCTTTCATGTGATCTCTTTCATCTTGTATCCCAAGACACAAATCTTGAAAGAGCAATAGGTTATGTTCAAAGGTGAAAAACCTTTATCGAAACGTTCCACGTTGAATCTAGCCAGCAACTTTCTGATATAGAAGTTTGAGACAATCTCATTATCTTAACTTTCTGATCTTGAATGAGCAAAAATCATAAGATTATAGCTCGCCTCACCGAGATCATAAATATCAAGTATACTGTAGAAACTTAACCTTAATCATTGATGATACTACTTTAACATATCGCAATGATAAAGATGTCATCAATATATGGAACCATAATCACCACCACACTTCCTTTGCGCAAGGATCCTTTCATCCACTTAAGCTACATCCACACTTTAGATGAATCCAAAGTATTTTGACCAATATGTCAAAACAGATGTCCTTATCTCTGGATGATTGCTTTAGTCCATAGACTTATGCAAATCACATACCAGAGCTTCCTTATCACAAAACTTCAATGCACCAGGGAATTTCAACAATGTTGAGAATTCTCCCACTGCAATGAAGTACCAATGTAGGAATGGATGAAGAGGTAGTAGATTTTAGTTCTAGATGATTTATAGATTGCTTTAAGATATAAATTACTTTACTCTTTTATATTATCTTTCCTTTGCAAAATTTGGTCTCCAACCAACTTTTGTTTTCTCTGGAAACACTACAAAAGTATTATACTTCTAATCTAGATTCAAAAGGCTCATCATTTCTTTACACCAAAGTGCTAGACATCCTTATCCAAAGTTACCATGAGAAAGAAGTCGCATTCTTTTCACAACTTTGGGGATGTCTATCGAAAAGATTTGCTTTTGAATAAGATCCAGTATATACATTGTAGTTCCATCGAGAAAAACAAGGAATAGTAGTAACTCTAAATAACTCATCCCATGACCCAGTCATATCTAAAAGAAGATAGTTCCTTCTACCTGCTACACCATCCCGTGGAGGCGCACTAGGTGTAGACTGTCGAGAAAGAATCTCATTCTTATCTCCTTTGGACAATAAATACATTAGATAGATACTCACCATTTTGATCAAATCAAAAGGCAACGATATTCTTTTACCAATTACTCTTCATTCCAAAACTTTTGAATTTCTTCAAAATTGAGGATGAAGATGCAATAACTAAATGTATATCAGTATCCAAAGTAGCCGAAACTACTTTTCAACTCTAATGTTTATTGCCCTACATACATGAGTATGTCCTAATTCTAATAAGTCCTTGGTCGTGTGATTTTCAAAAGAAAAGTCACCTGATCATATTAGCGTCTAAATAGGATTGACAAACAGGTAGTGGTTTCAACAACCAAAAGAGTTTTAGGATCCAATCCTTTACTCCCCATTTATCCTAATTTAGATTAATATGATCTGATCACATTTACTCTCTAAATAGGATTGACAAATAGGCAATGGTCTTAGCAACCGAAAGAGTTTAGGATCCTATCCTTTACTCCCCATTTATCCTATTTAGATTAAATATGATCTAACCTCAAAACCAAAAAGTCATAGAATTAGTTGAGGGTGCTATCCTTTTAGATGGTAAAATACCCATGAGTCATTTAAATACTACATTAGATAATATATGAGAAACAAGAGTAAATTGGTGAGATACTTGTTTGACAAGTTATTTAGATCACATAAGAGAACGCTTTCTTTTAATCAAGAATTTCAGTACCAAAATCAAAAGAATAAATATTATTCATTAATTCAAAACTGAAATCCATCTAATAACTCCAAAGTTTTATTACAATATAAAACTATTAATCTAATAGCAACTCTTGCATCAGATCCCAAAAGGCAATCAAGATCTTCTAATCACTGCACATTCTTATTTTCCAATTCCCTGCAACAATTACAGATATAATTTAGAAAATATAGAATTAGTGCCCATAGTAGTTGAAGTATCAGTTTTTCAACTTACTTCAAAAACTAGTGAAAGGATCGTACCTTGCCTTTTGGCAGTCAAGTATTCCATACAGTTCCTTTTCCAATGCCCTCTCATGCCACAATGGAAACACTTTCCTTTTGGCACGGCACCAGCCTTTCCCTTTCCAAGTCTTGCCTTCTTCCCAACAGTTGGCTTAGGCTCACCTATCCTTGAGTCTTGCTTCTCCTTCTCTGAACTTATGCTCTTAGGCTTAGTTCCAGAAGATGAAGCCATTCCAATGTTCAGAACATTTGACTCCTCTTTGACTATATCCATCGTTGCCTCAAGAGAGCTCATCAACTCACTTGTTGAAAAAACTGTTTTACTCATTTTAAAAACCTTTTTAAATTGAGTGAATGATGAAGGCAACGAATGCAAGATTATGTCAACTTGAGTCTCACCATCAATGTCGGAACCAAGAACTTCCATTACTTTGAAATAAGTAATCATTTTAAAAACATGCTCTCTTATTGAAGTTCCTTCCAACATTCTGGTGTCCATGACTAACTCCAAGGCTCTAAGCCTTGCAGTACGGCTCAGTTCCCCAAACATCTCCTCGAGGTTCAATATTATAGCACGGGCAGTGTTCAAAGGTTGATGTTGCTGCTTCAACACATCAGACAAAGAGTCTAAGATGCTAGAGCGAGCTATACCATCAAATCTTATCCACTGCCAATATTGATCCACAAGATCAGTTGGGGTGTCATGGTATGGAATAGGTGGACAGGGAATGGTAAGAACGTATTTACATCCATTAGCAGTTAACAATTCATCCAGTTCCAATTTCCATTCAACGTAGTTATTTCCAATTAGCTTATTCTGGATCATGGTTATAGCAAGTGGGCTAGACATTATGAATCTGAAATACAAATAATGTAACAGAATTACAATATGGAAATCATGAATATGACAATTTATATGATACATTGGAATTCCCTTAACCAACTCATTAATTGACTTCAGGATGTCAAGCCTATGAAATTAAGTCTCCGTGTGGCGATCATAACCTCATAGCCTGATTGGGAAACCCATCATGAATGTCATGCAACTCTTACAAAACAATTCATGACTCCTGAACTTTTGGTCTCTAAGTTTCTGGATAATGCTCCGTGTGGAATCCCTTACCCATAGCTTAGCTAGTGTTTACCATTAACTAGAATCCAATGACAACCGCCTCAAGTAGTGCCTCAGTGTAGTGGTCACCCTCTAACGCGTCTCATTGATTCTATCCAAAGGAAGTTCATATCTAGTAACCAATGAATAGTCTATCCTCCGTATGGAATGATCACCCATGGCTGGGTGACACAGAATATACTACCCACCTTACAATGAACCGTTTATGGAAGACCGTGGGAGTTATAAAATAAGTCCCTCTCCCACTAGATTTTTATAAGAAGTTCATATCTAGTAATCAATAAGAAATACCCTCCGTATGGAATGATCACCCATGGCTGGGTGACACAGAGTATTTCTCATACTTACAATGAACTAATAGGAAATTTTCAATTTGAAAAAAATTTCTTCACATTGCCCATAAACATCAAGTGTTTGCTAATGTGTTGGAAAAAAGGTTTTTGAATTTCATTTTAGAAAACCTGTTTTACGTGCATGCAAGTAGTAACAATATATAAAATTCCAATCACAACTAAGCACATAAAACAAAAACTAAAATGAAATAAAAGCATTCAACAATGCCTCTATCTCCCATGACTCTATCTCCATAGAACCTTCTTCTTGGTTTGATTGCCTCCGACTCCATCTTCATGGACAACGGCTTGCTCCTCCATCTTCATGGATTTTCTAATTCTATTACATTGGTCCTATACTTCTCTCGAAGCTTACAATTTATCTAGAAATAGAAATAACAACAATAAAATAAAAGGCTAGGGAAACCGGTGCGACTTTCCTTTTCATAGGATTGAAGTCGCAGCGCCCTTTACATAAGCCTTAAATCCAAACCAACAATTAAATACAAAATTTAAAAGTCTTGGTGCCATGGAAGATAGCGGACTAAGCTTGCTGCAAAAGGGTTAGTCACACGCACAACCACGCATATATATAACAAATATATGTACCATTGGAACCCCTAATTGATTCACACAGTATATAAACTCTTTACATACTGAATTAGAGCTTAAAACAGCATCACTGTTCTCTGTCACACTTCGATCGATCGAAAAAGTTAGATCGATTGAACCTTCGATCGATTGAACATAGTTCAATTGATTGAACTTTCAGTTTCACAGAATGTTTTGAAAAACTTACAGCATAAATAAAATTTTAAAGTAAATATTTTTAAAACCTTTAAATCTGTAAACTGAAAACCTGGACAGAAAAGCAGTCTCGATCGATCGAACACCATTCGATCGATCGAACAGAACCAACGTTCGATCGATCGAAACTAGTTAGATCGCTTGAGAACAGATGATGTTCGATCGATCGAGACTACTTCGATCGATCGAACCCACCTTGCATCCAATGCAATCACAGATTTGTATTCTGCTGCATAAACACTGCAGAAACGGATCTGTGACGATGCAGTTTTGAAAACAGTCCTAAAATCAACATGCAAATCAAAACTAGTGCTCCAAAACGCATCTATAGATCCAAACAAGCGAGGCTCTGATACCAATTGTGAGAAAAACAGGTTTAAAATTAAATCTAAACGCGCAGCGGAAAACAAAGTTCAAAACTTTTATTGGTAGCCTTGGATCTACTACTTATTAACTCTATAGATGCGCATAACAAGATGGAGAAGATTCTATACCTTAGGTCTTGAACCCAATTCTAATTTTTGTCCTTCTCCTTGTGTGTGCAGCAGCAACCTCTAGGAAATCTTCACCCTTATGTCTCCTCGAATGCTCCCAGAGTGGCTAGGGTTGGTGGGAACCCTAATAGTGAGAATAGGGAAGGTTTGGGAACTCTAAACAGGTTCTGCAGCAACTGGTACGTTAAAAAACGATGAACTCATATTTCTGGACGAAGCTGCCCTATTTATAGATTCCCAGAACCGACCTTACTTTCAATCGATCGAAGTGACTTCGATCGATCGAACTGTCGATCGATCGAACCTCGTCCGATCGATCGAACCTGTCTAGACTTCAATCGATCGAAACAACTTCGATCGATCGAAACAACTTCGATCGATCGAACCAGTCTTGACAGCATTCTCATTTGCCTTTCCAAGCATTCTGGCGGAGCTAAGAGTGGGACCTCCTAGGTTCTTAATTACTGGCTCCGATTAATTATTATTCCATCTAGTCAGTACTCTTGACTAAGGAATCAATAATTAATCAATTATCATTAATGCCACTATAAAATGATAATTGCACTCCAGTGCATAAGAACATAATCACACATACATAAGTGATTGCTAGACTTGTATAATATGATACGGATGTCCCTCTACCAGGCAGTATTCGTATCTATCATTGGGATGTATGTCTTAAGATACTGTCGACCCAATAGATAGTACATCTTATATTCCTCAAGTATCATTCACTACGCTTGGATTACTAAACATGTCAACAACAACACTTTGTTGACAAGGCTGGCCAGCTCTCAGTAATCACTCCTAGTGACATTCTCGAGGGAATACTTACTCTTCGTTTTATTGAAGAGGGTAGAATTCCATCTTGACAATATATGTTCCCAACGTTGCATACTTGATTTACCCAAGATACCCAGGTGTTGATCTTGCAAGACCTCACTGATTGGTAAGTCAAAGCAACCAAGCATACAACTTGCGTCCATAACTGTCTCAGGATTAAGGACATGTATCCCTATACAAGTTTTGAGTTCCTATTGACGGTGACAGCGTTTAGGTGTCAATAGGTTTAACTCAGGTCCGTCAATGCACCGAGTGCACTAGCATATTAACCAAGAGTCAAAGACTCTTATGAATGAGATTCATCATTCTACCCCGTAGACGTTAATCATGCTACAGTGTATACCTGATAAGTTATCCAGACTTATCATCCACTGTGACTTATTTGAAACAACAAGGATTTGTGATTCATATCTCACATGTGTAATCACATACACAAATGAACCACATACAATGTTGTTTAAGGATTCCAGTCTAATATTCATCTCATGAACTAACATGCATAAATGCATTATGATATTCCATTGTCCAACTAACTGGTTTGAGGGCATATTCCCAACAATTATTCCATGGATATTTTATGTCTTTCAACTTTCAAGTATGTTATATTTATTGTTACTAGTCAAAAAAATAATAATCATGTCCATTTAAAATGTAATGTTTTGTTTTGTTTTAGAACTTGTGGCGGAAGATACTCAAATGAAAGGTGACCCTACAACTATTGAGGAAGTGGAGTAGTCCTATTTGGTGAGACATCTCTTTCAATTCTATATCTCTACTTTTCAAAAATTGTATTTTTAAGTTAACTTTCTTTTTTTACTTGTTCATTTTGTAGAATGAAGATTACTTATGGGCAAGATGGATGGTAGACAATATGGTGTATTTGATTTTGGATGTTATTTGAACTATGGACTTAGTGTTTAGTTTTAGTTAAGACTTGTGGTAGTGTTGGCTATGTAATATCTATTTAGTGACTTGATTCTATGTTTTAAGTATTTTGCCATTTGGATGTGTGTTTGTTAGACTTGGACATCCACTTAATGGTGTTATGTATTTGCCTTGGATGTGTGTTTTAAGTATTCTGTGTTTGTTTGTTTTATGACTTGTGGTTGTTTGTTTGTTGGACATGGACATCCACTTAGTGATGATTTTATTTTTTTGTTCATAAATGGGTCCCAAAAGGCCTTAAACAGCCCCTACAAGAGCCCAAAAAGCCCCAAAACATCCCAAAACAGTCCAAAAAAGCCCACAAATTGATGAATTTTTGGCCCAAATTTTGGCCCATAGCCCAACCGAAAACCGACCGTGTTTACAACGGTCGAAAATAACCGACCGTTTCGGCTTACGGTCGAAAACGATTTCATATTATGCAAAACCGAACCTATCGGTGAGGTGAGGTTTTTAGGGAAAATAACCGACCAAACCGACCGTTTACACCCCTAATTTTCATTTTGTTTCAAGCAAAATTTTTCTTTGGTATTTGTTGTTAAACTGAACTATGGGGGATTTCTGTGTGTGTGTGTGTATATATATATATATATATAGAGAGAGAGAGAGAGAGACTGAGCCACTGTAGACACCCCGATTTTGACCAGACGTCGGATTAAGGGGAGTGTTACCTCTAGATCCGATGATGACAATGTCCGATTAATCTAGGACTTCCAAAAGGTGATTCAAGCTCTTCGAAAGGCTCCGCAATTCAAAACATAAAGAAAGAAAGAAGGAAAAATGAAGAATAGAGGAAAATGGCATATGAATACTTTGCGGCAGTTACGGGTTGCCGCTGCGGTAGTCACTAATTACCGTACGGTAGTCAGCAAGTGCCGCAACGGTAATCTCTGATAGCCGCAAAAAGTCATCAGATGCAGTTAAAATCGGAATTCCAGAAAAGACGACACTCCGCGGAGTTGTCCACGACATTCATTGAGTGCCGCACCAGTATTCATTAAGTGTCGCGCCGGCATTCAGTGAGTGTCGCTCCGGCAATCATTGAATCGCTTCCATCTCCAATGAGTGTCGCGTTTTTATAACTGCCAACTTTGCAATAGTATGTTTGTACCTTCAAAAGGACGTCCGAAATTAGGATTTTTGCTGTGAAAATATTAAAATACCCCTTCAAAAATTGTCTATATATAGGGGATGAATATCCTATTACAAGGGAATCTTGATTTTGATTAGCATTTTTGCTTAGATTCTAAAATTTCTTTGTTTTCAACATCTTAAAAATTTCTAAACATTATTAGGAGCAAGTTTTTTAGAAGGAGAGCTTGATTAGCTTTGGAATATCCTAAAAACAACCAAGAAATTGAGGATAATTAGAGGTAACCTCGAAGTTATTAAGTCTCTATTTCAAATTCAATCACAAGACATAGGATCCTTTGGGGTCCTTTATTACATACTAATGTTGTGATTGAACTTGCATTTCACTAATTTGGATCAAAATGACCTTGGGTTTAAGGTTAAACACGTCATGAAGTTCACTTAAATGTTATTTGAGTCTTAGTTTCTTCTCTCTTTCTTTCCTTCTTTTCTTTTTAATTACATTAATCTCTTGGGGTTCATAAGACTTTCAATGTCTTACTTGAATCTATTGACTTGAAATCCCTTAGTTTTCTTGTAAACTCATGCTTTACAAGGGGATTAAGGTTGATGCTAATATACTTGGTCAATGAATCCAAAACTACCATCATTGTTTAGGTTCATTATTTAGAGATTTCATGAAGTCCTTTTCATACTTCATTGAGGTCTATAAATACAAGTGTCATTAGTTTTCAAGGACCACCAAGTGGGAGGAAAAGTAACTTAGGCTAAGCCAAACTTAATGGCTTGATAGCTAAAGTTAACAAATAAAAGATAAATTTGACAAAAGGTGCAGTGAGTTTATTAACTACTTTTGATCAAAGATTTTTAGTTAAATAACGAATCGTTGGAATCAAATGAAACCAACCGGAGATTATCAATAATGCAAAGTTTTACCACTGTGATTTTTGTTTTAATGAGATTTCATGTTTAAAGGGGTTTGGTCTTAGGTTTTGTGAAGCAATAATAATCTGTCCAGAATTTCAGAACAGTAACACCATTTTTAAATAAGAAAATCAGAGCATTAATCAATCATTCTTGGCTCCAAATAATTTTTTATATGAATTTTAATGTGTTAGTAAGATCCCCTAAAAAGTGTAGAGTCTTTCTGATTCGTTTATTATTTTTAGAAAATCATACAAAATCTCTGGACAGAGAGTTGGAAATTTTTGAGTGATGTCCATTGTTTGTCTAATTTCCGGATATTGAACCGTTGATCTTTGATTTTTCTTTTTGGGTTGGAAACTAGACTTACAAAAGTATCTTGTGTCCAAAATTCATTGACATCAAACCATGGGAACTATGCTTTTCCAAATTTTGAAGTTTTGATTTGCTCTTTGTAATTTTCAGAATTTTTGGACAGATTTGGTAAACTTTGTAAATAATAGTCCAAATGACCTTTCTATGTTCTAGGGTTCAAACCATGCTTTAATAATGATTAGTTAAACTTAAATTCAGAGGTTAGATGATCCAAATCAAGGAATAATTCATAAGTTTACTCTTGTTCACATTCATGTATTCATATACATTCATGCATATAGATTGATACTTGTAATTAGGACCCACTTTGTATTAAGAATTCATAATTATGTCAACTCTTTCATACTCGATAGACTTAAGCTAGAATTTTGGGGTTTAATTATTTGATATATTGTTTGAAGTATGCGGACTAACCCTTTTGTTATGTAGCGCTATTAAGGTATGATTCCTCAAACCCCTCTTTAGCTTATTTAATTTGTTAATTTTATTGATTTTTTCGACCTCATGCGCGACACCTTAGAATTATGTATTGCCTTATGTGTATATATGTGATTAGAGACCATTTCTTAGGTTTTATTTTCTTTTGTATGCATTGCACGTCTAAAATATTCGCAGCGGGATCCCGAGTAAGTTATCTCGTTCCCTTTCGCATATCATATCGCTTGCTATCTGAATTATGTGATTTTGAATGATATTTTTACCATTAACAATCTTACACCCTTTTAGACATGCTTTTGTAATGTATATTTATACATATGTAATAGTTGATGACACATTTAGATTATTAATTTAATTAAAAGGATGTTGAGTAAATGTCTATCGTGAGATAGGATGAGAGAGGGTGTTTTAGTCCGTCGGGCTCCTTCCTCTCTCATTCCATAATCTCCGAACCTAGAAACCTCTAATTTTCAAAAAATCAGATTGTCTTAAAATGATTTCTTAATTTTTTTCTTTTAAAAATTAAGTGGTGACTCGTGATTTGTATTTTGAATATGAAAAATATTTTAAAAAAATTACGAGTAGAAAAAATGCGATACCCACAGCCGCCGCCATCGTCCGTTGGTAGTGTGGGGGTGAATGATGGTAGGGTTTGACTAGAGAGGATGGAGGATTTTGGCTCTTAACAGTGTAAACAGAGGGAGGCAGGGAGCATTTTTGAGTTTTGGGACCCACATTATTTTTTAAAAGAGAAATGCTACACACACATTCTAAACCACACTCCAAACCACACCCCTGCTTTAAATACATGTACCCTGTGCTGTGTAAGTGGTGCACAGAAAAGTGTGAAAATTCAAACAGCACAAGGTACATGCATTTAAAGCAAGGGGTGTGGTTAGGGGTGTGGTTTAGAATGTGTGTGTAGCATTTCTCTTTTTAAAAATTACTTAGCAACCCCTTGTGTGGTTTCTTGTGTGGTGTAGCATATATGTAAAAACATATGCCTTATTCTCTCTCCACTTGTAGGCCCTACGGGAGAATTCCACTTGGAACCAACTCGTGCGAGCCAAGTTAGCCAACTCACTATCTCCATGCCGAACAATGACACGTGGTGCGCGTCATTTCCCATAGCAGTGGAGGATTACTTTCCTATATTCAAATGAAATAGGTACCAAAAGTTAAAGAACTGGAGAAGGCATAAAGAAGGTGAAATAGAAAATTGGGAAAAAAAAAAAACCAAAACAAAAAAGAGAGAAGAAAAATGAATGAAAAAGGTATACTATGCAAAGTTATGGCGCATTGGGACCACTAGAGTTTTTTTTTTTTTTTTATTTCAATTTCTTATTTTTAATGAGAAATGTTATGCACACATCTCAAACCACATTCCAAATCACATCCCTTGCTTTAAATGCACGTACTTTGTGTTGTTTGAATTTTTTACACTTTTTTGTGCACCACTTACACAGCACAGAGCACATACATTTAAAGCAAGAATGTGATTTGAGATATAGTTTGAGATGTGTGCCTAGCATTGCTCATTTTTAATATACATATTGTTGACATGGAATAAATCCGAACCCATAGTACCTAATGCAGGAGAAATTATTGCTAGACTACAAGCTTAGCAAGTTGATTTAGTAGTTCATACCACATAAAAGACATGTCAAGTGGACAAAAAAATTGACCAAGTTAGCTATGCATCAGTGCTAAATTCCTCTTGACTTTTGTGCCCAAAAGTCCCATTCCACTTGGTTTACCTCGACGGTTTCCGCATGAGTAAGGACTCTTTTAGTAATAATTATTGGAGTCTATAAGTGATTATGAGAATCCAAAAAATAACAGTGAAATTGTTCGTTAGTCATATTTAATTTCTACAATTCACTCACAATAAAAGAATAGAAATATACAATTTGGTCCCTAATTGTGGCCATTAATAGGAATTGATCCTAACTTGATTTGGTGTATAGAAATTAATCCTTAATTTGCAACAGAAATCAATAATTAGTCCCTATTCCTAAATGATTAGTATAAATTCGGACCATTATACCCTTGTCAGACATATATACATAATTGTATTGTATACACATATATATGACACATGTGAAATTCAAATAAAGTTATATAAGGTAGTTAATAAATGGAGCGGATTGTAAGGAGATTATGGGTAATGAGTTTTATTCCAAAAATATGTTGATTTGTGGTTCAAAACAATGCATTTTTTAAATCTGTATGTAATATGTTTATAGTAGAAAATGATTTGTATGTTTTATTGATTCGAATCATAGAAATAATAGATAATTTTGTGTGGAAGATTGAAGGTTGCTGATAAAAAGGTGAGAAATTCTCACAATATAGTGCGAAATTTATAACTGTAATTCACAGTATAGTGCGAAATCATGCTGGAATTCATAATTTGAGAATTTGGTGATAATCTTGTTGGAAGAAGTGACTTAGTTGTGAGAAATTTCGTATTATATCCATTCAAAAAGTGAGAAATTTGTATTACTAAGTGAGAAATTTGTTATTAGAGCATTCGAAATTGACTATATGATTAGATGTATATATGTATATATGTACCACCAGCACAAATAAGGCATGTGAATGACGGGTATGGCAAGTGTAATCCATGGAGATCATGGATAAGAGAATAAATATTGCTAAAATCAAGTAATTTTCTTATTTTACTCAACTTTCAAATTTGTTTGCTAAAATCAAGGAATTTACTTACTCTGATAAAATGATTTGTATGTAATACGTTTATCGTAGAAAATGATCTGTATATTTTATATTGATTTGAATCACAAAAATAAGATTATTTTGTGTGGAAAATTGAAGGTTGTTGATAAAAAGGTGAGAAATTATCTTAATATAGTGCGAAATTCATACATATATATATATATATATATAGAGAGAGAGAGAGAGCTGTGTATATTCAAACTACTTTCAAAATCGTGATATATTCAGTTATAGGAAACGAATTTTTAGGAGATCATGGATAAGGGGATTAATATCCCTAATATCAAGGGATTTCAGTTTAAAAGAGTAATGTGATAATTTCTCACATTATATATATATATACATACAACTGTGTATATTCAAAATACTTCCAAATTTGTGTTATATACAGTTATGGGAAGCGTATTTTAAGAGAACATGGATAATGAGATTAATATCCCTAAAATCAACGGATAATTTTCTTAGTATTTAGTGAGAATTTCTCATTTAACATGTAAGAATATTTTCTCATTATTAAGTGAAAAACTTCTCAGTATGTTTGCATGTCTTTTCTTTTAAAAATAATCATAGTTGTGTTATGTATATGCGTAATGATATTAGCAAAGGTTTTTTTTTCTTCGAGTTTTTAATGTAAGGTGAGAAATTTGTGGTTATTTAGTGAGAATTTCTCACCTTTTGTTCAAATATATACACACATGCAGACCATATGTATCAGAAATTTATCACTTCTCATTAACAAAGTGAGAAGTTCTCACCAAATAACCACAAGTTTGATGAGAAATTTCCACTTCTGTTCAAAAACAAAAACTTTAATAAGACGAATTCTTTGCGAAACTTCCATTCAAATATATATATATATATACACACAAACAAATTTCTCACTATTATTCTCTTAGAGATCATGAAATTTTTCACATCACTAAAAAACTACAAACAAAACAAATATAATGTATAAAAAATGAAAAGATTATATCGAGTTAGTGTTCTAGCCATGCTGTCATGCAGTCTTCCAATCGTCGTCGTTGAATCGAAAAACTTTTAGTGTGAAGCCAAGCCCTAATCAAAACAATAACCATTTTTCTAAAAAAAAACTCCAATGTTTGAATCGAAGCTACTTGTTCCAAAATTATGAGAAATTTGTACCAAAATTCTTAGAATACGTAGTCGATAATGAATCAAGCTTCTGTGTCGACGATCTTCATGAATCACCTATGACGGAAGGTGGTGGACATGGTATTGCGAAGTCTTCTTTCTTTCTCTCTTTCAACTTTTGTTTCTCTCTCTCTCTCTCTCTATATATATATATATAGTTAATATGGGTTTTGAATTTTAAAATCTTGATTGTGGGAAGTAAATATTATATATGTGTATAGATATATTTCTACATATAATTATATAAAAGTATTTTGGTCCTCAAAATAAATTAGGGACCTCTTTCTAGTTTCATTTTTAAAAGGGTTTAATTTCTAGTTAGGTGTCTATATTAGGACTATAGATTAAGTTACCCATAAAAGAAACTACCTTGCCAAACACGAGTTTTGCTTAAATAATAGAAGACATTTTGAGGTACCCCTACTAACCACAATTGGAACCACAACTAGTGTGTTAGGACTTTCAGAAAACAATTATAGTCTTTAAGAAACTTGTAGAACAATGGTCATTGTTATAGCAGGAATTGACTAATATGAATTTGGTTAGCAGATACTATATAAATATGTATATACATAAAAACGTGTACGAATTATAATAACCTTGATTAAAGTTTTCTATTAATTGGCTACAAAAGGTATTGTGCTATATATAATGAATTTCAAATAATTTGAAGTTACTAAATCAGTCATTTATCATCTCAAAATAATAATAATAATAATAATAATAATATCAGTCATTTATGATCCAATCTGACATTAATTGCTAAATCGCTTTGTTTTGTTTTTAAGGGACATAGCTTTGCTTTTAATTTGTGTGGTATATAGATTTTCTTTCAAATATATGAATTAATCCCACTAAGTTGATGAATATTGTAAGTTTTCAAAATCTTAACTAAATGACGTTTTAGATCAATTTTAGATACATGGTCAAACCGACCTCACCAATACTGGGCTTCCTGATATTTCCATGAATGCTTGATCTGAACCTAGCTGATAAATGCAACTTCTAAAATAAAAATAATATGTAGTTATTGATACATCCAAAATTATGGGCAGTTTCCTACTCAAGCTAGAAGACTAATGGAAAGTGCATCTATTTTCTAATCCAATTGGGAAACCCCCGCAATTAATGTCAATCAATCCTAATACAATTAGGAAGCTTACTTGATTGGTGTCAATCACACCCTAATAGGATTATATTTCCTTATCCATGTATGAGTAGGTCTCTTACATCTATAAAAGAGACCTCTCACCCCCCATTGAAAGGCGGCCAACTCTTTAGTCTACACAGCACCTCTACAAAATTCACCAATATACGTATACACCCGGCCGGTATTACTGGTAGTGCCGCCCCTCTTTGTTGGCTCACCAGGCCCGCCGGTGATCTGCTAGTGAACGTGCTCAGACACACCCGTGGACGTAGGTACCTTCATTAACAGGGCCGAACCACATACAAAAAATAGTCTCTCTACTGCTTTACTTTACTCTTACCAATTTTTGGCATCATCAGTTTGGCGCCGTCTGTGGGAACGACAATTCTTCTCATCAACAAATTCTTGACTGATCAATATGCCACCAAAGAAGGCTGCGCAGCAGTCCGACCGGGATGTTCCTTCGGCCCCGGCGTCGACTGCAGCAGTCCCGACATATGAGCAAATCACCGCAACCCTCACACAACTATTGGAGGGCCAGCGTCAAATCCAGCAACAGATCGAAGCACTGCTAGCCCAGCAAAGCAATCCTCCAGTGGCCGGGAAACGACCCGGGAACATTGCGTACGGTCGAGAACCGATCTTGACCAGACAACGGGCCCGAGCCAACCCGTCCCGTGTTGAGGATGCCAGAGACATCAACAGTGGGCGTGCTGCCCGAGAGGAAAGGCAGGAGCGTATGGCCCGGGAATCAGTCCAGGGTCACTCGGTCAAGAGCCAAGTCGTCCCTAGGCGAACAGTTACCCGGAGTCATAGCCGAGCCCGATCCCAGAGGACAACACCCTGCCATGAAGAAGCCTCTTCCACCAACCCGACCAGCTCCTCAGATACCGGTCGGGAAGGAGTGGAAGCCCGAATCAAGAACTTGAAGAAACAGATCGACGGAGTGGCCAAAAAGCTTGGTCAAAACTGTGTTCCGAATCAAGCCAATACCGAGACAGAGTCACCATTCTCCAGCCAGATCACGAGGTTCTCTATCCCGCGCAAATTCAAGCAGCCTCGCCTAGATTCATACAACGGCTCGGGAAGCCCGATCGACCACGTCCGAACCTATAAGGCTCAGATGGCCCTAGCCACCAACTCCGATGAGCTACACTGCCTAGCCTTCCCCAGCACTTTGAAAGGCCCGGCCATGCAGTGGTTCTACTCCTTGGAGCCCCGATCGGTCCGCAGTTTCAAACAACTCAGCAAGCAGTTCATCAACCAGTTCGCCGGTATGCATGAGCGGCCAAAGCCAGACATGCAGCTACTAACAGTCAGACAACGGAATAATGAGTCCCTCAAGGAGTTCACCGACCGGTTCAACCAACAGAAGCTTCAAATCTGCAATCTGAACGAGACAATTGCCATCCTAGCCTTCTGCTCGGGAGTTCAACACACCAAGTGCGCCGCGTCGTTCCACAAAAATCGACCGGAAACTTTGGTTGAGCTCTCTGAGAGGGTTGGAAAATACATCGACACTGAAGAGTTTTTGAAGACCAAATGCACCGGGCAAGAAAGCAACGAGTCTTCCAGAAGTAAGCGAAAGCGAGATCAGCCCGGGAGTTCTTACAGTTCTTCCAGTTCACAGGGGTTTGAGTCCGGCAATCCCGACCCGACCACCGGTTCGCAGCAGTCCGGGTCAGGCGGCCCCGGCCGGATCTCCAGCTCACAACAAGCATGGTTCGACAGTTCTGACCCGACCTCCAGTTCACATCGGTCAGGATCAAGCAGTTCCGGCTTTGCCTCCAGCACAAAGAGATTTGGAGCCTGACGATCCTGATCCGACTTCCTGTATCCATCGGTCTAGATGAGCCCGACTACAGTGGTACTTGCCTGATCACTACGTGAGGCTCCACCGATTGTCAGAGAGCTCATCCAAAGACCTCGGGCCTAACCCCGAGGCATCCAAAGACCTCGGGCCTAACCCCGAGGCACCAAAAAGACCTCGAGCTCCGAACTCAGACACTAAAAGACCTCGGGCTCCGAACCCAGGCACCAAAGACCTCGGGGTCACGACCGAGGCACCGGCTTCGCTTAGGTCCAGCCGACAATGGGGGCAAACCCCCTAGGTGGCTGATGATGGCAAGCTTCAAAAGACCCTGCAACCACCATGTTCCAGGTCGGTTACCTACAGATCATAGCCTCTTTAAGACCCTCGTCTTAGCGAAAGCTTGGGGGGCAAGATGGCGTAGTGAGCTAAACAGGTAATCACACCGGGTATTTACAGGCCTCGCGGATAACCAAGTCAAAATCTTGGACAACCCGAGCACCTACAGTACTCAGAGACATTAACTCCACTTAGGTCCAGACCGACGATAGAGGTGACTAAAATCTCTTAGGTTGGCCGACGATAGAGGAGCAAAAGGACCCTAAAGCACCGTGATTTAGGTCGGCTCCACCAACATGGTCAAGCTCTTCTCCCAACAGTCTTGACGAAGGCTAACTGGGCGGAAGACAACCATCCTGGGGAGCTAACATAAAAAAGGACCCTAGAGCAGTACGCTTTAGGTCGGCTTTTCCAACATGGTAAAATCCTTCTACCCACAGCCTTGACGAAGGTTTACAGACGGAAGATAACCATCCTGGGAGCCAACTCAAGCAAAAAAGACTCTGAAGTAGGCCGAGTCTCAACTCTCGGTCACTTCCCGAGCATTCAAAGACTCCGAATTAGGCCGGGTCTCAACTCCCGGTCGGTTCCCGAGCACCTAAAAGTCCCGAGCTAGGCAGGGTCTCAGCTCTCAGCCAGTTCCCGAGGACTCACCAGGCTCAAAAGCCCCGAGGCAGCTTCCTCAAGCACTCAGACAGTGGCAAGTGACATCAACTAATTTCCAAACTTGCCCCGATATAGCATCTGGTCAATCTTGAAAATGGGGGGCAGCTGATACACCCAAAATTATGGGCAGTTTCCTACTCAAGCTAGAAGACTAATGGAAAGTGCATCTATTTCCTAATCCAATTGGGAAACCCCCGCAATTAATGTCAATCAATCCTAATACAATTAGGAAGCTTACTTGATTGGTGTCAATCACACCCTAATAGGATTATATTTCCTTATCCATGTATGAGTAGGTCTCTTACATCTATAAAAGAGACCTCTCACCCCCCATTGAAAGGCGGCCAACTCTTTAGTCTACACAGCACCTCTACAAAATTCACCAATATACGTATACACCCGGCCGGTATTACTGGTAGTGCCGCCCCTCTTTGTTGGCTCACCAGGCCCGCCGGTGATCTGCTAGTGAACGTGCTCAGACACACCCGTGGACGTAGGTACCTTCATTAACAGGGCCGAACCACATACAAAAAATAGTCTCTCTACTGCTTTACTTTACTCTTACCAATTTTTGGCATCATCAGTTATAATTACGGATGTGTCGCAAATTTTTGTGATTGAATCGGAGAATACATGGTTTGCCAAACAGTATCATTTGAGCTTTTGAAGTTTCTTAACCAGTTCTCTCTCTCTCTCTCTCTCTCTCTCTCTCTCTCATCATGTCCAAGCCTACTGGCCTAGCAACTTAAAGAAATGACCCAACATATGATCTAAAATGCTTAAACTCAAGTTACTAGTAGAAAGCTTATGACGTTATTATAAGTCAATCGCACTTATATTAGTTAATCTATATGAGATCTCACAATCTCCCCCACTTACATATTGCCATGTTCTTGTCGCACCACATGGTCACATAGCCCTGAATCTTTCTTTTGGCACGTTGACCAATTTGGGATGCACCTCCGCTCCATTTACAATTCTACTCCCGAAAGTATCCGTCTCCGCTCCCCTTACGGTCCTAAGTACTCTCCACAGGATCCATTATGGTCCTACTTCTCACACGATCCATCTCCGCTCTCCTTACATGCGGTCCTACTTCCCACAGGATCCATCAGGATGATGTTCGTATAATAGTCTTACCCATCACTAACCCATAACACTTATAAATTATAAGAACTTTGAACCAAAACATTGAGTTCTAGAGTGGTTCACACCCATCCCAACCATTTTCTAGATGCATCTTTGAACTGTTCTTTTTTTGGAATCAGATAGAATATACCCACAAGCAAACAAAAGAGGCCAGCATTGATATCTTAAGTACTCTAGGTTAGAGCTAGAGCTAGCTAGCCCCTTGATTCCAAAGACAATTAATAGACCCTGTCTCATTCTTTTAATCATGGGGTTCAATCCAATGCTTACCTACCAAAATTGGACAGAAACTGAATTAAAAAAAGAATCAATTGATGAATGAGTCACACACAAGTTTCCTTATCTTACCCGCAGGCTGCTGCAATCAGAGAGATTAACTATGAAACATTTGACAGAAATGGAAAAAGGGGGGAGGGGGGTGTTACACTAAATTTGTTTTTCTTGTGTTTAAATAATATTAAAATTAAAATTTAAAATAATAGTTATAACAGAAAATTAAGAAGAGATGTAAAAAAGTAACTTGTAAAATTCTAAAATTTAAATTTTATTTTGCATCTTATTTTTTCCTCAGTATAAAGCACTTTCTATTGTGTTTTTTTTTTTTTTCCTCGTGAGAAAATGGAATTCTCCATTATTTCTTTTTATTTCCTTTGTAATTCTTAATTCCTTGTACTGCTACATTAGGTTGTCTGTCCATCAACATCTCATATAGCTTGAACTCTATCGACTAAAAAATTTATTTTTGGACAGAATATCAGTTAAATAGTACTTCATTGAGTTATGTTCTCTCTGTTAGTCCTAATGACAATTATGCAAAACAATTACCCAAAAATAAAATAATATTGAATGACTGTACTTGAATGAATTAACAGCATTTGTTTCAACAACCTTAAACCAATGTGAAGAAAACACAGAAATAGGATCCACATAAGCCAGCCAATCAAGAAGACGTACAATTGCGACAACCACTAGGTAAAATCATGTTTAATGAGTTTTTTGCCAAGTTTTTATCCTTAAAAAAAAAACAAAAAAAAAGGTAAATTAAGAAGAGTTTGTGTTGAACTTTTGCATTCGGCTTTGGAATAACCTACATTTTGTAAGTTGTGTCTCTAACATTTGAAACAAACATCTTGGAAGAGAACATTTGGCTGAAGGCATAAAAAGTGTTTAGTAAACTCCAAAGGCTAGCTAGCTGATGACATCTCCCTGAGATCACTAATCTAATAGATTGACACAGTCAACAATTATATTTCAATTTTTAGGCATATATATATATATATATATGTATAGATATATACACCTAAATATATACATCAAGACACCATCCAGTTTAATTATTTAAAATTAAAATAGCGACCCCAACAATGTTGGTAATGCAAGCATCGATAAGGATACATCATCGAGTTTCTGATTATAACCAAAAAAGGAAAAGAAAATCAAGGGTGGAGTGAACAACAATTTAAAGGGGCAAACTGAAAAGATAGAACTAAAGGTGTGGGGGTAAAGAGTAATATTCCAAAATATTAAATGTGAAAAATAAATTTTTCTAAATTTAAGGGGAGACAATCGAGACTACACAAGGCTCCGCCCTTGAAAAAAACATACATTTTCCCTTTCTCCTCCCTCGTAACAATTTTTTTTTTCTCGTCGTGTTTATGGACGAAACCAAGTATAAAATTAAGATTTCTTTCTGAATAAACATACCAAAAAAAGAAATAGAAATATTTTCTAAATACATTATTGCATACACACAGGTAAAAATTATCACTTTCCTATTATGGTTTTTTTTTTTTTTTTGAAATTTAGTGTTAAATCTCCCGTTAGGGAAGGATATTGATTAAAGGACACAATGAAACTTTTTTGGTAAAAAGTCCATGAACTCAAGTTTTTTGTACAAAAATCCCACCGAGTTAGTGAAATTTCATTAAATTTTTTTTTAAAAAAATTGAGAAATGCTAATGCCAAAGTAGTAATTGCTAATGCCAAAGCAAAGTTTGTCGCTAAAAGTTTTAACGACAGTTATTTTTTTAGCGACACTTTTTTCCTCTAACATAAGCAAATGCTAATTTGGCATTAGCATTAGCCAAAAAGTTTAGTGAAATTTCTGGATTTTTTTTAAAGTTGTTGAGGCGATTTTTTGTGGTCTACTTATATATAATTGTTGATTTTTTGGGGGTCTATTTATACATAATTGACAATTTTTTTGGGATCTACTTATAATATGAGTATATTTGGTGACACATAAATATTGTATGGTATCTTTCAAAATTTTAGAGGGCCAATTTCTAAAACTCATAAAATTCCTACACTGAAAATGAAAATTTTAAAATTCTAGGGACCTTTATGTGTATCAATATATATGAATATATATATGTGTGTGTGTGTGTGTGTATAGTTGATGACACTAAATTGGGCCTTGAGCCCTTAAGGGGCCTAAGCATGAGTTGATAGGGGGCCTAAACATATGTTGAGGGCCCCCTAAATGTAAAATACGAAAAAGTCTCAAAGTAAAAAATGTAATTTCTAAAATCTCAGGTAGGGGCTGGGCCCACCCTGGACCTTAGCTGCCTCCGCCCTTGGTTGGACCTAAAGCTTACAAAGTACTCTAAAATGGAGTAAACCCTAATTACCATATTTTTTGGGCCAAATTACACTTTAGTCCATTAAACTATACATATGTTATCAATTGGGTCCATAAACTTATTTTATTTCAATTGGGTCCTTGAACGATCCAAATTCTGACACTGCTGGCTTAAATTATTAGAATTGTCACGTATCTTGCGCGTAATGCTTAACTGTCACATGTTAGGTTAAGACAAACACAGGAGATTGTGAATAAATCGCATTCAATCAGATTTGAAATCGCGTTCAATCAAATTCGAAAACACAGTCGACTAGATTCAAAATCGCATTAAATCATACCCAAATTGCATAATTTTTTAGCCATTCACAATCTCCCATGCTTGTCTTAACCTAACATGTGACAAGTAAGTATTACGCGCAACGTACGAGACAATTTCAAATAACTGAAGCTAACAGTGTCAGAATTTGAGTCTGATTGAATAAATTTTTGAAGTTCAAGGACCCAATTAAAAAATAATAATTTATAAACCCAATTAAAAATAGATGTGTAGTTTAATAGACTAAAGTGTAATTTGCTCCTTCTTTTTTTGGATATGTTATTTGGGTAATTCTTTGGTGACAACTTTCATACAACATCTTAAAAGACGTGTCTATCTCTCTCTTGTGTCATTGTGGGGTCCAGTGACATCACATGATAGAGATAGACACATCTTTTTAAGAAATTATATAAAAGTTGTATAAAAATTGTCACTAAAAAAATACTCATGTTATTTTCACTTTCCTATTGAAGCAATGTAATAACAACCATTGTTAAACGGAAACATTTCAACCTCAAACACATCAGAATAACCCCAACCATCTGATGAAGATTGGGACCATCCCCTGTACAAATGTATACACAATACCAAGAAGCACCCATTAACCATATTGTAAAAGGACCACTTGAATCCATCCCAAAAGGTGACCCCCAATACCCACACAAAAATAGAAAAGAATTCATCCAAAAGAGTCTTATGCACATATATTATACACATATGATTAACGTCCCACTTGTGTTTTTATACATATAAACACACATCCACAAAAAAAAAAAAAAAAAAAAACAGTTAATAGTGTTACCACAAATAAGACAGTTGGTACTACAAAGATTTCCAATGTTAGTTCACTTTACACATCAACTGTTTGTGTTACCACAAATAGTAGCCAGTTGGTACTACAAAGATTTCCAATGTTAGTTCACTTTACACATCAACTGTTTGTGTTACTTTTACCCTTGAGACAACAAAATATATATATATATATATTCTGTAGTTAAGTTGAATTTTTTTTAAGGGGTCTAATTCAATTAACAATTTAACATGATGATTTGCCTTGTGTTCGTCAATTGAAATAAGTTATTCTTTTAGATTTTATTATGGGCCATTATAACACTGAATTAAGGTGGGATGAAAATGTGTGACGTGTACGGTGTGTAAGTATGTTATGCTACAATCCAAGTATTAAAAATTAAAAAAAAAAAATAAAAAGTTGAAAAAAAGAAGAAGAGGAAATGAGTGCTGTAAAGTTGGATTAGTAAAGTATTATAGGAGCGGAAATGCTAGAGTAGTAAATATATAATAGCACATAAAACAAAAAACTTTGCATTAAAGCTATATTTCATTGGTCATTGCCGTGTAGTTCCTATACACTTGTACGCATTACTCGGCCTCTCTCTCTCTCTGTATGCTAGAAATTGTTCCGACATGGCTACTGCCAAATGGGTTTTCTCGACTTCATCTTAGAATTTGAAGCTGCTTCTGCTACTGGGGTATGTGAGTACTCTCCTTCATCAGACTATCCAATTAATTTCTTTGCTTTGTATTATTTCTCTTTTCCTCTGTCTGATCTATGGCCTCTGGACATAAGTCATTTACATTGGCTTTTCGTCTTTCTTGTTTATGTTATGATATGGGTGTCAAACTTTGTTGTTCATCAACTGGGTTTTGCATAGTTTTTGTGCTTTATATTTTATTATTATTATTTTTTTTTCCAAGTGTAGAAGAATTTGGTTTGCTTTTGCTGTAATTGATGTGGGTGTTCAGAATTTAATTTACCATTCGACTCCATATTGTTAGAGTCAGAACAAACTGGTGTTTTCTCAATCAAAAAACTTAGTATGTGGATGTACTATTTTTCCAGTTCTATAAGGGGTTTTGATTTCTTTTTTGTGTTAAGGATTTTTTTTTTTTTCTGCTTCATTGATGATATAAGAATCTCTTTTATTTTATAAACTGGGTGTGTGACTGATTTCCTGAAGATCTTGGGGGTAATTTCCCTATAGAATCTTTTTTTTTTAATTTTACTTTGACTCGAAAATTCGGCGAGAATTTTAATTTTGAAAATTTGAATTGCAGGAATTAGATTGGAGAGACAAATAAAAGCTAAATATGCACACAATATATTTTAAAGAGCATGAAGGGGTTGTCCAGAATTCCATTGGGCCGTTGTCATCGGTGTCTGTGCCTTGGTGGAGTGGACTTGGATCTCAACATTCAGCTTATGGTGAATCATTTGGCCAATTGAAGTCTTCATCTATGGAGCACCCAGCTGGTGGAGACCAACTCAGTGTCACTAAATCAGTGGACCATGGTTCAGACCAAAGGGTTGAAAAGGGGAATACAACACAATTCGCCATTTTTCCTGGTATGATATTTGATGTTATATAAGGTTCAAGTTATAATGATGTATATGAAGAATTGTCTATGAGTATCGGGAAAACAATTAGGATTAGACTCGAACAAAGTGTCAATGAATGATGAATACTATGAAGTTTTTGAGGCTGAGTGAGTGGGATTCACACTCTTGACGAGCCTTTTGTTGCTGTCTTCTTTAGCATCCTTACCAATCACTTCTTGCATTTGAAGATTGGTTGGTATTCTTTCCTTTTCATAATCGATTAGTGTACGTAGCTAGGATGCTATATGAGCTCTTAAATGCTTTACAATATGGGTTTTTCACCTTACCAATTATAAATTGTCATGTGAGACAAAATTATATTGTTCATCCTTGCTAGATTACAAGCATAGAGGAAAGGTATAGAGCAAGTAATGGCAAGCTTTTCTTATAATTTATATTTAACGCGAGTGATTCAGATCCAGTAATCAAAAGATGATCATGTATGTGTTTATCTTCTTTTTGGTCTCAACAGGCTGAATAAAAGAACTTGACAAACTTTAGGGAAAGCGTGTTTCCCAGTTCATCCACATTCTGATATTACACATCAGAGATATATAGCGGTGTTTGTTTGGTAGGACTAGGATAGCATAGTCGTTACATTGAACACCTAAAAAGAACCTACGAAGGCAATACTAAATTTGTGATATCAAACATCCTTGATTATTTCACAGCTAGGAAGCACCGGCACTTCAAAAGAAGTGCCGTAAGTGTGTCCGACACACCTCCAACACCTACAAGCATGAGACAAACACACCAAAAACGTGTCTTTTTTTTTTTTTTTTGAAATTCGACATGGCACCGACACTTTCTCAAAACGGTACGTGTTTTTTTTTTTCCGTTTGTGGAGATAAGTCTTAAATTCTGGGGTGAAAGTCTTAATTTAAGAATAGCAGTAGAGGGTGGTTTTTTTTTTTGTTGGAAACATTTTTATGTAAATAGAATGTTATATGCACCTGTTGCTTTATGGGTTATAGACTTATAGGTGCTTCGTTGATAATGCTTAAATGATAGAGTTTGGTAGTGTTATGATTTTTTCGCATTGTCTTGTTATTTGGAGATGATTTATTTTACATCTTTGTTCTTAGTTATTTTAAAAGTATTGTTACATATATGATACATGATTACATGGTTAATTAGTTACATATTTAAAATGGAACATAATTAACATTTGTGGAGTTGCGCCATGCCGTGTCGTGGTGGTGGTTGTCATTGTTGTTGTTTTTTTTTTTGTTTTTTTTATTTTTTTTTATTTTTATTTAGGTTTTGCCATAATGTTGTGTCTGTGTCTCCGTATTCATATCGGTGCTTTGTAGGTGCACAATGGTCCTCTTTTCTTTTTTGGTGACTGAATCTCCTCTCTCAACTACTGGTTGGTTGCTTCATAATGCTGAAATGGTGGGCATGTATAGTGATGCATTATTGGGTATATAGGAGTGGAGAGTGTTGAAAGGCGTCTTATTATTCTATCAAATAGGATACATATTGTCATTCAAACTAAAAAATTCACCTCTTTCTTTTTGCATCTGATCCCTTATTCTGTATATTATGTTGGCATTCATTGTGATGGAGTTCTGTTTGCTCCATCTGAATGTACTAAAGGGGTTTACACATAAGGGTGGGCGTGAACACTTAAATTCATTGTTGGGTTCATTCCCTAACAACTTAGGCTTTTGAAGTAGCGGGGTTTTTAAAGCATTTCTTGTGGACATGGTTTGGCATCTTGTTATCCTTTATTGTGGCAATGCTTAGACGATGATTGCTTGAGTGGGAAAACTGTGGATGTTTAATAGTGCTGATCGGTATAAGATTGCCTACCACAACAAACCTGAGTTGGTAATGAGATGACTATGAACATTCTGGGGCATATGATGTTCCTCATGAATATAGGTTCTTAAATAGAAGTTATCTCGAGGGTAGTGTTGTTATGGCCACTTGTGATCTTTAGCTGTAGGCAAGTTCTTAGAACTGCTCAGGAAATTATTCTTATACTGGACTGCATTTTAACTTTCATGACTCATTTAAGTGATTTTTCATTCAGGTGATCGTGGAAGTTCCGGAAATGGACAAAAAACCCAGCAACTCCATGTGGCCATCTCTATGCAATCAGCTCCACAAGAATATAAAGGTCACTTTGAGCTAGGATTTGGTCAACCTATGGTAAGGTTTATCTGATATTTTGTAGTTTCCTACATAGTTCACCAAATGCTTACTTTTTCCTATTTTTCTTGACTGACACATATCTGTACAAAATATCCTTATGGAGATCAATTTTATGGATTATTGTCAACATATGGTCCTCAAATTGCTGTTTGTCTTCCTTCTGATCTTCTAGCATACCAATTATTCAGAAACTACTTTTTATTGCTTATAGTATCTATGTTGACTGTCACGTTTCTCGTTGGTGAATCTATGACTACATCCTGGGCATGGTCATACACAGGAGCAGATGTATATCCATGTCCAAGAAGTGTTAATCATAAGTCCAAAAATAGAAGTATTTTTTTCTAAAATATGCTTTTGGTCATGAAGTTTACTCGACCTCAGTAAATATTCGGTTTAATTCGATTGATTTATGCTACATAGACTTGGGTACGAGTGTAGGGTGTAGGTATGTGTTTATGGGTGGTGGGGCTTCCCAAATCTGTGAATCTTAAGGTCACTGCAACAAATCTATATTTTTCTTGTATTTCCAAACTAAAATAGTGTTTAGTGTAAAATATGAGTTTTACATGAGCATTATGTCCACCTTGAAGCAACTTTGTGGCAAAGGAACATAATTAGGGATTTCAGTATACTGATAGACAAGTAGTTTCTTGGTGTGTGTACAACTAGAAAGGTAGACACATGTACTTACCTATATTTGAGTCTCTGACATGGGTACTTCAACCAATTAAAAAGTGTCCATGTAACATGGGATTGATTACTACTAAGGTCAGATTATATTTCTTACATATGTGACTTGCAAAACAATATTACTCATGTTCTACTTGCATGCATCTTACTAATTGCATATGCTTTGAGAAATTAACTAAATACAAGAGTAGTCACTGTAGACACCCCATTTTGACCTGCCAAAAAAAGAAATAACTGTGGCAGGGGCCCCACCAGGCACTCAAATCGAGGAAAGAGCTCCAGAATCCAAAAAGGGACTCCAGAGGTCAAATCAAAGTCAATACGGAGATGACAGCTCATCAACCGGAGTTCCAGAATTCGGGATCGCCCGATTACGATAATCGACGACGTTTTCAACCAGAATCGAAGTTCGGCACGAAATTCAAGACCGAAATCGAGTCCAGGATAATCGAAGGTTGAATTCGATTACGCCAGGACTAAACAGACATCAATACGGGCCTAGAGCACTTCAAATCACTGAAATCTGATAACTGACGAAGTATCAGGTTGCGATTGAAGTTTCGGCACACCGAAATCAGGAAAAGGGAAACGATTGTCAATCCGAAAACATCGAAAGTCCGACTGGGCATATTGGATGGAAATATGGAGAAAAACAGGAATCCTGCAAGTCGAATCAGTCCAATCGAACAATCAGAGAAGAAATGGCGTCCAATCGGAAAAGACAAGGGGCCAAAACGGTCATTTCTATGTCTGAGATTCTCAATTGAACCATACCAATTCAAAGAGAACATTAATACGATTTCAAATCATCTTGAATCAAGAAGATCGGACGGTCGGATCAAAAGATATCGACAATCAAAGTTTAGACAATCCCGACAGACGTCAATAGTATGAAGAAAACGGAGGCATTTCCGAGTTTCAAACGAATTCCGATCCAACCACACGGATTTGAAGAGGACATTAAACCGAGCCCAGATCTTTTCAAATCGCCCAAATCGGACGTCTGGATTGAAAAATATCAAAGATCAAAGTTCGGAATCGATCGACGGCCCCGATCGAAGGTTGGAACCTACAACCTCGTGTACTGCCTACATGGGATTAAAACCCTTGTAGGGTTTTGGGAAACTTTCTATAAATAAAAAGCTCTCTCACACACAAGAAAAGAAAGGGACAACCTCCCTCTTCTAAGGTCTTGTTTGGCTCAAGCCAAAACTCCTCCCAAACCCTTAGGCTTTGCTTGGTTGTTAACCAAGCACAACCTCATCACCACCACCACACCACCACTGTCTCCACCACCAAAAACACACTGTCACCACCCCATTACCTAACTCCCCTCACAAACCTAGCCTCAAAGGACCCTCGGATAGCCCAGAAAAGCTGCTCAAATCAAACAGAGCCTTGAATCTCCCCAGAAACTGAAAACACAACCAAACAGAGCCTAAACTGGCTCCCTAAATCTCACCTCCTAATTCAGTGGGTCCCCTTGGACAAACCGGAGCCATCCCCGCTGGTCTCACCATCAAAACACCTCCACAGAAGATCCACGCGCCTCCGAAACACCCCCACGCGCCGCCGCTGCACAGCATCTCCTCCGGCAGCCTTTCCGGCAATAACCGACCGAAACCACCACCACCAGACCAATCGTCTGGCCTAGACGATGCAAACCCCGGAAGCCTGACCTCCAAAAGTTAACGGAAACGCCCACACGCGTCGACTACACCATCCATCTGCTACTCGATTCTCACATGAATCCCCAATGGAGTCGTCCACCCTTTCTGGTAAAGCTCTCAATCCCCAGCGGAGCTATTTGCCTGCTCTGGCAATACTCCCAATCCCCAGTTGCCTACTTTGGCACACCAATCACTTGCCTACGATGGCATCTCATACTCACTTGCCTACTTTGGCACGTCTTTTTACTTATTCTCATCACTTAAAAGAAAATGGTCAAAATGGGTCGTCTTTTTCTTTGTCACGATTTGCTTCGTAAAACATGACAAAGAGGGGCAGCTGTAGACACCCCGTTTAAACCTGCCAAAAAAAGAAATAACTGTGGCAGGGGGCCCACCAGGCACTCAAATCGAGGAAAGAGCTCCAGAATCCAAAAAGGGACTCTAGAGGTCAAATCAAAGCCAATACGGAGATGACAGCTCATCCACCGGAGTTCCAGAATTCGGGATCGTCCGATTACAATAATCGACGACGTTTCAACCAAAATCGAAGTTTGGCACAAAATTCAAGACCGGAATCGAGTCCAGGATAATCGAAGGTTGAATTCGATTACGCCAGGACTAAACAGGCATCAATACGGGCCTAGAGCACTTCAAATCACTGAAATCTGATAACTGACAAAGTGTCAGGTTGCGATTGAAGTTTCAGCACACCGAAATCAGGAAAAGGGAAACGTTCGTCAATCCGAAAACATCGAAAGTCCGACTGGGCATATCTGGATGGAAATATGGAGAAAAACAGGAATCCTGCAAGTCGAATCAGTCCAATCGGACAATCAGAGAAGAAATGGCGTTCAATCGAAGTTTTGAAGCTCAATCGGAAAAGACAAGGGGGCAAAACGGTCATTTCTATGTATGAGATTCTTCTTAGCAAAAAAAAAAATGTATGAGATTCTCAATTGAACCATACCAATTCAAAGAGAACATTAATACGATTTCAATTCATCTTGAATCAGGAAGATCGGACGGTCGGATCAAAAGATATCGACAATCAAAGTTTAGGCAATCCCGGTAGACGTCAATAGTCTGAAGAAAACGGAGGCATTTCCGAGTTTCAAACAAATTCCGATCCAACCATACGGATTTGAAGAGGGCATTAAACTGAGCCCAGATCTTTTCAAATCGCCCAAATCGGACGTCCGGATTGAAAAATATCAAAGATCAAAGTTCGTAATCGATCGACGGCCCCGATCGAAGGTTGGAACCTACAACCTCACGTTCCGCCTACATGGGATTAAAACCCTTGTAGGGTTTTGGGAAACTTTCTATAAATAGAAAGCTCTCCCACACGCAAGAAAAGAAAGTGACAGCCTCCCTCTTCTAAGGTCCTGTTTGGCTCAAGCCAAAACTCCTCCCAAACCCTTGGGCTTTGTTTGGTTGTTAACCAAACACAACCTCATCACCACCACCACTGTCTCCACCACCAAAAACACACTGTCACCACCCCATTACCCAACTCCCCTCACAAACCTAGCCTCAAAGGACCCTCGGATAGCCCAGAAAAGCTGCTCAAACCAAACAGAGCCTTGAATCTCCCTAGAAACTGAAAACACAACCAAACAGAGCCTAAACTGGCTCCCTGAATCTCACCTCCTAATTCAGTGGGTCCCCTTGGACAAACCGGAGCCATCCCCGCTGGTCTCACCATCAAAACACCTCCACAGAAGACCCACGCGCCTCCGAAACACCCCCACGCGCCGTCGCTACACAGCATTTCCTCCGGTGGCCTTTCCGGCAATAACCGACCGAAACCACCACCTCCAGACCAATCGTCTGGCCTAGACGATGCAAACCCCGGAAGCATGACCTCCAAAAGTTAACGGAAACGCCCACACGCCACCGCGGTCCGTTCCGCCCATCCCACGCGCAGCCAACAGTCAGTGATGACTCATCTTTGACTAACCAATCAAACACTGCCAGTCAGCAGTCCAGTCAACTGCCACATGTCTGCCATGTCAGCGCCAGGTCATAGTTGATTGGCCAACCACAGGCTGCCGCGTGGCATTAGCTGCCACGTGTCACTGCTTCGTCAGCACCCACCAACCAATCAGAGGTTGACATGTGGCATGGGCTGCCATGTCAGCATGTTGACTAGCCAGTCAAAAGCTGCCACACGTCACTTCGATGGCCAGTCAGCACGCCCAATCAGCGCCTGGTAAGCTTTGACCAACCAACCAGAAGGCGCCACGTGTCTATGACTGCCACGTGGCTTGTTGACGTGGCAGTTGGTCCCACTTTTCAGTTTTTCCCATTTTTCTTCACTCTGGTTCCGGATATCGATGAACGGACACTTGTTCCTAGCTAATTTGGCCGTTCCAGACGCACCGGTGATCTCAGATTTGGTCAAATCCAACTTTTAAGGCATGTTTGGCATTTTATATGTCCATTTCAGGCTATCTTGGCCATAGTTTGACCCCCGTGGGTCCTGCTTAACTCAGCCCGGACTCATTTCCGCCCGACTTATGACTTTTCTGACTTTCCCGGCCCTTCTGGACTTAACTATGACATCCGTTCAAGTCAATTGCGTGTCGAAATTTGACTTGGGGCCTTCTCGGCTTATTTTTCACGACGTTTCTCGATTACGATCCTTTCAAAAGCTTAGGATTCTTTCTCAACAAATATCGATTGAATTTCAATAGCCCCTTCTACACAGGTAACATACTTAAACTCTTACACTTAGTGGTCTGGGTCTCCATATAAATACACTGGTCGGATATTCCGCCTTTTTCTTTTCTTTTATTTACTTATATGTTTTAGTGGTGTGGTCTCCTTATAAATCCACTGGTCGGATATTCCGCATTTTCTTTTTGTCAGTCGGAAGGAGGCCTCGAACTCCACCCGATTGGACTTTATATCCTGCGTCAGCGGGAAGGAGATCTAATGACCCACCCGGCTGATCGGAAGGAGACCCCCGAACTCCACCCGATTGGACTTTATATCCTACGTCAGCCAGAAGGTGATCTGATGACCCACCCGGCTGAACTTTATCAAACTGCTATATCTTGCACCAATCGGAAGGAGACCCTCGAACTCCACCCGATTGGACTTTATATCCTGCGTCAGCCGGAAGGAGATCTAATGACCCATCCGGCTGCATTTTATCTCCTGTTATAGATATTCATTGATAAAATCAGAAAACACAAAAATTTACACATTTTTCATTACTTGGACACCGATCCTTACTTCCGGCATTTTTTCATTACTTGGGCACCGACCCTTACTTCCGGCACTTTTTCATTACTTGGGCACCAACCCTTACTTCTGGCACACTTTTTTTACTTGGGGTGCCGACCCTTACTTTCGGTTACTTTTTCAAATCACTGGGCACCGTCCCTTTCTTCCAGTATAAAAATAAAAAATACAAAAAAAAAAAAAAAAAGACGAAAAGAAAAATACAAAAAATGGGCTTTCTCAAAATAAAACTCCAATGCCACCTTTGTTTGGAATCTGCAAACAGCACAGGTTAGACAGGTAAGTATTCACATTCTTCATGGGCACCGACCCTTACTTCCGGCACATAAAACAAAAGGAAAAAAATCATAAAAAACAAAAAATACAAAAACTCATAGCACGGTTGATCTACCCCAACTTTTTATTAAAAACACTTTCTCAAAACTCACTACTTTCTCAAGGTTAAAGTCTAGGACTACACCGTACAGGTTAAAGTTCCTAGCTACACCGACTTTACTCAAAACACTATTTTACACACTCACGGTTTACATCGACCAAAACATTTACACACATACACAGCACAGAACTACGTGCGGCCTGATTCTCGTGTCGAGATACGTATACAACCCATACTTGGGTGCAGCCATAACTATTTTCTTTCAAACTATCTCGTGTCGAGATACGTATGCAACCCATACTTGGGTGCGGCCATAACTATTTTCTTTCAAACTATCTCGTGTCGAGATACGTATGCAACCCATACTTGGGTGTGGCCATAACTATTTCCTTTCAAACTATCTCGTGTCGAGATACATACATACTTTCAAACTCTCTCGAATCGAGATACATATACATACTTTCAAACTATTTCGCGTCGAGATACATACATAACTATTCTCTATCAAAACTATCTCGTGTCGAGATACGTAAATCGGCAACCGCGTGTCATGGATGATCGCATTTAATTTCTTGTATATATTTTTTACGATTTCTTCTTACGTCCCGTTACTATGAAAACCACAAAAATCGGCAACCGTGTGTCACGGATGCTCGAGGGTGTCTAACACCTTCCCTCGGCATAATCGAGTCCCCGAAACTTCAAGAACTCTGGTTTTGCACGACTATCAAGAGTCATACTTTTAAAAGGGCCCACTTTTCTCAAACTGTTTCTCAAAAGTCAAAGATGATTACTCTAATCGTCTTTGCAGGGATCCTAACTCCCAATAATGTTAGGTGGCGACTCTGAAACTTTTACTGGCCCTCTACTCCCACTTGCACGTACTTTCACATATTTTCTTTTTCACGCTTTTTGCTCATTGCTTTGAGCATTTTATCTTATTTAATTTTATATCCTTTAAAACGATCGCGATCCACAAGGGGACCGCCCCCCACTTTCGGGGCGGGCGCCACAGTCACCTTGTGCAAATAATGCTAAAATGACAGATCCTTGAATGTTAGATACAATTGCTATAGAATTTTTGTATCTTAGATGTCTTTTTTTTTTTTTTCCCTTCTTCAAATCACATACTAGATGTATACCTTTTCTCTGTCACCACATCATCAGCAACATTCCATACTCATTTACTAATATATATTTATGATTTTCCTTTGAACATAATTTAGGGCCGCATCATGTTGCCACTGAACTTTACTGCTGACGATGGACTGATATATGTCAATGCTAAGCAGTACCATGGAATAATCAGACGCCGACAGATCCGTGCAAAGGCAGAATTGGAGAATAAAGTGCTTAAAGGTCGTAAGGTACAACCTGTAATTCCTTATTATCGTTCAGAGATAGTTGGTTTTATGTCCTCATTTTCTCAAAGAAGGGAAATATATTATATCATTAGATGGCAGATGAGAAAACTGTATTTGTGTTGATCCTTGTGCCATGTCTACATCACTTGGCCATTAAAGCTTGTACTCAGGGCCTAGCTCTGAAGAACTTGAAAAAAAAAAAAAAAAAAAACAGTCTAACTGCAATGGGGTAGAATGGTTTTTGACCATCTAAGAAATAAAGCATTTTGTCTACTTTAGCAGCCTTATAATCAGTTTTTCCCATTGACTAAATCAACCATATGATGGTTGGGGGTTGAAATATGAATTCTTTGGGTTGCTAATGGAAGCTCGATTTGGGTACCTTATGTTGACTGCTAGATTCAGGATATTAGATTCTTTTCGATATCATCATTCTTTTTTTCAGATAAGAAAAAGGATATAGTTCTGTGGTAACCAAACACGAAAAAGTATTTGTCTTTGCATTTTCTTTACTTTTCTTTTCCTTCCTAAATCTTAATAACAAAATTTTTGTATGGGGAAAGAAAATCCCCTCTTCCCTGTGATTGCAATAATGTAGGTTCTGGTTCTCTTTTCACAGCCATATCTGCACCTGTCACGCCATCTCCATGCAATGCGCAGACCAAGAGGCTGTGGGGGCCGCTTCCTGAACACAAAGAAATCGAATGGTGACAAATGCGGGAGTGGCATGAAAAAGACCGGAGATGGAATTTCCCAGCCCACTGAATCCCAATGCTCTGAAGTTCTGCAATTCAATAGTGGAAATTTGAACTCACCCGAGGAGACAAATTGTGGCCGCTCAAATCTTTCGGGGTCGAAGATGACTAGTATGTACTCAAGGGAAGAATATAATCACTTCCCAATTAGTCATCACCGTCCATCTGTCCACTGTCTCTCTGATATAATGAGTACTAGGCATGTTATGGGCATGCCCAGTAAGTGGGTTGCAGCAGTAGCAGATAGCTGCTGCAACCTCAAAGTTTGATAGTAGGGGGACAAAATGGGATTTCTGTGTCAAGTTGTTGGCATGGAAGCCCATCCACGCTGCAACCAAATGGAGGGTCTCTTTAGCATTCCTGTTACGGTTTTTGCATCGGGTTCATAACTGTTTGGTTGCATTGAGAAGGTAAGTCATTCTTGGCTAAGTTGGCTCATTTGCACTAAGGTCGTCTTTGGCATTCCGTAGCCATGCAGATGCAGTCTTGGAATGGTTAGAGATGTTATAGCCTTTGTGCACTGAAAGAAATATTACTTTTTATCAATAATGGACTAAAGACTATAATTGGGTTTAATCCCATTGTTTGAATAAGTCCATGAAAGTTTGTGTCTTGTGTCTTGTGATCTTGAAGATGTTGAAGTTTGGTGTGTTGTTTGAAGTTTAGTATTTGAAGTTGTGGATTTCAAACTTTGGTAATGTATGGTACAACTTTTGTTTAATGTGCTGTCATTTGTTGGAACTTTGCATTACTTTGATTCATGATTTGTAGTGTGAGAACTTTCTGTCCAATGATGGAAAGACTGAATTTAACTGGGTTTCTGTTACCAAAATTGTCTTAGCGTACAGTTTTGACCTTTTAGACTTTGCATGTATGAGTGCTAGTGGGTCTTTCAAGTTTTTAGAAGAATGAATTGCTAAATAAATATGTATACACTATACACAAGTCATGAATAAATATGAAATATTAATAGGGGATTTTGAGAACAATTTTTTTTTTTTTTTTATTGAAAACTAGGAAGACGGCCCGTGCAAGACACGAGCATTTGATTTGGTAGAAAAAAACAATGTAATTTTTTTTTTTTTGGTGTGTGTGTGTACAAGACAGAGAAAAAATGTTCAATCAATTAATTATTAAGATGGTGTTAGAAACAAAATACTTGAACAACTATATTAATTGACGTTCAACCTATAATTTAAGGCTATTTTTTTTAATGTATAAATAATGTATATATATATATATAGCAAGAGTAACATTTGGGGTACTAACAAATTGCACTAACACTCACGCTTACATTCTATCTCACTCCTAGTGGCACTGTGGGGCCTGCAGTGGACCCCACAGTACCACTAGGAGAGAGATAAAGTGTGGTGTGAGTGTTAGTGAGATTTGTTAGTACCCCTAGCATTGTTGTACAGATATATAATTGTATATATATATATATTTGAAATAAAATAATATTCAAAAAGTAAAAAAAAAAAAACCATGTTTTACGCTCCTATATTTTTTACAGTAACTTCCTTCACACTCACTGTAACTGCCTCTCTCTCTCTCTCTCTCTCTCTCTCTCTCTCTCTCTCTATATATATATATATATCCTATTTTTTCATGTTTTTTTAATTTTTAAATTTTATATTTCCAGACTTCTAGGGTAGATATATATATATATATATATATTCAAAAAAAAAATTCAATGATACCCGTGCATAGCACAAGCCAACGCTAGTGTATATATACACGGTGAGGCTCTTAAGTGAAACAGAGTTCAGTGAACATACCCAGTGAAAAGGTTTTTAGCCTAAAAGAACCCGCGAGCTACCCCATTCTGCGCGCCCAACTAACTCGCTGGTTCTTTTATGCTAAAAAAATATTTTTCACTGGGTATGTTCATTCAACCTTGTAAACTTAAGAACATGACCGTATATATGTAGATATATATACAAAAGGGTAATTTGGTAATTCAACTTAACAAAAGGGTAATTTGTAAAAAGTGTAAGGGTAATTTGATTATTCAATTTATAATTGTACACACTTTAAATTTTTAGGCTCTTTTCTTTAACGTATAGATAAATATATATATATATATATACACACAAATATACAAAAGGGTAATTTACAAAAATCAAAAGGGTAATTTGGTAATTCGATTTAACAAAAGAGTTATTTGCAAGAGGCATAAGAGTAATCTTGTTATTCAATTTATATATATATATATATATGCATATATTATACGCAATTTCATTTTTTTTCTCAAGTCTTTACGTTTTATTTTATTATTATTATAAAAGAGTAATCATTGAGTACAAAAATGTTTTGAGAAATGCAATAGCAAAGTTTTGCCAATAGATCTTCAATAATTTTTGGATGTGAATTTTCACACTTTAGCTGTAATATGAAATTTGACACTTAAGCTGTAATGCGAAGTTTCGTATTTGTCTAACTCCCCATTGGCAAAAGTCAAATGTTAGTGTTGTAAAGTGGAATTTCTCAAACAAATATTCTTCATATTGAACAAAAACGCTGAAATTCAAAGACTTTCACGTGTTAGTCTATTTCAAGATTTAAAACTTATTGAATTTAAAACTGAAGCCAAACAAGATTTTCAAAGTGCTAAGTGACCATGATTGATTGATTGCTTCTGTTCAAGTTCCATATTTAATACACATTCAGGTATTTCTGGAAATATATATTTTTTTATTTTTGTTAAATAATCAAAAGAAATTTTGGAGGTGGTTTAAGATAATTAAATAAATAAACAAATACATAAAAGGAGATTTATTTGGGGTTTATTTTAGGCCCCAGTATAATATGTCTTGATATTTCAAATAAATAGACTGAAATAATATGTGTCAAAGTAACCTCTGTTGTGTAAAATTTATTTATTTTGAAATACTAAAATAGTATATCTATTATTCATGCAATTAACAATCGGCCCAAAGGGAGATTCTTAATTGGCCAAATGATAGGTGTACAAGTGGTGGTAAATATGTGACAATTACTAAGATTATTATTCATGTGGGCAGCGAGTCGGCCCAAAGGAAGGCTACTGTCTGACAGGACTTGTTGTCAGTATTTGATCACTACACGGGGAGTACCACTTACAGTTAATATTTCTGTCCAAAGACTAAATGTTAATGTTGTTCTAAGTATCCTGTGATGGGCCCACCATTATGTGAATTATTTAATGTGTCATGCATACATATATAAAGTATTTCTAATATATTTATGTTATGACATGCTATTAATTGTGAGCATGTTATTGTTAGGAAACTGCATTCCCAGAATCCATTGACAGCGCGTATAAGTTAGTACTGCAAAAATTACGTGAAAACTACAATAACCCTATAAGGGCGGAACTAGGGTTACCTTAAACTGCTAAAACGGATTGCTGCAGTAGACGAATCGAGAACACAGGCTCGATAACAGCTCATGATCTTTTACAGTATTCCTTTGCTGCCAGAATATCGAACTGAGTGTGGGCTCCTTCGAAATCCTTTATGTTTCTGCTCTCTCTCTTTTTACGCTCTCTTTTCTATTCCGAGTTATAATGCTCTTGATGGAAAAACGCAAACTGGGGAGAGAGCCAAAACAGCATATATATAGGCTATGATAGGGACCATAAGAAGTCAATAAGGAATAGGCTTCCTTATGGAATTAGGAAACCCTAATTCGAACTGAATCAGATTCCTATTTCCATAAATTATAATTCATACCACTAAAGAATTATAATTGCACTCCTACCCTTATCTCAAAAATAAATTTCGAGCTCCATGTTATTAAATGCTTATTATCTCCTCATGTTAAGATTACAGATATTCATTAATTAAATATAATTACTGACAATCATATTTAATTTATCTCTTAAAATTCCTTGAGATCCTCTGCTTAACTTATCTGATATGTCGGATACAAAATCCACCTGTAGGGTTTGACATAATCAAAACTTTTAAGCTTTCTCAAGGGAATATCATCAATCCCAAAATTGAGACATGGATTTCATCATTAATTAATATCCACCACACAATTAATATTGTCACCCAATCCAATGAGATATTGACTCATTTAAGGATCTCACCCTTTTAGGGATCAAAGTGTAAATATTAAATGTACGTGTCAATAAATTAACTTAGGATTTAGAGCATAAGCACTCATAATAGTCATGAGGTATTAATTATCTTATAAGTCAGTATAAAGATAATTACCCCAAGTCGATCATGTTTAATACACAAAGTGTACCAGCATGGTGAGTTGAAACTACACCATTTCCCGTAGTCAAGACAAACCTACTACAACACCATGCTGCAGTTCTACCGATGGTGTGTCCAATCCATCTAAGACTGTAAACCAAAATCTTATATTCTACAAGATCCGATGGTCTGATCTTCCGTGTGTAAGCCGAACTCTACATATCAAACCACCTACTATGTAGAATGAAAGACACACATGCATAATATTAAATAAACAATATAATACAAATATTGCCCACACCGATTCTCATAAAAATGGATTAATTGATTTTCTTACATGAATAATAAATCAACTACATAAAGCATGGCTTTTAGTATATATCCCTAACAATTATTTTATTTTATTTTGCTCTCTATTCAGTTTCTGCTACAGCTACAAATATTTCTTCTCAAGTTAGTGTTATCCCAATGCTGAATAGGGGAAACTTTAAGGTCTGGAAAGAGAACGTGGAAATCGTTCTCGGATGTATGGATTTGACCTTGAAACTAAGGAGATGCAAAAGATTCCTTATGCATTGGCAGTAGGAAGTCTAATGTATGCTCAAGTATGTACGCGTCCAGCTATTGCGTTCATAGTGGGAGTATTGGGCCGATATTTAAGTAACCCAGGAATGGATCATTGGAAAGCAACCAAATGGGTTATGCGGAATTTACAGAGAACAAAGGGCTACATGATCACGTATCGGAGATAAGACTTTTTGGAGATCATCGGGTATTCTGATTCTGATTTTGCTGGATGCCAAGACAGTAAGCAATCCACGTCAGATTATGTTTACATGCTGGTTAGATGAGCTATATCCTGGAAGAGTGCTAAGCAAACACTCATAACTTCTTCAACCATGGTTGTAGAGTTCATAGCCTGTTATAAGGCATCGAATCATGGGATATGGTTGCGAAACTTTGTCATTGGGATGCGTGTGGTAGATGACATTGAAAGGCCATTAAAGATATACTGTGACAATAAATCTGTGGTGCTATATTCTAACAACAAAAGCTCTAAGAAGTCGAAGCATATTGACATCAAGTTTCTAGTTGTTAAGGAAAGAGTTCAGAGTGGTCAAATTTCGATAGAACAAATAGGGACAAACTCCATGATTGCGGATCCGCTGGCCAAGGGATTACCTCCCAAGGTCTTTCACGAGCACATTGCTCATATGGGTGTTAGGTTGTCTAATGATACTTTGGTTTAGTGGGAGTTAACTTTGGATGTTCTATTTTTGACATTTATATGAATTTTATTTTCTGCAGAATAAAGTTGATGGTTTATGGTTTATCTCTGAATCCAATTATACGATTTTGCATTGTTTTGGATTGATCTCAATAAAGACTAAAGTAGGACCAGTTGTAAATAGGCATGTTTGAGATCACATTGCATGTATTTTTCATGCTACTCATCCATACTTGATCTATGTCATTGAATGTGTTGGTATGGTGACCATTGAAGGTCTAGTTACGATTATGTGTGACGAAAGCTGCCTTGATCCCATACTAATATAAGAAATGGTCCAGATTGAAACTAAAGTAAAGTCTAAAGAAAAAAATAGCATACAGGTGCATATATAAAGAACATATAATATAATTGTTTCAAAAATCATATGTAGCCCAATTGGGAGTTTGTTAGGAAAGTATGTTTCCTAATAAAAGTGGGCAATAAGGCTATTAATTAAATGGGTTTATATTATGTGGTCTAATTATAAGCAGCCCATAAACTTCTACTGGGTATGGGTTTAATGAGTGGATATCAAATACTAACCTTGTTAGGAATAATGAGAACTGTAACATATCAATATATAAAGACATATAGGTTATGGTCTCCAATATGTAAAATCATTATACTACCTTCTCCTCCATCCCATCAAGATAAGGAACCCATTACAGAACTAAGGAGATTTGACTGAGGAAGACATAACCAATCATCATCGTTCTTCTAAGGTTTGCTAATTACTACCCTACCATGGATACAGATACGTATTCTACTATATTGTACCCTAAATAATCTAACATGATTTGATCCTAGGGCTGTGTTTCTACTTCTTTAGGGTTCTACAATTTTATAAATTATAGATCTAACATCACATATTCATATGACTATGTAAAATTTCATGACATTCTTTGTTCATTGAAATATCCCATGAAGAGTTGCTTGTGACAAGTGGAATTTCTCATATGTAGTCAACTTTTTTTCAGCCGAAATAGCAAGAGATGCTCATGCGAATTTTTTCAAATACTATGTAAATGAGTTTTTTTTTTTTTTTTTACAAAATATTGAAAGTGGTGAACCCAAAATCACCCATAGAAAACTCATATTCAACAACTAATTTTCTAGTAGCATGCAAAGTTTCTCATATGTAATAAGTTTTTTTAAACGAAATTGCAATAGATGCTCATGCAACATTTTCAAAAGACTATGAATATGAGTTTTTTCAAAACATTTGAACATGGAGAACACAAAATCGCCCATGGAAAACCCACATTCAACAAACTTTCGAGTAGCATGTGAAATTTCACTCATTTGGTGCATGGAAGACCCTAAATCACAGCATTTTGAAGACCCACATACAATGATAACTTTTAGAGGGTCATGAGATATTTCAATGTTCTGGTAGATGAAAAATCCTAAATCACTTACTTTTCTTACTCATTGTGTTGTTGATGTAATTAGATTCACAGAGTACCAGTTTTTTGCAACAAAACTACTTCAATGGAGATCTGCTCTTAAGAAGAAGGAAGATGTATCGAGATTGTGTCCTCAAAATATGGAAATGATGTTTGATTTTGCTTGAACAGAGTTTGAAATTACAGTTGGCGATTATTTGAATTTTAAATCTGATTTGAGTCATTTAATTAAATCCCAAGAGTTTAGAAGAACAATAAGCACTGATATATATATATATATATATATTGTGTATATATAGATATATAAGCCATTTATCATGTATATATATAGTTTAATTGAATCTGTTATGGAATAAGGGAAAAAGTGTCTAAATAAAAGGAGAAATTGGTGAAAAGGTCATTAAGATGAGTTTTATTGGAACTAAGGACAATTTAAAATATACATTGAGAATAAGTGCTACCAATGTCCATAGACCAAAATACCCTTATCTTTAACCTCTAACCCTAACCAAACCCTAGCCACCATAACCACTACTCTACACCACCTCCGACCACCACCCCTGCCACCTCCGGCCTTCACCCTCGCCATCTCTGGCGACCACCACCTCACCATCTCCGGTGACATCTCCGACGACCTCCACCCCGCCATCTCCGGCGACTACCACCTTGCTGTCTCTCTCTATAAGTATATATCTACATATAAATGTCTCTGTTTCTTTATCTCTCTATCTCACACACTCTTTCTCTCCCTCTCTCTCTCTCTCTCTGTGCTAGATCTAATTTAGATTTCTGACCATCTTAAGAAAAATTTTGGTGGCTAATTAGATCTCTTAAGATCAGTTGGCCATGAATTTTGTGTGGCCAGCAGTGGTGGTGGCAATGGAGGGGGAGAGATATATATATATATATATTGGTGGTGGTGGCTATGGAGGGGGAGGAGAGAGAAAGTTAGAGAGAGAAGAGAGTTGGAGGTAGCGGCGACGGCTCCGGTGAAGGGTTCGGCGACGACGAGGATAGCTCCGGTAGTGGCTTCGGTGGTGGTGGTTGTGTTGGTGGTGGCTATGGAGGAAGGATGAGAGAAAGTTAGAAAGAGAAGAGATATGGTGGTAGTGGTGGTGGTGGCTATGGAGGGTGAGGAGAGAGAAAGTTAGAGAGAGAAGAGAGTTGGTAGTAGTGGCGACGGCGACGGCTCCAGCTCCGGCGACGGCGGCGACAGCTTCGGTGGTGGTGGTTATGATGGCGGTGGCTATGGAGGGAGGAGGAGAAAAGGTGGTGGAGGTGGCTATGGTGGGGGAGGAGAGAAGATGGTGGCTATGGTGGTGGTGGTTGTGATGGTGGTGGCTATGGAAGGGGGAGAGAGATAGATGTTGGTGGTGGTGGCTATGGAGGGGGAGGAGAGGGAAAGTTAGAGAGAGAAGAGAGATGGTGGTTGTGGTCTCTTAGGGTTCTATGGGCAATTTTGCCATTTAGAGTAAAATTTAAAATTTTATAGGACTAAGAAGGATAGTTTAAATTTTAGAAGACTTTGGGAAGGAAAGTTTTTTTTAGAGTGTGTCCTTGTATGGGTGTTTAATTATGGCTTGTCCTTTAGTCCAACTTAGCCCAACCTTAGGGGCCTTACACCAAGTCTCCCTAAATAAAATAGGAGGACCTATCACTAAGAAGTTTATTGGACTGGACTAATTGCTAGAAAAGCCTAGTAGTTTGGGCTTTTTAGGTTTTAAGAGAAATGGTCTAATTCTGATTTTGTACATTAAGCCTAAATTTGTTCATTTTGGCAATCAAACACTCATGAATGGACCAATACATATATGAACCCATTTAAAATGGTCCAATTTGCAATTTTGTGTACAATCATACATGCCCTTAGATGGTTTGGTCATGTGCAATGAAGACCTATAGACACACCTGTGTAAAAGAGTGATATGATCGTAGTGGCTGAAATGGCTAAAGGGTGAGGGTGGGGGTGGGGGGAGGGGATTGGGGGGGGGGGGGGGGTGCAAATCTAGACTAATTTGGGAGAGCATGTAGTGTAACAAGATATGATTATATATAATTTAAATGGGCATATAGCTATTGATCGTGCAGAATGGAGAAAAAAGATTCATACAACCGATCACAATTGATTGAGACACAAGACTTGATTTGGTGATACAGCTTATTTAGGCTTTTGACCCTAGTTATGAGTTTTTTTTATAGGGACGGATGCAGAAATATATAGTTGGGGGGCTTGGTAGGGGGCAAAACTAAGAAGTTGCACCTAAAGTAGCCGAGTGTATGGGGTTTTGGGGCAGCGCTGCTAAGACAAATTTTTTTTTAAAGTCTATTTATACACATTTTTCATGTAGATTATATAATTAAGTTAAATGCTATTAAAATTAATAGAAAACTCCAAAAATCTTCTCCCATTGTATGATACTGTAATACCCGCTATTTTCAAATATTTATTTCCCAAGATCAATAGTGTTTTATGTTGTTATTATAATATTCCGTATTTATAGAACTCGATTATAAATTTTCAGAATTTTTAGAAACAGAAATTTAGCAGATTTGTGAATATCTGGAATATTTGGATCAGTTATGATTTTATTGCACATCCAACCAAACATGGCCCTAAGGAAATAATTATCCTTTGAACCTTTAACTCTTGGTAATTGCAAGGTGAGGTCCCTCCTTGGTTCCTATATATATGGGACCATTCCATTACATTTATCCGTAGACTTATGAGGTTGAGAACTCATCCTAATGCTTACATATCTTCATCTCACACACACAAACACCAAGAACACACCTAGTACACCAAGAACACCAAGAACACACGTAGAACACCAAGAACACACCTAGTACACCAAGAACACTATTTGAAGCCTGAATTTTATATTCAAAGATTCTTCGGGTTTTCTCGGCATTATTATTCTGCGAATTTAGGTGAGTCTCCAACTCACTCAGCTATTTATATTACACTTTGTTATGAACATATGATTATGATTTATATTAATTATGTGATGTTTATACATATTATATTACGTATTTATATTTTTTTATACGTATAAATAGGGTATTCTAATATAGTATAATATGGTATAAATACGGTATTTTGATATAGTATAATACTGTATAAATACGGTATTCTAATATAGTATAATATAGTATAAATACAGTATTATGATATAGTATAATACGGTATAAATATAGTATTATGATATAGTATAAATATGGTATTCTGGTTTTTCAAATACGGTATAAATACGATAAACTGGTATTTTCAAATACGACTGAAATCGAGATGGATTCTTAATGAGGATCAAAAAAACTCTTAACTTCCAACATGAATACTTATTTATTTAATCTCACGGAACTTTTATAAAATTTGTTGTGCATGTACAAATTGGAAAATGACCAAAATACCTGTCACGCCTCGAAAACGGAACACGTGAACGGAAAGGAAGAGAGATAAAACAATGCTAAACATACACACAACGCGGAAGCGACCATGACAAACCAAGTTTAAAAGAACTCTTACACTTATTAAAACTTGAAAGCTACAATGGAAATATCTTGAATACTTAATGTTTGAGACGAATATTAAGAAATTTTGGAAGGATACACACCTACAACAATTTAATAACAAATGTGGGCAATAGAGATCCAAGCCCAAGGTCAAACCAAATAAAAATATAAAAATAAAAATTTTAGTTCGAAAAACACTATTCATCGCCCGAAAAATTTCCCAAAAAGTACCCCGTTTTTTTTTTTACACAATATCTTAGGATCATATAGGGGCGCTTGGGTTTTAATTAGCACTTCTATCGAGGTCCAAAAAAAGGTGTTGTATGCAAAACGAACCCCCCCGGGCAGCCTTGAAAATCACTATTCATCAAAAAAAAACATGAGCAATTTTTACTATTCATCCTCCTTCGAAACCTTTGTTTTGCTTGGTTTTATTTTGAAACTTCGTGGGAACATTTTGAAACATTAACAAGGTGTTTTTAACAAGAAAAATATCGACGGCATGTCGACGTAAAGATGCCTACCTGTCCAAATTTAATGAATCCGACAAGGATCACAAACATAAAATCCAAATCCGACAAGGATTGGAAACACAAAGTGAGATCCGACTAGGATCTACAAAGCATAAATAACTTGCAAAGCATGAGTTAAGTAAGGGATACAAACATATTACAAGTTGTTTCTTTTCAAAAAGAAAGTGCAAGGACTAACACTTGTCCATAAAATTCACTACAAGCCCTCCAATGACAGAATCAAAGGAATAGAAGATCAAGGAGTTTTGTAACTACATAATACAACAACTTTCATAGAATTAGGCTATTACAAACTCCTACAACAACAAAATACAATGGAAGCTATATGTATTTATAATATTAAGGCCTAGCCTCCAACAAAAAAATTCACGACGACGTCTACGTGTCTGGTTCACATATGTCCTTTCCCCTGATCAATATCACCTGAAAAAGAGGTTTTTTGTAGGTTCATTAGGCGCGACGGCCTAGTAGGAAATATTGCAAGAAGACAAGATGTAATCCATAATTAAGTATGAGATGCGGTGCAAATGTAATGCAATGCCGCCGTGGCAAAATGGAAATGATTGGGTGCCTTAAAGGCCATGCGTGATATGTGCACTCCTCTCATCACCGGACTATGAGCCACCCACCCAAGGAATGTAGCATACCAACCTCCGGGAGCTAACCGGAATACAGTCGGAGTTTGAATGTTCTAAGGGTCATTCTCCCTGTCTCACATCACAACCCATATCCGGATTTCTTAAGTCAAATTCCCACACAAGGGGTTTTTCCTTCTTTCAAAAATCAAAATTTTTGAATGTCATGCCGATGCTATGATTTGCCAATTCGGCTTCAAATGCTCATGTATGCTATGACAATATGATCAACCAACATATTCATGGCATAATTCAATTTCAAGCAAAATCCATCAATACATACGTTTTTACATAGAATTTCCGAAAATTTCCAACTAGCGTCCTAACGTGGTTATCACATAAAGGGAGCATCCTAAGCATGGATAACATCACATAATTGGATTCAACCTCAACAAAACATATAATTTCATTTTTTTTGGTAATTAGCCCTAAATTTACAACTCAGGGGAAAATCTTAAAGCATGTGTCTAAGTTGTTCTCCTAACAATTTAGAGATCACAAATCACCTTAATCATAAAGAACATATTGAATTAATGCAACAACATCTACCTCAAGGAGATTCTTTCAAAATAAATGGAAGAGCACCAAAATAAAGAGAAAACCAAAGAGCTCCAAAAAGAATTCTAGTGGTGGAAGAATAAAGCCCAAGGTGACCCAACAACACTTTCCAAAGCAAGGAGCTCCCAAAAATCTTCTAAGGTTGTTATATAGAAGTTAGAACCCTAGGAAAATTTTGAGAAGTCTTGGAAATGAGCTTGAAAGAGAATTTGGAGGACACCACAAGGAAGCCCTTGAAATTCTAAGCCTAATTTGTGAAATAAGAAAATCTCCAAAAAAACCCTCTTTGGTGCTCTATTGGAGGCTTTAAGAAGAAGAAAACATGGAATAAAAATGGTGTATTTGTGTATGTATCCTAGAGAGAAGGGGGAGAAGAAGAAGGAAGAGAGAGGGAGAGAGAGAAAGAAAATGAAAAGTGAAGGGAGGAGAGAGAGAGAGTGGCCGGCCATTAGGGTGGGAGTGGGGCCCACTAGTTGTTTAGATATTTGGTTTGGCATTTTGACTTTACCCAAGATGATATAAAGCATGTGTGTGTGTGTGTGGTCTAGTTTCACACACCCAAATAAAAACATGTACCCATCAAAGCACTAATGTTAACAAAAAAAAAAATACAGTAACACATGTTAAAATAAATTTAAATACTGCACAATTAAATACGAGCGCACCCATAAGCACTTAAAAGACAATTTTACCCTTACTCAAATCTTGGGTTATGACAATCTACCCCCCTTAAAGGAATTCCGTCCCGGAATTTGGAACTAAGCGCAAAAAGGGAGCAACGACTTGCTCAACCTTGTCTAATTAATACTATCAAAAGAAAAAAAAAAAGAAACTTACTTTATTCGGGGAAAAAGGTGAGGATAACTCTTCCTGGCTTCACCCTCGTCCTCCCACGTCGACTCGCCAACGTTATGATGATTCCACTGAATCCTTACCAACGGAATAACCCTGCCTCGCAACACACGATCTTTCCTCTCAATGATACAGATAGGTTGCTCTTCATACGACGTGCCTTCCCCAAGAGGCAACTCGGTCCAATCTAAAACATGTGACGGATCGGGGTAATGCTGATGGCGCGGATCTGAGTTACATCTACGAAGCATCGAAACATGGAATACATTGTGCACACTCGATAACTGTGGCGGAAGAGCCAGTCGATAAGCAACGGTGCCAACCCTCTCAAGTATCTCAAACGGCCCAATAAACCGCGGCGCTAACTTACCACTTTGACCAAATCGCTGCAACCCACGACGGGGTGAAACTCTCAGAAACACATGATCACCAATCTCAAACTCAAGTGGACGACGATAGCGATCGGCATACGATTTCTGACGACTTTGAGCTGTACTCAACTTCTCACGAATCACTTTAATCTTCTCTGAAGTCTCTCTAACCATGTCGGGGCCATGAAGGATAGTCTCGTCTACCTCACCCCAACATAACGGAGATCGACACGGACGGCCATACAATGCCTCAAACGGTGCCATCTGAATGCTCGCCTGATAACTATTATTATAAGCAAACTCAGCCAAGGACAAATGATCTTCCCAATTACCACTAAGTTCCATAACACTAGCCCTCAACATATCCTCTAATATCTGGATAGTACGCTCGGACTGCCCATCTGTCTGAGGATGAAATGCTGTGCTAAGTAGAAGCTGTATACCCAAGGCTCTCTGTAAACTCTGCCAAAAGTGAGATACAAACTTCGAATCACGATCGGATACAATCGAAACTGGAATACCATGAAGTCTCACAATCTCCCGAATGTAGATCACACTAAGAGTATCTGCGGTGTCGGTTACCTTAATCGGCAAGAAATGTGCGGATTTAGTCAAACGGTCCACAATAACCCAAATAGCATTATGCTTACGTAAGGTCCTAGGAAGTGCCGTAACGAAATCCATAGTAATGTGCTCCCATTTCCACTCGGGAATAGGAAGAGGTTGTAACAAACCTGCGGGTCTCTGATGCTCGGCTTTTACTTGTTGACAAACTAGGCAACTAGCAACAAACTCGACAACTGCTCTTTTTAAACCCTTCTACGAGTATTGGCGACGCAAATCATGATACATCTTTGTGCCCCCCGGATGAACAGCAAAACGGGAATGGTGAAACTCCTTCAAAACATCCTCCCTACAAGAAACGGGAACAAACACTCGACCTCGGAGTCTCAAACCTCTAGTGTCATCAAAGGTCCAACCTTTCTCATCGTCTCCACTAAGCATACGGGAAGTCAAAGCAACAGTCTCACCATCGGATTTTTGAGTCTCTAGAATTCGAGTTAAAAGTGCCGGTTGCGAATTCAAAGCAAACAAAGTCGCTCGGTCGGGAGTCTCGGAACAACAAACCTCAAAGTCATCTAAATGCCTCAACATTTTCCACTCTTGTACCGGTAAATACGCCAAGGTCCCACGAGGCTTCCTACTAAGTGCATCGGCCACAACATTGGCCTTGCCCGGATGGTATTGCAAATCAAAGTCATAGTCCTCTAAGTACTCCATCCAACGGCGCTGTCTCAAGTTAAGATCCCGCTGTGTGAATATGTATTTCAAGCTCTTATGATCGGAAAAGACCTCAAATCTGTCACCGTACAAATAATGTCTCCAACTCTTCAATGCAAATACCACGGCGGCAAGCTCTAAGTCATGAGTAGGATAGTTCTTCTCATGTGGTTTCAATTTCCTAGAGCCATAGGCTATAACCTTACCCTCTTGCATCAATACACAACCCAATCCATCAAGTGAAGCATCACAATAAACGGTATAGCTTAATCCACGCTCGGGGATAACAAGGATAGGTGCCGAAGTCAAACGAGCCTTCAATTGTTGGAAAACATTTTCACAAGTATCATCCCAAACAAATTTCACCCCTTTTCTAGTAAGCTTAGTCATAGGCATAGCTAGACGAGAGAAATCCTCAACAAAACGGCGGTAGTAACCCGCTAACCCCAAGAAACTACGGACTTCAAATACATTTTTTGGTGGTTGCCAATCCATAACGGCTTCAATCTTAGACGAATCTACGGATACCCCATCACTAGAAACAACGTGCCCAAGAAACTTTACTTCGGATAACCAAAACTCACACTTAGATAGTTTGGCATACAACCGGTGTCCTCTCAGAACCTCTAATATAATGCGGAGATGTTCCTCGTGCTTCTCCCTAGAAGGCGAGTAAATCAAGATGTCATCTATGAATACAATCACAAACTTGTCCAAGAATGGACTAAACACACGGTTCATCAAATCCATAAAGGCGGCGGGAGCATTTGTCAAACCGAAAGGCATAACAAGGAACTCAAAGTGTCCATACCGGGAACGGAAAGCGGTCTTAGGAATATCACACTCCCTAACACGCAACTGGTGGTAACCCGACCTCAAGTCAATCTTAGAGAAACAAGATGAACCACGGAGTTGATCAAACAAATCCTCGATTCTCGGAAGTGGGTATTTATTCTTTATAGTCACATGATTTAGCTTGCGGTAGTCAATACATAGTCTAAGCGAACCATCCTTCTTCTTTGCAAAAAGAACGGGTGCTCCCCAAGGAGATGTACTAGGACGGATGAATCCCCTAAATTGTAAGTCCTCTAACTGTGTTTTCAACTCCTTCAACTCGGCGGGTGCCATTCTATATGGCGGGATTGAGATCGGTGATGTACCGGGTACTAAGTCTATCGAGAACTCAATCTCACGAATAGGTGGTAGCCCAGGTAAGTCCTCGGGAATGACATCGGTATACTCACAAACAATCGGAGGGAACTCAATCAAGACCGGTTCATTCTCGTCAGAAAATAAACTAGCCAAATAATCAACATGATTCTTTCCCCTATACAAACTGTGAAGTGAACGCATCAGAAACTCTAAACGGTCACCCTCAAAATGACCTAGGTCTCCGGATGGTAGAATAAAAGTAACTCTCCTCTTAAAACAATCTATATAAGCTCGGTAGGTACTCAACCAATCCATACCCAAAATTACATCGAAACTAGACATGTCGAAAACAATTAAATCAATAACAATGTTTCGGTCCGCTATAACAAGTTCGCACCCACGACATACCCGATCCAAGGGAACTAAACCTCCAACGGGAGTATCAACTAAAATCGTAGGAGTCAAACGGCTCATCTCCAAATCCAAGGATGATGTATATGACAATGATATGAATGAACATGATGCGCCAGTATCAATAAGCACAGAAGCTCTAGAACTGAATACTAGTAGGGTACCTCGGATAACTGAGATATCGGGGGCAACTACTGAAGATGATGCGGCAACAGGATGGGACATAGTAGGAAGTAGCCTCGGGGCTTGCTGCCCTCCTCCGCGATGTCCTATATAATGAAGCTGGCCTCTAGGAACATTAGGCCTGGAGCTCTAAACAGAAGAGGCTGGTGGTGGTGACACAAAAGGTGGCCTATAAGCCTGCTGATATGGCCTAGAGAAAGGTGTGGGAACCTGTGGTGCAACTGTCTGTGGTGCTGTCTGAGCGAACGGGCAATTCCTCTTTATATGATTCGGGTCGCCACAACTGTAACAATTTCTAGGACCCACGGCACCCCCTCCACGGGAAGAACCGGGACGGCGAGAACCACGAGACTGAGACTGCTGTGGCTGAGATGAGAACTGAGAAACCGGCGGGGTCTGAATAGGTACCGGTGAGGAATAGGAAGACTGCTGAGGGACATACTCTTGCCTCGGCTTCTTGAATTGGCTCCCACTCGATGAGCCCAACTGACTACCCTTCGACGAACCCCGAAGTTCTTTATCTTTCTTCGAACTTAGAAACTCTTCCTCAAATACAAGTGCCTTCTTAACCACTTTGCTATACGAGTCTAGCTCAAACCCAATGACTTTCGTGCGAAGGCCCTGACGAAGTCCGCTCTCAAAGGTCCTAGCTTAATTTTATCGTCGGCGGTGATATCGGGCGCAAAACGGGCTAAGTCCCCAAAACACGCCTCATAATCAGTAACCGACATCTCACCCTGACGAAGATTCAAAAATTCGGTTCTCTTGGCCTGACGAGCAACGGGTGAAAAATACTTGTCAAGGAAAATCTGAGTAAAAGATTCCCAAGTCATACCCTCCAAGGTCTGTGTAGTAAGTACAAGTTCCCACCAAACTTGGGCCCGACCCGCCAACTGAAAGGTAGCGGCATCAATGCAAAGGTGATCCTTAACAATACCCAAGTGCTCAAAGATCCTAATAATTCTTTTCAACCAAAGCTCTGCCTGAACCGGATCCGTTACTCCCGAGAAAACTGGAGGATTCTTCCTACCAAATTCTCTCATGGCCGATTGTGCCCTCGAATCTGCCTGAACACCAGGCACAGGCGCCACTACGGTAGGAGCTACCGGTGGAGGTGGAGGTGGAGGTGGAATATCATTCCTTGCTGTTTGGATAGCTTGGGTGAAATCCCTCATCACGGCCATCATCTCAGCAAAGAACCGAGCCCCACCAGGAACTCCCGGAATAGATACAGGTATAGGATTAGGAGCGGGAGCAGAAGAGGATGAGGAAGACTGGGCTCCTCGACCTGCGGCTCCACCTCGGCCCCTAGCACGACCCCTAGCACGGACAGGAGGTCGGCCTCTAGCACGGCCTCTAACACGCGGTGGCATAGCTAGGCAAAAGAAATAATTACCAATGAATTAGATGAAGCATTAAAGTAGGCGTCTACTTCAAACATTCAATAAGCAACGCATAAAACGACTAATGGAACACGTAGCACTTGAACATGTAAACGTCTATCATGTAAGTACTAGACACAAATAGCACATCAAATATGAAACTAATCAAACATGTAAGTATCTGAAAGCATTTAACACATATGCATGTTCGTATGGCAATTAAGTACTTAATGCAAACTTTTAACGGAAACAATGAAAGCATAAATAAAAACTTAGACATGCAAGGAAAATTAGCATGTAGGTCCAAATTAAACTCCCAGAGTCCCTAGGTATTCAAACCCGGTAGGCTCTGATACCAAGTTGTCACGCCCCGAAAACGGAACACGTGAACGGAAAGGAAGAGATATAAAACAATGCTAAACATACACACAACGCGGAAGCGACCATGACGAACCAAGTTTAAAAGAACTCTTACACTTATTAAAACTTGAAAGCTACAATGGAAAATATCTTGAATACTTAATGTTTGAGACGATTATTAAGAAATTTTGGAAGGATACACACATACAACAATTTAATAACAAATGTGGGCAATAGAGATCCAAGCCCAAGGTCAAACCAAATAAAAATATAAAAATAAAAATTTTAGTTCGGAAAACACTATTCATCGCCCGAAAAATTTCCCAAAAAGTACCCCGTTTTTTTTTACACAATATCTTAGGATCATATAGGGGCGCTTGGGTTTTAATTAGCACTTCTATCGAGGTCCGAAAAAAGGTGCTGTAGGCAAAACGAACCCCCCCGGGCAGCCTTGAAAATCACTATTCATAAAAAAAAAACATGAGCAATTTTTACTATTCATCCTCCTTTGAAACCTTTGTTTTGCTTGGTTTTATTTTGAAACTTCGTGGGAACATTTTGAAACATTAACAAGGTGTTTTTAACAAGAAAAATATCGACGGCATGTCGACGTAAAGATGCCTACCTGTCCAAATTTAATGAATCCGACAAGGATCACAAACATAAAATCCAAATCCGACAAGGATTGGAAACACAAAGTGAGATCCGACTAGGATCTACAAAGCATAAATAACTTGCAAAGCATGAGTTAAGTAAGGGATACAAACATATTACAAGTTGTTTCTTTTCAAAAAGAAAGTGCAAGGACTAACACTTGTCCATAAAATTCACTACAAGCCCTCCAATGACAGAATCAAAGGAATAGAAGATCAAGGAGTTTTGTAACTACATAATACAACAACTTTCATAGAATTAGGCTATTACAAACTCCTACAACAACAAAATACAATGGAAGCTATATGTATTTATAATATTAAGGCCTAGCCTCCAACAAAAAAATTCACGACGACGTCTACGTGTCTGGTTCACATATGTCCTTTCCCCTGATCAATATCACCTGAAAAAGAGGTTTTTTGTAGGTTCATTAGGCGCGACGGCCTAGTAGGAAATATTGCAAGAAGACAAGATGTAATCCATAATTAAGTATGAGATGCGGTGCAAATGTAATGCAATGCCGCCGTGGCAAAATGGAAATGATTGGGTGCCTTAAAGGCCATGCGTGATATGTGCACTCCTCTCATCACCGGACTATGAGCCACCCACCCAAGGAATGTAGCATACCAACCTCCGGGAGCTAACCGGATTACAGTCGGAGTTTGAATGTTCTAAGGGTCATTCTCCCTGTCTCACATCACAACCCATATCCGGATTTCTTAAGTCAAATTCCCACACAAGGGGTTTTTCCTTCTTTCAAAAATCAAAATTTTTGAATGTCATGCCGATGCTATGATTTGCCAATTCGGCTTCAAATGCTCATATATGCTATGACAATATGATCAACCAACATATTCATGGCATAATTCAATTTCAAGCAAAATCCATCAATACATACGTTTTTACATAGAATTTCCGAAAATTTCCAACTAGCGTCCTAACGTGGTTATCACATAAAGGGAGCATCCTAAGCATGGCCAACATCACATAATTGGATTCAACCTCAACAAAACATATAATTTCATTTTTTTTGGTAATTAGCCCTAAATTTACAACTTAGGGGGAAATCTTAAAGCATGTGTCTAAGTTGTTCTCCTAACAATTTAGAGATCACAAATCACCTTAATCATAAAGAACATATTGAATTAATGCAACAACATCTACCTCAAGGAGATTCTTCCAAAATAAATGGAAGAGCACCAAAATAAAGAGAAAACCAAAGAGCTCCAAAAAGAATTCTAGTGGTGGAAGAATAAAGCCCAAGGTGACCCAACAACACTTTCCAAAGCAAGGAGCTCCCAAAAATCCTCTAAGGTTGTTATATAGAAGTTAGAACCCTAGGAAAATTTTGAGAAGTCTTGGAAATGAGCTTGAAAGAGAATTTGGAGGACACCACAAGGAAGCCCTTGAAATTCTAAGCCTAATTTGTGAAATAAGAAAATCTCCAAAAAACCCTCTTTGGTGCTCTATTGGAGGCTTTAAGAAGAAGAAAACATGGAATAAAAATGGTGTATTTGTGTATGTATCCTAGAGAGAAGGGGGAGAAGAAGAAGGGAGAGAGAGAGAGAGAGAAAGAAAATGAAAAGTGAAGGGAGGAAAGAGAGAGAGTGGCCGACCATTAGGGTGGGAGTGGGGCCCACTAGTTGTTTAGATATTTGGTTTGGCATTTTGACTTTACCCAAGATGATATAAAACATGTGTGTGTGTGTGTGGTCTAGTTTCACACACCCAAATAAAAACATGTACCCATCAAAGCACTAATGTTAACAAAAAAAAAATACAGTAACACATGTTAAAATAAATTTAAATACTGCACAATTAAATACGAGCGCACCCATAAGCACTTAAAAGACAATTTTACCCTTACTCAAATCTTGGGTTATGACAATACCCCTGTGCCCTATTTTTTCTAGAATCATACACGATGTCTAATATTTCATTCTAGTTTTGGTTTGAATGTTGTTATGTGTAATACCCTGTATTTTCCTTCTATTTTTATATCCTTTTGATATATATGAGATAATAACGAGTTTGAGAAGCCGACGTGCATATTAGTGGGTCTATCGACCGCAGAGGTTGATACTATTTATGGGTGCGCGTGAATGCGGTCGCTAAGACTGTATGATGTTGAGTGTGGAATCCCAGGTGCTGGGATAGGACCGGGACTTCGTGTCAAATCAATATATGATAGAGTTGGACTTTGTGTCAGATTTCGGAGGTTATGTGATGTGGGGCTTCATGTTGAGGTTAATATAGCGGGACTACGTGTCGAGAATAATATGTCGGGGCTATGTTCCGTAATAGTATCAAGGAGCTGGGTGCTATAGTGGAGTTGCGTGCGATAGTATGGAGCTGTGTGCGAAAGTATGAGCTGTGTGCGGTAGTATGAGCTGTGTGCGATAGTATGAGCTGTGTGCGGTAGTATGAGCTGTGTGCGGTGATATGAGCTATGTGCGGTAATGATATGAGATGTGGGCGGAAGTATGAGCTGTGTGCGGTAGTATGAGTTGTGTGCGGTAGTATGAGCTGTGTGCGGTGATATGAGCTGTGTGCGGTAATGATATGAGCTGTGTGCGAAAGTATGAGCTGTGTGCGATAGTATGAGCTGTGTGCGGTGATATGAGCTGTGTGCGGTAGTGATATGAGCTGTGTGCGGTAATGATATGAGCTGTGTGCGGAAGTATTAGCTGTGTGCGGTGATATGAACTATGTGCGGTAGTATGAGCTGTGTGCAGTAATAATTGCTGCGTGCTATTGAATGACGGAGTTGCGTGCTGTGGAATGTCAGGGCTGCGTGCTGTATAATATAAGGGCTATGTGTCGTAGTAACCATGTCAGGGTGGGTTGGCCGAAATGTTGGGACTGCGTGTCAAGAGTGAACAGACCATAGGTATGGGACTACGTGTCTGATTAATGTGGACCTAAGAGTCTATGTTATGTGTGAGACTACGTGTCGAGGATAAATGAGTCATGAGGCGTTGGGCTACGTGCTAGATGGGAAAGGGGATGACGTCCGTATTATATCTTGGATTGGTGTATACATGTATACGAACGATGAGATGATCCTTTTTATGATGTTGTTGTTATATGCTACATATCTGTAGATACTCTGTTAATACTTGCATTCACTCGGCTTTCGTAGCTGACGGCGTTTTATGCCGCTGGATATTCTACGTCCAGCTGGCCAGGGTTTTGAGTATGCAGGTGATGCATACATGGACAGGTACTACGAGGAAGGAGCCTACGATGATGGAGGCTATGCTGGTGCTGACTACTATGCAAGCTGAAGGCTGGAAGCTATGCCATAGTTAGCTCGTGTTTATGTTTAGAGACTTCTGAAATAGTTACGTTTATTATCTGCATATGTTGCCGTAATATTTTATTTATATTTTCTACAAATACTTTGGTTTTGTAATAGTTAGTATTGAACTCTGATTATATATATCAACCTTAGAACTTTCCAATGGGTGGTTTGAATCATTACTCTGATGGTTTGACTTTGGTTATGGACAATATGGTGACTTTCAACAATCATGGCCTACGGGTCCAAAAAGGAATTTATTTTCTCTATTTTTGCTACTGCGGGGCGTGACGGGATTTTTGGTATCAGAGCCTAGGTTTAGTAGTCGCGTTCACCAATTGTCCAAAATTTCTTGAGTTTGAACCTTAAGATTTCCTTGAGATAAGGGGCTGACTCTCTAAGTGATCGATTTTGAATTGTTCGTAGATAGTTGCCTTGCTATTAATGTGATAATAGCTATAACTATTATATTTAGTTGCGAATTACTTTCTATATTTATTTTGGGGTTGACGACTAACCGAGAGATGTTTGTATAGGTACCTAACCTTGCTGCATCGATGGCAGGAATGCCTACTCGGAATCGTCCCGTTTAGATTGAAGATGTCCTCCAAGCACCCCAAGCTACTGATCCGACTGGATTGTTCGAAGCCTTTGTGTGTAGGATGGAACGGATCAACAATCCTAACATGCACAACGGAAATAACCATGGACCACCCCCGAGGCCAGTCGAGGATCGAATCGTAGAGCGTTTTCGTCATTTTCGTCCGGAAAAGTTTGACGAAAATACTGAGCCATGACAAGCAGAACAGTGGCTCCGAGAAATGGAAGCGATCTTTGATACTCTTGGATGTAACGAGATCGAGAAGCGTCGACTGACGACATTCCAGTTGACTTATGCGGCTGCCGATTGGTAGGAATCAGAGAAGGCAATCGTAGGAGAAGACGCGACTGGAAGGATGTCGTGGATCACATTCAAAGGACTATTTTTTGAGAACTACTTTCCTCAAACGGAGAGGAACAGAAAGGAGGGAGAATTTATCGAGCTAAGGCAAGGGAACCTTACCGTAAGGGAGTATACGGTGCAGTTCGAACGATTGTCTCGATTTGATCTGCATATGATTGATACTCCAGGGAAGAAGAACATGCAGTATCACTAGGGCCTCTCACTACCACTACAACGGATGACGTTGAATCATCAGGGCCAAACCTTCAAAGCCATGGTGGGAATGGAAATTGGTCATGAGGATATCAACGGGCGAGAGCAAGGACGTTTTGGGAATCGACTACCACCCAAGGGTAACCAAGGACCGAGACCTCCGATGCGGTTCCGAGGGAACAAGCACAACTGGATTGGAGAAAGGAAGTAACAACCTGCATTCCCTCAGAATCGCTATGCTGTGAACCAAGCTCCTCCTCCGCAAGGACTCCCTGCTGCTACTGGAGGCAATACCGGTGGATGCTTCAACTATGGGAAGCCAGGCTATGTGGCTAAGGATTGTCGAGCTCCCAAGGACTTTAACCGATCGGGCATTCGCTGTTATAACTGTGGCAATCATGGCCATATCAGCAAGGACTGTAGAGCACCTCGTAAGGTGTACAACGGACCAGCTGCTCAGGGCCAAGTTGGACAGGCTCGTATGAATGCTATCCTCCCAGAGAATGCAGGATTTGATGAGACTGAACAGAAGAACATGGAAGGTACTCTTACATTATTCAGCACTCGAGTTAGAGTTCTATTTGATACTGGTGCTTCGAATTCGTTTGTTGCTATCGGAATTGTTAAACTATTGGGTTTAGTACCCCAGGCGCTTGATGTAGCCCTAAATGCGGTATCACCTTTGGGAATGACCGTACGATTAGGGAAAGTGTGCAAAGACTGTACTTTAACCCTTGAGGATAAAATTCTTCCTGCAGATCTAATCATTTTGTCAATGAAGGAATTTGACATCATCTTGGGATTTGATTGGCTCACGAAGTATTGTGCCAAGTTGGATTATGCCAATAGGATGATTTCCTTTTCGGTACCAGGATTTCAGTCTTTTGATTTTCAGTGCAACCCCTCTAGTGATGCTTTTCTCACTAGTCGTCTAGCAGCTATTGAGAGCTCGAGTTCGGAACTCACTATTGCACAGATTCCTGTAGTCCGAGACTTCGGAGATGTGTTTCAGAATATCTTAGGATTGCCACCTAAGCGAGAGATTGACTTTTGTATCTAGTTAGTGCCTGGTACTTTACCGCAATCGAAGGCTCCTTATCGGATGGCACCAACAGAAATGCAAGAACTGAAGAAGCAAGTTCAGGAGTTGGAAGATCTTAAGTTTGTTCGACCCAGCACATCACCTTGGGGAGCGCCGGTGCTATTCGTTAAGAAGAAGGACGGAACTCAGCGACTTTGTATCGACTATAGGGAGCTCAACAAGGTCACGATTAAGAATAAGTACCCACTCCCTAGAATCGATGATCTATTTGATCAGTTGCAAGGAGCGACGACTTTCTCAAAGATCGATCTACGATCTGGATATCACCAACCGTTGGTTCGACCCGAGGATATTTCAAAGACTGCTTTCAGGACGAGGTATGGGCATTATGAATTCTTGGTTATGTCTTTCGGATTAACCAACGCTCCAGCGGTATTCATGGACCTAATGAACAGAGTATTTAGGCCCTACTTGGACCAGTTCATTATCGTGTTCATAGATGATATTCTGATCTACTCTAAGACCGAGGAGGAGCATGAGGGACATGTAAGGATCGCACTACAAACCCTTCCAGATAACCAACTGTATGCGAAGTTCAGTAAGTGCGAGTTTTGGCTGAAGGAAGTCAAGTTCCTAGGACATGTTGTCTCACGAGATGGAATAGCAGTAGACTCGTCTGTAATAACCTGCATTTTCATTTAAAATTTAATCTGACATCTTTCATAATTTTGGCATTGTCATATTTAATTCAATTGGTGTGGTATGCTGATATTTTAATTTCTTGTTTAAATCACATTTAGAATTTCTTTTGGGGTCAAACTACAATTTTGTAAAAAAAAAAAATTTTGTAAAACCTGTGTTAAATTTCAAATCTGTATTTCAAAACGGTGAAAATATTTTCTGTTAACTCAAACTGTATTTTTATTAAACCAGAAAATCAATCTTTACACTAAAATGAATTTTCTGTATTTTTGTGGTGACCACCGCGCCCCGAAAATACCAGTTTATGTTCAAAACTGTCCGCGCGATGTGAGCTTCCACAGATTTTGGAAGTGACCGATTTGGACATTTGCTTTATTCCATTAATGGCAAGTAATCATTTGACTAAGTCTTGTTTGGGAATGCTTTGTGTGTGTGTGTATTCTTGTGACCAAAAGTTGCATTTCCCAAACACCATTAGCTTGAACCCCTACTAGCCTAGCTTGGCTCTTCAATAATCTGAGAGTGTATATGCATGTATATACGTATGAATAATGCTGAATCATTTGGGTAATTTCAGAAATTAAAACCAAAATTTCTTTTGTTGAGTGAACTTGGTAGTTCTTGGGCTCCAAGTAGCCTAAGCTTGGCTTCCCTATACATACAACACTCACACACTTACAATCTGAAATTTACATTCACAACTAAAATATAGAGACATAGAGAGAGTTCAGAGAGATAGAGAATTGCAGATTTTTTTTTTAGAAAGAAGAAGCTCTTGATCCTCCATAGTCAAGCTTGGGTTAATTCTTATTAAGCTTATCTTTCTCAACAATCACTCATCTCTTAATCACAGTGAGTATTCTAAACTCACTCTAGAATGTAATTCATGCTTAGTTATCATTTGTATGTGTGAATTTGTTAATCACCATTGTTGATTTTAACCATGGGAGCTTGAGCTTCAAAATCACTATTTTCAAAACTTAACCAAAACGAATTCTTAGAGATGATTTAGGAAGATTATAGTTCCTAGTAGCTACTGTCAAAGTTTTAGAACTCAATTCGTTCATATGAAAAAGTATATAAAGAAATTAAGTTTTGACAACTTTTGGTTTTTCATAAAATTCAAGAGCTACGGGTTAATTCATGTAAAATTGATTTCAAATTCATAATCCTTGTTCAAAAACGAAGAAATCCATATATAATAAGGTATAGTTGCTTTCAGTTTGCAAAATGGGTCATTTTGACCCCTTAAAACTGAAACAGAGGAAGTCTGGGGAAGAAGACGAAGCCTCAGTGAAAGGTCGCGCCACGATCGCGCGCGCGAGGATCGCGCGAGCGGCCCGCGCGAGCGACCCTCGCTCGAGCGGCCCGCGCGCGCGATTCCCCTGTACCTTGGCCGTTGGAAGAGTTTTTGTAAAGGAAAAATGAAAATCGGCCAAATCGCGCGAGCGGACCGCGCGAGCGAATTATCGCGCGAGCGATCCGCGCGCGCGAGGTTGGCTTCCCCAGGCAGATGGAAAAGTTTATAAAAGAAAAAGGAAATCGGCCAGATCGCGCGAGCGGCCCGCGCGAGCGACCTTTCGCGCGAGCGGCCCGCGCGCGCGATTTCCGGCAGTTTGTGGTTTTTGTTGTTTTGTGCTAAGGGACTGTTTGGATGAAATTCATATACTGTTAAGGTTCTGTTTGGGTAGTTTATTTAAAACAGAACCCCAATTATTCATGTTTGAGCGAGTTGGACGTTGTGTTTTGACTTATCAATTCCCGTACTTGCGTTGTGCCTTTAATTCAGTAAAGTGCTTTATGTTTTAGAGTTTCATGACATTCATGTGGGTCAGTGGTACATGCATGTGGGTGACAGTCAGTGTGGAAAGAGTAATGGTTAGTGTGGAAAAGAGTATGAGTTGTGGTTGTGGTTGTGGTTGTGGTTGTGATTGTGGTTGTGGTTGTGATTGTGATTGTGATTGTGATTGAGATTGCGGTGGTGATTGTAGTTGAAAAAGAGGCGTGGGTATCTTTGAAATGCGACGGTGGCAAATATGGACACTCCCTGACGCCCATGGAAGCGTTAAAGTGTGTGTGACGCCGAACCCGGACACTCACTGGCACCCATGGAAGTGCTAAAGTGTGGCCAACAGTCACTCCCTGATAACTCAAGTCTGGATACTGCGAGAGGGGTTGCCCCGGTATTTGCATGGCGGTTAGGGTATTCATAGTGTGAGGCAATGGACACTCCCTGGTACCCCGGACCAAAGTGTGAGGCAAACTGGACACTCCCTGGCGCCCCGTTGCTAAAGTGTGGCTACCTTAGTGTTTCAAAGATACAGGAGTAAGATAGAGGGTTGTTGTGGGGTCTGTCGAGAGAAAAGAGTCGGTAAGATGAGTGGGGTGCATTATTTCATACACGAGCATGTGTTTTAATGAATGAACAACTTTTAATATATTCCTCGTGGTGCTCTAAAATGAATTCTTTTTATGATCAAACTATTGATTTTGTAAATTGAAAATGGAAAAAGGTAAATGGGTATGTTTTACATTCAAAGTCATGTTTTTAATACTCACCAGCTTCTTGAAGCTGACGGCGTCGATGCGTCCTGGACATTCGTGTTCAGGCTTTTCAGGTTTTAATCAGGAAGAAACTTATGACTACGCTAACTGAGAATGGCGGCTTTTGGAATGAGGAACCTGCTTAATTATTATGCTTTTAAGTTATATGTTTTAGTTATGAACTGCTTGTAATAAGGATGACTGTAATAGACTTAAGATATTGTTTTGATTTAAGGCGGCTTGTGCCTTAGTTGACCCAGTATTGTAATCTGTAATAAGTTAGAAGAATTTTATAAGCTTTGATAGCTCTACTCTGATCATTGTTTATTACTGTAGTTCGACGTTTGGGGACGGAATCGATCCTTCAAACTGTCGCGGCCTACGGGTCCATAAAGGAAATTAAACGCTTTCCTTATTTATGCTACGTCGGGGCGTGACAGGATTTAGTGGTATCAGAGCCAGGTTATATCTCAGAATGCGTTTAGCCAGGTTAGGGTTTACAAGTATAGACCCGATTCCACATTCCATTAAGTGTTACACACCCGATGATACGACAGGGAGGATAGACTCAGAACCCAAACGCCTAAGATTATTCTGTTCTGACTTTAAGTAGTACCCTTTTCAGGTATGGATCCAGCTCCCCCACTTTACGTACCAGACAGGTTCGGAGGACACTTCGTATTACCTGGGGCAGTAATCCCAGCTTTTATTGACTTATATCAGACGGCCGTAGAGCAGTTGGCCGTGACGACGGTTGTATCTGAGGTTTGGCACCAGGTCCACGTGGTAGGCCTAGTTGACCTGACCCGTATCCGTTTCGAGCTTCGATATTTCGCAGAGGCTCAGCGTCTAGTGTTGGTCGAGGTTCTGCGATTGGTCGATAGCGATGCTTTCTACCTACCCCTTGAGATCCAGGTCGTGCATGCCCACCTGGCTCAGTTGGAGATGCCTCCGCCGGTTGTACCCATTGCTGAGGACGATGCAGAGGTTGTCCACGTGGTCCCAGTAGGTGGGGAGATCTTGGAGGATGGCTTAGGTCTAGGCGACTTAGCCGCTGACCTAGAGGCAGAGCTAGCACTTGAGCTGGCATTGCCTGAGGAGATGGTGGCTGAGGCAGATGCTCCTGTACCTGCTTCACCTTCGACCTCGCAGAGCCATGACGGGGTTAGTCCGTTCTCCGTGCAGCGATTTCGACCGATCGACTCGCTGGATCTCCTGATGGCTACTTATGGAGATGATTGACTTACTAGATATAACTTTGTACATATTATCTGCTTTTGACTATTAGCTCTATCTCTTTTTGCAACTGTATTTACATGCATTAGAGTGTAGGGCAATGACCCCATTTTTGTAACATTAACTCTTGCATGCGTCCTAACCCATGCAGATAGGGTAGGCATTGATCTGACCATACATGCTTTTTGTATCTACTTGGCAGAAGTTATATATATAAGATATACTCTTTTGAATGTTGTTATTTAAATTACTTCATATCACTGTCGCATGCATGTTTCTCATTCTACTACCACTATCATGCATAGAATGGCTGGAGGAGTCAGGAGAAACAGGAACCTGATCGAGGGAGCACCCGAAGCTGCTGATCCTACCGGGATGTTTGAAGCGTTTATCAGACGGTTAGAAAGGATCGGTAATACAAACGACAATCGGAGAGACCGTCAAACGGGAGACAAGTTGCTAGAAAGATTCCGTGCTCTAAGGCCCGAACAGTTTGCGGGTACCGCGGAACCCTGGAAGGCGGAACAGTGGTTGAGACAGATGGACCGGATGTTTGAAGCTGTCCAATGTAACGAGATAGACAAGAGAAGATTGGCTACGTTTCAGCTGACCGATGCTGCCGCAGATTGGTGGGATTCGGTCATAGCTACTATCGGGAATGGAGCTGCAACGGGGATGACGTGGACTGCATTTAAGGGGAGATTTTTGGAGAAGTATTTCCCGGCTACGGAAAGGCACAGAAGAGAGAAGGAATTTATGGACTTGACGCAAGGAACCAAGTCGGTGCAAGAGTACACCACACAGTTCGAAAGACTGTCTCGGTTTGCCCCACACTTGGTTGATACTGAAGAGAAGAAGATCCGCAAGTATAATCAAGGGCTGACGCCACAGATTCGCCGCTTGACCCTCGGCCACTTGGATAAATCGTTTGAAGGACTTGTTGGTTTGGCTACTGATCTGGAAGAAGATGCTCGAGTGAGCCGAAAACAATTTGAATTCCGACCGCCTCAAAGGAGTAATTTTGGGAATAGACCACCAATGAACCGTACCCAAGGACAGAAGAGGAATTTCGACGGAAGCAAAAAGACTCAGGCTATTACCTATCCGACTCAACCTCGAGTAGGAGAAGGGAGTAGTGGTGGAAAGTGCTTCAATTGTGGCAACCCTGGACATTTGGCTCGTGATTGCAAGGCACCGAGGCGTGCTGCTCAACCAGGGATAGTCTGTTTCAACTGCGGCGAATCAGGTCACATCAGCAGGTTCTGCACTACTCCTAAACAGGTGACTTATGGCCAACAGGGTCAGACTCGCGTGAACGCTGTTATCCCTGACGCAGCTGGATATGATGGAGCCGTGTACGAGGAAGGGAATTATGAAGAAGCTCAACCTGATCAGCAAGCAGTGGAAGGTACATTAACTCTGTTTAACTCCCATGTTAAAGTGTTATTTGATACGGGTGCTGCTCTTTCATTCATATCTGTTAATACTATTCGAAGACTGGGCATTTTACCTCATCGCTTAGAGAAAGCTTTGAAGGCTACTTCACCATTAGGAGCCTCAGTCAAGCTAGGGCATGTGTGCAAAGACTGTCCTCTACGGATAGGAGACCGTGATATCCCATCTAGATTGATCGTCCTCTCGATGAAGGAGTTCGACATAATCCTAGGGATGGATTGGCTCACTCAGAATCAAGCGAAGTTGGATTGTGCGAGGAAGAGAATCACATTCTCCGACAACGAGAATCAATCATTCGATTTTCAATGTAACCCTTCGGGAGATATGTTCCTCACAAGATGTTTAGCCAACGTCGAAGTCGTCAGTACAGAGGTGACAACGTCATCTATACCTGTAGTCAAGGACTTCGAAGAAGTATTTCAAGACATTTCTGGTTTGCCGCCCGAAAGAAGTATAGAGTTCTGTATTGAGCTTATACCGGGTACTGTTCCGATCACAAAGGTTCCCTACAGAATGGCGCCTACCGAACTTTCAGAATTGAAGGAACAAGTTCAAGAGCTCGAGAACCTAGGTTTTGTACGTCCAAGTACATCGCCTTGGGGAGCACCAGTGTTATTTGTAAAGAAGAAGGACGGGACACTCAGACTGTGTATCGACTACAGAGAACTGAACCGCGTGACTATCAAGAATAAGTATCCCTTGCCTCGGATCGACGATTTGTTTGATCAACTACAGGGAGCTACGACATTTTCCAAAATAGACCTAAGGTCGGGATATCATCAGTTGAGGGTACGAAAGGAAGACATACCTAAGACTGCGTTCAGAACCCGATATGGTCACTATGAATTTTTGGTGATGCCGTTCGGAATGACGAATGCCCCGGCAGTGTTTATGGATCTAATGAACAGAGTGTTCAAGCCTTATTTGGATCAGTTTGTCATCGTCTTCATAGATGATATCTTGATCTATTCTAAGTCAGAAGAAGAACACGAGCAACATTTACGGATAGCAATGCAGACGCTCAAGGACCACCAGTTGTACGCCAAATTCAGCAAGTGTGAGTTCTGGCTACAAGAAGTGAAATTTTTGGGACACAAGGTGTCATCTCAAGGAATTTCAGTGGACTCGTCCAAGACCGATGCTGTGTCAAACTGGGTTAGGCCAAGCAACCCTACAGAAGTTCGGAGTTTTCTTGGACTTGCAGGCTATTACAGGAGATTCGTTGAAGGGTTCTCTAAAATAGCTGCACCTTTAACTGGATTGACGAAGAAGAATCTAAAATTCGAGTGGATAGAGAAGCATGAACGAGCCTTTCTAGAATTGAAAGAGAGACTCACTACCGCACCAGTACTAGCAATACCCAAGCCTGATGAGAAGTTCACTATCTTCAGTGACGCGTCATATCAGGGATTAGGGTGTGTACTTATGCAAGATGGTAGAGTTATCGCTTATGGATCCAGACAGTTGAAGTCGAATGAGTTGAACTACCCCATTCATGATTTGGAATTGGCGGCAGTTGTATTCGCACTCAAGATTTGGAGACACTATCTCTACGGTGAGAAGTTTGATTTATTCTCCGATCACAAGAGCCTAAAGTACTTGTTCACACAGAAAGAGTTGAACATGAGGCAGCGCAGATGGATGGAGCTGATCAAAGATTATGACTTCACGTTAGAATACCACCCGGGTAAAGCTAATGTGGTTGCTGATGCCCTGAGTCGACAGACTCGTGAGACGATCGCCTCCTTAATGGTTAGAGAGTGGCGAGCTTTGGAGACGTTGGCGGAATTCGATGTACAGAGTGCTGAAGAAGGAGAAGGACAATTGTTCGGATGTCTTATCCTACAGCCTGTTCTTATCGACCGCATCATTGGAGCTCAGAAAGAAGATGAGAAGTTTCAGGCATGGTTCGTAAAAATGTCAGAAAAAGACCCGACAGAATGGAAAGTGGGAGTCGATGGAGGATATCGGTGTAGGAATAGATTATATGTGCCAGGTAATGAAGAGTTAAGGAAGGATATCCTGGAAGAAGCACATAAGTCGAGATATACAGTTCACCCGGGAGGAACAAAGATGTACAAAGATCTGAAGAGAAATTTTTGGTGGGAAGGTATGAAGAAAGACGTGGCCGAATTCGTATCCAAGTGTTTGACGTGTCAGCAAGTCAAAGCTGAACACCAGAGACCGTCAGGACTGTTGCAACCATTACCTATTCCTGGATGGAAGTGGGAGCACATAACCATGGATTTTGTAGTGGGATTGCCTCGGTCTCAACAGAATCATGACGCCATCTGGGTAATTGTTGATCGATTGACTAAATCGGCGCACTTCATCGCTTATAGTATGACATACCCGGTAGAGAAAATGAGCCGGATGTACATACAACAGGTTGTGCGACTTCATGGCGCACCAGTGTCAATTGTGTCAGACCGTGACGCCCGTTTTACCTCTGGATTTTGGGAGAGTCTACAAGAAGCTATGGGAACCTCGCTCAAGATGAGCACTGCTTTTCACCCTCAGACAGATGGGCAAACTGAGCGTGTAAACCAGATTATGGAAGATATGCTTAGGGCTTGTGTGATCGATTTTGAAGAATCTTGGGAAACACACTTGCCTCTAGTTGAATTTGCCTATAACAATGGTTATCACACGAGTATCGGGATGGCTCCGTTCGAAGCTTTGTACGGACGACCATGCCGTTCTCCGTTGTGTTGGGCAGAAGTTGGAGACACGGAACTGTTGGGACCAGATTTGGTTAGAGAAACCAACGAGAAGATTTCCTTGGTCAAGGAAAGGATGAGAACCGCTCAAAGTCGGTATAAGAGCTATGCCGATCGACGTCGAAAAGATTTGGAATTCAGTGTTGGGGATCACGTACTTCTTAAGGTTTCACCGACCCGAGGAGTAGTACGTTTTGGTCTCAAGAGAGGGAAGTTGGCTCCACGTTTCATTGGACCGTTCGAGATTTTAGAACGTGTCGGGAAAGTAGCTTATCGATTGGCACTACCACCAAAGATGTCTGGGGTTCACAATGTATTCCATGTGAGTATGCTGAGAAAATACATACGAGATCCCTCACATGTAGTTAGTTATGACGACATTGAGACGAGTCATAACGTTTCTTACAAAGAAAGGCCCGTGAAGGTTCTGGATCAGAGTATAAAGAAGCTGAGGAATAAAGAAATTCCATTGGTGAAGGTTCAGTGGAATCACCATGACGAGAACGAAGCCTCATGGGAAGTTGAAGCCGATATGAGGAAGAAGTACCCGGAGTTGTTTCAGGACTAGTTAGTCTTGATTTCGGGGACGAAATCTTGTTTAAGGGAGGAAGGGTGTAATAACCTGCATTTTCATTTAAAATTTAATCTGACATCTTTCATAATTTTGGCATTGTCATATTTAATTCAATTGGTGTGGTATGCTGATATTTTAATTTCTTGTTTAAATCACATTTAGAATTTCTTTTGGGGTCAAACTACAATTTTGTAAAAAAAAAAAATTTTGTAAAACCTGTGTTAAATTTCAAATCTGTATTTCAAAACGGTGAAAATATTTTCTGTTAACTCAAACTGTATTTTTATTAAACCAGAAAATCAATCTTTACACTAAAATGAATTTTCTGTATTTTTGTGGTGACCACCGCGCCCCGAAAATACCAGTTTATGTTCAAAACTGTCCGCGCGATGTGAGCTTCCACAGATTTTGGAAGTGACCGATTTGGACATTTGCTTTATTCCATTAATGGCAAGTAATCATTTGACTAAGTCTTGTTTGGGAATGCTTTGTGTGTGTGTGTATTCTTGTGACCAAAAGTTGCATTTCCCAAACACCATTAGCTTGAACCCCTACTAGCCTAGCTTGGCTCTTCAATAATCTGAGAGTGTATATGCATGTATATACGTATGAATAATGCTGAATCATTTGGGTAATTTCAGAAATTAAAACCAAAATTTCTTTTGTTGAGTGAACTTGGTAGTTCTTGGGCTCCAAGTAGCCTAAGCTTGGCTTCCCTATACATACAACACTCACACACTTACAATCTGAAATTTACATTCACAACTAAAATATAGAGACATAGAGAGAGTTCAGAGAGATAGAGAATTGCAGATTTTTTTTTTAGAAAGAAGAAGCTCTTGATCCTCCATAGTCAAGCTTGGGTTAATTCTTATTAAGCTTATCTTTCTCAACAATCACTCATCTCTTAATCACAGTGAGTATTCTAAACTCACTCTAGAATGTAATTCATGCTTAGTTATCATTTGTATGTGTGAATTTGTTAATCACCATTGTTGATTTTAACCATGGGAGCTTGAGCTTCAAAATCACTATTTTCAAAACTTAACCAAAACGAATTCTTAGAGATGATTTAGGAAGATTATAGTTCCTAGTAGCTACTGTCAAAGTTTTAGAACTCAATTCGTTCATATGAAAAAGTATATAAAGAAATTAAGTTTTGACAACTTTTGGTTTTTCATAAAATTCAAGAGCTACGGGTTAATTCATGTAAAATTGATTTCAAATTCATAATCCTTGTTCAAAAACGAAGAAATCCATATATAATAAGGTATAGTTGCTTTCAGTTTGCAAAATGGGTCATTTTGACCCCTTAAAACTGAAACAGAGGAAGTCTGGGGAAGAAGACGAAGCCTCAGTGAAAGGTCGCGCCACGATCGCGCGCGCGAGGATCGCGCGAGCGGCCCGCGCGAGCGACCCTCGCTCGAGCGGCCCGCGCGCGCGATTCCCCTGTACCTTGGCCGTTGGAAGAGTTTTTGTAAAGGAAAAATGAAAATCGGCCAAATCGCGCGAGCGGACCGCGCGAGCGAATTATCGCGCGAGCGATCCGCGCGCGCGAGGTTGGCTTCCCCAGGCAGATGGAAAAGTTTATAAAAGAAAAAGGAAATCGGCCAGATCGCGCGAGCGGCCCGCGCGAGCGACCTTTCGCGCGAGCGGCCCGCGCGCGCGATTTCCGGCAGTTTGTGGTTTTTGTTGTTTTGTGCTAAGGGACTGTTTGGATGAAATTCATATACTGTTAAGGTTCTGTTTGGGTAGTTTATTTAAAACAGAACCCCAATTATTCATGTTTGAGCGAGTTGGACGTTGTGTTTTGACTTATCAATTCCCGTACTTGCGTTGTGCCTTTAATTCAGTAAAGTGCTTTATGTTTTAGAGTTTCATGACATTCATGTGGGTCAGTGGTACATGCATGTGGGTGACAGTCAGTGTGGAAAGAGTAATGGTTAGTGTGGAAAAGAGTATGAGTTGTGGTTGTGGTTGTGGTTGTGGTTGTGATTGTGGTTGTGGTTGTGATTGTGATTGTGATTGTGATTGAGATTGCGGTGGTGATTGTAGTTGAAAAAGAGGCGTGGGTATCTTTGAAATGCGACGGTGGCAAATATGGACACTCCCTGACGCCCATGGAAGCGTTAAAGTGTGTGTGACGCCGAACCCGGACACTCACTGGCACCCATGGAAGTGCTAAAGTGTGGCCAACAGTCACTCCCTGATAACTCAAGTCTGGATACTGCGAGAGGGGTTGCCCCGGTATTTGCATGGCGGTTAGGGTATTCATAGTGTGAGGCAATGGACACTCCCTGGTACCCCGGACCAAAGTGTGAGGCAAACTGGACACTCCCTGGCGCCCCGTTGCTAAAGTGTGGCTACCTTAGTGTTTCAAAGATACAGGAGTAAGATAGAGGGTTGTTGTGGGGTCTGTCGAGAGAAAAGAGTCGGTAAGATGAGTGGGGTGCATTATTTCATACACGAGCATGTGTTTTAATGAATGAACAACTTTTAATATATTCCTCGTGGTGCTCTAAAATGAATTCTTTTTATGATCAAACTATTGATTTTGTAAATTGAAAATGGAAAAAGGTAAATGGGTATGTTTTACATTCAAAGTCATGTTTTTAATACTCACCAGCTTCTTGAAGCTGACGGCGTCGATGCGTCCTGGACATTCGTGTTCAGGCTTTTCAGGTTTTAATCAGGAAGAAACTTATGACTACGCTAACTGAGAATGGCGGCTTTTGGAATGAGGAACCTGCTTAATTATTATGCTTTTAAGTTATATGTTTTAGTTATGAACTGCTTGTAATAAGGATGACTGTAATAGACTTAAGATATTGTTTTGATTTAAGGCGGCTTGTGCCTTAGTTGACCCAGTATTGTAATCTGTAATAAGTTAGAAGAATTTTATAAGCTTTGATAGCTCTACTCTGATCATTGTTTATTACTGTAGTTCGACGTTTGGGGACGGAATCGATCCTTCAAACTGTCGCGGCCTACGGGTCCATAAAGGAAATTAAACGCTTTCCTTATTTATGCTACGTCGGGGCGTGACATCGTCAAAGACAGACGCAGTTCTGGATTGGAATATACCAACGACTGCCACGGAAGTCAGAAGTTTTCTTGGTCTAGCTGGATACTACCGGAGATTTGTGGAAGGATTCTCCAAGAATGCAGCTCCTCTTACCGGACTAACGAAGAAGGATTTAAAGTTTGAATGGGGTAACAAGCATGAACGAGCATTCCAAGAATTGAAGGAGAGATTGACTACAGCGCCAGTGCTTGCGATACCTAAGAGCGGTGAGCAATTCACCATTTAGAGCGACGCATCACACCAAGGACTCGGATGTGTTTTGATGCAAGATGGGAAGGTAATCGCATATGGGTCATGACAATTGAAGCCTCACGAGTTGAATTACCCGACGCATGACCTCGAACTAGCCGCTATTGTTTTTGCTCTCAAGATTTGGAGGCATTATCTCTATGGCGAGAAGTTCGATCTGTTTTCAGATCACAAGAGCCTGAGATACTTGTTCTCTCAAAAGGAGTTGAACATGAGGCAACGACGTTGGATGGAATTATTGAAAGACTATGATTTCACGTTGCAGTATCACCCTGGGAAAGCAAACGTAGTAGCCGATGCTTTAAGTCGGAAACCCAGGAAGATAATAGTAGCTTCTCTTATGATCAAAGAATGGCAAGCGTTGGAAACTTTGACTAAATTCGGTATTCAAGCCTCAGATTCAGGTGAAGGACGACACTTTGGATGTTTGGTAGTACAACCAACACTCATTAGTCGTATCCTTGAAGCACAGAGGAAGAATGAAGGACTTCAAGAGTGGATCGCGAGCAATGCAGTGAAGGAACCAGAGAATTGGAGTATTGGTTCAGATGGAGCACTCAGATGCAGCGGCAGACTTTGTGTGCCGGATGAAGATAATCTTAGAAAAGACATAATGGACGAAGCGCACAAGTCGCGAATGACTATCCACCCAGGAGGCACAAAGATGTACAAAGATTTGAAGAGAAACTTCTGGTGGGAAGGAATGAAACGAGAAGTTGCGGAACACGTGTCTCAATGTCTCACGTGCAAGCAAGTGAAGGCGGAACATCAGAAGCCTCCAGGACTTCTACAACCATTACCAGTTCTCGGATGGAAGTGGGAACATATAACTATGGATTTCGTGGTAGGTTTGCCAAGGTCTTAGCAAAACCACGATGCTATTTGGGTAGTTGTGGATCGACTTACCAAATCGGCGCATTTCATAGCTTATAGTATGTCGTATCCAGTCAAACGTTTGAGTCGGATGTACATACAACAAGTTGTGCGACTGCACTGTGTACCAGTCTCAATCGTATCAGACCGCGACTCACGATTTACGTCAGAATTCTGGAAAAGTCTACAGACATCTTTGGGGACTTCGTTAAGCTTGAGCACTGCCTTTCATCCACAGACTGATGGGCAGACTGAACGAGTTAACCAAGTGATGGAGGACATGCTTCGAGCGTGTGTTATTGATTTTGAGAGCTCATGGGAGACTCATCTACCGCTGATAGAATTTGCGTACAATAACAGTCACCACTCGAGCATAGGAATGGCACCCTTTGAGGCATTATACGGAAGACCTTGCCGATCACCTTTGTGTTGGGCAGAGGTTGGAGATAATCAACTGCTTGGACCTGAGTTAGTTCGGGAAACTAACGAGAAGATCCAGATCGTGAAAGAAAAGATGCGAACATCGCAGAGTAGGCACAAGAGTTATGCGGATAAACGTCGTAGAAGTTTGGAATTCAGTGTTGGAGATCATGTGCTACTTAAGGTATCTCTGGTGCGAGGAATTATCAGATTTGGGCAGAAGAGAGGAAAGCTAGCACCGCGTTTCATTGGACCATTTGAGATCCTTGAACGTGTAGGAAAAGTTGCCTACCGACTCGCGTTACCGCCTAAGATGTCGGGAGTACACAACGTGTTTCATGTTAGCATGTTAAGAAAGTGTGCTCACAATCCGAGTCATGAGATCAACTTTGAGGACATTGAGGTTAACGATAATGTGTCATTTCATGAAGGACCAGTGCGAATTCTGGATTGGGGAATTAAGAAACTGAGAAGTAAGGAAATTCCGTTGGTGAAGATCCAGTGGAAGCTTCACGACGAAGGAGAAGCATCATGGGAGCTAGAGTCAGAGATGCGTGAGAAGTATCCAGAGTTGTTCAACGACGCTTAGTTCGGATTTCGGGGACGAAATCTTCAGTTAGTGGGGGATGATGTAATACCCGCTATTTTCAAATATTTATTTCCCAAGATCAATAGTGTTTTTATGTTGTTATTATAATATTCCGTATTTATAGAACTCGATTAAAAAATTTCAGAATTTTTAGAAACAGAAGTTTAGCAGATTTGTGAATATCTGGTATATTTGGACCAGTTATGATTTTATTGCACATCCAACCAAACATGGCCCTAAGGAAATAATTATCCTTTGAACCTTTAACTCTTGGTAATTGCAAGGTGAGGTCCCTCCTTGGTTCCTATATATATAGAACCATTCCATTACATTTATCCGTAGACTTATGAGGTTGAGAACTCGTCCTAATGCTTACATATCTTCATCTTACACACACAAACACCAAGAACACCAAGAACGCACCTAGTACACCAAGAACACTAAGAACACACCTAGAACACCAAGAACGCACCTAGTACACCAAGAACACCAAGAACACACCTAGTACACCAAGAACACCAAGAACACTATTTGAAGCCTGAATTTTATATTCGAAGATTCTTCGGGTTTTCTCGGCATTATTATTCTGCGAATTTAGGTGAGTCTCCACCTCACTCAGCTATTTATATTACACTTTGTTATGAACATATGATTATGATTTAGATTAATGATGTGATGTTTATACATATTATATTACGTATTTATATTTTTTTATACGTATAAATAGGGTATTCTAATATAGTATAATATGGTATAAATACGGTATTTTGATATAGTATAATACTGTATAAATACGGTATTCTAATATAGTATAATATGGTATAAATACAGTGTTATGATATAGTATAAATACGGTATTCTGGTTTTTCAAATACGGTATAAATACGATAAATTGGTATTTTCAAATACGACTGAAATCGAGATGGATTCTTAATGAGGATCAAAAAACTCTTAACTTCCAACATGAATACTTATTTATTTAATCTCACGGAACTTTTATAAAATTTGTTGTGGACGTACAAACTGGAAAATGACCAAAATACCCCTGTGCCCTATTTTTACTAGAATCATACACGATGTCTAATATTCCATTCTAGTTTTGGTTTAAATGTTGTTATGTGTAATACCCTGTATTTTCCTTGTATTTTTATATCCTTTTGATATATATGAGATAATAACGAGATTGAGAAGCCGGCGTGCATATTAGTGGGTCTATCGATCGCAGAGGTCGATACTATTTATCAGTGTTCTAAAAATCCCTAGGCGGTAGGCGGGCCGCGAGGGGGGGCCTAGGGCCTAGGGGCCTAGGCGGAGGCCTAGTATTTTAAAGCAAAATAAATAATACAGAAACAATTCTAATAGACTCAAACTAAGCTTTCAACTCTTCTTCTCCATATTGCTCCAACACTCTCTCTCCATCAGACTCAAACTCATACTCCTCATCACCCTCTTCCTCTGCATCCTCATCAGATACAAAATCGACTTCATGAAGTTCTCGTGAGTCGTCTTCAGTCTCTCTCTCTCTCTCTCTCTCTCTCTCTCTCTCTCTCTCTCTCTCTCTCTCTCTTAATCTTGGTAGTCAATTGAATGAACGACTGTGGTGTGGTGGCTTAGGGGATTATTAGGGCTTGCCCTTGTTATTATTTTAAGAAAATGACAATTCCACCCCTAGGCCTCCGAGGCTGCCTAGGCCTAGGCGGCCTCTTGGGCCAGCCTAGGAGGCCTAGGCCGGGTCTAGACCAGGCCTAAATCCCTGTGGGATTTTTGCAAGGATTAGGTGAAAATCCAGGCGGTTAGGCAAGGCCTAGGGCCTAGGCGGGGCCTAGGCGGAGGCCTAAGAGGATTTTTAGAACACTGCTATTTATGGGTGCGCGTGAATGCGGTCCCTAAGACCGTATGATGTTGAGTGTGGAATCCCAGGTGCTGGGATAGGACCGGGACTTCGTGTCAAATCAATATATGATAGAGTTGGACTTTGTGTCGGATTTCGGAGGTTATGTGATGTGGGGCTTCGTGTCGAGGTTAATATAGCGGGACAACGTGTCGAGAATAATATGTCGGGGCTATGTGCCGTAATAGTATCAAGGAGCTTGGGGCTATAGTGGAGCTGTGTGCGATAGTATGGAGCTGCGTGCGAAAGTATGAGTTGTGTGCGGTAGTATGAGCTGTGTGCGATAGTATGAGCTGTGTGCGGTAGTATGAGTTGTGTGCGGTGATATGAGCTATGTGCGGTAATGATATGAGCTGTGTGCGGAAGTATGAGCTGTGTGCGGTAGTATGAGCTTTGTGCGGTGATATGAGCTGTGTGCGGTGATATGAGCTGTGTGCGATAATGATATGAGCTGTGTGCGGAAGTATAAGTTGTGTGCGATAGTATGAACTGTGTGTGGTAGTATGAGCTGTGTGCGGTGATATGAGCTGTGTGCGGTGTGATATGAGCTGTGTGCGGTAATGATATGAGCTGTGTGCGGAAGTATTAGCTGTGTGCGGTGATATGAGCTATGTGCGGTAGTATGAGCTGTGTGCGGTAATAATTGTTGCGTGCTGTTGAATGACGGAGCTGCGTGTTGTGGAATGTCAGGGCTGCGTGCTGTATCATATAAGGGCTATGTGTCGTAGTAACCATGTCAGGGCGGGTTGGCCAAAACGTTGGGACTGCGTGTCAAGAGTGAACAGACCGTAGGTATGGGACTACGTGTCTGATTAATGTGGACCCAAGAGTCTATGTTGTGTGTGAGACAACGTGTCGAGGATAAATGAGTCATGAGGCGTTGGGCTACGTGCTTGATGGGAAAGGGGATCACGTCCGTATTATATCTTGGATTGGTGCATACATGCATACGAACGATGAGATGATCTTTTTTATGATGTTGTTGTTATATGCTACATATCTGTATATACTCTGTTAGTACTTGCATTCACTCGGCTTTCGTAGTTGACAGCGTTTTATGCCGCTGGGTATTCTACGTCCAGCTGGCCAGGGCTTTGAGTATGCAGGTGATGCATACATGGACAGGTACTACGAGGAAGGAGCCTACGATGATGGAGGCTATGCTGGTGCTGACTACTATGCAAGCTGAAGGCTGGAAGCTGTGCCATAGTTAGCTCGTGCTTATGTTTAGAGACTTCTGAAATAGTTATGTTTATTATCGGCATATGTTGCCGTAATGTTTTATTTATATTTTCTACAAACACTTTGGTTTTGTAATAGTTAGTATTGAACTCTGATTATATATATCAACCTTAGAACTTTCCAATGGGTGGTTTGAATCATTACTTTGATGGTTTGACTTTGGTTATGGACAATATGGTGACTTTCAACAATCATGGCCTACGGGTCCAAAAAGGAATTTATTTTCTCTATTTTTGCTACTGCGGGGCGTGACAGATACATAAGTTACAATACATTGAGACCTTTTCACCACCCATTATCAATTGTAACTTATAAATGTCACCTAAAAATTACATCCAAATGACACATTAGAAATATTAATACTGATTGGCACCAAATGTACTATAAAATGACACATTGTTATTATAAATTGAGACCAATGAATTGAATGTATCATACTTAGTTGTATTTGCAGAATTTTTCAAAACTCAAATTCTAATAAAATGGAGAGTTTGTTTAATTTTGGGACGTTTAAGTGTAAAGACGTATTTTTTTAGAGTATGTATAATATATTTCTAAAATCAATCCCCCTTGCCCCTTAATAGTTCCATCTCTGGTCTTTATAAGCAATAATATCAGTTGGATTACAAAGTGCTATTAGCCTTTGTAATGGCTGGCTAAATATTTTGACTTGTGTTCTCACTTCTCTCCGAGTCGCTTTTGGCCAAAATGTAACTTTTTATTTGCTTTATTTACAGTTGTAAATCCTAAACTGTTGTAACACCCGTACCCAGAAGAAAAGATTAATTTGATATTCATATGTGTTAATTAAAGATAATTAATGCATGAGATGATTTAAGGTGGGGTTATGAACCCACATGTGAAAATGTACTCAAATGCGGGCACAGATGAAAGTCCTGTGAAAGGCGGGACTGGTATAAAAGTGGGACCCGATGAGGGCCTAATTAAAATTTATGCATTTTGATGTCAATATATGCTTAGATGAATACTTGTTTAAATGTTAAAAAAATATTATTATGTCTTATGATAAGGTAAGGGGACCAATTTGGGTACCCATGTGAGGGCGTATTTTAATATAATTGATAATTGGTAGGTTTAATAGCAACCTCATAATTTATGTGGGAGCGCGTTTGGAACCCACGTGGGACTTAGGTCAAATCCATGTAGAAAAGGTGGGTGATTAATGTAATTAACATGGGGATTTCATAATAAAGCTTAAAGAAAGTTAGGGGAGGTAAACAAAAATAATGGAAACTTGTTACAACACATATGCATGTGTTGATATGTGTCTCAAGGACACAATACACAGCTGGGTTTACAGAATTTAGAGAGGACAAAAAGCTCTCGAGTCGGCAACGAAAATCCCCAAGACGTTTCTTGTCGTTCCTTTGTCGTTCGGCGCCGGATTTACGATCCAAGACCATTTTTGGACTCGTGGAGGTAAGAGGATCACATGCATGTAATTTGTTTTATTTTCGGTAACGTTTTTTCAGCGACCGTTCTTGATAAATTACTCTTATTATGTAAAAACTATGTAGGATTTCACCGGTAGGATTTGGGGTTGAAAATTGACAAGAGATTGGGATATTCTAAGCTTAATTCACTAGTAATTGGAAGAGGTGAGTGTTCTAACCCCAAAATTGGGTGTTTACTTATATTAATGTGATAATTGATGCTCTAGAATGCTTAATTCATGATTAGTATGCCAAGTATGTGATTAGAGTGAAGTTTACATATCAATTATATGGAAGATTGCCATGTTCATAGATTAGTTGCTTATATGCCTATCTGGATCAAAGGGAAGTCAAGTAGTGCTCTCCATTTATAGGTCCCATATGTAAGGGATGGTAAGCCCTCAATGAGCGGGGCGTGGTGACGACCACGATGATGAAGCGGTGATGCCTTCGGGGTCACAAGAGTGTGTGATACATTATATGCGATAAAAGAGTGAGAAATCCGAGGTGAGAAGGACCCATGGTGGTGGCTTGAGTTACTTGACTTCTCGGAGATCAATTTGTTGTTGTTTATATTGATTGTTGCATTTTGCATATTAAACATTCCAATAGCATGATTAGTTCCCTCACTAAGCGAAATCTTAAAAGAATATATATTTTCTGCTGTGGTTATTGAATAACCAGCGTAGGTACGGCACGGGAAGAGGAAAGGAAATGATCTGCACGACGGGTTGGGCGTGGGGTTGTATTATATGTATAGTTGGTTTGAGTTTAATAGTAATCTAGTGTTGTAAACATCTTGCATTTTGGAAATGTTGGGAGTAACTTGTGTTTTGGGAATACTTGTAATATGTTAAGTTCACATTTAGTATGGCTATGCCTAATATTGTAAATTGAACTTCCAAGTTACAAGTTATGTATATTAGGAAAGAATTTGGAAGGAATTAGGTAACTTTTGGTTGTGAACCTAAGCTTGACTCCTCTTGTGGTGATGTTTTGCAAGTATTGGGGAAATGTGGACTTTAAATGTAACTTAGTAACCTTGGAGAGGAATTTGAGTGTTTGATTGTGGTAATACTCTTGAATGTCTTAAGTTGATGTTTTAAAAGCACTTGGAAATGTTTTAGGGATGAGCTTTGATGTTCCACAAGTTTGGTTAAGGTTGGTTTTGGTTTTGATATGAAAAATTGATGTTTTTAAGTAGTAGGGAACCATTCTGCAGAAGCCAGATCGATCCGGCCTTTCCGCGGATCGTTCCATCCCTTTTTGGGGGACTTTCTGCTGAAAAATGGCTTCACGGATCGATCCGGCCTTTTCGCGGATCGATCCGCCCCTGTAAAATCAGACTGCCCACTTTTACGGAAACTAGCATATCTCCTTCTACAAAACTCGGATTTGCACGTCGTTTTTTGCGTTGGAACTGTGACTCAAAGACCTATCTTTTGGTATAAAATTTGGATGTACTTATTTAATGACAATTTTTTCCTTGGGGCTGTTTTGTGTCAACAAAGCTGTTTTATGAGGTCAAATTCATGTTTTCTTAGTAAATTAAGGGTGTTTTGGCATGTGGACTTTGTTACACGTGTCCTAACTCGCTCGAGGCGGGTTGGGGGGTATGACAATTGTCGATCTTGTCAAAATGTTATATCACTTATCTCCTCATTTTTTTTTCACAACAAGAGCCTCTCACCCCTTCGAGTTTAATGGTTGTATGTGACTCGGTAGATCTCTACTAAATAATGTTCTCCAAAGGCCTGTTTGGCAATTCTTTAAACAGGATCCGGATCAGTCTCGCGAATCACATGGTTTACATAAGAACCAGCTACCAAGGTTATGCTGGTTCAACAAACAACCATTTTTATGAGAGATGTTAGATTGGGCACAACCACTTGTTTCAAAATTTACATTCCCCAAACATTTGAATTTATAGAATTATTTCACTTATTTGAATTGGTTTTTGTTTTGAGTTATTTAAGTTCCATGTTCTATTATTAGTCTAAGAACCTCTTTGTAAATTTAATTTTCTTATTATCTTGATTAATAATATATAATAGGTTTGTCGCGTTGGCAACCCTAAGTTTGGCAAAACATTATTGCAACAGTTCTTTGCATACCCAAACAGGCCCTACAATCAATTGGAAGGCCATACCAAGTATAAAGTCCACTCAAAAACAAAGTTAAATCTATGCTATCTATAAACGCACCAAAGGCTTTAAGTGTTTTACACTTTCTGGTGTTTCCTAAAATGCCCCTTAAGTCTCACTTAATTGAGTCTTATTAATTCATTTTACCCACTTTGTTCCTTAATTATTTGGGCACACTATATAGTTTCTTGACTTTTGAGTGTTCTATAATAAAATCACTGAATTTAGTCATGATCAATAATCAACTTTACTATATCCAATTATAGGTTACTCTTGTAGTTCATGTCTTAAGAGTCAACTACTTTAAATGTTTAAATTTAATTGTAGAACAAAAATAGGAGATGTTTTTATTTGTTTCATATTTATATCACTAAAGAGAAATTTAAAACTACTTATAAAAAATATCCAAAATTTTCAATATCAATTATTCACCTCTAAAATTTTAAGATAGCATTTCACTATGAATAATTCTATCCACACTTACCTAACTTACTCACTACACCCACATTTTAATGAATCTTTCACCTTTCAAGTATACCCCTTATAAAATGACAAAGAAGGACAAGTTAATAAAATAGACTCTAAAATAAATACTCGTTACATCCACCTCTACTAAACATCAAAAGAATTATTAAAAAAAGCTTTATACACATCCGCTAATATCAATAAACCCTAGATAATATTTTATTTAGTTTTTAGACAAATATATTCATCATAGACTATCATTCGAATTCCTTGGAAAAATGATAGAGCGAGAGGTATGATTTGTAAACCTCCCTCCCTCCCCCTCCTCTTTTTTTCCTCTTTTTTTTTTGTATATATATATATTTTTTCGAACCTTGAACGATCAAGGAATCAGAAGTGCTCGGATTTTCAGAATATAACAAATTGGTAATGTTCCACCAAATACCATCGAACAACTATACATTGTTCCACCTCATTCCATATTATTTTTTACAATTGTTCCATCGATGTCCATCGAACATTTAGAATTTGTTCCGCTCTGGTGTGCAAAATAGATTTCTAACAAAAACAAAACATGTGTGTAAACACCTCAATTTTGACCAAACGTCGAGTTAAGGGGAGTGATACCTCCAAGATCCGATGATGACAATGTCCGGCTAATCTAGGACTTCCAAAGATGATTCAAGCTCTTCAAAAGACACTCCAACCTAAACAAAAAGCAAAAAAAAATGATGATGAAAGAAAAAAAGAAAAAGAAAAAAGAGACAGAACGGCACTTGAGCAAATTTGCAGCAGTCACGGGCTGCTGCTGCGGCAGTCTCTGGACTGCCGTACGACATTCTGTGAATGCTGTAATGACCTGCATTTCTATTTAATTATTCATATTTGCATTATCACATTTAAATTTAATTTGCATTGTCTACTTTTATTCTAATTACAATTCTCATGTTCTAGATTTTATTTCTTGTGTTGTTTCATGTCCAAATTCTTTTTGGGGTCAAACTACGATTTTATAAAATTTAGCAATACCTATATTGGATTTTAAATCTGTATTTCAAAACGGTAGAAATATTCTTCTTTTAACTCAAATTGTATCTTTATAAAATCGGAAGATCATTTCCTACGTTAAAATTAAATTTCTGTATTTTTGAGGTGATCACCGTGCTGCAGAAATACCAGTTTATGTTTAAAACTGTCCGCGGTGTGTTGAATTTCCACAGATTTTGGAAGTGACGTAAAGTTGGATTTGATATTTGCTTTATTTCATTTATGGCAAGCAATGATTGGGCAGATTTGTTTGGCAATGCTCAATTGATGACCTTGATTTATGAGCCATAAGTTGTTTTCCCAAACATCATAAGTGATTCCTAGTCAACTAGCTTGTACCTTGTTTGGTTAGACTTACTTTGGGTATGTAATGTTGTGCCACAAGCTCTATTACCCAAACAACATTCTTGTCTTGACCCCTATTAGCCTATATTGCCTCTTCAAATCTGTAGAAGATGTGTATGCGTATGTATCTGTGTGTGTTTATTCTATAGTATTGATAAATTGAAAAACAAAATAGGATTTGTTGAGTGTATGAGATTGAACTTGGGCTCCAAGTAGTTCAAATTTGATTTATATATATATATACACTCCTTCACTTCACAATCTGGGCTCTTCTTTAGATTTTACAAACTGAATTGAGAGAGTTTAGAGAGATCACAGAGAACTCCTACAGAATTTATAGAGAGGGAAAGCTTCTCAATCCCCATAGCCAAAGCTTGGGTTTGAATATTCTTAGCTTGCCATTTCTTTCTCAACCAACTCTTCACTCTCAATCCCAATGAGTATTCTAAACTCACCTAGAATGTAATTCAGATTGTATTTGCTGTTTGGAATAGCTTAATTTGAAAATCTCCATTAATGACTTATGTTTGAAACTTGAAGCTTGAAAAACATGGATTTTCCAAACTTAATCAAAATTCATTTTTCTGAATGAAATATGAAATATTATAGTATGTAGAGTATACTGTTGGAATATTAGAGCTTAATTTGTTCGTATCGCGACGTATGATTAAAATGAAGTTTCCGTCAACTTTCGGTTTTTCGTAAAACCCAAGAGCTACGGATCAATTCAAGTAAAATTGATCATAAATTCTTAATCCTTACGAGAAATTGAAGAAAATCATATATTACATGTCCTATTTACTTCCAAATTGCAAAATGGGTCAAAAGACCCCTTGATTTCTGAAACAGGGAAAAACCAGCGAAGAAGACGAAGCTTCTGCTTGAACTCGCGCGCGCGATCGCGCGAGCAGACCGCGCAAGCGATTCGTGCGAGCAACCCGCGCGCGCGATTTTTCCAAGCAGTAAGGAAAGTTTATATAATAACACTGGAAAATGGGCAAATCGCGCGAGCGGCCCGCGCACGCGACTTCTGACAGTTTCTAGTTTTTGCTTATTTCATGTTAAGGAACTGTTTGGTTGTTAACTTGTGGGTCTTTAAGGCTCTATTTGCGAAAAATGTTAAAACAGATTATATTTTGGGTATGATTGGTCATTTAGGAACGATTATGATTTCGATTCTTTTCAAATATACGTGGTTATCAATCCCAGCATTTCATATGTTCTGTTTATAGTTGCATAACATTCATATGGTGTCAGTTGTACATGCATGGTGAGTGTGAGTGTTGGTCAGTGTGGTAAAGAGAGTGTGGTTGAGATTGTGTTGTGGATACTCCCTGGTAAGTGAGTACCAAAGTGTGTTGTGGTTGAGATTGGGGCGAGACTGTCTTTAAAATACGACGGTGGCAAAACTGGACACTCCCTGACGCCCATGGAAGCGTTAAAGTGTGTGACGTCGAACTTGGACATTCCCTGGCACCCATGGTAGTGCTAAAGTGTGGCTCACAGACACTCCCTGGTACCCGAGTCTGGATACTGTGTGATGTATTTGCGAGGCGGATCAGGTACCAAAGTGTGAGGCATTGGACATTCCCTGGCACCCTGTGCTAAAGTGTGAGGCAAACTGGACATTCCCTGCCACCCCTGTGCTAAAGTGTGGCTATCGGAGTATTTCAAAGTTACTGGTGTGAGATAATGGGTTGTTGTGTTTGTCGAGAGAAAAGAGTTGGTAAGATGATATGGTGCATTGTTTTCATACACGGTCACATATATGTGAATTAAAGCTTTCAAATGGTATTGTGGTTGTTTTCTAAAAATGAACTCTTTATTTAATGTAAACTTGTTAAATTAAAAGGGAAATTGAAAAATGGTAAATGAGTATGTGCTACATTCAAAGTTATGTTTTTAATACTCACCAGCTTCTTGAAGCTGGCGGCGTTGATGCGCCGTGGACATTCATGTTCAGGCTTTTCAGGTTTTCATCAAGTGGAACATTACGACTACGCAAATTGAGAAACACTGCTGGAAAGAGAATTTACTTTTATATATTTTAAGTTATAAACTGAATTCTGTAATAAGGATGACTATAATATATGTTAAGTTATTGTTTTGATTTAAGGCGGTTTGTGCCTTTAGAGACCCCGTGCTGTAATAACTATTAAGTTAGAAAAATATTGTAAAGCTTTGATTGCTCTGCTCTGCTCTGATTATTATGTCTTTGTTGTTCAACGTTTGGGACGGAATCGATTCTTCAAACTGTCGCGACCTACGGGTCCATAAAGGAAATTAAATGCTTTTCATATTTATGCTACGTCGGGGCATGACAGATGCCGCAAATTTTAGCAAGTGTCGCGAAAAATGAATTTTTACAAAAAAACGGCAGTCCCTGGAGTTGTCCGCGGCATTCATTGAGTGCCGCTTCCATCTCCATTGAGTGCCGCATTTTTGTAACAGACAGCTGTAATACAACACATTTTGTACTATCAAAAGGACGTCTGAGTTAGGATTTTCTGCTATGAAATGACTGAAATACCCCTCTAAAATTGTCTATAAATAGAGGATGAATACCCTCTTGCAAAGGGTTGGATTTTCTTTGAATCTAAAGGTTTATATTAGTGTTCTCTTCATCTTAACTCTAAAAAAAGCTTTCTTAAACACAATTAGAAGTAGGTTTTGAAAAGGTTTAAGGGGTATCTAAGTATAATTGGAGTGGAAGAGCTTGATTAGTCTTTGAAAGTTCTCCAAAATCAACAAGTTGAGGATACTTTGGAGGTAAAACTTTAGAATAGTTAGTCTTTATTCAAGTTTAATTATAACATGCATGGAGTTCTTTAATTTCTCTTTTCATTTGTTGTGTTCATCCTTTGGGTTCATAAGGCTTTCAATGCTTTACTTGAATCTTTTGGTTTGAAATTCCTTAATCTCTTTGTAGTCTTATAATTTATGTGAGGATTAAGATGGGTACTAGAATATTTAGCTAATGGACCCAAACCTATCTTCATGATTTGAGGTTTGTTATGACTAAGTTTCATGAAGTTCTTTCATACTTCTTTGAAATTCACAAATATGAATATCTTTAGTCTCCAATGACCATTAAATGGTAGGAGAGTTAGCTTTAGACAAGCCCAACTCCATGGCCTATTTGTCTAAGTTGATAAGAATAAGATGAACTAACCCGATGTGCAGTGAGTTCACAATCTATTTTTGATCCTAGATTTTTAGTTGAACATCGAACCATCGGAACTGAATGAAACCAACGGGAAAGTGTTTATAACTCAAAGTTCTACCACTGTAAATTTTTTTTAAGGTAGTTTCATGTTTTGAGTGGTTTGATCAAGGGTTTTGTGGAACAACTATAATCTGTCCAGAGTTTCAGAACAGTAATACTCTTTTGAAATAAGCAAATCAGAACCTTAATCAAGCACTCTTGACCCAAAGTAAAATTTTCTAAGTAGTTTAATGTATTAGGAAGCTAACCCTAAAAAGACCAAAGCCTTTCTGATTTTTTTACTATTTTTAGAAAATCATACAAAAACTCTGGATGGTAAGTTGTAAGTCTCTGAGTGATGTCTAGTGTTTGTCCAATTCCTGGAGATGTAACCGTTGAAACTTAGATTTTCTGTTTGGGTCAAAAACTAGACACACAGAGGCATCTTGTGTCCAAAATTCATCAAGATTAAACAATGGGAACCATGCTTTTTTATTTCTTTGAAGTTCTGATCTAGTCTCAGCAATTTTCAGAATTCTGTAACAACTTTGATCAATCTTATAAATAATGGCTTAGATGATATTTTCATGAGCTAAGGTTCAAACCATGTTTCAATAATGATTAGTTAAGCTTGAATTCAAAGTTTAAGTGACCTAAATCAATAAGTATTTCACAATTTCTTCTTGTTTATGTTCACATTCATCCATGTGACTTGATATTTATAATTAGGATTCGTTTGCTTTAGGTTAATTACATTTGATAGATTTAGGTTAGAGGCCTAGGATCATTATTCAATTTTACATATTGTATATCATGTGGACTAACCCTTGTTTTGTAGCGCTGATGAGGTATGATCTTTCGACTCTCCTTTAGTTTAGTTATTCTTCGATTTTATTGATTTTGCGACCTCATGCGCGATACATTAGAATTATGATCTTGCCTTATGTGAATACATGTGATTAGAGACCTTTTCTTAGGTTTTACTTTCTATTTGTATGCATTGCACGTTTAATATTAGCGACATGGATCCCGGGTATGTTCCATAGTTCCCTATTTGCATATCATATCGCTTGCTACTTGAATTATGTGATTTTTGAATGATATTTTATCACTTGCAATCTTACACCCTTTAGACATGCTTTTGTAATGTATATTTATACATATGTATTAATTGAGGACATGCTTAGATTATTAATTCGATTGAAAGGATGATAAGTAAAGGCCTATCACGAGATAGGATGAGAATGGGTGTTTTAGTCTGATGTGCTCCTTCCCTTCTCATTCCATAATCTCCGGACCTAGTTTAATCTTTGGTTTTGCAAAAAGACCAGTTGCTTTAAAATGGTTTCTTAATTTTCCCTTTTAAAAAAAAATTAAGTGGCGACTCATTGTTTTGTGTTTTAAATTGAAAAAGATTTTAAAAGAAAAGTTGTGGGTAAAAGAAGGAGAAAATTGCGATATCCACACTGTGTCACGACCCATCCCGCTAATGTACGGAAACAGGACATGTGGCACGCCACCAAGGCTCAACAACAACTATACGCAGCGGAAAAGAACTTTAAAACAATCTTGAGTATATAAAACTTTGAAAACATTACCCTCCGAGTTGTAAAATCCGTATAAAATTGAAAACATAATTATATTTCAAAACGAATGATTTAATGTTGAAAGGGGTCCCAAAGGCACCCTAAGAACCAATCAAAAACCTTTTAAAATTTCTGGAAGGGGTAGTAAAAGATTTCTGGCAGGGGGTATTTTGACCGGTCGAACGACCCCTTCGACCGGTCGAATGACCCTTTAACAGAATCCTGCCCAAACTTGCAGAATTCGCTTAAGGCATCAAACAACCACCACCAATACCAATACTCCAAACACACTTACATTAGTCCAAACGTCACAAGCTATAACAAGCTTTCAAAAACCAAGTTTAATCTCACCAATCCATGAAAAGAAACAATAGCGGAACAAGCTAAGGCTTGTTTGGCTCGATTCACAAAACTCTAACCACATTTCTTCAAAATCCGAATTTGACAAGTTAAGTTTACAAAACACGAACTTAAGAGGTCGGACGAATTCAAAACTAACTATAAGAAGTTTCCTTACATAATACAACATTTCCAAAATCCTTCCAAGGTACTCAATTCAAACAAAACATGATCCTACCTCCAATTCCATTATTACAACATTGGGAAGAAACCCAAAACATAAACAAAATGCGATCCCCGGCATTCCCCCGGCCTCACCCTTCATGCTTTCTCCTTTCTTTCTTCAAACTTGCAATGGAGTAAATCTCCATTGCTCAGCTATATGCTGAGTGCACAATTTCTAACATATGCATATATGACAAATCATGTTTTAATCTCATCATAACACATAATTATTGGTCTCTAGGAAATAAGTGCACATTCACCGACCCAAAGTCTTAAGACTCAACCATGACCCATGCCCCTTCGACATGTCACGTTAATGCCTTTCTCGGCAAGTGACCGTTGTCACTACTAATCCTTCCCATTCTCGAGAGGACGTCTCACGGTGAATTAACACAAATCCCCCTTTAACCCACATAGGCACATAAACATACTCAACTAGCAAATCATCACATGTACGTGCTCGCATAAAATTTGACATGCTTTCCATATTCAAGAGCGTGCATAATTAACGGGCCTAAGATTAACACATGGATTTTGCCCGGATCTCAATTTCGTCGTCGAAATATAAAACTTGTATTTCACCTATATAACATAGGCTAGAAATTCTTACCTCGAGCTATCGTCGTATAACTTTGAGGGAACGACTAGAAGCCCGATTAAATGCCAAATCTCCGATCCTACGCAAAACCTACAAGTTTACACGTGTTTTCCCTAAATTCCTAGATTTAGAAATTTATAAAAACTTAGGCAAACATGGCCTAAAGACTATCAAAACGTAGCCCTTACCTTGGGGAGTTCAAATATGAATTTTGGTTAAAAACAGACGGACGAAAGGTCGCCGATCGTCGTCGCAAAGCCCGGAGAACTAAATCTCCCTTTCTCTCTCCTCTCTCAAGATATTTTTTTTAGAAGTTTACAACTAATGAAATTCTCACCCTTGCTATTTATAGACAAGCTTTCCAGAAATTACCTTTACCTCCCCGCGAGTTCTCAAAACTTCTAATTATTCCTCGAAACGTCTTACACGTCAATTTCATAACTTTACGAGTGAAAACTATAAATTTCAGAAGTTTTTTATTTAAGTCCTGTTTGTCGCCGTAATTACGTTCCGAAAACTATTTTCCGTGAAATCTCTAGATAACCTACCTTTTAAGCAACGTATCACTCACGTTCTCGCCACAGTGTTCAAACAATCTAAAACTAGATTGAAACTATCAGAAATTATATTACACATGTATAATTACTATTAATGAAAAATACCAGATAAGTCAAATAACATTTAAATCACATAAATGTCATTTAGCTATGCCAATACAACATGATTTTCCATGTTCTATTGTCCTCTCTTGACACTTTCCGTTGACCCATGGCCAACCTCATCCATAATTATTAAACCAACATTAATAATTCCATTTAAGACATTCATGCCTTTAACATAAAAAGAATTTTCGGGACGGGTCTGACACTGTGTTTCCAATGTTCAATTTTTCATGAAAAATAACACAAACTCATAGAATCAAAAGCTATGACATAACCACATTTCGCTTAATATTCCTAAAAAGCAAGTTTAGATCTATAAAAATGCAAGTGTACTGCGATTCACTTGTTTGGAGTAAATGATAGTAAAAGATGGTGTGGATGTAGAGAGTAATATGAAAATGGAGGTAAGGTGGGTGTAGAAATTAAGTTAGGGCTATTTTGGGAATCGAAGGAGGGTGTAGAGAGTAAGTTAATTTAATTTTAATTGAGGTGGTGGGTGTAGAGAGCAAGTGGGTGTAAAGAGCAATTGAGGTGGGTGTAGATAGAATTATCCTTTTCATTATATCTGTGAAATAATTGTTACATACTATGTCCAAATTACATATGCATAAAGTACGTAACACTAACAACAAAACAAAATAGATATTATAGCAACTCAACACATGATAGAACATTGAAGATCGATCATCACAACTATGCTGAAGTCCCTTAGTTTGTTCCTAATAGACCCACACAACTCTCTTCCTACTATTTCCTATTTGACAACTAGCTCCCTCTTTACAAAGATTGATCACTAATGACTCATTAACTTTATTCTAATAAAACTATATTTTTTTCTTCCCTTTTATAGATTGTCTGGTTTTAAAAATTTCCACATAATTCTCATACATATATATACAAAACTTTTTACAAAACACAACAGACCCAGTAACTAGCCTTTCTATTTCAATTCTCTTTCTGTGGTTATTTTTCATTTCTGTTTGTTATTTAGATCTAGTTTCTACAAAAAAAAAAAAAAACAAACAAACAAACAAATTTCCTCATAATTTCCTCATAAAATTGGAGTGTCCACAGATACACCAGTAACTAGTCTTTCGATTTCAGTTCTCTTTCTATGGTTATGTTTCATTTCTGTTTGTTATTTAGATCTAGTTTCTACAGAAAAAACAAACAAATTTCTGAAACGTAGATCTTAATTTCACAAAATACACAGAAATCACAATCACTGAACTGCAAATAACAGTAAAAATTGCACAAACATGTCAACTCGATAAGAAACAAATAGCAATGACCATGCCAAATTAGAATAATCAAACAGATTGGATAGAATCGCACGACCGAACGAACATACGCCAAAAAAAACATCGAATGTATTGCTCTGTTTCAGAGAAACAATTCTTTTCATGTACGTGAAAAAAAAGCCTAACATAGCATTTTAAATCTTCATTATTCCTCTACCTCCCTCAAGTCATTTCAGAATTTTAATTTTTTTCACAGTGGCAATATGACGGATAGCATCCCTTTCCGACTGGTTAGTCCCCGGATTGAATTTCATGGAGCCCTCCCAGTCAGTCTCCTCCAAGACGGCGACAACTTCGTTCATTTCATGGACATTAGAAATGACGATGAATGCTTTTCGAACTATCTCTTTAGTAATTTCTTCGATCTTCTTTTCCAATTCGTCCTTCTCGCTGTGTAATTTGTTCAAATCCTTTTCTTTTTTGACTAACTCCTTGCGCTTCTGCATCAAATGTCTAATCATCCCCAAGCTCTTATGAAAAGCCATCTCTGTCTCTGTATCTCTGTCTAGAGTGTTTTGACTTGATTACGTAATGTATAGAGTCGTCTTTCTATTTATATTTTCATTTAGGTCCATCCAATGGCACATATTGGTGATCTGCGTGAAAGTCTCGAGGATCACTAATCTGGACCATTGGATTTAACTCCCTGTGCTTATGCATCAAATGTCTAATCATCTCTTGAGTGTTTTGACTTGATTACATAATGTATCGAGTCGTCTATCTATTTATATTTTCATTTAGATCCATCCAACGGTACATATTGGTGATCCACGTGAAAGTCATTGATCTCTCTCTCTCTCTCTCTCTCTCTCTCTCTCTCTCTCTCTCTCTCTCTCTCTCTCTCTCTCTCTCTCTCTCTTGAGTGTTTAGACTTGATTACGTAATATATAGAGTCGTCTATCTATTTATAGTTTCATTTAGATCCATCCAATGGGAGAGAACTTTTAGATAATATTCTAGAAGTTTTCTACCTCCTAATAAAATAATATTTCTAGAACACTCTTAAGAAATAATTTGATATTTATAAATCCTAGACTTTTTTACAATTCTCTAAAGGGTTCTAAAGAACACTATGCTTCCCTTCAAGTTTAGGGAATTCTATAAGATTCTAAGTCATCTAAGTAGCTTCTATATGTAAATTGAAGTATAATTTTTGTACCCCTTCCGAAAAATATTTAAATGTTCTAATTGATTTTTAGGGTACCTTTGGGACCCCTATAAACATATTTATTCTCGTTTTGAAATATAATAAACTTTTCAAATTTATATGAATTTAACGACTTAAGAGTGTTTTGTTTTCAAATGAGTTGAATACTCATTGTTGCTTTTAAGTTTCTTTTCCATTGCGCAGACTTTTAAATGAACTAGTCGATACCCCGTGCTATGTACGGGCTGTACATTATACGAGTCCATCGCGAAATATTAGAAAAACTCTTGTCTTAACATCTAAACTTCATAAAGGTAATTTTACAAAAACCGGTAAATGTAGGCTAAATTTGTACATCACTTTACAAAGTATTAATCCAAATTGATTAGAATCAAATGGTGTTACTATTTTTATCAATTACATCAATTGAGTACTTTAATATTTGGCCTCTTCTTTCTTCCTGATGCAATTGTGTCCACTTAGGTTGATGTTTCTTCAATACTTTTCTTTTTGGAGCTGGCTTGCAACTGTCGTCCGTTACTTTGATCCACTATTAGAAGCATGTCCAAAAGAAGCATTGCTAACAGAAATGCAAATTGACACAATATACAAAATGAAGTAGATGAGGAAAGAACATAGCAATATTGTGAGAGCATTTTTGGACACCAAAATTTTTTCACTCGTTGCTCACCCAAGCACCTCATTGGGTGAACATGTGGGACCACCACTTTTCACATTCTCAGAGATTAAACGAAATATCAGTAAATGGGAAAACTACTGTTATCAAAACAAATTTTGATACAACCCAAAAAAGCATTTGTACTTACAAATAAAGTAAGAGTAGGAGCCATTAATATTCGTACAAGCTCTTTCATATAATAGTGTAGTTCAGTCTATGATGATTTATGATCCAAAACAAATTTGTATACTGAGAATCTTAAAGAGAGATAAACACAAAAGTATTTTGGCTCAAGAAAATGAATGAACCAAGAAATTCTCAATAAATCACATTCTGCTTAAGTAAGTTTCACAACACAAATGCGTCCAAAAAAAAACAGAACAGAAGAACAGTATTTAAGGAGGGTACAACACTACACATAATAATTGACTCAAAACTTGAATTGCCATTCAAATCCAAATTATTCAACTACGCAAGGTATTCACATTTATAACCAAACCCTCTTTCTGTTACGTTAAACTTTTTTTTTCCTATGTTTTTATGTTTTGTTGTTTCAAAATAAAACTATATTTATGTTTGTTTTTTAAGCCATTTTCTGTTTTCTTTTTTAATCCTCGTAATAACAAATTGCTTTATCAGTTTGTCAAAACTGTTTTGAAATAGAACTATTTTTCTTATAGTTTTCAAACAAAACTGTTTTTTTGTTCATATTTTTCAAAGGAAATACTATTTAACAATAAATGGTTTTCTTTTCCTTTGTTGACTAACCTTGAAAACTTCAAATCAATACTGGATAAGGATGAGATATGGGCCTCCAGAAGTTCCCCTTTGTATATTTGACATGGATGAAATGTATTAGCAGATAGGACCATTCCACGATCACTCAAACCACAAAGGTGCAACCAACAACATCCCATGATCCAGAAAATCCAGTAGTTAAATTATAAATGCAAGGCCGTTTCACCTGTGAGGCAAGAAGACGATGCTTACGAAAGAAGGGATCATGTTAAAAAAAACCCCAACGATAAGAAGTGTAATAAGAATGTAATCAAAATGATCTTAAAAAGAAATCAATTTTCCTACACATCAACCGTTTGGGTATTTCATGAATCAATTCTATGCACCCAATCTTCTATCTATACAATAAGAATGTAATTCCATTTTTTTAACGCATCAAGTACTTGTTCAAAGAAAAAGAATGCAAGCAAAATGATCTTAAAAAGGAATCAATTTTCCTACACATCAATAAGTTGTGCAAATTATAACTCTTGTAAATTTGAAATCAATAAATCAAAACAAACAATTGAAACTTACAAATTGTTACCTTGCAGAATATTGAATCACATGTTCACCCATTTTAACGAACAGATTTTCTGCCCAAATTAACTTCCTTAATTAACACATCACATCAATCATTGACAAACAAAAGACGAACCCCTGCTAATAAAATTACAAATTCGTAAATTTGTATGAATTCTATGTTAATCTATGATTTTGGTGCAAATGGGAATATCTTGTAATTAGAAAAACAAAAGAAAGGTAACTCACAATACATCTATTCTCTATGTGAGAGAAAAAGACACTAAATTGGTTGTTTACTCCAAGTCTCTTTAAAATTTCACAGTCTCCTAAGCATGAGAGAATAGTCTAGCTGCAAAAAAATGAGAAACAATGAGTTATAAAGCAACTGAATATACATACATACATACATATATATATATATAGGGAGAGAGAAAGAGAGAGAGAGAGAGAGAGAGAGAGAGAGAGAGAGAGAGAGAGATGGAAAGTGTTTTGTGCAACTTAAATTCTTTGTATATTGGAGAAACAAAGAAAAGCTTTGCAAGAACAGGACCAATAAAAAAAAAATCCAAAAAAGAAGGTTAAAAATTACAGAATTCCACGCGGCATAGTTGATAAGCTTTGTTTTAATTCATGCTTTAATCAAGTTTCTAAGTCTTCATAGGAGCAGTAACTTCATAAAAGAAACAAAACCTACCAATCTGAAAGAAAGTTGTTTACTACCATTTTGGAAGAAATTGTTGGGTTAAATACACTTAGCAACGGCTTAGCCTAATTGGTAAAAAGGCTCTCCATGACACGTTCATACCAAGGTTTGAACCTCATCCCTTCCCCCAAACCCTGACACTTACGTCTTCAAATGGGCCCACTAAACCAAATGATCACAAAATATATACATATATAATAAAATTTTAAAATTTTTTTATTAATTTACACTTAGGCAACTGTAATTTCTCCATATTTTGGGACTTTTATAGTTAATTGCATCAGTTGAGGCCTTCAATTTAAACTAATTTCAATTAAGTATCAGAAATTGGGGTTTAAAAGATGAATTAGCAAAACAAAAAATAAGAGGTTTTTAAAATTTCAGTATCAAGTTAGGTAAAGAATATCATTCCACAAATCAACAAAAGTATCAAAAAAATTCAACAACAGTATCAGCACTGCATAACAAAGACCTCTTCTATCAACAAAAAAGAAGAAGAAGAAGAAGAAGAAAGAAAAATGCCAGACCCTAGTTCTTTACATTTTGAAAAGCTTTGAGTATTCAATCAATCAAAAACTACAACCTCGGACTGGTAATAGACTTGAATTTAAACAAAGTTAATAGCCATGTATAATTTGATACCACAACCAACATTTTTAAATCTATAAAATTGACTGAGATGTATTATGTTAGTTTTGTTCTTCTTGTGGGTCATTTCGAAATCCCTGATGGCAAAAAATCAGAGGTTCATATAAAAACAGAATTTACACAAACCCACCAAACACAAATTCTATCCCAGTCCTTGAATTCGGGAGAGATGATTGTGAATCCATTGAAATTTGAGGGAAGTATAAGAGTCCATATACACAAATGTTTGTAGAGAGGAAGATAGATCTAGAGAAAAGAAGAGGTCAGAGAAAGCAATACATGATACAGATCAACTTTGGAGGCGGTAATACTGGAGCCGCAGTGGTTATACCGGTACTCAGAATCCCTAACATTAGAAACAAAATTACATAAAAATTAAGAAATTAAGAACAACGAAACCCTTATTTTATATATACATGTATATATATATATAGAGAGAGAGAGAGAGAGACGATGTTGGGCTAGTTGTGGAGTCTGGGAGTCGCTTCAATGATTTAGGGGAAGAGAGAGATGCTGGGCATCTGGGTAATGGTATTGGTATATAGGGAGAGGGAATAAGAGAGGGTTTGGTCTGTGAGTTCCAAGGAGTCAGAGATAGAAAATGGAAAGTTGAGAACATATCCTAATTTTGGGAAGATGATGAAGAGGCGTACGTTGGAGAGAGACAGACAGAGGCGTTGGGGAGATTAGAGGAGGGGGCTGTCAATGGGAGGATGGAGGAGCAGCAAGGAATCTGGATTAGATGCCACGTAGGATTTTTTAGGAGTAGTTAGGAAGCTGATGTGGAAGGCTATGGAGGCTCTTTTTGCTTCAGCCTTTATATATATAATAGATTGGATGATTCTTGGTGGCGTGCCACGTGTCTATTTCTACCCGTAGTGGGATGGGTCGTGACATATGCAAAATTATGTTGATCTCCCTTATTAGACTTTGTTGGGAGACGGGAGTGATTGGAATATTGAATTTAACATTCTACCTCATTTTCTTTATGTTTCAGTCTAAAAGTAAATCAACCAAAAAAAAAACCAAAAAACTACCCCCACTCTCACAGAATGATGAATGTTTCTCTAAACTTCATCTCTCTAATTTTCTCTCCATCAATGCATGTGTAGAACCTAGTGAATTAAACTAGCAATGTCTTCATCTCTCTACGAGATGAATTATATGTATCAATTGAATTATGGGTTGAATCGCAAATTTGTATGTTTGTGATTTATCCCACTTCTTCTTTATTGTTTTTCTCCTCTTTCAACCTTCGAGAAATCTCCCAAATTTATACCCCAATTGTAGCCGGCAATTCTTCATGGATTTAGGTTTCGAAAAGCTTAAATATATGCATAGCAGAAAATAGTTTCAAAACTTTTATTGGTTGCCTCGAATCTACTACTTACTAACTCCATAGATGCGTATAGAGAAAAGGATAATATGCAATACTTTTAGGTCTTGAACCCACTTCTGAATATGTCTTCCTCCTTTAGTGTTTAGCAACTTCTTCCAGATGATCTTCACCCTTATGACTCCTTGAACTTCCTGGAGAGGCTAGGGTTTGTGGGAACCCAATAGAGAGGTAAGGTAGGCTAAGAGAAACCCTAAAAATATTTCTGGAGAGCTGGAGCAGTAAAACGACGTTCAACCTAATTCTGCACGCAGCTCTCCTATTTATAGGATTTCAAACCGACCTTTGGGTTTCAATCGATCAAAACACTTTCAATCGATCGAAGCACCTTCGATCGATCGAACTCCCTCTTCCTGCCTTTCCAACTTTTCTTGATGAGCTAAGAGTGGGACCTCCTAGGTTCTTTATTTTGGGCTCAGGTCAATTGTTAATCCATATGATCAAACTCTTTGATTAGCTAATTAACTAACTGATTGTTGGATAAATATGTGGTTTTGGCCATGTTTAAGGCCTAATAAAAGTGGGACCCACTTAGATTTTAGTAGGGTCCTTGTGAATTTGTGTTCTCCTCCATTAGGAGATAAAGTTTGAATATTCACATGTCCAAAAGCATTTTTGGGTGAATAAGAAATTAATGCTCAAAGGTTGTCCCTTACAAGGAGTTGTTGAAATGGAAAAGGTTCACAACTTACCTTGTCCCACATAAAGAAATTAGAAGGAGTTTCAACAGCATTTATAAAGCTACTTCAAGCTATGGGTTTAGGCCCCAAGGGGTACCCACTTTTGTGGAAGGAGCAGGACCTAAAGCTCATTGGGTTTACTCCACACACACGCACGCGCACCGCCGCCGTCTGTCCTTTCCTACTGGGTCGGATCGGGGTGTGTTGTGTGAATGCGGGTGTGGCCTACACAAAACTTTTTTTTTTGGACCCCTCAATTTCCAGGTTTTCAATTTCTGTATATACAAAGTTGAGAGTAACTCTTGGAATTTCTGCACATGTTTAGCATTATAGAAATTTACTCCAAAGACTTTTGGGAATTTTGAACTGGTGCCGAAATTAAACAGTGAAAGGTTACAGAAATTGAAAGGACTATGAAATTATTCACTAAAAATTCGTCCAATAAATCCCCTTTCTCCTCCTCAATCCATACATAGTTTTTTTAGAGACTGTTCTTTAGTTCCTTATTCCAGTTCTCAATTTTCCAGAGAGAGAGTTACAGACATAGTTGGTTCGCTGGAGCAGTCGAACACTGTGTTTGTCGACTGTTGATTACTGTTGTATCCTGGGAGACAGATGCCAGAGATATTCTCGAGCACTTCTATTGACTCCACTCGTACCACCACAAACCACTCTTAACCACTGCCACCACCACCACCACCACCACCAACACCACCTCTTTGAGCCCTAATCGATCGTTATCTCTTCTCATTCCCTTTACGAACCCTGACTCGATCTGGATCGCGATCTTAATTTGTGGATCTCTCATGCTCATGGTCTGGAGAAAGAAAGCCAACAAAAAATGCTAGTCACTCGTGCCCGTCGCCGTCGCGATGCTCATGGACAATCCACCTTGTTGTTGCGATCTCAAGTCTGTAAGTTCTAATCGCATCTCTTTTTGCCCCTAGGTATTTGCAACTACTAACTTCTTGAACTACAACATCTACATTTTTATGTATGTGTGTATGTATATATATGTATACGTGTATGTATTGTATATCTTATTTATAATCTGGTATGTTTTCTATGATTTTGTTACCCTTTTTTTTCTGTAAATTGATGAAACATCATATTCTCTCCATTATTCTTTATGAAAAATTTGAAAATTCCTCTAATTTTTGGATAATCAGACCCCTGAGTCTGTGCTACCCGAAATTGACCGTGAAATCGAAGTCTCAGAACCGATTAAAACTAACCATCAGTTGTTGGTCAGTTTCGGTTATCTTGTTAGGAAAACCAATAGCCTCGGTTCGGTTATAAATATGACTTGAAACTGACCAATGTACACCCCTAGACCAAAGTGCCAACTTTGAAACTTTATAGCGCAAAGTGCAAAACCACCCAAACTTTAGGGGTGCAAAGTGTAATTAATTCCTAAGGTTTTGATGTTTCTTGGTCTGCAGATTCTGTAGTGCCTCTCGGTTCAAGGCCTTTCTTCATCGGGTGGGAGTGATCCACTTGATAGTTGTCACGCCTCAGAACCAGCCATATGACTCTAGGACACGTTGTCACGCCCCGACGTAGCATAAATATGGAAAGCGTTTAATTTCCTTTATGGACCCGTAGGTCGCGACAGTTTGAAGGATCGATTCCGTCCCAAACGTCGAACAACATAAAACCATTAATCAGAGTAGGGCAATCAAGGCTCAAGGCTTATAAAAATTTTCTAACTTATTACATCCTATGGTACGGGGTTAACTAAGGCACAGACCGCCTTGAAATAAAACAATAACTTAAAGTCTATTACAGTCATCCTTATTACAAAACCAAATCATATCTTAAATGCACATAAACAATAAGCATATAAAAATAAATTCTCTTCTCAGCAACTGATCTCAAATAGCATAGTCATACGGTTCATCCTGATTATTACCTGCAAAGCCTGGACACGAATGTCCAGGACGCATCAACGCCGTCAGCTTCAAGAAGCTGGTGAGTATTAAAAACATAGCTTTGAATGTAAAAACATGCCCATTTACCTTTTTTCCATTTCCATTTAAATACCACAAGTTTATATTTATGATAAAGAGCTTGTTAGAAAAACAACCACAACAATAATTAAAAGATAAATTCACACATATGTGACCGTGTATGAGAACAATGCACCATCTCATCTAACCGACTCTTTTCTCTCGACAAAACCCAACAACCCTCTATCCTACTCCTGGTATCTTTGAAATACTAAGATAGCCACACTTTAGCAACGGGGCGCCAGGGAGTGTCCAGTTTGCCTCACACTTTGGTCCGGGGTACCAGGGAGTGTCCAATGCCTCACACTTTGAATACCCTAACCGCCATGCAAATACCGGGGCAACCCCCACACAGGTATCCAGACTCGAGTCATTCAGGGAGTGTCTATAGGCCACACTTTAGCACTTCCATGGGTGCCAGTGAGTGTCCAAGTTCGGCTTCACACACTTTAACGCTTCCATGGGCGTCAGGGAGTGTCCATTTTTGCCACCTTCGCATTTCAAAGACACCCTCATCCTCTTTTTCAACTCCAACCACAATCACATCCACAACCACAACCATAACCACAGCCACAAATACAACCACAACCACAACCACAACCACAACCACAACTCAAACTCATACTCTTTCCACACAATCATTACTCTTTTCCACACTATCATTACTCTTTTACACACTACCAACACTCACCATGCATGTACAACTGACTCCACATGAATGTCATCAAACTTTAAACATAAAGGAAATTCACAGAATTAAAGAAATAATACGCGTACGGGGATTGAAAATTCGTAATTCATTGCCTTAATCATTTTAAACATAACTAATAGCATTCTAAAAACTGCTACTGAAATCCTCATTTTCTGTCCAAATGGTGCAGAATCTGAGAAAATTGCATTAGACGAAAAGTGTGCAGAATCGAGTTTTACTTGGGACAACGCGGGCAGAACCTTAAATTTCATTCGTTTTCCTAACAAAAATCTGAAAACAAAATTCTGCTACTGTTAAAATTAAAAGAGAAAATATTAGATTGAATTTCTAATATACTTTTTCTGCTACTGTAATCCTCATTTTCTGCCCAAACGGTGCAAAATCTGAGAAAATTGCATTAGACAAAAAGTGTGCAGAATCGAGTTTTGCTTGGGACAACGCGGGCAGAACCTTAAATTTCATTCGTTTTCCTAACAAAAATCTGAAAACAAAATTCTGCTACTGTTAAAATTAACTACCTAAATCAGTAAATAAGGAATGAGTTACATTTGGAGTGAGTTAGTAATACTCACCGTGATTAAGTGCAAAGAGATTTGTTGAGAAAGATAACCAAATCAAGAAACCCAATACAAGCTTGGCTATGGAAATTGAGGAGCTCTTCTCTCTAGAAATTTTCAGCAAATTGAACTCTCAAACTTTCTCTTATCTCTCTATGTGACTCTCTCAAGCTCTCTATGTTAGGAGTGTAGAATGTGTAGTGTGATTGGGTGTATAAATACTCAAACTTCCACTTAGAAAACATTTGCCTAACATCCCACTCATTCTCCATTAATCTCCACTAATTACAAAGAAAGTGCAACAATGATGTGTAAATATACACTTGCAATTCATAATGCTCCATTGATAATTGAAAGGGTAGGTGGAGTTGGTGTGGGTCAAGGTGTGTTTGGGAATCAAGCTTATGGCATTAGGACAACACACATACTACAAGCATTTGCCAAACAAGGCCTAAGGGAAAACTTTAGCAATAATAATTGGGTATAAAGAAATTTGTCCAATCAGTTACTCCCAAAATTCTGTGGAAGTTTAACACTGCGCGGACAGTTTTAAACCTAAACTAGTATTTTCGTGACACGGTGTTTATCACAAAAATACAGAAAATTCATTTTAATGTTAGAAAGAGTTTTCTGATTTTATAAAAATACAGTTGGAGTTTAAAAGAAATAATTCCACCGTTTGAAATACAGATTTGAAATTTAACACAGGTATTGCCAGTTTTTAGGAAAATTGTATTTTGACCCCAAAAGTAATTTCAATTATGGGATTAGTCAAGAAATAAATTTTTCACATAAGAATTTAAATAAAGGCAGACAATGTATATTTAATTTTAAATATGGCAATGCAAGAAAATGGGGGTTATTACACACGTGGCACGCCACCAAGGCACACACAATACTCTTAAAGGTTCAATATAAACCATAAAATATAGATTATAAAAAGTTTTCCATGTAAAACATTTATAAAACATTTCAATTTGAAAACAGGAAAATCCAGTCAACTGTTTTGGAAACTACCGAGAGCTTAAAATCTCAGGGATCCAATCCAGTCGACTGACCCATGTCCGGCCGACTACATCTGCAGAGGGTGGTGCCAAAATCCGATCGACTGGTACCTATCCGGTCGACTGTACTCGTGGTTCTAGAATGTTCCATTTTGAAAATGGATCTAGTCAACTGGAATAGCACTCCCAGTCGATTAGTCTAGGAAATACAAAAACTTGAGTTCATTTTATTCACAAATCCAGTCGACTGGTTTGGAAAGTGGTCGATTGCATTAGGCAGCAGAGCCAATTCTGCAACAACATAAATTCTAAACCAAAACCAACCAAACACATACAACTCCTGATAAACGTGAACAGAACCAACACAAACAACTTATATAAACATGAACTAACCATATTACAACATTCCTGAGTTATCCATTTAGAGTTATTACAAGTTTTCCAGCCCGGATTAAGAACCGGTACAACATAAAACAAGTTCTACAAGTATAACGTTGAACATGAAGATAAACATAAGCTACTCCTCCAAGCCTGTTCTTGCCCCAGCCCGTTGAATCCTTTCATCGAGTCCTCACTGGCATGATCACCTACAATGGTTATTCAATAAACACTACAATATATAAGCTATATGCTTAGTAAATGAAAATAATTGAAAACATGGACTAATAACAAGTCACAATCCATCATATTACATTCAACTATAGTCGCCGAGAATACATTGCTATCACCCTTAATCTGGTTCGTGATTCAACCACTGAATCCATGCAACCGATAGATACCCACGCGTCTTCTTTCATACTTGTAATACCCAATAGCCTCTGGAGGCTCGATATCCAACACACACAATGAACAACACAAGTACCCCCATTGACCCAATTAGACAACTTAACATGCCCATATAAGTTCATCACACCATGCTTTTAATATACAATTGGGCCTAATTAACCACATGAGTTTGCCCAATACTGACTAAACAAGCTAAATTACACAATTAGATATGCTTAGCATACAAATGAACTAAAAATGGGTGTCAACCCATTGAGTCCCCAATTAGTATCACTCACCTCATACAATTCTCTCCTAATTTCCAGATTATTATTCCCCTAATTGCCGGGTACAATTCCTATATCAAAATTACAGATTATAAGCAAACCCCCGAAATGGGTCGTAGAAAAACTATCACAGAACTTAACCAATTTGGTATCTACACATTAGACTCACCTCCAGGAGTCTGAATATGTAGTCAGAATTAAAATTGACTGACAAACGGTACGACAATTGGCGTCGAATGGTCTATTGAATTTCCATCAAACAAAATGGTATAACTCTTTGTATCTCTCTCTCAATCTCATTGAAAATGAAAGAAGAAAGAGAGAGTGGCGACATGTGTCACCCCATGACACATGTCTTACAACATGTAAACCAATTCTCACTATTTGTGTTTACCTCCCCACAAGTTCTAATGTGTTACAATTACGCCCCTACAAGTTATGAAACTGTGTTAAAACTATCCCAAACCTAATGAGTATTTGTCTATGTCTTGTATGGGTCCCCCGAGTGGTTCTATATAATGTTATAAAGTTGATAATTAACCTACTAATTGTGTAGTACATCCAATTCGTACTCACAAAGGTACCCCAAACCCACTAACATGATATAAAACAACAACATAAGATATTTTACATAAGCCCTTAATAAATACATAAGCACATAAGGTGATTCTATATCAGCATCCCATCACACAAGGACTTCACAACCCGTGTCCCAATCGAGGACTGCCACATTGGCCACATTTGGGTTCCCAAATGAATACGCATAATCAACTTAGTGGGTCAAAACCCTCGTCATAATGCATTTCTAACATTATTTTATAATTAATAATGCTAATATAATAATAATAAGATAGTCAGGAGCGAGTGTCACAATAGTGGCAGCAATAGTGGAGTTTCAAGGACAATGCCTAAAGACAGGTACAAGACCTTCAACATTCAGTTTGAAGAGCTTCATCAAAAGCAATCTCAATGGACAAATCCTGACAGTAAGTTGCGAGAATCTCTGATGCTGGCTGTGGCCGAAGTCCTGTTGCGTGCATATAGATATTTTATTAGATGTTTCGGGAATGTTTTTGTATACTTGCAACTTCCCTTTCTCATATTTCAATAGAGTAGCTACGTACCTAGCTAGCCAATAATACCACCTTTAGAACTCCAGCAGGCTAGCTATCCCACTAGCTATAATTTGGGCTAGCAAGCCAAGTTTCCAAACAAAAAAGGGGCAAGACCAATGCACAAGGCTCCCGCCGCTACGGGGTCTGCTAAGGGTTAGATTTATACAACCCTTCTCTACGTGCAAAGAGGTTTTCCGAGATTCAAACCAGGTCGCAATTGAGCAACCTTAATTACCGTTGTTGTAAGGCTTACCCTCCTGCCAAATTCTTCAAGTGACGAGCTAAATTTTGGCTCTCAAAATTGCAGCGCTCATATGTCATATAATGTTTGTTGACACAAATCTCAAACCATGATATTTTAGTGTCTTGCTAAAATGGAGATCAATGTTGGAATTAACTGTTTTGAGTAAAGTGGGGTTTATAGCTAAACCCACATTCAACAATTATATGTATATATATATACACACACATAAGGATAATTTACAGAATGTAAAAGGGTTTTGGTAATTCAATTTAATAAAAGGGAATTCATAATTGTAAACGTTTTAAACTTTAAGGCTATTTTCTTTAAGGTATAGAAATAAAAAGATAATTTGCATAAAGCATAAGGGTAATTTCATTATTAAAATTATAATTGTACACACTTTTATTCAATTATATATATATATATATATAATAATATATTAAATTTATACATATATAGAGAGAGAATAATGATAAATTAAAATAATATATGTATATTTATACACACAATGGTAGTTTACAAAAAGACAAAAGGGTAATTGCTGATTCAATTATAATTGTACACACTTTAAATAGATAAATTAAAATTTGGTGATTCAATTTTTATATAATAATAATAATAATAATAATAATAATAATAATAATAAAATGATATATATATATATATATATGAGTAATTCTTGGGACACAACTTTCATACAACTTTCATACAATCTCCTTAAAAATGTGTCTATCTCTCTCTTGTGATGTCATTAGACCCCACAGTGACACATCACAAGAGAGAGATAGACACATCTTTTAAGAAAGTTGTATGAAAGTTGTGTCCCAAAAATTACCCTATATATATATATATATATATATGCATATTTATACACACAAGGCTAATTTACAAAAAAAAAAATTGGTAATTTGGTAATTCAATTTATGATTGTACACAATTTAAATACATAAATAATAATAAATAATATATATATATATATATCCATAGATCTACATATCTATAAATTGCAATGTAGGTGCCAAATGGCACTCCCGTATTGTTGGTATGCCATATGACATTACTACATAATAGTATAGTATAGATACACAACTGTATATATAGATGTTAAAAATAAATAATATTCAAAGGGAATTGTTATTTCCACTCCATGATTGAACCAAGGCACTCCATGGTACCATTCTTAGAGCATGTGGTGTCACACCCCGGATCCACACATGTAAATCTAGGATACGTGGCACGCCACCAAGGCTCGTCCCAAGACATTAAAGTTGCGAAAATGACCATAATAAAAGTTTTGACCAAAGAACTCGATACATTATTATTTTTTTTTCAAAAGTTTGAACACACACACACACCTAAATTTATCCTAACAAAATCCATTTTCAAAAGTAACATTTTAAAATATTGTATACATTTCGAAAACATGTAAAAGCACTTTCTGGTCATAACCCCAACCTTCATGAGTTTTTAACTTAGTTTAAAATAATCTAGGAAAAATATTATTTATAATCAATTCATGACAAACTCAACACTAAATGTCACACCCCGGATCCACACATGTAAATCTAGGATACGTGGCACGCCACCAAGGCTCGTCCCAAGACATTAAAGTTGCGAAAATGACCATAATAAAAGTTTTGACCAAAGAACTCGATACATTATTTTTTTTTTTTCAAAAGTTTGAACACACACACACACACACCTAAATTTATCCTAACAAAATCCATTTTCAAAAGTAACATTTTAAAATATTGTATACATTTCGAAAACATGTAAAAGCACTTTCTGGTCATAACCCCAACCTTCATGAGTTTTTAACTTAGTTTAAAATACTCTAGGAAAAATATTATTTATAATCAATTCATGTCAAACTCAACGAGTAGAGACTCTGAGTTTGTCGCCCCAATCCAACTATGCAATGTACAAAAATACAATCAAAATAACACGTCCCATTTACTACAAGAAACTAAGTCAATATCCTTTTATTACACAATTTCCAAATAAACAACGAATTACAATATTCCACTGCTTTACATTTATTAAGCATAAGCCTATTCAACCAGAATTTATTTACAATCCCACGCCCACGAATACTCTCCAAGTCCTTTCCTTTTCTTCCGAGCTCCACCTTGAACACCTACGATGGTTATTCAATAACCACTACAATATATAAGCTATATGCTTGTGAATAACACTAATTATGCATATGAATAATAAACATGCTCAATTTCATTTTATTACAACAAACTATAGTCTCCGAAAATTACTAGTTCACTTCCACCACTACCAACTAGTCCGCGGCTCCACTCCCTAAGCCCACGTGACCTAGTCATGACCCACGCCTCACGTGCGGTCCCATAGGCCTCTGGCGGCCGTGGTCATCACCACATCGATTACCTCATGGTGGTATAGAACTAGTAATTCCATTGACCCAAATAAGCAACTCAACATGCTCACATAATTCATTACACCGTGCTGTCACAATCAAATTGGGCCTAATTTAACCACATGAATTTTTGCCCATTAATAAACTAATAAGCTTTATTAAGCTAATTTAACATGCTTTTACATCACAAATGAACCCAAACATGAAATCATCCATAAATCATAATTAATGTCACTCACCTCTTGAAATCGCTCATAAACTTGAGATTGGAGTTCTATTATGCTTCAGATATAAATCCTACACAATTTTGGTAAACTAAATGTTACCAACCCATTTGGGTCACGAAAAATTTATCGATTAAGCTCAAATTAAATTATACTATAAGATTAGGCTTACCCCCACGAGTCCAAATATAACTTTATATCGCAATTTGAACAACATATGACAAAACGATGGCATGGAGACGTTGAAACCCTCCCCTTTCTCTTTCTTCCTTCTCGCAGGAACTCTCTGTTCCTTTTTCTTTTTTATTTTTTTTTTGGGTAAATATCACCTACCTCCCTTGAGGTTTGGTCTAATAACACTTACCTCCCTCCACGTTTCAGGACTAACAGTTACCTCCCTTATTTTTGAATTTCAGTAACACTTACCTCCCCTCCGTTAACAAGCCGTTAGAAAAACTAACGGAATGACGATAATATCACTTAATAGAGATCTAAAATACCAAAATTACCCTTCCTACTCACTTCTTTCATCAATCTAACTTACCCACTTAAGTATTTGATCGAAAACCAGCTTTCTATAGGGGTCTTACCCACTTAAATATTTGATAGAAAATCAGCTTTCCATTTTCAGGGGTCTACTCAAGTAAGAAGTGAGCTAAGAAGAAGGGTAATATTGGTATTTTAGATCGTTATTAAGTGATATCATCGTCATTCCGTTAGTTTTTCTAACGGTTTATTAACAGAGGGGAGGTAAGTGTTACTGAAATTCAAAAATAAGGGAGGTAAATGTTAGTTCTGAAACGTGGAGGGAGGTAAGTGTTATTAGGCCAAACCTCAAGGGAGGTAGATGATATTTACCCTTTTTTTTATTTCCTATCCTTTGTTTATTAACTAACTAATATAAATGTATACTACTATATACATAATTATATATATAATATATACTACACAGTACACCCCGCTGCCACACTTTCACACTGTCCACGTTTTCTTCTTTTTTTTTAATATTTTTTTTAATCAATATGGTGAGTCACTAGGGAGGTGTCACCCTCCCAAGCCTCCTAACCACTTTTACCTTATTTCCTTTTACACCCCCCACAAGTTTTAAAGTCATATTATGAAACCCACCCCCTAGTAATTATATTAATTACCAAATACCTAAGTGAATTTATATCTATGTCACGTATGGGTCCTAAACATGGTCCCAAATATTTTATGAAGGCACTAATTAGCCTACCAATTATGTCATGTGTTCAATTACGACCTCACAAGGGTACCCAAACTGGTCCCATAAATAGTCATGAACAATGATAGAATATTAAATCACCTAACATTTTATCAATTAAACAGTCACATGAAATCAACAAGTATTACAATGTACACCTTTATATTTACATGTCTACTATTTAATCACATAAATGCAACTAAATGCAATTTATTCAATCGGGACCTCCCATGGGTCTCATTCCACATTTATCCAACTGTGCCCTTTATCAAGCACTCATCACATCGGGGTAACTGGAACTTACCCAAATCATCACATGCAATTAATTACACAAATTAATGCATGCAAAATAAATATCACTTCCATTTTTCGGGTACGGTTATTACACTCTCCCCCCTTTTAGGAAGTTTGTCCCCAAACTTTTCTCACATTGCGAATGAAATAAATGTAAGCATTTCTCCTCGAACCTGTACTGGTTCATATGCAATAACACGATTACAAGATACATTATACCCACCGGTGTGACCACAATTGCAACTGACTGGTCCCCAAATTTACGTTACCTTCCATAGCAAGTACCCATAGTATACCTCTCAATTTCCATTTCTTTTCTCGTGACTTCCTCAACTGGAGTGAGTTCACCACAATACTATAACCCAGAAATACTTCAGTGTTAACACATAGCTTCTTTAATATAAGATTTAAATCAGAACTCCTCGTGAGTTAGAATGCCTGGATGCCGAAATAGTTCAACTGCATATGTCCACTAGAATATTATAATTCAAAGAAGAAGAATAATTCATCCTTCAAAACTCAGCCTCTTCCCAATTCAAGATTCAAATTGAATAATCTATACCAGACAAAGTTTTTTCAACCTTTTACGGTTATGTACTATTTCACAACTCATATGACACAAATAATATCAATACATAAATAGGCTTCATTTACTAATCAATTTATGTGATAGATAAAACCACCGTATCAATTACTTTATATCGTTTCAAAAAATCTCACATGCCAGATATCCAATTTCCCAATACCCTCTTGACAACAATTTTAAGCCATTTGTAATTATTACCCATAATAAATTGCATCATCTCGATCTCCACGATTTCTGTCATTTCATCTCTGCTTAATTAACCCAGTAAATAACATCTCTAATCACGCAATGCTTAATAAAGCGACATTCTAATACCCAACTGATAATTATTATAATACTCAAACTCTCTTGTGACTAAATATTGCCTCTAATCACTTTTGAGATCAAACATAAGCATATGACGTATCTTCCCAAAATCTGAGTTACTTATTAGAATTACTTGTCAATTCACAAATGAGGAGCCATAATAAAATTTCAATTACTTCTCACGATCTGCTTACAAGGCTTTAGTAAAATCAAATGCTTCATATAATTCCACCATCATTTCCATATATAACCCAGCAAATTTGAACGGATTGACAACCTTAATCGATAAACGTACGTTAACCAAGTCCATTTATCTACAATTACTTATGTGCTGTCATCTTGACTTTCAACAATCTCAATACCCCGTCACAAAATGCATCACAACATAGTTCAGTTGTCTTCCTTCTAAAAACTCGTTACAAATCTTTTCAGAAAAACATGAAATTTGAAATTAACTCTCCTTCACTTCATTCAATAGTACCAATTGGGCTATAATAGTTGCCGTCAGATCACTCTCGATTTTTTTTAGAATAATTGTAATTTTAAGCCATTGCAAATCTTAACCCATTGTTCTTGAATAGCCCAACACTCAAAGCTTCCATACTATTCTTGCATGCACTCTTAGAATAAGCCAGTAATTAAATCTTCATATAAGGTAATAAGGTCTCACGGTATTCAATAAATTATCTATCAACTTCTAATTCAACCGCCAACCACTACATCAACTTTTTTTTTTTAGATAGTAACAAACTTTCAATTCTTAACCCTTCACTATTTATCATCACTTGCGTTGTCGCATACTCAACTCTTATCTTGTAAACAAATACTTGAAATCCTACAATCAGTGTATAACTTCCACCTAGTTCCATGTACAAGTACGACCAATAAATTTCAACATAAAAGAAAGAATTGATCCCCAAATCATATGCCAGCATTGGCAAGTTCCCTCTTGCAATACATAACCTGTAACACCCGTACCCGGAAAAGAAGATTAATTTAGTGTTAATGTGTGTTAATTAAAGATAATTAATGCATGAGATGAATTAAGGTGGGGTTATGAACCCACATGTGAAAAGGTGCTCAAATGCGGGCACAGATGAAAGTTCTGTAAAAAGGACAAGACTGGTATAAATGTGGGGCCCAACGAGGGTCTAATTAAAATAATTTGCATTTTGATGTCATTATGTGCTTATATGATTACTTGTTTAAATGATTATTGATATTATTATATCTCATGATAGGAAAGGGGACCAATTTGGGTACCCATGTGAGGGCGTATTTGAATAAAATTAATGATTGATAGGTTTAATAGCAACCTCATGAATTATGTGGGACCACGTTTGGGACCTACGCGGGACTTAGATTAAATCATTTTAGAAAAGATGGGTAGTTAACGTAATTAACATGGGGGTTTCATAATAAAGCTTAAAAAGATTGGGGGGTGTAAATGCAATATAGGAAAAGTCAATGACAACACATATGCATGAGGCATATGTGTCTCATTCACAATACATCTCCAGCAATTTAGAGAGAACGAGAGCTCGGGTCGGCGACGGAATTCTCGACGACGTTTCTCACCGTATCTTCGCCGTCCGGCGTCGGATTCACGAACCGAGACCGGATTTGGACTCGTGGAGGTAAGAGGATCACATGCACGTCCTTTATTTTCATTTTCGGCAACGTTTTTATGGTGGCCGTTCTTAATAAACGATGTTCTTGGTACCAAACTTGTGTAGGATTATCACTAACTAGAAATTGAGCTAAACTTGGGAAGGAATTGGGAGATTCTAAGCTTAGTTGCGTATAAATCAAAGAGGTGAGTGCTCTAATCCCAAAATTGGGTGTTTAGATATGTTGGTGTGATAATTGTTGGCTTAGAATGCTTAATCCATGTTTATACTTATATGTGTTGTTGAAATTGAGTAAAAATCATGTCAAAGTTATGAAATTGATATGCTTATATGCTTATATGCCTATATGCTAAGTTGCTTAAATGCTTATGTGGATCAAAGGGAAGTCAAGTAGTGAGCACCATTTATAGGTCCCATATGTAAGGGATAGGAAGTCCTCAATGAGTAGGACGTGGTGACGACCACAATGAAATGTCGGTGACGCCTTAGAGGTCACAAGAGAGTGTGTGTTGTGCTATATGCGCCAAAAGAGTGAGAAATTCCGGGGTGAGAAGGACCCGGGGGTGGTGGTTTGAGTTACTTGACTTTCCGGAGATCAATTGGTTGATGTTTTTAATGATTGTTGCATTTGCATATTAAACATTCCAATAGCATGATTAGTTCCATCACTAAGCGAAAGCTTAAACGAAAATATATTTCTGTTGTGGTTATTGAATAACCATCGCAGGTACGGCACGGGAAGAGGAGAGGAAATGATCCGCACGACGGGTAGGGCGTGGGGTTGTGAGATGTGTTTCATGTTTATATCTATAGATGTTTTGGTTTAGTTGTAATCCTTACACTTCAAGTGTTGTAAACAACTTATGTTTTGAAAGTTCTTGTAATATGTTAATTCAAGTTGGGTAGTAAGGGTCTTTTGGTATAAATTGCACTTGCAAGTCACACCTTATGTATATTGGAAAGGAAACTTGGAGTAGTAAGTAACTTTGGTTGTAAATTGAGCTTAGTTTTATTTGGTTGATAAATTATGCAAGCATTGGGTTAAAATGTGGATTTTGATGTAGAATCATGATCCATGGGAATAATTTGTGTGTTTGATTGTCAATCCATGCTTGGGGGATGTTGTGTTAATGTTTAGAAACATTTGGAAATGTTTGAGAATGATTTTTAATGGTTTCACAAAGTTTGGGATGTTAGGAAATGTTTTGGGACATGAAAAATTGAAGTTTTTAGCAGCAGGGAGCTGTTCTGCCAAGGCCGGATCGATCCGACCTTCCCGCGGATCGATCCACCCTTTTTCGGGGACATTCTGATTGAAAATTAATGAGATGGATCGATCCGCCCTTTTCGCGGATCGATCCGCCCCTGTTTTTGGCAGCTGCTGACTTTTACGGAAACAAGCATAACTCTCTCTACAAAACTCGGATTCGCTCGCCGTTTTTTGTGTTGGAACCGGGACTCAAAGATCTATCTTTTGGTGTAAAATTTTGATATACTTTATAAATGACAATTTTGCCCTTGGGGCTGTTTTGTGCCAGCGAAGCTATTCAAAGAGGTCTAATCCATGTTTTTCTTAGTAATTAAGGGTGTTTTGGCATGTGGGCTTTGTCACATGTGTTCTAATCCGTCCGAGGCGGGTTGGGGTGTGACATAAACACACCCCCAATTCCAAATAACAGGCATCAGTGCATCACTATAAATATCCAATCCCTTGGTCTTTAACGGAGTAGTCAAAATCGATGTAACCACGTCTGATTCTCTAATTCTTGGAAATTTTTTTCTCATTTTCGTAGCAAAACAAAATTATAATAATAAGCCTCCAGCAGTTACCAACCAATTCCTAGAAACTTCTAGCATACTTATAAATCTCGATCAATTAATCACAACTTCTTCTTCTGAAACCACATATTATCAAATCCTTACCAATTTAATCATGATCTTTATCGTTTGCAGATCCATAGAAACTCTTTTCGTGTAAAGTCAAATACCCGAGAACACTTCACTGGTCATTTAAAATTCTTACTTCTTTTCTCACGCCAACAAGAATTCAACATTTTTCATTTTATGAAACATCAAGAATTATTTCTGAAACACAGTAAAAGATTCTCTTGCAACAAAAATACATTCTAATTCTGACCCAAGGCTTCTCATATTAAAATTATTCACAAAATTTCCAACAAACTCTCATTAATACAATAAACGGCGATAATATCATATCAACCCCTCAAATTCCCTTTTCATACTAATCTGATATAGAATCTGTACAATTATCTCGACCCCTTTTCTTACACAATCAATCTCGGCATATTCTGTCAAGAATCAACTTATACCAAATATAATTTCAACTGTCTAATTAATCAATATCAAACTCTCTATCATTCTTGTATCAAATAGATATCATGTACTTTATAAACATAAAAAAAAAAATTTCTTGATCTAATACTCAGAGTACTATAACTCTTCTTCGTACACAACCTGTGTTGATATATTTCACCACTGATCCCAACTAATGCCCACATGTTACCAAAACATGAAAGAACTACAATGTCAAATCTACAGTCGATCACAGCTTCACATAGAAATAATAATAATAATATTACTAATAAAGCCCAATAAAATAGCACACAATTGATTTAAGATTGAGAGATTCCTCAACAACCTGATATAATCCAAATAGAGTTGAAAGATTCCTCAACAACCCAAGATACTCAAACGACTGGATGAATCCCCAAATATCTTATCACCTCGAAAAACTCAATATTCCACCCTCCATCCCAAGAGAATATATATATATATATAAGGAGCTTGATAAATACTCCCAAAAATCATTACCGAATAAATTGAGAAATAAGTGATAACAATAATACCGTATCTGCTCATGATGCCCATATAAATCATAAGAAATCCAGAATTCCCCAGACTATAATATTTGAATACTAGAAGACCCACCGTAAGTAAAGAAATCCAGATATCCATTTTCGTGACAGAAAATAAGAAATAATCTTCACAAATAATAATAATAATACCCGATAATATTCGGAAAGAACTTCATACCCACAATCATAACCCAATACTCAATAACCCTTCATTAAATCAATACCCTTGATAAAATAATACCAATCAAATCATTTCACATAGCCGACTCGACTCTTATTGTCATAATCCGAATGTTTTACAAGAACCCATCACTGATGTTCTCAAACTCAGAATTTTCTTAACAAATTCTCACTTCCCTTTCCAACTTAATCAATTCCACCACATGGAAAAAACATTTCTCATTATACCCCACGTTATCACAATAAGGGTTTAATCATCTCTCTACATATTATGATATGTAGAATGCATACAACGTGATATGCATGCTCAACTACATTTAAAGAATGCTAATTTAAACGTGTATGCATGTTCATGCAACTACGCGTCATTTTATTCAGCTTACACACGTCGTATTTGTCTCTCGTTCCCAAAGGCTCTAACCTATTGCTCTGATACCACTAAATGTCATGCCCTGGATCCACACATATAAATCTAGGATACGTGGCACGCTAACAAGGCTCGTCCCAAGACATTAAAGTTGCGAAAATGACCATAATAAAAGTTTTGACCAAAGAACTCGATACATTATTATTATTTATTTCAAAAGTTTGAACACACACACACCGAAATTTATCCTAACAAAATCCATTTTCAAAAGTAACATTTTAAAATATTGTATACATTTCGAAAACATGTAAAAGCACTTTCTGGTCATAACCCCAGCCTTCATGAGTTTTTAACTTAGTTTAAAATACTCTAGGAAAAATATTATTTATAATCAATTCATGTCAAACTCAACGAGTAGAGACTCTGAGTTTGTCGCCCCAATCCAAATATGCAATGTACAAAAATACAATCAAAATAACACGTCCCCTTTACTACAAGAAACTAAGTCAATATCCTTTTATTACACAATTTCCAAATAAACAACGAATTACAATATTCCACTATTTACATTTATTAAGCATAAGCCTATTCAACCAGAATTTATTTACAATCCCACGCCTACGAATACTCTCCAAATCCTTTCATTTTCTTCCGAGCTCAACCTTGAACACCTACGATGGTTATTCAATAACCACTACAATATATAAGCTATATGCTTGTGAATAACACTAATTATGCATATGAATAATAAACATGCTCAATTTCATTTTATTACAACAAACTATAGTCTCCGAAAATTACTAGTTCACTTCCACCACTACCAACTAGTCCGTGGCTCCACTCCCTAAGCCCACGTGACCTAGTCATGACCCACGCCTTACGTGCGGTCCCATAGGCCTCTGGCGACCGTGGTCGTCACCACATCGATTACCTCATGGTGGTATAGAACTAGTAATTCCATTGACCCAAATAAGCAACTCAACATGCTCACATAATTCATTACACCGTGCTGTCACAATCAAATTGGGCCTAATTTAACCACATGAATTTTTGCTCATTAATAAACTAATAAGCTTTATTAAGCTAATTTAACATGCTTTTACATCACAAATGAATCCAAATATGAAATCATCCATAAATCATAATTAATGTCACTCACCTCTTGAAATCGCTCATAAACTTGAGATTGGAGTTCTATTATGCTTCAGATATAAATCCTACACAATTTTGGTAAACTAAATGTTACCAACCCATTTGGGTCACGAAAAATTTATCGATTAAGCTCAAATTAAATTATACTATAAGATTAGGCTTACCCCCACAAGTCCAAATATAACTTTATATCGCAATTTGAACAACATATGACAAAACGATGGCATGAAGACGTTGAAACCCTCCCCTTTCTCTTTCTTCCTTCTCGCAGGAACTCTTTGTTTCTTTTTCTTTTTTATTTTTTATTTATTTCCTATCCTTTGTTTATTAACTAACTAATGTAAATGTACACTACTATATACATAATTATATATATAATATATACTACACAGTACACCCCGCTGCCACACTTTCACACTGTCCACGTTTTCTTTTTTTTTTTTCTTTTTTTTTAATCAATATGGTGAGCCACTAGGGAGGTGTCACCCTCCCAAGCCTCCTAACCACTTTTACCTTATTTCCTTTTACACCCCCACAAGTTTTAAAGTCATATTATGAAACCCCCTAGTAATTATATTAATTACCAAATACCTAAGTGAATTTATATCTATGTCACGTATGGGTCCTAAACATGGTCCCAAATATTTTATGAAGGCACTAATTAGCCTACCAATTATGTCATGTGTTCAATTACGCCCTCACAAGGGTACCCAAACTAGTCTCATAAATAATCATGAACAATGATAGAATATTAAATCACCTAACATTTTATCAATTAAACAGTCACATGAAATCAACAAGTATTACAATGTACACCTTTATATTTACATGTCTACCATTTAATCACATAAATGCAACTAAATACAATTTATTCAATCGGGACCTCCCATGGGTCCCATTCCACATTTATCCAACTGTGCCCTTTATCAAGCACTCATCACATCGGGGTAACTGGAACTTACTCAAATCATCACATGCAATTAATTACACAAATTAATGCATGCAAAATAAATATCACTTCCATTTTTCGGGTACGATTATTACATGTGGTACCATGTATGCAATGCATGACACGCATGATATTACATGCTCTAAGAGTGGTACCATTGAGTGCCTTGGTTCAATAATGGAGTGGCAATAGCATCCCCCTATTCAAAAAGTGTAAAAAATAAAAAATAATTAAAAGAATACATGTCTGCTACATTATTATATTTTTGTATTAACTTTCCTCACACTCACTGTAACTGCATCTCTCCCACTATATATCTTATTTTTTTCACGTTTTTTAATTCAAATTTTTTTTTTCAGACTTCCTCAGTAAATTTAAAATAAGTAAATAAATAAATTCAATGATACACATGCATAGCACGGGCCAACGCTAGTATAATATATACAAACAGCTAATTTACAAAAGGTAAAAGGCTAATTTGGTAATTCAATTTAACAATATGGCAATTTGGTTATTCAATTTATAATTGTACACCATTTCAACTTTAACAAATTACAAAAGGCAAAATAGTAATTTTAATAATACAATAAAATAGTATATGTACATATAATATAATAGTATATATATACATATGCACACATGGTAATAACAAAAGGCAAAATAGTAATATGATAGTTAAATTTATAATTGTATACAGTTTAAATACATTGAGATTAATAATAATAAATTATAATATATATCTATAAATAGCAATGTAGGCGCCACGTGGTACTTCCGTATTGTTAGTATGCCACATGACATTGCTACATAATAGTATAGTATAGATACACAACAGTATATATATATATATATAGATATTGAAAAGAAATAATATTCAAAAAGTAAAAAAAAAAAAATACATGTCTGCTACATTATTTCATTTTTGTAATAACTTCCCTCACTCACTGTAAATGCATCTCTCCCACTATATATCTTATTTTTTCACGTGTTTTAATTCAATTTTTTTTTTAGACTTCATCAGTAAATTTAAAATAAATAAATAAATAAATAAATTCAATGATACAAATGCATAGCATGGGCCAACGCTAGTATAATATATACAAATAGCTAATTTACAAAGGGCAAAAGGCAAATTTGGTAATTCAATTTAACAAAATGGCAATTTGGTTATTCGATTTATAATTGTACACCCTTTCAATTTTTACAAATTATAAAAGGCAAAATATTAATTTTAATAATATAATAAAATCGTATATGTATATATAATATAATAGTATATGTATACATATGCACACAAGGTAATAACAAAAGGCAAAAGGGTAATTTGATAATAAAATTTATAATTGTACACATTTTAAATACATTAAGAGTAATAATAAATTGTGATATAATATGTATGTATGTATATGTATATATACATATACACAAAAGGGTAATTTACAAAAGTAACTTAAGACCTGTTTGGTAATTCTAAGATTCATTAAAAGATGTCTTAAGGGTCAAACAAGCCTTGCCAAACAAGCCTTGATGTACAAAATTAATTTGAGGCTTGTTTGGTAATGCAAAAGTTCCTTGAAAGATACCTTAAGACTCAAATAAACTTTGTCAAGCAAGACTTAAGTTACTATTCATAGTAACTTAAGGTAGATAGATATGATATAAAATTACTAAACAACCAAATTATAAACCCAAAATGACCATTAAGGCCAAATTAATTTGGCATCTAGGGACATCTAAGGAATATTATATTTTAGGCAAAATAACCATTAAAGCCAAGGAATATTCCATTTTAGCCAAAATGACCATTAAAGCCAAATTAATTTGACATTTAAGGAATATTCCATTTTAGACTCTTTTATAGTATAGTATAGAAGTCTTGTAGTTTAGTTTGTTTGCTACTTTTGTGTGTGTACATTTTTTTCCTTTAAATTACTCTTGTTGTTGGTACTAAATTACTAATTATCATCATTTAAGCCTTAGCTTTTCATTCATTCAAAACACACTCAAAAAAAAAAAAAAAAAAAAAAAACAGAAGAAGAAGAAAGTTTTTGGGATGCAATAGAGAGAAGATATGACACTATTTCTTACTCCTACAGTCCTACTAATAGAGAAATGTGACTATACAAGATTAATGGGCAAAAGGGATTTCCGACCTGCCGGATTCGAACCAGCGACCTAAGGATTACTCCAATTGATTACTCACTACAGTCCTCCGCTCTACCAACTGAGCTAAGGTCGGTTTGTTTATAAGGATTTTGTCTCTAAATTTATCACCATTTTGATAAAACCTCATGGACATTAGGATTTTGTTGTGTCGTGGCAGTTTTAAAATTAATTTAAACTTTGTTTGGTAAATGATGAATAATTTTGAAAATTAACATCAACATGTGTATTATTTAACATAAATTATGCTAACATCCCCTAAATTATGACCATTTTTCACTAACACCTCCTTAAACTTTAAAACTGAACAAACTCACCCCTTAAACTATCTTTTGTTGACACTAAAACCCCATTTTGGGTGAGTTTGTTCATTTTGGATAATTCAGAGATGAGTCTATTTAATTTTAAAATTTAGAAAGTGTTAGTGAAAAACGATCATAGTTCAAATGGTGGTGCTTTAATTACCCAAAAAGTTATTAGTATGAAACTAACCAAGCCAACCCCATCTAGATCTTTGGTCCCAAAGTTTTTGATTCTAACAGGTTTGTTTTTCGCAGACTGATGTATGAATAGATTAATAATCCATTTTAATTAAATAGTCCATCATTTGAGAATGCTTAATCACATGAGACTAATAATCTATTATAACTAAATAGTCCCTCGTATAAATAATCCTAAGTGGGATGTGGTTAAATTCTATATTAATAGTCCCCTTAATAATAATAGAAATTTGCTATAAAAAAAAATGAGTAAAGATTTGGGCACAAATACGCCATAAAGACAAAATTACACTTACACTAGTGGGAGACTGTCATGTGGCAGGGTTGGTACATTTTTGTCCCCTTTGTGATAGACAACTCTGTCACACGGTAATCTCCCACTGGTGTTAGTGTAATTTGTTTATGGAGTGTTTGTGCCCAAATCTTTACTTAAAAATAAATAAATAATAATAGTAATAATAATTTAGTAAAAAGTCCCTTATTTTAGATTAACTAAGTTTAAAGGAGTACCTTTTTTTTTTCCCTTGATCAAAATTTCATGATTAGAGAAACTTAATACGATCAAGTCTCAATATTTTAAAAGTTATGTGAAATTCATATATTTTTTTTATGTGAAATTCATATAGCTAGTTTTATTTTATTTTATACAAAAGTTACGTGAATTTCATGTAGTTTTATAGTATGTTGACTTTTCATGAAAATAAATGAATAAATTAAAAAAATCGGATTGGATCAAATACTAAAAATGTCTATTTTAGAGGACTTTTGACTAAAATTTCCTAATAATAAAGACTATAAGGGTGTGTTTGATAACCTAATTAAGTTGTGAAAATGAAAATTTTCAGCACTTATTTTTTCCAGTGCATTTGATAATATACCACTTAATTGAAAAACTGCTAAAAACCCTCTAAAATTTTAAGTGATTTTTTTTTATTGAAAATAATCATTGAATGTAGTTTATTTCATTACTTAAAACATTGTTTTCACTATTATAAATTCAATCGCTTAAAGTTTTCAGTAATTAAAGTTTAATACTTAATTTTCAATGTTGTCAAACAATCTCTAAGTGATAATCCTTAATCACGTCCATTGTACACACAAACTAACGTGGCCTAAAGATAGTTAATACTTGGGTTAAATACACTTACACCCCTGTGGTTTGACCGATTTACACTTATCCCCTGTGCTTTAAATTTTGGCACTAATACTCCTTATGGTTCGGACTAAAGTGCAACTATGATTTTTTCCATCCAACTTAATAGTTTTATACTTGGGAGCCCTACTTGGAAGGGTAAAATCACTCTTTTGCTCCTGAAAAATTATATTAGAAGGAAAATAAATTACAAATCATTTTCTTTGAGTTAAGCACATGACCTATATAAAGAAAATCCTAAAAAATGTCAAAGATTCTTTCTCACCTAATTCAAAATCATATGTTTCTCCTTAAACGAATTGAAGTAAATAAATTTTGTTCTTAACATTATGAAGACTTGGGATAATTTTGTCATTTCAGCTTGCTTCATTTGGGGTGGACAAATAGTTTAGTTAACCGAAATTCAAACCAAACGGAACCAAATTTAAAATTTTAATTCACTTAAAAATTTCAGTTTGGTTAACAATTGAATCGAAAAAAAAATTCAGTTTAATTTTCGGTACCATATTCCCAAACCGAACCAAATCAACAAAACTGATTTTTTTAGTTTATATATTATTAATGGTATATTTTATATACAACTAATAATATAAAAATATAAGTATTTTATACATAACTAAATATAAATATATATGAAAGAAAAATGGGGAAAGAACATAAAAAAAAAAGTTTTGAAAATGGAAAAAAGAAAAGAAAGTGTAGTTTTAAAACAATTCAGTTAACCAAATTTCCAAACCGAAATAAATTGACTAAAACCGAATCGAATCGAAATATATTTTAGTTCAGTTTCAGTTTCAGTTTCAGTTTCAGTTCTTTAGATCCCAAATCGAATCGAACAAAACCGAATCGAAATGTCCCAAACCGACCCAATGCCCACCCCTATGATTCATTAGTAAATTTTAGCGATTGCACTTTAGTCCGAACCACATGAGATATTGGCGACAAAATTTAGACCAAGGGGGTAAACGCAAATTGATCAAACTACTAGGGGTGTAAGTGTATTTAACCCTTAATACTATCCTTATCTCTTTATCTTCTCTCCCTCGATCTGTCGACTTGTTGAAAACTCACAACAATTTGTCATCTAAAACACAAAACTACACTGGTCTGATAAAAAAAAAAAAAAAAAAAAAAATGTCAGCTTCTGCTCTCTCAATGGCTGCTACTGTTAATTCTTGTTCAGCCTCCTCCCTTCACTTTTGCAGCAAAATCTCCGCAAACCCTTCGTTTGAATCCTCTTTCATCCCAATCTCTAAACCCTTTCCATCGTCCACACCAAAACCCAAATTAGCTCTCAAAATCAAAACCCACTTCCCCAAGTCCCCTACTTTCTCTCTCCTCTCCACCTCCCTCCTCCTTCGGGCGTCGGCCGCTTTCGAAAACGTCCAAGTCGCCGAAGACACCCAAAACGCCCAACTACCAGAAACAGAAACAGAAACAGAAACAGAGCAAGAGGAAGTTGAAGAAGAAGAAATTGAGGAGCAAATTGAGACACAGTCAGTTGAAGCTGGGAGGCTATACGTGGGCAACTTACCTTATTCAATGACATCGTCTCAATTGGGCGAAGTTTTTGAAGAGGCTGGTCGTGTGATTTCTGCGGAGGTTTTTAAAAGCTTTCCTTGTTTTTTTTTTATTTATTTATTTTTTTAAAAATTTTAAAAAACAGTTTTGGTTCTGCAATTTTGTGTGATTTGGGTTGTTGAATTTTGTTGCAGATTGTATATGACAGAGTTACAGATAGGAGTCGTGGGTTTGCGTTTGTGACGATGGGGAGTGTTGAAGAAGCCAAGGAGGCTATTCGGTTGTTCAATGGAGCTGTAAGTGCCTTTTGTTTTTCACTTCATGAATGTCATCCTTCTATTTATATATGTGTATCTGTATACATACACCCATATATATATATATATATATAAATGTGACAACGTGTATAGATATATGTGTATATGTGACAACGTGTATAGATATATGTGTATCTGTATACATACACCCATATATATATATATATGTGACAACGTGTATAGATAGAATTGCACAGACAATCGTACCATTGTATGTCTGCCAATTATTTGCTTCAAAGTCTTAAATTACTAAATGTCAGTTTTAGCTCTGTGTCATATGTAATAGGTGTGTTATATGTGGTTAATGATTGTGTGCCATTGAGAGTATTTTTTGTTTAGAACTGTGGAAATGATATTAACTGGTGATTGATTGGAGAGAGAGAGAGAGAGAGAGAGAGAGAGAGCATCTTTGGGGCAAACTAAAAGGGAAGTATCAAGACCTGCTATAGTCATAGATTTAATATAAACTTGGACTTGTCCCAAATGAAGGTATTTAAATCCTTTTAAGAGATATTTAGAAATAGCTCCAGGAGATAACATCTTGAAACTTTGGTTAGCAGCAGTAACCAAGTGGGTTGTTTCAATAGTTTTTATCTCATACGATTTAATCAGATTAAAACCTTTGATATGATAAAGTTCTTTAACAGGGAGTTTCCTCTCTCTAGAAGGATCAACTCCCCAATCAAAAGATGAAAGAACTTTAAGAATTTCCATCTTAGAGTAAGGATAAAGAAACAATATGCTTCTTTCTGTGCCAAAAGGCATTAGGGTGTTCAGAACAGATATTTTCCTCTTATGAATTTTTTAAATTGTTGAATCTTTGTTTTTAAAATATTTTGGTCCAATTGTTCGCAAATGCGTTTGTGAATTGGTTAGGTATACACAAAAGTGACTTGAACATTGAAATGAACAAGAAGAGCCAGAACTTGAAAGTAATGGTGAAAATATTCTAGCTTTAGAAAGTCAGTTTATAAATGCTACCACAAGAGGAAATACTAATAGAAATTATTACCTCAGACCAACTCCTATTGATATTCAATATGAGGTTATTTAAAAAAAAAAAAAAAATCAGATTTGTTGGTCATAATATTGATCAAGGAACAATCATTCCTATAGAACAGAAGGTTTAGTTTTATGCAATGACATAAAACTCAGGAATCAAATGAAAAAAGAACGTCGTACAGAAGAACGGAATTAGGAGAATTTTGTTATTAGTTTGGTTATGATGATTCTAAGCCCTTGACTATTAAGAATTGCTCAGATCAACGAAGAACTTATTGCTATCAATAGAGGAAACTTTTTCATCTTCCTCAGGATGCAAGTCATATAATTTATACGAGTACCGGAAAGCTTGGGATAAGGTTTTCTTACTCCAAAACCCAGTTTTCAAGCATACCTGGTTTATACAATTCAACAAAATTGTAACATCGATATTTCTCCTTGGCTTTTTTAATGGGCAGTTAAACTCGGTCCGTCAGAAGAAATACTTCCTGATGAAATCTTTAAAAGTTTCAGCCTTTATAAAGCCAAAAATCTCCTTGGAAGAAGTGATAATCCACTTATTTCTTTAAGGAAATTCTCTATTCCATGGATTCTCAAATGGGATTTTGTTCTACAAAATTCCCATGAACCAGTTTGGTCATTATGTAGAAAATTCTATGTCCGATGGTGGCCCAAGTATTCTAATCCTTCTTTAGAACCCTCTAAAATAGAGAAGTTGTTAGACATTGATCTTCCCTCGTCCTCTCAACCCTCAACAACCTCTCTTGATATTTCCCTAATTAAATCACAAATCCAGTCAGACTTAAAGTTTAAGTTTCCTAATCTTCCTAAGGATGAGTTTAAAACTCTAGTTAAAGAAGAACTATGCAAAAGGTTAAACTTTGATTCAGACAGTAATAATGATAATGGATTCTTCTATGGGAAACCCAGAAGATCTAGATGAAACCAATATTACAAGTATTGAGGATAATGATGACTATGGTTCGAGATTCAATTCAATCGTTGACTGGGGACATCTGGACAAAATACTTTTATAAAGTATACTCGACAAATTACTTTTAAAAAGTAAAGATTTCGAATCTTTACTATTTACCTTTGCAAAGAAGACAGAACTTTTATTAAAGTCAATAATCTGTACTGTTCACGTTAGCAAACAGTAACCGACAGCTTTTTTAAAGCTAACAAGACGTCAGGAGTCACCTCGTCTAGCTACATTTTAACTTTCCAACTCAAAGAGATAAGAAAAAATCTCTTTTTGCCAGCTGTCCTCTCCGGACTCTTCGATGGACGTTTATATATTGAGAATTCATTTGGTTGTTTAATCATCTCTTCCACCACTAGCATATTTTTTTCTTCAAAGTTTTATTTTTAAAGTTTGAGTGTGCTTCTGTAATTTCTTTCGGTGTGCTTTGGATTTGGTGTGTTAAGCTTCAAGTACTCCTTTGCAAGTTCTATCTCTACAATATTTATGATCTTTGTATGTCTAATAGATTTAGTCAACCACCCGTGCAAATGCACGGGAAGTCATAAAAAATATATAAGATTGCATGTGAAATGGAAAAAAAACATAAAGAATCAATCATTTGTATAGAAGAATATTAATAATTTTTGGAATACCTTCTACTACACTGTAGTAAACTTCCCAATAGTCAATTGGGAAACACTCAAATATTAAACGAAAAATCACATCGTATAAGCATTTTCTATCATTGTTGTCAATGTAGTTGAAAAAAAGTGAAGACATTTTGCCGATCTTTCCTCAGGCCCGGCCCTGGGGCAAAGCCCACAAAGCAGCTGCTTTGGGCCTCCTAAAAAACATTTAATTTTAGGGCCCCATTTTAAATGTATCCTTTATACTCCTATGTCTAAGCCCAAAAACTTAAAACCCATAAAGGGTTCCAACCCAAGTGAAAAGGCCCAAATCTTAGATGCTTTGTTTTTTGTTGCTAGGAACCCAAACAAAAAACAAACCGGCCCTTACTTATTAAACCTCTTTAGTCTTCACATTTAGAAAAGTTCTTTCTAGAATTTTTGCGGGCATTTATCTCAACTCTTGCTCAAATCGCGATATCGGCAAATCTCTTTGGTTCTAATCAATTCTTACTCTTGTAAATTTAATTGAGAGTTTTTCCTTTATGATTCCATAAACATGATTGATGGTCTATGTTGATAATAATTTATATGTTAATTAGGGAATGTAAGTTGTTGTAGGGCTTGTTTTTAATTATTGTTTGTTTACCATTTTGGGAATTTGGGAATTTGGAGGGTTTGTATGTTGTTTTCAATTTAGGGCTTGGTTTCAAAATCGCCACAAAAACTCATATACATTTTTTTAGATATGACATAAACCAATTGTGCACATAGTTATGTACAAGTAGACCTTATAAATAATTAGCCTCGGGGGCGCTGCCCCTGAACCCCCGTATAAGCCTTGGTAACCCTTTTTAGAGTTCGCTTTGGGCCCCCAAAGTTTCAGGTCCCGCCCCTGTTTCCTCACTGAACCTATATCTGCAAGAAAGGAAACAGATAGAAAATAGTGACACATAAGTACAAATACATTTTAAATCATTTCTAATAAACAAATACAAACAAAATATTGAAGCTTGTAAATGTTACCTTGAAGAATATCGAATCGACAAATTATCGCAAACTAATGTTCTATGAAAGAATAAATGAAATATCAAGAAATAGGGCAAAATACTTCATTAAAATGAATATACAAATCCAAAAAAGTGCCTAATAGTATAACAACTTTGGACTTCACAAATACACTCAAGTTTATGAACTTTTGAATCCCAACTTTGATTCCCAAATAGCTTAATAGATGTACCCGCATGACAATGATTGGTAGTACCATTGATAAGAGAGTTTGGAAACCAATTTTGAGTTTAAATTGCTCAAAGAAAACCCATATGACTCTCTTTGATTAAAAAAATTCCTTGCCCTTTTTCCTTTTTTTTTTTGTTATTTTTTTTCCCAATCAAAGCAACATCTCATTGTTGAAGGGAAGGAGAGATGGGATAAACCCAATAGAAGAAAAAATTCACATAATTGCACTAAGCAACTAAGAAAACCTTCAACTTGACCTACAACTGAAATCTCTAATAGAGTAAACATCAAACACCTATAGTGCAAGGCCAAATATTATGGGGGAAAAATATCAAATTGAGTAAAGTACAACCATTCAAAGATTAAATAACACCAAGCTGAAACTAAGCATCATAGCTAGAAGAGTAGCCAACAAAACAATGAAAGTATATCTACATATCAAAAGTCCAGAAAGCCAAAAATGTAACCCCCCCCCCCCCCCCCCATAGTTTCTAGTTGTGCATACTAATGCCTCTGAATTCAATTCCTTTTTCAATTCTAGGGAACTGGAGCAAATTAGTTTAGATTTTGCAAGGTCATAAAAAAAAATAACAGTGAAAATCAAAAATAGAAAACTAATTAAAAGCATGCTATACTGTTATACTATAGCAAAGGCTAATTAAAATAAAAAAAAATTACAGTACCAAAGTTGATCAATGGTTTTGGGAGAGAGAGAGAGAGAGAGAGAGTACACATATTGCAAAGACAGGAACATATGATTCCCTTGTACCTAAAAGAAAGGGGATAATCAATTCAAGGCAAGCTGATTGTTCACTGCAATTATTGGAATCTCCAAATACACTTCAATTATGAAAGTAATGCATTATCTATTCTTTAAATAAAAACAATTTCCTATTTGAAGAACACACACACACACACACACACACACATATAAGTGATATCAGTAAGACGACCCAACTGGTTTGCCAACAAAATTCAAAAGCCATAAGATCCAACCGGTATAGTGGAATTTAGCCCAAAAAAGAACAATGAATTTAGAAAATATGTCAAATTACTATAAATCATATCATATTTTAAGAAACAGTAAATTAAGCATATATGTAATGGCATTCAAAGAACAAATTTACAACTTGACCCTTAAAATTTCCATTTACTTGAACTAAATGAATGAATCAAAGTCCACTAAATTGTAAGCAGGTTTTTTCTTTTGGAAAGACTGATATTATTTTTGGAAAATCATGTCACACTTGGACATAGTTACTCACAAAATCACACATATGAAACAGTTGAAAATACAAAGTTTACCTGAACTTCTAGGTAGATCTCTTCTCTTCTTAGGTGGTTGCCTACTGTTGTTGGAAAGTGGATCCATCAGTACTATAAACTGTAGTAGTGCTTGTAGGTGCCAAATCTGAAGCATGCTAGTCATGTTCACCAAATAGCTCCTCTTGTTAGTTGATAGATAATAGATATACTTAAAAAGCAGAGTTTAGAACTCTGCATTTAGGTGATAACCCGTGCTATTCACGGTTAGTTGCAACAGAAATAATAGAGCAAAAACATGTTGTAATTATTGTAAATGACATGTAGAGAGGATATATATAGTTGTTCTTACCTCTAGATTCAAATCCATCATTGAAGAGAAAGTAGGTTGTGTTTGGCTAACGACTTTGAAAGTTAAAAACTGAATTTGGAGTTATCCCAAAGCAGTCATAGAATAACACCTTCTCATTATATGTGCTTGTTTTGGTCAATTGTACAAATAATCTACCTTTCATGTAAAGCTGAGAATAAGAATGAGATCATTTAGAGAAGGGTTGATCTCCATATGACATTCTGAAAAAACATTGCGCATTATGATATTCACAATGCACTTATTATGTAGAAATTGAATTATGACCCAAAAAAATGTAGAAATTGAAAACTTGTAGAAACTCACCTCACCCATCCAAACTTTCCTCCAGAAATCTAATTCTTCCCGACATTTGACTAAGCATAGCATCAAACTGTGGATCCCGTTCTTCAAGGATGTTGTCAGCATTAATTCTGGATTCACCCTCTTCAATAAAAAACCACCAGTTAGGCATTCTACAGAGAAATCCTTATATATGGATGCACTATATTGCAACTTATAGACCTGCTGCTGTTTTACATAGGATATAGAAATGAAGGTTTTCAGTTTTATATACAAGCTCAATTCCCTTTTCTTCTCTTAGCAATTTTATAAATGAATATCTTCTTACTAAACACATTAATTAATTATTAGACTATTACTTACATTTCTTAATCACATATCCCCTCCAAAACTCAATAAATAAGTTGAAGCTTCAGCCTCCAACTTTGTCCCCCACAATCACTTTCCTGCGAAACAAACCATAACAAATCTGTAAATAAAATAAAATGTTTTTAGTCAAAACTCAAATGGATTGTGAAGAACCCTCAATTTACCATAACAAATCTGTAAATAAACGCATCTAAAATTGAATAGTATAATTTTCCATAAAGATTAAATCCAACAGAGAAAAATTTCAGATTCAACAATTTAAATTATTTTATTTAATTTTTATTTATTTTTTTATTTTTTTAAGACGTATTGGACTGGGGATTGTGGGAGAGATATCATTGTCACTTTCCCTTTTGGGTTCACTTCTGAAAAGTTAACCTAGAAACAAAAGAATAGGGTGAAAGGGACTTACGGTGATTAGGGCAGTAATACAATGGAGAGATTAGGGCACGGAAGGGATGGAGAGAAGAAGATGCAGAGGAAGAAGAGAGAAGAAGATTAGAACTGTACGAAAGGGACTTACAATGTTCATCTTGGATGACTGCAGAATGGAGGAGGCATGATTGGAATGAGAAGAGGAGAGGAAGAACATATGGGAGAATGGAAGAGGCGGATGTAGAAGCGTTTTGTTTTTCCCAGACCTAAAATTGAAACGTTTGAAGCCTGATATCTGAAGAAAGGAAAGCTGTCCACGTAGATTAAATCTGAAATTAGAGGTAGCTATGTATGATATATATATAATGGATTATAGAGCGCCACCTAGGCGACAGGTGGATGGTCTTAGAGAAGGTTTTTGGCCTTGAATTTTAGATATATGTATAATAGATTGTGTATCTTAGAAAAAATATACAAGTGGTGGAAGTGATGATTAAACAACCAAATGAATTCTCAATATATAGACGTCCATCGAAGAGTTTGGAGAGGACAGTTGGCAAAAAGAGATTTTTTCTTATCTCTTTGAGCTGGAAAGTAAAACGTGGTTGGACGAGATGACTCTTGACATCTTGTTAGCTTTAAAAAAGCTGTCGGTTACTGTTTGCTAAAGTGAACAGTATAGATTCTTGACTTTAATAAAAGTTTTCTGTGTTCTTTGCAAAGGTAAATAGTAAAGATTCGAAATCTTTACTTTTTAAAAGTATTTTGTCGAGTATACTTTATAAAAGTGTTTTGTCCAGATGTCCCCAGTCAATGATTGAATCGAGTCTCGAAACCATAGTCATCATTATCCTCAATACTTGATTCGGCTATTCAATGGAGCTGTAAGTGCCTTTTGTTTTTCACTTTATGATTGTCATCCTTCTGTTTATATATGTTTATCTGTATACATGCATTCATATATATATATATATAGATGACAACGTGTATAGATAGAATTGCACAGTCAATCGTATCCTTGTATGTCTGCCAATTATTTGCTTCAAAGTCTTAATTACTAAATGCCAGTTTTGGCTCTGTCATACGTAATAGGTACGTGGTTGATGATTGTGTGGCATTGAGAGTGATTTTTTGTTTGATGTTAACTGGTGATTGATTGGAGAGAGAGAGAGAGAGAGAGAGAGAGAGAGAGAGCGTGCGCGCGCTTGCATACAAGAAAAAAATGGGTCTACTTTTTTTTAGTTCCTCAAGTACAATTATACTTTTTAGGATACTAACAATTTTCACCTCTATAGTTCGTTTGAGAGAGAGAGAGAGAGAGAGAGAGAGAGAGATAGATTTGGCGTAAGATTGCTTGCATATATCACCAGATTTGATGACCTTACAAGAAAAAAATGGGTCTACTTTTTATTTAGTTCCTTCTCTCTTTGCAAGTACAATTTAGTAACAATTTCACCTCTATAGTTCGTTTCCTAGTTATTAAAATTATACAGCCTTGGCCATCAGCTTCTTCTCTCAGCTGCTAATGCGTATCTTCCGGGGTATCTGCCATTTTTGATATGCTATAATGAATGTATCAATCAAAAATACTATCTTGATTCGTGTGAAATGCTACATAATATGTATTGTGTATTTACATGCCCAATATAGCTTTATATCCTTGCACATAATTGACGATGTTCTAACCTGTTTTAAATATTGGTATTCGCGATTATGGTCAAACACAGCAAGTAGGAGGAAGAACTGTGAAGGTGAACTTTCCGGAAGTGCCAAGGGGAGGTGAAAGGGAAGTGATGGCCCCAAGGATACGAAGCAGCAACCAAGGCTTCGTAGACAGTCCTCACAAGATCTATGCAGGAAACCTTAGCTGGGCCCTCACTTCCCAAGGGCTTAAAGATGCTTTTGCAGACCAACCAGGTCTGTTGAGCGCCAAGGTCATCTATGACAGGGACACAGGAAGATCTCGAGGTTTTGGGTTCATCACTTTTGAATCTGCCGAGGAGGTTCAATCTGCTCTCGATGCCTTGAATGAAGTGGTAAGGCCGACATGAAATCAAATTTGCATATGCAAGACCAATCGATATATGTGTAATATACATATATGTATAGGGGGCTTCCTATCCTACTAGATGAATGTAGTAGGATAGCTTTTTATTCTTTTTTTAATAGACTCGAAAAGTCCTTGCCATTAGATTAAAACGAGGGTACTAAAGTAATTCTGCTGTGAGGGCACTAAAGTAATTTACTTTAGCGTCTTTGCAAAATTACTTCAGTTCCCGCCCTCATTTTGATGAGGTGGTCAAGACTTTTGTTAAAAAAACATGGACATTGTTAGATATGTAGTAGCATTTCCCGTATGTATATATTTATAAATAAATGAGTGTGTGTGTGTGTGTGTGTTTTTTTTTAAAATCCATTTCTTTGTAAATCTGCAATTAGGAGGTTGAAGGGCGGCCATTACGATTGAATATAGCTGCAGCAAGAGCTCCTTCTACACCATCGATGGAGAGAAATTCAGAAAGTACTTATGACAGCAGTGAATTGCTTTCAAGCATTGGCAGCTGAGGGAAGATGTTTGAAGAAGAAATGTTTCGGATTGAGGGATGGAATAGAGTGGCAAAGATGCTAATGGAATTGTTGTCAGCACAACGTTTGCTTTGTTTTGCTCAACCGCTATTATTTAAAATTGGTGTGGTGTATGCAGGTCAGAGCACCGATAAGATGTTTAACCTGATGATTTTGCTAATATGAGCTATTTATTGTAGTTGTATGAGATGGAGAAGACTTAAAATATTTCTTTAGTTACATTTATACTATTCCGAGATGTAATTGGTATAATATACGCAAATATGTGGCACTCAAAGTTGGCCAATTTCTATACATTTTTTTTTTTTAGCAATTCTTGTGAGTATGTATGGGCTTATCTGCCTTCTATGTTTTCTTCTCACCCAGATTTCTTCTCCCTACAATGTTTTCCTGATTCTCATTTTCTTTGAGGTCCTTTGTCATCAATAAATCAAATCATCGAATACCTTTCCTGGCATTCTCTGAATTACAACACCGTAAAGGGTGTCTAATCCGAATTTATAATTCACTATGAAAAGAATGGATTGACAAATTGCAACACTTGCAAGTTACATTACATACTCGTTTCTCCTCCAAAATCTACTGGCATCAATTCCAATTTCCAAAACTGGCAATAGTAGTGCCTCAATTTAGAAGCAATTTAAAATACATATATAATTCTTGTGATGTCAAAATATCACTTCCAGAAGATTAATCTTCAACTCTCGTCTTCCAAGATTCAGCCAAAAGTCACATCACATGAATGTTTTTCACTTGGTATCTTGACCACCGGTAAGAAGAGCATCGGCTGCGGTGTCCAAGTCTTGAGGAAAGAAAACCCTGCATAATAATGGGAATCATCCAAAGAAACTTGAAACTCAAGAAATAATGAAGACATGAACCACCACAGTCACAATTGAGTAGAAGCAAAAAAACATGGTTAAAAACCCTGGCTTCATACCAAGTCACAATGGTAATTTGGCGCTTTGATATTCTCTTTTAGTCCAAGGAGGAGGTTGATGACCTCCCAAAATCTCAATTAGTGGTATATTTTAGTATTTAAGCTTTGTTTGGTTTTTGAATTTAGAGAAGCAAATTTAAAAGGAAAACTATTTCACTAGTATTCTACCTGTTCTTTTTCTCTATGCTTAAATAACATCAATTTAAAATATATATATATATATATATATGAAAGTTCTATGGAGAGGGCGGCCCTCTCTTTAATAAAGAGAGGGCCTCTATTTTGACCGTCGGATCGTGTTTAAAAACTGTGAAGTGACAAAACTGCCCTTAATGAAAACACGATTTGACGGTCAAAACAGAGGCCCTCTCTTTATTAAAGAGAGGGCGCCCTCTCCATAGCCTGACTGTATATATATAATAGGAACTCAAGAAAAGAGGAAGGGAAGTGACTCAAAGGAATTAAAGAATTTTAATTTTATTTTCACCCTATTTTCTTTTCCTTACTACTTCTCTTATTAAACCAGACATCTCAGTATTTTCTTTTGCTTTTCGTCTCTAAATCCGCGAGTACAGATGATTCCAAACGGATTCTAAAAGGCCAATGAAAATACCTGCAGGTATTGTGGTACAGGGTCTTGCTCAGCTGATCTATGTCAGCAATACCTTTACAGCCAGCAACAACCTCAAGAACTTGCCTGAACATGATAGCCATAAGATATCAAGGAACATAAAATTTTATCGTAATGCAAGGAAAAAACACACGTAATGGCACCAGAATCTCATCCAAGTGAACATGCAATTAATTTACACACACACACACACACACACACACACACACGACATTAAAGAAACTTGGGCAGTTGAAAAATGCGACCCCACGTATTTGCACTTTACAGTAAGCCAACACCCCAAAATAACAGCGGTTACCGCACCGCTCAGATTCGATAAACCAAAAAGTTACACATACACCAAAAAAACATACAAGACCATTGTCACAGGAATCATAAGTCAAATCCCTTTTCCGAATGTCAAATTCAGTATCTTTGTCCATGAAACATCTTAATAAAGACGAGTTCAAAATAAAAATTTTGAGTCTTCAGGAATTGTAATTAATTCTTCACAAGGTTGCACATTTAAGTAAAAACTAGTTCTGTTGATATCGCACAAACAAATTTCGCAAAAGGGAGAGGGAGAAAAGTAATCTATACTCCCCAGTCTCAAATTAAGTCTCTTCTTTGAAGCAGGCACATAGTTCAGGTAACACAATCATGTATTTGATTGGTTGGAAAATTCCTCTTAAGGATATAAGTGGAATTATATAAGTGCGGGCGTGCCAGGCAAGCAAGTTGCCAATGTGTGTGATGTAACAAGTATCCAAACTGTGCCTCATCAGGGAGATTGTGGTGATGTTCGATGCCTTAACAAAAAGGGCTTTTATCGTGTGAGATGAAATGAGAAAAATATGAAGTGATTTGATATACATGAAATTAATCAAAGGCTTTGAAAGTAAAGGCAGTAAACGTGATTATAAAAGAAATGAAATACAAACTAAACATGAAACCAATGTATGAATGAAAACTAAAAGAAGAATTAAAAACCACTGAACTAAAACCGACAAAGTGACAAACTAAACATTGGAACTTATGAATTGCAACAGTGCAAAGTAAAGACTAGAGATATGGCAAGTAACATAAATTGAGTAGAATAAAGGAAGACTAAACACCACTTCGAAGGTGTTCTATTCCTAAGGCATTAGGAAAGAAATAAAAGAAGCTATAGTGGCTATTTAGAATTACTCCTACATAATAACTAAGGAAGAGAAATCTAGTAATGTATTGCAATGAAGAACTACATAGTGTATTGACGTGTTTGTTGTGGTCAAGGACCCTTACAAAGGAGTATACTACATCTATTTATAGAAGAAACCTATAACTAACCATTTGAATTTGAATATTTCCTTCCTATTACATTAACTACCAATTCAAATTCATTTACACATGTGTTTCTTCTAAGAGAAGCTCCCTCCAAAATGACTTCCATATTCATCATTACCATTGATCTTCAAGTAATCAGCTTTGATCTTCCCTTGTAATGCCAAGTGTCCTTCACTTAACTTCCAAGTAACCACCAACCAATTTGAATTGGTTTTCCATGTCACAATTATAATAATAATATATAATAATATAATATAATATGATTTTATATACATATAAATTATGGTCCAAACAGTAGTTAACATCACATTTTTTTTGTGTAATCCTCCAAACCCATCAAAAGTGACACTTAGCTGCAGTATTTACTGATTTTGTAGAAAAGGGTGAAGTGGGAAGGCTAGAAAATTAAAGCTTTGGCTTTAGAAAGTAGAAACATATTTTGGTATTAAACCAAAACAGAAAGCCAGACACTCAATTTCAGCTAGAGGGAGTATAATTATCAAGTAAGTTGTGAGGATAGTTGATATCAAGATATAGTCAAAGAAAGATTATCGACTATACTAAGGAAAATACGGGTCAAAATTCCTACTGCAAGACCTCAGACTGTAAAACCCTGTTATGGTTATCACAAAGTCGGACTCGCGAACATCTCGACTCAAATATTCAAGCTCACCAATTTGGGAACTAAGCTTTCAACGCAATATCCCATTGCCAAGAAGAACTTCCTTACAATTTATAGATTTCTAACATGAATGGCTCATTCATGAAGACCACACCTAAGGGAAATTATTGAAACATATTGGTACACCTCTCTCTGAGATCTTAAGGTTACCAAGAGGCAGTTACCAATATAACCACAGCGACAAAAAGAAAAAAACAGAAAAAAAAAAAAAAAAAGAAAAAGAAACATCACGCAGCACTATGAAAATATTTCCACTCACCGAACTAAACAAGGTTCGTTGCGATCTTTGACTATGCACTCCTGGTCATACTTTTCTTTCTTCTTAGAAGGCCACAAAGACTTCACCAAATGAATCCCCGCATGAGTGTTTTTGATTCCACAATATGGAGAATCCGTCTCAATCATCATTCTCTCAACAGGAATGCCTTGTACAACCTCCAGGTTTTCCGCATTCCTCAGAGAGCAACCATTGACACCTGTTTATAAAGTGAATTTTTTTTGAAAAAAAGAGTGTGGAACTCTTAGGCTGTGCTTGGTACATGGATTTGGTAAGGGAGAGGAAAAGGAAACATGAGTAAAACACTTTCTTTGTTTGGTTAGTGAGGGAAACAATGAGAAATAGGAAGGAAAGAAAATAGGGTAAAAATAAAATCAACATTTTTGAATTTTGCGAGTCACTTGCCGTCCTCCGTTGCTCAGTTCCTATTATAATTTGGAAATTTTAGTTTCTAATGTTATTCATGCATGGAGAACACTAGGGAATTAGTATTGATTTTCGTTTTCCTTTCCTTGTTTTCTTTTCCTTCTCTATATCCACACAGCAAATCAAGCCTTAAAATTCACTTAACATCTTAATTGAAGTTATAAGAATTTGCTGGAGATAGCTCTAAAATAAAGGATGTTTAGTAGTACATTCACCTATGAAAATATCACTGAATGAAAGAAGCCCATCCCGATCCGCTGCACTGCCAGTGAATGAATGGACAACCCCAGCACTAAACCTATTCATGAAAAAGAGAGAGTTATCAAGTCCATTTATAACCAAGCCCAAATTCACAACGTAGATAACTAAATAGAAACCACAAAATTATTCTTTACTTTCAGTTACAAATTAGCTCCCCAGAAGAAGAAGAAAAACAGGGGGGCGGGGAAGCTAGCAAATATGGTTTATCCAGTTCATAACAGTCAGTAATAATTCATAATTATTTTACAACCACATGGCAATGTCATCAATAGGATGATTAGACCATAAACATGAACATTGGCTAACCAAGAACTGCAAAATCATGACCTCGTCACATGGTATGCAACCTCAATGAGAGGCAATCGATGGTTAGTGAGCAAACAATTTTGAAGCATGAAAAAAGATGGAACAAAGGTAAGTTTCACATGCTTTACAATAATAATTCGTACAACTGGTATATTATCCTCACAGAAAGATTGTCGAGAAAATGTCCAAAAAATAAATAAATAACAAGATTCATGATATATATAATCCATCACAATTTAGTCTTTCTTTGTATAGGTCTAGCAAGTTTACCTTTCTTTATTTTGCTTCAGAATGTCACAGAAATCTTCAGCAGCTGCACGCATATGCAGAAACATAGGGAGCTTCGTAGTATACGCTAATTCAAACTGCTTCACAAAATACCTATTTTCAACAAAATAGCAGAAGTGGTAAAAATAATTGATTAAATGGAAGAAGAAGAAGAAAAGGCAATAAATTGGGACGGCAAACTTGCCTACTAAAAAGAAATATACTTTTCAAGCGAGCACGTACTTCTTTTGAATCTCAGATGGGCAAAAGTGAAGCCTGTCATAGTCCAATCCACATTCACCAATTGCCACAACCTTGTGCAAAATATGAATTATTACATTAAAGGCAAAAAGGTAAAAGAAAATGAAAACTGTTCATTGAAGCCAAGAAACAGATATATTTCTGGTTAATTCTGCTAATAACGAGAACAGTACAGAACTGTGAGTATTACAAAGAAGAGAAGCTTTCAATTACTTTATATTTTAAAGGTCTTAAGAATGTAACAGTGAAAAAAAGACAAACTTTGTGCAAGTAATTAGGAGAAGTCAAAAAGGATTTTTATGTGAAGCAAAAGGTCCACCTTGCCTTATTTATTTATGGAGAGAGATTGATTTGGTTTTGATTTGTTGAATGAATTGATACTGTATGGGCCGTATGGCCACCCAACATATGATCATAGCATGTTAAAGCCTTGAGACGTTTTAATAAATGAACAAAAAATTTGGTAACGGAAATGGATATAAATTAATTTCAAAAACTTGCCTATGGTATTATTCTAAGAGTTCTTCACCAATCTTCATACAAAATTGGTAGAAGTTTCCTTGCAGTAATCTGATTAATAATTGTCATCCGTCGTAGATATTGATTTCACTTGGACCAAATTCAAGCAGTATAATTTAAGAATTATTCCACACATTCTAGACAGACTAGATCACAGCACTATATTTTCTATATGTTCCAACTTAAAAGCGTAAAAAGTATAGAACTCACAACATTGGAAGTAATAAGAATCCAACAACCTCAAGCAGAAGTATGAACTTATAGCATTTACACACCAATAGCATGTCTTTGAAGGAGTTCCATCACAAACAAATTTGCATTCATTACAAGCCACCCTAAGGAATTGCATAATATAGTTCTATACATCTCTCGAAACAGATGAATAGAAAACACCTTTTCGTCATTCTGTAATCAAGACAAGAAACCACCACACCTTTCCTTTTGCAATTCCTTCTTTAGCCAATGCCAAAAGCGCCTGAAAATGCTTTTCCGGATCACCACTTTCATCAAATTCCTGAATGAGTATCCAAGACACAACACTCACAAACATCTCAAAATGGGCAATTGACCTATACAAATAAATACATAATATAAATCACCAAATAAACGATTTTAAGGAACATATACACACTTTGCATCTAGTTGGGTGCACACCAACTGTACAGAAAAGCCTTGCTGCCATAAGCAAAAAAAAAAAAATCATAATCAGCCGTGTAATGAAGAACCCATGAGAGAGAGTTAGGATCTATTGAGATAATGAGGCTAGTATTTAAAAACCGAATTCATGCACTGACCATCTGTTTCTGCAATGGCAAGAGCTTCCTTTGATTCTTCAAGAGACCCGCCTGTAACCTGCAATGGTAAATGTTAACCAAGTTTAGAGCTTCAAGACAAACATTACCAAAACAATGAAATGCAAAATCAGATCCAGTCAATGGGTTTTTATTGAACTTGCTTTACGTAGTCATTTCGCACTCTTTAGGTTGCCGAGGAAAACGAATAAACAGGAAAGGAAAATCAAAGTCTCGGAATTTCTGTTAACACGTGCATACACAAAAATGAATTAAAAAAAAGGAAAAATGCTGAACTGCCAAAAGCCAATTTTATTCTCAATGGATTTGTGCTTCAAATAAGCAAAAATTCTAAATCTTACTTGGGTTCAACGCTTATATAAAAGGATAATAAAATATGCACAAGTTTATATTCCTTTCTCTTTCCCCACATTTTCTCAATAACCAAACAAATTTTAGAAAAACTAAGAGAATTAAACAGTAGTTTCAAAGTATTTCAAGGACTTGTAAAATGTAATCATCAAAAAGAGCTAGAATTAATCAAATTAAGCTTACAATTATTCGATCGACGCCAGCACTCCAAGCCCTACTCAAGACTGCAGAAATATCTGGTATGTGGCATTGCTTGCCATTATATATTCCTTTGAACATGTGATCTGTTTGTTATTGGGGTTTTTGATTTTCGAAGTCAATAATAAACAGAAACAAAGAAAACAAATTCTACAAAACACGAGTTTGACAACATTTTATTAGAACAAGTAAGTGTTAGGTGGGATTGACTGACCTGTGAAGTTAACGGCTATGTCTGCTTAAATTAACACAAAAAACAAAACAGGGGAAGAAAAATAGAGTGATGGGTTAGGTCGTGGGGCATAAATTTGCTGCCTGTTCGAACAAATAAATGGATATAAATTAAAATACTTGCCTATCATTCGTACTGTCGCCATGGTCGAGCTTCACTTGACGAGAGAGAGAGAGAGCCTAGTTCTTGCTTGTTTTGTTTTAACTTTGGAAGGAGTAAAATGTCATTTTAATGCATGACCCTATCCTTGTTAGGATCGGGTTTAACCCGCCCAAATTATGGTCCCACCCGCATTAGGCCATTGGTTTCCCGCTCTCTCTCTCTGTCTCTCTCTCTCTCTCTCTCTCTCTCTCTCCCCCTGTAAAAATGACAGCAGCATGACCACCATCACTGTGCTTTCCCGGTCTCTTCGTCTCCACCCAGAACCGGTATGATCTCTCTCTCTGTCTGTCTGTCTGTCTGTCTCTTTCATTTTGATTTTGATTTCATTCTCTGTTGCAGTTCCCTATACGAACATAGGTAAAAACCGTTATCAGGGTTCAGTTTCAGTCCCTCTTGATTATACACACACACACACACACACACACACACACACACATATTTCGATCCTGTGCTAGATTGTTCTGGAATTGAAGAAAATGAAAGGATTAATTACTACTGGGCTAGAGAGTTTGTGTTGGGTATGATTGATTAATGGGTTTTATTCGATTGGGTTCCAAACAACGGATAAGCTTTGAAGATCAATAATTTCTTTTATGATTTTCCTACATTCATTTAGCTACCAAATGCCGTAATCACGAAGTAATAATTTTTTTTTTCCCAAAGAGTTTCAATACTTGATTTGAAGTTTTGAACTCATGAAGGTGATGTAGAAAACGTAGGTTTTATATTACAATTTTTTTGGGTCCATGATTTATCAATTTGAAGCCAAACCAATGATATTCAAGTATGGTTGCCCCAGTGTCAGGTTCTGCCCCTCTTTTGTAATTAAAATACCCATTTTTTATTTTTATTTTTTTTGCATTCAAGAGATACATATGAATGTATGATAATCTTTTCCATTATATTTCGATAATGGTCGAATTAATTCTCTCTCTCTCTCTCTCTCTCTGTTTGTGTGTGTGTGGGCGTAGTTTACTGAAATTGGAAATGGAGAGCCTCTGCTGTGGCACTCTTGCTTTTGAAAGGGTTGTTTGCTATGTGAGGGAAGCTATGGTGGTGGGGGTTACTTTACTTTTTGAGCAATCTCTCCTCTGGTTTCTTTTCACTTTCGGCTCTCTGCTAAATGATGCAACTCCGAAAATAAAATGGGTAGACGAAGATAAAAGTGGGAAATTCGCTGATGTCGAATATGATGATGCTGGTAAAATTGGGGATGATGGTGGTGGTAAAGAATATGTTGGAGACAATGATCAGGATGATGATGACGGTGATGATATGTCCGGAGAAGAAGGGAGCGATGATGGTGATGAGGACTCTGAGCATAATGCCTATGCAAGTGGAGATGGAGGAAGTGATGATGAAGATGAGAATGACGAGGATGAAGATGAAAATGACTTCTGGGAAGATGATGATGATGATGATGATGATGATGATGATGAGGATGATGATGAGGATTATGAAGAGGAAGATCAGGAGGAAGAGATGGATCAACCACCTTCCAAGAAGACCAGGTGAGAAATGTTTACTCTTTGTTTCTGTTTGTATTTGACAATTTGTATCCATGTATTTAGTTCTTTTGGTCAAGCAAATAAAATCAAACAACTGACATATGCGCACACGCACATACGAGTGGCCTAGAGGAGAATATCCAAGTTCCTTTGTTTTCATACAAGCGGGAAAAAGTCTCCATGATGAATGTTGGATTGTACCACATCGCCTTGGTATAGCCTCCCCCCCCCCCCCCCCCCCCCCCCCCCCGCCTGTGCTTCTTATAAGCCTGGGTAATCCTCCCCTCTTAAAGGCGTCTTTTGAGGGTGAGTCATGCCCATTGCTCTTTCTATTTGGTATTAGAGCTGAGTTGGACTCCCTTCACTTGTTGGGCTTTCCCTATTGGTGTGGTCCAAGGGGTGTGTTGGATTGCCCCACATCGCTCGGGCATAGCCCCCGTCTGTGCTTCTTATAAGCTTGGGTAATCCTCCCCTCATATGGCGTCATTTGAGAGTGAGTCAGGTCAATTGGTTTTTCTATTGTAATTATGGAGTTGAAGTTTTAAATGTTAAACTAAAGGAGTGACTACATAAAGGGGGGAAAAAAGAAAGAAAATAAGCATCAACTTGTTCTTCATGCAGTGTCGTAACATGTTTTGTAGAAATTTCTAGCGTAAAGAGTAACTGCTTCATAGATAGACACATGCAACTCGATATATTCAATTGCAAACCCTTTCTTTATTTCATTTGCCGCCATATTGTTCTTCACAGCGTATGTCTAAGCTTTATGATTAATTATGTTGGATTATGCTTAGCTACTTTTTATGGTAAAACTGCAGTCTAAATCCTTTCATTCTTACATGACAGTCCATTTTTTCCCATCTATATTGTTGCGTGGTTTAACTCGCATTTATGTGAATGGTCTGATTAAACTAGATGATTTAGGTCAATTGAAGTGTTTAAACGCTATGAATGATCTTTTCTATTTTCAAACATGATGGATGTGGGTGTTGTATCAAATAATGGAAGGAAGCGTTTACAGTACAGAAGTGGAGATGAAGTATAAGTTATAACTAATTTTTTTGTTCACTTAAGTAGCTTAAGAAGATAGTTGTTTTGGTTTATCAATTAATTAAAGTTTTTGTTATTTTATTCCCCAAAAATCATGCTTAGGTTCCTGATTATTTGACAAAATGATTCCAAAATTTTCACTCTTTACTAGGTCAATACTTTGTCAAATGCTTGACAATCATTACTCACTAGTCACTATTGTTACTAATTTAAGCATCCATTTCTCTCATTGAAGGTCATTGCCTACCAGCAGTGATGAGACAACGGGTTCTGAATATGAGGAGGACACGGATGATGATAGTGCTGAGGCATCTTTGTTGAAGCATGCAAGGGAAGTATATAATTCAGATAGTTTTCGTATGTATAAAGATGAGTATAAAAAGTCGAGAACTCTATATGTTGACGTTTCACATGAGGGTTATGATGAAAGAGGATTATTCTTCAAGTACAAAGCTGAAAAGATTGGGCATCATTTTAGACAGCATACCGTTACTGCATTGCCAATGGATGGAATAGTGAATTGTAGCTGCAAGTACTTTGATGTTGCTGGAATTCTGTGCAGTCATGCACAATTTGTTCTTAGGTGCTTGCGCATTGAGCGGATTCCGGATCGGTACATATTGAAGAGGAGGACAAAAAATGAAAGTTGCGGTAATGTGGAGGATCCTTCAAGGATCATGGAGGATCAGAAGCCAACTCAACCATCTTTTCCTGATTGCCTCCAGCATAGTCGGTATGTGTGTGCGCATGTGTGTGTGGGTTTGATGCTTCCCAATAGTAGAATCACAAATTCTGTATTTTTGTTTGAAGTGGTATTTGGTTGAGCAAGAGACAGAAATCAGGTGGTAAGGGAAGAGGGTTCAACGGATAGTGATTTAATATTATCTATTCAACAGTGCAATGCCATTTATTCAAGTGTAAAAAAGTAATTTTGTAAACCTTCTTATTTCCCTCTCCAAATCCAACCGCATTTGGATGCAATTACTGAGCCTGAAGGAAGAGAGGCATTCCTTCACATTCCTTTTTTCCCCATCTTCTACTTTACAAACAAGGGTTGTCTCCTCATGCCTCCCCTTTCCCTTCCTTCTTCCCGCACACAAAGCAAACTGTAAATTTGGATAGTTTGCCAAAATAGCATCATGGTGCAACTTCACCTAGTTTCATTGAAACGTTCCAAGAAAATGTTCCTAATCTCTTTTTTTTTTGACATTGTTTCTTTGTCAATAATTTATCATGAGACTAAATTTTATCATGTCTAAAGATATACACGTCGTTGGCCCACATTTTAACCCAATGTTTTGAAAGTTGACACTTAACCAGGGTGTGGTGTGCCAAGTGCAACGCTGAATGGTTAATTTTAACTTGCATGAATACCATGTTTTTAGCTGGTTTCTTGGTCACTGTTATTCTAATTATTTTTCTTTGTTTCTCTGGACTATTAGTCCTAAATCATTTGTTTTCTGGCATTGAAGAGTAACAGGTATCAGCAGTGATGATGACACAAATGGCCCCGAAGATGATGAAGACATGGGTACTGATTGTGTTGATGCACCTTTATTGAGTCATGCAAGGGAAATTTATATTCCCGACATCTTTTGTATGTTTTGTGAAGAATATAGAAAGTCGGAGTTTCTTATCCTGGACGTGTCCAGCGAAACTTACGATCACAGAGGGATTGTTTATGAGTGTGAAATTAGTAAGCCCGGGCATTACAAGTATCGTAAAGTTCATGCAGAATCAAAACTTGGCACCGTTAATTGTAGCTGCAAGAAGTTTGAGTATGCTGGAATTCTTTGCAGTCATGCTCTATATGTTCTTGATTGCTTATGCATAGATAGAATCCCAACTCAATACATTTTAGGTAAGTTTTTGAAAGATTCAACAAGGAGAATTGTGGAAGGGATTCATGGCAAAGAATATGCAAACTTGGAAGCTTTTGCGCGATATAAAATGTTGACGGACATGTTTGGTAGTTTGGCAAATTTGGCTGCTAAATCTGAAGAGGCTCAACGAATTGTTTCTGAACGTCTTAATGAACTACGAATAATGTTGGATGACATGCCAGAGGAACAAAACTGTAGTGAAACTGATGGGGTGATTTCATGTGAAAGCGGAAAAGGTGTGGATTTGAATGTTTCGGGGAGCACGAGCAATGCAGAAGAAAAGATAATGACTAAATCTATGGACATGCAGAGTGGTGGAAAGCTTCGGAGCGCGGAAAATGAATTGAAGAGAACAAGAGGTTAAGTCCCTTTAACTAGTGGATACCCTTGTTGATGTCGTCCTCGTCCAACATGTCATATATCTCAGATAGTACTTCCATTTTTATTTTTCATTTTTTGCTTGGTGAAATATGATACATTTTACTAATCTCTTCCATGACATCTCTCAAGCACCCTCCTCCCCGTTCTTCTCGGGGGGCAGTGAGAGTTATTTACTGGAAGCCATACTTATTCCCTCTAGGTATGAATCTAGTAAAACTAACTCTGACACTATAGACAGTAAACATTTATATCCCATTTTAACCCTGAATTAGATTGATACAAACATCCAAATTTATGTACCTAGATGGTGTTGCTCTAAAATGGGTGTTTTTTTTATGAACCACAGTAAATTTAGGGGTCCCTGCATTAAAGAGTTGTGATTTTTTCCCCAAAGTTCAAACATGCCATGATTGGAATAAAATTTTCATAAGTTATGTATATCTTATCATATTTGTGTTTATTGATTGAATAACCACAACCCACACATACACCCACCCACCCACTTTCCAAAAAACAAAGAGCTTAGACGGTGAACTAATTTTATATTTGGTGGGAAATGGTGCAGCCAAGCAATGAGTTTTCTGATACTCCTTACTCCTGCTTGGAACTATTTGATCACAAGAAGGATTATAAAGAGGTATTTCTCCCACGTTTTCTAAGTATCATATCTGATTGAGATGTTTTAACTAGTAAAATATAGCATGGAGTTTTAATAAAATAAAATATGTGCCAGTTCTTTTCAGTAATTAACAAAAAAGTTATATAAAACTATGCTGCTTTCTCCCTTTCCTTGCAAGTGATATTTCCTTTGAACTTATAAGTTGCTGAAGTTGCATTAAATGTTTGCACAATGGAATTCTAAGAAAAATGTACTACAGTTTGCCAGTTTTGATAGTCATGCAGAAAGAATAGATACCAGGACATGACTGAGGTTTGTTCTTGATTTGGTAGGGATCAAAGTGTTTTTATTCAACTCGGAACCATTAAAGGAATAGTAATCTGATAAATTTATTTGTGTCTTCTCACATTTTATTGAGCAGAAAGTACGATGGGTCCGATAAAACTAAGTTTAGTAATTTACAAGGGTAAAGGGTTACAATATGTGAGTACCTCCGCTATTCCAACAATTTGTATCAGATGGCATTTCAATTTGCGGAAGTATGATACCAGTGCTTTCTGCAAATTTTTCTTGAACTGATCTGATCCTTGGTGAAATTGCTGAGTAGTTAAGAATATGAGATGAGAAATTACTGTTACTTTCAACTTCGGACATGTTCTTTTCTTTGCTTAAATATAAACTCTATTGGACTTAGTTTGGTTTGCGGATTCATTGAAGAAAAAGAAAATGGGAAGGAAAACTAGTTCCCTTGTGTTCTCTCCATGCTTAAAAAATAGTAAAAGTTAGATTAAACGACAGTAATCTAGAATAGACGTGCACTTGGTACAGTTTTTGTTGTTTTTATTTTTCTTCTCTGTTATTATCATAAGAGGCTTGATTTGAGTGCGCTTTTATTTCTCTGAATAATGTGGAATTGCCTTAATTTTGCAATCTCTGCAGAAGAAGAAGGAGGTTTTTGCATTACTTTCTTGAAAGCATGGCATGTACCTGGTGAGACTTACAAGTTCATCTGTTTGTAGGTTGTCAAAGGGGGAGCCATTCAAGGATATGCTTTAATTCTTCAATTTTTGGAAGCAATATGACACTAGGATGATGTGACATTTATCTTTTGCACAATTCAAAATGACGCCCCCTTTGGGCCCTTTCTCTCTATTTCTCTTTCTTATTTTGCCTTGTAAGTATTTAAAATGACACCTCTCTCTCTCTCTATATATATATATATATATATTCTATCTCTCTCTTTTCTATTTTGTCTTTTGAGAATTCAAAATGACATCCTCTATCTCTCTCTATATCTCTCTCTTTCATCTTTTCTCTCTTTACTATTTTCACTTTCAACTTCTCTCCTCACTCTCATTCTGAAAGCTCACCGTCAAGACCACAACTCTCTAGTTTGGTTTGATTTGGTAAGGTAATTACTTAGAAGTGTCGAAGGCATGTTGAGAATCGTGAATAGTAGCCTATTGTTTCATTTGTCTTCAATCAATAAACTCCTCTCTTTTTCCCACTCAACATCATTTCAATTATAAAAAAAATCATTATAGCTATCTGCTGATTGAGAAATGCCCAATGAACGTTGTTCGGTAAAGTGATTTTTCGAGAAGTGCCGAAGGCATGTTAAATTTGTTATTGATTGAATGCCTGTATAGTTAAAATTATTTAGTAGTGCCTATATCCCTACTATGTGTATATAGCAAAAGTAAAACTCATTGGAACTTTATTGCAATTCTCAGCGACCAAAGTTGCAAGTTGCAACGAACTTTGTGCGTATGTATTGACTGTTTAATTGCTGTAGCCTGTAGCTATTAAAGACCATTTCAATGCTGAATTGAATTCCCATCTGCGAGGACATATGCAGAATGCCTAATTTTTCTCTTTGTTATTATCATGAAAATTTGGTCACGGATTGACATAATTATATACGATTATTTCAAGGGGCATTTACCAAACGAGCACTACTACACCTACACACTTTTTTACACACTTTTTGACACAGTTTTAAATGCATGTACCTTGTGTTATGTGAGTGGTGCACAGAAAAGTGTAAAAAATTCAAACAGCACAAAGTACATGTATTTAAAGCATAGTGTGTCAAAAAGTGTGTATATCTAGCATTATTGTTACCAAAAAGAATCTCAGTACACCATTTATTAAGTTAAAGTACAAATTAGAGAGTGACTTAACAAAAAGGACAAAAAGTTGACAGTTGATGCTCGCACGGTATAAGTGCGTGCACCATAGAATCTCCCCCACGCGCTCCCACCCACGCCCCTTATTCAGGGGCTGCTCGCACCGTGCGAGCAGTGTACCGTATTATTTCTAATTTCGAAAAATGTTTTTAAACTTTAAACATTCATAACTTTTGACCTATAACTCCATTTTTTGCAAATTTTATACCGTTGAAATCGTGTCGACGAGAGCTACAAAACTAGTACCATTGTTGATATGTTTTGAGAAAAAAAAATTTCATGTTTTTACATACATGAATAATAAGTGAAATTTCACTTGATATATAAAAAATATTAAGTGAAATTTCACTTAATTTTAGAGCTTTAAAAGCTCTCCCAAAAAAGCCATAGGTTCAAGTTTTGTAAAGCTCATAAACTAGTTACCAAATGAATTAACATGAAATTGTGCTTTAAAAAAGGATAAGAACCAAAAAAGGGGCCAAACTAAGCCTTAATGTTCATGTACGAGTTAAGTGAAATTTCACTAAATATTCATTTAGGCATGGTGAATTGTTTTTTTTTTAAACAATGCATATTTTGTTAAAATAAGCAAATTTCATACTCAATTATAAAACACAATTTTTCAACCAAAACAAATGCAGAAATTCTTGTTAAAATTTGTCTTTTTTTAAATCTTTTTTCTCAAAACATATAAATTTGGCATACATAAATATTAAGTGAAAATTCACTTAACCCGTACATGCCTTCTTCATGAAAAATTTGAAGTTAAACTTAACATTCGTGTACTCGTTCAGCGAGATTTCACGTAGTATGTCAAGTGAAATTTCACTAACTATCTCAAAAGTCGCTAGAAGTAACTCTCTAGAGTTTAAGATCTACTTTGATACTTACTTTGTTAAAAAGTCCCTCGGTAAAATTTCACTTAATATTCATGTACAAGTTCATTAAGTGAAATTTCACTTAATATTCATATATGCCAAGTGAAATTTTACTATATTTTTTTTTCTCTTTCATATTAAACAATGCATATTTCGTTTAAATAAAATAAAAAAAAATCAAATTTCACAAATCAATTATAAAACATAGTTTTTCAATCCAAACAAATACAAAATTCTTGTGAAATTTCACTAAAACTCTCATTAAAAACAAAGTGAACATTCGGTTTTTTTTTTCTTCTCACAACATATCAACTTGGCATACGTGAATATCACGTGAAAATTCAATAACTCATACACGAATATTATGTGAAAATTCTATTCGGTTTGTCTGGAACATTACATGTAAAAACAAGAGTTTTTTTTTTCTTTTGCTCAAAAGGTATCAACAATGGTAATGGTTTAGTAGCTCTCGTCGATACGGTTCCAACGGTATAAAATTTGTAAGAAACAGAGTTGTAGATCAAAAGTTATGGAGGTTTAAAGGTTAAAAAAACATTTTTGAAATGGATATCATATAGTACAGTCACTCACACGGTGTGAGTGGCTGAAAGAACAATGCGCGTGAGGGCTGGGGACGTGTGAGATTTTCTATGGTGCATGCACTTATACCGTGTGAGCACTGAATTAGATTCCTTTTGTCCTTTTTAAAAAAATGGTCAAACCAATTGAATTTTTAAACTTATGAGGGTTACTTGTAGGGATTTTCCAACAATTTTCTAAATAATTAAAATTTTGGTTAGAAAAAAAGACATCATATAACATTATTTATATTTAAAGGACAATTAGTTTTTAATTTTCGTCAAAAGTATTTGATTAATGAAACTTCAGGCCGTTTGATAAAACAGAAAATAAAGTACTGAAAATTAAATGCTGAATTTTAAGTACTGAAATTTTTAAGAGATTGAATTTGCAATACTTAAAATAGTATTCGAAGTATTGAAATAGAATGCATTCATTGATTATTTTTAGTAGAAAATTTTCACTTCAAGTTTTTAGCAAGTTTTGGATTAATTTTTCAATTAAGTGGTATGTTATCATTCATACTGAAAATAAATAAGTGTTAAAAATTTTCATTTTTACCACTTAATTAGATTATCAAACACACCCTTAACCAAATCAAATGCTTATGTTTCAAAATTCCACATAATTCGTGTCATGAAATTTAAGATTTTCACGTACTAGTTGTGTGAAATTTTCTTTTATTAAAATAAAAACGGGTTAGACCTAAGACAAAAAGCCAATTATTTAGTACTTCCGTACTTTTGATAAAAAAAAATTTAATGGAGAAAACTGAATGAATTGAATAGTGCATACATACTCGAACTTAGAGCATCAACAATGAGATGGTTTTGTAGGATAACTTAGTACTCCCTCCGTTCCATAATAAGTGTCCACTTCTATTTTCCACATTGTTTAAGAAAGTTGTATTATTTTAGTTTTTTTGGTTCATGAAATGGTCACTTTCCAATTTTGCCCTTAGATAAGATGAGTGTTTGACTTTTTGCTTGTTTTGAGGCCACAAATAAATACTACTTTGTCTTTATTATAAGGGTAGTTTTGGAAAGTAAGTAAATGCTATATGCCAATTTAGGAAACTGGACACTTATTGTGGGACATCCAAAAAAGGAAATGTGGACACTTATTATGAGACGGAGGGAGTATAACTTAGCCTAAAGCCATTAACAACGGGTGCTTTCAGCTAATGTACATGATTTGAAAACTTACCAAAATTTAACTTTGTGGTAGCACTAAGTTCGAACTAATGTAGAGACTAACAACAAAGAATGAGCCGTGAGCACACCAAACAATACGCCTTGTGCCGCCCACAGGCACACGACTCATGTTGTGTCGCCCCATTCCTTCACGACACATGTTGTGCCGCCTTATTTCTAGGGGTGGCAATTCGGGTTCTCGTGTCATAATCGTGTCATTAGTTTCGAGTACTATTCATCTAAAATGTAAACTATTTTAAATTAATCGGGTCATATCGTGTCGTGTTCGGGTTGTCTCTGTAAAACGGGTTGTCGTGTCGAAAATTGTCACCCCTACTTATTTCTACACCAAATTGCTCACGGCACAATTTGTGCTGCCCCATTCCTACGCGGCTTACTGTGTGCCGTGTAAGTATTCACCAACTGATTACACCTTCTGTCCTGTACAACAACTTAATTTAAGTTTATCTTAAGTTTCAATCCAACGCTGCAATTGCTCTTACACGGACAAAGATAAAAATTTATTTAAACAAACCAGTCCATGGTAAAAAGTAGAGTTTTGTGCTTTGTATTCTTTTGGCACATCTTATATGAAATTATTGTGAATATATAAAATAAAGATAACAACAAAGAGAAAAGAGAGAAGAGAGCTAGAGTTTTTCATAACACACAAAACTGAATGAATGAATACAATACAAAAAGAAGAGAGAATAATAGTATATCTAGGTATACCCTAATATAAAATAAAAGACTAAACTACCCTAAAGCTAAATATAAATAAAACTAATTATAATAGCTAACTCTAATACCCCCCCCCCCCCCCCCCCTCCCTCAAACTCACGATGCTGCAGCTAGAAGCATAGAGTGTTTGCCAACTAAAAAACGAAAACGTTGAATCGGATGAGACTTTGTAAACAAATCAGCAATCTGCGCGGAAGAAAAAACAAAAGGCAAAGTGATAGCTCCATGCTTAAGAAGATGACGAGTAATGTGACAATCAATCTCTATATGCTTGGTCCTCTCATGGAAAACTGAATTGTAAGCAATCTGAATAGCACTCTTATTATCACAATACATAGGTGAAGGGCGAGAAAGAGAGACACCCATATCTGTAAGTAGCCGGCGTAACCAAATAACCTCACGGGTGGTCGAAGCCATAGCACGATACTCAGCTTCTGTAAAAGACACAGCAACAACATCTTGCTTCTTACTCTTCCAAGAAATGAGAGAATCACCCAAAAATATACAAAATCCAATAACAGACTTGCGATCTGTAGGATCACCGGCCCAATCAGCATCAGAGTATGCACGCAGCTCCAATGAAGAAGATGACGAAAGTAAAAGACTTTGAAACCGAGTGCCCCTCAAGTACCTCAAAATACGATGAACAGCAGCCCAATGAACTGTAGTAGGGGAAGTAACAAACTGACTAACAACATGAACAGCATGAGCAATATCCGGACGAGTAACAGTAAGATAAACCAAGCTACCAATAATTATGCGATATAAGGTAGGATCAGGCAAAGGAACGCCATCAGAAGGGGAAAGACGAACATTAAACTCCAAAGGGGTATCAACAATCTTATTATCAGTGAGGCGAGCACGCTCAAGAATGTCACCTGTATACTTAGACTGAGAAAGAAGATAACCTTTTGGAGAACAGGCTACTTCAATCCCCAAAAAATAACGTAGTGGACCTAAGTCCTTCATTTCAAAACAACGAGCTAATTCAGACTTCAACACTGCAATCCCAGAATTAGGTTTTTTCGGTGTTCTCGTTAAAACATCAACATCATCACTAGTAATAATCATATCATCAACATACAAAGAAAGCATAATACGACTAGCAGTGGTACACCTAATAAAGAGAGCTGAATCATACTCACTCGGGGAAAATCCAAATGAGGTAATCATTGTGGAAAACTTCTCAAACCAAGCTCGAGGGGCTTGTTTAAGACCATATAAGGATTTTTTAAGCCTGCAAACTTCACCAGGACCATGAGGAACACCCGGAGGAGGAACCATATAAACCTCCTCTTGGAGGTCTCCATTCAAGAAAGCATTTTTAACATCTATCTGAGTTATATGCCACTGACGAATAGAAGCAACTGCAATAAGAGTACGAACAGTAGTCATTTTAGCAACAGGAGCAAAAGTCTCCTCGTAATCCATACCATACTGTTGATGGAAAAACCGGTTTAAAATTAAAGGTTTAAACGCGCAGCGGAAAAGTCAAGTTATAAAAACTTAATGGTAGCCCAAGATCTACTACTCGTCAATTCTATAGATGCGTACAAGAAGGGACAAGAGTTATACCTTAGTGTCTTGAACCCAATTCTGAAATCTTCAACTTCCAGCAGCCTCCACTAGATGGCCTTCACTCTTATGACTCCTATGGATGCTCACAGGAAGGGCTAGGGTTGGTGGGAACCCTAATGGAGAGGAAGGAGAATGTTTGGAGCTCTAAAACAGTTTCTGCAGCTTTTGACGTTCAAAAACGACGAACAACCTTTCCAGAACGCAGCTGCCCTGGATTTTGATCGATCGAACGATTTCGATCGATCGAACATTCGATCAATCAAACCATTCTCGATCGATCGAACCTGCCATGACTTCGATCGATCGAACTAGCTTCAATCGATCGAACCTGTCGTGACAACTTCCTCAAGAGTCTTTCCAAGTATTCTGGCGGAGCTAAGAGTGGGACCTCCTAGGCTCTTTATTGTTGGCTCAAATCAGTTGATTAATTCCCATGACCAAACTCTTTGATCAGCAAATTAATCGACTAATCAGTTAACGTTTACTCCACTATAAAACGATAACTGAACTCCAACGCAAAAGAACATATCCGAAGCAATAACTAGACTTGTATGTTGTACTAATGTCCCTCTACCTTTAGCATTCGTAATCATATTCAGGTAGTCGGATAACTGTTACTGTCAACCTGAATCATGATTACTTCTTGCATTCCTTGAGTCCCATTCACCTCTCATGATTACCAAACATGTTGATAACTCTTATCAACAAGACTGCAGTACTCAGTAATCGACTTTGTGGCATTCTCAAGGGAATGCTTATTCTGAATCAGAGGGTAGATTCTATCTTGACAATATATGTTCACAACCCTATGAACATGACATACCCAAGATACCCAGGTGTTGATCTTCTATAGACCTCACTGACTGGTAAGTCAAAGCAGCCATATCCACAGTCTGTGTTCATAATCGTCTCAAGATTGAGAACACGTACCTTATACAAGTTATGAGTTCCTATCGACTGATTGACAGCTTTGAGTGTCAATAGGAAAGCTCAGGTCTGTCAATGCACTATAAGCACTAGCATATTAACTAAGAGTTACACTCTAGTGATTGAGATTCATCACTCCATCTAATGGTAGTTAATCATGCTACAGTGTAAATCTGATGAGATATCCAGTTTCATCATCCACTATGACAAGTTCTAAGTATCAAAGAATAGTAATTCATATCTCACTTGTATGTATCTTATACACACACGAATTACTTACTATGACATTTAAGGATTAACAATTATCTCATGAAAGAAACATACATAATGAAATGTAAAGCTGATATCCATGTATTAAAATGTCAATGTCTCATACATAAAGTAATGGTTTGAGGGCAAAAACCCAACAAACTCCCACTTACACTCACAACCATACAGGATTACATCTGAGACCTAGACTATCTAGATGACGATCAAAGACCTTCTGTGGCAAGGCCTTTGTACGGATCAGCAAGATTGTCAGCGGTGGCAATCTTGGTGACAGTCACATCTCCACGTTGAACAATATCTCGGATAAGATAATATTTCCGCTCTACGTGCTTTCCTTTTCCATGGTTCCTTGGCTCCTTGGACTGAGCCACTGCCCCACTATTATCACAATAAAGCGTAATAGGTGACAGCGACGCTGGTACCACCTCGAGCTCCATAAGGAACTTCTTGAGCCAAACAGCTTCCTTTGCGGCTTCGCAAGCAGCCACATACTCAGCTTCTGTAGTTGAGTCTGCAATGCATTTCTGCTTAATGCTCCTCCAACTAACAGCACCACCTCCCAAGGTAAAGAGTTGACCAGACGTCGACTTCCTCGAATCTTTATCTGACATAAAATCCGAGTCAGTGTATCCCACTAGAATTAACTCACTTCCACCGTACATAAGCATGTAATCTTTAGTCCTTCTCAAGTACTTAAGAATGTGCTTAACAGCTGTCCAGTGCTCTGGACCAGGATTCGACTGATATCTACTAACCATGCCAACGGCAAAGCAGATATCTGGTCTAGTGCATAACATCGCATACATGAGACTTCCCACTGCTGAAGCATAGGGAATTCCTGTCATGCGATTCCTCTCCTCCTGTGTCTTTGGACACTGGTCCTTAGAGAACGCTAAACCATGCCTGAAAGGTAACAAACCTTTCTTCGAATTATCCATTGAAAACCTAGTTAGCACTTTATCGATATAACCAGCTTGAGATAATCCCATTATCTTTCGCTTGCGATCCCGAAAGAGCTTTATCCCAAGAATATAGCTCGCCTCTCCTAGATCCTTCATATCGAAAGTACTAGCTAGCCAAATCTCGACCGTTGACAATGCCGCTACATCATTTCCAATGAGTAGAATGTCGTCAACATAAAGCACAAGAAAAACCACCACTATCCCTTCGCATTTCTTGTATACACAAGGTTCATCCAGATTCTGTATAAAACCAAATGACTTGACCGCTTGGTCAAATCGGATGTTCCAACTTCTGGATGCCTGCTTAAGCCCTTAAATGGACTTTTGCAACTTGCATACCAAGTTACCTTTCCGACCAGCTATGAACCCTTCTGGTTTTTGCATATAGATGTCCTCCTCAAGATTGCCATTCAAGAATGCAGTCTTGACGTCCATCTGCCAGATCTCATAATCTAGGCATGCAGCAATGGATAAGAGTATTCGGATGGACTTGAGCATGGCTACAGGCGAGAAGGTTTCCTCATATTCAATGCCCTCCCTCTGAGTATAACCTTTCGCTACAAGCCTTGCCTTAAAGGTCTCAACCTTTCCATCAGATCCTCTTTTCCTCTTATAGACCCACTTACAGCCAAAGGGTTTAATATAGTCTGGAAGTTCTACAAGATCCCAGACCTGATTGGAATCCATAGATTCCAATTCAGCCTTCATAGCTTTAACCCAATGAGCTGAATCAACATCAGTCATTGCCTCTTCGTATGTGGCAGGATCAGATTCAGATTCTATGGAGACAGCTTCAAAAACTTCTCCTAAGAACATGTATCTATCAGGCTGGCTGATAATCCTCCCACTACGACGAGGTACCGGTGCAGAAATAGGTGAAGAAAAGGCGTTTTCTTGATTTACATCGTTATTAACTACGGGTTGGACTGAGGGCTCTACTTCTATCTCTCTAAGATCTATCCTTCCCTTAGGTTTATGGTTCATGATATAATCATCCTCTAAGAAAACAGCATTTGTACTAACAAACACTTTCTGTTCCCTTGGATCATAAAAATACCATCCATAAGTACCCTTTGGATACCCCGCAAAGTAACATACTTTCGATCTAGAATCCAATTTGCTCATCTTTCCTTTCAGCACATGTGCCGGACACCCCCATATCCGGAGATGTTGCAAAGAAGGCTTGCACCCAATCCACATCTCCCGTGGTGTCTTTGGAACAGATTTGCTTGGTACTAGATTTAGTATGTATGCAGCGGTTTCCAAAGCATAACCCCAAAGGAAAAAAAGGCAACTCAGAATAACTCATCATTGACCTAGTCATGTCTAAAAGAGTCCGATTCATTCTCTCCGCTATACCGTTCTGCTGAGGCGTACCAGGTGCAGTCAACTGTGACAGAATCCCATTCTGTACGAGGTGATCAATAAACTCATTAGAGAGGTACTCACCACCTCGATCAGATCGAATGGCCTTGATATGTGTGCCCAATTGCTTCTCCACTTCAGCCCTAAACTCTTTGAACTTTTCAAAGGCTTCAGACTTGTGCTGCATTAGGTACACATATCCATACCTAGAGTGGTCATCGGTAAATGTTATGAAATACTCATAACCACCCCTTGCTCTAATATTTATTGGTCCACACACATCAGTATGAACTAATTCCAACAATGCATTGGTTCTATTGCCCTTTGCAGGAAAGGGCCTTTTGGTCATCTTACCCTCTAAACAAGACTCGCAGACTTCCACTGGTTCGAGAACCAAATCGCCTAAGACCCCTTCTTTGACTAGTCTGCCAATCCTATTTAGATTTATATGGCCAAGCCTCATATGCCAAAACCTTGTTGGATTAGTGGAAGGTCTCTTTCTTTTAGATGGTACAATTACCACTGAGTTATTAAGTTCCATGCAAGAATCTTTAGTAATATTGGGAGTAATCACATACAAACCATTTGATTTAACACCAGAACATATAAAAGAACTATTTCTTTTAATCACAACTTCAGTTCCAAAATGAAAAGAATAACCATTATTCGATAAATTAGAAATTGAAATTAAATTACGTTTCATTGAAGGGACGTAAAGTACATCTGATAAAATCAAAACTTTATTGTCTAGAAATTCTAAAACTACGACTCCTATAGCAACCGCAGAAACGGTTGCGCTAGAACCTAGAGTAAGTACGATTTCCCCATCACTGCACCTCCTGGTTGATCTGAACCCCTGCAATGAATTACAGATATGGTTAGTCGCACCAGAATCAATGCACCAAGTGTTTGAAGTATCTGTTATAAAACTTACTTCAATCACATGTGATTCAATCATACCTTGAACTCTTGTAGCTAAGAATTCTGGACAATTCCTCTTCCAGTGGCCCTTCTCACCGCATTGGAAACACTTTCCTTTGCCTTGGCCACCTACCTTCCCTTTGCCCTTACCTTTTTCCTTAGATTTTGTAATCTTAGGGACCGGTCCAACACTTGAACCAACAGTGCCAGCCTTCTTCTTCCCTTTCTTTCCTTTCGGTATAGATCGGGAAGAGGAAGTGCTTTTCTCAACGTTCAAAACGTTGACCCCAGGTTTGATCACCCCTTCCGCTGCCAAAAGAGAACTCATCAATTCGCTCATTGAAAAATTTATTTGATTCATATTATAGTTAAGTTTAAATTGAGCGAATGAAGGCGACAGCGAATTGAGGATCATATCAACTTGGGTCTGTGCATCGATGTTGGCACCTAGGGTCTCCAGCTCGTTTAAATAACCAATCATTTTTAAAACATGTTCCTTGACTGGAGTCCCTTCCGACATCTTTGCACTCATTATCTTTTGCATGGCTACCTGTCTGGCAGGCCTGCCATGCTCCCCAAACATCTTTTTCAGAGATGTGATAATGTCACTGGCAGAATCATTCGATTGGAATTGGTGTTGCAACACACCAGCCATTGAGGCTAGAATATAGCAACGAGCCATTTCATTCGACTTCTTCCATTTGTCGAACTCGCGTCTGGCAGCTGCCGAAGCATTTGTCGCGGGTTCTTCGGGGCATGGGGTGGTGAGTACATATATGTGATCCTCCGCAGTTAATACGATGTCAAGGTTTCGTTTTCATTCAGTGTAGTTGTTTCCAGTTAACTTGTTTTGAGTGAGTATGGTGGCAAGTGGACTAAATGCAGATCCAGACATTATGATTACTGAAAATCAAATAAACAAAATAAATATGGATATCAGAATTTGACAGTTTGAAATAAAAGAATCCTTAAAACTCTTATTTTAAAACAAAGTCGCCGGAATATCAAAACGAAAGAATAAAGCCTCCGTGTGGTGGTCAATGTTCGATCTTTCGATTAATCATGACTTGTCCGCTATGCAACTCTTGCAAAACAAGTTATGACTCCCGAACCTTTTCGATCTCTAAGTTTCTAAATAATGCCCCGTGTGGGATCCCTTATCCATAGCTTAGCTAGTGTGTACCATTAACTAAGATCCAATCACAACCGTCTCAAGTAGCGCCTCCGTATGGTGGTCACCCTCTAACACGTCTGATTGATCCTATCAAAAGAAGTTCACATCTAGTAACCAATGAGTAATGCACCCTCCGTATGGAATGATCACCCCTGGAGAGGTGACACAGAATGCACCACTCATCTTACAATGAACCGTTAATGGAAGATCATGGGTGTTTATTAATAAGACCCTCTCCCACTAGATTTAGAAATTAAGGATTTTGCTTTTTAGAAAAAAAATTTCCACACATTACCCATAAACATCCAATGTTTACTAATGCGTTGAAATAGTTTTTGAATTTTATTTTAGAAAACTTGTTTTACGTGCATACGAGTAGTAACAATATAATTAAATGCCAATCACAAACCAAGCACATAAAACAAAAAACAAAAAATTGAAAATAAAGACATCCAAACGATGCCTCTATCTCCCATGGCTCTATCTCCATAAAACCTCCTTTTGGTTTGATCGCCTTCAGCTCCATATTCATGGACAACGGCTCCTTGCTCCATCTTCATGGATTTTCTAATTCTATTACATTGGTCCTATGCTTCTTTCGAAGCTTACAATTTTTCTAGAAATAGAAAACAACAACAAGAAAATAAAAAAGGCTAGGGAAACCGGTGCGACTTTTCTTTTCATAGGATTGAAGTCGCAGCGCCCTTTACATATGTCTTAAAACCAAACCAAACTTAAATTACAATATGCACCAATCTCAAAAATTTAAATACAAAATTTAAAAGCCTTGGTGCCATGGGAGATAGCGACTAAGCTAGCTGCAAAAGGGTTAGTCGTACATACATCCATGCATATATAACAAACATATGTATCTATTGGAACCCCTAATTGATTCATATAGTGCGTAAACTCTTTACGTACTATTTTAGAACTCAAAACTGCACCTTATCTCTCTGTCACACTTCGATCGATCGAAACGGTTAGATCGCTCGAACCTTCGATCGATTGAACAATGTTCATCGATTGAACTTTCAATTTCACAGAAAAGTTTGAAAAAAATTTCACAGAATAATTTGAAGCTAAAGTAAATAATTTTTAAAACATTCAAAACTGTGAAAAGAACAACTGGACAGAGAATCATTCTCAATCGATCGAACCCTATTCAATTGATCGAACAAACCAAAGTTCGATCGATCGAAACTTGTTCGATCGCTTGAGAACAGAAGATGTTCGATCGATCGAGACTACTTCGATCGATCGAATCCATCTTGCATCCAATGCAATCACAGATTTGTATACTGCTGCGATAACACTGCAGAAACAGATCTGTGAAGGTGCAGTTTCGTAAACAGTTCTAAAATCAACATGCAAATCAAAACTAGTGTTTCAAAACGCATCCATAGATCCAAACGAGCGTGGCTCTGATACCAATTGATGGAAAAACCGGTTTAAAATTAAAGGTTTAAACGCGCAGCGGAAAAGTCAAGTTATAAAAACTTAATGGTAGCCCAAGATCTACTACTCGTCTATTCTATAGATGCGTACAAGAAGGGACAAGAGTTATACCTTAGTGTCTTGACCCAATTCTGAAATCTTCAACTTCCAGCAGCCTCCACTAGATGGCCTTCACTCTTATGACTCCTATGGATGCTCACAGGAAGGACTAGGGTTGGTGGGAACCCTAATGAAGAGGAATGAGAATGTTTGGAGCTCTAAAACAGTTTCTGCAGCTTCTGACGTTCAAAAACGACGAACAACCTTTCCAGAACGCAGCTGCCCTATTTATAGATTCCCAGAACCGACCTAACCTTCGAGCGATCGAAGGATTTCGATCGATCGAACATTCGATAGATCGAACCATTCTCGATCGATCGAACCTAGCATGACTTCGATCGATCGAACTAGCTTCAATCGATCAAACCTGTCGTGACAACTTCCTCAAGAGTCTTTCCAAGTATCCTGGCGGAGCTAAGAGTGGGACCTCCTAGGCTCTTTATTGTTGGCTCAGATCAGTTGATTAATTCCCATGACCAAACTCTTTGATCAGCAAATTAATCGACTAATCAGTTAACGTTTACTCCACTATAAAACGATAACTGAACTCCAACGCAAAAGAACATATTCGAAGCAATAACTAGACTTGTATGTTGTACTAATGTCCCTCTACCTTTAGCATTCGTAATCATATTCAGGTAGTCGGATAACTGTTACTGTCAACCTGAATCATGATTACTTCTTGTATTCCTTGAGTCCCATTCACCTCTCATGATTACCAAACATGTTGATAACTCTTATCAACAAGACTGCAGTACTCAGTAATCGACTTGGTGACATTCTCAAGGGAATATTGCTTATTCTGAATCAGAGGGTAGATTCTATCTTGACAATATATGTTCACAACCCTATGAACATGACATACCCAAGATACCCAGGTGTTGATCTTCTATAGACCTCACTGATTGGTAAGTCAAAGCAGCCATATCCACAGTCTGTGTTCATAATCGTCTCAAGATTGAGAACACCTACCTTATACAAGTTATGAGTTCCTATCGACTGATTGACAGCTTTGAGTGTCAATAGGAAAGCTCAGGTCCGTCAATGCACTATAAGCACTAGCATATTAACTAAGAGTTACACTCTAGTGATTGAGATTCATCACTCCATCCAATGGTAGTTAATCATGCTACAGTGTAAACCTGATGAGATATCCAGTCTCATTATCCACTGTGACAAGTTCTAAGTATCAAAGAATAGTAATTCATATCTCACTTGTATGTATCTCATACACACACGAATTACTTACTATGACACTTAAGGATTAACAATCATCTCATGAAAGAAACATACATAATGAAATGTAAAGCTGATATCCATATATTAAAATGTCAATGTCTCATACATAAAGTAATGGTTTGAGGGCAAAAACCCAACAATTGCTGGGAAAAACCCTTGGCAACCAATCTTGCTTTGTACCGCTCAACAGACCCATCTGACTTGGTTTTGATTTTATAAACCCAACGAGAACCAATAGCGCTCTTACCAGAAATTAAGGGAACCAAACTCCAAGTGTCTGTCTTATACAATGCTGAGAGTTCTTCTGCCATAGCCTGTTGCCAAAGAGGATCAAGAGCTGCCTCTTTGTAGGACAGAGGCTCAAAGAGATCATGAACTGAAGCTAAAAATGAAGCAAAAGAATCCGAATAACAAGAATAAACAAAATCAGGTGATTGAGTGGACTTACGAGTGCGAGCAGGATAGCGAGGAGGTTCCACAGTCTCAGTAGGTGCTTGGGTGGCCTCTGGAAGTGAGGTAGCATCAAGCGGCAAGGTACTAGTATCAGCAGAAGTAGAACCATGAGGTGAGACAATATTAGTGGTGCATGAGACTTGAGAGGGCACACTATCAGTATCATCACAGAATGGGTCAAGATGGATGAGATCAGATTTAGTCAACTCATGATGATTATCAGGAATAGAAAAGAAGGGTATGTGCTCGAGAAACACAACATGACGAGATACATATAATTTCTTAGTAACTGGGTCAAAGCAATGATATCCATTCTGACCCTCACCATAACCTAGAAAAACACAAATAGCAGACTTAGGTGACAATTTGGTACGCTCTACATGAGGTCGAAGGACAAAACAAGTACAGCCAAACACCTTTAAGGAAGAATAATCAGGAGCATGCCCAAACAATTTTTCAAAAGGTGACAGATCTGAGTAGTGAGAGGACGGAATTTTATTAATTAGATTGACAGCAGTAAGGACAGCCTCTTCCCAAAAATTACTAGGGACATATGTAGATAATAAAAGAGAGCGAGCAGTTTCAACAATATGCCGATGTTTCCTTTCAGCAACACCATTTTGCTCAGGAGTGTCTGTACAAGAGGACTGGTGAATAGTTCCATCTAAAGCAAGTAACTCACGAAATTTATGATAGGTATACTCTCCACCTAAATCACATCTAAAATATTTGATGACAGCAGAATGTTGAGTTTTAACAAAAAGCACGAAAGGTATTGTAAATATCAAAGAAGTCTGAACGGCGTTTCATAAGATAAACCCAACAGTAACGAGTGCAATCATCAATAAATGATACATAATATCGAGACCCCCCTCTTGTAGTAACAGGAGAGGGTCCCCACACATCAGAATGAACTAAATCAAATGGTGCAAGAGAATAATAAATACTTCTATTAAATGGTAAAGCGGAAAATTTTGCCAGTTTACAACCACTACAATCAGAAATGTCATGAGTTTTTAAATCTCCTAATTTTCCTGTAGAAACTAAATATTTTAAACGAGAGGCTGAAACATGACCGAGGCGAGAATGCCATAAATAAAAACTAGACGAAGATGAACTCAAACGAAAGGATGACAAATCAACACTAGAAGCTGCAACCACTGGTACATTGAGCTTGTCCAAGATGTAAAATCCCCCTTGCCTACGGCCTGTCCCAATCAGCGTCTGAGACTGCGGATCCTGCACATGACAAAAAGTAGAAGAAAAAGAGACTAAGTAACCTGCATCACAAAGCTGACCAACAGAAACAAGATTCATAGTAAGTTTGGGAATGTAGTAAACACTAGAGAGAGATACATGAGGTGTGACAACAGACTCAACACCTATTAATGGCATGAGAGTACCATCAGCAGTCATAATAGGCAAAGATGAAACAGGACATAAGGAAGCAAAAGACGACAAATCAGGTGACATATGATTAGAAGCTCCAGAGTCTAAGACCCAAATACCTGAGGACATACCTGAAGACATACCTAGTGAAGAAGTGGCCATAGCATGTGGCTGTGTGGCAAGAAACTTCTGAAATTGCTCAGCAAGAGAGGTCATGGATGGAGTGGATAAGAAAGGGGAACCGAGTCCAAATGAGTCTGATGGTGGTACAACTGCTGCAGTGTTAGGCTGTGGAGGCCTATACGAACGCTGCTGAGATTGGTTATCAGATTTCCAATGAGAAGGCTGAGGTTGCTGTTGTTGTGGTGGTCGACTATTGGAGAGTTGGTTTGCACGACCAACTCTCGAGTAAGGCTTATTCTGATTATTGGACGGTGGTCGAAAAGGGGTTGCTAAAACAGATGGAGTAGAGTCGGGGAGAATTCCCTTTCCAGACTGAGTCTTGAGACGTATTTCCTCGGCTACTAACTCATGGACAACAGAATTAACTGACGGAGGTGGGCTACGATGGAGAATGGACCCACGAAGGCCCTCAAAATCATCACGTAGAGCCATCAAAAACTGAACCAGACGTTGTTCCTCCCTACTAGCGATATATGGTGCAAACGCCCGCAATTCAGGCGACTCCATGAGAGCCAACTGATCCCAAAGATCTGTCATTGTAGAATAGAACTCCTGAATGCTCAAATTTTTTTTGTTCAAGGGCACGAATATCACTCTCTAATTGGTACCTTTTTGCAAAATTGGACTGTGTAAATAGTTTAGTCAAATGATCCCACACCTCCTTTGCATATTCAAACTTTGCCAATTGTATACCTATCGAGGGAGCAACGGAGTTGTTGATCCAAGTAATGATTTTCGAATTGTTTGTTTCCCAAACATCTAGCAATTCTGCAAATTTATCAACCTTTTCATTCATAGGTTTACTAAAATCCCCATTGATATAACTCCACATCTTCTTCCCCTTCAGAAAATTTTTCATCACATAATTCCAATATGCAAAATTCTTGCCATCGAGTTTAACACTAATCGCTTGGAGCGAATCATCGCGTTCAGCTGTCATTACGAAAACGAAACAATTAAATAACACAAAACAAACGAACCAGAATCAGCGACAGAACCAAAAATGAACGTGAATCAGTTCGAACCTGCTTTAATACCATGCGAATATATCAAATAAAGATAACAACAAAGAGAAAAGAGAGAAGAGAGCTAGAGTTTTTCATAACACACAAAACTGAATGAATGAATACAATACAATACAAAAAAAAAAAAAAAGAATAATAGTATATCTAGGTATATTCTAATATAAAATAAGAGACTAAATTAGCCTAAAACTAAATATAAATAAAACTAATTATAATAGCTAACTCTAATAATTATTACCAGTTAATTCTCTAGCAAAGACTGCCAAGACATGAGAGTTTTTCTAAGAAATTTCTACATTTCGTACATTTTCAGCTAAAAAGGCTATTTCTAACGCGTTTATTCTTATTATACTACTATTCTTAATCACCATCCTAACCATCTTTCAACTTAACCCGCCCCTGAATAGACCCACCACTCATTCATTTGAAGACCCTTTCCAAATTCCAACCCACCCAGGTCTCTCTCTCTCTCTCTCCCTTCTAAGATATTTCATCTTATTTCTTCACCAAAAGTCACCTGTCTACATCAGTTGACTTTTCTCTCTCCCCTCCCTCAGGAGAGATAGAGAAAGAGAGATGGTTTGTTGAACCTATTTGACGAGTCTTGCCTCAAATCGCCAGCCATTCAAGAACCCCCACCCCCACCCGCGGTTTCCAACTTCTCTCTCTCTCTCTCTCTCTCTCTCTCTCTTTATGTATCTCTAGTCCCCACCATTAATTCCCACTGCCTCCCTCATCATAATTCCAACAGTAAATTAAAATTAAAATTCATCTGAATATTGTATTCTACTACTAGAGAAGAGAAGATACATAAACAGTAGTAAATACATAGAGGAGAGGAGTACATTTTTATCGGCGGAGTATCTATCTATCAATCAATTGGCCGGGATCTTTCATTTAAAAAAAGAAAAGATGAACGATCTATTCTCCGGATCATTCTCTCGCTTCAGAAGCGAAGAGCATTCCGACTCCCCAGGAGGCAACGTCCAGATGAATTCCACCGGCACCGGCGGCGTCAACCTCGACAAGTTCTTCGAAGATGTAGAGGCCATCAAGGACGACCTCGGCGTGCTCGAATCCCTCTACTCCAACCTCCAAACCTCTCACGAACAGAGCAAAACCCTCCACAACGCCAAATCCATCAAAGACCTCAGATCTCGTATGGACAACGACGTCTCTTCCTCTCTTAAGAAAGCCAAGATCATCAAGGTCCGCCTCGAAGCCCTAGACCGATCCAACGCCGCCAATCGCAGCCTCCCTGGCTGCGGACCTGGCACCTCCTCCGATCGCACTCGCACCTCCATCGTCAACGGCCTCCGTAAGAAGCTTCACGACTCCATGACCTCCTTCAACGCCCTGCGATCTCAGATCTCCGGCGAGTACCGCGAGACCGTCCAGCGCCGTTACTACACGGTCACTGGCGAGAACGCCGAGGAGGCGGTCATCGATCGCCTCATCTCCACCGGTGAGAGCGAGACGTTCCTGCAAAAAGCCATTCAGGAACAGGGGAGGGGTAGGGTTTTGGACACCATCATGGAGATCCAGGAGAGGCACGACGCGGTCAAGGAGATGGAGAGGAACCTGAAGGAGCTTCACCAGGTGTTCCTGGACATGGCGGTTCTGGTTCAGGCTCAGGGGGAGCAGATTGACGATATCGAGAGCCAGGTGGGCCGTGCCAGCTCTTTTGTTAGGGGTGGGACCCAGCAGTTGCAGGTGGCTAGGAAGCACCAGATTAGTAGCCGGAAGTGGACATGTTATGGTATCATTCTGCTACTTGTCATCATATTGATCATCGTCTTGTCTCTCAGGCCGTGGCGGAACAGCGGCGGAGGCGGAGGCGGGGGCGGTAACAATAGTACACCAACGCCACTGTCACCGCCACCTCCAGCTCCAACGGCACCGTGAGATTGATGTGGTTCACCGTTTTATTATACACCTGGATGCATAGTATTATTCTCTGATTATAAGGTCTTTTTTTTTTTTTTTTCATATTATTATTATTTTTTATTTGGGAGAGTTTTGGTCAACATGAATGATGCCGCCACTTGTCATTTTGATGAAGGACTGGGGGTATTCTTGTAATTACACGCTATTTGATTGAGAGCTCTCTTTTGGCGTCTTTAGGTGTTATTTGTTCTTTTTTCGTGAGAGTATTTTTTTGTTTTTGGGTACTTTTGGCTGTTTGTACGTACTTGTTGAATTCTCATTTAGTATCTGATTTTACACAGATTCTCCATTTGGAGCAGCTTTGATAATTCCATATAGGGGTATTTACTGAAAATGACAATTTTGAAGCACTTGTTAAGTTTAAATACAATTTAAAAGTATATTTATTAAAAATGATAAAAAGTTGACAGCTGGTGCTCGCATGGTATAAATGCGTCCACCATAGAATCTCTCATGCACAATTCCCTCAACACCACGCCCCTCACTAGCGTGCTCATGCGCGCGCTTCTTTTTCCAAACCGCTCGCACCGTGCGAGGAGTGTATCGTATCATTTTTAATTTCGAAAAATGTTTTAAAACTTTAAACAACTATAACTTTTGACCTACAATTCTATTTTTCGCAAATTTTATACCGTTGGAATCGTGTCGACAAGAGCTACAAAACTAGTACCATTGTTGATATATTTTGAGGAATTTTTTTTTTTTTTTCATGTTTTTACATACATAAATAATAAGTGAAATTCACTCGATATACATAAAATATTAAGTGAAATTTCACTCAATACATGAAAAATTTCATGTTTTTACATACATGAATAATAAGTAAAATTTCACTTGATATACATAAAATGTTAAGTGAAATTTCACTGAATACATAAAAAACATTAAAAGCTCTCCCCAAAAAAGCCCTAAGTTCAATTTTTGCAAAACTCAGAAACTAGTTACCAAATGACTTAACATGAAATTGTACTTTAAAAAAGGAGAAGCACCAAAATGGGTGCCAAACTAAGCTTTAATGAGGTAGCAATGACTTTATTGCAATCGTCTTTTTTTAATTTTTTTTTCTTCTCAAAACATATAAAGTTGACATACATAAATATTAAGTGAAAATTCACTGAACCCGTACACGTTTTCTTCCTGAAAAACTTGAAGTTAAACTTAGCATTCGTGTACTCGTTCAGTGAGATTTCACTTAGTAGGTCAAGTGAAAATTCACTAACTATCCCAAAAGTCGCTAGTAGTAACTGTCTAGAGTTTAAGGTCTAATTTGATACTTACTTTGTTAAAAAGTCCCTCAAGTGTCAATTTAAATAAAATTTCGCTTAATATTTATGTACAAGTTCAGTGAAATTTCACTTAATATTCATATATGCCAAGTGAAATTTCACTTTTTTTTTTCTCTTTCATATTAAACAATGCATATTTCATTTTAAAAAAATCAAATGTCACAAATCAATTATAAAACATAGTTTTTCAATTCAAGCAAATGCAAAATTCTTGTGAAAAATCACTAAAACTCTCCTTAAGAACAAAGTAAACATTTGGTTTTTTTTCCTCACATCATATCAACTTGGCATACGTGAATACTACGTGAAAATTCAATAACCCATACACAAATATTATGTGAAAATTCTATAAGTTCGTCGAGAATATGGTATGTAAAAATAAGAGTTTTTTTTTTGTTCAAAAGGTATCAACAATAGTAGTAGTTTTGTAGCTCTCGTCGACACGGTTCTAACGGTATAAAATTTGTAAGAAACAGAGTTGTAGATCAAAAGTTATGGATGTTTAAAGCTTAAAAAAAAAATTTCGAAATGGATATCATTTGGTACAACCACTCACACGGTGTGAGTGGCTGAAATGCGTGAGGTGATGGTGACATGAAATTTTTTATGGTGCGTACACTCATACTGTGTGAGCACTGATTTAGATTACTTTTATCCTTTTTTTAAAAAATGATCAAACCAATTAGAGCTTTAAACTTATTAAGGTTACTTGTAGAAAATTTTCAATAATTTTCTATTCCATATACACAATGCAGAGCAAATGTGTTTATTAATGTGAGTTCAATTTATACACGTAATCTATTATTAAATGGGCAAAGATAAGAGAGAATTTTAATTTTGGCATAAAAAAGTCAGACTGATCGACTTGCCACACGATTGCCGTAATCTTCAAGGAGTGGTTTGGAAATATAGAATATAGATAGGAATGGAGAGTGAAAGTACTTCTTGAGGTTCTTCAGCATTGGCATCTTAGGTTGTGGGTTCTGTTTTGGAATGGTCGGAATTGAGGCCGGTCCTGAGATGACAAAAATTAGTTGGGGTCTCAAGCAAATTTTTAAAAATGCCTAAAAAATGAGGTCTCTATACTAAGTTTCATAGAAATTAGGAAGAAATTAAAAGAAAATAAACCTAAAAATGAGAGATTTCGTAGATATTAGATTTTTTTTTTTTTTTTTTTAAAAAAGACCTAAAAATAAGGTCAATCTGGCCATGGGTCCGATTTGGACCAATAGGAGATAGCTACGTAAACAAAGGAAAGAAAATAAAAACAAGGACTGGGTAATACTATAGTCTATAGAACATGACCAGGTGTTACAACCCCACGAGATATAAGCCGTTAAGATCCAATTTAACATCAGCCAAGAAAGTAAAACATGTCAAATACAACAAACATCAAGAGAAATATCTTCCAAAATCCCAAAATAATGAAAAAGACATAATAAGAGCAACTCTAACCGGCATGTTAAAAATGATGTGGCAACTCCAACGTTAACATTTGGCATCATGGAGTTTTCCAACCATGTGCCAACAATAATACTACATGCACTTCACAATGTACACCGAAATGCACATCTGAGGGTATCTAAGCAATTTCAAAGAGTTTTGTGGGACCCACTGTTAAAACTAAACAAAAACCTTTGAGTTTCCCCCAAATTCATTCAGTCTATTTTATTTCCCCCCAAATTGAAACCCTAACATTTGGAGACCCACCACCAAAACCCCCGATACTCTCCCTCTCTCTCTCTCTCCCGGCGACGGCGACGAACTCGAGAAGTCCGGCGAGGAGTGACCCACCGGCGACGAGATCAACAAGGGGTTATCCAGGTATGGCTCTCTCTCTCTCTCTCGGTTGATGATGATAACTTGATGATGATACATGCACTTCACAATGTACATGCACTTCACAATGCTACATGCACTGTGATCTATGTATGGGAAATGCTTGTGATCTGGGGGTATCTAAGCACTTCACCATGACCCCCTTGTAAATATCTAAGCACTTCACCATGATCTCAAGCATTGTAAATATTGTAAATATTTACAAACACATGAAGACACACACAAAAAAAGAAAACCGAAAAATATTGGGCATTTTACTACTTGCAATTCAATCTCTTCACCATGAACCCCTTGCATTGGATGTATAATACTGTGAAGCAAATGTACTGGAAAATATTCATCAAATAAGTAAAAAATTTCATGAACAACCCAACAATTGTTTGAACTGTCGGTGATTTTTCAAGTCCAATCATATTAAAACCTATAATCTCAATTAATGCAAATACTGTCAAGAAGAAATTTAGACCAATCCCGTTTTGCCTATTGCCCTTAACAACCCCTCTAGCCTTTCCAAATGCCTCAATTCTATAACAATTCTCTTATTTATGTTGATAATAAGAACAATTCTCTTTTTTTTTCCCATTGACTTGAGGAAGAATGTTTCATGTATGTTGTATAGGGAAAATATAGTCAATTCATTGAATAAAATATATTTAATTATTATGTCTTATATTTTGGACGGATGGAAGAGGAAATATCAAGTGGTTATGCAGGTGTTGATGAGATTGAACATGAGAATGATAAAGTAGTAGATTTAGAAAACAAAATAGAACCGCCAAGGGAGGGGATGGAGTTTGATTCTTTGGATCAACTAATGGCATTTTATACAAGATATGCCATGGAAAAAGGCTTCGCCGTGGCTAAAAAAAGCTCTAAAAAAGTGGGAGGGATCTTGACATATGTAGTAGTGGAGTGTACTCGTGCTGGCATGAGAAAGATTATGTCAAGTAACCCATTGAATATGCGCCCAAACTCCAAACTCAAATGCCAAGCCAAGCTTACGACATTTTTTTCCCGTAGTGAAAAGTGGTGTGTGAAAGCAGTTGAACTTTCCCATAACCATGTAATGAGTCCAGGAAAATCCCGATATTTCAAATGCAATAGATTCTTGGAACCACGTGTGAAAAAGAGACTTATGTTGAATGACAAAGATGGAATAAGAATGAATAAGAGTTTCAATTCATTATTGGTTGAGGCAGGGGGGCATGAGAATTTGTCATTTGTAGAAAAAGATGTCAGAAACTATATCAACAAAGTTAGGCGTTTAGAACTTGGGGAAGGTGATACGAATGCACTGTACAACTACTTTTCGAAAATGCAGTCTAACAATTCTAATTTCTTCTACCTTATGGATTTAGATGAAGAGGGGCGCCTGAAGAATGTTTTTTGGGCAGATGCAAGGAGTAGGGCAACATTCAAAGAATTTGGTGACGCGGTTACTTTTGACACAACATACTTGGTTAACAAATATGACATGCCTTTTGCGACCTTTGTAGGAGTAAACCATCATGGGCAGTCAGTTTTGCTAGGGTGTGGATTGATATCAAGTGAAGACACTGCTACCTTTACTTGGTTGTTTCAATCCTGGCTTAAATGTATGTCTGAATGTCCGCCCAATGCAATAATTACTAATCAAGACAGAGCTATGCAAAAGGCAATAGAATATGTTTTTCCTAATGCACGACATCGATGGTGCTTATGGCATATCATGAAGAAGCTGCCTGAAAAGCTTAAAGGGTACAGTCAATATGAATCAATCAAATATAATATGCAAAATGTTGTGTATGATTCATTGACTATAGTTGAATTTGAAGATGCTTGGGACAAGTTCATTGATAAGTATCAACTACAAGACAATGATTGGTTACTTGGGTTGTATGAGGAGAGGAATCGGTGGGTACCTGCTTTTGTCAAGGACATTTTTTGGGCAGGAATGTCAACAACCCAACGAAGTGAAAGCATGCATGCTTTCTTTGATGGCTACATCAACTCAAAGACCACTTTGAAACAATTTGTGGAGCAATATGAGAATGCCTTGGCTAAAAAAATTAAAAATGAAAAGCTTGAAGAGTTTAATTCATACAACTCATGCTACCCATGTGCAACTCAATTAGGGATAGAGAAGCTTTTTCAAGAAGTTTACACGCGGGCAAAATTTAAAGAGTTTCAGAATGAGATGTTTTTGGCTCAATTAGTGAATATGAAGTACATGAGCGTGTTCGACAGGGAGAAGCACATCGGGATGCAACTTTTAATGTAATTTTCTATGAGGATTCTAAGGAAGTTCACTGTAATTGCCGGTTGTTTGAGTTTAGAGGAATCATGTGTAGGCATCAACTTATGGTATTTGGTGAAAGACATATTAGAGATGAGGTACCTACCAAGTACATCCTAAAAAGATGGAGTAAGAATGTCAAAAGGGGACATACAAAAATTTGGATCAGTTATGATAATTGGTCGGATAGACCTAAAGCACGTCGGTATGATAAATTGTCCAATGTATTCTCTGAGGTTTGTGATATGGTAGTAGATTCTGAAACTTGGTTTGATGAGGTGATGGAACAGGCGCTTGAAATGAAAGAGAGGTACAAAGAAAAGACTGAAATTGATGGAAGCAAAATTTGGGGTCCTACTATTACGGAAAAGGATTCCACATCAAATGGTGATGGTATTGGGATATCTAAAGGGAGTACGAATATACTTGATCCGTTGGTTACTCGTAGTAAAGGGAGGCCGCCAAGTAAAAGGAAAGTTGGCAATGTTGAGAATGCGGTTAAGAAAAAATCAAGAGCAAAAAAGAAGACAAGTACACCAAACACTATACAGGTTGGACAATAATTGCTATTTTTTAATAAATTATACCCAAATATGTAAAAGTCTTCAATATTTTAATGACAATTAATTTTTAATATGTATTTTGTCTTGTAGGGATATGACGGGCATGGTACACAAGGAAACTTTCCATTTCAAGCGAATTTTGGAGTCAGAGGAAACTTTCCATTTCAAGCAAATTTTGGTGTCGGAGGAAACTTTCCATTTCAACAAAATTTTGTCGTCGGAGGAAACTTTCCATTTCAACCAAATTTTGGACTCGGAGGAAATTTTCCATTTCAACCAAATTTCGGTATTGCTAGACTTCCAAGTTTTGGACTTGGAGAGATAGATGGTATACAATTTCAGGTATAAACTTTGGGTTTTTTTACCATGTTATACTCTTTACAACTTTCCAATTGAAAATAATTATTTTAATGTTTTCATTTGTGTAGGGTTCTCAAATTCCATTTTGTAGGATGGGTTATGATTTCACAAATACGCATCCATCAACTTCAAACAGAGGATTAGGCCCTAAAGATAATGATAGCAGAGAAGTTGGTGATGAAGATGGAGTTTAAATGTATTAGATCATGCGTTGTATGATTTAAAAACATTTGACAAAACTTTGTATGTTTTAGTTAAAATTTGGGCATGTCTGTGAAAAGGGTGTTTTTGTTTATGCTACAAGTGAACATGTTGGTATCCAATTCTCTGGGTTTGTGCAGTTTTTTTTGTGTTGAATTTGTGCTTTTTTTTTGTGCAGTTTTTTTGGTGGAGTTTTTTTGTGTTGAATTTGTGCATTTTTTTGTGTGCAGTTTTTTTGTGTTGAATTTGAGCTTTTTTTTTTTTTTTTTTTTTTTGTGCAGCTTTTTTGGTGCAGTTTTTTTGTGTTGAATTTGTGCTTTTTTTTTTGTGCAGTTTTTTTGGTGCAGTTTTTTTGTGTTGAATTTGTGCTTTTTTTGTGCAGTTTTTTTGGTGGAGTTTTAATGTGTTGAATTTGTGCTTTTTTTTTTGTGCAGTTTTTTTGGTGCAGTTTTTTTGTGTTGAATTTGTGCTTTTTTTTTTTGTGCAGTTTTTTTGGTACAGTTTTTTTTGTGTTGAATTTGTGCTTTTTTTTTTGTGCAGTTTTTTTATTGTGCAGATTTTTGTGTAAAACCTGGGTTTGTGGTGCAACGGTGATGTTGTCTTTGCTACCCATGTGAATATAACATGAACATATGAATTAAACCCAACAAGAAACATAACCATATAGCAATATGAACAACTGAAGTTCATATTGTTAACAACTATGCCCCTTTAAGCAAACAGCAAAGCATACAACAAGAACTACAATAAGTATCAATTTCCACTTCCTCTCTCTTCCTATGTAGTAGCAATTTAGGGGCTTCAGCTCTTCAATTTTTTGTCGTAGTTCCACATTAATTCTGTCTAACTCGTCTCCCCTCGATTGCATTTCCATCAATCGCCTTGACATAATTCCAAATTATTCTCCCGTTGGACATACATGTGGATCAAACCATTGGAAGAAGTCGCAATGCGTGTTGGATCTATAATTTCGACACCCATAAAAACATCGGCTTGGATTATTAGGTGTGTTTGAAGTCCTAAGTGGAGCCACATAGTTGCAAAAGCACAATACTTGTTGACTTGAAGTAGATGAGTAATGACTTGACCCTGCACTCTCCATTTACTTCTGAAAATTAAGAAACAAATACTATGAATCAAAATGTATTAAACACTAGTTAAATAAAATAAAAACTAGTGATGTTGTGATTAAAGCTAGTACATTTTCATTTAGAATGAACACCCAAAATTCACGGCTAATCTTTTAACAGAATACTATGATAATATATGTTCTCAGCAGTTTGGATGGGAATACCACAGTCAAAAATAAAACTTAGAAACCCCTAAATTTCTTGTGATGTAAACCTCAATTATACACATACAAACAGCTAGCCTCCATTACAGATATGTATATAATTGACTGTCAAAACACATGTCAGTTGAATAGAATAATTGCCTCCATTACAAACAGCTAGCCTCCATTACAGATTTTCCCTTGAAGAGAATAAATAGATAACACAAATTTGTTTTACTATATTTGAATCTATTTTTTTGCACATGTCAATCAAAACAAATCCCTTGATATAGAACCAGTATTATCCAACCATTTGCATTCTGAAACTCTGTTTGTTATATATGCTGGAAAACAAAATTAGAATATAGTAAAATGCCCAATACACTACTTGTTAGAATATAGCAAAATGCCTAACACACTTCTGAGACTAAAATTCATCAAAATCAAACAAAAGAAAACACAAAGATTAACAAAAGAAAATCAAACAAAGAAAACACAAAAATTCATCAAAATCAAACAAAAGAAATCAACCAATTAACCCCTTGTTGATCTTCAACAAACATAAAGCTAGAAATAATATTAACCAAGATTGGTCTAGAAAAAGAACAAAAAGATGTCCAAACTTCAGGGTATCATCATCAAGTTATCATCATCAATCGAGAGAGAGAGAGAGAGAGAGAGAGAGAGAGACCGACCCGCCGCGAGGGAGAGAGAGAGAGAGCCATATCTGGATAACCCCTTGTTGATCTCGACACCGGTGGGTCATTCCTCGCCGGACTTCTCGAGTTCGTCGCCGTCGCCGGAAGAGAGAGAGAGAGAGGGAGAGTATCGGGGGTTTTGGTGGTGGGTCTCCAAATGTTAGGGTTTCAATTTGGGGGGAAATAAAATAGACTGAATGAATTTGGGGGAAACTCAAAGGTTTTTGTTTAGTTTTAACAGTGGGTCCCACAAAACTCTTTGAAATTGCTTAGATACCCTCAGATGTGCATTTCGGTGTACATTGTGAAGTGCATGTAGTATTATTGATTGTGCCAATTAGTGATTTGACGATTGGCATGGAGTCTCCTCTGTCAAAAAAGTTGGCAGAGCAAATGCTTGTTGCCAAATGAGTTCTTTTGTCTTAAAATATTGTGTGGTGGTGAGAAACGTGGCAGTGACTATTCAACATAGTGGTTGTTTCCTTGTATTTTATTTTACTTTATTGTTTCAATATAAATTGTGGCTGTTCAAAATTCAACGGTAATATTACCGTTTGTATTTTATTTTACTTTTTTATTTTTAAATAAAATTTTCTCTCTCTTTATGTTGTAATTTTTTTGCTATAAATTAGGACTTGGACTTGGCCAAATTTACTCTCTCATTCACACTATGGATTCTCAATCATCTCAATATCCATATTTTTCCACCCAACAATCACAATTTTCTGATGAAGCAACCAAACTCAATAGTAATGAAGTCCCAAAGAAAAAGAATACTAATCGAGGTGCCAGATTCAGAGTTGATAAAGACTGTGTCTTCTTGTTAGTGCATGGCTTAACACTAGTGTGGATGCCGTACATGAAACGAGCAAAAACTTGGAAATTTTTGGGAACGAGTTGGAGATTACTATAAAAAAAAAAAAAGCAATTTGATATTATTCGATCTGAAAAAATGTTAGCACAATGATGGCAAAAGATTCAAGCGTCTGTCAATAAATTTTGTGGATGTCTTGCCACCATACATTCTAGGAACCAAAGTGGCAAGCATGAACAAGATGAGGTAAATACTTATATAAAATTATTGGCAAATTTTTTTTTTTAATATAAATTGTTCTTAATTTCGTTTTAAAATAAATTTCAGATTGCAGAAGCAAAGAAACTATATATGTTTGGAACAGCAAAAATCAAGATTCACCTTGGACCATGTTTGGCTTTTGTTGAGGTACCAACCAAAGTGGGTGCAAACGTAAGAACATGGGATGGAGATGACCACTGTAAAATGATCTAAATCTTCATTTTCTGGGTACTCATCATCTTCTGATCCAAACACGCCTATTAATGTTGAGGAAGAAGATTTCAATCATACTTCCTACGATGACACTGTGAGACCACCGGGCAGAGAGGCTGAGAAAAGAAAGATGAAACAAGCTATTACCAGTGAACCGACACCTCTTGAGGATTACCTCAAAGTGAAGATGGAAGAAAAGACTGAAAGAGATGAAAGAAAAATGGCTCTTCTTAAGCAAAACATAGAGCAAGATGAAAAGACAGTCCGGATGAAGAAAATACAGATGGAAATGGAGATTATGAGTATGGATATGTCAAACATGTCTAAATTCCAAAAGCAATATTGTTCTCAAAAGAGATGGCATGCTTATTTTGGATTACTAGGATCGCACAATGATAACAATGTGTTGGATCAATCTCCTTTATTTATCGATCTCTATGAGGGTTGAGCTCTTCCAGCAATTTACTCAATTAATGGTCATGAGTATACAATGGGATATTATCTTGCTAATGGAATATATCCAGCGTGGGCAACACTTGTGAAAACAATTCCATATCCATATGGGCCAAGGCAACAAATTTTGCTACGGCGTAAGAATATGCAAGGAAGGACGTGGAACGAGCATTTGGAATGCTGCAAGCGCGTTTTGCAATTGTTCATAGGTCTGCTCGTTTTTGGGATTGTTAAACACTTCAAAATATCATGAAGGCGTGCATTATAATGCACAACATGATTGTTGAAGATGAAGACCATGAAAATCTTCCACTCAATTACAATGCAAGAGAGGAAGAAGATGGTGACCTTACAGTGTTACGTGACAACACGTTGGCAAAGTATGAAGATTTCATTCAAAATTACGTGCGTATTCGTGATAGAATAACACATATTCTCAACTCCAAGATGATCTGGTTGAGCACCTATGGCGTTTCCAAAGGGAGCAGTAGAGAATGCAATTTAATGTAATATTATGTATTTTGCTTTCCTTTTTGTTGTATTTTAAATGTGGTATGTATCTAATTTCCCAAATAAAAGTTTATCATATTTGCATTTAATAAATATTTATTAAATATGTTATCAAAAATATATATATATATATATATCTATATAATATTGGAGCTCAGTGTGTGTCCAGTCATATTTTTTAAGGTATTTTAGTGTGTGTACAGTCAACACTTAACCAATTAAACTGTGCCACATAAGCTCTAATTTGGCCAAACAGACTCTCATTCCCTCGACTCTCTCACTCTTTACCCCAAACTCTCACCCCTCTCTCTTTCTCTACGCCTCCCTCCATCACTGCCCATCTCCACCTCTCTCTCTCTCTCTCTCTCTCTCTCTCTCCATGCCCACCGCCGACCGAAGCCCTTTCTCGATCTGAAATGTTCTCTCTCTCTAGATTTGAAATCCCTATTTACTGGGTCTCCTTATCCTCACTGATTTCTTCCTCTGCTCTCTTCGAACAGCGATTGATGATGATAACGAGGACGATGCTAGAAGACACTAATATAGATCTCTAACAGTGGGAATATATCTCCCTCTCCTCACCGTCTGGTACAATATTATATAGATATCTATATCCGAAATCCCTCTTTCCCTCTCTTTCTCACTCTCTCCATTTTCTCCCTAAAGTTTCAATAATGCAAGGGCTGCTATCGGTATGTCTTCAACACTTATAGAGTATGATTTTTTGTATTTTTTCTTCTTCTAATGATTCGTTGTTCTGTTTTTTCATTTTGAGCAAAATAAATAGAGTATAAATAGCATATCAGGAAAAGGAAGACTGAAACATAGATGTTTGCCCAAAATCTGTTTTTTGTCCCTTAATTTTTGATGATTTTTATTTATATATTTTGCGAATTCGTGTTAGTTAGCCTTAGTTTTGGGATTCTGTGTAATTTTTTTTTTTTTTTTTTTGCGAATCTGTAATTTCCTTTCTTTGAACAACACAACAGCAACGAGGCAGCGATGGCAGACGAGGTGGTGGTGGCTATGACTTTGATGGTGGTTGAGAGGGTAGCGATTGAGTAGGGCTTCTATGTATGTTCCATGTATATCCCCAAGCTTTTGCTTTTTTATTTTATTTTTTATTTTTTATATGTTATTAATTTTGCTATCAGGGCTTCTGTATATGTTCTATGTATTTCCCTAAAGACACGATTTTGTTCTTTTTCCTTTTTCTTTTTTCAAATTAGGTTTTCCTATCATATTGGCAAGGAATTGATCTTTTGTTAGCTAATCAGATCGAATCAGGCGTTCATGGACAAATTCACTTTGAAATTTAGAATATGAGCATGCCATGTGAAACTTCATTTTAAGTGTGCATCAACTGTTTGGTTTCTACTTAATTCATTCTCATAATCATAAAGGAATAGGTGTATCTGGTGGTAGCTGCCAGCCTGCTAGAGAATAATACTATACTCCTATACATTGGCCCCATTTGTTGCGGCTTAAAACAGATAAATTGTAGCAAATGTTACAAAACTTTGGTTTCTGTGTGAAAAAAATAGAATCTTTAATTCTTCTGCAGATATATTTTATTTTTTAATTTATATACTGAATGGGAATTAATGTGAAGAGGAAGATCTTGCAGTAATTTGGCAAACAAAGCTCTAGCTGAAGTTGAGATAGTAAGCAATTAAGAGGCTATTCATTTGATGTTCTCTCTCTTCATCTTCTTGAGAAAATGATGTTTTGATTCTTCAGTTGTTGAACTACACGTCAAAACACTCACTCTTAAGATCTGTGTTTATTTATTTATTTTCCATTTCTGTGTATGATGGTGATTGATGAAGATTACAGAAAAAATATGTAGTTGGTTTGTTAAGAACTTGGTTAATTAGTACTATGACTTGCTTTAATCTATTACTTTTCTTCTGTGGATTAATTTTGTTCAAAAAATGTGATTTCATTTCAATGGAGCAAGTATGAAATTTATATTTCTTTTTCTTCAACTTTAATTTGTTGTTCAAAAATTTCTTATTCTTCAAATTTCTTTCAAAAATTGTTCAACTTTATATATATTTGGTTATCTTCATGGAATTGACAAAGTGGCTAGCTTTTTTTTCACATCCTTTTTGCTCCATTTTGGATTTTTATTTGTTGAGGCTTCACCCAGTTGTAATAGTTATCTCATGATACCGATTGATTTTTTCAGTTTAGTCAAGGTTGTTTCTTAAATTATGATTGTAAATTATGGGAAAAATTGAAAGCCATTCAATAAATTACTCTTTTGGTATCCTATAATTCTCTCAATCTGATTCTCTTATTATATTTCCTAAATTGTGTTTTTAATTTAGTCAAATTTGTTTAATTCCCAATTATGCTGTTTTGGTATCCTATTAATTGAAAGTCATTTATAGTTGGAAAGATTTCAATCTATTTTTTTTATTCAGTCAAATTTATTTAATTCTCAATTATGTTGTTTTGCTATCCTACTAATTGAAAGCCATTTATAGTTGGAAATATTACAATCTCATTATGGTAAGTTTGTGATAATTTAGGTCAATGGTGTATTTAAGTCAATGCCTTATATTGTGGCAGATGAAGATTACCTATTAAGTACTAAATGATGAATAATGTTATGCTTCCCATTTTTTTCCCCAAAAAGTGTTTCTCAACATATGTGGCAGTGGACCCCTCTTTATTAATGGTAGGACCACTCTAACATCAACCAATTAAAATCAACTGGGCCCATTACCTTATGTGTTGAGAAACACTTTTAAAAAAAAAAAAATTTGGAAGCATATCATTACTCCTAAATGATAGTGCGTTTAAGAGAGTGTTTATTTTATTTTTTATATTTGATAGAATAATGTAATATTAATATGTGCCCATGCTTATTTCATGCCCATGTTTGTTCGTTTTTTTTTTTTTTTTTTTTTTTTTTTTTTTTTCTAATCCGTTCATTTTGATTTCCCCTCCAATATTTCCCCAGTGTTGCATACACATGTAGTTGACTAATGGACGAATGCATGTATAGTTTGAATTATTTGGAGTGGCTCTAGCCACGGGCAATAACTAGTATTAAATATTATCCAAAATTAATATTTTTTTTAATAATTAAAATGGGCCCAAATATATTAAAATAGAATTGCAATGTACTTATTTATTAAATGAATACAAAAAAACAAAAAAAAATCATAAAATATTTAATTTGACATATCGGGTGGAGCTTTAGATGTAACTATGTCAAATTCTGATATGTCAATTTGCCACATAAGCCCTCAAATTTACAATTTGGCGAGAAATGCTAGGCACACACTCCAAACCACACCCTTGCTTTAAATGCATGTACCATGTGCTGTGTAAGTGGTGCACAAAAAAGTGTGAAAAGTTCAAACAACACAGGGTACATACATTTAAAACATAGGATGTAATTTGGGGTGTGGTTTGGAATGTGTGCCTGTCATTTCTCTAATTTGGCATACCAAAATCTGGCATATCTGTTGGAGATGCTCTAATTCAATAAGAGAAGTGCTAGGCACACATCCCAAACCACACCCCAAACGACACTATATGTTTTAAATGCATGTACTCTGTGCTGTTTGAATTTTTTACACTTTTCTGTGCACCACTTACACAACACAGGGTACATATATATTATTATGAGAATACTTTAAACACCATAATTGGTTGGTAGAAGAAGTTACAAAAAGTTACTACAAACAAGATCCCACACCCCAAATCAGAGAAAAGTGAAAATGCCAGCGAATATCTCAAGTTGAATATTGCTTTATATTCAGATAGTATGTATGCATTCCGCAACTCCCGAGTTCTTATAGTGAAACATAGATAGGTTGTCTGTGGAGCATTTCTTGGAGGCTGTGGAGGAAGTTACGCTGAAGGATATTTTACTTCCATTTCACAAAAGCTTATTTCTATGCCTCTCATTATGGCTTCCTACGGAGATGTTTTATATGTCCCAAGCTAGCTATGATACAGTGAGCAGCAAGTTCCATTCAAAGTGAATTCGCGTATCCATCTGAGTAAATACATACAACTTTTGTTTTGAGTATTCAAAGTGAAAATTAAATATTGAAATTTTTTAGCGCTAAATATAATTAATGGCCTCTTTGAGCTCCCATGAATTTGAATATTCACACTTTACAAAGCATTTCAATGTCTAAATTCACCATCTAAAATAAGGTCATTTGGAGTATCAATAGCTATTCAAAAAGTAATGCCCAAATTCATCAATTAAATCATCCTAGCTAGAAGAACCTAAGAATGACCACAATGTGAAGAAACAGGATGCACACACTTTACCAATTCTCAAATTGAATGAAACAAATTCAAGTTGATGAGTTTCTATGCTCAATGCTTTTATAAATTGTGAACACTCCCATTTAAATTCACGGGTGCGCAAACATGCCGTAAATGAGGGTTTTTTTTTTTTTTTTTGCACTTGTATAAGTTTCTATACCAACATTTGCACGCTTGACGGCAAAAAGTTGTGTTCTTTGTGCCCCTCGTGGTTAGCTATTCTGGAAGCATATCCTTTTTTGCAGGCTACTAAGAGCATCTCCAACCACATTACCTAAAAATTCTCTAATTTTTAGCCAAAATAGCTAAAAAGTTATTTTAGCTAATCAGTTTTAAGCCTCCAACTCCAACCATGTTCTCCATTATAGGGAAGTTTGAATTATTATATTAATTTTTTATACAAAAGTTAAAAATTTTAATGCACTCTCTTTCCTTAAATGCATATGATATGTATTATTTTTCATTATATTACTTATGGGTAATTATCCATATTCATACTCTCTCTCTTCAAATATGGAGAACCAAAAATGGGTTCCCCAAAATGGAGAACCATTTGAAGAACCCATTGGAGCTCCAAAAATTCACTTTGATTCCCCAAAATAGCTAGAAATTGAATATGGGTAATGTGGTTGGAGTATCTAAATTCCTATCCTAGGATAAATTTTGGTTTAATTTTTTGTTTTGGAACAGAATCTGCTTCATCGTATTAGTTACTCGGTTACCACCATTAGTTTTTTGCTAGGAGTCATTACTTTCTTTGTAGGAAGCCAAGGAGCCACACAGGAATACTAAACTAATGAATGCCCCTCTACAATTACATCATAACATCATGAAGTGAGTTAATTTTGAATTTCTATTTTTACCATTGGAAGGAAGAGTGTGTATGATAATTCAATTAAGTGGTGAAAATAAAAGTTTTCATCACTTATTTTTGTTTTCGCCAATGCGTTTGATAATGTACCACTTATTTGAAAAAGCAGCCAAAAATCTAGTGAAAAATTTCTACTGAAAATAATCGCCGAATGTATTCTATTTCAGTACTTGAAACACTATTTTCAATATTGCAAATTCATTTATGTAAGAAATATTGTGGACCATACGGACACCCACATATAATGGACCGGGTCCAATGGGCCTTGGCTTTTGGAGCCCTAGGGCTTAGTGAATATGTGTGTGTGTATATATATATATATGTGATATAAACACACATATGTATGCATCCTAATATTTTGGTAGCCTCTCTTTCTTTCCCTCTCTCTCTCTACGGTTTTCATCACCACCACGCCATGGAATTTAGCACGTGACTGTCATGGGGATTGCTCCGGTAGCGTCTTCTACGACTTATGCGAAGCACGAAAAAACACACGGATGCAGCATATTCGTGGTTCTTATTGGGGGCTCGTAACAACGCCGACTTGTCGATCCTGTCGGGCTATATTCCGCTAGGTAAGTAACCTAAACTCGACTCCATGCTTGTGTGCATGATTTATCTACATTGATATCAGAGCCAACAGGTGGTTGTTCACCCGTTTATGCCCAAAAATGAATCCACCATTGATCGGATTTCAAGGTTTTACATAAACATTGAAAAAATGCTTTTTCAAGTGGGTCTAATGCAAAGCTCCAATAGAGGTTCAAATTTTTTATATGGTAGTGTCCCATATGATCCCTAGAGTCCCTTGTATGAAGTCTCATGGCCTAATTATCTCCGGTGAGGAAGATATGACAACCCTAGATCTGTTTTGATATATATATATATATAGACTGTTTTTTAATTGATAAAAAATGTATGGTTTGAATCCTGACTCCAATATTTTCCTACGAGTTATTATATGCGCGTTTTGGATTTAAGAAAAATAAAAAACGAATGATATGTATATTGGTTCGCACGATATATATATACACACATATGGAGGTTATTGCTTAGTGTATCAAACAGTGGTCACGTTTGGAGCATGTAACATAGGCTCTGTTTAGGTTTTGCATAGGCCCTGTTTGGGTAAATACTATACTCTTTGGTCGTCTACACACATTTTTTATATGGACTTTTGATAAAGCATGTTGCCTAGGAAAATATGAACTTTTGTGATAGTGCAGGTTGTAGAGTAGGAACCATTAAGGTCTTATTTGGCATATATGACCTTGGACTCATTGATAATTTTTTTGTAAATTATCATGTATGTATGGTATTTTAGAGCATATAATTTATGTTTAGGGATATTTATTTAATTGCTTAAAATATCATAATACATTATTAATTTTTTATAATTAATAAGGGACATTAGGGACACTGTTTTGGGATCATATAAATTTTTGGAGGACCAATGGATAATATTTGATAAATTATCTAAATCATATTAATATTTTAGAGCATTTAATTGTGTGTTTTTGAACACGCGTAAAATTGCTTAAAATATTTTTATTGATTATTAGTTCATAGAATTAACACAATGTGTTTAACACACTAGTGGTAGCTTGAGGAATTCTTTAGTGAATTTTCTCACTCTTTGGGATATATATTTAATTTAGAGCATATGTTGTGTTGAGTACGCAATATTAATTACTTAAAATATAACAATTAAAGTTGTTAATTCTTGAATTTAATGTATAGTATTTTTGTACACTAATTAGAGACTTGAAAAAAATTTCATGAATTATCTCATGATTTTCGTATTTTAGAGCATAAAAATTTATGCGTATGGGCATTTTTTTAATTGCTTAAAATAGCCAAAAATAGACTATTAATTTTTGAAATTAATATGGGGTATTTAGAATACCATGTTAGACCATTGAAACTTTTTTTTGAGAACAAATTCCTTGAAATTTTTGTTTTGGGAATTTAGTTGTTCATAGTTAATTTTGTTTAACTAGATCAATTTATTTTGTTAAATTGATTCAAAATGTTTTTGGGATTGATGAAATTCTGGAAATTTTTATTTATAGTGAAAAAATAGTTTTTCAGTTAATTAAATTTTCCATGAGGTTTTAAATTAATTTGTTAATTTAAAACCCTTAATGAATTGGTTTTAAAATATATTTTAAGACCTAAATTGTGTTAAAATTAGTGAAAAATCTAGAATTTTTCATTAATTTTACCTAGCTTATGGGAGCTATGCCGGCTGTGAAATAATCATTTTATTGCAAATTTTATTGTTTCTTAGAGGCTCACTGAATTGTTGGTCATGTTTTAATTACTGTTGTTTGTGATTAGCTAACCTGAGATCTCTAATTCTTCTCGTTAAATAGAGTGATGGATTAATCCATTCATTTTTTTATATAGACCGCATGAGTGCTTGGTGTATGTGATTAATGCATTAATTTGAATAAAATGAATGGACGGTTAATTGACAATTTATAGAGCTTGTGTTCTCACGATGTATGTTTAAGTTTGTTTCTGTATATGTATATGAACAAAGCATCCCTATTTTTTTTTATGTCTATAAATATAATGTGAGGATGAGCGTTTACATTTCTTGTATTGGAAAAGCCAACATGTAAAGGGATGGTTTTCTTTGTTTATACATTAGACACTTGAATTACCTTAGCATGATGAGCTCTAAGTTGTCAATTTGGACCCACGTGGGGGTCCATGCGCAATTTTGTTGTATGGCGCACTTTATATCATTGTAGAAGATCTTAGATAGGTAATTGTACCATCTAATTATAAAATGTTTTTCTTGATTTACAAAATTAAGATTTGATTAATGAGCAATAGTAAATTTTTTGGTCTTAAACTGTAAAAAGGGAAAAATTCATTTGATTTTAAAACAAACTTTATGAAATGTGCATATAAATGTCAATCTCTTGTGCATGTGCTCAAATGTTTTTCAAAACCACACTTTGTTTATCTTTACAAAAGTAATAAGTTTAAAAGGAACTAATTTTTGTAATATGGCACTGCAAAGTAACACACCTACAGAATAAGTACAAGCTTATGGGCTTTAGACTTATCTACAGTCCAACTCATTGAACCGAATAATGGGCCTCTGGCCCAATATCGTTATAACCTTGAAAGCCTATGACACTTGGCTCGAGAAGGATCATAGCACGCATTTTGTGATAAGCAGCATGCACCATGATCTTGTTGGGAAGTATAAGTACTACCCAATAGCCAAAGAATTATGGGATCAACTCGAATTTGTTTTCGGTGGCAGATTCACTACTAGATTGAGTATCTAGTTATGAAGTTTGGGAAAGTAAAGGGGACGTTCTAAGTACATGATGACTGAACATCTAAGGTCGATGTCAGGTATGATTCGTGATTTCAGATTACTGGGAACATCTTTATTGGCGAACAGTTTCGCACTGTGATTAGTTCTTTGCCTGATTCGCGGGTACACAGAAAACAAATCATGATCCACAACGAAAATGTTAAAATTTTGGTTTTTGACATTTTCCGACATATCGAGCTAAATATGGAGCGGCAAAAATGTAAGGCAAACCGTATTGCTACACTCTTGACCACAACTTCCATAAGTGGGACTGAGCGCAAGGCTAGTGGGCCTAAACACAATGGTAAGAATACACTCGCCAAGAGGCAAGGTGGGGCTAGCAAGTTTACGCCCAAGGCTAACAAGGTGGAAGAGCACAGTCAAGGGCATTTTTCAATTCGGTGGTAATAGGATGGATATTTTTGGGTGGTAGTGTTACTAGGACATGGTTATCTAGGGATAACTGCTTAAGAATTGTTTTAATAAATTCTAGTTTCCTCTATTATTTATTAATTCTGAGACATGGCATGCTAGACTTGAACGCATAGGATGTGATAGGATGACTTGATTAGCTTGAGAAGCCCTTTTGAGACCACTCGCTAAGGTTGACCTACCTATGTGTGAGTCTTGCTTAGTTGACAAAGCATGCTGAAAGTCTTTTAGAGAGATTATTAGAGCCTCAAGCATTAGAGCTAGTTCACTCATATATCTGTGGACCTATGGTTGTAAAGGTTCGCATGATAAGAGGATTGCGAGTACTTATCTAATCAGTTCCTGGAACTGTGTGAGGAAAAGGGGAAACGCAGACAACTTCCTGATCCGAAAACTCCGCAACAATATGGTGTTGTAGAAAGAAGGAATAGGACATTCCTAGATATGGCTAGGCTTATGATGGTGCAAGTCAACCTCCCAATATTGTTTTGGGGGATGTACTATCGTTTGCTACCTACATACTAGAGTGCCTGTTCTCAGTCAGTTCCTTCTACTCCTTATGAGCTATGGAAATGCGAAAAGCTCATTTTGGAGCATTTGCGCCTGTGGAGCTCAGGAGGTTATGTTCACTATACCTCGCATAAGTGCGAGAAACTACGCTTGAGAGCTAGAAGCATACCTTTATAAGGTATTCTAATAGCTCGATAGGCTATGTTACGTATGATGAACAACTGGGCATAGGAATGACAGAAATGGTATCACATGATATTGAGAATGACTTCCCTAGATTGGTAATACTAAGAGATATCTTGACCTCTACGAGTTAGAGGATGTTGAAGACAACATACTGATTTTAAGTAAGGGTGGGGAGATTGAGAATCCACATCCAGTAATCGCTGTAAAATGGTACTAGTCTCCAGCCAAGTGGGAGTACACCGCTAGACGCTAGTAGGAGTGTACCATATAGTGGGAGTGCACCACTAGGCACTCAAGATTCTCAGCTATACACTGTATGGTGACGAGGAAACAGTTCCCTATCGCTGTTTTGAAATTGAGGAAGACATTTTCATATGTGCACAAATATGTGCACAAGTGGATGAGGATGAGCCTGCTTCTTTTGTTGAAGCATTTTTCTTCGTTTGCTGAAGCTGAGTGGATAGTTGCTATCCCAGATGAGATGAGCTCTATGGACGGGAATAAGGTCTGGGAGTTAGTTGACATTCCACCTGTGCGTAAGACTATTGAAGACAAGTATGTTTTCAGAATCTAACGCAAGACAGATGGTTTAATTGACAAGTATTAGGCGCGCCTTGTGGCAGTTGTTTGTACCCAGAAAGTGTATAGACCATGGAAACATGTTTTCCCAAAGGGTGACATCTGATTCCGTTCGCCTTATCCTAGCAATTGTCGCACATTTAGTTTTGGAACCTTTTTGGTTAGATGTTTAAACTATTCTTTTCTCAATTGAGAACAAGGCGATGAGATAAATATGGATCAGTCCATTAGTGTTGTGACCAAAGGGAATGAGCGTAAAAGTATGTCGGCTCAAATGATCTGTTTTTTTATCTCAACCTAACAATCGTCTAGGTAATAGTACAATGTGTGTACATTAAACGGTCAAAGAAAAGTGTTCTAATTCTTTATATGTTGATGACATCCTGAAAGCTGGGAATGAGATGAGTTCCATTGTCGCCACTTGAGAGTGGTTGTCTTCTCAGTTTGAGATTGAGGACATGGATGATGCTAACTATGAGTTGGGAGTTTAGATTATGAGATATTGTTCTCAGAAGCTCATTTGTTTGTCTCGAGAGACTTACAAGATGAAGGTTCTTGAACATTTTCTCATGAAAAGCTTAAAAACCAATTGACATCCCAATTTTTCAAGGACTCACCTTGACCTTAGATCAATGTCTTAAGAATAATGAAAAGATGAAATAAATGTCCAGGTTGCCATATGCGTCCGCAATAGGGAATCTGAAGTATGCTATATTGTGTACTCGGTCAGATGTCTGCTATGCGGTTGGTTTAATTAGTCTTTTCCATAGCAACCCTGGTCCTATCACTAGAGAGTAGTGGAGAGTATCTTGCGATATGTTCGCAGGACTGTGGACCTTGCCTTATGCTGTCCGCAATGGAAGCATAATTTGTGGTGTGCTTACTAGCTATTCGAGAAGCTATTTTGGTTGAAGAGTTTTTGCATTGGCTAGACTCTTCACCTCATAGTGATGAGGTTGTGCTCATCTACGGTGATAGCACGTAAGCCTGAGCATATGCAAAAGATCTCAAAAACCATTCTAGCACGTGGACATTCATTTTTGTCACATTTTTGTCACATGATATGCTTTGCCCAAAGGAAGTTGTCTTGAGGCACGTCTCCACCTGGGGATTAGATGTGCTTCGACATTTTATTGTGCTATTGACATTGTTATTCAAGTTTTTTTATTATCAGTTAATAATAAACTAGTTAGGTTTCATACATATATATTTGTTATATGAATGAAATGAATGCACGTTTATAATATGCCACCGGCCTTGAATAGACCTGCTCACTCGGGTGATTCACCTTGGCTCTGAGATAGCGAACTAGGATATGTGTGTCCATGGTGCTTAGATGGCGAGCAAGATAAGACATTTGTGTTCATGGCGCTTAGATAGCTAGCTAGGACATGTGTGTCCATAGCGCTTAGAAAGCAAGCTTGAACACTTATATCTACGCAATGTAAGAACAACGAGCTAGATATAAACTCTTATTATTTCTATATGTCGCCTTAGATGAAGCTAAGATGAGACCTTTATATTTGGTCGAACATAGAGAGATCCCACAACTCTATATAGCCTGTTTATAGCCGAATGTGACTTTTCAGATGGGCACCAGGAGAGGCAGTTGTGCTGGTAAACTCAGGTTAGACATTTTGTGTAATGTCTAGACTAAGATTTGTATGCCGTTACTTGTTTTTCAAAAACAGAGTGACATCCCCATTTTTATAGAAGAACGCCATAGCATCTATATCATACTGTATGTGCTTTTGTGATCGACTGTGGAACAGTGAATGGATTTCTCTTCATTGATGTGTGAGCCACGTAGCATTTCCAAGACATTGGTTATCCTACAAATTAGTTTCCTTCACTACCTGAGACTATGTCATGAAGAGGACGCTTGATGACAACTACTTTAGCATGATATCCTAGGACGAAGAGATAATTCCGTTCTATGGGGTTTGTTTGGGCAAGCAGTCAAGTGAGACGAATTGACATGTGGGCTCAGGGAAGACCATTCAATAACACACCATGTTTTTGTGACTCATTAGCAGGCCTGCGACAATCGTATTTTCTTACTGATGTGTCATGAGTACATTACATTGAAGTGGTGCAGCACTTTTTTTCACTGAGGGATTGAGAATGCTGTGTCCGGTGTGGTTGAACCGTCTAAGGCATACACGAGAAGCTTTCGAGTGATGTGTCTTGCTGGTTATGGTGATGATTTGGCATTACACTCATGTCGCTGTACTTTCTTTTCGTAAGATCGCACGTTCTATTTCCCTATATGAAGAGATGAGAAGTTCAGTTTCGAGAGATTGGTTTAGTACTAGCCCTAAGTGGGTGAGTGGGAGATGTAAGAAATATTGTGGACCATACAGGCACCCACATATATTGGATCGGGTCCAATTGGCCTTGGCTCTTGGAGCCCTAGGGTTTGGTGAATATGTGTGTGTATATATATGATATAAACACACATATGTATACATCCTAATATTTTGGCAGCCTCTTTTTCTCTCCCTCTCTCTCTCTCTCTACGGTTTTCTCTCTCTTGGCCATCAACACCGCGCCATGGGATTTAGCGCGTGGCTGTCATGGGGATTGCTCCAATAGCGTCTTCTACGGTCTATGCGAAGCACGAGAAAGCACACGGAGTCAGCATGTTCGTGGTTCTTATTGGAGGCTCGTAACAACGCCGACTTGTCGATCCCGTCGGGCTATATTTTGCTAGGTAAGTAACCTAAACTCAACTCCATGCTTGTGCGCATGATTTATCTACAATTCACTTAAAAGTTTTCAGTACTTAAAATTCAGCACTTAAATTTCAGTTTTATCAAACAGACCCAAAGTGATCACATTTTGCTGAGTTTAGTACATTGAATTTGTGTGTTTGCAGTCCCAAGTTAGCTGCCTGCGTAGCAGACTTGACGGCCTCTTATCCTGATTCTGCACTTGGGTTTGAAGCTGTTTGCCACCTTATTGTGTCAGCACTCCTGGCCTTTTTCGCTTCCTTCTTGACAGTCTTCATTCTACCTCTTGTTGGCATTAGGTCCAAAGGAAACATTTAGTTTGCTTTGTTTACTGGTACACAACTTCTCTTATCTCATTGGTTCCTTGTATATTTTCACAGTCCCAGATATGCGGAAGTTGTATATTTGATTGTTCATTTCTTTGTCTGATGAAAATGGCTATGTATTCTGATAATTTTTACCTTGTACAAGAATGTCTGTTTCCTGAAGAAGGTGTTTGGCTTTGGAATAATGGAATGCCCATGTTGACTGGTCTTAGAAAATTGGCTGTTGGGACATTATTAGGGCATCAGAAGGAGAGAGAGGTTAACTGGTACTTGAAGCCAGAACACTGTGAGACACTGCTAATTCATTTGACACCACAATTGGAAAAAATTGAGCAGATAATTCTACATTATGCTACTAGCGTATGTTATTCCACCCACTATGTTTACTTTTACGTTTGTTCCTGTTTTTCATCATCCAGTAATGAAGTGGGGATGATACGATGGGGGGTACAAAACTGCTTTTGTTTTAATTTGGCGTATGATTCACTGTGCGCTTCAGCTCTCTCTCCTTTTTTCCTCTTTTTTCTTGTTGCTGATAATGAAATTTTTACGAACCATACATTGGCCGTTGTATAAGACTTGCTTCGGGTTTTCATTATTCGTATTGCATGCCTAAAAGCTGATAATGCTTCCATGCTTTTACGGTCGATTGTATTGTCGATCACTGAACGCCTTTCAGAACAATCTTTATTATTGGACACTGATGCTTACAAGGTGAAACTATTGCATCCCTCATCGTCATCATTGTTGTTGTTGTTTTCTTACTTTTTTTTTTTTCAGACTTGCTCCGTTATTTTACATTTGTCATTATTTCTACTCTTTTCAGGTTTACAGGTTGCTTGGTTTTCTTGCTAGCTTGTTTGAACATGCACGTGCCAAGGTGTTTTTTAGGCTGTCCATGTTTGAGTTGTCTCTTCTTTTTCCAAAAGCAGCTGGTGGATAAATTGTCTAACGTAGCTTTGCTTCATTACTTATCAGCCAATATTGATGGAGGACTGAGGAGGGTGTTGTTTGGATGCTTACAAATGCGTTCGAGAGGTCTGTTGGGGCCATTAATTCAGATGGAATGAAAAGTAGAAATACTGCTAAATGTGGGATTACTCAGCTTTCTTGGTGCATTCTTGTATTCAAGTCCTTCTCGTTGATTTGTGATTCTCGAACATCTGTGCCTTACAATGGATTGTCTTGACAGGTTAGGAAACGTTGCATTTATTTCCAATCATTTTATCTGTTCTTTTGTTTCTTTCAACCTACTCCTTCACCCAAGGGGGCTGGGGTTGTGGATGGATTTTGAATGAATGTAACAACCTTAAAATTTCTATGTAAATAATTATTTTAATTACTATTTTCAGTTAGCAATATTATATGAGTGTGCCTATGTAAGACATGTGTTTGGAAAATTTTAAGTGTTTGGTGGACATATAAATTAAATCATGAGTAAGCGCGTTTAGTTTGGGAGTTATATTTTATTAATTTATATTTGTTAAAAAAAAAAGTGAAAGGTTGATATGTATTTTTGTTATATAGTGTTTACAGACCCGCGAATGTGTTAAATAATGTAATTAACATTAAAACTTAGTACCGGGGTCATGGGTACCCATTGGCCTACTCATTTTAACACTTTGTACTGCATTATGAGCTCATATAGGTCTCTTTTGTGAGCCCACAAGAAGAAAAACGAGATTTATATATATATATTTATGTGTGTTTATTTGACATGTGTTGTGTGTGTAGTGTACATATCTACTTATGTTAAAAACCCTAGCCATCCAAAGAGAGAACAGACGTGTGTGTGTGTGTGAGAGAGAGAGAGAGAAAGAAGAAGAAGAAGGAAGAAGAAGAAAAGGGAGAAGAAGGATTCCGGGTTCGTGGTCACGTGGGGAATCGCGGAGCATTTGTGGTTGTCAATTTTGGATCGAACTAGGTGAGTTAAATTTTGTGTATCCGAGTATATATATATATACACGTATGTATATATATGTATGTGTATGGGAGTAAATTAGAGCATGTTAAATTTAATTGTTAGGGTTAAATCTTTGTAATGGATCGACACACGTTGCTATTGTTGAAGTAATTTAGATACATTCTTTCCCTTCGTGTGACTTTGTGATTATGACATTAGGGTATTCGAAAGGGTTAAGTGAATACTTAGTTTGATAAAACCATATGTGAAATATTCATCGCAATAAAAAAAAAGATATGTGAAATTCGTTTTTTTTTTGTAATTCATACAGTTGCAGAAACTTCAGAAAATTATTAGAAAATCGTGGCTTTGAATTTGAACATTATGTCCGCGAATTTTATGTAAAACGTGATTCTGCACACTTTTCGTGTTTTAAGTTTTTCCTGATTCTGCACCGTTTGGGCAGAAATTTAAGATTACAGTAGCAGTTTTCAATATAGTTCAACGTGCAAATTGGAGAATATGATTTCTTATTATGTGTTTTATGTATGCTAATATTGAATGTTGGGTTACGGTTATTGTACCTGAAATAACTGACCTTATTGTGTGGTCATTTTGATAGAAAGGAGTAAATTAGATACGTTGAATATTATATTGGGAATCTTGTAATTTGATTGGAATTATTGAGGGAAGAATTGTTATGGGTTAATTGATAAAACCCTTTATTGTAAGAAATTGGAATATATCTAAAAGTTAGAGATGTGATTGGATGATAAGACGGAACTATTTGATAAACGTGAAATTCACACTTATTGGGAATAATACGAACGATAAGTGATAATTGCAACATAGTTCTTTAGTGTTCACCGCTCCCCGTTGTTGTGTTATTGTTTTTGGTAGCTCGCACTCTTTTGCCAGTGGCTTCGTGATCAAGCTGGCTTAAGACTTGTTGAGTGTACTTTTTGCCAGTGGCTTCGTGATCAAGCTGGCCTAAGCCTTATGCTCGGCTTATATTGTATAGACGTCTAGGCATATTGACCAGCCATCCGTTGTGTATACCTGGTTTGGTTGATACCCCAACCAAACTGGCACCGGAGTGGATGTTGGTAGTATGTCCGGGCACACATGGGATATATGTGTAGGCTGTACCATGGAGGGTGGCCAAGTGGTGAAGCTAGGGAATGCAAAGATAAATTTAAAGTTAATAAGTGGTGAAGCGTGGAAAAATGAATGCGACGTTTGAGTTAGAATGTGGACGGTTTATATACAGAACTGTTTGCTTGGTTTATGATCATTCAATTTGCAGGATGGTGGGCCCACTAACGTATTACAGGTTTGGCTCACCATAAGTAATGGGTAAGTGTGAAACTCGTAGTAATTTTGGATTTTGGGCAAGAAACTACTTGCCACCACATAAATGGAAACTACTCTATTGTCCAGATATGTGTGTGGAACTACCTGTCTTGACCCAAGAGTATTGTAGTGTAATTTGTTGTCTACGGGTTCAAGTTGGATCCCTAAGACTTGTTGTTTTGTTTAACTCATACCAGTCATGTGACTGACCCGAGTGTGTTATACATTCGGGGGCGTTTCTATATGAAACGTAGTCGAATGTATTTGTGCAGGTTTAGTTTTTTTGGAGATTTTTGTTGGAGCTTCTGTTTGGGTGAAGAGATGGTCGTTGTGTTGTTTATTATTGGAGTTGTACTTATTTTTGTGGTACTTGATTGTATTTTATTTTCTGGCATTGTGGGCCAGTATGTATAATTGTAATAAATATGGTATATTGGGTATTGGGAACGTTGTAGTTACTCTGACCAATGGATGTATAGATTTTATTCTTATTTATTTTTATTTCCGCTGAACTCTGTATGTGGACATTTTATTTATGAAAATGATGTTTTTTTTTTAAATTGAAAAATGATATAATATTTATAATGGAACTTTATTTCTTTTACAATGAAATGGATGTTTGGAAATACATGTTTAATAATAAAGAGTTTTTCTTTAAACACAAGATCACATGTCCTTATTTAAGGAGTATTAAATACTGTTTTCAATAAATTTTCTGTTAGCATATGTGAGGGTGTCGCTCTCCTGATTTTTAGTAATTGAATATTAGTCCGGATACAGGCTCTGAATTAAATATTTGGTTGTTAAAAAATCGGGGTGTGACAATGAACGTATTCTAACATTCTTTGTTGTCTCTAGGCACAATTGTAAAACCTTGACTATCGAGGATTGTGCCTTGATTTTGTCCTTTCTCCTTCAGCTATGTAAGGTGTCCTTCCTTCTCATTATAACATCATACTTCATATCTAGTATGTCGGTGAATATCTGTGATGTTTAGCCTTAGTCTGATTATTCATGCTAATCATCCTCTGCTTGATATTTTGTTCTCATTTCCTATAAACTTTAGCTTTTGGTAAATTAGTAATTTAACAACCATTAGGCCTTCCAAGTCACATTTATATAAATTTGAAACGATTTCTGACCATTCAATGCTAAGCATATGCAAGCTGGGTTCAGTGTCTGATTTAGGTCTTCTGGCAGCTGTGGAACCAATCAGTGGGAATCATGACTTTGCCTTGGCACAAAAATTCCCTCTCTTTCTGAAAAGTACCAACATAAGCCCTTCTGCGTACAATGGGATTCGGTGACGAACACCATCTCAACTTTTGTGTTTTCTTTGGTTTTATTCCACCCCTTGATTCTTGCCATCTGCCATTTCTGCTTGCCACTGGCAGTGGAAATAACATGGGTTTGGTGTAGAGAACCGTTTCTCGGCCAGGAGCGGAGAGCTTCCTCTCTTTTCTGCCGGATTCTTTTGTATTAAGAACAATGGTTTTGAGAGTGAGAGATTGCCCTTCTCTGACCCTTACTGCGTAACCTCAGAGAGGACATCTATTGCATTCCACTTATTGAACAGGATTGAGGAAGGGTTTTGTGTGTGTGTGTGTGTGTGTGTGTGTGTGTGTGTTGTTGATGTGACAGGGTTGATGCAAATAGAAAGTTATTTTCCTTTCTTGTTGAGGTTGTTTTAGTCCATGGGCTTTGTTAAACTCGTTTACTATAGCCGTTAATGACAAAACCTACTATTCTGTCCTAGTTGAGTGGTCTGAACGTGTCTCTTCCAATTATTCAGTGCTTAGTTTGTCTACTTTGTTCTAATCAGATATATGTTGTTCATGTTATGAGTTCTATTGGCAGGCCAGTGAAAATTTGATTATTTTCTCATTCTAATTGATTTTCATGCTAGTAGGAGGACTTAATTTCTTCTTTGATGTGCATTGTGGAGCAATCTTAACTTACTCGCATGCTTCTTTGGTGAGCAAGCGCTATGTTGGCAATGCAGGATTTATGTGATAATTGATGATGTGTCCATAAGAATTATCTATATAACAATTGTTCAGAGCGTTGCACGCATTACTTTTGTGGTAACTGTGATCTATCATGATGAACTCTGGTTCGGTTCTGGGTAGTCCTGGGTTCAAATCACTCTGATGATACTCTTTGTTTGTGTGATTGTTTGAAAGTATGTATCTGTGTTCATGTCTACTTTATTAAGTTTGTCTCTCCACATGCGAGGGGATTGCTGTGGATGTGGAGTACTGTATATGTTATTTATTCTTGGTTTTATAAACTTTAGCTTTTGGTGAACTGGTTCCATTTTATGGCTTCCATGTCATATTTATACAACTTTGAAACGATTTTGGACCATTTCAATGCTAAGCATACTGATTTAGGTCCTCTGGCAGCCGTGGAACCATTCAGTAGGCATCTGATTCTGCCTTGGCTCCAAAAATTCTCTCTTTCAAACTTACCGTGACAAGAACATCTTATACACTAAAACTTCTTACTTTCCAGTCTAATTGTTAGTGCAGTCATTCGTCATGTCAAAAATTAGAGGCAAGAGGGCTAGGTTTCACGTAACATTAAGGCCTAATTTTTTTTTTTTCATTAGTGGGTCACATACCCTGATCTTTGTGGATCTGGCTCTATCTTTTGTCATCACATTTTCTTGTTATCAGAATAATTAATTGTGTTTGTATGGACATTCGAGAGCTGGAGGGATGGAGGCGGAGAGAGCATTTTACGTGATTATATATTTTTTCTGTGAAGCAACTCTCATGCTTGTAGACTTGTAGTCTCTTTTCCAGTGCAGTTTTATATTTCTCGGCATTTTTATCACTTTACTCCTTGTGAAACTTACGACTTTAAGATTGATGTGCGTATTCCTTGCTTGAAATTGTTGGTGATAGTATATACCACTTTCATGATGCAATAATATTTTTGTGTTTCTCTTTCAGGTCCTACCAGGTGGAAGTGAATTACTTGGTTGTCTTACCTTTTCTTAAAAAATTAGTTTCTTGCAATGAAGGCCGAGCTGCATTAATTGCTATCCATTCTTTCGTGTATCAAATCCTTCTGATTGTTATATTGTAGAATTCATGCTGCCCGTACTCTTTTGCAAATCATCATTTTAATCGAGTATTGTGGAGTGATGTAAAGGCCTTTTAGTGGATTAGATTTTGATGCGTATCCAACATGGATCCAATCCCATTGTTTGAATTTGGTTAGCAATCTGTATCCAAAAGATAATAGGTGATATTCTCGATCTGGTATTTACAAGGCTATCAAATTGCATTCGTGTTTTGCTCTCCTGTTTAGCAATTGTTTTAACTTTAAATTTCATCTTCCTATGGCCTTCTGGAAACCTTTTTCTTTTTCATAATATCACTAGTAATTGACCAATCTTAACTATTAAGGCAAAGATGCATTATATAGATCCTAAAGCCACCAACTTTCTTTACTGCTATATATAGTATTACTATGTTTTTATTTGAGAAGAAGTCTTTGACTCTTTGAGAATTGTTTCTCTTAACGTAGGTTGTCAGAGTAGCATACATATTTTTTTGTTCCAGCTTAAATTTTGACAGGGTTGTTGCATTGAAGTACCTTTTCGGGCTTCCTTATGATACAAATTGCAGTGATGCTTTTCATGAGGATAACTTAAAAGCATATACATGATTTGACGTCCTTACTAAGTCGATAGATAAGTGATTATGAATTTTCAGCTGAGTCTGATACAAGCACAATCTTACACCCGCGGGTATCTTAATTTGAATGATAATGATCTTAACGCACATGCCCCTTTCTTTTCTCTTACCTGAGAGGTCTTATTTGAAAACAGAATTTGATTCTTGTCATGAATGTGCAGGTCAAGGAGTCTGCATTGTCATTATTGTTTTTGCTGCAAAAACCTATCGACTCACTAAAGGCAGATGATATAATTACAAGTGTCGTTCCTTGGTCGCCAACCAATGTTCTGGTTTCTTCAAAGATTCATAAGGTGGCAGATTAAAGCACTAAGAAGGCTGAAGATTACGATTTAGGTGGGACTTGCAGATAAGTTTATGTGGGAGTGTCCTGAAAACTTGCATGAAAGATCGTCACAAGCTTCTGTTCCTCTGAAAAGGAAAATATTGTCCTCACTTGACGGGGCAAATAGGCGTCCCAGGGGGAGAAAATGCCCAAGTTGAGACGACGTCCCAAAGTGCATTCTCTCGTGGGGGTTCAGGACCACTTGCTACCCCATATATGGGGGCCCGGCCCACTCTTAGGGACACCTTTAGGCAGCGCAAGCGAAACACTAGAAGGCCTCCTTCCATGAATGTTGATGACTACGTTGCTAGCTAGGGAGAGAAATGTATGTTGATGGTTCTACTAACTCTAATGTAATTGCGATCCCATGAGTAGCACCCACGGGTGGGATGGGAGACCCAAACCCCCATCTATTCACGTGGATGAACTTATGGCCGGACAGAGGGAGCGCCAAAAATACTGTGGGAGTGTCAGTTGGTGATGCAACAACACACACACACACACACACACATATATATATATATATATCTATAAATATCTGGTTCTACTTGGGCAAACTTTGTGAAACTGGCAGTTCAGTTGAGTGTATTATCTTTAGTGGTTGTGTGCCGATCCGTAGGGTAACTAAGTGGAAGTGGCTATTCTGCTATAACGGTCAATGAATTGGGTTTTTCTTTTCCATGGTCATGGTTTTACCATTCCAATTTTCTTTCTTGTTAGATGCTTTAGTCAGTTATATGCGGAATTTCCATTTATAAGTAGAATTTTTCATTGGTGAGGTTTTCAATTCTTTTTGGCAAATCTTTTGAGTGTTTTTTTTTTTTTTTTTTTTACACTCATATTGCGCTCATGTACAATATTTGTTTACCTGTGATTTATCAGGAAAGGTTGGGTCAACTATAGCATCGCTATATATATGGGGGGGGATTAGCAGATACATATTTTTGCTTCAAACTTGTTATACGTACCTTCACACAGAGTAGGCTACAAACTGCGTCAAAGCAAAGTTGAGCTGCGAAACCAACACCAATTGAGGAAATCAACTATATATATGCTCGAGTGCGTCATTTCTTTTTTCATGAGAATGTAATTTATTGTGTAACCTTTCAATTTTGATTTCATTTTTATTGTCAATTTCTCAGCAGAATGAGCAATTCTAATTATTAATTCTGTAGCTGGAAAATACTAGCTAGCCACAGAAAAAGGCTTTTTGAGAAGGTAAAAATGCAGCGGGTGACCTTGAATTGAAAGCGCTTGCAAATTCTTGGTATAGTGTATGCTGCACAGAAGTGGTTAAATTTCCCTTGGTGGGGGTAAATTTTATTTTTTATTTTATTTTATTTTTTTTTTTTGGCTGCCTTTTCACATTCATTTTAGTTCTTATGTGTACATAGAATTGATGTCTTGGCTTGAATTTCCGTGATTGTACACATTTGTTGATGAGATAAGTCAAAGCTGGATGCTTCTAGCTTGTTTCTAATATATATATATAGAAATATAATCACGCAATGCAATAGGGGGATTCTGCATATGCTGCAAATCTGGGGGAGGATGTTAGGGAAGATTTGAACTCTATATATATAAGTTCCACTTCCGTAACTTATAAGATTGCATCCTTAGCCCCTCTCTCTCTCTCTCTCTCTCTCTCTCTAACACGTCAGGCACCCATGTGGGAGAAGGATGCAAAATTTTTGAATACTGGTAAAGGCAGGTTCGTTTTTTAAATTGGGGCACCTATTTTAGGTATAAAAAAATAAAAAAAAATTTACTGTTTCTTTTAAAAGCATATCCCACAAATTATATATGTAAGAAGTTTATGTTTTATTTTATTTTTTTGCTTTCTAAGCAAGGGCTGTGTTTGTTATTCAGTTGATATCTAGTAAGTTTCAATCTCTTTTTCTTGTTCCTCCCTAACTTCTGATCTTCTTTTTCTTCTTGCTTTTTCATTTCATATGAATCTCTAATCATGCACTATTCTAGGGTTTATTATAAACAAGAGAAAACCTATATCTTGAAATCCCCGCTAATCTGTAAATTCGACTCTTTAAAATTTTGATTTGTTATTAATATGGTTGGTACATATAACTGAGAACGAACTCTGATGCTACAAAGTCATACTTCCTACAATTGTGTGATTGTTATCATGCTGCACGAGAAGTAGACTAACCCAACTGCTTGAATATGTATTTACGTAAAACTGTGAAAGAACCATAATAGCAACTTAAGCATTGCGGCCACGGTTTGAGAATCGATAATTTCAATTCATGAAAAAACTAAGGAAATTTCTAAGTCATAATTTAAATTCAGCCACTTTGCTTTTATTGTTTTCGTTTTTTAATTTAATTTATTTATTATTTATTTTTTTTTGAATTATTTTACTCCGTTTTGTTAGTAAAGTATTTTCTACCACGTTTTAATTATTCTTTTTGACTCTATACAATAAATTCCTTCTTAGACGATGTCCGTATATTTTTGCATTCAAGATATGCCGATACAAAAATTAAGAATAGAAGATGTTAAAAATTATTTGGCACCTTTACCAAATATAATGGTAGACCAACGTGCAGCTATCAATGTAACACCATATTTTTTCATTGATAAGGTGAATATTTTACCATATTTTTCTCTCATAGAATGCATATGATGCCATTTGTCTTCCTTTATGAATTCAAATATTAATTTATTCTGGTTGTTTTTCAGTTCCACGATTCAATTCCATATTGGATTCTATATAGTTGACAGAAGTGTTGAGAAAATCAAATGGTAATGAGGAGTATCTAAATCTTTGCAAGCATTTTGATGCGATTGCCTCAATATTTATTTGTTTTGGCTCTCTAATATAAATTTTTATTTTTATTCTATTTTTTATTCGGTCATGACTTTTAAGTTAATTCAATTATTAGAATATAATAATACCAGTCGACAGTTTAACAGTACCATAGTTTATTTTGGTTGATTGAATGATGGTGCAAAAGATTGATCATTTTTTTCGGGAAAAAAAAGATTGATCATTTTGATTCCATATAGCAAGCTTTATGATAGAAAAATAAATAAAATAAACAAATAATTCTAACTTCTGGAGTATCAATATCCTTGTATACAAACCGAGGGAGAATGCCAAAACCTCCTGAGTCGAACTCATACAGAAGTAGAGCACTCTATTGAAACGATTAATTTCATAAAGAAGTAGTTTCAATTGGAGTCATTGGTTTTTGTCAATTAGGATAGTTTACGTTTATTTGCAAAATATAATATGTAGTACAATAAGTGAGGTGCCCTTACTAATTAAAGTAAAAGGCAAAAAATTGATTTTTTTTTTAACTTAAAATTAAGTGCCCCAATTAATTGATTCTTCTTTCAGGCTCTCTAGAGATCGTTAGACTAGTTTTTTTTTTGGAGTGTTTGTAAAATTCCCAGATCTGCTAACTTTATAGTTCACAATCTCGCCCATTGGACGGCTCGTTGTAATTTTTTGAGCCCAATCTCCGTTGACGACATTCCTCCCTTTGCCTTTGAGGTCTTCAAGGGGGTTCCTTGACTGTTAGTTTTTAATATACTGGTTTTCTTATATTGAGCAAAAAAAGAAAAAGAAAAAGAAAAAGAGGACAGTATTGTGTTCATTTTGTAATGATTATATAAAAAAAAGGGTAAATATCATCTACCTCCCTTGAGGTTTGGCCTAATAACACTTACCTCCCTCCACGTTTCAGAACTAACATTTACCTCCCTTATTTTTGAATTTCAGTAACACTTACCTCCCCTCTGTTAACAAACCGTTAGAAAAACTAACAGAATGACGATGATATCACTTAATAACAATCTAAAATACCAATATCACCCTTCTTCTTGACTCACTTCTTACTTGAGCAGACCCCTGAAAATGGAAAGCTGATTTTCTATCAAATATTTAAGTGGGTAAGACCCCTATAGAAAGCTGGTTTTCGATCAAATACTTAAGTGGGTAAGTTAGATTGATGAAAGAAGTGAGTAGGAAGGGTAATTTTGGTATTTTAGATCGCTATTAAGTGATATTATCGTCATTCCGTTAGTTTTTCTAACGGCTTGTTAACGGAGGGGAGGTAAGTGTTACTGAAATTCAAAAATAAGGGAAGTAACTGTTAGTTCTGAAACGTGGAGGGAGGTAAGTGTTATTAGGCCAAACCTCAAGGGAGGTAGGTGATATTTACCCTAAAAAAAAATGTCATCTCATAATTGAGGGTGCTATAGTAATTTCATAATGAGCATATTAAAGTAATTGAATTAATTCTATTTTTGTCTATGTACAGGTTCATATTTGTCAGATATATTTATGTATATTTCAATTATAATGTAAATTTTTTTGGACAAGAAGTCCCTACCACTTCATTGAAGTGAATGCACTTACGTACTATTAATACAAATGAGCTAAAAGTAAATTACCCTTCGTGCCTTTATTTTACAATTAGTATTTCTGCACTATTCTATAATGTACTAGGATAGCAAGCCCTATATATGAATATCAATAATCTGTTTTAACAACATATACTAGAGCTGAGGTTTCACTTACTATCAATGAGAGAGAGAGAGAGAGATTTGGTAAAACAAGTTTCCTGATCCAAGAAACCCATGATCCAAGACAAACTTTTTGAACGCTGATTTTTTTTTTTTTAAAGTAACACTGAATCTAAGCCAAGCACACGAGTGCACATAGTCAATAAAAGGGCTAGAATCTCTTTTACTTAGAGTGTGTTTGATAACTGTGAAAATGGTTATTTTCACCACATTTGGTAATGTACCACTTAATTAAAAAAAAAAAACAAAAAATTTACTAAAAATTTTAAGTAAAATTTTTTTTACTGAAAATAATCACTAATGTATTCTATTTCAGAAATTAAAATACTGTTTTTAATATGCAAATTTCTTAATTTCAATACTTAAAATTTAGCACATAATTTTTAGTTTATCGTTAGTATCTTATGCAAACTTCACATTAAACTATGTGGCTCATTGACGTGTGTGACTCAATCCTCATGAAGATCCCAACTCCACTAGTTGGTACTCCACCTAGGAGGAGGACACAACAAATCTCAGACTGAAGCACAAACAAGCTTTTATCGTTGGACAAAGAATAATTTATCATCTACGTACATATATATATATATATATATATACTAGTTGAAGCCTTGCGCGTTGTGCAGGAAATTTAATTGTGTCATTTGTGTGGTTAAGTGGTTGTTAAAAATATATAATAAGATGTTAAAACAGTTAAATCGGAAATTGTAAATGTAACTATTTAATCTAAATCTCTTCTTACGGAAGAAGTTGATAATTCTGACTATCTTATAAATGAGTAGTAAATGTATCTAATAAAGCGCCACTAAAAATATACGACACAAGTAGGATATTTCCTCTAAAAAATGGCATGAATGTGTTTGTAGGCCTTAATTGATATTCGAATACAATCTATAAATCATGAATTTGAGGGAAGAAATTGACCAAAATGTAAATATTAGTGATTAATTCATAATAGCTACTAAAATAGCCACTATATTTGACATTTTAAATATACCAGAACTTAAATTTTAGAGAAGAAGTTGACCAAAATGTGAAATTAGTGACCAACTCCTAAAATAGCCACTTTTTAAAACTTTTTTTAAAGTGAATAATAAATATCCCAAAACTTGATGACCTAAATTCCATTACACATATTACAATATATGAATCATAAATTTGAGAGAAGAAGTTGAGCAAATTATAAATATTAGTGACTAATTCCTAAACAACCACTAAAATAGCCATTTTTTTAAACTTTTTATGAAGTGAATAATAAATCTCCTAAAATTTATTGACCCAAATGTAATTAGACACAAATTGTTGATTGAAACCTCATTTGAGATAAGAAGTTGACCAAATTGTAAATATTAGTGACCATTTCCTAAATAGCCACCAAAATATCCACTTTTATTGACTTTTTTTGAAGTTAATAATAAATATCCTAAAAATTATTGACCCAAATGTAATTAGACACAAACTTGTTGATTAAAATCTCATTATTATATTAAATAAAATTTCAAAAGCTGACTTGAATGTAATTATTTGTCCAAAATGACAGATTTAGCCTCACACAAATCAATATATCCTTACAATGTATATATAGATATATGAGTATTTATAATGTAGTGAAGGGCAAAATAGGAAGTTCATATTTTTTGACGTGCTTGTTTCTTCGTTTTTATAGTATAACTAGTTGGAGCTCTGCGCGTTGCGCAGCAAATTTAAATGTGTCGTTTCGTGTGGTTAAGTAGTTGTTAAAAGTATATAATAAGATGTTAAAACAGTTAAATAAGAAATTGTAAATGTAACTATTTAATCTAAAACTCTTCCTACGGAAGAAGTTGATAATTCTGACTATCTTATAAATCAGTAGTAAAGGTAGCTAATAAAGCGCCACTAAAAATATATGACACAAGTAGGGTATTTCCTCTAAAAAAAAGGGCATGAATGTGTTTGTAGGCCTTCATTGATATTCGAATACAATCTATAAATCATGAATTGGAGGGGAGAAGTTGACCAAAATGTAAATATTAGTGACCAATTCATAATAGCTAGTAAAATAGCCACTTTGTTTGACATTTTATATATACCAAAACTTAAATTTTAGAGAAGAAGTTGACCAAAATGTGAAATTAGTGACCAATTCCTAAATAGCCACTAAAATAGCCACTTTTTAAAACTTTTTTAAAGTGAATAATAAATATCCAAAACCTGCTGATCTAAATGCAATTACACATATTACAATATATGAATCCTAAATTTGAGAGAGAAGTTGAGCAAATTGTAAATATTAGTAACCAATTCCTAAATAACCACTAAAATAGCCACTTTTTTTTTTGATTTTTTATGAAATGCATAATAAATATCACAAAAATTATTGACCCAAATGTAATTAGACACAAATTGTTGATTGGAATCTCATTTCAGAGAAGAAGTTGACCAAATTGTAAATATTAGTGACCAATTCCTAAATAGCCACCAACATAGCCACTTTTGTTGACTTTTTTTAAGTCAATAATAAATATCTCAAAAATTGTTGATCCAAATGTAATTAAACATAAGATTGTTGATTAAAACCTCATTATTATATTAAATAAAATTTCAAAAGCTGACTTGAATGTAATTATTTGTCCAAAATTACAGATTTACCCTCACACAAATCTATATATCGTTACAATGTATAGATAGATATATGAGTAATTATGTTATAGTGAAGGACAAAATAGAAAGTTCATATTTTTTGACGTGCTTGTTTGTTCGTTTTTATAATATAGTAGATATATATATATATATATATATATGCACACACGTGTATGCATTCAAATATGTATATAAAATATGCAAGATGCAGCTGCTGAAAGCTAACTTATTGGGCCTCTCGAGGCCTTTGCCCCCCTCATCACAATCATCTTCACCAATCGGGTCATGCCACGTCAGAAAGCACAGACACACCGTATCAGCCTACGGGATAGTTATCGGGCCGGGCCATTAACAGGCCCGAAACCAACTGCCCAATACACCCTCATGTGCATGGCCACACTCCAACTTAATTCCCTAGAGAGAGAGAGAGAGAGACAGAGAGAGAGGTTTTAATGTTTAGAGATACAGATTATAAATTATAATCAATGCTTTGGAAGGTCTTTTGTGATGGAAAGGGTTTGGAAGCCCAATGTTGAAATATCACCAACTTGTCCTAGGTGTGGCTCTTCCAACACCAAATTTTGTTACTACAACAACTATAGCTTAACACAGCCTAGGTACTTTTGTAAGGGCTGTAGGAGGTACTGGACCAGAGGTGGGTCCCTCCGTAACGTCCCGATCGGTGGTGGTTGTCGAAAGAGCCGCAGAGGGAAATCCATAGGAGTATCAACAGATCGAGTCCCCACGAGAACTATGGTCCGTGGCAATATTGCCTTCGACCATAGTGGCCCTAACTCATGTAACGGTCCAAATATCGATCTTGCTCTAGTTTATTACAATTTCTTGAATCAAAATCCAGAGCTAGAGAGGGTCAAATCAGTCGAATTGCCCCAATTGCCTAGCGATGATGATCTTTCTATTGAGTTTGCAAATTTGGATGATATGAATTTGGAGTTTAGTACACATTTGCCACTAGAAAATGGTACTAGTACTGTTCAATATTGTCCAAATTTAATTTCAGAGAAGTCCTCAGAAGGTCATTTGAGCAATTTTAATGCAATGTACAATTGTGGGTTTCAATTAGCTGAGGATCAGAGTACTAATCAAGAAGAGACAATTAAAGAACTCGTGTGTAATCACGCGATGATGATAAATTATGGGTTGCCACCATTGCCCGGGGAAGAAGAAGCTTCTCAAGAGATGGGTTGGTCGAATCATCAAATGTTGAACGCAACACAAATGCCAGGAATTGAACCAGAAGTACAAGAAACAGATCAATTTATTGGGGATAAGGGTAATTTTGATTTTTCAAGTTATGGGAATTTTTTTCGTCCTTGAGAAGATGAGATTTTACTTCACTATATTCTTGTTATATATGTTCAATATATTAAAAATAAATAATAAAATGTATAGGATGGTAGAAAGTTACCACAAAATAAACCACTTCGTAAGCCAAGTATATATATGCTTATATATAAAGTTACAATAATGAATCTATTGCTAGCCATGTCTAAAAATTTTCATAGCTTGTTAATTTCTCATGCTGGAATTGTGCTCATTTAAGACTTAGGCTTAGTTTGGCCCCTATTTTGGTGCTTCTTCTTTTTTAAAGTACAATTTTATATTAGTTCATTTGGTAATTAGTTTATGAGCTTTGCAAAAATTGAGCTTAGGTTTTTTTTAGAGGGAGCTTTTAAAAGCTCTAGAATGGAGCTTTTAAAAGCTCAAAGTTGCTTTTTGGTTTTATGTTGTCATTTTGAAGAGTAGTGTGTCACTTGTATAAAATTATCACACAACTTAGTTATAAATTTCATAAGCTCCTTTTAAAAAGCCATGTGGGCACCAAAAGCCTTAGGCTTAGTTTGGCCCCCACGTGGTGTGGTGCTCCTTTTTTAAAGCACAATTTCATGTTAATTCATTTGGTAACTAGTTTATGAGCTTTGCAAAAATTGAAGTTAGACTTTTTTGGGGGGAGCTTTTAAAAGCTCAATGTTGCCTTTTGGTTTCATGTTGTCTTTTTGAAGAGTAGTGTGTCACTTGTATAAAATTATCAACCAACTTAGTTATAAATTTCTTAAGCTCATTTTAAAAAGCCACGTATGAATAATATATATGGGTCAAAGCCCAAGTTTTCTTTCAAATTGTGATTACTCTTGTTTGCGAAGCTAAGTGGTGTTTACAAGTGACCATATGCTTCAAAGAGTATTAGAAAAAGTAAAATGACTAATTAAGAATATATATATATATATATATATATTGGTATGCAAGTTCAGAATATTGGTATGGCAATGAAAATTCAGAGAAAATTCATATGCAAATTACTACAAAAGAGCAAAATGCCATGTAACACTATGTAAGGGTGGATAGGAGGCACCTTTTGTGCCAGAGTCTCCCCACAGGATTTATTACAGTTGCGTGCAAACTAATTACGGCAGTTATCAGAATATGTGGGCCAATTGTAATTTGATGCTATGAAAATGTCGCGTATTAATTTGAATGGGGAAAATTATGAGATCCTACATTGGTTAGATCACAACATTTTAGTTGATTTATAAGGGCACCACAAAATTATGACTAATGATTTTTTAAGTTTCATGCCAATTGGCAAGTCCATTTCTTCGAGTTGGTCGACTCATTATACTTAGGGATAGTCTGGTCTTAGAGTTAATGTTGGTCCCGCCAATGTGGCTCTACTTGTGACTATATATGAGGCCTTGAGGGAACACAGAGACGCACCAGCTTGGTGGACTAATTCTACGAAGACATTGGGGGACTATTAATACCAGCCCTCCTGGGGATAAAATAGTGGCCCATTTGAGAAACTATTTAGTTAAAAAGAATTAATAGTATGGTGTAAGGTGATCGAACCAAATGCTAGACTATTAAATTAAAATGGACTAATAGTCCTATCCTCCCCTATCCGGCCATTAGTCTCGCGAAACAAACGAGGCCTAAACCCCTTATATGGCGATTGGAGATTCACGCTGTACCCATTTTCATCAGTATGTTATACCTTGGAATAGGCAAGGTTTATAGAATTAGCTCTTTCTAGGTTGACTAGTTGGGATTTTATATATATATATATATATAATACATAGAGAGATATATAGGGTCTTGCTGATGAGAGTAGTAAGAAAGCGTGGACGTTATTCTAAAACCGAAAAATAAAAGCCCTTTTCATCACTTAAAATAAGGCCACTAAAATAAATTATAATTAGATGTATAAATTTTAGGTTGGTTGTATGATTAATTTATTATACTCATTTTAATATGATGGGAGATATTTTTTTTTTCTCTTCAAGAACTCTCTTTTTTTTTTGGATAATGTATTTCTAACAAATTGAACATGATTATTGTCTTCCTTTGAGAAATCATAAGTGATTTCATTTTGGAAGTGAACCTTAAAGCGTGGGGGAAAATTGAATTAATACACAATTATTTTGATTTTTGACCAGTGAAAAGGCTGTTATCTTTTATGTGTATAATTCAAGTAGGTATGCATTTATTTCCTTTGACATCATTCAAACTCTTAAAATGGGGTAATATTTGGTACACATCAAAAATTATAATTTTTGGGGCATAATTCAAAAGATGTGTTTATATCTTTCATGTATCTTTTGGGTTGTGTACCAACAGTTGTATCTTTTTTTACTCCTCTTAAAATATACTCCCTCAGTGCCAAATTGCTTGACAATTTTGGAAAATCTAACTTTTTAAGAGAATACAATGATTACATTTTTGTTAAATTTTTATATTTCAACTTTCCAAGTTTATCCCTTATAAATGCATTTAGATTAGTTAAAGATGTGAAAAAAAAAGAACAAAACAATAAATATTCAAAATTTATTGTGTTGACTTTTCAACATGAACTAATATTACTGAGTCGGTCCAAAGGAGAAAGAATGCCCTGTAATTAGGACTGTGGGAGTAGTTAGTTACATGGGCTTTCATCGTTATAAGTTTTTTTAATTATATAATTTTTTTTTTTTTGGGTTAGTAGGTGTTTTACTTGATTTAACTTTGGATATTCTTACAACCATTTTAATGTTCTCACACCGTACAGTAGAAGCGCTCTCTCTCTCTCTCTCTCTCTCTCTGGATAGTGGACGTCGAAGTCCTAGCTAGGCTCCTTAGCCAGTGACCTCCTCTATGGCATTTAATAAGTTGAACTGCCACATCACTACTATTCTGTGATTAATTTAAGACCCAATCCACTTGCAAACTAGTCTTTGGTCCAATAAAGGAGGAAATTAAACTTGAATTGTGTTATAAAACTAGTAATAACTGGTGCACAAATAAATAATTACACAAAGGGACACAAATATTTTCAGGTGGTTCGGCAATTTGCCTACGTCCACTGCGGAGGGGGATCACCTTTGATTATTGATTGAACCTTTACAACCCAAGCACTAATTACACAAGTGATATTTGTAACTCTCTTTTCTCTCTTTCTTTCCTTCTTCTTTTCTTTTCTTTCTTTCTCACTCTATGGATCTCTAAGTCTTCTCCTCATATTTCTTCTTCCGATGAGTTCAATTTATAGGGAAATCAATTATCAAAACATCATCAATGACATCAACTCCACTATCAATTTGATGGACATCCAATCATCCACTATTAAAGCATATTCATAACACTCCCCCTTGGATGTCCATTCACTGATAATATGAAGTAGTCGCTTTCTCCCCCTCATTGTCACATGAGTAATTGCTACATGAAACTTCTTTAAGTTTGCGCATTCCAATGTTGTGTACTAGCTTCTTGAATGTTGCAGTTGGTAGTGCTTTTGTGAATAAATCTGCGAGATTATCAATAGAACGTATTTGTTGAACATTGATTTCACCTTTCTTTTGGAGTTCATGTGTATAGAAGAATTTTGGTGAGATGTGCTTGGTTCTGTCTCCTTTGATGAATCCCCCTCTGATTTGTGCAATGCATGCAGCATTATCTTCATATAACGTTGTCGGTTTATCTTTGATTGAAGATAAGGCATAAGATTCCTGAATATGTTGGATCATTGATCTCAACCAAATGCATTCACGACTGGCCTCATGCAGTGCAATGATTTCAGAATGATTTGAAGAAGTGGCTGTCAATGTTTGCTTCACAGATCGCCATGAGATGACAGTATTGCCACAAGTAAATACATAGCCTGTTTGAGATCGAGCCTTGTGTGGATCAGAGAGATAACCAGCATCGGCATATCCAACTAATGGTGATTTGGATCCTTTTGAATAAAATAATCCCAAATCAATTGTACCACGAAGATAGCGAAAAATGTGCTTGATACCATTCCAATGTCTTCGAGTTGGTGCTGAGCTAAATCTTGCAAGCAGATTGACAGAAAAAGCGATATCTGGTCGGGTACAATTTGCCAAATACATAAGAGCACCAATAGCGCTCAGATATGGTACTTCAGGACCAAGTAACTCTTCATTATCATCACGAGGACGATAGGGATCCTTCTTTACATCAAGTGACCGGACTACCATAGGAGTACTCAATGGATGAGCATTATCCATATAGAAACGTTTCAAAATTTTCTCTGTATATGAGGATTGATGTAAGAGAATTCCTTCGGGGAAATGCTTGAGTTGTAATCCAAGACAAAATTTTGTCTTTCCAAGATCTTTCATCTCAAATTCCCTTTTCAAATAATCAGCAGTTTTTGTGAGCTCTTTGGGAGTGCCAACAAGATTAAGATCATCAACATATACTGCAATGATTGCAAAATCGGAATCTGATCTCTTAATGAAAACGCATGGACATATGGCATTATTTATATATCCTTCTTTCAATAGATATTCGCTCAAGCGATTGTACCACATGCGTCCGGATTGCTTTAATCCATATAGAGATCTTTGCAATTTAATAGAGTACATATCTCGTGGTTTTGACTTACATGATTCAGGCATGTTGAATCCTTCGGGGATCCTCATATGTATATCATTATCTAGTGATCCATACAAATATGCTGTAACCACGTCCAGTAAGCGCATATCAAGTCCTTCAGACATTGATAGGCTTATCAAAAATCGAAATGTAATTGCATCCATTACCGGGGAATATGTTTCATCGTAATCGATGCCAGGTCTCTGTGAGAAACCTTGTGCTACAAGTCGGGCCTTGTATCGCACAATCTCATTTTGCTCATTACGTTTCCGTACAAATACCCATTTGTACCCAACGGGACTTACATCTTCAGGTGTAGGGACTACAGGCCCAAACACTTCCCGTTTTTCTAATGAGTTTAACTCAGTTTGTATGGCCTCTTCCCACTTTGGCCAATCAATTCTATGTCGACATTCTTCCACATTTTGTGGTTCAGGATCCTCATCACTTTGGGTGATGTCTAGTGCTACCGTAAAGGCAAATATGTGATCAATGACCGTGCCATTACGATCCCACATATTTCCAGTGGACATATAGTTTATCGAGATCTCTTTATTCTCAAATACTTGTGCCTCTTCATGGGCTACTTGTTCCTCTCCAGGGGAACCCTGTTGACCAACGTTGGATTTATCAAGTATTTCTATAGCGCCTTTTGAGATCTCTGTATGAGTTTCCACTTTGTTAATATGTCCTTTTATTTTCCTCTTCCGAGGAACCTTATCCTTTGCACCACTAGGTCTACCACGTTTCAATCGTGCCGTAGACTCATCTACCGCTGCACTACCAGATTGTCCTCTTGGGACTTCAATTCTTGCTGGAGTGTTTACAGCCGGTATATGTGATTTTATCACTTTCTTTGCATCAGTGAATGCATCAGGCAATTGATTTGCAACCTTTTGCAAATGAATGATCCTTTGAACTTCAAGTTCACATTGATTGGTGCGAGGATCAAGATGAGACATTGCCAATGTATTCCAAGAAATTTCATGCTGAGCTTCAGGTTTCAGCTTTTCTCCCCCTAATGGTGGGAATACGGTCTCATCAAAATGACAGTCTGCAAACCGTGCAGTAAAAAGATCACCAGTTAGGGGTTCAAGATATCTTATTATAGATGGTGAATCAAAACCAACGTAAACTCCAAGGCGTCTCTGAGGACCCATTTTTGTGCGTTGTGGGGGTGCAATAGGAACTTGCACAGCACAACCAAAAACTCGTAGATGGGAAACATTAGGTGGTTGTCCAAATACAAGTTGTAAAGGGGAGTATTCATGATAAGAAGTTGGTCTAATCCGAATTAATGATGCAGCATGTAATATGGCATGACCCCAAGCAGATGTATGCAGCTTTGTTCTCAAAAGTAAGGGTCTAGCAACCAACTTGAGACGTTTGATAAACGACTCAGCTAAACCATTCTGTGTATGCACGTGAGCAACGAGATGTTCAACATGAATTCCTATTGACATGCAATAGTCATCAAATGCCTTGGATGTGAATTCCCCAGCATTATCAAGACGTATAGTTTTGATAGGAAAATCAGAAAATTGTGCTCGTAATCGAATTATCTGAGCAAGAAGTCTGGCAAATGCAGCATTACGAGATGAGAGTAAACAAACATGCGACCATCTAGTTGAAGCATCTAGTAAGACCATAAAGTAGAAAAATGGTCCAGACGGTGGATGAATAGGTCCACAAATATCCCCTTGGATACGTTCCAAAAATACTGGGGATTCAATTTTCACTTTTGTTGGAGATGGTCTCACAATCAATTTTCCTTGTGAACAAGCAGTACAAGGATTATCACGAGGTAAAAGGATTTTCTGATTTCTTAAAGGATGTCCATTTGAGGTTTCAATGATCCTACGCATCATAATAGCTCCAGGATGACCAAGACGATCATGCCAAAGTCCAAACACTTTTGGGTCAGAAAACTTTTGGTTCACCACAACATGTGATTCAATAGCACTTATCGTTGTCTGATACAATCCAGAGGAGTGTGCATGAAGTTTTTCCAAAATATGTTTTTTTGTTTGAAACGACTTTAGTGATGCAAAGGTACTCAATATTACCCTCGTTAATGGTTTCAACGTGGAATCCATTTCGGCGGATATCTTTGAAACTGAGCAAATTTCTTCGGGATTTGCTAGAGTATAGAGCATTTTCTAAATGAATCGTTGTTCCTTTTGATAAAATAATGCTTGCTTTTCCAGAGCCTTCAATGAGACTGGTAGTACCAGATATTGTGCTCACATTAGCTTCTGCTAATTTCAAGTTCCAGAAATATCTCTGGTCTTGAAGAATGGTGTGTGTAGTTGCACTATCAACCAGACATATATCTCCTTCTTTCATCGTACAATCCTTTTAGTGATGCTTGATAGAGATCTACTAAGTGTTTTGGTATATGACATTTACGTGACCAATGCCCTTGCATGCCACATCTGTAGCAACCATCTTCGTCTTTCTTGACAGCTCTTTGTACACCTTTGCCTTTAGCATTTTTGTTCCACTTCGGGTGGTAAGGTGTGTTGTTCTTGTATGGATGATAACCCTCACGATGCCAATGGTTATTCTTTCCTTGGTTACGGCCACGATTCTGACCACTACCATGATTACGACTATGATTATTTCCACGACCACGACCACGACCATATCCATGATTTCCCCCACGTCCATGCCTATGTTTATTGTGTGGAGTTGTATTCACTTCAGGGAATACGGTTCCATTTGCTTCGGGCAATGGTGTCGAGCCAGTGGGGCGCATATTATGATTTTTCATCAACAATTCATTATTTTGTTCCGCAACAAGAAGACATGAAATTAATGCGGAGTACTTTGTGAATCCTTGTGCTCGATATTGCTGCTGCAGGAGCACACTTGAGGCATGAAATGTTGACAATGTTTTTTCTATCATTTGAAGATCAATGATAGTTTCCCCACACAACATCAGTTGAGAACTAATTTGAAATAAAGCAGAGTTATAGTCTCTAACTGATTTGTAGTCCTGGAATCGCAGGTGGATCCAATCATATTTAGCTTTTGGCAAAATGATCAATCTTATGTGTTCAAATCTTTCTTTTAAATTAGTCCAAAGGATAAAAGGATCCTTGACCGTAAGATACTCATTTTGTAAACCTTCATGGATATGGTGGAGAAGGAAAATCATTGCCGTGGATTGATCTTCCTCTAACTTATCTTGATCTTGTACTAATCCATTATTTTCTTCTACAACAATTTTCCAAAGTTTCTTTGACTTTAGTCGGATTTCAGCCTGGTGAGCCCACAACAGATAATTGTTCCCAGAAATGTCCAAAGCCACAATATCAAGTTTGGCAAGATTTGACATATTGTAGAACACTTTATATATAAAAATAATAATATTTAGAATCTAGTAAATGCATATGCATGTAAATAAACATGTTAATGTCAAGTAAATAATGCAATACTACAATATAAGAATTTCCTCTTCGGGAGGATAATTAGTTTGATTCTCCATAATCTCTTTAAGAGACTAACTCTTCAAGAGTATATGCATCTACAAGTAAAAATAGATATATCTGTATCTCTTCAGGAGTATAATAAGTACTTCTGCAGAAGTTTTATCTATTACCTCTTCAAGAGGTTCAATTTTTTTTTTTTTTTTAACTCTTCGGGAGCATTTAAAATATTGCCTCTTCAAGAGGACTGTCTAATTACTTCTTCAGGAAGTTTGTAATAAATTCCTTTGATCAAGAGGAGTTTAAATTATAACCTCTTCAAGGGTGCACACACACATATATATATATATATATATAAAGAAAACTAAACAGATATATATTATCTATATTAATATCTATACCATTTGATATGAGGAGCCCAGTTGGTATAGGCTCGTGCTGATAACGTGTTATAAAACTAGTAATAACTGGTGCACAAATAAATAATTACACAAAGGGACACAAATATTTTCAGGTGGTTCGGCAATTTGCCTACGTCCACTGCGGAGGGGGATCACCTTTGATTATTGATTGAACCTTTACAACCCAAGCACTAATTACACAAGTGATATTTGTAACTCTCTTTTCTCTCTTTCTTTCCTTCTTCTTTTCTTTTCTTTCTTTCTCACTCTATGGATCTCTAAGTCTTCTCCTCATATTTCTTCTTCCGATGAGTTCAATTTATAGGGAAATCAATTATCAAAACATCATCAATGACATCAACTCCACTATCAATTTGATGGACATCCAATCATCCACTATTAAAGCATATTCATAACAAATTGGTATTAGTATAACCATGGCTGGTTTTACTTTTGAATCTTCGTTCTTAATAATAAAACATGACCAAATGGACCGCTAGCTGTTTAGAACTTTCATCAGCAACTTATACATTCAAAGCTGCCAAAATGGTTAGGTTCAAATGACAACCTCAACTGTCCCCAAGGACCGTCATGATTAATAAATTATACGAAAAGATTTGAATATATTTTTTTACGTACATTTATTATTAATATGAGATATGTAATTATATAAGAGTAATGCTAGGTGTACATAAATTTTAAAGAATGCTTCTGAGTAATTAGCACTGCAACTCACAGTTTTCACAGTGCTGTTCACACAAATGCTTTAAATGCATGTATCTTATGCTGTTAGAATTTTTTACATTTTTCTGTGCACCACTTACATAACATATGGTACATACATTTAAAATATTGGTGTGCAAAAATGTGTACAAATTTATGTACACCAATGCTCTTATATATATGTGCACAAATTTATCTACCTAATACATATGTACATATATTATAGATGTTTTGAAGTTAAAATGAAGCTGATGTCAAAGTTCAGATCTCATCACATATTGCTTGTGAAGAAGACGAAGAAATCACTACTATGTGAATCTATAATGGCAAATTAAATACATTTTTTTTTCCTTCTAAATGTCACTTTAGAGGCATATTGATTTAATTTGTGGGGAAAATCGAGAAGACATATATATATATATATATATACACACACAAATAGCTTTTTACAGCAAATAGCTAGGCAAATACTAGTTCCTAATCAAAGAGAAATTAAGTTGGATATTCCAATATGCGATAATTGATCATCCATTCAAAGATTCTTTATAAACGTTCATTCTCATCTTTCGCTGATACATCTCTAATTTATTAGGATTTCCCAAAATTCTGAAAATAAAATAGTCAAGCCTAAGAAATATATCCGCCATTCTTACCCATATACCTATGTATTCATCATACATATATATAAATACATAAATAGATTAATTGGCAACTAATAACTCTTCCCATTCATATATGCATGTGCTTGTGTATTATTGAGTTTTATTATTGAATTTATTGTTTCCATTCAACTCTACACTTCTTCAATTTTTTGGATTAGGTATATTATTCAATTGTTCCAGGACTTCATATCGATCGATTCCAAACGGCTAGCTGCAACCAAGGAGATCAACCAATTCACATTGCCCATATATATTTCTCATCGCAGTACCAGAGTCGCACCAATATATCTAACAATATTACCAACCAACCAACCAAAACACTAACTAATTAAATGATCACCTTATGAGGGTAGATTAGCTAAAAGAATTAAACCCAAGACATCTAATTAGGCCACCGAACGGACTGAGTAATCTACCTTTTACAAATATATACACACGCGCACACACATCGATGTATATATATATATACATATTTATTGTAATTTTGGTATATTACTTCATGCATCTGTCTTTAAGTTAATGGACCGTTATAGAATTCCAATTAGTTGAGAAGGTTTTTAAATTTTTATTTTTTATAATAACAAAAATATTCAACTTTTTATTATTGCACTTATTTAAATTTCAATTTAAGTACCACGTCAGAGTGAAAAAAGTAAGAGCGACTTATATATAATGCTTAATGTACGTATGAATTATAAATTTGGAAGGCGTGCAATTAAACTATATTGACTTTTTGAAAAAGACTTTTAAAATATGTATATATATATCTTTACATTGAGTAAAGGACTTTTAAATTGTGACGGTATAGTAAAAAAAACTTCCATTCGTCCCATTTTGTGTGTCTACTATTTCCTTTTGGATTGTCACAAAATGTTGTGTCCAAAATTCTAAGTGCACACGCCATATTTTTTTCTACTCATATGTACAATAGACAATCATGCATCATGCAATATGTGGGTGTACACAGAGATTAAATGGTTGATATATTTAGAATTTTCCAGAATTTAATTAGAAAACTGAAATGCATTTTGCAAAACTAAAATTCTTTTTTTCAACAGCCAATTTCATTATAATTGAAATCATGGAGCTAGCTAGCCAAAAGCCCACAATATACATTACATTATCTGGTATACCAAAAGAAAACCAAACTGACCTTATCATTCCAGGTTTCCAATATGCAAGCATTTGAGAAAACCAAAACAATGGAAAAAAAAAAGGACAAAAAAAAAAGAAGATAAAGTTTAAGTAGAGAATGGTTTTGAAAAATTACAACTATATATATGTATATATATCCTAACTAGCTAGCACTATTTCTTGGTGATATGTAGAGCTCCCCTTTTGGTTATCTTTGTTTTGGGGATGTACTGGGTTGCTACTAAGTTTAGGAAAAATGTTCTCAATGCTAATCCATGCACTGACTACACTCATTTAATTAGTATAAAACAATACGATCAACTTTCGCCCTTCAAAAACTAATTAATGATGTCCTCTTCAAAAATTGGATTTCTAACAATTTTTAGCCATTTCAAGCGATCAATTGAATGTACGGAACCATACTAAAGAAGAAGAGGAGTGTACGTAGCAAAATACTTAATTGTATGGATTATTTTTTGTTTTTTTCCCTATTACACTAACTATTCTCAAATAAGAACAAATCCATCTACAATGAAAACATTTTGTGGCCAGGGACACAATTTTTGGCCCATGTATATATCTAAATCATCCAATTATATACAAAAGAAAAAGAAAATATAAATATTCCCCCTCTCTCTCTAGATCTCTAACATGGATATGCGGATAACAAATTCGTGGGTACGCATGGAGAGTTCTTCCATGCTCTTGCATGCAACTTAAGTATCTCTTTAGCTCTCTCCTTAGCCTTGTTTCCACAATCCACTTGAAGCACCAAACACAACTTAGCCACCACACCAAGCCCCAACATTTCATGAACAATACTAGGACTCGCTGAGAACTTTGAAATCGAGTACAAAACTCTAACGGCTCTCTCGCTTGCTACGTGCGAAACCCTAAGTATCTTCTTCGAAACAACTGCCAATCCGGCCCCATGCTTTAATAACTTCTCTCTCCCCTCAGCACATTGACAAAGTAAGTCCAACACGGTTAGAATCAGCTCGCAAGTCCTCTTTTCGCAATTATCAAGAAGGATATCGATCAGAACGGTCACAGCACCGGCTTCAACGGCTTTGATCCGGTTCCGGCCCCATGAACACGTATTTACTAGTAATTGTAACGTAGCCTTTGAAGTCTTTTGTGAGATTTGGTCACGGAGGGCTTGGATCAGCTCGACGAACAACTCGGATTTTAGACTAATGAGTTGCATTGGATCGGACACTTGGAGAATTGATTTCAATAATAAAACTGCATAAGTACGCGATTCGTAGTTAGCCCGCTGCATGAACCGCGATAAGGACTCGATGAAATCGCTATTTTTGATGATCAGAGACTTGAGGGTGGGCTCTGATAATTGGAGATTGTATAGAATGCTTAGAGCTTCATCACTTGGTGTTGAGAGCTCAAACCCATCTTCTGAAACTTGATGATGATCATCATCATCTAAATGTGTGGTGTTGATGATGATTGAGGCTAGGAAATCAACGGCTCCGGCGGCTTCGAGGCATTGCTTGTTAGTTTGGCTCTCGGAGGCTATTGATTTTAGACTTCTCAAACAATTCATTTGCAAGCTTGGAGATTTGGAATTGGTTAGGAGTTTCTTGATTTGGGATTTGCTGATCGGTGGCCTCGGAGTTGGGATTCTTTCGATCCCGTACGAGGAATTGAGGGTGCACCATGATTGGATCAGTCGACGGACAGTGTGGTTTGGGGTCATATCGGAATCGGAGAGGACTTGTTTGGTGACCGGACACGTGTCATTTTTACAGGAGAATATCCACTTTTCGATGCTATCGCGATCGTAAGTTATGCCGGTGGAGAGTGTGACGGGGTCCTTCATGATTTCTAGAGAGATGGGGCAGAGAAAAAATGTAGGAACGTTGATTTCTTCCATTAGATATGATCAAGAAGCAAGATGATCAAGATTTGAAACCTTTTTGTGAAATTAAAGACTTAAACCACCAGAAGCCAAAAAGATAGATAAGATGAGAAAATTAAACCCAGAAAGGTTAAATTTTTTTTTATTTATCAAAGTGTGTGTTTGTATATATATAGAGAGAAAAAATTGATTTGAAGTAGCGAGAAGGTGGAGTTGTTTTTGAATTGTGGTTTAGTTTGAATTTTGAAGATGTTGTTAAGATTAGAGAGAGAGGGGGTTTGCTTTTATATGTGGATCGGAGGATGGAGTAGTAGCTAGTTTCGAAAACTAAAAAGTCAAAACACGGAAAATGGAGCGTTTGGAGAGAGAGAGAGAGAGAGAGAGAGAGAGAGAGAGGACTTTTCAAACGTATTGAAAGGCTCAACTCAAGATTGAATCACAACATACAATAATACTTGGTCGTGAATGGATTAGAAAAACAAGTGAAAAATGTGTGACACCAGGCACCCTTTGACTTTCTCTCTCTCTAAAAACCAATTGGTTTCTCTCTCTACCTCGTGTTTTTTTTAAACATTGGAATGTAACAGTTGCCGACAACTACTCATGTGAAGTATCGAGTGCCTTTCTAAGTTGGCTGCCACCTTCTTTCACTCAATGCGTTTACTCGCCCTTTGCTTTTGACCAAAATATTTTCTACGCTGCTTCATGGTACAGGCTATATATTGTGTGTACCCCCATCAATATTGAGCATTCTCATTTAATCAACGTCTAATATAATTAAATCAAGATCAAAATCATAAATTTCAATTTACCTAGTACTACTGATGATCCTCACAAGATAATTATCACTGTCTACCACCACAGCAAAAAATATTGGGCCCATTTTGTTGAATCAATTAAAATAAAAAATTCCTAAGAACCATTATAAACTGTCTTCATATAATTTTTAATCTAAAAAAGGATGTGTGAGATTTAATTAAATTTCTAACCAAGATATAATATTCTAAAGGCTCCACTGAAGATGTGTGAGATCTAATACAAGAAATCCTTTTATATATATATATATATATATATATTTTTCACTAGATTTGAGTTATTAGAGAATTTCTTATACTTTTTTTTTTCGCAAAAAAGAAAAATTTTTAAAAATTAAAAAAGAATATTTTCTCAAACAAAATTTAATAATTAATTGGTGGAAATTAATTAAGTTTATGCATTTTGTTCTAATTCAACAGATCGAGTGCTTTATTATTGAAAGTCTAGAACATTCATTCTAACCTTTCTTGATGCAAATGGCAATATAGTCGTGATATATAAATCACACACGTTGACCTACCCCTTTCCTTTATAATTGAGTAATTTAGGGATAATTGTCCTTGGGTTTAATTACTGAAAGGCTAAGGTTAATTAGCACAAAAGAACAACACAAAATGGTGTGACGTGTCAGCTGGTGAGTGTCGGCCTAAAGTTGGCTACCTATAGTGGAGTATAATTTTTTGGCCAAAAGATTTTTTTTTGCTATAATTTCTATCACACAGTGAGCAGTACTAGTCAGAGGTTATATATATACAAATATTCTCTAAAGAGGACCACCTTTCTTTATTAAAGAGAGGGCCTCTATTTTGGCCATTGGATTGTGTTTAAAAACTGTGAAATGACAAAACTGTCATTAATGAAAACACGATCGATCCGACGGCCAAAACAGAGGTCCTTTCTTAATAAAAAAAAGGACGCCCTCTTTATAGCCTGACCGTATATATATATATATATATTTTAATCTTGAGCTGACCTTAATTCTCACATATTCGGAATAATTATATAATAAGATAGAACGGTGCGGGTCTCTTCTAAGTTAACAATTTTCAATCTTAACCATTGAGATAGAGTTTGATATTTTAAACTGTCAGATCAAAAGTGCATACATATATCACGCATGAGCATGTAGTATATATGAAGTGATATCAATTTAAGTAGGGAAATTATTGCCAAAATAAAATTAATTTAAGTAGGGAAATTAAATCCTCCAAATAAATTGCAATTTGATAATTCAATCACATTAACTCTCTCTCTTTCTCTCACGTCTCACGTTAGCATTACTCATATCACAGGAAAAAAAATTCCAAATCCCTCACGTCTCTCTCTCTCTCTCTCTCACACACACACACACACACCATATCTCTCTCTCTCTCTCTCACCATATTCCACACCAAATCAATTTTGAATTTGCTCATGCCTTCCAATTCCTCTCTCTCTCTCTCTCTCTCTCTCTCTCTCTCTCTCTCTCTTAATCACTCCAAAACATTAACTATGAAGATACATTTAATTTGTGTTAGATTATTTAGGATAGAGTTTATGTTTTATAGGTTTTTCTTTTTTCCTTTCCGTGACTCCGATCAAATGACTTTCATAGAACTAATCAAACTGATATAATATGAGTAGAAAATCACAGAAAGTTGAAGTTTAGGAAGTGGGCTTCAACAATGGATTTCATAATTCATGTCTCAAGAAATGTATTCTCACTTGCACTTTTTTAAAATCTAGGAAGCGTATTTGTTATATTCTATTGCCTATTTAGAGAATGGGTTTTTCCATCACTATGGTAATAAATTTTGCTATCAGTTTGATTAGTTCCACCCTTTTTTATAGGTCATTAGATTAGTTCTATCAGTTTGATACAGTCCATAAGGCCAATTAGTGAAATGAGTAATGCTGCTTCCCAAATATGGGCTAAATAATCACAAAAGTTTTGCTTTCATTTTCTATTTCTTTCCAAAAGCTTAGAAAAAGTTTTTTTTTTCTCTCACTTCGTGCCGTCGGGCACGGGTTATAACTAGTATATATAATGCTATGCTTTCTAATTTTTTTTTCTTCTAATAGTGTTTTCCAACACATGTGGCAGATCGAGGTCCCATTTGATTTTGATTGGTTGATGTTGAAGTGATTCCACCATTATTGAAGAGGGTCTCTCTACCACATGTGTTGGAAAATATTTTTATGGAAAAAACATTGGGAAAGCATAGCATTACTCATATACACATATAGGGGCAAAAGTAATGAGATGCCAGGTGCAAAATTTTAAATTTTTTTGGGAAAAAAAGTTATATATATATATATATATAAGTGATTTAAAGTTTAAAATTATTTCATAAACTGTCCCCATGTTTTTGACTTTAGAAGATACCGCATGATCCTATAATATGATCAATTTTTAGGTTCTAATAGGTGATAATTGTATTACTGACTTATGGGATGTGGGAATATGGTTTCAACTTCAATATTGTTGAATGGCTTTTGGGGTGCTGCTGTCATTCTGGTTTGAATTCTGGAAGAGTGATCTGCTAGAAATTTTGAGGTTTTTTGTGATTTTCTTAGGTTGCATTTTGGGGATTTTTTTGGTTGGTTAGTTCTTTGAGGGAGGTCTATGTTTTGATACTTTCTTTGGGGAGCTTAGAGAGGATATTATGTACTTATCTATTGTATTGGGTATTGTACCTATCTTTGCCTTCATGGCTTGTCTAATTATTCTAATTAATAAATCTTGTTTTGCTGTAAAAAAAAAAAACAGTGTACCTTTTAATTGTAAATTTGATATAATTGAGTATAGTAATTGTATTAGGCTACAATTTAAAAGTACATGCATGCGACTGCAACACTTATTATCATGAACTATAATTTATAAATCAATGATTACAACACACAATAACAATCACAAATACCAAAAATTTTAACTATCAAAATGGGGCAAAAAAACCTCACATGGCAAAATTATATTCTTTCTAGAACAAAAATCATACCAAAAAATTGTATAAATACACAACCAAAAAAATTCACGACACTACCCTAAACCCCTGTATGAACAGTTAAATTAAAAAGCTAACCTCCTAAGTACAAAATCTTGACTCCACCTTTATCTATCGGATACCTATACGTGTGTGTATACGCATAGACGTGAATAATGTCAAAGCCTTACCAGGCGCGCCAATTAGTCAGCTGAATAATTAAGCAACAAGAAAAACAGTATAGCATGAGCTGTTTTTTTTTTTTTTTTTTTTTTTTTTTCTTTCTTTTGTACAAGTGAATAACGGCGTGCATTGTTTTGTAGTGTATTGTATGCATGTATATATGTACGTAATTAAAAGTCAGACATAATGGAGGAGACGTGTTTATGCGGTGTATAATATATATGGCTCATGAGGTCAGAGAAAACCTCACATATCACTTAACTAAACTATTTGCACATGCTCAATTTCAATTTCTCTTCTCGTGCAGTTGGATAGAGTTTTCCTTTTTATGATTATTGTTTCCTATGAGTAGAAAAATCAGATATATAGTTATATGAATGTATTTTGTGTGAAAGACGAAAGAAAGGGAGGAAGGAAAGGGGGAGACATTTTTTGTTTGGTAGAGCGGAAGAAAGAAGGCATAGGAAATGGCGAGGGAAGGAAGATACATATATAACCCGCTATTTTTCATCCATATAGAAAGGGAAAGAAGTAACTTTCTTTCTCTTTTGACTCGTCTGCCCTTTGAATAAATGGCCTTTTTCTTCCATATAGAAAGGGAAGGAAGTAACTTTCTTTCTCTTTTGACTCGTCTGCCCTTCGAACAAATGGTCGTCATTTTTTTTACACAACATATGATAGTAAAAGCATGAAATACTTTTCTTTCCTTTAAATTTAATTGAACAAAAGGTTAGTATCTTTAAATTTAATTGAATAAAAGGTTAATATATAGAGTATCTCTTTCCTCTTCATTTGTTTTCTTAAAGCATCTCCAATATTTAATTAATGCTATATATTTTTTTATTATGCTAATCGATATTTTGGCATTGATACAATGCTAAATGTGAATGTGCCAAAATTAATGTTATTCCATTATTGGCATTAGTATAAAGTTGAGTTATTAGCATGTTTGTATGACAAATTATAGCATGACCGACACTACAAGAAAAACCCATTGTTATGACTTAAAAAAAAGTTATAAAAGTACTTATGACTTTTTTTTTTTAAAAAAAGTCATAACCTTGCTATCATAAATAAGCTTGATTTTGTTAAATAAAAAAAAGGTCATAAATAATTAATACTTTTATGACAGTTCTAAAAAGGGGAAAATACCTTTTACCCCCCTATGGTTACACCCATGTTCTCATAACCCCCCTGTGGTTTATTTTGTAACACTTAACCCCCTTGTACTATGGACTAAAGTGAGACTGTTAACTTTTCTAACGGCAGTCCCACTTCAGTTATTAGTACATGGGGGTTAAGTGTTACAAAAATAAACCACAGGGGGTTATGAGAACATGGGTGTAACCATAGGGGGGTAAAAGGTATTTTTTCCTAAAGAGTATGTATAGGGGCTTGAGGGTATTAACATGATTTCCTTTTTTTCCGTTAGAAAAGTTAACATTCTCACTTTAGTCCGTAGTACAGGGGGGTTAAGTGTTACAAAATGAACCACATGGGGTTATGAGAAAATGGGTATAACCACAGGGGGTAAAAGGTATTTTCCCCTTCTAAAAAAGTAGTCATAAAATTAAATGCTTTCAAATTATTTATGACTATTTTTTAATTGATACATTCATAAATAATTACATTGTTTATGACTTTATTATAACTGTTTCTAATTTATGATTGTTTTAATGAAACAGTTATGAATAATTTAGAACACATTTTTTTAATAAAATATTTTGTTGATAATCAAATATTCAAAAATTCCACTATTCAAATGCATCAAAACTTGTTACATAATTCAAAATATACAAATCAAATCAAGAACCACATCCAAATATCATGCTCTTTCCAATCAAAATTTTTCATCCATCAATCTAATAAGTCACGTAAAAGAATAATATAATAGTAACCACTAAATATTAACCCAATAAGTCAATAATGTATATCTAACATTGATGTTTAAAAAAAAAAAAGAATGTCTATGTAGCTATGAAATACGATCAACTTAATTAACATAAACCCTTCAATCACTATTGCTAGAAATTAATTCCAATATTTGATCCATGTGATCTAACTCCGTAATTAACACTAAAACAAAAACAAAAATCAAGATTTTAGATTTTATATAATAACTAAATAATTTTCTTAATTATAGTCAAAATATGAATTACCTGAAAAAAAAGGGGTTAAAATGTCCAATACTTAAGTGTATTAATTCTTGAATGAACTCATACCCTTCAAAAGCACGTATTTAATGATACGCCAAAGGTTATGCCAAACTGGCACAAAATATATAATCCCTCCGTTCCTAAACACGTGTCCACATTTCATTTTTTGGATGTTCCAAAATTAGTGTCCACTTTTGAAAATCAACTACAAATTTTACACAAAATTCCTATAATATTTTTACAATAATGACTAATAATATTTATGTGTGCTCCAGAATTAAACAAGAAATGAGCAAGAAAGTCAAACACCAATCACATCCAATAGTAAAATAGGAAAGCAGTATGTAATAGACAAAAAAAATGAATATAATATATCATTCTTAAACAATGTGAAAACTTGTAGTGGATACTTATCTACGGATTGAGGGAATATATAGAATTATATCTGATATGACTTTCTGGCACACCATTGGAGAAAGTAGGGGTGAAACATAAAACCGAAAAACTGTCGATTTTTATTTTGTTTGTGTAGTGTAAAACCGAAATCGAACCAAAATTTTACACACTTCGAACCGAGCCGAACCGAACCAAACCAAAACCGATCGGTTTTGTAAAAAAAACACACCGATCTGAACCATTTACAATCCTAATTAGGAGAAAGGTTTTTAGGGTTGTGCTATAATATGGAAAAAGCACAAGGTTTATCATGCTTACTATATGCTCAAACTTCCGCCTGTCCATCAATCCTGCCAAACATAGCTTAGTATAAAAAGTTAGAGATTTTCTTTAAGAAATTCTTTGAAAAATGATCTATTATAATGATTAAGAGAGCATTTTTACTTGAAAAATTTAGTGGAAAATCCCATTTTACTGATGTTTGTTGTAATAGACCCACCAATTAGTACTTCCCAATGATAGACCCTATAATTGTAAATGTTGTTAGAGATTAGTCCAAATTTTCCTATTTTAGAATTATTAGATGTCTTTTCTACCCTTACCTATATATACAGAACCGTATATAAGAAATATATACATATATTAAGGAAGTATTTCAGTTACACACAATCCCATTAATTAGGGATATCTTTTTGGAAATAACAAAATCCCATAATTGTAGGATTCATATTATACACATCTTGTAGTTTGATATCTCACCATTCTATGTTCATCTAACACTACACCATATGGACATATTTGTAACGCACGTATTTTATGATTTGTAACGGGTATACCCGTTACTAATTTGTAACGGATATATCCGTTACAAATTCAGAAAAACCGTTATTAATTACCATTAGTTTTGTTACTTAATTTTTGTAACGGGTATAGTTATATAAGTAACGTTTATATCCGTTACAAAATTGATCCCAAAAAAAATAATAATAATAAAATAATGTTTACAATTGAAACCATCGGGCTATATCTTTGGTTTTCACTTTTCATAAAACTGAAAAAGGAGAAAGAGAGAGAGAGAGAGAGAGAGGAGAAATGGGGAAACCCTAGATCTACACCGCGGACCTCCTGCTGCCCCCCACCTACTGCCGCCGTCGAGCTCCTACCGCCGCCGAGCTCTTGCCGTCGACCAACCAAAGACGCCGCTGACCTCCTTGTGGTACCCTTCTTCTTCTTCTTCTTCTTCTTCTTCTATTGTTGTGATTTATTTTTTGTTGTAGATTTGAAATCTATGTACTTTTTGCTTATTTTGTTAAATCTCTTGATTAATGTAGCCTCCAGTTCTATGTAGTTTTCATTACCGACCAAAATAAGATGTGAATACTAGTTTTCATTATCATATATCTGCACACACACACACAGATCTGGACTCTCTCTCTCTCTCTCTCTCTCTTTATCTCATTCTGCACATAGAGAGATCTGTATACACGTGGATACGACCGTGCATTTTTTTTTTTTTGTTTTGTTGCAGATCTTTTTTTCCCCTTTTAGATCTCTTTGTTTTTTTCTCAGATCTTGATTTTCTTTTTTTCAAATGTGTACACTCGTAAGATGAATTTTTTTTTTATTTGTTTCTCTTGTAGCTGACTTTGGTGGAGTCCCTTCCGATTTACATGTCTCGAAAAGGATTGATGGAGCAGGACTTGAGCAAGTTGGATGTAACCAAACTACATCCACTTTCGCCTGAAGTAATATCTCCTCAAGCAACAATAAATGTTGGTAATTTATGCCTTCTTAATTCTTGAATTGTCTTCCTGTATTTGAACTGAAATGACGAGTCGATGTTGTTTTTTTTTTCCAAGGACTATTGTACATATGGCACATGGCAAGTCAACTGTTGTAAAAGCAATATCTGGTGTGCAGGTAGTTAATTGTTTTCTCTTACATTTTTTAATGCTGCTAATTTCAGTGTTATTTGTGTGTTTTCTGAGAATGCAGTTTTATTTGTTCATGGTTGTGTCATTAGTTTTTCGGCTTAGAACTTTAGTTTTTGTGCCCTGTAAGGCAGTCAATACTCAGTAGTATAAAGTAATGATAAGAGAGTACATAAAGTTAATTATAGCCATAGATTTGTCCAAGGCCAAAACCGGCCAGTAGAGGTAGAGAGTGTAAACCTATGAACAACGATAAGAATGCAGAGGTTTTGGTGCTAGAGTTGGTGGTCTAGGACCCACAGGTCTAGGTGTGGCAACTCAAAAAATGAATGAGTTGGTGGTGCCGGTGGGGAAAGCTATGGAAAAAGTCGTCGCTGTTGACGGGGAAGGAACCACGACTCCACTTCCTGAAAGGGTAATTGTTTCCCTTGCCCTTTGCTATCATATTCACTCTTAGACTCTGTTTGTTTATGGAATTAAAATTTTAATTGGTTTTCGAACCATGTTTTCCGAATCAAAAGAACATGCTTTCGTCTAAGCTTTCTTTTCTTCTCCCTCACTATATCCATGAACCAAACAGAGCCTTAGGGCTTTATATTGCTTTCCATTTTATGCCTTTGGCCGTTTGTTTTCATTTTGTGAATTATATTTTTTCATTGATAATTGTTTCATTGCAATTATCTTGCTTGTGTGATTAATTAATTGTAATACTGCAGTTTGTTCAATCCGCAGGAGCCAAGAGTAGAAAGTCTGTGTCTTTTAGTTATCCTACACACTTGGTACTAATTCCCATCTGCAAATTTTGATTTTGAACCACAGCAATGCAAGCGGTGCCCTGGACAAGTTGCGATTTCTCAGTGACACGGACTCGGAGCTTTTGAAGGGTGGCGTTGACCTTGAAATCTGTATCTAGACTGATGAAGATAATGGAATAATCACTATCACGTAAGCTTTAAAAACTGTTAAAAATATTTTGGAGTTAGTGTTTTCTGATAGCGGGGTATGAGAGTTTACATGCATTATGCAGGGATTTTGGCATTGGTATGACATGCCAAGACTTTGTTGACTGTCTTGGAACTATTAAACAAAGTGGCACTGCTAAGTTCTTAAAGGCAATAAAGGTATCCTTTTTTAAAAAAAAATCCTCTTTTTCCTCCCCCCTCCCCTAGTCATCCCCCTTTTCTTCCCATCTTTTTCAAATCTACTGATGTTTGGTTGTTTTACAATATTGTTGCCTTGATTTGTGTTATGATCTTAGAAAATTTGTATTATTTGACAGGATAGCAAGGATGCTGGAGCTGACAGCAATTTAATTGGTCAATTTGGTGTGGGGTTTTATTCAGCTTTCCTAGTTTCTGATCGGGTATGTTAAGTGTTTAATTGAATATATTTACACACGTGAGCTTGTTTCTTTCTTATCTCTCTCTCTCTCTCTGTCTCTCTCTCTCTCTCTCTCTCTCTCTCTTATTTATTTTTTTATTTTTTTATTTTTATCCCTTTGTCTGGGGTGGTTTCGGATCCTCGAATAGCTCCTTATTTGAAAAGGTCGTTGTCTCAACAAAGAGTCCAAGATCTGATAAACAATATGTATGGGAAGGAGACTGATAAACAATATTTATGGGAAGGCCAATTCTAGCTCTTACACAATTCGGGAGGAGGCTGATCCTGAGAAGCTCATCCCAAGAGGGACTCGCCTTACCTTATATCTGAAGGTCTAGATTTTGAAGACTTTCTTTTGACCCAACTGGTTTTTTAAAATTTCAAAGCTAACCTTAATGTTTGTTACTTATTTTCATGCATTCTCAGCCCGGTGACAAGGGTTTTGCACACCCAGAGAGGGTCCAGAAGCTCGTGAAAAATTATTCACAATTTGTTTCATTCCCAATATACAACTGGCAGGAAAAGGGATATACAAAGGAGGTACTTTTCCATATCTTCCACTTATTTGTGTATATGTATACGTATTCATATATACTTCTCTTTCTTGGCACTCCTCTAATAATCAGAAGGATTACAGGTTAAAGTTGACGAGGATCCAGCTGAGACCAAGAAGGATGGCCAAGACGAGAAAACTGAAGTGATTCTCTGCTTCTTTTCCTGTTTCTAAGCATATATTCCTTCTTTTGTTCTTTAGATGAAAATTCCATGTAGCAGTTCATATTTATTCTTTGTGATTTTTATTGCTGCAGAAGAAGAAGAAAACGAAAACTGTTGTTGAAAAGTACTGGGAATGGGAGCTCACGAACGAGACACAACCAATATGGGTGAGCTGTTGAGATCATATTTTCATTTTCCTATTATGCTGCTTTTAAGCTGTCATTGTCCTTGAGAATAATGAGGTTGTGATTTTCTTTGGTATACGTAGCTTTGGAACCCCAAGGAAGTAAATATAATGAGTTCTACAAGAATACGTTCAATGAGTATTTGGAACCTTCAGCGTCTTCACACTTTACTACAGAGGTAATAATCCATATTTACTGCTATTGATGACAAAGTGTAGCACATTGAGAATCTGCATGAGTGGAATCTCTCTCTGAACTCTCTCTTATTTCTCTCACATATACATAAAAAGTGCCCAGAAGTTACGAATCAAACGTGTGCTGTTTGTGATTTTTTTGAAAATTTTACAATATACACATCGTGACAAAGTATCCATGTGTGTCCGTCATGTCGTGTCTTACACTTGTCTGCCTAGTGTCCAATTGAAAAAGTACTAAGAAGAAGTAGGCCATAGATTTTGGTGGTTCTGACACTTGTCAAGTAGTGTCCACCACATGTCGATGTTCAATATGTGTGGGACATGGATATGTGGCCTTTTAAGGTATGTCCAGGTGGATATAAGACTTGGATTTTCTTTTCCTCTTATGGTTAGTATATATAATTTGTGCTTGCCTATTTTAAGTTTAGGAACCATTTTGTAAATAGTATTCAATGAGGAAATAGTCTTTGATTGTTAATAAGTTCTTGCGATACCAACTCGAGGGTTAAAGTAGATAGTTAATGATACATTACCTTGTTATAAAACTTCGGAAAATGGCGTCATGTTCTTGATTAGTAGATATTAATTGAGGGTAAAAACATGTCATTATACATGAGTTTGCAAACATGCATTCTTGGCAATGAAATTCTGAACCACTATTAGTTAGGGACCTACCAATCTCACCAAGCCAATAAGACACTTATCATAGAGTGTATATAGTATTATTTCAACTTTTTATTGGTATGATGATCTTCTTTTATAATAGGATATGTAATTACTAGAAATATTTCGAGTAACTACAGTTAAGTGGGAAACTAAAACAGTTTTGAACTTTCACACTGCTTGCAACAATTGATTCTTAAGAGGATTGACTTTGTGGTGTTTTTCAACTTCTCAGGAGATAGAGTTAATTAACTCCGGCACCAAAATCTTGCTATGGAGTTAATTATAGCTTTTGCTATTTCAATTGTCCTATGTTAGTGTTATTGTATCCAAAGAGACATGTAAGCCTAGCACACTGTGTTTAGGTTCAAAGAGACATGCTGATTAGAGACTGTCGCTTAGATTAACTTAAAAACACCAAAAAACTGCTTCAGGACTTACTTTCCCTTTACAGATGAGTTGGCTATAGAGTTATAATTTTTTCCCCCTTAAAGAGATTTTGGTTCTTAACGCGGTTCAGGTATCTTTAAGTCGGGTCTTATATTCACTCAATCCTTTTCATGCAAATGATACACACGTGAAACACGTTATTTTTATTGACTAGTTCTGAAAAAAATTGATTTGTTAAATTATTAAACAATTTATACCCTGTGCAAATGCACAGGCTTACAACTGTATGTATATAATAGCATATACAACATTACTCTTTAGAATTTTGTGAGCATTTGCTTTTCTTCCATACATAATATATTTTAATTTATTTACATTCCTCTATCTCTCTGTCTCTCCCTAATCTCTCTCTCCTCTCCTCTCTCTAATCTCTCTCTCTCCTCTTCTCTCTCATCTCTCTCCATGTATCTCCCTAATCTCTCCCTCTCAAATTTAGAAACCCAAAAATGCAACAAGGTGCACAGTAGCGTGCATAGGACCATGCAAAAACTGCAGCACATGGTTGCACAGCACAGGTCCATGCACAGGGCCGTGCACAACAGCACATGGCTGCACAACTGCGTGCACATCATCGTGCACAGCAGCACAGTAGTGTGCACAGGCCCATGGACAAGACCGTGCACAACAGCACATGGTTTAATGCAGTATAGCTAGTTGTTTCTTCTCCATTGAAACAATTTTACGACATCTGAACGAGAAATCAGACGGCGTCACAAGTCTCTAGGACCACACAAAATTGTAACTGACAGAGGTTTACAGGTGATAAAATCTGTGTTTTATGAGTATTTCTACGTGTTTGCTTCATTTGTTATTTTCTCCTAGTTAATTTGAAAGTTGAAAAACATGGATTAGTGGATGGGCTTCTTTTGGTTTTGCAATGAGGTAATCTAGTGGTTACCATCTAGTTTGCAATTATATTTGTTAGCCCCTAAATAGATCTAAAAACAGCCCCAACAACCCCTGATTTGCTGAATTTTTCAGCGGCTAATTAGAGCGTAAAATAGCCCCTGTTTTGCTAAATTTTTCAGCCCTAATTAGAGCTTAAAACAGCCCCCAACAACCGCTGTTTTGCTAAATTTTCAGTCCCAAACAATCCTTTCTTGTTGTAATGTTTTACTAATTTTCAACCCCAAGCAAACGAAGATGTCTTCGCCTCACTGTAAGCACCCAATACGAAATGAAGAAATGAAAATATAAGACAGTCTTCTCATCTTTTTGAAATTATAGTATTTCATGAATCAACTACAAGAAAGTCTTCTCATCTTCTTTTGTTTGGTGAACGAGTGTTTTTCAAATAAGAAGTGTGTTGAAATGTGCTAATACGTTTGGTGGTTCATACATGTTCTATCTTGTAATGCACTCTTTGCTAGTTAAGAAAATCTAGGTAAAGAAAATAGGTGTTTGTTATTAGTTAGTTCTTTGTTTTATTCGTTCTCCACGTTTATATGACGTTAGAAACTAACGAATTTCAATATACACTAAAAAATGATATGGTATATGCTGAGTATAAGATGAGGCTGTTGGATGATATTGGCCATGTACAAACAACACTCCTTTACTGTTGCTTTCTCTTTTATCTTAAATTCTTTGAAAAAATATAAAATGTGAAAATTTTGTAGGTAGGCTAAGATAAAAAAAAGGAGTGTACTGTTTTCATGTTTTCTTATAAAATGTGAAAATTTTGTAGTACCTCTTCCATGTTTTTGTGTTGTCAATGAGCTAAGTCAGTTTTCTAACTTGTGAAAATAGAAAATAGTTTTTGTTTCCTTTTTGCCAATACATGAATTTTGTAAGGTCTCTGATGAGTTATTTTCCCTTTTTTTTTTTTCCTTTCTTTGCCTCACTTTTGGGTTTCACAGAATTTTCAAAGTGACACATCAAGACAATGCCACTCCAATTACCATGGCTTGATTTGATTAAGACAATTTAACCCAACTAAATTGGCCGATTAGACTAGTGTTTAGTTCACGTAAGATCTTAACGCTTCTGCCTGGCTAGAAAGGTTCTCAAAGCTTACATAATATTATCTTTCTATTAATTTATAAAAGATAATAATTTCTCTTTTCTTTTCCCTCTCGAGGTTGCATAGCCCGTTGCCGAAGGCAGAAGCTGTGGGTATTGTGAAGGCAGAAGAGATAGGCCATTGCTGAGGAAAGGTTTGAGGTAACCCAGGCTTATTCTCTTGTATGCAATTTCTAAACTTGATGTTAATATTACAATTGCTGAGGAAAGGCTTGTGCTCAAACTATATGAAAGAAAGATGGAAAACATTGGGAATAGCCAATTCTTGTTTGTAAATTGCACTAATCTGGGCTTTATTGTGGGGGCATTATTGTATAATACTAGTAATAATTGTAAGATTTAATTATATTATGTGGGGTAATCATTGCATATCTAAGATTTTAATCTCTGTCCCATTTTTAAGTGAAATTTTCTTTTAATTAAGTAGTTATGTATATTATTATTTAAGGCATTTAATCAAGGCTACATGATTGGATTATAAAAGAACACAAAGTCTGGCATTTATTACTAGCCTTATGATTACTAATTTGATAATGACCATCAACAGTCATATTCATAGATGCCTTAAAAAGTTACAATCGCCATATTTAAAAAAAATAAAAGTTATTTGGAATGGGACATGACCAACAACAGATCTTAATAGTATTTAGATTAGATAAAGATGAGCAGAGATTGAACAAGCCATATAAGGGGACTGGATATGGGCTGGGCTAAATTAGGTGAATTTGTGAAAGACGCAACTAAAATAGAGTTTAAGGCTTTAAGCCCATATAAGTAACACGAGAGTGGACTGTGGGCTAGGCTAAATTGTTTTGTTCATGTACTTATAAGATGTATACTTTATTGCTCCTTTAACATATTTTATAGACATGTTATGCAAACAAAAATTTTAAATTGGGTGTGATCGCAAACAATATGGTGAGTTTCACATTCATTTTCCCTTATTTATTAAAATAATATTATTACTATTCTTTTGTGATTTCTTTTCTAACAACATCATCAATTATGGTGAAAAATAGGGTGGTGATGACGCCAGGCAATGAAGAAGGAAAGATTGAAGCAATTGTAAATAGTTAAAGTTGATGAAATTGTTTATGGACATAAAGAGATTTGTGTATTTTGTTTTCTTGAGTTAACTTCATGTGTAAGATGTAATGTAGCTAAACTAAGAACTTGGGTATGGACAAAGATTTATAAGATAAAATATTTTGGATTCTACTTGTGTTTGGTATAGATTGAGCTTGTTATTTTTGTGTTTGTATGGATTATTATGCTTATTAATTAGGTGCAAAAAAAAAAAAAAAATTGGGATCATATAAATTAATTATTTTTTTATATTCTATTAAAATTTGTAACGGGAATATCTGTTACAAAATCCGTTACTAATTATATGCATTTTGGAAATTAGCAACGGATATAACCGTTACTAATTCATTACAAATCGTTAGCATTTTTTTCAAAAAATAAAAAAAAGTTGCATATTTATCCGTTACTAAACAAATTTGTAACGAGTATATTTGTTACAAAAATTGTATTAGTAACGGGTATATCCGTTACAAATATTCGTTACTAATTAGCAATGGATATATCCGTTATAAATATCCGTTACAAATTTGCAACGCCATATTTGTAACGGGTATATCCGTTACAAATAATTTTTGTAATGGATATACCCGTTACAAATCGGGCCATATGGTGTAGTGTAATATTCATTCATAAGACAGTGAACACACAGTCTGTTATTGCAAGTTATCGAAGAATGTATCTAAATCAGTATGATTTTCATACTAGTATAATTTGATAGTGCAAAAGTTCACACTGTATATATATAATGTTTAGAGTTTGTAGTGTAATTTGACAGTGCAAAAGTGAAAAAGTTCACACTAATCTACCCCTAACCTATATATATATATATAATGCTGATATGTATATTTCGGTCAAACTCAATCCCATAAATCTTGCATATATTTTGGGAAGTTACTAAATCTTGCATATATTTTCGGAATTAAGTTACTAAATGCCATGATTGTAGGGCTTTATACGTTAGAATTTGTCTAATATTACATATTTCTTTTTTAATTTCGTATTTCACCATTTTTGGGTAATCTAACAGTCATTCATCACCATCACCAAAAAACAAATTGTGTTAAATTTCACACTAGAAACTCATATTCGAGTTATTCAACCAAAGGAACACTGTCTTATCACAAATTCATTTGCACATTCAGTTTACACTGACTGCAATATTTCATTGACATCACAATTTTCATTCACATAATATACAATTTCGCACCATAACATGTGAAACCAAGAACATGAGTGTTAAATTTTACACTACAATCTTTTGAACCTTATCCTTTGAACTGCAACATAGTATACAGTTTCACATCACAACTTTTGAAGTAAGAACAAGAGTGTTAAATTTTACACTACAACCTTTGAACCACAACATAATATACAATCGGGTTCCATTGTATAGACTGAGAGAGAGCAGATCCAGTATTGCCATTGTTGTTGAAACCCAGAAAGCTTCCAAGCATCATAAGTCAAAACATCAACCGGGTTCGAAACAATCACCAAAATCGAATCGGGCGAGTACTTCGCAAAGTTGGGGCACAATAATCGAGAACATGGCCTTGTTCTTCTGTATCAAGTTCAGCCTGGACTCACCGGGGTTCTGCCTAGCGCCGGCGGTGACGATACAGAGAACGGATCCGACGGTGATCTTGGTCCTCGAGTCGGAGCCGTACGGTCGGAGCCTCATCGTCACGTTTTTGGACGCCTAGGAAGTTTTTTTAGCTTGCAATTGAATATAGAACCCTATATGTTCTTGGAAGGAGGTGGACAATCAATTGATATGTAGTACATTTTTAGAGAGAGAGAGAGAGTATGAAAAGTTGGAGAAGATGAAATATATATATTATCTATATTTAGTGTTTAAAATTTAAAAACCCTTAATTTTGGATGAGTTTAAATGGGAATGATTCTTTTGATGAGTCATAGGGGTAGTTTGGTCACTAAATAAATATATGGACATATCATTAAAATGTTGTATGAGTTGGGTCAATTACAACAAGCTTAGAGTAGATTGGATTTATTACTAATTAACTCTTTTTACTTACCCATGTATTGCTCATCACTCAGTCCTTTATTAGGTCATACGTGTCACATTTTAGTGATTATATTAATAATATAGGAATAAAATGAGAAGAAAATAAAACACATATCAGCTATATATACGAAACCTTAATGAATGATGATTGAGCAAAAATGCTCTCAATGGTTAATGTGTTTTTTATTTGAGAGAAAATGTTCTTAAGATGGATGGCACCAGTGCACAGAAGGAATTAAACAAAGTCAACCCTGTAATTAGTCGTCACATGTCAGCTGACATTTTATAGGTATATATATATATATATATATGGTCAATATATGTATGTTAGCTTACCTTGACCATGAGACTACCACAACATGACGAAATTTTAAAACTTTAATTGATTAGGTATGCTTTGTTATTCATCCTACGAAGAGTACTGACCTGTTATCCTAATCTACTTAGAAGTTTTTATGAATACATCGAACTCTTTATTTTTAGGGAAAATATTTCTTTAATTTAACAAAATCTCTTTTCAACTTAACAAAAATTTAAAATTGTGAGAGAGATAGATTCCTACATTGTATAACTAGGTATACCCAAATTTCGCTCCTGAAGAGGGCTACTTTTGAATTCTATTCAGGATAGCATTAGATAAAATAAGAATTGAAACAATATAATTTGTTGGATAATTACATTCCAGTCACTTTTTTGTGTAAAATTTAAAAGTCAATTTATTAGTTGCTTTTTTGAAATTAAAAAAAAAATGTGAACTTTTTTTTATAAAATTAAAAAAGTCATCAAGTTTTACACCGCGTTGGGAGCAAATCTTCACAACGTCGGGGAGAAACTCTTTATAACGTTGGGAGCAACTCATCACAACGTTAGGAGCACTTTACAACCTTTTGATGCATGCAAGTTTAGAACGTGCAAACATAAGTAGACTGAAATATAAATCAACTCTTCAAAACTTGATATATTTTTTTAATTTTGTTAATAACTTTTTATTTTTTAAAAAAATTATTATTGATATATTTTCAATTTTGAAAAAGTAGTAGAACGACTTCTAAATTTGCCACATAAAATTGACTGAATTCTAATTATCCTAGTTTGTTTTAGTTAAATTTCTAATTCTAAGAAATTACACATGAAACCTTAACTCCTTAACTCAGAGTCACTTAATCCTAGAACCATTTGTTACACAATTTTGGGTGTAGAGGGGACATAGCTTTAGTCCTGTTGTCATTTTGAATCCTCCTGTATTGGAGTTCCTAATAGCCTTACAAAAAGAAAAAAAGCATAAAAATTGCAGTAGCTAGTAAGGAAAAAAAAAAAGAAATTCAAACTATTGAGCTCCAATTGAAAAAAAAAAAGAAACATCAATTTGTGAAATTACAAACGAAAAAGTACACATAAAATATATACCAAATTTAGGATACTTGAATGCAATGATTAATGGTGCTTATCATAACATATAATATTTTTTTACTCAAATATTTTTCACTTGATTGGCAGATAAAATAATAAAAGAAATCGCTTTCTCGAGAAACATATTTAAATATCAGAAGTGGCCAGTAAAGCTAGAAAGTTAAGAGGGGAAAAAAGTACGAAAAAAGTAGCTAGCTTCACTTATTTTTCTTAGGTTAAGCCAAGCCAATAAAGAGAAGGGGAAAAACAAAACAAATAAATTGTTTAATATTGAGATGGGATTCTTAGATCATCTTTAATGTTAAATGTTATTTTCGTTATGTCAAACTTATATTTTGGCCTTGTTGCAGTACTAAAATGTTATATTTTAATATATGTGCTTCAATGGTATATGTCAAATGAAATGCTATTTCTTTCTTTGTATTGGACAAATTTAAGGTATTGCCTTGTTGGTATGCCAAATTATTGCATAGTCCTCCAAAAACACATCTCCAATGGTGTGCCAAAGGTCATGTCAAATTATAGCAATGCCAAAGACCATGCTAAATTTGGCACAGGATATAACATTACTATAATTTGGCATGAATTTTGGCATGCCATTGGAGGGGTTTTTTTGTAGATCATGTTATAATTTGGCAATAGCATGAGGTTATAGCATGCCCATTAGAGATGATCTTAGTGATCTAAAAGTGGTAGTGTTGGTAAAACTTTTATTACTTTTTGTGTATGTACTTACCATTTAAGAGCACGTTTTCTACAACATATCTCAACGCTAAAATAATTACATACCCATCATGGTTAGTGGCGCGCATCAAAGATACAATTTTTGGGATACAATTCAAAAGATGTATCTATCTCTTTTTTGTATCACTGTAGAATTCAGTTGCATTACAGGAGAGATGTAAACACATCTTTTGAATTGTATCTAAAAAATTATGTCTTTGAGTGTGTCCCAATCTTTACTCATATTTTGACTACACAACTTGCTTTTGGTTGCACCAAAATTTAGCAAAAAATCCACGTGTTACTTTTGCAAATTAGCTATCAATAAAGCGCACAATATTGAAGGGAAAATATCATATATTAATTATATTTATGGTTCCTGTTTTAATACTTACACTGATCTGACACGGGATCCACCTTTTAATGTATGTATTGTTAGATTCGAAGTGTGAATGTGATCTTATATAAGTTCAAAGGCATCGTTATGATCGCTATAGACCGACTCTATGCTTAGGGAAAGACTTGGAACATTAAGTTTCAAGATTCTAGGGAAAGGGTTTTTCGATCGGTCAATCGAGTCCCTTCGACCGGTCAACCAGGTCAACGTCGACTATAAGAAGTTCAAAACATTTTTTGGCAGAGGGACATTCGACCAGTCGACCGGACCCTGTTTATGAAGAGTCACAACTTTTCATGTATAAATTTCGAGTTTGTTTGAATTTCATCTGTTCTAATAGTTGATAAACGTGTATATACATATATATATATGTAATATAGGTGTTGGGACACTACCCTTTGTGTAGAGAGACATCTCTTACCTAATAGACACTTCTATATATACTCTAAGTAGTTAGTTATTTAATATACAATTTTTCCAGATTTTATCTTCTTCTTCTCCATCAATTCTAGAGTCAATTGAGAGCAATTTATATACATATATTTTGCAGAGTATAATAGAGCTGGTTGTCTCTATTATACCAGATCGTAGTATCCTCAAGAACGATACGTCCTAGTCCACAAATAACTAAGTGTGGAACGTAAATTTGTTTTTTGGACAACGCTTTGCGTGCTCGATCTAGTCACTGTTTTGTTTCATATACATAGTTTCCAACAATCGAAAAATGAATTTATCATTTGTTGGAAGTATGGCCATTGAAAGAACAACTGTTATCAAGAATACACATGTTGAGAAGCCTGAAAAGTTCAAGGGAGAAGACTTCAAGAGATGGCAAATGAAGATGATGTTCTATCTCACAACCTCAACCTTGCACACATCCTATGTCAAGATAAGTCGGTGGTTCTAATCAAAAATCAGTCAAAAGAACAATAAGCCGCATTGGAAGTATGGAACCATTTTAATTTTCTATGTCAGAATTACATTCTAAATGGGCTAGAAGACGTTCTATACAATGTCTATTCGACTTTACTACCGCCAAAGAGTTATGGGAATCCTTGGGAAAAAAAATACAAGACGAAAGATGCCGGTACATAGAAGTTCATTGTGGACAGATTGTTAGATTTTAAAATGGTGGACTCAATTCCGGTGGTCAAGCAATTGGAAGAGATTCAAGTTATTATCAACCAAATTATCTTTGAAGGGATGGCAATTAGTGAACCGTTCCAAGTGGCATCCATAATTAAAAAGTCACCGCTGTTGTGGAAGGAATTCAAGAGTTATCTCAAGTACAAGCGCAATGAGTTATCAATGGAAGATCTTGTGGTGCATTTGATGATTGAGGAAGACAACCGGAAAGAAGATAAAAATGGGCAGCAAGGATATATGGAGTTGAAAGCCAATCTCGTTAAACTTGAGTCTTCAAAATCTAAGTCTAAGTCAAGTTCTAAGGGAGGCAAGAGGAAGTCTACACACAATGGGTAAGGCACAATTCCAAGAAGATTAAAGGAGATTGTTAGGTATGTGGAATATCCGGACATCATGCAAGCGATTGTCGAAACAATAAAGGATCTAATGGAGGAAACAGGAAGTCCAATCAAGCCAACATGATGGAAACCGATGATCTTGCGGCGGTGGTCATGCGTCATACCCGTTCCAAAATTTTGTAGTTTTAAAATGCTTAAGGTTTTGTGAAATTATTAATGTTATTAATGATTTGAGCTGAGGTTGACTGTGGATCAACGGTGAGGTGTCAATGGAGACACGGGAACTTGAGAGTTCATTCTTGTATTGGCACGATTAAATGGCATTTATGTGATTTAAATGTTGTTTGATAAATCTGGTATTTGATGAATAGTGATTATACCTGTTCTGTATAATTCCTGGTAATTTTGATATTGTAATAGAGCATTTTGAACACTATAATGAGAACGTGAATGTTACGTTGCATAAAAAGGTAGGTGGTATAGAAATTCCATGGAACTTAGTTTTGGATCCTTATTTTAGACCCAAACGGAACTTAGTTGAAAACTTTTATAAATTTTAGTTTTCACTCGTGAAATAATAAAGTAGACGTTTAAGACGTTTCGTGGGATAATTAGAAGTTTTGGAAACTCGTGGTGAGGTAGACATAATTTACAAAAGTTGTGTCTATAAATAGAAAGGATGAGATTTTCATTTCTCACAACTTTCTATATATATCCAAGGAGGAGAGAGAAAAGGGAGATTTGGTTCCCACGGGCTTTGCGATGCCGATCGACGACCGTTCGTCTGTCAGATTTCTCTAGATTTTAGATTTGAACTCCTCAAGGTAAGATCTACGTTTTGATACATCTAAGGCCATGTTTGGCAACTTTTTCTGAAAATCTAATCTCTAAGAATTTAGGAAAAAACCCAGTAAAACTTGTAGGAATCCCGTATAATCCACGATTCGACGTTTATTTGGGCCTCTAGTGCATCCTTCAAAGTTTCGGAGATATCGCACGAGGTATGAATTCTAAATCTATGAAATATATGAGAATTTCATGTTTTAAATATCGACTTTGAAATTTTGGATCTGGGGCGAAATTCATGTGTTAATTAGGCCTGTTAATTATGCACGTGAAACTGAGATAAAAAGATGTAAAATTATTTATGTGAGCATGTTATATGTCTATTTGGGTCAAAGGGGAGTTTGGTGCAATTTCATCCGGGGTTGTAAGCTCCTCGAACCTTGAGGATTTGATTAATTTGATTGTGGTGGTGTCTGATATGGAGGAAGACCCAACTAGGACACGGTATTTGGTATGGAGGAAGGCCCAACAGTGTACGTGATGCGTGGGAGAGATGTTTCTACGGCATCGGTTTCAATATCGGATGAATGCGTACCACTCACCCTAGAGACTATTTTTATGTGTTTTATATGCTTAAACCATGAACTGTCATATAAGCATACATGTAGAATTATACACTCAGCATATAGCTGTGTAGTGTAGATTTACTCCATTATAGGTGATAAGAAACGAGGAAAGAAGAAGCGTGAGGAATGAGGCCGAGCAACGCCGGGGAATGTCTTGTTTATACTTTTGTTTTTCTTCAAAATTGTAAAAAGAATTGGATTGATAATATGTTGTAATCGAATCTTGTTACAGGTTGGATTAGTACTTGCAATACTTAGTAAATGCTTTTGTATGTATGTGTTGAATCATGGACTATAATCGTGTTGAGTTGGGAATTGATTTGGAGACCCTTGGTTTAAAATGCTGCAGAATTGGGCTTTTCTGAAATGAATTAGTCGACTGGTCAATGTTTCAGTCGACTGGACCTCTGTGTTATTGAGTTAGTTCATTATGCTTTCAAAGGTTCCAGTCGACTAGATGGTTTTTCAGTCGACTATTTCCTACATGAAAACACCACATTCTGCATGCATAGTGCCCAGTCAATGGGACAAGGCACTAGTCGACTGAAATTTTGGGGCCTCAGTCGACTGAGTTCCCGACACAGTCGACTGGACAGGGCTATTGAACTTTTCTTATTTTTTACTTCAGGTCTTCAGTCGACTGGACCCTTAATCAGTCGATTGAACCTCTGTTTCTAAAACTGTTTTCTTTTGGAACTTTTCCATTTGGGCAAAACGTTTTATAATTCTATTTTTTTAAAAGATTTTGTTTTTTTTCCACTGCTATTTTTTTTTTCTTTAATGGAATTGGACGAGCCTTGGTGGCGTGCCACGTGTCCTTTTTCTGCGCATAGCGGGATGGGTTGTGACATCATGGAAACTTGTATGGTGGTTGACTCTAAGGGTTAGTGGATAGACACTGGGGCCACTAAACACATTTGTGGAGATAGAAATGTTTTCTACCTACATAAAGGTAGATAGTGGTGACAAGCTTTTTATGGGCAATGCCACAACTTCAACTGTTGAAGGCAAGGGGAATGTGATTATTAAGTGCGCTTCGAGAAAAGAGATGACCCTCCTAGATGTGCTACATGTTCCAAAAATTTGCAAGAATTTCGTGTCCAGACCTATGTTAAGCAAGAAAGGATTCAAGCTAGTCTTCGAATCCGATTAATTTGTTTGACTAATGGTGAAATGCATTTAGGATAGGGTTACCTTAATTAATGGCTCTTCAAGATCAATTGTACTCATAAAATTATTAGTAATGAGAATGCAATAGCTTCTTCTTATATTGTTGAGTTATATTCATTGTGGCATTCTAGATTAGGACATGTGAATTTAAAATACAAGCATAAAATGGTTAATCTAGGATTATTTCCTCAATTTGAAATTGACAAGTTACATAAATGTAAAACATGTATAGAATCAAAATTTGCTAGAAAGCCATTTAAATCCATAAATAGAACAAGTGAATTACTAGACTTAATTCATACCGACTTATGTGATTTAAAACTAACTCCAACAAGAGGTGGAAGGAATTTTTTTTTTTACATTTATAGATGATACTAGTAGATATTGTTATGTTTATTTACTTAGTTCTTATGATGAAATAATGGACATGTTTAAGACATATAGAGCTAAAATTGAAAATCAATTATCTAGAACAATAAAACGAGTTAGATCGGATAGATGAGGTGAATATGATTCAACTTTACTAGCCGAGTATTGTGCTGATAACGAGATTATGCATGAAACCACTGTGCCGTATACACCACAACACAATGGTATAACCGAGAGGAAAAATAGAACCCTAAAGGAAATGGCAAATGCTATGCTAAATAGCTCGGGTATGCCACACAACTTGTGGAGGGATGCCATTCTTACGGTGAATGTCATTCTTAATAGAATTCTACATAAGAAGACTAACAAGTCTCCTTATAAAAATTGGAAAGGTAGAGTACCCTCGTATAAAAAGCTCAAAGTGTGGGGGTGTTTAGCTAAGATACAAGTTCCGCTTCCTAAACAAATGAAAGTAGGACCTAAGACTGTATATTATGTATTGATCGGTTATGCTAATAATAGTGCTGTATATCGTTTCCTTGTGGTTAAGTCCGAGAATGTAGACATTCGTGTCAACACATTCATGGAATCGATAGATGTTGAGTTCTTCAAAAACATCTTTCCTTTTAGGGAAAGAAGACAAAATTCAGTACCCAAAAGAAGTATTGAAGAGGTTTCTTCAAGTTCTAAGAACAACAAAGAAATTAAAGTTGCTCCTAGAAAGAGCAAAAGAGCTAGGAAAGCTACTTCTTTTGGACCAGTTTTTGCGACACTAGTTACCATAGGTGAACCTCAAACTTTTAACGAGGCTATGAGTACACCCGAAGCGCCTTATTGGCAAGAAGCAGTAAATAGTGAGGTGGACCCCATTATGAAAAACCATGCATGGGAGTTGGTTGACTTACATCCAGGTAGTAAACGAATTGGTTGCAAATGAATTTTTAAGAAGAAACTCAAAGTCGATGGTACCATAGATATGTACAAAGCTAGACTAGTCACAAAAGGCTATAGACAAAAAGAGGAAATAGATTTCTTTGATACTTATTCCCCGGTTTCTAGGATTACTTCCATTAGGATGGTAATCGCTATAGTTGTAGTCTAGAACCTAGAATGACATCAAATGGATGTGAAAATCGCGTTCCTTAATGGAGATCTAGATGAGGAGATCTATATGGAACAACCAAAAGGGTTTGTTGTAAAGGGACAAGAGCATAAAGTGTGTTGACTTGTTAAGTCTCTTTATGGTTTGAAACAAGCTCCAAAGCAATGGCATCAGAAATTCGACCACACCGTGATCACAAATCGTTTTAAAATCAATGAATGCGATAAGTATGTGTATGTCAAGGAAATTGATAATTTATGTGTTATTGTTTGTTTGTATGTTGACGACTTACTTATTACGGGAACAAATAAGAAAGTAATCAACGAGACCAAGAAAGTGTTAAGCTCAAGGTTAGACATGAAGGACATGGGTAAAGCCGATGTTATTCTTGGCATACATGTAAGAAAAACTTCCAAAGGATATCTTCTCACACAATCACATTATGTTGAGAAAATGTTAAAGAAGTTTGAACAATTGGATAGCAAATCGGTCGTAACTCCATTTGATGCCAATTGTAAGTTGAGGAAAAATATGGGCGAAAGCATATCTCAACTTCAATATTCGCAAGTAATCAGGAGTTTGATATACATTATGAATTTTACACATTCGGATATTGCATATTTAGTGGGAAGTCTTGCTAGATACACTAGCAATCCGGGAAGAGATCATTGGGACGCTCTTTTGAGAGTGTTGAGATGTCACGCCCCGGAGTAGCAGAAATTAGGAGGAAATGAAATTTTCCTTTCTGGGTCCGTAAGCCATGACTAGTTACATTAATTGATTGTCCACAAACACACTAGATAAAGAAAATAGTAACTTAAATGGAAGCATAAACTGGACATAACTTCAAAAGGATTACTAGATGTTACATCATATCGGTTAATCATCTAAAATTCAAAGCAAACATTGCCGGTTGCAACCCATCTAGTTCTAACAATACATAAAGTCTGAAAACATAATAATTACATGCCAAACGGAAAATGACATAAATAAGCCTTCAGCAGGGACACATGTGCCTTCAGCAGGCATAGCCGTAATTGTCCCAATATCCTGTACTTGAATAATCTGGACGTGGGTATGTCCAGGACATAAAACGCCGTCAGCTTTGAAACAAAGCCGAGTGAGCGCACGAATTGATCATTCCTAAGTATTAATATATGAAAATATGACTACATCAACGATTATGATATTATCATATGCATATACTTGTCTCGACATCGATCATCATATCCATAGCATAACGATTACAAATGAAGTTGTGCATTAAACACCATTCTTGGTTCAACATCTTAGGATGCGGTTAGTATCTTATTCGAGTCGTTGTTACATATTAGGATAGGTCATAAACTTCAATCAACATAAATCGCGATATAGATCTCTTTCATACTCAATTAATATATAAACATGCCTATGATCCATATCATACAACTAAGCACGAACAATACAACAATGGTGTACTTGAATACACCCGACCATACTTGACTATACTTGACTGCACCTTCTGATTTCCGATCCAATCACTTGACATGAATATTTCTATTGTCGATCCATTGTGTTAGCTGTGCCTACATATATTAAGGCCGCATGGTCGCACTCTGTGACCAAGATAACATCTTGTTGACATAGAATAGTTGTGCCTATTAAGGCCGCATGAATAATATGTTAGCTGTGCCTATTAAGGCCGCATGGTCACCCTTTGTGACCAAGATAACATTCGTGCCTATGAAGGCCGATTATTCAAGATATTCTGACTGAAGGAATATTATGTGCCTATTAAGTCCGAATGAATAATATGTTAGTTGTGCCTATTCAGGCCTCATGGTCACCCCTCGTGACCAAGATAACACCAGTGCCTATTAAGGCCGATTATTCACAAATATTCAACAAGCGAAAACCTTTGATTAATATGTTAGTTGTGCCTATTAAGGCCGCATGGTCACCCTGCATGACCTAGATAACATCTGTGCCTATTAAAGCCGATAAATCATAACTATCAAACCAATCTTCATTTCCTGGGTCTTCTCATGGCTGACAACCATATTCAATGTGACTACTCAACTGATCTTCGAACTAGTATACCCAACTTAACATGCACGTCGCCCTTGACGTCATGACTAACTCTATCGTATGAGCTATAAGTCAAAGTGCCTAAAGTACAAGTTAATTAAACATTGAACATTGTTGAAATATAGTACGAGCCGTAAACTCGTAGTACTACTACATATTAAAGTGAGGCGTACAACAAGTCGAAGCACGGGTTAATATATCTGTGGAATATAATAATAATAATAATAATAATAACAATAATAATAATAATAATAATAAGAAGAAGAAGAAGAAAAATTAATAATAATAATAAAAATAGTCCTCGAATATAAAATGGCTGCAAGTTCGTGGTACAATCATGTTAAGCACATAATATTATCTAGAATAATAATAATGACGATAGTACTAAAAATAATGAAATAATAATACGGTGCAACATATTAATAGGAGGTTAACTGCAATAATAATAATAATAATAATAATAATAATAATAATAATAATAATAACAACGGAATAATAATACATAACTAGGTTCAGGGTACCACATGTTAAAGCACAAATTTTAACGGCTAAGTAATAACATAATAATAATAATAACAATAATAATAACAATAAACGGGATAACATGTTCGGGGTATAACATATTAACATGAGGTTAACCGGACTGATAATAATAATAATAATAATAATAATAATAATAATAATAATAATAATATTAACTCGAGTTCGGGCACTACATGTTAGGTACGAGATATACCAGACTAATAATTAACAATATCAATAACGCTAACAACGGAAAATAATGATAATAATAATATCTAGAATAATAATATGGGCATTAGTTCATGGTACAACATGTTTAAGTAGAGTATTAAGCGAATAATAATAATAATAATAATAATAATAATAATAATAATAATAATAATAATAATAATAATAATAATAATAATAATAATGGAGTATAACACGCAGACTATAAATTTGGGGTACAATATATTAAAGCTCATAACTATAGTATACCAAGTGAGTTAGGGAACTCACCGTAGGTTCGGGATCGCGGTGTGGCTCGGGTTAGTCTCGGGGGAAGCCTCATTTCTTCTTCTTTTTCTTTTTCTTCCTTTCTCTTTTCTTTTGCACTATGTTTGGATTGAGAGAACTGGAGAGAAGAGAAGATGAAGAGAACTATTTTCTCTCCAGTTCTCTCGCTTGGATAGTTAAGTCGGGAGAGAAGAGAACGTTAATGGAGAGAACCGGAGAGAAAGGGGGGAGAAAAAGAGCCAAAATTTGGTTCTCTCTAAATTGGAGAGATTGAGGAGAGAAGAGAAGAGATTGATAATAAAATATTTTTACAAAGACCATTATATCCCTGAATATTTTTTCATATTTCAAACATACCAGTTTAGTTGAATTTATATCTGAGGATAAAACAATAAATTGATTCTAAATCCTTTCTCTTCTTTTCTCTTATGAGAGTTAAACAAACAGGAGAATGTTATGTTTCTATCCTCTTCTCTTCTCTCTATCCAAACAAGCTAGGCAAAGCCATGCTTTCTCTTCTCTTACTCTTCTCTTAATGAGTTTTTCTTCTCTTCTCTCCAGTTCTCTCAATCCAAACAGAGTGTTGGTCTCTCCCTCTCTCTCTATCTCTCTATCTATCTCTCTTTTTCTTTATTCTCTTGCTTTCTAAGGAAAAATAGAGGGGAGGGGTTAAGAAAAGGAATGAGGGAGGGAGAAAAGGTGAAGTATTTATAGAGGGAGGGGGTTTGGGTTGCTTCTTTACATAATATATTTATATATATACATATATACACACATACACACATACCCATATATATACATATGCACACAACACACATATGCATAATACATATACACACAACACACCACACTACCTCACCAGTCACCACCACTCCACAACACACACCACACACAACACTGCACACAAGCACATGCACACACTGAACATACACTATGCATATATATACACCACTACCACTTCACTCAACATACCACACATGACACCATACTGCCACACACATTAACATACATACACGCCACACATATTGCACTCACACACGCATAACCTTACATGCACACATACCCACACACAGACACATAACACTCCCTCTCTCCTCTTGGCATACACACACATATGTATGTATATACTCTAATGTGTTAGAGGGGTAGGTTGGGGAGGTGAGGGGGTGGAGTGCGGAGGTAGATTTGGTGGTTGGAGGTAAATGTAAGGGGCATGGGTATGTAAGAGGGGTTAGTGAAAAGGTAATTGATGTTGTCAAAATCAAGTTATTTGTTACCTTATTAAAAACATAGTAAAGTGGAAATAGGGTGTCGAGTCCACAGGGATTGGAATGCAATAATGCTTGATAGACGCTTAATAGCCAATTACAATGCAAGGAGTAATTAACAAACTAAGAAGTAAAATTAAGTCTTTTCAACTTTTTCGGGTTGGTTTAATTAATCCTAAGTTATACTATAATGACAATTTATAATATGGAAATTAGACTTTAATCAAAGGCAAATTTTAATTAGAGATTTGGAGTATGCAAATGGAGAATTCGAGGTTGTAGAGCATTCCCCCACCTTGGACCAACCAACACATGGATCTCATGCTTGTAGCACATTCTAGAGTAGAAAATCTCATTGCGACAAATTATCAAACATGTGTCATGCCCCGGTGTAGCCAAAATAGGGAAATTTTTAAAATTTCCATCTTGCACCCTGAGGCACGTGACTAGTTGCATTAACCGGATTGTCCATGACCAAACACTAATAATAAACAACATAACCAAAAGGATAAAAACCAACATCTGCTTACTTGGATATATCATAATGAGAGGCCACAATACTAGTTAACTATTACATCATGGTAGATACACCAGAGTCTTATGGCTCTAGGGCCTTACAGAACTATTATAAAAGATAGATGAAGTCCTCTGCTAGAGGTTACAACCAAAAACATTTACAAGATACAAACACTAGTCTTCTCTCTAACTAGCGTAGCCATAGTCCTCCTCAGTGAATTCTACCTCATTGTACTCCTCCTAGCCAGCATCACATCCAGTGCAATCGTTATCTGGAAAAGCTAGACAAGAGAATGTCAAGCGACATGAACGTCGTCAGCTTATGAAAGTCGAGTGAGAAAACTAAATAAAATGGAACTTATATAGTCACATACAACAAGAAAAATATTTACTACTTCTATTACGTCTTTTAAAGTTCTCCCACGTTCTCACCGTCGAACTATAACCACTAACGTGCCCATACAGGTATTCGAAGAGAAAATGAACAATTGAAACAACTCCCTTCAACAACCCAAAACATTATCATAGTCCATTAACAGAGCCTGACACGAAGTCCCAACTCTGAACAATACCACCAGAAGGCTGGCACCACACTAACCAAAACCATCTTTCATAATTGAACTACCTCACACTAATCGAACCATCTCTCATTAACTAAACCACTTCTAATCTTCACTTCGTCACGAAGAGCCGAAGTGTTTCTCCCAAACCTTCACGATACCATCTTGCACTCACTAGACCATCTTTCATCAAATAAACATCTTTCACCAACCACCTCGTCAAGAAGAACCGAAGTACAAAGAACCGAAAGGACACACAATAACCATCACTTCGTCACGAAGAACCGAAGTAATCACCGTATACCTTTCGTCACGAAGAACCGAAAGGAGACACAATAACCATCACTTCGTCACGAAGAACCGAAGTAATCACCGTATCCCTTTCATCACGAAGAACCGAAAAGATACACAATAACCATCACTTCATAACGAAGAACCGAAGTAATCACCGTATCCCTTTCATCACAAAGAATCGAAAGGATACTTAATAACCATCACTTCGTCAAGAAGAACCGAAGTAATCACCGTATCCCTTTCGTCATGAAGAACTGAAAGGATACATAATAACCATCACTTCTTCACGAAGAACAAACGTAATCACCATATCCCTTTCGTCACGAAGAACCGAAAGGATACACAATAACCATCACTTCTTCATGAAGAACCAAAGTAATCACCGTATCCCTTTCGTCACGAAGAATCAAAAGGATACACAATAACCATCACTTCGTCACGAAGAACCGAAGTAATCACCGTATCTCTTTCATCACGAAGAACTGAAAGGATACACAATAACCATCACTTCGTCACGAAGAACCAAAGTAATCACCATATCCCTTTTGTCATGAAGAACTGAAAGGATACACAATAAGCATCACTTCGTCATGAAGAACCGAAGTAATCACTGTATCCCTTTCGTCACGAAGAATCGAAATGATACACAATAACCATCACTTTGTCACGAAGAACTGAAGTAATCACCGTATCCCTTTCATCACGAAGAACCGAAATGATACACAATAACCATCACTTTGTTATGAAGAACCTAAGTAATCACCGTATCTCTTTCGTCACGAAGAACCGAAAGGATACACAATAACCATCACTTCGTCAAGAAGAACCGAAGTAATCACCGTATCCCTTTCGTCATGAATAATCGAAAGGATACACAATAACCATCACTTCATCACCAAGAACCGAAGTAATCACCGTATCCCTTTCGTCACGAAGAACCGAAAGGATACACAATAACCATCACTTCGTCATGAAGAATCGAAGTAATCACCGTATCCCTTTCGTCACTAAGAATCGAAAGGATACACAATAACCATCACTTTGTCACGAAGAACCGAAGTAATCACTGTATCCCTTTTGTCACGAAGAACCGAAAGAATACACAACTTTCACAACCCTACAACCATAACCTTTTTCTCAGTATCCCGACTTTTGCGGCCTGGTTTAACTAGTCAACACTTAATCTCAGCATAAGCTGCTCCCAATATTACATAGCTGATACTCACGTATACTCGACCACGCACGCGCCACTTATTAAGGAGTTTGGTTCACAAAATGACTTCCAATTATAACCGTCAAGATTCCACTATACATCCAAACTTCTATTTTACCCCTTAATATACTTACGATAAAAACTTTACCAATCACTATCAACGCAATAATCGTGCCATACGTACAACCTACTTATAGCTTGGGTATGAATTCTCAATGGTCATCGCACTATATTCATAACAGTGGAAACCTAGCGTGTAGCTCGTGGATTTAATACCAATAACATATAAATGAAACCCTTAACTTATTCATCTTTGCGATAGCACTACCATATCACAAAATATTTATAACAACACAGGTACCAGAAAACTACCATCATCAATCAACACCATGCATAAACAAACATCATACAAAAAGCTGTACAATCTGCTAGGATATATTTTTACTGTGTTGACAGAATTAATATGATTTATTTGGGCATGATATATTGCTTTGTAGGTCAAACTCAAAACTAGAACATTGTAGGTAATTGGATTATCTTCGTGTACAAAAAAATCTAGCTTCATTTACATTTTTGAGCTGCTCAAAATATTTATTTTACTTAGACATTTCTTAATTTTTGGACTGCTCTATCCTAGATTTTCAGCACTGCATTGTACGTACATTTCACCTATGAAGGAATGATTTTTAGACTGAGCTATAGAAGAGTTATTTGTAGATAAATGAGTTAACTTTCTCCACAAAATAACCTAACCTCATTCCCATTTTTGAACTGTTCAAAATGTTTATTTTACTAAACTACATTCTGCTGGAAGTTTCTGCTTCCCAGATTTGAAGATTTGACTTGCATGTTGCATAGAAACCCCAAGATACAACATCAAACACTTACTAAATATTTCTATATACTATATAGGTTCTAAAGTGAGTTAGTAAACTCACCAAGTCTTAAAATTGAGCTTTAGGAAGCTTGAACTCAACTTCAATGATGGAGACTTCTTCTTCTTCTAACTTCCGTCATCCCACCATGGAGTTCATCTCTTAGCTTTCCCTCTTCATACAGATTGTAATGGCCAAAAAAAATGGTATGGAATAGTATATGCATGCTTATATAGAGTCTTGTATGTGCTAGGTGTTAATGTACATGGGTGCATGTGTACATGCATTGACATGTGTCAAAGGGGTGGACAAGTGTCCAATGGATGGACAAGTGTCATGGGAGAGGGTGATATGTGTCTTGGGAGTTGCATGTGTCACAAGTGGCCGGCCATGGTGGGGCCCATCTCAGGTTTTGTGCCACTTTCTCAGTTTATGTGCATAAGTCCTCATTATGTGCGTCGGTCTCGATTTACGTGCAAACGAGTATTGTTTCTAATGTCCGAGTCCAGGTACGGGACTAAGTTAAGTCTAATTACGATCGAGTCAGTGCGGCACTTACAGTCTAATTAGTAATTACATTACACTGATACAGTCACACAGATAAAATAATAATATAATAATAGACCATATATGGAAATTCATAAAACTGATATTATTATAAGTAGAGGAAAATTACAGGTATTATAATGTGGTAGTCAACCTACATGCTAGATAGATATTTCAATGCAATACATGAGTATAGGTTTGAAATCACTAGATTTAACAACTTTTAATGCCTGACATTATATAAAAAAAAGATGCGTGGAAATTTTGGAATGTATAAGAATCCTACATTAAAACACACAAGGGTCCAATGGTGGATTTATGATCCCCAACCTACATGATTTAGCTACTCATGACTACCAAAACATTAACATTAAAAAGAGGGAAATAAAGATTGTACCTACTAGAAGAATCCATCATAAATGCCATAGAAAATCCAATAAAAATCCAAGCTAAGCTTCAAGATATTCAATACATAAGCTAACTTCTCTCTCTTAGCCGTTAATACAACTAGAATGAGGTAGATGGAAGAGTAAATGAGATGTAGAGATGGAGGCCTAAGAGAGAGAGAGAGAGAGAGAAAGAGAGAGAGAGAGAGTTTACTACTACCAACTAACAAAGAAAAATAAAAGCTAACCCTAACAAAATCCATCTCTAAATATTTATATTTTTGGTACAAGATAGTAAATTTGTAATAAAAAGAAAACATCCTTCAGAAGCCGCGGATCGATCCAGGTGATAATGGGCGGATCGATTCGCTTAGATAACTTGTCTACAGAATGTCCATCGAAATATGCGGTTCGATCCAAGCGTTAAGTCTGGATCCGACTTGCATTTTCTGGTCAGTGAATTCCATCAGAACAAGCAGATCGATCTGCCTTGTGAACATATATCGATCCCCCTGGGTAGCTTATTGACTTTTACTTCCTTCTGAAGCTTAATCCCAAGACTTTCCTTCCAATCTTCTACCAAGCCTCAAAACATCTACAAGAAAGATAGTTTTATTAGTAAAATGACAATAAAAAAGAGGATTAACATAGGTACAATTTATCCATTAAATCTCCTAGATTATGTGATATGCCGTGTCCAATAGGGGCAAATCATGCATGCATAACTACAATATTGAACACTAATCACACCCCCCTAACTTGCATGCTGCTGGTTTCTTAGCAACAAAGTGGAGTACCAAGAGGATTAAGAATAACCTTGCACCAAGTTCTTATTTGAAGTAACAGATAAACCCTTTTCGTGGGAAATACGATTGCATTGAACAAATGCAACAAGCCGTTGAACCTCTAGGTTACCCGTAGAGGTGGAGTGTTGTCTCCGGAGGGTTCTCAGAGTGAACCCACAAACATAAACTTTCCTCATGATAGTTGCCCATTATCTAGCACCGACACTCAACATAGTCCCAAGAATTTTCAAAAGATTTTAGCATATGACACGTAAATCCAAAAGGTTCTCAAACTATTAAGGTTATTAGATAAACTTTATAAAGCTCAATCTTGGATGCGTGAGTGATGTGAAGTGCATAACTATAACTATCAAGAAGATGGCAATGCTTTCATAATCCGAATTTCGTTCAAAATGCATCATTTGTCCCTATTGGACATGGCACATCACGTAATCCGGGAGATTTAATGGATAAATTATACCTATGTTAGTCCTCTTTTTTGTTGTCATTTTACTAATAAAGATCTCTTTTTTGTAGATGTTTTGAGGCTTGGTAGAAGATTGGAAGGAAAGTCTTGGGATTAAACTTCAGAAGGAAGTAGAAGTCAAGACGCTGCCCAGGCGGATCGATCCATGTTCACAAGGCGGATCGATTCGCTTGTTTTGATGGAATTCACTGACCAGAAAATGCAAGTCGGATCGATCCAGACTTAACCCTTGGATCGATCCACATCTTTCGATGGACATTCTGCAGACAAGTTATATAAGCGGATTGATCTGCCCATTTTCACCTGGATCGATCCGCAGCTTCTGAAGGCTGTTTTCTTTTTATTACAAATTTGCCATGTTGTACCAAAAATATAAATAGTTAGAGATGGATTTTATTAGGGTTAGCTTTTATTTTTCTTTGTTAGTTGGTAGTATTAAACTCTCTCTCTCTTAGGCCTCCATCTCTCCATCTCATTTACTCTTCCATCTACTTCATTCTAGTTGTATTAAAGACTAAGAGAGAGAAGTTAGCTTTTGTATTGAATATCTTGAAGCTTAGCTTGGATTTTTATTGGATTTTCTATGGCATTTATGATGGATTCTTCTTGTAGGTACAATCTTTATTTTCTCTCTTTAATGTTAATATTTTTGTAGTTATGACTAGCTAAATCATGTAGGTTAGGGATCATAAACCCACCATTGGACCCTTGTGTGTTATAATGTAGAGTTCTCATACTTTGTAGGATATATTGAGGTCATGGATGCAAGGTTTGACTTCTTGAGATTCTACTTACAATGTCAAGTATTGAAAGTTGTTATATCTAGAGATTTCAAACCTATACTCGTATATTGCATTAAAGCATCTATCTAGTATGTAGGTTGACTACCACATGTTTGATAATTTGTCACAATGGGATTCTCTACTCTAGAATGTGCTACAAGCATGAGATCCATGTGTTGGTTGGTCCAAGGTGGAAGAATCCTCCCCAACCTCGATTTCTCCATTTGCATACTCCAAATCTCTAATTAAAATTTTCCTTTAATTAAAGTCTAATTGCTATATTATAAATTGTCATTATAGTATAACTTAGGATTAATTGAACCAATTCGGAAAAGTAAAAAATATGTAATTTTGCTTCTTAGTTTGTTAATTACTCCTTGCATTGTAATTGACTATTAAGCGTCCATCAAGCATTGTTGCATTCTAATCCCTGTGGACTCAATACCCTATTTCCACTTTACTACATTTTTAATAGGGTAACAAAGAAAAATAAAAGCTAACCCTAACAAAATCCATCTCTAACTATTTATATTTTTGGTACAACATGGCAAATTTGTAATAAAAAAAAAAACAGCCTTCAGAAGCCGCGGATCAATCCAGGTGAAAATGGGAAGATCGATCGACTTATATAACTTGTCTGCATAATGTCCATCGAAAGACGCGGATCAATCCAAGGGTTAGTCCGGATTGATTCGACCTGCATTTTTGGTTAGTGAATTCCATCAGAACAAGCGGATTGATCCACCTTGTGAACATGGATCCATCCGCCTGGGCAACTTCTTGATTTTTACTTCCTTCTGAAGTTTAATCCTAAGACTTTCCTTCCAATCTTCTACCAAGCCTCAAAACATCTACAAGAAAGATATTTTTATTAGTAAAATGAAAATAAAAAATAGGATTAACATAGGTACAATTTATCCATTAAATCTCCTAGATTACTTGATATGTCGTGTCCAATAGGGGCAAATCATGCGTGCACAATTGTAATGTTGAACAGTAATCAGTGATGTGGGTAGTTAGTTGCTTCTCAAAATTTGTGGGATGTGACCGATGTGATCGTTGTTAGGGATGTATACTAAAAGCCATGCTTTATGTAGTTAATTTATTATTTTAATAAAATCAGTTATTCCATTTTTATGAGAATTTGTGTGGGCAATATTTGTATTATATTATTTATTTAATATTATGCATGTGTGTCTCTCATTCTACATAGTAGGTGGTTTGGTGTGTAGAGTTCGGCTTACACACGGAAGATCAGACCACCAGATATTGTAGAATGTAAGATTTTGGTTTACTGTCTTAGATGGGATTGGACACACCATCGGTAGGACTGCAGCATGGTGTTGTAGTAGGTTTGTCTTGACTGCGGGAAACGGTACAGTTTCAACTCATTATGCTGGTACACATTGTGTATTAAACAGGACCAACTTGGGGTAATTATCTTTATACTGACTTATAAGATAATTAATACCTCATGGCTATTATGAGTGCTTATGCTCTAAATCCTAAGTTAGTTTATAGACACGTACATTTGATATTTACACTTTGATCCCCAAAAGGGTGAGATCCTTAAATGGGTCAATATCTCATTGGATTGTGTGGCAATATTAATTGTGTGGTGGATATTAATTAATGATGGAATCCATGTCTCAATTTTGGGATTGATGATATCCCCTTGAGAAAGCTTATAAGTTTTGATTATGTCAAACCCTGCAGGTGGATTTTGTATCCGACATATCAGATAAGTTAAGCAGAGGATCTCAAGGAATTTTAAGAGATTAATTAAATATGATTGTCAGTAATTATATTTAATTAATGGATATCTGTAATCTTAACATGGGGAGATAATAAGCATTTAATAACATGGAGCTCGAAATATATTTTTGAGATAAGGGTAGGAGTGCAATTATAATTCTTTAGTGGTATGAATTATAATTTATGAAAATAGGAATCTGATTCAGTTCGAATTAGGATTTCCTAATTCCATAACAAAGCCTATTCCTTATTGACTTCTTATGGTCCCTATCGTAGCCTATATATATGCTGCCTTGGCTCTTCTCTCAGATTGCATGATTTCACATTCTAAGCTTCCCTTGACCTCCTAGCTTTCTTCTAGAAGGGTTTCCACCAAACCCTAGTCTCTATAAGCATTCAAGAGACATAGGAGTGAAGATCGCTAGCGTCGGACAATGCTCACTTAAAGAACTTCGGACTACTCGATACTGATCGAAAGTTGCTGAATTTTTTACACGACGTTCCTGACGTCGAGACGGAGCTGCTGTTAAAAATTCAAGTGAATCGGAGATCGTTTAGTCCTCCTGACGAACACATCTTTGTCGGATTAATGTGATCGGGATTGAATCGTCACAGCAATCAAAGAGAGTGTTATAACTGGGAATAGAAAATAGAACGTAAAGAGGGAAGAGCATAAAACATAAAGGATTTCGAAAGAGCCCACACTCAGTTCGATATTCTGGCAGCAAAGGAATACGGTAGAAGATCGTGAGCTGTTATCGAGCCCGTGTTCTCGATTCGTCTACTACAGCAATCCGTTTTTACAGTTCAAGGTAACCCTAGTTCCGCCCTTATAGAGTTATTGTAGCGCTCACATAAATTTTTTGCAGTACCAACTTATACGCACTGTCAACGGATTCTGGGAACGCAGTTTCCTAACAATCGTCTCGAGTCACGTGCATGCATGGGAATTTGTGTAAGCACAGTCTAAATTAAATACGGATCCGCGTACGATTTCAGTCTGGGTCTAAAATAACAGTCCGGGTAAAATATTATATAATAAAATTTAATGTTATAAAATATAATATAGGATTAATCGCTACATAAATTTACTAATAAATATTATAAATATATACATAGGATTGTAAATCCGAAAATAGAAATAGGAATTCTATTTTATAAAAAGGTGGAAATTGAGGGTACTACATATGATATCTAAAGCATACCATGAGCTATGGTTTGCACTACACACGATACCCACCCGTGGTAGAGAGATATTTCGATGCGAATTAAATTTCAGATAATCAAGAGACTAAGTCCACAAGTGGGTATTTATTCATTTTAGGTGGAGTTGCGATTTCTTGGAAATCAACTAAGCAAATGTGTATAGCACGTTCGACGATGGAATCAGAGTTCATATCCTTAGATAAGGCGGGTGAGGAAGCCGAATGGCTTCAGAACTTCCTAGAAGATATTCCATTATGGCCAAAACTGGTAACGACCATAGGTGTGCATTGTGACTGCAATGCAGTATCTTCTGTAGCTAAGAATGCCATGTATAATGGGAAGTCAAGACACATAAAAAGGAGACACAATACAATCAAGCAGCTACTCTCTAGTGGTATAATCATGATTGACTATGTCAAATCGAAGGAAAACATTGTGGTTCCTCTTACGAAAGGATTGATTAGAGATCAAGTTCAATATACGACGAAAGGAATGGGCCTAAAGCCAATATGTTAAATAACCGGCGGAAACCTAACCTAGCTGACTGGAGATCCCAACATCTAGGTTCAATAGGCAAACTAGTTGGGAAAGTTCATGTTGTAAACACACATTTAATATGACTTCATTTATGTATATTGGTCAAGTGTGCAATACAATTTGTTGAGGTTATATTTGCATTTAATGATGTTGTTATCACCTATGTGAGAATGGAAGTGGGGTCGCTGCTATGAGAACTTCAAAGGCTTGGTTCTCTAAGAGTTCTCATGAACAAGGATCAGTTCAGGACAAAAATGAACACAACCGAATGAATTAATATGTATAAGGATATATGGTGTGTTATCTAGTGTTGGTTTACACTAAAATGATGAACAGTTCAATACTTAATGTACACTGTGTCACCAAGTAAATCCAGTAGATATTCACTACGGGAAAGTTCAAGTCCAAAAGATACTCTCCTAATGCATCGTAAGTCCGTGAATTGCTCTCTTAGTTTTATTGTATTTCGTTTTTGTTTAGGTAGTCATAATCATTCACATGTGGGCGATTGTTAAATTCGGGGTGTGAATATGTAAGCTCAAGGGGATCGTTAGGATCGGTATGGACTGGCTCTATACTCAGGGAAAGGCTTGGCATATTAAGTTTCAAGATTCTAGCAGAGGAGTTTATGACTGGTCGACCGGGTCACTTCGACCGGTCGAACGGGTCAATGGCTATAAGAAGTTCAAAACATTTTTTGCAGATCGTCATTCAGCTGGCCTTATGTAAGCTCAAGGGGATCGTTAGGATCGCAATGGACCGGCTCTATGCTCAGGAAAAGGCTTGGAGCATTAAGTTTCAAGATTCTAGCAAAGGGGCTTTCGACTGGTCAACTAAGTCCCTTCGACCAGTCGACCGTGTCAACAACTATAAGAAGTTCAAAACATTTTTTGACAAAGAGGCATTCGACCAGTCGACCGGACCTTGTTTATGAAGAGTCACAACTTTTCATATAGAAATTTCAAGTTTGTTTTAACTTCATCTGTTCTAATAGCTGATAAACGTGTATATACTTATATATATGGAATATATAGGTGTTGGGACACAATTATTTGTGTAGAGTGGCATCTCTTACCCAATAAACATGTCTATATATATATATATTATAAGTAGTTAGTTACGGAGTATTTAATACACAATTTTTCCAGATTTTATCTTCATCTTCTCTATATATTCTAGAGTCAATTGAGAGCAATTTATATACATATATTCTGCAGAGTATAATAGAGTTTGTTGTCTCTATTATACTATATCACAGTATCCTCAAGAATGATACGTTTTAGTCCACAAACAACTAAGGGTGCGTTTGATAAAACTGAAAATTAAGTACTGAAAATTAAGTGCTGAATTTTAAGTACTGAAAATTTTAAGCACTTGAAGTTTTATTCCTTAAAACAGTGTTTCAACTATTGAAGTAGAATGCATTCAGTGATTATTTTCAGTATAAATTTTTCACTTAAAGTTTTCAGTGATTTTGGAGCTACTTTTTCAATTAAGTGGTGTGTTATCAAATGCACTGAAAAAGAATAAGTGCTGAATCTTTTCATTCTCAGCACTTAATGAGGTTATCAAACACACCCTAAGTGTGGGATGTATATTCATTTTTCGGACAACATTTTGCGTGCTCGATCTAATCACTGTTTTGTTTCATGTACATAATTTCCTAACATGTATCTCTCAATGCACTAGCTAGTATATGTGAGTAGAATTCAATAGGTAGTTTGGAACTATCGTATCACATAGGTGATCCAAAACTACTTAATAATTTGTTATCAGTTAAGGTCAAACTATAAGAAAGATTGACCGATACAATCACCATCATGAAAAACCACAGCCACCGGCATTTGAATATTCTTAGGTCAAACTCAGTATCCAAAAATAATACTCCACCAAGTCCATCAAACTCAGCACTCTGACCACCTTCTCTCATCCCTCACCTAGGGGTGCACGAGAAAACCGATGGACCTAATCGAGTAATTTGGTCGATTTTTTAAAAATTACTCACAGTTAAAATTGAACTGAATTGATCAAAATAAACCAAAAATCAATTGAATTGACCATTTCAGTCGATTTCAAAGCATGAAAAAACTAAAAAAAAATCAACCAAACCGACCAATGTACATCCCTACGGCCCCACCCGTAAATCGTAATATCAATTTTTGAAAGCAAAGAACCGATTTTGTGATTCACAAGTAAATTGGTTCTTCAAATTCTTTTGTTTCTAATTTTTGGTGGGAAAAAAAAAACAGGTTCTACAAATTCAAGTACAAAGAAAGTGTCAATTTCTTGCATAGAAGTCTGTGCTCGATCTAATTAACTCTATATTAATTAGTTCTTTTTCAAACTAATATTACCTTGATTTTCACAAGAACCAAATAAAAAGTTAGACCTGAACTTGACCAGATCTAGTTTAGAGTTTTTCAAACAAACCGTGATGTATTTCTAAAAAAAATTTAAAAAAATTTGGAGAAAAGAAAAACTCTAGCTCTCTGTTTTTGTGTGTTATTCTAGACTCTGCCCCCATGTTTATTGATGAAAGAATTGTACCTAATAACAAAGAGAAAGACAAAAGGCCAATACTTTGAGAATTTTGAAATGAGTAATGTTTGGGCCTTGGTGCATAAACACATTACACAAATTTTTTATTAAATACCACAATACCATCCAAAAAAAAAAAGATAAGAGTGTTTGTATAAAGTGCTTGTACCCCTAACACTATTGCCGTTTTAAAGTAGAGCATTGAGCACATCAAAAAGTAAAAAAGAAATGTTGAAATGGCTTATTCTTCAAGTTACTATTTACAAACTACCTTAGCAGCAGAAGTAAAAAGAATCAAAACCTTATTGATAATCTGAAGTAGTTGACCCTTCCATAATACGTTCAAATTGGTATATAGACCATAGAGTCCGTTCAAGCAGCCATAATACGTAACTCGTTTGGAAACATGACTTGCCATTACAATTACCGAAGAGTTGCCAAACGGGGCCATAGCAGAAAGAACTTCAAAGTCCCCTCGCGTGGAGAAATTATTGGGGACCACCCGCTAAGCATGCTGAACCATCCGAACCAGTTATAATCAAGGGCGGAGCCAAAATTTTTGCCCTGAGGGATATAGTGTAAGTATAAATAGAACATTCTTAAAAGATAAGCTTGTTATATTTTACAAATAATCGCGGGAGGATTTTACATCATGAAAACGTTTTATTATTGCATCATTTGTAGCTTCGTTGAATCGTTTTTTTTTTTTTTCACAAGCCAACTATCATTTAAAAGCTGGTCCACCATTCGACCGCGCAAGCAATTTTTCAGAACCTTCATAGCTGAAAATGTCCTCTCCACTGTAGCCGTTACAACCGGCAGAACCAATGGCGCCAGTTGGAGAAGTTGATAAACTAAATCAAAAGCAAGATATTTTTTGTCTCCCATCAACTCTAAAAAGTCATTATTCGTACGCAAATCATAGATATTAGTATTAAGTTTAGCTCCAATTGCAAAACTCATAATTCGAAGTCGACTCTTTCGGCCCTCTCTCAACTCTCTGTTAGACTTTTATTCCTCAGCGCATCTCCAATGGAAGTGGTAAAGAGGGTGGATATAGCATCACTTTTGGCACCCCATTGGACTGGTGTTTTGGGTCCTATGCTATAATTTAGTACCGCATTTCTTTTGGAATGTATCATATTGGAGTACTTGTACAAAAATATAGGATTCTATCATTGTAGCAATGCCAAAATACAAGTTTGGTATTTCTAATTTAGCACCCAACATTTTAGACGCTCTTAAGGCGCTATTTTTTTTTTTTATAAAAAAATTCAACTTGTTTTTACTTTTATGTGGGGGACCAAATATAAAATATCCAAAATTGTGTAGTCTAACATTTCGATTTTCAACCCTGAACTAACAGTCCCTCCGCCCCTGGTTGTAATGTACCAAATACCCCAAAAGAAGACCAATTTAGCTTTGCACAGATCAACATTCGTCAAATTTTGATCTGAAAAACTGACCTCATTAGCTCCTTGGTGGTATTTGACATCTTTTAACTGGTATTTGACATTTTTAACTAGTCCGATGCACCACCTCAGCATGCTAGGTTTACCAAAGTCCATTAAATTTTGAGGGCCTTCAAAATTTAAATTGTTTTTAATACATGTGATAGTTTAGCCCAAATATAATCTAGCCTAGCTATCCCAATTAAGTGTTCTAATCTCAATTTGACACCATGCATTATTGATAAATAGACCACAAACTCAATTTGACACAATACCTTGTTGATAAATAGACTTCAAAATGTATAAATATTACCCCAAAAGGTAATATTGTTCTTAAATAGACCACCGGTTTTTTTATTTTTATTATTATTTTTTTCAGAACCCTCGTATAGGGGCCTCCATTTAGTAGTTCGTCCTGCGCCTCCAAATACTCGGAGCCGGCCCTGGTTGAGCTGGTGGTCCAGGACCAGCCAATAACTTATCCCTCTTGTGCAACATTGAAGAAAAAAATGTGCCTTCTATTTTCTTATTTTATTCCTTTTGGTCATGCTTTGCACACCAGCTTGATAAACCTGTCAAATAAAATAGGATAAGGCACAATCGATATAATAAGTACTTCAGTCAGTTACAAGAGTTCGACATATAGGTAAATGTTTAAGATATTTATTATCATAATTTCTTTTTGTTTTTATTCTTTTGAATATTTTTTCTATGTTTAAAGTATAATTTTGTGCTTAAAATATTAATTTTTGGATTGTTTAAAATATTCAATGTTTTAAATGTGGGGTTTTTTTTTTTCTTATCAAACTGTATCTTGTGAATTCAGGATAAAAAAATGTAATACCCTGTACTTTGGAATGTATTATATGAATAAGACTTTGTATTTTTCTTTTAAATACTTGTATGAGTTTTACTTTACTTTTGGTGCATTTTGTATCCCAATCGATTGGCCAATTTTTCTAATTGATTGTCTTAATTTGGATACCAATCGATTGACATCTTACACCAATTGATTGTCACTTTTGTACCTATTACCTGGACCCAATCCATTGGACTTCATCGTAATCGATTGGAGTCATTAATACCGAACACCAATCGATTGGATCATTGTCCTAATCAATTAGACCATTTACTACCTACCATAAGCAATTGCTACCCTTGCCAATCGATTGACAGTAGTTGGACAGATTCTTTTGCTATGGCTGGGGAGAGGCCACGTGAACACATATTTTCTATATATATATGATGGTTTTCTTTGTATTTCTGGTTCCAGATATTAGTTTTAGAGAGAGTGTGTTTTGTGTGTTATATATACACACATATATACATCCATACAATCACACATACACACATGGACGGAGAAGAATAGAAAGAAGAGGAGAAGGAGACTAGAAGATGGAAAGAAAAGAAGGGAAGAAAGAGAGAGACAGACAGTCAGAGAGAGGGAGAGAGGAGACCACCATTGAAGCCCAAGCTTCAATTAATGCACACACCCTAGTTCATTAAGGTGATTTTTCAACTCACTTGGCAATATATTATTGATGTTAAAACATGTATAAAAGAAGGAAAGACGCATAAATTATGTTTACCCGTATTTACGTTGTTGGAATGTCTTCTCTGTGAAGAAGACAAAGTCCTAATCGATTATTGTCACAGCCCAATCCCACAATAGCGGATTCGAAGCCCGTGGCACGCCACCGAGGCTCTTTCTACTCATTTCAAAGTTGTAGCAGCGGAAAATAAACTTTAAAGATAACAACGAGTAGTCGCTCTTTTGAAACAATACATCCGAATTCAGTAAAATCTGTATAAATTTAAAAACGTAATTATATTTTGAAACGAATGAATTTATATTCAAAGGGGTCCCAAAGATGCCCTAAGAACCAATCAAAATATTTAAATAAGTTGCGAAAGGGGTATAAAAAGTTTTCATGCAGGGGTCATTTCGACCGGTCGAGATGCCCCTTTCGACCGGTCGAATGACCCTCGGTAAAAATACTTCACAGCAGAGGGCATTTCGACCGGTCGAACTGTCCCTTTCGAACAGTTCGACTGGTCGAATGACCCTATGACAACAATCCTTCTTGCACTAGGATTTTGCCTAAGGTCAAGCAACCCTACGACCTCAAACGATCTCAACATTAAATCAAGGCATGAAGTTGATAAGCAAACATTTTAAAACGTGAACTCCAGGTTCGTATACATAATAACTTAACCCACCCAAACTATGTTCTCCAAGTTAAAACAAAACGAAGTTCTAGCTACTCGGAAGTGATCCTTACAACACTTGGAAATATAAAACATATACAAGGCTATCATCCATTCCTATTACAAGTCTCTTGACTAAACAAATGAAATAGACGCTTTAATTACAAAACTACGAGATAAACATCTATGTGTTGCCTTCTAAGTGAACCCCCAATATCTCGCGATCACTTTCCCGATTCCTCGCCAGTATTCATACCTGCAATGGTTATTTGAATAACCACACATATTTCAATTTGTTTAAGCTAACGCTTAATGAATAAATCAATATATGCACATGAATGATAAACATAATTGCATTCACATCTCTACATTTGTCATGGGAGACTTACGTGCACATTCCATATTCCCAATCCGCGACTCCTCGCCAATAAGTCCACGCGAAAGGGTAAGACCCACGATTCTTTTCTTCAATCGTGCGACCTTAATGCTTATATCGGCTCCACAAAATGGCTTAGTGACCACGTGCTCCTTCTGACCCAAATAAGCAACTTAACATGCTCAAATACATATCACTGAGCTCTCGGTAATTAAAACATTTCACCATGCTATTGGGCCTACTTATCAATATAATTGCCCAATATGAATTACACAATATATCTCTATGAATTAATACATGCTATTCAAACATAACATGAATACATGTCAAGAAATCATTCCAAATTGCAAGGTTGAATCACTCACCTCCGAATAACGCTCCTATAATTCAATGTCAAGAAAACCCGTGCACAAAAAACATGCAGAAGTCTGTCTAGTACAATTCCTATCGATCAGAAATTCAATTATCAACTTTTATGGAAAATTATAGAAAATAACTTTTCAGAAAACTTAGTCAAATGGGTCCTAACATATATCAAAACGAAGCCCTTACCTCAAGGAGTTCGAATATAAAATTTGGGAGAAAATAAACGGGCAGAAGTCCGTTGTTTGGCGTTGAGAAGCTCTCAGCAATCAAAATCACCTTTTGGCCACCTCTTGAAACTTAGGTTGTAAGTTTTGAAAATATATCAAGATCATCTCTATCTATATATAAGCAACACTTCCAAAAATTGTGTTTACCTCCCCACAAGTTTTCAAAAGTCCTAAAAAGTCTCTGAAACTTTCTACACAGTCAATTCATAGCTTTACGAGTAAAACCTCAAACTTACAAAAGTTTCCGACTAAGTTCCGTTTGGTTGCTAAAACGCAAATTCTTATATGACTTTTTTGAAGTTGCTAATTAGCCTACCAAATTAATATATATCGTGTTAATTCGTTCTCACCAGGATACTAAAACTAACAACAGATATAAATTATAAACTAACAATAATACAGATATTGAAATGCATAGGTAAACATTTATTCTCAGATAAACATTTAAGGTGGTCCACAGTGACAGTCTCATACTCGGAGAGACTTCACAATATCGCAGTACTCATTCACTACCGTCTCAATGGGTACTCTAACATAGATACCCAAATCAACTTGTGAGTCAAAACTCACTCAAACATGTGCCATAAGACACGCCACACCACATTATCATGTATGACAATGCAATGAAATGCAATAACACAAATGCGGGTGTTATAATTATGACTTTTTTCCAATTGATTGCCATCTTTGGAAACCCAATTGATTGCCATTTTATGCAATCGATTGTCATTGTAGATACCCCAATCGATTACCAAAATTAGCAATCGATTGGTATGGATTGTGATCCAATTGATTGGACTTTTTTTCGATTCATTGTTATTGTTTTTATACCAATCGATTGGACCTCTGTACCAATCGATTGACAGTTAAAGAATGTTGATATTCCTGTTTAGTTTATATTATGACTGTTTAGTTGTTTATATACTATTCTAAATCCCCCGTATGTAATACAGACGTGATAATGAGATAATGCGGCATCAGATTGTAGTGACGTTAAGATTTAATGGATAATTTTTTATAATGTTAGATAATGTATTAGTCCTGAACTGTTTGAGTACTAGTCTGTTTCATTTAATGTAGTCAGGCTACATGGGATTGTCATGTATTGATGCTAGATTTGAACTTAAGTAGGCTTGTTCAGGATTCAGGAATCTTACGTGGATGGGCCTTGGTCATGATATGTTCTTAAAAGTGGTGAACTGTGCATATGTTCTTAAAAGCGGTGGACAGGACCAAGTAGCCCTAAGATAGATTGTTGATTCAATGATATATTCTTAAAAGCAGTGAACTGTGCATATGTTCTTAAAAGCGGTGAACTGGGATCACAAGAAGATGACGTTAAGTCATACCATTAGAATGATGTACTATTGCTTAAAGCGTTATATCCCTGTAGTGCAGTGAATTAAGCATATGTTCTTAAAAGCTGGGGATGAACTGACGTGGAGTCCATGACATGCAGTGGACTGTGCATATATTCTTAAAAGCAGTGGACAGAGTAATGGTGTATCTTTAGAAGTGAACTACTGTTGAGTCTGTTCTTATATCATAATGTGTTGTCGGTTATGAATTAGTAAGACGTTAGTAATTGGATAATCGGTTTGCTCAAAGAGAAGACACACTCAATAGAATCTAATTGTTTATCGTTCCTAACTTGTAATAACTTCAATAGTTTATACCATGTTATTATCTAATTCTACGTTCCAGTGTACCCTGGTTATGACTATACAGGTGAGGGACCTGCGGGCGAGGACTATTATGCTAGTGACGATGCTCCTACGGAGGACTACCCTGAGGGCAATCAGACGGAGGAAGACTATTCTGCCGTGTCACGCCCCAATGTAGCATAAACCAGGAAAGTGTTTCATTTCCTTTATGGACTCGTAGGTCGTGACAAGTACAAGTAACCAATTGTCCCTGCAATAAATAACTTAATAGCATTTCTAAAAGTAGAGAATACTAATAAACATAAAGTTCTAAATTAAAAACTTACTATACTATTACATCAGTCATTGTCTTAGGCACAAACCGCCTTATTCAAAATCTAATATAGAGTTTATTACAACTCTGAAAGGTAAAACATAAGTAAAGGTAAATCAGCTCTTTTGAAAATCCTCCGGTCTCTAACTAGCATAGTCAAAATATTCTAGTTGCTCCTGACTTGGAAAATTTGGACATAGAGTCCAGGGTGCATCAATGCTGTCAGCTTATGCAAGCTGGTGAGTAAAATAAACATGTACTCGCCATGTATATATAAGCATATATAACAACATTATTGGTTAAACTTTAAAGCAATAATTCAAGGTCCCAACTTCAATATATAACACGGGGAGATAATAAGCACTAAATATGTGACTGTGCATGAACAATGTAATATCTCATCTTACCGACTCTTTTCTCTCTCGACAAACTCGATTCAACCATCCCATTACCTCAGATACTCGGAATAATATCCGCTCAGTATCTGGGTCGTACACCAAATCAACGATTTAGATACCAGAAATAATATCCACTCAGTATCCAAATCATGTACCTCAAATACCAGGAATAATATCCGCTCAGTATCGGAGTCATACACAATACTGTTGCCTCAATACCAAGAATAATATCCGCTCAATATTGGAGTCGTTCACTACGCTATTACCTTAGATACCAGGAATAATATCTGCTCGATATCTGGGTCGATCACGACATTGTCGCCTCCAATACCAGGAATAATATCCGATCAATATTGGAGTCGCACACAAGGTCGCCACACTTTATTCTTTTCACGCCTTCTCTCACACCATGCATGTCAACTCAACCTCGACCCTATCATGCATGTCAATGTTCATGAATCATAACATCATTCATTAATCACAAAGCCGAATAATCATCCAACATAAATCTCAGTCTTAATCATTTTTATCAATCCGTTCTTAAACACAAGCCATTAAAATAGTATATCTTTCTAAATAGTTCCTTAAAACTTTCAAAATCTTTTCCCAAACAATCCTTTGTACAAAAATGGATAAATTGTCAAAAATGTCCTGTCGTTCAAGCGGGCCGCGCAAGCGATCATGCTATTTTCATGAAACCTATTAAAAATTCATTTCTGTCCAAAACTACACAAGTTGCGCGAGATAAATCAGAGTCTTCTTCTTCTTCGTTTTCCCTGTTTCGATTTTCAAAACTGAAATTAACCCATTTTCATATTCTGTTTCAAACATATCATGTAATATATTGATTTCTTCAGTTTTTTTTTACGTAGATTAAGAATACGTGATCGAATTAAACTGATACAGATTGTATCTCTTAAAATTAGTGATTAAAGTAAGAGTAATAAAACTTTAAATCAACAATACGTCGTGATACGAATGAATTACTTCGTAGTATTCAAACCACAGCTTGTTAAGTCTAAGATCTTTCATTTTCAATTTACGGAATTGATTTTGATTGAGTTTTCTAAAACTCCAATGTCAAAGCTCCCATGGTGTATGTATATATTTACGTATATACACATCCATATATACAAAAATATACATATATAAACATGGAGAGTGAGTTTATAATACTCATTGAGGTGATCTGGACCACAAATTCGGTACCAAGAATTTTGCTGAATAATCCTTCTAGAAATTTTTCTCATCGTCTTCCACTTGATTTTGATAAATATATATATATATGTATCTATGTATAAGTATGAGTATATATATACCATATGTGTTTGTGAGTTAAGAGAACAAGAGGGAACAGAGAGAATTTGAGAGAGATTTGAGAGGCAGTGAGTTAGAGAGAAGAATGAGAGATTGTGAGAGTTGATGCATATACATATACTGTTAAAACTATTTGGAGCCCAAGCAATTCCTAGGAATCATACAGTGTGGTTGAGCTCACGTGCTCGCACACCTATATCACAATATAGTCGCAGCTTAAAAAAATTTGGTATTATCCGGTTGAAATAAAAAAATACAGAAAGTTATAGTATCGTAGTAAATAAATTCCAGGTTGTACAAAAAGTATAGTGACAGTTTCAAATCCATTTATAAAAAAAAATTATGGTTTGACCCCAAAAAATATTTATTAATAGAAATAAAATGAAAGGTTTATTTATTAAATACAGGGTGTTACACGCCGAGGACTACTTATACACAAATTGAAGATTAGGCTAGATCATAGTTTAATTATCCTTTTTGTAATAAGGCATATGTTTCCTTAACGTTTGTAATTCATTCTGATTTACGTTGATTGGAGACTCTGATGTGTAATAGCTAGTAACTCCATTTTAACATTAAGTTATGTTTTAACCAGAACCTAGATTTTATTCTTGTGATCTCTATCCCTTTCTGTTGCTTAGTCATGCATGTAACTTCACAAGTCATTCCCTACGGGCCCAAAAAGGAAGTTTATTTTTCTCTATTTTTGCTGTTCTGGGGCATGCCAAGATTTTTGGTATCAGAGCCCCACGATATATCTTTTTGTTCACAGATTGTCCCACACCACTTGGTCCTAGAACCTTGAGATTTCTATAGATGAGTATTAAGATTAGTTCTGAATTAAGGTAGTCTCTTTTTATGTAGCATGGCACCAACGATGTTCCTTCTAGATGAGTTTGGAGGACATTACGTGTATGAGGGCAGTATTGAGTCAACAGATCCACAGTACTATGCTTGGGGAAGGTTAGGTAGAGAGCTATCGCAGAGACAGAACAAGATATGCAGATTGAGCAGCACATATTTGGGACCCAGGATCCAGAGGTGATACGTCAAAAGATGATCTACCACAAGGACACCTTCAGATGCATTGAAAAGGATTCCCTATAGATGCTATGAGACCGTGGGTCATATTAGGCTTTACTTGCAGAGGTTAGAGCAGTGCCACCACCTTCCCCGACAGAGCCACCACTGCAGACACCTCCACCCCCACCAGACGAGGACATGGTTGATGCACCCCCAGTAGATGAGGACCTAGAGGAGAAAGATGTAGACAAGGGTAAAAGCGACGACGATGATGAGCCGAAGGATGATGGTGAGGAGATGGAGGATGAGGAGGAAGAGGATACCGAAGACGAGAAGCCAGAGTATGATCCAGGGGAGGACCCAACTGGATTGGTGTAAACATTGTAGTAGCAGAGGGTTACTCGATAGAGGATGAGGAGGTTGCAGAGGATGATGCAGGTGATGACGCTGTGGTACCAATCTTACTAGGTGGCGTGATAGCATAGCTGGCAGCAGATTTGGTTACGGAGATGGCTGTACATCCCCATGGATTTGAGATAGGAGCAGTAGAGTTGGCACATGCTATGGCAGAGGTTGAGGCACTTGCAGTTGCATTCGATGCAGCCTAGGCCGATATAGCTGATGTGGGAGATTTAGGAGTTAATGTGGAGCATGATGGACTTGAGCTAGCTGAGGAGGATTTGATGGAGGATAAGGACATGATGGATGACGATGACATGGATGAGGATGATGTTTTGTCTGAGATTGCCCCGGAGGATGAGGTTTCTCTCTATGGATTTGACGTTGATAACTTTTGAGTTCAGTACTTTTAGGACTTAGACTTTTTCTTTTTGACTTCAAGACATATTGTCCACTTACTTTTGACGGTTACATAGACAGCTATTGACCATAGCCTTTTTGTATAGGTAGCCACTAGTGGTGGTTTGTTTATATCTTTTTGCTAGATCTTGTATAGGATTATGTACTACGCAGTACATCTTTTGGATATATATATATGGCAGACTGTTTCTTTTGATTATCTCTATTGCTATCTCATTATTTATGTCATGTTTGTGATTTAGGTTCATGAGTATGCTTTCCATTATTTTACTTTATGGTTATTTCCCCGAGAAGATTGCCAGGTAATCGTTAAATCTTTCATGGGTACACCTCACACAGAACACTATGGCAAGGAACATGATATATCAAGCGCGACTGGGAGCACCTAATCCTGAGGATATGGATCCAATTAGAGTCTTCAAAGCGTTCATGCAACAAACGAAATATGTTGGGGATACTTACAACAATGCCTCCCATCGAGCCAACATTGGTAACAATGGCAACAACCACGTTGCTCCTCCGAGGCAGATAGGCGACAAGCTATTGGAACGATTTCGTGGCCTGTGACTCGAGAAGTTTGACGGCATGACAGAATCGTGGAAAGTCGAACAGTGGATACAAGAGTTGGAACTAATCTTTGAAGCCCTAGAATGCAGCGAACTTGATAAGAGACATTTAGCCGCATTTTAACTGACTTATGCCACAGCAGACTAGTTGGAGGTCGAGAGAGCCACAATTAGGATTTATCCTAGAAGGAGAATGCCTTGGGAAGCTTTCAAGACTCGATTTCTCGAGAAGCATTTACTCGAAGACGAAAGGGATCAGCAAGACAGGAATTTCCTGAGCCTAGCTCAAGGGAACTGGATGGTTAGGGAGTATACCACACAATTCGAGCGACTTTCCCATTTCGCTCCACACATGATAGATAGCCCGCTAAGAAGGTTAAATGATTCCATCAAGGACTCAATGCGCACCTTTGACATATGATGATAGGCCATCTGGGCCAGACATTTGAAGGTATTGTCCGTCTTGTTTCAAGTTTGGATAAGGATGCTTACCCTGTGTAAGGGCCACAATTGAATCGATCGCCGCTCAAAAGCTTCCAACCGAGGATCTTTCCCACTCAGCCACCCCAGAATAATTAAGGATGGAAGCCCTAGACTAACAACTACTAGGAAAACAAGTGCACTTAGGATAGGACAAGGAAGCCCTAAGCCAACTTTCTTCCACAACAGAGTCAACAGCGAGGACCACCTCACGCATAGCTTGCCGCCCGGCGATAGAAAACTGGTGGATACTTCAACTATGAAGTGCCTAGACACATTATAAGGTATTGCACGGCTCCTAAGACTAACTACTGTAATGATCTCATCTACTGAACTATAACAAGCCTGGTCACATAAGCAAGGATTGCCGAGTACCTCATGGAGGCTACTATGGAGAGCCAGCTCAGGGACAAGAAGGACAGTAAGGATAGATTAGGGTAAATGCCATCATCGCTGACAATGCAGGATATAATGCTGAGGAACAACAGAACTTGGAAGGTACACTCGTTTTATTTCATAGTCAAGTTAGAGCTTTGTTTGATACCGGTGCTGCCCATTTTTTTCATAGCTATTAAGATCATGCGTGATTTGGGTTTGGTAACCCTAGCACTTGAGCCGACCCTTAATGTCATTTTGGCCTTGGGAGTAACTATTAAGTTAGGTAAGGTGTACAAGGATTGTCCCTTGACCCTAGAAGATAAGAATCTCCCGGCAGACTTGATAGTCTTGTCAATGTCTGAGTTCGACATGATCTTAGGAATGGATTGGCTTACCAAGTATGCTGCCAACCTAGATTGTATTAGGTGGACCATTATCCTTCGACACCTAGTTATCCGCATATTATATTTCAGTGCTAGGCGTCGAGCGACATGTTTCTTATGAGCTATTTTGCCACGATCGAGAGTTCAAGTGTGGAGCTTACCATCAACCAGATCCCCGTTATTCAAGACTTTGAAGACATATTTCGAGCTATCTTGGGACTTCCGTTGAAAAGAGAGATACACTTTTGCATTGAGCTAGCACTTGGAACGTTGTCGATTTTTAAAACCCCATATCGATTGGCTCCAAAATAAATGCAAGAGTTGAAGAAGCAAGTTCAAGAACTTGAAGACTTAGGTTTTGTTTACCCAAGTACGTCACCTTGGGGAGCACCAATTCTATTTGTGAAGAAGAAGGATGGAGAGCTACAACTTTTTATCGACTACATGGAGTTGAATAAGGTCACCATCAAGAATAGATATCCACTTCCTCAGATAGACGACTTGTTAGATCAATTGTAAAGATCAAGGATATTCTTAAAGATTGATTTGCGTTCAGGTTATCATCAATTGTTAGTTCAATTGGAAGATATATCGAAGACTACTTTTAGGACGATATATGGACACTACGAGTTTCTAGTGATATCTTTTGGATTGACCAATGTCTTATCAGTATTATGGACTTAATGAATAGAGTATTCATACCTTATCTTGATTAATTCATTATAGTATTCATCGACGACATTCTAATTTATACAAAGATGGAAGAAGAGCACAAGAAGCATCTATAGATTGCTCTACAGACTCTCTGAGACAAGAATCTGTATGCAAAATTCAGCAACTGTGAATTTTGGCTTTAGGAAGTCAAATTCTTAGGATATGTGATATCACAGGATTGAATTTATGTATACTCGTCTAAGATCGATGCAGTCTTGCGCTGGAATAGATCGAACAACGCGACTAAAGTTAGAAGTATTCTTGGATTGGTTGGATATTACCATAGATTCATGGAAGGATTCTCTAAGATCGCAGGATTGTGACAAGCCTGATAAGGAATCGATTGGTAGAATGGCAATCGATTGCATGTGAGGGAGAGGAAGATAAACAAACCTATACATCTGCTAGAATGGCAATCTATTGCCATGTGTTGACAATCGATTGGCCTCCAGAGGCAATCGATTGGTAATAATTTCAATCGATTAGGATTAAAACATCACAAGAGGTTAAGGAAAGAATGTGCTACCACCCCTAATTGTTCACGAATCCTTGAAGATAGATTCTATCATAAATTAGCATCCAGATAGCAAGAACACCCATAAAAAACACAAATGAAGAAGAATTTATTAAAAATTCATCAATTTTATTGATTAATCATGGATTCTCGAAATCCAGAATTACAAGATCTTGATTGGAAAGCAAACAAATAGACAGAAAGAAAAACAAAGCAAAGTTCTATCTCATTCAGTGATTATAGGAATTAGACAACTCAATTAAGATCAGGTTCCGGAGAAGAAAAGTCTTCCCCTTCAGCATAATCCACGAAGTATTCCACCACTTCTCCGTCTGGAGATCTTCCAAAATCTCTCGAATGCGTGCAGTAGATCCCAGGTATTCATATCAGTGATTGCTTCATTAGGAAAGTCTGGGCACGAGCTAGATAGGGGAATGAAAATTGGCCTTTCCTATTCTACCTATTTTGGCTTGGAGAGCGGACCCCATGGTAAAACAAATGTGGCAGGAATTGTTGTGGATTCATCCTATAGTCAACAAATAGATAGAATTAAGAGATAGAGATAGAATAGAAAGAAAAAAACACACCAAGAGAAATAAAGCTACTATACAATAACATAATTCTCAAAGATTTCAAGAAGAATAATCAGGATCATCCAGTTGGATGGTCTCTGATTCTGGTTCAAACGTCTCCAAAAATGGCTTTAAACGTTGCCCATTCACCTTGAATATATTCCCATTTTGGGGGTTTACTATCTCCACTGCCCCATGAGGGAACACCTCCTTAACAACAAACGGTCCTATCCATCTTGATCTCAGCTTTCCAGGGAAAAGATGAATCTTTGAATCGTAAAGTAATGCTTTTGTCTCGGTTCAAGCTTCTTTTTCAGGATCAATTTATCATGCTTTGGTTTTAACTTCAATTTATATGTTCAGGCACGATCATACGCATCATTCCTGATCTTTTCTAATTCATTGAGCTAGAAAAGTGTACCACTCTCATGAATATCAAGGTTTAGCAGTCGTGTGGCCCAATATGCTTTATGTTCCAGTTCTACAGGTAAATGGAAAGCCTTTCCATAAATCAGCCTATTGGGAGACATTCCAAGGTTCGTTTTGTACGCTGCCCTGTATGCATATAAAGCATCAGTTAGTCGTGATGATCAATCCTTTCTGTTGATGTTAACAGTCTTCTCCAGGATATGTTTAATTTCCCTATTGGCTAGGTCTGCCTGAACATTTGATTACGGGTGATATGATAAAGCAATCTTATAGTCGATCCCATATATTTTCATCAGTGCCTCAAAAGGTTTATCGCAGAAATGGGTCCAACGATCGCTTATCATGGCCTTCGGTGTTTCGAATCTTGAAAGAATGTTCTCTTTTAAGAATGTGATCACAGTTATGTGATCATTTTTTCTCGTCGGAATGGCCTCAACCTACTTGGACACATACTCGACCGCCAAAAGAATATATTCATAGTGAAAAAATGGCGGGAATGGTCCCATAAAATCAATGCCCCAGTAGTAAAAAATTTTGATAGTGATGATCAGGGTCATTAGCATTTCAATTCTCCTGGATAGGCTTCCTAGCATTTGGCACCTGGCACATGCTCTACAAAAAGCATAAGAATCTTTGAAGACTGTCGGCCAATAAAATCCACTGCTAAACACCTTTTGAGCAGTCTTTTGGGATGAAAAATGACCGCCGCATGCTTCTGAGTGACACGAGGAAAGGATATGAGAAATATCTTCTTCTGGAACGAATCGCCTTATAACTTGGTCAGCACAGTATTTAAACAAGTATGCATCATCGAAATAAAACCAACGAGCGATAGATAGAAACCTTTTTCTGTCAGGGGTGGACCAATGGGATAGGGTCTCCCGTGTTGCGAAGTAGTTGACCATATCTGTATACCAGGGTAGAGTAGTTGCAGTAAACAATTATTCGTCTGTAAAAGAATCACGAATTGGAATGGATTATGAAGAATTGTCCTTGAAAGTCAACCGAGAAAGGAGATCAGCCATGACATTCTCGACTCCCTTTTTATCCTTGATGATCAAATCAAATTCTTGGAGTAGTAGAATCCAGCATATTAACCGCTGCTTCGTATCTTTCTTTGAGAAAAGATACTTCAACGCGGCATGGTCTGTAAAGCAAATTATCTGCGATCCAATGAGATATTGTCTAAAATTTTCCAATGCGAATACAATTGCTAGCAGCTCCTTTACGATTATGGAGTAATTTTTTTGGGCTCCATCAAGAGTCCGACTAGCATAGTAGAGCACAGACGACTTTTTGTCCCCCCTCTATCCCAATACAGCCCCGATCGTAGTGTCACTGGCATCACACATCAGCTTAAATAAGAGGCTCAAATCCAAAGATTGCATTATCAGAGCTGTAGTAAGATGATGCTTGAGTTTATCAAAGGATTCTTGGCATTCGCTGGTCTATTCAAATGGTATGTCCTTTACAAGAAGTTGACACAGAGGCCTATATACGACACTAAAATCCTTAATAAACCTCTGGTAAAAATCGACGTGACCTAGAAATGATCGTATATCTTTTACTGTAGTAGGGATAGGAAGATTAGAAATTATGTCAATCTTTGCCTTATCTACCTGTGTTCCCTTAGCAGAAATGATATGCCCCAGAATGATTCCTTTTATCACTATAAAGTGACATTTTTCCCAATTGAGGACCAAGTTCTTATCCTTACATCTCTGTAAACTTTCTGGAGATTTCCTAAGCAATCATCAAAGCTATTTCCAAACACAGAGAAATCATTCATAAAAACTTTCATGATCTTTTTAACCATATCGCTGAAAATGCTTAGCATACACCTCTGGAACGTAGCAGGTGCATTGTATAAGCCAAATGGCATCCGGCGATATGCGAACGTCCCAAATGGACAGGTGAAAGTGGTTTTTTCTTGATCAGTAGGATCAATTTCAATCTGGCTATAGCCACTATAATCATCCAGGAAATAATAAAAGTAGTGACCTGCCACTCTTTCAAGCATTTGGTCCATGAAAGGTAATGGGAAGTGGTCTTTTTGAGTCACCGCATTCAATCTTCTGTAATCAATACACATGCGTCAGCTCGTGGTCACATGTATAGGCACCAACTCTCCTTCCTTATTCTCCACCACTATAATGCCAGCTTTTTTCAGCACTACTTGAGTCAGACTTACCCAAGGACTATCCGAGATCGGATAGATTACCCCAACATCAAGCAATTTTAGAACTTCTTTCTTTACTACCTCTTGCATGTTTGGGTTTAGACGCCTTTGTATTTTTCGACATGGTTTTGTGTCTTCCTCTAGATAAATCCTGTGGGTACATATGGATGGGCTTATTCCTCTTAAGTCTGCGACGGTCCTTCTAAATGCACTCTTGTGCTGCTGAGCAACTTTATTAGTTTACCTTCCTGTTCTTGATTCAAAACGGATGAAATTATTACAAGAAAGATATTTTCTTCTCCCAAAAATACATATTTCAATTCCTTCGGGAGCTCTTTCAATTCCAACTCTAAAAATTGCAGGTTTGATGGCACTGCCAACTTTGTCTTTGGCGGTAATTGTTCATATTGGGCCGTCCACATTGCCCTTGCAACTTCCTCTTCCACAACCTCTAATAATGCACACATTTGACTCATCTCCTCATCTTGCGGAGTGTATTCATCTAATTTATAACACGAGTTAGTGATAATGGACTCCACAGGATCAGATGGAGCAGTCGAGTCAAAACAATCCTGGATTACCGACTCTACCCAGTTTACCTCCTCTTCATCATCATCAAAATCCTCACTTTTGGGATTCAAAAAAATCTTGATATTCAACGTCATGTCCTCAAAAACCTTGGTTATTACTCCACTCCTTACCTTGATTATTGCATCGATCGTCGCAAAGAAAGGACGTCCAAAGATCATCGGAATGTGGGATTTGGCATTGTATACCAGCTCGGGGTCTAAAACGACAAAGTCAATAGGGAAGACAAACGTGTCAATCCGGACTAAGACATTCTCCAGAACTCCTCACGGATATTTAATTGATCGATCTACAAGTTGGAGAGTAATTCAAGTGAGTTTAAGCTCCCCTAACCCTAGCTGTTGGTAGACAGTGTAAGGTAGGAGATTTACACTCGATCTTAAGTTTAGCAGAGCATTGTTCACTTTCTTCTGACCGATTATGCAAAAAACTATTGGTGTACCTGGATCCTTGTATTTGGGAGGCAATTCGTGCTTGAGAATTGCACTTGCTTGGCAGGCCAAATAAGCGCTCTTCTTAACACCTTGCTTCCTCTTAATAGTGCACAAGTTTTTTAAGAACTAGGCATAGGAAGACACTTGTTTAATCACGTGTAGGAGTGGGAGGTTGATTTTTACTTGCTTAAATAACTCCAGAAACTCCTAACTTTTGGTTTCTTGTTGAGGTTTCTTTAACCTCAGAGGATATGGTGCCAGAAAAGGGGATTTGGGTACCTCTTCGAGAAGAGGTTCTTTTCCAGGCCTTCTCTTTATCTCGGCATCCTCTTGAACTGTTGTTTCGGGCTCAACTGTTTTGCCTCCTTTTCTTCTTCTACCAATTCTTCCTCATTCTCGACCTCATCTTCCATGTCAACCAAAGGGTACGGGGGGGATAAGCTTTTTCAATCACTTTTCTACTTCTCAACACAGTTACGACCTTTGCCTCTTCATGCGATCCCGACCTCGAAGGGCCTGCACCCGAATGTTGGCCTCTAAGATTCGGCTCTGGTTGTGCTAGGAACATCATTCTCTCTCTATCCCCTTATTGAGTAGCTAACCTTTCCATACTCATATTGAGTTTACTCATTAGCTGCATCATCTGCTGCATCATGAGTGTATTGGGATCCTCTTGTGCCTTCTTATGAGGTGGCACATAAGTGTTGGATACAGGTTGGTTGTTGTTCCCCTAATTGTAGTTGAGTTGAGCTAGATGATTTTGCTGATAATGATTTTGTTGGTACCCTTGACCTTGTTGATAGGTAAAAGCAGATTGGTAGTTCTGTTGGTACCATTTGTTTTGGGGTCGGTATTGATTTCCTTGGTTCGACTGCCACTATTGAGATGGGTTTGCTGTGGCAGTACTATTTCTATGATCGAAACTCAGGATGGCTCCATCTGCTATTGGGGTTAAAATGACTAGGGGCATTTATAGCATGTACCTTTCCATGGTTCTGTTCTTGATAAATTGGATATATTTGGTAATGTTGAGAGGTATGCCCCATTTGAAGACAACTTGAACACGATTCTTCAAAAGCAAACTGTATTACAGGATCTTTCTTTGCTTCTAGTGCCTCCAATTACGAGCCAGTTGCTCGTATTTCTCCATTAAATTATCATCAACTTTTAACTGGTAAATACTCTTTTGACTTGAACTCGAGCTTGTTTGAGTTCTTGTCACTTGCGTTTCCCATTCAGGTGCATGGTTTCAGCCTGGTTCGCATTCTTGCTCATAAACTCACCGTCACTTGTGGTTTCTACAAGTTTATTTGATTTCGGGTTGAGGCTGACATCGAAGAAACTTATTGTTTGCCACTTCTTGAAACCATGATGTGGACAGAGCAATAATAGATCCTTGAATCGCTCCCATGCCTCAGCGAAGGTCTCTTCCAGTTTTTGTTTGTATGGCTTGATTTGTCTCAAGACATCGGTCGTTAAACGATTGAGGAAGAACTTTTTGAGAAAGGCTTCATGAATTGCTGGCCAAGTCGAAATAGAATTTGGCTTAAGTGATGATGACCACGACTTTGCTTTATTCTTCAAGGAGAAGGGAAAAAGCTTTAGTCGAATTATATCACCCGAGTAGGTTTGATCGGTGAAGGTTCCACAGACATCTTCGAAGTCTCGAATATGCAGATATGCCTTCTCTTTTTCCATCCCGTGAAAAGTAGGTAACAATTAGATCATCCCATTACGGAAATAGAATGTTCTTAGGTGTGGCGGGATGCGGATACAAGAAGGTGTGGCTGTCCGATCAGGAGCTAGAAGTTCACGCAAAGGGCGTTGACCGTCATCAATGAGATTAGCCCTGTTTTTTCCTAGTTGACTTTCTATATCATCCATTGTATCGGAGGTTGAAGGAGTAAAATGGGATTATTAGCACTATCGTCTGATTCTTTGAACAAATCTGTGATGAAAGCTTCGATGGAGTCGAAGGACATAGAAGAACATAAACTTCACAGTTTGTGTTCTGAAGAATAGAAAGGAAAAAGAAAGAAAGAAATGGGGTAAGAAAGGATTGGATCAATCTAAAAAAAATCTGGCCTTCGTTACTGTCCCCAGCAACAACACCAAAAACTTGACATGACTGAAAATGTGTTCTCCTAAAAGTACGTCCAAGCGTAGACGATCGCGTCGAGTGATTACCGGTAAGACTGGGTCATATCCCAAGGGACGGAAGTTTGGGACAGAAGGTTCTAGATTGAGACCTAAAGAAAATAAAAGATGCTTTCTTTCAGGGAGGAGGTTCTAATGATCCTACTGTATTCGAAATTAAAACTGAATAAGCTAAAGCGAGGTGATAATTAAATTAAATAGAAATAGGTAATGTGATTTCAAAAAATATGTATATATATAAAAGGTGTTGGGAATTTGTGAATCCACATTGAACCAACCACTACCATGACTTAGCATTAACGTACAATCAGGGTCTTATCCTTCTAATACTCCTTATTTAAATAATGATTAAGTTAAATAACCTAGACACTAAATATGTGACTTTTACATAACTAGAGATTGAATTACCTTACTATGAAGAATTGAAATAAGGACCAATTAAAACCATGAACTATAACAAACAAATCAAATATGAGATATTCGATGAGTTCACCATGCTTGTTCACTGAGTTAATTGGCCTAATGAGCTTATATTTCAAAATCCATTAGCAATTTGAACTTTAAATGATCAATTTGGGTTTACTAACTGAAATAGAAGTTACTGGAATACTCTAAGGATTCTGCCCAAGACATTAGCATACCAATCGATTGGTCTGAAATGACTCCCAATCGATTGGCAAAAGTATCAATCGATTAGCTTGGAATCTATGACAATTGATTGGATTCTGTGTCTAATCGATTGCCACTGATTCTCATACAGAATTATGGCAGTGGCTGCGAACAATGTTTCCTCACATTATTCCCAACCAGGATTCTAATCTAACATGATTGGACTTGCAGAAATTAAAATAGATTGAAACATAATGTTAAAACTGAATGTAGACAAAGATGAATCTATGGAGCAAGAAATTTCAACAACAGATCAAAACTAAACTAAAACTGCAACAAGTTTACAATCAAACAAAATCTAGAATAACAAAACAAAAGAAATAAACCTGAACTTCACACTGAATTTGAAAATACGGAGTCTTCTAACTTGAATTTGCTTAAATCAAAACAAAATGGAGAAAATCCTGCAAAACAATAAAAAGTGAGCCAACCCTTGACTCCTGTCACTCTCCCCTATATATACTGTGATATTCATGAGTTTAAGGCATCCAGGTTCACAATGTAACTGCTGGTTGTCGTCATAAACCTTGATTTGCTGATATTCTGCTCCATTAAAGAGATTTGACTTCCAGCTTTCACCAATTGATTGGTAACTGAACCCAATCGATTGGTAATAATACCAATCGATTGGTTAAACTAGCAATCGATTGGTTTGGATCTATGGATGGCAATCGATTTCAATAATGGCAATCGATTGGTACTTGGATTTCATCTTTAAGTTGTCCTCTTTGATCTTGAGCTATCCTTTTCCAACTTGTTATTCAGTCCTGTTTTAGGACCTGCATCTAAGGAACTAAACACAACAATATACCGCGAAAACCACATCATTGTGTAAAAAGATAGGTTAAGACACAAGTGTAGGTAAAACTAGAGATATGAGGCTAAGTTTAACCAATTCCACTCTTTATCGGGCCAATATTTTACAAATATCAGCCCTCATCACTTAGTACTGCGTGGTGTGGACAATCATGTGACTTCACCAGTCATTCTCTACGAGCCCAGAAATGAAATTTTTTTTCTCTATTTTTGACGTTCGAGGGCGTGACAAAAAATTAGTTCCGAGTTTCTTTGTCTGGCGGATAAACTTATTTTAGCGTGTTCTCTTATCCATTGTACCAAACATGGCCTTGGTGTTGAAGCCAATAGATAGTTAGCCCAACATCTGAGTTTAAGAATATGAGAAAAGAGTTGATATACATTATTGTGAGTTGTGACCAAGATATAATGGCTTATAAGTTGAGGCCAAAAGTTGTGTACCAACATTTATGTCAAGACTCTTCGTTATGGATTAGGATTACCATGTCTTTCCAACTAGTTTTAGAGTTATGACATAAACATCAAACAATTCCTTTTCCCACTAGTAAGAAATTAATACAAATTTCAATTAGTTTTAATTGCTAAAATGGTATGCAAAAACTACACTTGGTAGAGTGAAATTGGAGTCTAAGAATTGAAATTAAAGAAAAAAAAATGACTGTTCTTTTGATTCCGTTGGTTGGTTTTTTTCATTTGTGTTTGGCGTGAGTAGTTTGTGAGAAAATTATGGAAGTCATTTGAAAGTTTGCTCGATGATTGACAGAATTTGAAGTCTCGGATTCTGGGAGATGGTTTCATCAAGTTGAACCTCAAATTTGGTAGGGCACTTGGATCCCATATAGTGAGGGCCTCTCTAGTATCTGGTTTTTGAAAATGCTCGATGAATTTTGGGTGGTTAGTCGCAGTTTAATCTTGCAGATTGTGTTGAGTTGCTGCTGCTTAGAACTTCTGGTAGCTAGTTCCAAGTTTGGCCAATTCACATGTAGAGAAAATTCCTCCCTATACACAACAAGGAACATACAGCTAGTTCCAAGTTTGGTCAATTCACATGTAGAGAAAATTCCTCCCTATACACAACAAGGAACATACAACTGGTTTTCTTTACATTGCTCTTTTTCTCGGATCATGATGGTTTAGGGCTGTGAGTCTTTGGTTCAGTTGATACCACTTTGTTTTTGATAATTAGCTCAGCTTTGCTGATTGCCTCATTCTATTTCTTTGATTGGGTTTGATCGAGGTCCATGTTGAGTTGCTGCTATTAATTTTGCAGCTATGATGGCTACTTTATTTGCTTGATCTAGTTCGGTCTGAAATCAATGCGTATCTTGACAATTGATTGGGCGAGGGAGAGGTTTAGGCTTGATGTTGTTTCTTTTGTGGATTTCTTTTGTTGTTGTTCTCAGAAACATGATGGCTGAGGGTGGATTTTCAACTTAATTTTAGCAGTTTTCTTGTTGTCTATGGCTTTTAGGCTGATTGCTGTTGATGTCATGTTGGTTTAGTCATGTGCCATTTTTGGAGGTGAATTGTAAGGTGTGATCTCTTTTTCTCTTGGTTGCCATGATGAATAAAGAATTATCTTGACGAGCAAAAAAAAAAAAAGAAGAAGAAAAGAAAAAGAATGATTCAAATGTACATTGATTTCCTAAATCCCTCACAATTTTGACTCTAATGTCTCAATTAATAATTAGTAATTAGATGGAAATCTCCCACTACAGGGACTTTGAAGCTAAATGTGGATGAAACTGTATTTCGAGATCTTGAGGGTGTGGGATTGGGAGGCGTCTTTCGGGACCATGAGGGAAGTACTGGAAGCTATGACGGTTCAGTGTTTGGCCTTGTGGTATGCTACAATGGTTGCAATTGAGGCGGACTTTCGTGATTCCTTAATGCTCGTTCAACATCTCACCAAATTTGATTTTTCTTTTGCTCCGTACGGGCACATCATTGAGGACACAGTTTGGTTGATGGGTTGTTAATGCTCAATTTTGTGCATATTAAACGTGACGGTAACATGGTTGCTCATGAGTTAGCTAAGCTTACTAAGGTTTTCAAATGTCTGAGAGTCTGGCTTGAGGAGTACCCTCCCAAATCAAACATTTTGTAATGTTTGATTCCAATTTCTCAAAATGTCATTGCTCTATTTCTGATTAAAAAAAAATAAAGTAATAAAAACATTCATCAAATTTCTCCTAACAAACCTTGCTATAAATATATATATATATATATAATATCTCTACAAATCACATGTGCAACAAAAGTTACTACATGCACTCCTCATGAATGAGTGTACAGAGAACTTTGGTGAATGTATTTCACAACTGATAATGAAAATTTTAGTTTTTGAGCAAAAAAAAGAATGTATTTCACAACTGATAACTCAATTACACACTCACAATAAAGTGAAATGACAAAATGTAACGCCCCGAAAACCAAACCACATGGGCGAGGTCAACGAGCCAAACCATATAAAGGAAAGCAAGGGATAGTTCTACATAATAGACCAATCCACAAGGCGGAAGCATATAGGGGAGTCCTATGTGGATTCCAAAGAAAAGTTAATAAGTCAAGGGTCAACCCACGAGGACCAAACGGGTCAAATAGGGTCAACCAACATAGTTTGGTTTTGAAAGGAGTTTGTAAAGAAGTATAAAGAAACTACTAAGGTTTAAAAGTTACAAGTAATGAAGTTTGCTTTGAAGGTTTATCAGTAAAGCGGTTTTTGAAGGAATACGACCAAACGGTCCTTCGAAAATTGAAAGTAGTAATTTTTCCTTAAAGGGTAACCATGGGCTAAGAATTGCTAATAAGTGTTAAAAACATAATTTAACAAGGATCCAAGAAGATCCAACTAACAAGTTCAAGAACAAGAAGGAATTTACAAATAACATCTTGTAATTCAAATATCCCAAATGAGATAACGGTAACAACAATTACAATGTTCCTACCATGCACTATATCATTGGAACATTAACATATCACAAGACTTCCTCGTAAGGAATCTTACAAAACGAGATGCCATTCGTCGGATAACTCTTGGGCCTTGCCCTAATCAACATTTCCTGAAAAATGGGGTTTTATAGATTCATTAAGCACGACGGCTCAGTAGAAAACATTGTAGAAATGTACTACTACTTCTAAAATCATGCTATGACATGCGGTGCAATGCTTTGCCGCCATGGCGATGCAACTAGCCGGATGGCCAAACCGTGAGACATTTCCAACTCAATATCCCAATCACACACTCTCACACCGGATAGCGAGCCACTCAATCGTGAGTGTAGCATACAAGATCTCCGGTAGCTAGCCGAATATGATCTTGCATTTTCGAATGTTTTAAGGATCACAAACAACCTTTCTCACTTCACACCCGCTTCCGGAATTTCATCAAATTACAACCCCAAACGGGGATTCCAAAGACATTCCCCAATCATGGGAATTTTAACAATTTCATATGCCCCAAGCCAATGCCATGTATGCTTTGCCGACTTGGCGACTATGATATGCTACTAGATGCAGTTATGCTTTAACAATGTCATTTCTAAGAATACAATGACAAGAAGTAAACATGGTAGTTCATATAAAAGGTAATCATCTCATTAGGCAAATAAGAGATTTCTAACATCAATTAGTATTTGAACCCATAGAAACTCAAATAGCATTTCGGTTTAGACATGGATTCAAGTAAGCACATAAGGCCAAGTAATCATTCAATTAATCACATAGGAAGATTTTCAAAACAAGATTAATGTTTATTAACACTAACTTACACATGGCAAACCATGAAGTTAGAAATAATAGTGCACTTAAACAATGAAATCTACCTCTCGAGTATTTGAGCAAATACTCTTACCAAAGAAATCCAAAGGGGAAATCATCACCACTAGCAAAACCCATAAGCTATCAACACCTAGTTAAATAAAATCACATTTAGGAATGAAAACTATGGTATTAATAAGATAACATAAATTACCTCTTGAGTTCTAGGGCAAGAAGTACCAAATTACAAATCCCACGAAAAAACCGAGAACACTGGTGTGAAGGTCTAGGTGAGATGATTAAAATGGTCTCTAATAGCATTGTCCCAAACTTGAGTCCTTGGCCTCCAAATGGAGCTTGAAAGCTCTAAGCTTCCATGGAGTTTTATCTCCCAAAACTAGAGAGAGAGGTGAGAGATATAGAGAGAGAGAGAAATGTGTATACCAAAATGAAAGAAAAAGAAAAAGATGAGAGAAAGAAGGGTTGAGTGTAGGGGAAGTCTCACAAAAGTGGGGATTTGATGGGTTAGGTGTGGGTAGGTATGGGTTAGGTTTGGGTGTATAACACACCCAACCACAAGATATATTATTACACATGTGTATCCACTAACCAAAAAGTGATACCAACATGTATCAAATTTAAATACACTGCCCCAAAACAAGACCCACATTGGTCCAAAATTACCAAAATACCCTTGAATAAATTCTGGATTTCTACACAAAATCACCTTGGACTCATCAAATACTTTTTCAATAATGAAATATATACATATTCAACGTTCTAACATATATAAAGCATGTGCTTTAATTAACAACTGGAAAAAGTGAGCCACTTAACCAAAAAACAAAAAAAGTGAGCCACGTTGATTAGTTAACTTTCAGTTAAATATTGGCATAGATGTCCCTAACAGTAATTTAATGATGTGGAACACAATACTCCACAAAGGTGAACTAATTAAATCCCAGCGTATGAGTTGGCAATGGTCAAAAATGATGGAAAGAAAGTACCATCAGCCAGAGATAAATCCCCAGGTGGATAAGACTAGATCAAACATCCAATAACAATAAGAGCATGTGAACAATTTGTATATAATATTAGTATATGTGTAACATTAAGACTATGCCTTCATCATTATGGATATACTTATTAGAAAAGGTAACATTATTGACCAAAGTTACACGTGAATTGGGTGGATTTCTAACAAGTAGACTTTGAACAGTTAATGGGGCATTGCTAATAACACTTGAGCCACCTTTTAGTATTAAAAAAAGAGTAAATGATTAAGCACCCTTTTGTGACGAGAAATCAAGTATGTGGTTTGAACCCAAGTATGGCAATTCCATTATTATACAAGTCCAAACAAGAATTATGGCCTGTTTTTTTTTTTTTTTTTTTTTTTTTTTCTAGTTTTTTTTTCTTCTTTTAAGGCAAGTAAGGCTTTGTTTGATTTTTGGGATTTTATTGAGGGAAAAAAGAAAAAAGAAAATATGAAAGGCCAATATTTTCCTTTAGTTGATTAATAAGGAAAACGACAAAGAAAAAAAAAAGAATAAAGTGAGAAGTAAATTAAACATTTTGAATATTGTCAAGGGTGGATCCAGGATTTGATGTTAGTAGGGGCATAATTAAACATTTTTTTCTTTTTTTTTGTGTGTGTGTGTGTGTGTGTTGGAAGAAATACTATAATTTTGAATTACTAGGATTTTAAGTTTGGTTTGTTGTTCTACTAGGATTTTAAGTTTGGTTTGTTGTTCTGTGGGATTCATATATAGTGGGTTGATGTATAAAAGATAATTATTTAAAGACAAACTAATCTCTCTATAACTCACAGATTTTTGTGCGTTAATGAAATACCAAACCTAAATTTTTCACGTGCCTCTGCCCCTGAATTTTGTGAGTCATTCTTCGATTCATGTGTTACAATCATATATTTAAACAAAAAAAAACTATTAATGTTATTTAAACATGAAATAAAACATAAAACAAAAACACGATGGAACTAATTTTCCTTTCCCTTTTATTTTCTTCATGAAATCCATGAATCAAACAAAAACTAAGAGAATTTGTTTAGTACCGAATAACGAAAGGGTAATGCTAGACCCACACTCAAATCTCACACCCATTCATCCATACCCTGATATGGACCACCACTTTATAATCTCTCTCCTCTCTCCATTGATCCACATCAGGGTATGAATGAATGTGTGTGAGATTTGAATGTGGGTCTAGTATTACCCATAACGAAAAACTTTACAAAAAGAAGGTTTACGTCCAATGCACAAAATTGCAAATGCAAGTACTAAAAGGGCACCATAGAAATTCATCAAAATAACAATCTGCATCATGTATCACCTTTGAACTGATGCACCTACGTACATGATACATGCGCGCTTTAATAGAAACATCCTTTTTGTGATCTAAAGGACTTCCTGAAATAGATCTAATCTAAAATACTTCCTTCATTTGAATATAGACATAGGCCATGTTTGGTGCACCAGATAAGAGGTTTGGATTTGATAAAAATTATTCAATTCAGTATTTGGTATGCGTACGGAGTAGGAGTATTTTATCCCATTGAGTTTGGGATAACTCAATACCGGGGGTGGGTGGGTGGGGGACTAATAAGGGAGTTTGAGATAACTCTTGAATTTTTTTTTTTTTAGTTTTTTTTTTTTAATGTTAAAAAGCAATTATTTAGTTATTATCTGGAACTTATATCCCAGCGCGACCAAATACACAATTAGAATAAAATTGCTTATCCAACAGTTTTATCCAGTACGTTTCAAACACAGGACATCATAACAACTTATCCAATAGAGTTACTAATCTAGTACAATTCTGCCTTCTCCCAATCAATCCGACAATTTTATCTGACCCAAACGAGGTCATATTGTAATTCAAAAGTGCCTTTTGGAGCTCAAAGGTGCACTTGATAAGTGATACGGAATATTGCCTTAAAAGGGATAAATTATTCAGTGTGCCCGTCACGCTAGGTCAGCATGCTGACGTGGTGTGACCATTTACTCACAACCATCTACTTTTCCCCTCCTTCCAGGGAGATCATGACAAGTAGTTATCATATTTAAAATTTGAAATTTCACTAACCACTTGTCATGATATCCCTAGAAGGAGGGGACAAATGGATGTTTGTGATTAAATGGTCACACCACGTCAGCATGCTGACGTGGCGTGACGGGCTCACTGAATAACTTCTCAAAAAAGGAGGGTTTTTTTTTTTTTTTTTTTTTGGGGTGTGTGTGTGTGTGTGTTGTTTGGGGTAGTGGGGGACACATTGGGCCCTGTTTGGGTCTAACATTGAATAAGACTCGGAGGCCCAACTAATTTGATGATTGTGAGAGTCACCTCACTCACTGAGTTTGAGAACTTCTTGAGGGCGTGGACACTGCTTGGTTGCAGAATAAGGATAACTAAGGCTCCATTTGGGTTGGTGATAATTAAGGTTGAGAATAAATATCCATTTTTATTAGATCTCTTCCTGTGTTTAGAAGAATTTGTACATGGTGATATTTCTATTTCCATCAAAATTGGGTATTACACAAATGGGAAGAATGTATGTCTAAGTATGATTATAGGGTTAATTTCAAAAACACCCCCTGAACTATGACCCGTTTGGGAGTACACCCCCTGAACTACAAAACTGAACAACTATACCCCCTCATCTATCCAATCTCATTTTAGGCCAAACACTGTTAACAAAGAATGTTAAAAGTCATATCTACCCCTGGTGATCAAAACGTTGGTGTAAAGGAGGAATAGTGAAATCAAGCCCTCATTCTTGCGATGGAGAAGTAAGAGAGATCGAGACCCTAGGGTTCTGCGATCGATGGAGAAGTGAAGACAGGAATCAAAGAAGCAAAATCACAGCAACAAAAGGCATCGAAGAAGCAAAAGCAATTGAAATTTGTGAGAGATCAAGACCAAATTAGGTCAGATCTGTGCCCTAATTTAGTTCCCTCATCTCAAATCACATGACATTGTTTGTTTACACTCCTTTTGATGAATAAATTAGGTATTTCTTTAGGGTTTTCTTTTTTTTTTTTTGTCTGAAAAAGTGCTGAATAGAATGGTATTTGAAATGGGTTTGACAAAAGTCATGTGGTCCCCTGTTTCCTTGTATTTTATACATACACATACTTATTCCATTAATGCATGTTATATATAGATATTGTACATATTATATGTCTTTTAGTGTATGGCTCTTTATGCATGGGTATATAAACCTGATAAAAGTTCAATTTTCGTTGGTATCAGTGAGTTATGGATGAAGAGATGGTCAACTTAGAGATTCATTATGGTGGTTTCTTTGTATTTGAACCTGAACCACAATATATGGAAGAAAAGGTTTCAACAGTTAGGGTAGACCCAGATAAGATCTCACATATTGAAATGTTAGAATTTATGAAAATTTTGGGTTTGGATCCAAAGACATGTAGGATTTGCTATAACTTCCCAGGTTGTTACTTAAATGGTGGGTCGAGCTATATTAAGGGTGATGGTGAAGTGTTGGATATGTTTGCTTGTGGTGATGGGAGGGACACCACTAGTGTATATGTAGATGAAATTAGGGAAGTTGGGGTAGATAGTGGGAGTGAAATGGAGAGTGATAGTGATTATGACCCAGACTTTGATTACTTTGCTGAGGGTGATAAACTTTCTGATGAACCTGATGATGATTATGATTATGAATATGAATATGAATCAGAACCAGTGGTGGACAATGTACATGGTGAAGGGTCATCAAAGGCACCACTACCTAGGGTTGATCTTAAGGGGAAAACAGTAGTGGACTTTCAGGATGATGATGAACTGGACACTATTGGTGATGATTTGAGGATTCCATACAACTCTTCAGATGATGAACATGCTGATGACTTTCCAGAATTTTATGAGGATAGAGACATGAACAACCCTGAGCTAAAATTGGGAATGAAGTTTGCTTCTATAAAAGTGTTTAGGGCTGCTCTAAGAGAGCATGCTGTGAGAAATGGGTATGATTTTAAGTTTACTAAAAATGAAGGTAATAGGGTGACAGTTATATGCAAGCAAGAGTGTGGTTGGAGAGTTCATGCCTCACCATTCCAACGAACTAGTACCTTTCAAATCAAGAGTTTGAGAGAAACTCATAGTTGTCCTAGGACATACTACAATAAGCAAGCTTCATCTGGGTGGATTTCTAAGAAGTATTTGGAAAAATTACAAGATGATTCTGATTGGAAAGTTACTGCAATGAGAAAAGCTGTTAAAAGGGATTGGATGGTCAATGTTTCTGACACCCAAGTGTATAGAGCAAAGAAAAGAGCTCTGTAAGTTATTGAAGGAAACCATAGAAAACAATATTTAAGACTTTGGGATTATTGTGAGATGATTAGAGAGCAAAATCCAGGTAGTACAGCAAAGCTCAATTTAGAAAGGTTATCTCTTAATGTTTCACCCACATTTCAGAGGCTATTTGTAATGTATGAGGGTCAGAGAAGAGGTTTTATTGCTGGTTGTAGACCCATCATAGGGCTTGATGCATGTCACTTGAAAGGCCCATTTGGAGGACAACTTATGGCTGCTATTGGGAGAGATCCTAATAATCAGATGTATCCATTGGCAATTGCTGTTGTGGAGGCTGAATGTAAGAGTAGCTGGACCTGGTTTTTAGATAATTTGCTTGATGTGATTGGGAGGCCTGAGGAGATGGGCTGGACATTCATTTCTGATAGACAAAAGGTAATATTTTGACATTTTATGAATTTTATAGTGTTTTGATTTGTCATTCTGCAATTACTAGTTTCATTTTTTTTTGTACTTCTATCTGCAGGGGTTAGTGGAGACTTTCAAAGTATTGATGCCAGAGACTGACCATAGGTATTGTGTGAGGCATATGTATGCCAACTTTATGAAAAAATACAAAGGAAAAGAACTTCAAGATCTCTTGTGGGCTGCTGCAAGTGCATACACTACACAAGAGTTTGAGATGACAATGAGCAATTTAAAGGACATTAATTCTGGTGCACATGCTTGGCTGATGACAGAATCTCCAAAACTCTGGGCAAGGTGCATGTATAGTCCTAAAAGCAAGTGTGGAGTGACTAGTAATAATATGTGTGAGTCATTTAACCACATGATCAAGGATGCTAGAGACAAGCCTATAATTACCATGATGGAGATGATCAGGAGGCAATTGATGAGTAGGTATGAGGAGAGGAGAAAATGGATGCTAAGCACAAAGGACCATTATGTCCAGCAATACACAAATTGGTGGAGACGTCCAAGGTTGATGCTAGGCAGTGTGATGTCATATATGCAGGTGATGGTATTTATGAGGTACGAAATGTTAGTAGGATAGACATGGTCAACCTACCTGATCGCAAATGCACATGCAATGTTTGGGATATTACAGGGATTCCTTGTATTCACGCAATTGCTGCTATCATCACTGATAAAAGAGAACCTGAGGATTTTGTGCATGAATGCTATAGGAGAGAGACTTATGTAAAAGCATATGAGCCAATTATCACACCAATGCCAGATATGACTATGTAGGTTCGAACAGAATATGATCCTATTATGCCCCCAGAGTGCCGTAGACCTCCTGGTAGACCCAAGAAGTTAAGGAAGAAAGGACCTGATGAGATTCAAAATCCATACCGTGTGAGGAAGTACCATGCATCCTTAACATGCACCAAATGTGGCAATCATGGTCATAATTCCAGAACTTGCAAGGGACCTGTAAATTCATCTACTCAAGACGAGGTTCATTCATTCTTTCCATATTATTGTCATTTCCTATTTTTTTTGTAATTTGTTCAATATAAGGTAGCTAACATGGATTAATTTCATTAGGGTGGCAATCCAAATGGTGGAAGAGGCAAAAGAAGAGGAACACCAATGGCTGGAAGGGGCACACCAATGGCTGGAAGAGGAAGAGGAACACCAATGGCTGGAAGGGGCACACCAATGGCTGGAAGAGGAAGAGGAACACCAATGGCTGGAAGGGGCACACCAATGGCTGGAAGAGGAAGAGGCACACCCATAGCTGGAGGAGACACACCAATGGCTGGTAGGGGCACACCAATGGCTGGAAGAAGCACACTCATGGCTGGTAGGGGCACATCAAAGGCTAGAAGGGGCACAACAATGGGTGGAAGTGGCACACCCAAAATCCCTCTATTGATTCCATCCATGCCAAATTTGGTGCGCAAAAAGTCTACTAGATTGGGTGATGCCACAACTTCTATCATCAACTCATCTCAAGGTGCACCAAGTACACAATCCTCACAAGGTTAGGAGTAGGAAATGACACTAGCTTTCTTTTTTGTCCACATGACATTAATGACATGACATTATCTTTTGTAATGCCATGGCATTACATTTTGGTGGCTGTTTTGATGTTAATATGGTGGCTGATTTTGTGTTAATATGGTGGGTTGTTAATATGGTGGCTGATGTTAATATGGTGGCTTATTTTGATGTTAATATGGTGGCTGATTGTGTTTGATACTTGAAATTGTGGCTATTTTTGTGTAATCTGGTGGCTGTGTTTAGTGGCTATTTTTGTGGCAATACAAGTCCATTCGGATTTCATTGAAACATAAACTTCATTTCATTCAAATATCAAGGTAAACACATCATTTTGGTTTCTCCATTGTTGTGTCCCATAAACCATAAAATCACAATTGCTACAATCACAACTACTACAAACAGAAACTTTAGATTTTTCTCCTTTGCTTTAATGAAGTCATTTTCTTTTCTTAGCTTTTCATTCATGCTCACTAGCTTTTCATTTTTCCTCCGAAGCTTCTCATTCTTTCTCTCCAACTCTTCACTCTTTGACTTCATTTCATTAAGCTTCCTTACTATTTTACGTCCAAATTGCTCTCCCCTTGGACATACAGGAGGATTAACCCAGCTAAAAAACCCACAATTCATGTTGGTTGTGTATTATTGGCACCCAAAAAACCTTCTTCCTGGATTTTCTTCAGTATAAGATGTCCTCATTGGAGCTTGTGTGCCACAGAAGCACAAGACACGATTTCCAGTTGATGAATGTATGCTAGCTTGATGTTGTAATACCCTGTATTTTTGTAAAGTGATTATATAAACTAGACCTTGTATGTTTTTATACTTGTATGAGCTTGGCCTTACCCTTGGTATAATTTGGATACCAATCGATTGATAAGTTTTCCAATCGTTTGCCTTATTTTGGGTACCAATCGATTGGCAAGTATACCAATCGATTGCTTATGTCAATCGATTGACACTTTATCCAATCGATTGCTTATACCAATCGATTGACTTCTATACCAATCGATTGAAGGCAGCTGGGCAGATTCTTTTGCTCTGGCTGGGGTTTGTCCACGTGAACACCCTCTCCCTATATATATATGAGCCCTTTTCCTGCATTTTTCTTTTTAGAAAAATCAGATAGAGTGAGAGGGAGTGTTTGTGTGTGTGTTATGTATATATAAACACTCATATATATACACACATATATACATATACTCATACACTCACACACACACAGAGATGGATTAAGAGAAGAGAAGGAGACCAGAGAAGAAAGAAGAAGAAGAAAGAAGAAGACAGAGGAGAGGCACAGCAGAGGAAAGAGAGGGAGACCACCATTGGAGCTTCCAAAGCTTCAAAACACATTCCCAAACACGCCCTTAACGCCTAAGGTGAGTTTTAAACTCACTTGGTAGCTTTATATTGGTGTTAGAACATGCTTGGATGAAGAAATGGAGAAGAAACCATGTATTCCCGTTTATATGTTGCTGGGCAGTCTTCACTGTAAAGAAGACGAAGTGTCAATCGATTGGTACTCTTACCAATCGATTGACACCTTTCATGTTCCAATCGATTGACACTTTATGCAATCGATTGACATGGATTGTGATCCAATCGATTGAATCTTTTATCAATCGATTGATGCCACTTTTATACCAATCGATTGACCTCTATGCCAATCGATTGGAAGTTTCAGAATACTGTTTTCTTATAATAACTATTTAGTTGTTTATTTAACTGTTCAGTATTTCCCAGCATGCTTTATTATTGCAATACAGACATGATAATGAGTTAATGCGGCGTAGGATCGTAGTAATAACAAGATTAATGGATAATGTTTATGACGTTAGATAACGCAATAGTCGTGAATCCTTTGGAGTTAACGTTCATTTCATTCAGAGTAGTCAGGCCACATTGGGATTGTCATGTATCGGTGATAGAGTTGAACTTAAGTAGGTTTGCTAAGATTCGGGAACCTTGCGTGGGCGGGCTTTGGTCGATCATATGTTCTTAAAAGCGGTAGACAGACGAAGGTGTCTATGACTTGCGGTGAACCGGACCATTTTCCCTAAGATAGCCAGATGATCTAATCATATGTTCTTAAAAGCGGTAGACAGACGAAGGTGTCTATGACATGCGGTGGACCGTGATCACTGGTAGACGTCGCTAAGTCGTGGCATAGAATGATGTACAGTTGTTTAAAGCGTTATATCCCTGACATGCGGTAGACTGTGCATATGTTCTTAAAAGCGGGGGATGGACTAACGTGGTATCCATGACATGCGGTGAACTGTGCATATGTTCTTAAAAGCGGTGGATGAGCAATGGTGTGTTATAGAGTTGAACTACTGTCGAGTCTGTTCCCCTATCTAGACGTGTTATCGGTCTTATAATGAGTAAAACATTAGTAATCGGATAATCGGTTTGATGTAAAGAAGTTACCCTCACAGAACTCTAACTTGTTGCGGCTTATAACTTGTAATAACTTCAATAGTTGATACCCTGTTAGTATCTAACTCACTCAGCTTTCATTAAGCTGACGGCGTTTATGCCGCTGGACATTTCTACGTTCCAGCGCACCCTGGTTATGACTATACAGGTGAAGGGCCTGCAGGAGAGGACTACTATGCCGGTGACGGAGTCCCTGTGGAGGATTTCCGCGACGGAGGTCAAATCGAAGAAGACTACTACGCCGAGGACTACCCTTATGCCAACTGAAGACTAGACTAGAATTGTAGCTAATTGTCTTTACCGTTTTAGAATCTGTTTGTAGTCAGGCATATGTTGCCTTGGCATTTGTACTTCCGCTGCCTTATATTTGATTCGAGACTCTGATATGTAATAGTTAGTAACTTCTGTTGACTTTGTGATACGTTGTGATCAGAACCTAGACTTCATTGTTGTTACACTATTACTTCTTATTGCTTAGTACTGCGTGGTGTGGACAATCATGTGACTTCACCCGTCGCTGCCTTTGGACCCAAAAAGGAAATTTATTTTTCTCTATTTTTGCCATTCCGGGGCGTGACAGGATTTTTGGTATTAGAGCCTAGGTTTTATACCTTTTTTCGCTCACAGATTGTCCCACACCATCTGGTCCTAGAACCTCGAGATTCTATAGATGAGTATTAAGATTAGTTCTGACTTAAGATAGTCCCTTTTCAGGTAGCATGGCACCGCCGCTGTTCGTTCCAGACGAGTTCGGAGGACACTATGTGTATGAGAGGAGTATTGCGCCAGCAGACCCAGAGTACTATACCTGGAAGGTTAGGCAGAGGGCTATTGCAGAGACAGAGCGAGACATGCAGATTGAGCAGCAGAGATTTGGGACCCAGGACCCAGAAGTGATACGTCAGGAGATGATCTACCGCAAGGAGACCTTCAAACGCATCGAGGAGGATTCTCTACTGATGTTACGAGACCGTTCTTCGTACCAGGTTCTACTTGCAGAGGTTAGAGTAGCACCTCCACCCCCACCAGAAGAGGACATGGCTGATGCACCCCCAGCAGATGAGGATCCGGAGGATGATGATGAGAGCGATGGCGATGATGAGCCAGAGGATGCAGATGAGGAGATGGAGGATGAGGAGGACGAGGACACCGATGATGAGGAGCCGGAGTATGATCCAGAGGAGGAGGACCCCGTGGACCCAGCCGGTATGGACGTGCCAGTTGGCGTAGATATTGTAGTTGCAGAGGGTTATCCGATAGAGGAAGAGGAGGTAGCCGCAGACGATGATGCAGGTGATGATGCAGTAGTACCAGTCTTACCAGGAGGAGTTATAGCATAGCTGGCAGCTGTGTGGGCCGCAGAGATGGCTGCACATCCCTATGGATTTGAGATTGGAGCACTGGAGTTGGCACAGGCTATGATACAGGCTGAGGCACTTGCGACCGCATTTGATGCAGCCCAGGCTGACATGGCCGCTGATGCAGGAGATTTGGGAGCTGTAGTGGAACATGATGGACCCGAGCTGATCGAGGATGTTGTGATAGAGGATGAGGACATGATGGATGACGATGATATGGATAAGGATGATGTTTTGTCTGAGGTTGCCCCAGAGGACGAGGCTTCCATCTATGGATCCGATGTGGATAACTTTTGAGTCCAGTACCTTTAGGACTTAGACTTTTTACGTCTGACTTTAGGACATGTTGTCCGCTTACTTTTGACGCTTACATAGACAGCTATTGACCGTAGCCTTTTTGTATAGGTAGCCACCAGTAGTGGTTTTGTGTATATCTTTCTTTTGTTTAGATCTTGTATAGGATCATGTACTACGCGGTACACAGATGATCTATTGTGTACTCCGCTGTACATCTTTTGGGTATATATATATATGGCAGATCGTTTCTCTTGGTTATTTCTGTTATCATCTCATTATTATGTTATGGTTGTGATTTTGATTCATGTTATGCTTTCTGTTATTTAAGTATGATCATTTCCCCGAGGAGATTGTCAGCTAATCGTTAGATCCTTCATAGGTACACCTCACACGGATCACTATGGTGGGACCCACAAGAAACCAAGCACGACTGGGAGCACCCATTCCCGAGGGTATGGACCCCAACTGGAGTCTTCGAAGCTTTCATGCAACGGATGGAACACATCGGCGATACCTACAATCATGCCACCAACGACAATGGCAACAACCACTTTGTCCCTCCAAGGAAGACAGGCGATAAACTGTTGGAACGATTTCGTGGCCTGCGACCCGAAAAGTTCAACGGCATGGCAGAGTCCTGGAAAGCAGAGCAATGGATACGAGAGTTGGAGCTAATCTTTGAAGCCCTGGCGTGCAGTGAGCTTGACAAGAGACGTCTAGCCGCATTTCAACTAACTTACTCCGCCGCGGACTGGTGGGAGGCCGAGAGAGCCACGATTGGGATTGACGCTGCAAGGAGAATGCCTTGGGAAGCATTCAAGACTCGATTTCTCGAGAAGTATTTCCCTGAGGACGAAAGAGACCAACAAGAGAGGAATTTCCTGAGTCTAACCCAAGGAAACTGGACAGGCAGGGAGTATACTACACAATTTGAGCGACTTTCCCGTTTCGCTCCGCATATGATAGACACCTCCGCCAAGAAGGTCAAGCGATTCCACCAAGGACTCAACCCCCACCTCCGGCACATGATGATAGGCCATCTGGGCCAGTCGTTTGAAGGCATTGTCCGTCTTGCTTCAAGTTTGGAAAAGGATGCTTACCCTGTGCAAGGACCACAAGCGAATCGACCTCCACCCAGGACCTTCCAACCAAGGAACTTTTCCGCGCAATCATCAAGGAACAATCAAGGATGGAAACCTCAGACCAACAACTACCAGGGAACCAAGCGCACATGGGATGGGACAAGGAAGCCCCAAGCTAATTTTCCTCGACAACAGAATCAACAGCGAGGACCACCTCAGGCACAGCCCGTCGCCCAGCGACAGAACACTGATGGATGTTTCAACTGTGGAGTGCCCGGACATATTGCAAAGTATTGCACAGCCCCCAAGACCAACCGCCGTAATGACCTCGTCTGCCGCAACTGTAACAAGCCTGGTCACATAAGCAAGGATTGTCGAGCACCACGTGGAGGCTACTATGGAGCGCCTGCTCAAGGACAGTAAGGACAGCAAGGACAGGTTAGGGTGAATGCCATCATCCCTGACAATGCAGGGTATAATGCAGAGGAACAGCAAAAACTTGGAAGGTACACTCATTTTATTTCACTGTCAAGTTAGAGCTTTGTTTGATACCGGTGCCGCCCGTTCTTTCATAGCTATTAAGATGGTGCGTGATTTGGGTTTGTCACCCCTAGCACTTGAGCCGACCCTTAATGCCGTTTCGCCCTTGGGAGTATCCGTTAAGTTAGGTAAGGTGTGCAAGGATTGTCCCTTGACACTAGAGGATAGGAATCTCCTAGCAGACTTGATAGTCCTGTCAATGTCTGAGTTCGACGTGATCCTAGGAATGGATTGGCTTACTAAGTATGGCGCTAACCTGGATTGTGTTAGTCGGACCATTGTCTTTTCGACGCCTGGTTGCCCGCAGATCAGATTTTAGTGCCAACCGTTGAGCGACATGTTTATCACGAGCTGCCTAGCCACGATTAAGACTTCAAGCACGGAGCTTACTATCAACCAGATCCACGTTATTCAAGACTTTGAAGATGTGTTCCGAAGTATCTCAGGACTTCCGCCAAAGAGAGAGATAGACTTCTGCATTGAGTTAGCACCCAGAACGTTGCCGATTTCCAAGACCCCGTATTGGATGGCGCCAATAGAAATGCTAGAATTGAAGAAGCAAGTTCAGGAACTTGAAGATTTTGGTTTTGTTCGCCCGAGTACATCACCTTGGGGAGCACCAGTCTTATTTGTGAAAAAGAAGGACGGAGAGCTACGACTCTGTATCGACTACAGGGAGCTGAATAAAGTCACGATCAAGAATAGGTATCCACTTCCCCGGATAGACGACCTGTTCGATCAACTACAAGGATCAAGGGTATTATCAAAAATTGATTTACGTTCAGGATACCATCAATTACTAGTTCGGCCGAAAGATATACCGAAAACTGCCTTCAGGACGAGATATGGACACTACGAATTTCTAGTGATGTCTTTTGGATTGACTAATGCCCCGGCCGTATTCATGGACCTAATGAATAGAGTATTCAGACCCTATCTGGATCAATTCATTATAGTATTCATTGACGACATTCTAATTTATTCAAGGACGGAAGAAGAACATAAGAAGCATCTACAAATTGCTCTACAGACTCTCAGAGACAATAGTCTGTATGCGAAATTCAGCAAATGTGAATTCTGGCTTCAGGAAGTTAAATTCCTGGGACATATGATATCACAGGATGGGATTTCTATAGACTCATCTAAGATCGATGCAGTCTTGAGCTGGAACAGGCCAACCAACGCGACCGAAGTTAGGAGTTTCCTTGGATTGGCTGGGTATTACCGAAAATTTGTGGAAGGATTCTCTAGAATCGCAGGACCGTTGACAAGCCTGACTAGGAAGGAGATGAAGTACGAATGGACTGATAAACATGAGGATGCATTCCGGGAATTGAAAGAGAGAGTAACCTCAGCACCCGTGCTTGCGATACCTAAGAGTGGTGAACAATTCATAATCTATAGTGATGCATCACACCAAGGACTTGGTTGTGTACTAATGCAAGAGGGGAATGTCATCGCATACGGATCAAGACAATTGAAGCCGCATGAGAAGAACTATCCGACGCACGACTTAGAACTAGCCGCAATCGTGTTCGCCCTGAAGATTTTGAGACACTATTTGTATGGAGAAAAGTTCGACTTGTTCTCAGATCATAAGAGTTTAAGGTACCTGTTCTCTCAAAAGGAGTTGAACATGCGACAACGGAGATGGATGGAACTACTCAAGGACTACGACTTCGCTTTGCAATACCACCCGGGTAAAGCAAATGTTGTAGCCGACGCTCTGAGCCGGAGGCCACGCCTTTTGGTTGCTTCGATTTTGATTAGAGAATGGCGAGCAATGGAGACGTTATCCGAATTCGACCTTCGACCAGTGGAATCAGGAGAAGGACAACACCTTGGATGTCTTGTTGTACAACCGACTCTCATCAGCCACATCTTGGAAGCTCAACAGTCAAACGAGGATTTCAAGTTATGGTTTGCCAAGATGTCCGCAAAGGAACCAGAGATATGGAGTATTAGTACGGACGGAGCACTGAGATGCAAAGGTAGACTCTGTGTGCCAAACGACGATGGTCTCAGGAAGAACATTCTGGACGAAGCACACAAGTCAAGGATGACTATCCACCCAGGAGGAAACAAGATGTATAAGGACTTAAAGAGAAACTTCTGATGGCAAGGAATGAAGCGAGAAGTGGCCGAGTATGTATCGCAATGTCTTATTTGCAAACAAGTGAAGGCGGAGCATCAGAAACCACCTGGACTCCCACAACCGCTACCGATTCCCCAATGGAAATGGGAGCACATCACCATGGATTTTGTGGTTAGATTGCCGAAGTCTCAACAAAACCACGACGCTATTTGGGTAATAGTGGATCGACTCACCAAGTCAGCACATTTTATCGGGTACAGCATGACGCACCCTGTTGAAAGATTGAGCCGGATGTATCTACAGCAAGTTGTGCGACTGCACGGTGTACCCGTCTCAATAGTTTCAGATCGAGATTCACGCTTTACCGCAGAATTCTGGAAGAGCCTTCAGATAGCAATGGGAACTTCATTGAATTTGAGTTCAGCCTTTCATCCACAGACAGACGGTCAGACAGAACAAGTCAATCAAGTGATGGAGGATATGTTGCGAGCCTGTGTCATTGAATTCGAGAGTTCATGGGAGACGCATCTACCTTTGATCGAGTTTGCCTACAACAACAGCTACTACATGAGCATAGGGATGGCACCGTTTGAAGCCTTGTATGGAAGTCCTTGCCGATCGTCGCTATGTTGGGCTGAAGTCGGAGATACTCAACTACTTGGGCCTGAGATGATTCGAGAAACCAGCGAGAAGATCCAGATTGTACGAGAGAAGATGAAGACAGCGCAATCCAGACACAAGAGCTATGCCGACAAGCGACGGAAAGATCTAGAGTTTGCAGTTGGAGATCATGTGCTACTTAAAGTCTCGCCAGTTCGAGGTATTGTCAGATTCGGACAGAAGAAAGGCAAGCTATCGCCGCGATTCATCGGACCGTTCGAGATCCTAGAACGTGTTGGGAAGGTTGCTTATCGACTTGCATTGCCGCCAAAGATGTCAGGACTGCACAACGTTTTCCACATCAGCATGTTGAGGACGTGTACCCACAACCTAGCGCACGAGATCAGTTTTGAAGATATCGAGGTGAACGAGAACGTGACATACAACGAAGGACCAGTGCGTATTCTAGACCGAGGAGTGAAGAAGCTCAGAAACAAGGAGATCCCGCTAGTGAAGGTTCAGTGGAAGCACCACGACGAGGAGAAGCTTCATGGGAATTGGAGTCGGAGATGCAAGAGAAGTTTCCATTTTTGTTTTAACCCAGTTTATTTTGGATTTCGGGGACGAAATCTTTTATGAGTGGTGGATGATGTAATACCCTGTATTTTTGTAAAGTGATTATATAAACTAGACCTTGTATGTTTTTATACTTGTATGAGCTTGGCCTTACCCTTGGTATAATTTGGATACCAATCGATTGATAAGTTTTCCAATCGATTGCCTTATTTTGGGTACCAATCGATTGGCAAGTATACCAATCGATTGCTTATGTCAATCGATTGACACTTTATACAATCGATTGCTTATACCAATCGATTGACTTCTATACCAATCGATTGAAGGCAGCTGGGCAGATTCTTTTGCTCTGGCTGGGGTTTGTCCACGTGAACACCCTCTCCCTATATATATGAGCCCTTTTCCTGCGTTTTTCTTTTTAGAAAAATCAGAGAGAGTGAGAGGGAGTGTTTGTGTGTGTGTTATGTATATATAAACACTCATATATATATACACACATATATACATATACTCATACACTGTCATGCCCGTTCCAGAATTTCATAGTTAATCATGCATGATATGAAATTTTATGAATTATCATTGATATATGATAATTGAGGATAAGTGGTTGACTGTGGTCAACGGTAAGGTGTCAGTAAGGACACGAGAATATGGAAGTTCATATTTCATAATCATGAGTAAATGACATTTATGTGATTTAAATGTTATTTGACTTTATCTGGTAAATTTTGATTTGGTAGTATCATTTTGAGAACTGTGGTGAGAACGTGAGAGATACGTTAATTGAAAAGGTAGGTTGTGTAGAGATTCCACAGAATATAGTTTTCGGACGTTATTTTTGGACCCAAAAGAAACCTAGTCGAAAACTTTTGAAATTTATAGTTTTCACTCGTAAAGTTATAAAATGAACGTGTGCGAAGTTTCGAGAGCTAATTAGAAGTTTGAGAAACTTGCGGGGAGGTAAACATAATTCCCAGAGAGTTTTTCTATATATAGATGAGGATGAGATTGAAATCTCATCCACAACTCCTAAATATCTAGAGAGAGGAGAGAGAAAGAAGATTTGGAGCCAACGGGCTTTGCGACGATAAACGGCGACCGTTAGTCCGTCAGATTTTCTCCAGATTTCATATTCGAACTCGTGGAGGTAAGGCCTACGTTTTGGTATTACTTAGGTCGTGTTTGGCAAAGTTTTGTAAAAATCTTAATTTTGGACTTTTGGGAAAAACAGGTATAAACTTGTAAGAATCGTACCAAATTCGAAATCCGACATTTATTTAGCCTCCTAGTCGATCCTTCAAAGTTTGGGGGAAATCGCACGAGGTATGAAGTCCTAACTTGTGAAATATAGAGGAATACATGTTTTATATTTCGACGACGAAATTGAGATCCGGGCGAAATCCATGTGTTAATTGTAGGCCCGTTAATTATGCACGCGCTAAATTGTGAAAAGCATGTCTAAATTTATGCGAGCACGTTAAGTTGTCTATGTGGGTCAAAGGGGGGTCTTATACAAATTCATGCCGGAGTAAGCTTCTCGATGTTTGAGAATTTAGTAGCGACGGCTACTGTGCATGGTTGATAGACTTGGACTTGCCATGGCACTTGTGGATACAATGGTTGATAGACTTGGACTTGCCATTGGTATTGCGGTTTAAGGCTTGGACTTGCCGCTACCGGATGAATGCGTATTTTTCTTCCTAGAGACTATTGTATGATTTATGAGATTAAACCATGTTTTGTCATATATTGCACATGTTAGACTTGTACGCTCAGCATATAGCTGAGCAGTGGAGATGTACTCCATTGCAGGTAAGAAGAAGGATAAGAAGAAGCGCGATGAGTGAGGCCGATGAACGCCGGGGATAACACTTGTATATGTTTTTGTTTTAAATCCTAAACTTGTGTAAGGATTTGAATGTTGTAATATGTTGTAATAGAACCATAGATTAGTTCTATAGTATGGTAATCTCGTAATTGAATGTCTGTAGTTATGTTTTAATACGTTAAAATCAATTGTGGTTGTGTTTGTTGTTGGTATTGAGTAGCAGGACTTGTTAATTTCCAACACAGGCTGCCCAGCAGGGGAGCAGTCGACTGGACCCAGGGTCAGTCGACTGGACCTCGTGGGATTGAGACACTGTATGTGATTATTAGAAAAGCAGTCGACTGACCCCTTGGACAGTCGACTGAACACTGTTAATTTTGGCTACTGCTTCTTAGAATAGAAAAGCAGTCGATTGGTTTCTGAAAGCAGTCGATTGGACCTCTGTTGAGGATTTAGGGTTTCAGTTTCTGCCAGGCACAGTCGACTGGACCCTAGTACAGTCGACTGGGCAGTCGACTGAACCTCTGTATTTTGAAATGGATTCTTGTGAACACTCTTGTTTGAACAAAACTTTTTATAACTCTGATTTCAATGGATTTTACAAACTCAGAGGGTAATGTTTCCTAAGTTTTAAATACCCAAGATTGTTTTAAAGTTCTTTCCGCTGCGTATATTTATATGATTGTTTGGATGAGCCTTAGTGGCGTGCCACGTGTCCTATTTCCACGCGTAGTGGGATGGGTCGTGACATATACTCACACACACACAGAGATGGATTAAGAGAAGAGAAGGAGACCAGAGAAGAAAGAAGAAGAAGAAAGAAGAAGACAGAGGAGAGGCACAGCAGAGGAAAGAGAGGGAGACCACCATTGGAGCTTCCAAAGCTTCAAAACACATTCCCAAACACGCCCTTAACAACTAAGGTGAGTTTTAAACTCACTTGGTAGCTTTATATTGGTGTTAAAACATGCTTGGATGAAGAAATGGAGAAGAAACCATGTATTCCCATTTATATGTTGCTGGGCAGTCTTCACTGTGAAGAAGACGAAGTGTCAATCGATTGGTACTCTTACCAATCGATTGACATCTTTCATGTTCCAATCGATTGACACTTTATGCAATCGATTGACATGAATTGTGATCCAATCGATTGAATCTTTTATCAATCGATTGATGCCACTTTTATACCAATCGATTGACCTCTATGCCAATTGATTGGAAGTTTCAGAATACTGTTTTCTTATAATAACTATTTAGTTGTTTATTTAACTGTTCAGTATTTCCCAGCATGCTTTATTATTGCAATACAGACATGATAATGAGTTAATGCGGCGTAGGATCGTAGTAATAACAAGATTAATGGATAATGTTTATGACGTTAGATAACGCAATAGTCGTGAATCCTTTGGAGTTAACGTTCATTTCATTCAGAGTAGTCAGGCCACATTGGGATTGTCATGTATCGGTGATAGAGTTGAACTTAAGTAGGTTTACTAAGATTCGGGAACCTTGCGTGGGCGGGCTTTGGTCGATCATATGTTCTTAAAAGCGGTAGACAGACGAAGGTGTCTATGACTTGCGGTGAACCGGACCATTTTCCCTAAGATAGCCAGATGATCTAATCATATGTTCTTAAAAGCGGTAGACAGACGAAGGTGTCTATGACATGCGGTGGACCGTGATCACTGGTAGACGTCGCTAAGTCGTGGCATAGAATGATGTACAGTTGTTTAAAGCGTTATATCCCTGACATGCGGTAGACTGTGCATATGTTCTTAAAAGCGGGGGATGGACTAACGTGGTATCCATGACATGCGGTGAACTGTGCATATGTTCTTAAAAGCGGTGGATGAGCAATGGTGTGTTATAGAGTTGAACTACTGTCGAGTCTGTTCCCCTATCTAGACGTGTTATCGGTCTTATAATGAGTAAAACATTAGTAATCGGATAATCGGTTTGATGTAAAGAAGTTACCCTCACAGAACTCTAACTTGTTGCGGCTTATAATTTGTAATAACTTCAATAGTTGATACCCTGTTAGTATCTAACTCACTCAGCTTTCATTAAGCTGACGGCGTTTATGCCGCTGGACATTTCTACGTTCCAGCGCACCCTGGTTATGACTATACAGGTGAAGGGCCTGCAGGAGAGGACTACTATGCCGGTGACGGAGTCCCTGTGGAGGATTTCCCCGACGGAGGTCAAACCGAAGAAGACTACTACGCCGAGGACTACCCTTATGCCAACTGAAGACTAGACTAGAATTGTAGCTAATTGTCTTTACCGTTTTAGAATCTTTTTGTAGTCAGGCATATGTTGCCTTGGCATTTGTACTTCCGCTGCCTTATATTTGATTCGAGACTCTGATATGTAATAGTTAGTAACTCCTGTTGACTTTGTGATACGTTGTGATCAGAACCTAGACTTCATTATTGTTACACTATTACTTCTTATTGCTTAGTACTGCGTGGTGTGGACAATCATGTGACTTCACTGGTCGCTGCCTTTGGACCCAAAAAGGAAATTTATTTTTCTCTATTTTTGCCGTTCCGGGGCATGACAGGTGTTGAACCACTTCCTTCCATCTTAGATCTGGGGAAAGAGAGAGAGAGAGAGAGAGAGAGAGAGAGAGAGAGAGAGTGTGTGTGTGTGTGTGTGAGAGAGAGAGAGAGAGAGAGAGATTGGATCTGTAGAGGGATGGAGAGAAAGAGACGGTAGAGAGGGAAAATGTTAAAAGAGGTAGGTCATTTTATAAGCAAATGGAGGGGTATTATCGTCACAATGGCCCAATTTTGTTTGGATCTGTTAGTATTATAGACGGCAGCCTAACGGAAGGGGGCAATGTGTCAAGTACAAATACTTAAGGGGGTCAGCCCGTCGGGTAAAATAGTTTAGGGGGGCGAGTTGAAAACGGGTCATAGTTCAGGGGGTGTTTTTGAAATTAACCCATGATTTATATTCCAATCAAATTATTAATGAATTGATATATATATATATATAATTGCATTTTTTTTTACATTGAATTGGACATTGTGATATGAATGGGTAAGGTTTACAAATTTCCTACACTATTAAATATTTTTTTTTGTTTTTTTTGTTTTTTTTATACATTCAGTAGTTAAATAATTAATTGTAATAACATACTTCGATAACTAGAACCTAGGAAACTCACTAACAGTAATAGGATACTCATTTCCCACCCAAACGGAATCTAAAAGTAATGATATGAATCCCACAATTGAATTCAAATAATGTGGAAGTGGAACTTTCTAAAATAACTCATAAAATTCAATGAACCCTGTATAATTCAATTAGGTCTTCCCTCTTCTTTTTTTCTTGGTAAACCAAATATATATATATATATACAGAGTCAAGTTCCAGTGCGGACTGGATTTTTAAGCCGATCGAAAAAAAATCGCGGGTCAACGGGTTGGAGCAACCCGTGATTTTTTTAGGCTTAAAAGTCAAATGCGCTCACCCAGTGCGCAATGGAGCCAGACTATATATATATATATATCTAACAACCACTAGAGGACGAAACAAAGGTTGGAGACACTAAAAAATGTTACACCTACACTAAATTTTACACCCAATATATCCTGACCCTTAATTCCAGTGGTCCCGTGTGAGACCCGCTGGAGTCAAGGGCCATGATTGTTGAGTGTGAAAACATTACTCGGAGGCACTAGCCCCATTAATGACTTTCCTAAATAACACAAGAAGGAAAGTCATCAATGACGACGGGCCAAGATAGATTACAGTTCATAGCCCATTGGACTAAATTATGAGCAACAAAGTTTGTAAATATAGAGAGCTTAGAAACATTTCAAAATACATAGGCACGACTCAAAAACGATCTGGCTTCTAAAATAATAGAGTCAATGGACCAAAATGAGGGTGGACATCCAATCTCTAAGAGAGTCAAAAACAAGAAGGGAGTCAGCCTTTCATTATCACGATGATGTTCTTGATGCCCAAGAGGCATGCTTCATGGACAAAGGAGACGGTCGCACGAGCTTCTGCATAAGAGGGTCAAGCGGATTCCATATCCACGCATGAGCATGAAGGACACACGCCTTGTCATCTCCAAAACAACGTCAAGAGCAGAGGAGTGATCTCTAACTACCACATCAAAGTTAACTTGAGGGGGTTTGGTTTCATAAGGGAGCCTTTTGAGGGACTAGCAAGTGGAGCAAACATTGGGCTTTCCAATGCTCAGACTTAGTGAGACTTCCCAACTGGGATCTCGACGATAAAAATTATTGTGGAGGACTCTGTTCCTAAGAAACCATAATTGCTCCATGACTATAGTAGTGATGTTACCCAAATTCTTCCAGAAGTAGTTGAAGTCCGGCCTAATGCAAATCTCCTAAAAAATACCCAAAACAACAAGAAAGGCCACCAGGGGGGTTATTCACCCGAGGCCTCCTCCGATGCCAAAGTTAGTTGTTTTTCAATCTTTAAATGTAAAGAATTATGGAATGGAAAAGACCGAGTACCTTCCTCAACGTTCTCCTACTAAGTTATATATTTTTCTTCCATTCTTCTGCCCACGTCGACCCAATAACCTCCTCCACGTAGGCCACTCTGCTATGGCGTTAGACAGCGGAGGAGAGGTTGTGTGAACGACCTCCTGTACAAGACTCCTTCGTACACAACGTACCTGGATGACTTTATCCTTAACTTCTGAGCTGATACTTTATCTTCGGGCAATATCCCTTTTGTCAGATAAAGGAAAATAGGCATGATCCACGTGTCTCTGTATTCTTCTGAATTTATCACACATACCCTGGGCATTTGAGAAATACTAGGAAGTTCATGAACACCAATTTTTACTTCACTTTCTGATGCAACCTCCAATGCTGCAGCCAATTTTGATAAAGCATCAGCTCGGTGGTTATCTTCTCCGGCTATCTTGACTATTTCAAAATTACTGAACTGATAAGCCAGTCTCCGCGTTATTTGATTGTACAACCACATTCTTTTGTCCTTGAGGTCAAATCCACCCTTCATCTGTTCTACAACTAACTGGGAATCGCAGTGAACTTGTAAGTTCTCAGCTCCACACAATTTGGCCATTTGCAGTCCTGTTATCAGGGCCTCATATTCAGCTTCGTTGTTCAACCCTTTGAAACAGAAAGCCACTGCTATCTCCAATTGGACCTGCTCTGGGGTAATCAGGATGATACCAGCTCCACTTCCCTTTCGGCTAGAGGCTCCGTCGGTGTATAATTTCTAGATTTCCTGACCCCGTGCTGTTTCAGTTTGTATCTCGACCCCTGGTCTTGATTGGAATTCTGCAATGAAATCTGCCAAAGCCTGTGCTTTGATCGCTACCCTTTAAACGAATTTAATATCAAATTCACCCAATTTTATTGCCCACTTCATGAGGCGTCCAGAAGTATCAGGTTTATGTAACACAGATCTAAGTGGGTATGCAGTGGGTACCACTATTGTGTGTGCTTGGAAATAAGGTCGTAATTTACGAGCATAACATAACAAAGAAAATGCTATTTTTTTTAGTTCAGGGTACCTCTGTTCGTTTTCCAAGAGGGTCTTATTGGTGTAGTAGATCGGCTTCTGAACCCCAGCATCTAACTTTACAAGAGCCGAGCTAACGGCATGATCTGAAGCGCCTAAGTACAGGAAAAGCTCCTCTCCTTGAATCGGGGTGCTTAACATCACAGGGTTTCCCAGATAGCTCTTCAAACTCTGGAAAGCTTCTTCGCAATCTTTCGTCCACTCAAAATTCTTGTTCCCCTTAAGCACTCTGAAGAACAGCAAACATTTATCATATGCTTTGGAGATGAATCTGTTGAGAGCTGTTAACCTTCCATTGAGGGCTTGTACTTCTTTCTTATTCCGAGGTGGAATCATTTCCTGAAGTGCTTTGATTTGATCCGGATCTGCTTCTATTCCTCTTTCAGACACCAGGAATCCTAGAAACTTCCCTGATGAAACCCCGAATGTGCACTTGGATGGGTTCAACTTCAAGTTGTATCTATCGAGAACTGTGAAGGCTTCCCTTAAATGCCTGACATGATCTGTCCTGTCTTTTCTTTTGACTAACATGTCATCTATATAAATTTCCATTGTTTTTCCCAATTGGTGATGGAACATCCCCTTTACCAGCCTCTGATAAGTAGCTCCTGCATTCTTCAACCCGAATGTCATGACCTTATAACAATAAATGCCTCTCTCCGTGATGTAAGAGGTTTTCTCTTCATCACCTGGGTACATCTGTATCTGGTTATATCCCGAATATGCATCCATAAAAGAAAGCAACTCATTCACAGCGGTCACATCAACTAACTGATCTATCTTCGGGATTGGGAAACTGTCCTTAGGATAAGCCTGGTTGAGGTCTTTATAATCCACACAGACTCTCCACTTCCACCCTTTCTTAGGGACAACAACGGTGTTAGCCAACCACTCCGGGTAGAAAACTTCCTTAACATGTCCGGCCTCTAGTAACCTTTCCACTTCTGCGTTAATGACTTGATGTCTTTCCGCTGCGAACTTCCTTCTCTTCTGTTAGATTAGTGGATGCTCTGGATTCATCGTTAACCGATGTGAAATTATTCCGGGGTCAATTCCAACCAGATCTCCAGTAGACCATGCGAAGATGTGTCGGTGCTCTGTTAAAAACTGAATGAACTCCTCCCTGAGTGCACCCGTGAGATAGGCTCCAATTTTCACTTTCTTTTCCTGATCTCTTTTATCGAGCTTAACTTCTTCTACTTCCTCCTCGGGCTTAAGAGAGTCAGGTCGGTCATCTCAAATTCCTGGTGGCACCAGGTCAGAGTCGTCATCCATGCGTCCTTGCCTTGCCTGGCCTCCTGAGTGCTATAATTGCTATTTCTCCCTAGCATATCTGAATGAAGTAGTATGACATTCCCTTGAAACTTTCTGATTGCCTCTAATGGATATCAGTTCACCTCTGAGAACCAACTTCATGCGTTGGTGATATGATGATGGTATGATCTTCACATCGTGGAGCCACTGACGCCCCATGATAGCATTATAAGGTGACGGTGCATTTATCACTGAGAACTCATCCACTCCAGATATGTAATTGGTAGCCTTTCCAATGGCGAGGGGCAATCTGATCTCACCCATTGGCTCCACGACTTCTCTACTAAATCCGGTGATCTTCCCAGTGGACCCCCTCATCTGCCCAAGGTCGATGTTCATTTTCTCCAGAGCGTGTAAGAAAATAACATTGATGTTACTTCCATTGTCAATGAGGATCCTTCTTACATCATAGTGTGCAATAGACAGAGTTACCACCAGGGCATCTGCATGCGGGACGTGTACTCCAATCATATATTCATCCCCAAAGGTTATCACTAGGGTCGGGGTTTTTAACCTCTGCTCCATATTGAGAACTTGCATCGGTCCCCACATAACTTCTCGAGAGAAACGCTTCTTTGCTCGGTTCGAATATCCAGAATCTCTGGTGCAGCCATGAATGGTGTAAATAACATTAGATCGAGGAGGTTGGTCCACTTGACGTTGATCTGATTTGTCTTTCGTCTGATCTTTGTTTGTCCGATCTCTTGTCGGGCCAAATCTTTCATTTCTCCCGACGTATTCCCTGAGGCAGCCTCTTCGGATCAACTCCTCAATTTCCCTTTTTAGGATTCGAAATTCATCCGTAGTATGACCGTGATCCTTATGAAAATCACAAAACCTATTTCAATCTCGGTTTCCGGGTTCCCCCTTCAATTTTCCTGGCCAATTTAGTTGTTCCTTTCCTCTAACCTGTCTGAAGATCTGAGACAGAGGTGCATTCAAAGGTGTGTAGTGGTTTGACCTCGGGGATCTATCTCTATGGCGTGCTGTTCTCCTATTTGAGTGATCTGGCGATCTTCCCTTCTTCCTATCTTCCTTCACTCCTCTAGAACTCCTTCTAGGATCAGCCAACAGCTAACAATCTTGACGAGCCGAATCCATATCTTCTAGAGTTATGTACTTCTGAGCCCTTGTTAATAGGTCAACATTATCTAGAGGTGGTCTTTTCGTGATAGACTTCCAAAATAGACCAGGCTGAAGACCTGCCCTTAACGCAGTAGTGGCAAAACCTCCCTCACACCCGTCAACATTAACGAGTTCAGCATTGAATCTGGTTATGTAATCCCTTAATGATTCTTCCTTTGATTGTTTGATAGTCAGGAGATGATCTAGCCCCTTCTTCAGCTTTCGGCTCGTAACAAATCGATTAACGAACTTTGTTGCCAGCACAGCGAGCGAATCGACTGACTTTGGAGGTAAATGTCTGAACCACGACAAGGCTGCTCCCGTGAGGGTGTTTGAGAATACCCTGCACAAGAGCGCTTCACTGCAATCATATAAAGCCATGGCATGCTGATAGTGACACAAATGCTCTGTAGGGTCGGTCTTCCCGTCGTAAGGTTCCACTTTCGGCAGGATGATCTTCTTTGGTAAATGTTCAGCCATGATTTGCTCAGTAAAGGGGGGCTCTGTAAGCCCCAAGATAATCCTCCACTCCTGATTCTCTTCATATAGCGCTTCGCTCCTCAGGTCGGACTCCGCCACATCTTCCTTCAATCCTCCTGTATTTTTATGAACTGGTGGATCAGTACTTTGCTGCATGTACTGATCTTTCTGACCGGGATCTTTAACTTCTGATTCCTTATGAAACGATGTTTGATTTACTTGTTGTTTTACCAACACTTCAACTGTTTCGGTAAGAGATTTGATTTGTTGCATCATAGCCTCCATTTGGCTGGGCATCCCCAGACTTTCACTAGAATAATCAGTCACTTGAACGCCAGGATCCTCCGGGTTCTTGGTTTCTTTCTGCCCAACTCTCTCACGAGGTGAATTGTTTTCTTCCATGATATTCTGGTGTATGGTAATTATAACGAAAGGTAAGAACTAAAATTTGTCGTTCCCACAGATGGCGCCAATTGATGTTACCCAAATTCTTCCAGAAGTAGTTGAAGTCCAGCCTAATGCAAATCTCCTGAAAAACACCAAAAACAACAAGAAAGGCCACCGGGGAGGTTATTCACCCGAGGCCTCCTCCGATGCCAAAGTTAGTTGTTTTTCAATCTTAAAACGTAAGGAATTATGGATTGGAAAAGACCGAGTACCTTCCTCAATGTTCTCCTGCTAAGTTATATATTTTTCCTCCACTCTTCTGCCCACGTCGGCCCAATAACCTCTTCCACGTAGGCCACTCTGCACCCCGTGGCTTAGTGGGTTCTTGTTGGTTACAAATCAGTGACATCACCAGTCTTAGGGCCTCCTTCTTATCCATCACATGTCTCGTAAGGCCCAATGGGTGGACGGGCAGTATACCTTGTTAGAATGATGGGCCCATGGTGGATCTTTGGCCTGGCTTCTCCGCTTCATTATGACTTAACCGGTTGGTATTGAATTGGGTATATCAAGTAGCATAAATGGTGAAGTCCCGAGAATCCCCCGGAGTAATACCGAAAAGCAAGGAAAGCGCAAGGGTTGCTTTTATCCAACAAAAATACCTCCCGCACTAAAAAGGAAGACATCCTCCAATGGCCAACACAATTCCCTTCAAATAATTCTAGCGAGGGTACATAATACATTCCAAGAAGAGATGTTCAAAAAATTCAACAACTTGGTAGCAAAGAACACAATTTAAATTGTCAATGGGAAATCGAGATGTCAATGCGGTCTTACTATTACATCAATTGAGATCCAAATTTAGAATCCATAGCTTTATGCTAATTTCAATTCGGCAAGACCAGACATCATGGTTCTCATGTGAATTTCGTAGGTTTTCATGTCTAAAAGTTTTGAAGGCCTATTTATTTTGAAGTTGGTGGCAACCCAGCCCTTCATGAATCATTCCTACAGGCCCAATTCCTAATAATTAAAAAGGAGCCAATGTACTATTACTTTATGCTTTCTAATATCTAGTTTTGTGAAATAATAAAATTTTCAAACATTTGTGAATAATATTTTTCAAAAAAAAAAAAAAATAGATTAATTTTTTTTTCTTAAATTTTCTTTTAGACTTATAACGTGGGTACCATAGTTTTGTTTACGGAATTCCCAAGGACCTTTAATTAAATAAGTTTACAACTTGGATCTTCGGTTACAGTTGTACTGAACTTTGGACTTACAATTAAAAAACCCCTTTATTTAAAATGCAAATTTGTGACAATATTCTATCCTAAGTATATATATTGATGCATTACATGATAGGATTTCACCTTTGATTCCATAAGGTAACTTTTAAACCATTTTTATAAGGTCATTTAGTAATAAGGCCATTTTGGAGATTTTTTGGATTCATAGGTCCTTCATAGATATAATTCCACTCAAAAGCCCCTATAGCACATTTTAGAGGTAGGAATACCCCTCCAAGAAATCCCGCATTGGGTACATTCAAAAAGAAACTCTCCACACCATCAGTGATTCCATCCACAATCCACGACACGTTCAGCAAATCCTCCCAAAATTTCTTCCCAATTAGTTAGTCTCTTCTCACTCTTGTGCAACACCATATAGCTTTAAGATTCTAGTCATGAAGATCTCTTCACTCTTCCGCCCAGGGTCGTCAACATCTTCCAAGGAAATCGAACGAATATATGAGGAGAATCGTGATTTTAGAGGAAATTTGAAGCAATCAAAGAAATGGGAAGAAAATATAAGTTCCCAAATTATTTGAAATGCTCCATTTGATGATTAACATCTAAGCATGTAGAGCTATGCACCATGGACTCGTTTGTTGTGTGGGAATTTTCTCAGTAAGAAAAACTGAATCTTTGCAATTTCATTGGTAGCAGCGGTTACCCGACGACATGTGCGTCAAACGACTAAATCTACCAAAGTCCCCCAAGCCAGTACAATACAGAAGCGCATTAGTCAGCATGACTCAGTACATAGCATCGACAACACTGTGGGAAAACCAAACAAGCGAGCTAAAAAAAAAAAAAAAAAACTCCTTTTTTTTCAATTTGATAAACGCGTTCATTAGTACTAAAAGGGTCGGAGTACGTGAGGAAGTTTGATGTCGTGTTAGAACAATCAATCAACACTTACAAGAGCGGCAGATTCCATCTTGGACCAATGGCATTGAAGCTGCACCCCTGGGATATCAAACTAATATTCCAACCAAATCATATAGGCTCGTATCAAAATACGAGTTGAATGTATATATTCACCATGGACACGTTTGTTGTGTCATTTATAAATTTTTTGTTTGGATAGCATGTTAATACCCAAAAAGGAGTTTAATCAAGTTGGCAACTTCACAGACCCGAGTCTGTTTTATCATAATTATCTATGTAATTCCTCGATATTGTTGACTAGCACTCTTTGAGTAATATCAAGAGTCAAATACTTTTAGGAATTTCCTAGAAGTATTCTGAGAAAGTTATAACTTTAATTACTTTGAGAAACGTCTGAAAATATCCTTTGGGAATTTGCTCAAATTAATTCTTTCGGGACTGCCCTATTATTTACGGTTGATTTGCCAGGCCAATTGTTGGAGGAATTACCCAAAATTGTCAAATACATTGAGATTAAACCATATTAACTACTTTGAGAAACTTCTCAAAACATCGTTTGGGAAGTTGCTCAAAGTAGTAGTGCTTAATTTAAGAAATAATTAACCATACTATTTTGAAGATTTCCCCCTGCTTAATACCATGAGAAACTACTCAAAAGTATCCTGGACTACATGGTCTGCATGTTACGCCCTCGGCAATTTAATAAAGTTTGGCAATTTCAAAAAGTATTCGGTGAAGTTCAAGAATTAAAAACTTTGAAAAAAATGCTCAAAGTTATTCTGGGAATGAGTTTAGGACTTCAAGAAATTTCACAATATACTCGGTGTAGTGTGTTGAGTTTCACATTGTAATATCGCAAAAACTAAATATAAAGATAGATATTTCACACAAAGGAAACTCACATCACTGTTTTGACAGATGTTCAATATCAATTATTAATGTTCTAAAGAATAATACTAACCAACCAAAACACATCCAACATCCCACGTTAACACTTATTAAAATATTATCAATGTTTATTTAATAGAAAACCATTCATATCAGAATAAAATACAATCTATAATTGTTTTTATCCACCTTCTATACCCGAAATATGAGTTGCACCATTTATGAGATTGATATATATATATATATATATATTCTTTTATATCACAATAATGAAGGTAAATCAGTCCTAAAAATCTTAGAATGGACTTTTGACCGAAAAAGATTTGGGAAGAGTCTTTTACCACTAATGATGGATGATGAGGGATTTTTGGGTAAAAACCTAAGGGTCATTTAGTATAAATTAAATCCAAAGTAGTAGGTTTTTTTAGTGATTAATTAGTCCAGCATAATAAACTTCTTACCAATAGGCCCTATTCTTTAAACAATTCTACCCTAAATATACACACACATATATATATATATATGATATATATATATATGTATATGTGTGTGTATACACGCATTCACAGTGCACAAATCGAGTATTCACAATTTTCAAACAAAAACCCAAATTTTCAGCCATAGTTTCCTCTTCACTTTCACAAGCACACGTTTTCGTTTCACAAAAAACCAAACGCCATTTTTTCTAGTTTCAACAATATCGTTATACTAATGTTCCACCATTTTTCCTGGTGCACTTACATTCATCATCGGGTCGTCGAGATCATCATCGCGAAGAGGAAAGACAGCGTGCACCTTCGTTCACCACCGTTCCACAATTTTTCCTAGTCCACTTCTGTTCATCATCAGGTTGCCGATATCATCAATGCGAAGAGAAAAGACAGCATCATCACATCGCCTTCAAAAATGGGGGAAACAGGTAACTTAGTTAGGGTTTTATAAGATCCAGTCAATTGAAATTTCTTATAAACGATCTATTTTCAATGGATTTGAAAATTTTATGGTATGTATCTTGATTTTTGAAGCAAATCCTTGCGTGTTGTGAAAATCCCCTAAAATATTAGGGTTTCTTCTAAAATTTCACATATATGATATAACAAACCCCCTTTGTGAACTCAGTACACACTTTTTAGGAAAATTAGTTAACAAGATATGAAATTGCTAAATTTTGTACTGCGAAATTTCAAATAAGACTTGGATATGAGAAATTTCATATTGCAACCCCAAGTTTCATATGCCAAATTTTTCATTTTTTGAATTGCATTTTTTTTAACCAATTCTACAAAGTTTTTTTTTTCCCATAAAATTCACATGTTAATTGTGAAATTTCACTAACAATCTGAAATTTCACGTGACATATGAAATTGCTAGATTATGTACTGCGAAATATCAAGTAAGACTTGCTTGCATTTGAAAATTTTATATTGCAACCCCAAGTTTCTTATGCCATGTTTCTCATATTTTGAATTGCGTTTTTACCAATTCTACACCTTTGTTTATCATTAAAATTCAAATAATCCTTGTGAAAATTCACATATTCTGATTATAACATACGAGAAATTTCTCAATAATCCTGTTTTGACTTGTAATATGTGTGTCCTTAATTGCATTAGCAATAAATTTCACATTGCTTAACGGATAATTGAGTGGCTAATTTTGAAATTCCATTCTTTGAAGCTTCTGCATTAAAAGACTGAGATGACTGGTACCCGCCTATTGCACAAAGTAGGTGTACGGCACAGTTGATTGCGAAGTCATTGTTTGCCATGTGATGAAGATGATTTTCCTTCGCAAAACATTGACATCCGAGTGTAATGCCACACATGCTCATACAGACTTAGTGCACGATCTACTGAACATAGATCAGAGGTCCTGGGAAAATGGACAAAATTAGGGAATGAAACTCATACAGTGTAATCTAAATTTTGGAATGTTACAAACTATGAACTGCTTATTTTGGATGTATTAATATGTTCACGTTTTGGAAAATGGACCGATTCTACTTTTGTAATGCACAATTAATTCAGCATCATTGTCATAGTTGTATGCATAGTTCCAACTGAAAAATCATTGTTCGTTCCAGCTTATCCCAGAGCTCATTTTCATATTCATAAGTATGAAATTTCACAAGTTTCACAAGTATGAAATTTCACATGGTGCTAAAAAATGAAATTTCACAGGGTTCATGAATACGAACTCTCACATATTTATATAATCAATTAATCCCAAAGATAACATTCATATAAGCTCAGCATTTTTAAAAAATCATATATCTGAAATTTCATATCTATACAAGTATATAAAGAGAAAGGTAGGGGTACCATTTCACTTTTTATAATAATTCATAATTACATGAAAACCATTACATTTTATCCCCTAAAATAAAAAACCATAAGAGGTTAGAGGGTCATTAAACTCAAAACAAAACCTCCCCACACGCTTTCTCATTCATTCTCTCTCCCCATTAACTGCCACTGCACGTCTCATATCTTTTCACACCCAATGGAGCGCTACAAAACCATCTCTCCCAATCCTCTCCTTTCTGTCCACTTTTGCTCCAAAGCACAACAAAACTGCAACCAACACATGTAAGAGATGATGAATTAGATAAATAAAGAGGACTCACTTATAGTGCTTCAGATCTCTCTTTTTCCAATCACATCCTTAGATTTTCAGTTTATCTTTTGTAATTAGGATGTCTAAGAATTAGAGACAGAAATAGAGACTCTAAGACCACTTTATAAGGTCAGTTACTTTTTCAATCCACGTAGCGACTTGGTTTCAATCGCATTGTTAAATCCTCTATTTTTAATTCAGACTGCATACATTGATTATTTGCTAATTCATTGCGTTGATTACTCGCTAATTCATTGCATTCATTACTCGCTAATTCATTGCGTTGATTACTCGCTAATTCATTGTGCCACTGCTCGACATTTCATAGTTCCACACTCGATTTCAAAGCAAATTTTCACTTTCAAATCAGAATGGTGGTTTCTGGCCCTCTAACTCCTACACAAGTATATTTCTTTCATATCTTCCTCAACAGTTATGTTTCGTGGTTATTTGTATCAACGCGCTAAAACATAATCAGTTCTTTGGTTACTAATTGTAATGTAGTAATAGTAAAATTTGGGAATGTGAAACTTCATTTTTTTTATGCGACATGTGTTGGCTTGGAAGGGGAGTTTATGAATCTGTGTTTTTATGATTTCTAAATATGGAATTGACTTTTGTTTGTTGTTTGGCTTATTGTGTTATATCATGTGCGGCAGAACATTAGGTGTTTGTGAAATTTTATGAGCGGGGTTAAGATGTTGGTGGTCTTGTTTGGGGAAGGGCTTAGTTTGGGGCTCTGTATGTTTGTTTTGTTTTTGTCTTTGTTCCTCTTCTTTTAATCTTACTTCCCAAAAACACAAAAATAAAGTTGAGAACTTGATATGCTTTACCAAATCTCTTTTGACTACCACCATTTTGCATTAAAACCAACCAATAAACTTATGCTTTACCAAATCTCTTTCGACTACCATCCTATAACGACCCTGGTACTGAGTGTTGTAGGGGGAGTTCGTCTCACATTGTCTGGGGAAGGAAGGGTAATGTGCTAATATATGTGTGGTTTCAAGTCTCCCTAGTAAAAGGCCTTTTGGGTAGTGGCCCAAGAGCAAATTCGTGCGGGTTTGGGCCCAAATTAAAGCGGACAATATCTTAGTGAGCGAGACTTGGATCGTGACAGAATGGTATTAGAGCTTGACCCAGCCGGAAGTGTGCCAACGTGGACATTGGGCCCTAAGGGAGGTGGAATGTAACGACCCTGATGCCGAGTGTTGTAGGGGGAGTTTGTCCCACATCGCTTGGGGAATGAAGGGTACTGTGGCTTTAAGTCTCCCTAGTAAGAGGCTTTTTGGGTAGTGACCCAAGAACAAATCCGTGCAGGTTTGGGCCCAAAGCGGACAATATCTTACTGAGCAAGACTTGGGTCGTGACAGGACGTTGGGCTCTAAGGGGGGTGGAATGTAATGACCCTGGTGCTAAGTGCTGTAGGCGGAGTTCGTCCCACATCGCCTTAGGGAAGGAAGGGTAATGTGCTATATATGTGTGGTTTCAAGTCTCCCTAGTAAGAGGCCTTTTGGGTAGTGGCCAAGAACAAATCCGTACAGGTTTGGTCCCAAAGCAGACAATATCTTACTGAGCGAAACTTGGGTCGTGACACATCCATTTGCATTAAAACCAACCAATAAACTTATCCATTCGGACGTTGTCTGAATCTTTAAGATAATTGTTTTTCCCCCTAACTAAAACACTTTAAAAGTGAATATCAGATAATGTTCCAATTTGCAGAAACATGCATTTAACAAAAAATGTAATCATTTTAATGCTCAATTTTTTAATAACCTGTGTGGACAACAAGTCAATGAGTCAAAGGCATTTTGAGTATTTGGGCTCTAAATTTATTTAGTATGCATCTACCCTTCACAAGTTTCTACTACTACTTCTTCCTTTTATACTTAGATTTTCTTAGTTTACGATCCGTATTTTTCCTTTTAATTTCTACTACAATTTTCCTTTACTATTGGTTGGTCTATGAATACAAAACTAAGACAGTGCTTTGCACATGCAAAGTATGTGCCTCAGCCTCTAAAATAGTGCTAATAACAATATCAAATCCATTACGATAATTATGCAGTTCTACACACGACGCTATGTGTAACATGAAGCAAATCATAGGGTATATTTGCGCAACTATTACGAGGTTATATTTTCTCCCATTATGTTATTATCTAGAGTATGTTTTATGGAGATTTTTTTTTTTGCTTTTGCCTAACTGCAGTTACACATGCGCGTAACATACTAATACATGTACATGGTTGATACTGTTGGAAAACAATTGGATGTAGTTTTTGCAACTATAAGGAATGTATAATGCGGTTTCGACTAGAAATATCGATTTGGTTCAATGATTTTGAATAGACTTATCTAAAAACTGTAGGATGTAATGTGTTAGTTTGTGAATAATACATATGTAATGTGTGTTTTTTAAAATTAACGTTAACAATATTCTTTGCAAACTATTTTTAATTTGTTAATTTTGAAGTGCATAACAAAAACAACACGTTGCACACGCAATGCGTATGCTCGGCGGCTAGTGCTTCATAAGTTCGAAATTTTACATGGTTCTCACAATTGAAATATCACATGGTTCATGAATATGAAATTTCATATGGAAGATGAATAGGAAAATTTCACATGTTTTTATAAATATGACTAGATAGCTATGATATATCGTGATACACATGAATATAACGAACCAAAAATGGGAGAGTAAATGCAATGTCTTGAATATATAGATACGCGTATACAACGAACCATGTGCTTATCCTATCCACTAAATGATCCTATAACTACATGCAAAATCAAAACAATAATATAGGCATACACACTTTTGTATACAAAAGGGTATCTCAGGAAAAACAAGCATAAAAATTGTGGGACCCACACTCAAATGATACACAAAGCTCTAATTTGAGAATAATTGAACCCCAAATCTGAAGGTCTCCCACACAAACCCCATGCCCCTACTCCCCACTCCTAGCAGCTATTGATACCACATTTTTATTCACCCTTTTTGCTTTAGCCATCAAGCCATTAAGTTTGGCTTAACCTAAACTACTTCTCCTCCCATTTGATGGTCATTGGAGACTAAAGACACTTATACTTAGAAACCATTTTAAAGCAAACTGATCTTTTTAGAAAACCAGAGATTTCTAGGTCCGGGGATTATGAAATGAGAGAGGAAGGAGTCCGGCAGACTAAAACACCCTCTCTAATCCTATCTCGCAATAGGCATCTAGTCAACACCCTTTTAATCGAATCAATAATCTAAGCATGCCCTTAACTAATACATATATATACATTACAAGAACATGTCTAAAAGGGGTGTAAAATTGCTAACGGTAAAATATCATTCAAAACCAAATAATTCAAGGAGCAAGCGAGAAGATATGTAATAGGGAACAAGGGAACTTACCCGGATCCGGCCGCGAATATTAAACACGCAATGCACACAAAAGTATAAATCCTAATAAAAGGGTCCCTAATCACATATATACGCATAAGGCAAATCTTTATTCCAAGGTGTCGCACATGAGGTCGAAAAAACTAATAAAATTACGAAATTAAATAAGCTAAAGAGGGTTTTGAGAAATCTTATCTTAATAGCACTACAAAACAAAGGGTTAGTCCACATGCTTTAGATAATATTAAATTCTAAGTAATATCCCTAAGCTTCTAGCTTAAACCTATCAAGTAGGAAAGAAACGACACAATTATGAATTCCTTCTAATTAGATGGAAATGCATCACTTCTATAGATTTACAAGTCTCAACTAGGAGCCAATGTAATGTCTTTATAGAGATGATATAGCCCCAACATGGTTACAAGGAACTCATAATTATGTTTAATTAAGTCTAATCCTAGTACAAAATGAATTCTAATTACAAGTATCAATCTAAATGAACGAATGCATATGAATACCTGAATGTGAACAAGAGTAAGCTATGAACTTATTCATTGATTTGGATCATTTAACCTCTAGACTTAAGTTTAACTAATCATTATTAAAGCATGATTTAAGCCCTAGGTCATAGAAAAGTCATTTGAACTATTATTTACAAAGTCTACCAAATCTGTCCCAAAATTCTAAAAATTACAGAGAGCAAATTGAAACTTCAAAAATTGGAAAAACATGGTTCCCATGGTTTGATGTCAATGCATTTTGGACACAAGATGCCTCTGTAAGTCTAGTTTCCAACCCAAAAGAAAAATCAAAGATCAACGGTTCAATCTCTGGGAATTAGACAAACACTAGACATCACTAAGAAATTTACAACTCTCTGTCTAGAGATTTTGTACGATTTTTTAAAAATAGTTAACAAATCAGAAAGACTCTAATCTTTTTAGGAGATCTTACTAACACATTAAACTTCATAGAAAAAATTATTTGGAGCCAAGAATGCTTTATTAAGATTCTGATTTACTCATTTCAAGAAGGTGTTACTGTTATGAAACTCTGGACATATTATAGTTACTCTACAAAATTCATGACCAAACCACTTTAAACATGAACTCTCATTAAAACAAAAAATCCCAGTGGTAAAACTTTGTGTTATTGACATTCTCCAATTAGTTTCATTCCATTCCAATGGTTCGTTATTTAACTAAAAATCTTTGATCAAAAGTGGTTGACGAACTCACTACACCTTTGTCAAATTCACCCTTTTTGCTTTAGCCATCAAGCCATTAAGTTTGGCTTAACCTAAACTACTTCTCCTCCCATTTGATGGTCATTGGAGACTAAAGACACTTATACTTATAGACCTCAATGAAGTATGAAGGAACTTCATGAAATCCCAAAATAATGGACCTAAACCATGGAGGTAGATTTAGATTCATTTGCCAAACATACTAATATCAACCTTAATTCCCTTGTAAAACATGAGCTTACAAGGAAACTAAAGGATTTCAAGTCAATAGATTCAAGTAAGACATTGAAAGTCTTATGAATTCTAAGAGATGATTATAATCAAAAAGAAAAAGAAAAGAAAACCAAGACTCAAGTAATATCTAAGTTAACTTCATGATTTATTTAACCTTAAACCTAAGGTCATTTTGATCCAAATTAATAAATTAGAAATTCAATCACAACATTAGTATGTGCAAAGGACCCTAAGGAGTCCTATATATTGTGATTGAACTTTGAATTGGAGACTAATTAACTTAGAGGTTACCTCCAGCTATCCTCAACTTCTTGGTTGTTTAGGATTTTTCCAAGGTTAATAAAGCTCTTCTTCTAGCTCTTCCTTCCAAAACTTGCTTCTAATTGTGTTTAGAAAATTTTTTAAGAAGTTTAAAAACAAGGAGAATCAAGATAAGGTTCTAAGCTTCAAAAATTCCAAGCCCCTTGTAGTGGGATATTCATCCCCTTTTATAGGCAAATTTTGAAGGGTTATTTCAGTATTTTCAGGGGCAAAATCCTAATTTCGAACGTCCTTTTGAAGGTACAAAATGTACTATTACAAAGCTGGCAGCCACAAAAATGCGGCACTCAACGGAGATGGAAGTGGTACTCAATGAATGCCGGAACGACACTCACTGAATGCCGGCGCGACATTCACTGAATGCCGATGCGACACTCAATGAATGCCGCGGACAACTCCATGGACAACCGTCTTTTCTGGAATTCTAATTTTAGCGGCAGTTGATGTGTTTTTACGGCTATTAGTAACTGTCATTGCGGCACTTTCTGACTGCCGTACAACAACCAGAGAGTGCTACAGTGGCAACCCGTGACTGCCGCAATAGTGGCCATGTGCTGTTTTATTTTATTCTCCCTTTTTCTTCTTTCTTTCTTTATGTTTGAATTGCAGAGCCTTTTAAAGAGCTTGAATCACCTTTAGAAGTCCTAGATTAGTAGGACATTGTCATCATCGGATCTAGAGGTAAACTCCCCTTAATCCGATGTTCGGTCAAAATCAGGGTGTCTACAGCAGCGCTCTCTCCTCCCCCGCGCCGGAGTTAGAAGTAGAGTCGGAGCTGTTGCCCCGTCGCTGTGTCGTCGGTAAGTGGTAAGTTATCTTTCTCTCTCTCTCTCCCTCTCCCTTTCTTCTTCTTCTCTCTCTATTTCTCTCTCTGAACCACGTCTCCAACTTGAGTGGTTTCATTTTCCCCTCTTCTCTTTTCGGTATTTTTGTTAGTTCTTGTGGACTTTTGGTTTGATGAGTTCTTTGGTTCTTGGGGTTCTGTAAAAACCCACTTGAGTTCTTAATAGAGTGCGACGACTACCAGTGAGATTGAGACAGTTTATTCCATTTCAACTCCTATGGATATTGAGTTATTGTGGCTTATGATGCCTCTGCATCACATGAAGGTTTGTATTAGTATTAGCTTGTTATTTAATGTTTCTTTCATAGATCTCATTTCGATTTGATCTCTCAAGCAAATCCCCATTGATATTGATCCAACAAATCAAACAACTTCTTCTTGATTTCATGGAGTAACTCTTTGCTTGGATTGAGAGAATGAGAGAGAAGAGAATAGAACACCATTAAGAGAAGAGAAAGAGAAGAGAAGGATAAAAGAAGAGAAGAGAAGAGAAAGCATGCTTGTTTGGATAGAGAGGAGAGAAGATAAGAGAATCATAAGGTTATCTTGTTTGTTTACACTCTGTTTGGATTAAGAGAATCAGAGAGAAGAGAAGAGAATCTCTTTAAGAGAAGAGAAAAGAAAAAGAAGATAATAGAATGCATGCTTGTTTGTATGGAGAGAAGAGAAGAGAAGAGAAGAGAGGCATAAGGTTCTCTTGTTTGTTTAGCTTTCATAAGAGAAGAGAAGAGAAAGTCTTTAAAACCAATTTACTCTTTTACCCTTTATTAAATAATACTAATGAGACTTTGCATGTGCAAGGGGTATGCTGGAATAAGAACAAACATTCAGGATATATTGGTCATTTTGTTGATATTTTATTATAGTTCTCTTCTCTTTTCTCCTCAGTCTCTCTATTTTGGAGAGAACCAAAATTGGGTTCTTTTTCTCCTCACGTTCTCTCCGGTTCTCTCCATTAATGATCTCTTCTCTCCCAACTTAACTATCCAAACGAGATAAATGGAGAGAAAGTGGTTCCCTTCCTCTTCTCTTCTCTTCTCTCCAGTTCTCTCAATCCAAACAGAGTGTAAGAGAGAAGAAAGTGGAGAGAGAGAGAGAGAGAGAAATTACAGGTGATGGCTCGACGGCGAGGGCTAGGGGCTTGGGGGAGGGGACTGTCATACCCAACCCGCCTCGGGCAGCTTAGGACACGTGTAACAAAGCCCACACACCAAATCTTCCTCTAATTATAAACAAAACAAAGATCAATCATCCTAAAAACTCTTTATTAAGACAAAACAGCCCCAAGGGAAAAATGATCATATAAAAATATGGTAAAATTTTATATCAAAAGATAGCTCTTTTAGTCCCAGTTCCAACGAAAAAACGGTGCGCGAATCCGCATTTTCTTAAAAGAGTTATGTCCGTTTCTGTAAAAGTCAACGATTGAAAAATTTGTAGACGGATCGATCCACCCTTTAAGCTTGGATCGATCCGATTTAGCTATTTTCAGCAGATGTCCTCCAAAAAGTCCGGATTGATCCACCCTTTAACCCGAATCAATCCGAGTTCTACAGAATGTATTTCTACTGCTAAAAACTCTGTTTTTACATGCCAAAACATTTCCCAATCAACCAAACCATATGGAAACATCAAAGAAACATTTCAAAATCAATTCTAAGTGTCTCTAAATCATAACCAAGCTTCATCAGAGTTTCCAAAATCATTTCAAACCAATTGGAAAGTTATTAAACACCCAAAACACATTGATTCTCAACAGAAATACAAATTTGTATCAAACCACTCCTAGCAAACCATTCTATGCATAAACATCCCAACAAGGACATTTAGTTAAATTTACAGCAAGTTACTCAATTCACCCAAGTGTTCGACCACACATAACTTGAACTTACATATTACAAGAGTTTCAAAACATGAGTTGTTTATACATCTCCAAAACAAATGTTACACCTTGAAGCTAATCATCTAAGTATATGGACATATTCACATATTTACAACTCCCAAGCCCAAACCCATCGTGCCGGTTTTATCCTTTCCTCTTTCGATTGCATACCTGCGGTGCTTAATCAATGACCACAATAGAAAATAATGTACGTTTAAGTTTTCGCTTAGTGAGAGAATTAATCATGCTATTGGAATGCTTAACATGTAAATTCAACAATCATCATAAACATCAACAAATTGATCTTCGAAAAGTCAAGTAACTTCAGCCACCACACCCAGGTCCTTCTTACCCCGGATCTTTCTTACTTTTGTACGCATATAGCGTATCACACACCCTATTGTGACCCCGAAGGCATCACCGTTTTATCATTGTGGTCGTCACCACGCCCCACTCATTGAGGGCTTCCTATCTTTTATATATGGGACCTATAAATGGTGACCACTACTTGACTTCCTTTTAACCCACATAAGCATATAAGTAACTTAGCATATAAGCATAGCAATCTTCACACCATTGACATGCTTTTACTCAAATTCATCATACTCATACCTACGCAAACATGAATTAAGCATTCTAGGATAAAAAAGTATCACATTAACATATCTAAACACCCAATTTTGGGATTAGAATATTTACCTCTTCGGATTATAAGCAAATTAAGCCTAGAATATCCCAATCTTTTGCAAGTTTCCCAACTCAAATCCTACCAGTGTTAATCCTACATAGTTTTGGTACACCAAAAGTTAACAACCAAGAACGGTCGCCGAAAAAATCAAAAATGAAAACAAAGGACGTGCATGTGATCCTCTTACTTCCACGAGTCTAAAAATGGTCTCAGATCGCAAATCCGACGTGGAACGGTGAACGAAAGGCAAGAAAACGTACTCGAGGAACTCCGTTGCCAATCTCGAGCTCTCAGTTCTCTACCTCTCTCTATTCCCAACTGTAGATGACACTAATGAGACACATATGCAACATGCATATGTGCTGTCGTTAATTTTCTTTTATTTTATTTACACCCCCAAGCTTTCTTTAAGCTTAGTTATAAAACCCCCATGTTAATTACATTAACTACCCATATTTTCTAAATGGTTTTAATCTGTCCCGCGTGGGTCCCAAACATGGTCCCACATATAGTGTGAGGTTGCTATTAAACCTACTAATTATGAACCATTTTCAAATACGCCCTCACATGGGTATCCAAACTGGTCCCCTTTACCTATCATAAAACATAATAATATCTTTAAACATTTAAACAATTATTCATATAAGCATATAATGACATCGAAATGCAAATTATTTTAACTAGACCCTCATTGGGCCCCACTTTTATACCAGTCCCACTTATCACAGGACTTTCATCCCCGCATTTGAACACCTTTACATCTATGGGTTCATTTCCTCACCTTAAACCATCTTATGCATTAACAATCATTATTCACATATATTAATACTACATTAACCTTCTTTTCGAGTAACGGTGTTACATTTCTCTCCCCCTTTTAAAAAGTTTGCCCCCAATCTTTTCCTATCTCGTAGTATCAAAGAAATTTACACATTTTTTTTTCTTTCTCGAATTTCCAACAGTTCACAAATACACCCGATTCAAACCTCATGATTAACCCTATAACACAAAGGCTTGAAACATATCACACCCCTTTGGTTGTTTCTGATTGCAACCTTATTCACTTCTTCAAATCATTTCTTACTGAAAATAGCATTTTTTTAGGAACATTTTTTTCCCACAATAGATACTCTTTCCAATCATTCTGAAACTAGAACTCAGTTACTTGTAATACATATTTCCTGTTAATCATCAGCTTGTAGTAAATTGTTCTACAATTCAATTTTATTTCTTTTACTTCTTGCACAACTTCATATTTTTCAACACATTCAAATGCTACTTTCTGAAATGGTAGATTTCAATGATTACACAATCTTACAATCTTCTTTCACATATAATTCGATTATCCCTTGCAAATCCGTAGCTTTAACCAATAACATTTATTGACTCAATCAACCCGTTCACAATCATTTATGTATCAACATCTAAATCACAATATTTTGACAATCCCACCATGAAATTCATCATGACACATGTTCTTTTTCATTGGTCATCAATATCATTTGTAATGCGAACCTTCAGTTTTTTTGCCTTAATCTCCCATTACACAACACATCACATGGAGCATTTTACAATTCCCATAAAACAATCGTCACAATATATCAACTTTTAATTAATATTACTCAGATTCCAAATCATTCTTCATGAAGACTGGTAGCCCTTGTAACTGATTATCAAATCATCACATACAATAAAATCCGACCAATACCATTCCATATCCAATAGTTAAGAACTTATTAATCTCATTTATGGTTGCAATATTTTTTCTGAAACTCCTTCCTTGAGCTATCTTCAATTAAAATACATGTTTAACTTCTAGATTTCAACACATCTTTCTGCAGAGCATGGTTTGATAATTTCTTTTTCAACAACTTATTATACTTCTCTTTTGTGGAACCAAACAAAAGAACATGGATCCTTTTAAGTCAATCTCTTACTATCTAACACAATAATGTTAGTTAAACCAAAACTATCACTGTCTGTTCTTCCCTAATTTCTGAAGTAATTTCAACTTCTAACAGTCCAAATCTTGACTCAATTATTTTCGAATAGTCGATTCACATATTAACTTTTCCTCATCACATTAACAACCATTTGACGTTACCTATTCTGCGTGAAATTTTTATATTATAGTCTAGAATAAATTCCAATTGTTTCCCCTATTGCGTACTCGATTTTTATCAAATAGACCATATCCCGAATCCCAACAACCCTTATAAACTTCATACTCGTAGAAATATCACTGCCTAGTTCAAACCTTGTGTCACGTAACATACTGATACAATTTTAATCTTCTGTGAAGCATAAATAATCATTTCAACGCCATATAGCCCAATCTCTGACATAGTATTACATTATAACTAGCAAATTTCTCAATGCTAATCTAGCTAAGGTCATTGTCTTCTCAAACCACTTCTTTAACTCCCAAAAACACTCATACGTACCCTGAATCAATAACCAAACATGTTCTGTGATCATGATTATTATCAACCTCTAATCTTCTATCATTTCATTTCTTTTCCTCATTATGACACTTTATTGGAATATAATCTAGTCTTTAGCATAAGCTTTTACCTCTAGCGAAATCCCCCAGATTTATTAAAATAGCTGATGTGTAACTCCATCACAAATTTATTTCAATACATCTCAGATATTCAGTTTATAACATCAATAGTCACAAATGTACCCTAGTTACCTTAAATATTATTATAATCATTGCCTGCTCTGGTTTTCACCAAAACCTTCATAATATCCATTATCTTAATCTTTCATTAACCAGTCTCGGATCTTGGTCAAAAAGTACTGACACATCTGAGAGTAGTCAACAATTTTTTTCATCCGCTATTTATCATCTATTCTCAACTGTAGCTTCATTCAATCCCGATTCCCAATACCCCATCTAACTGTTCCATTTGTCATTTCATAATAATGACAATAACCCCTTCAATAAGCTACCCAAGTGTTAATTATAGTTCCAACCCATTATAGTTCAATTTTCCTCTACCAAATGAGTTATTCAATAAGTCTTCACATGATACATTTGAGAATTCATTCACCGTCAAAACATTTTTACATTCAATTCAACGTCTGGTCATATTTAGGTAAACACTTAAAACTTCTGACACATCCCTTTCACTATTCGACAAACTTTAACGACGGTTACAATACAAAATAATCATATTACATCAACTTCTTAGAAATAAAAGCTTGATCGGTTCAATACTCACATATTACACATTATTATGTAACATACCTGATTAGCAACCATGTCATACCCAATGTCATCCCACTATTAACAATATTACATTACGCTTATACCACATTTTCTTGATGTGCATGATTCACTTGTAGAAACTTCTAACAACTTTTCCCCAGTTATCTGACAAACTCGAACAGTCTCACGATATCAATTAACGAAGTCATATTGGCTATCTTGAAAATAAAACTCCATTTAACTCAGTACCCAATCATTACACGGTCGATTCTACAATTCATGATTTGTGACCTAACCAAACCCAGCTATATATTCAAAGAACAACACTGTAATCACTGATAACGGTCTCGTATCACCCTCGCATCATTTACCCCTGGTATGCTTGAACCAATCATGGATATCCTAAATTAAAAAATCACTAGCTAGGCCAACCTCCCAAGATCCCCAACAATACACTTGATCATTCAACAATCGTTATGATTCAATCAATACATGGTTCTTTCAGAATAAAAAATACTTGCATTGGTTATAAATAAATAATCTTACACATTTCCTGATTATCATGGTGATTTAAGCATAAGTTAGGAGCTTCTATCTTCTCATGGTTCTCTCCCCATTAATGGTTGAATGAATTCCGAGAGAGTCTTAGATGTCGAAAAGCTTAGACCCTCTTATCGTTTATTAAAATGGTCCTATGCCTAGTAGCCCCATTGACCATTTTCATAATAATTACCCCTTAACCTTGTACCCCTATTTGGATAATTCTTTAAAAGGCACCCAAGTTGCCTACAAGCATAGCAGATCATATAACATACTATGCAATGTCGCTTCTTACACACTATTCAACACGACTTCTTTACCTTTGAGACACCACTTACCGATGAGATAAACTTCTCATATTTGTTCTTTTAAGCCTACATTGACTTTCACTTTTGACTTTTCCCTGATATCTTATCCTCATATCATTGTCGAGACTCTTTTAGAAATCCTTCTATGATTGGTAATTCTGTTCTTACCTCTGGATCAGAGTTTTTTATACTTCTTCCACAACTCTTTTACACATTCCACACTTTTGATTGTGATATCTATCTATATTTTTCCCAATTCCATTACTACCAGACAATTAAGCCTATCATCATCATAATCATTTACATGCATGTTAACATAAATAACATGCTAAACAAACGTGTATGCATGATCTTCATAGCTACACATCCTTTTATGTTTTTTTACAAGTCGTATACGTCACTCATCCCAAAAGGCTCTAACCTATTGCTTTGATACCAAAAATTGTCACACCCCAATTTACCTCGGGCAGCTTAGGACACATGTAACAAAACCCACAAATCAAATCTTCCTCTAATTATAAAGAAAATAAAGATTAAGCATCCTAAAAGCTCTTTGTTAAGACAAAACAGCCCCAAGGGCAAAATGATCGTATAAAAAATATAGTAAAATTTTATATCAAAATATAGCTCTTTGGGTCCTGGTTCTACTGCAAAAAAAAAAGGCACACGAATTTGAATTTTCTAGAACAAGTTATGTCCATTTCCATAAAAGTCGACGGCTGAAAAATCTATAGGCGAATGGATCTGCCCTTTAAGCCCAGATCGATCCGCTTTAGCTATTTTCAGTAGAATGTCCTCCAAAAAGCCCGAATCGATCCACCCTTTAACCCAGATAGATCCGGGTTCTGCAGAATGTATTTCTGCTGCTAAAAACTATGTTTTTACATGCCCAAAAAAATTTCCCAATGAACCAAACCATATGAAAACATCAAAGAAACATTTCAAAATCATTTATAAGTGTCTCCAAATCATAACCAAACATCATAAGAGTTTCCAAAATCATTTCAAACCATTTGGAAAGTTATTAAACACCCAAAACACATTGATTCTCACCACAAATACAAATTTGTATCAAACCACTCCTAGCAAACCATTATATGCATAAACATCCCAACAAGGACATTCTAAGTTAAATTTACAGCAAGTTACTCAATTCACCCAAGTGTTCGACCATACACAACTTGAACTTATATTACAAGATTTTCAAAACATGAGTTGTTTATGCATCTCCAAAACATAATTGCACCTTGAAGCTAAGCATTTAAGTATATGGACATATTCACATATTTACAACTCCCAAGCCCAAACCCGTTGTGCCGGTCATTTCCTCTCCTCTTTCAATTCATACCTGCAGTGGTTATTCAATAACCATAATAGAAAATAATATTTGTTTAAGTTTTCGCTTAGTAAGAGAACTAATCATGCTATTAGAATGCTTAACATGTAAATGCAACAATTATCATAAACATCAACAAATTAATCTTCGGAAAGTCAAGTAACTCCAGCCACCATCCCTGGGTCCTTCTCACCCCGGATCTTTCTCACTTTTGGACGCTTATAGTGTATCACACACTCTCTTGTGATCCCAAAGGCGTCACCGTTTTATCAATGTGGTCGTCATCACGCCCCACTCATTGAGGCTTCCTATTCCTTACATATGGGACCTATAAATGGTGACCACTACTTGACTTCCCTTTGACCCACATAAGCATATAATCAACTTAGCATATAAGCATAGCAATTTTCACACCATTGATATGCTTTTACTCAAATTCATTATACTCATACCTACAACAACATGAATTAAGCATACCTTTATTCGAGCTCTCGGTTCTCTCCCAGTCTCTATTCCTTGCTGTAGATGACACTAATGAGACACATATGCAACATGCATATGTGTTGTCATTAATTTTCTTTTATTTCATTTATACCCCCAAACTTTCTTTAAGCTTTATTATGAAACCCCCATGTTACACTAACTACCCATATTTTCTAAATGGTTTTAATCTATGTCCCGCGTGGGTCCCAAACGTGGTCCCACATATAGTGTGATGTTGCTATTAAACCTACTAATTATGAACCATTTTCAAATACGCCCTTACATGGGTATCCAAACTGGTCCCCCTTTACCTATCATAAGACATAATAATATCTTTAAACATTTATACAATTATTCATATAAGTATATAATGACATCTAAATGAAATTATTTTAACTAGACCCCCATTGGGCCCTACTTTTATACCAGTCCCACTTATTACAGGACTTTCATCTGTGTCCGTATTTGAACACCTTTTCATCTGTGGGTTCATATCCCTACCTTAAACCATCTTATTCATTAATTATCATTAATTAACACATATTAATACTACATTAACCTTCTTTTCGGGTACAGGTGGACGCTAGTGGGGGCGCAAGGGGTTTTGGGGGCAACATATTTGGGGTTCAATTGTTCTCAAATTAGGGGCTTTGTGTTTCATTTGAGTGTGGGTTTCGCAGTTTTTTAAAAATTTTCGCTGAGATATCCTTTTGTGTGCAAAAGTGTGTGCATTAGTGTGTATGCCTATCATTATTGAAATCAAAATTAGAAATTACTTGATTCATGGAAACATGTTGGTTACCATAACTAAGGTTTTATTGTTGCTAAAATCATAGGATTGAATAAAATCTATTTTGATTAACATTCCAAATCAGTTTCAAAAGCTATTGAATAAAATCTGTTTTTAGTAACATGTTGGTTTCCTTAACTGTGAGCATTATTGTTGCTAAAATCATGGGATTCAATCTACTATATATATATATATATATATTATAAAGTGGAATCAGAAGCATGCCACATAGCGGTTTCTTGATTTTCCACTTTTTTAAAATTTAATTTTTCTTATCCTATAATATTTTATGAAGAGCAATATTGTTATTTATAAGATATTGGGTGATACACCCAAAAATCGTCCGGTAGTCCAGTGCTTCAGGCCCGACCTCACGGACCTCTAGTGCTCTGGGTCTGACACTGACCGACCTCTATCCAGACCAAGACATCCACAATTGCCTGGATGAGTACCATCCCGAGTGGTTCCAGACACCTCGGGACTCCTGGTCCTGTAACTTAAGGCCCTGCCAAAAAAGTAGCCTGACCGTCAGGTCGGATAGCATCGTCCAATCACAATACAGCTCGGGAACAACTCGGCTAGCCCAGAGGCGCATTCCAAATAGCTCGGACTCCAGCAGTTTCCTAAGCCAGCTAGGAAATATTCCAGATACACATAAACAGTTTCCTAATCAGAATAGCAAACCATCTGAATATGCAGCTATCATTACATGCTGTCAACAGTTTCCTAAATGGACTAGAATGTCTTGTAAGGGAGGACTCTTCTTCTTATAAAAGGGTCCTCCGACCCTCATTAGAGGAGATCCCGAGTTCAATAGAACCAACAATATTACGTTGTCTAGCCTCTCCCGAGAAACCCTAGACACACACCCTACACGGCCGACCCTTGGTAGTTTCAGTCACCATTGTTGGATCACCAAGGTCCCTGCAGTAGTTTTGTTTCATATAGTGGAAGTGTTCAGACACATACATGGACGTAGGTTCCTTTATTAACAGGGCTAAACCATATACAAATTCAGTCTCTAATTATCTCTCTCACTATTTCTCTCTCTTTGATCCGCTCTAATTTATCTTGCCCAAAATTTGCATCATCATTGGGTAAATATAATTTAGATTGGATATCTTATATAAGCTTATCTACACATGATCTAATTAACTTTTGAAAGTTATCCAAATTAGGTGTTTATTTTACTTATATATGACCGTGCATTGCATATCTACTATGCATAAATATAGCTTTAATTTTTCATTTATATATATATATATATATAGGTTTTATTGTTTACATATTTGACAGATATGATAAGATGATAACTATCCTTTAATTGAATTTTTAACATTTGTTTGATCCAACCAATCCATATCCGTTTGCTCTCTGTTTATGTATATTTTCCGATCAATCCTCCAACTAAGAATTCTATAATTCTCATACACCTCATCCTTTAAGGTTAGCCTTTCTCTATAAACAAGCATATCAATGTATATTTTTCTACATAGCTCTATAATTATGTTTGTATTTGAGGTCAATGTCTTACTTGAATTGGGTGTGTCATATTTTGCTAATTTTTTGTTTTTCTACATAGTAGTATAAATATTTTTGTATTTGAGTTCAATGTCTTACCTGAATTGAGTAATGTCATGTTTTGCTAATTTTTTGTTTCTAATTCAAGTATATAGGAAGATCAGTTTCAAGGACATCAGAAGAGAAGTTGATTGTTTCTTGGGCTAAAAATCGTTGTATATCGCTAGCAAATAAATATATGTATTAATTGTTGTTAAACTGCCAACCGAGCATAATTGCCAATTTTGCCATTCTATCTCTCTGTCTAATTGTTTATATAGGATCTTCATGCACCCCTTCAATAAAATTGACGATCTGACATTTTTCACACACTTTATTTTATTTTTTGGGATATGAACATGATTATTTCATTTTAGCAAAAGGTTCGAGTAGGGCGTGGGTACTAATCCACCAAAAAAGTGGTTCTTTTTTTTTTTTTTTTTTTTTTTTTTGTGTGTCTATGTGTGTGTGTGTGCGCGACAAAAAGTGATGTTAATCTAAATTAGTGAAATTTTTGAAGTAAAAAATTATTTCATATTTAATTAGTTTGCAAAGTTTTCACCAACATAGGAATCTTATCTATCATTTAAATTTGAAGGTTATTTGAAAACTATAACTCATGATATAATATAAAATTTCAAGATTTTTATTTAATTTAAAGTTCACTGCATTCAAGAATTATGTACATTATTTCAACCTCTTACAATTTTTGTTTTTATATACAGATCCTGATTCTCCAAATATTCAATTTCGATTTAGTCTGTATTTATGAAAATTAGTCTTATTTGTTTTCATGATACAATTACCACTACTATGTACACGGGCTATCAGAAGTTTGCCACGTGGCAGCTTCATAATTTTTCTTATTTTTTACGATTTTATAAATCTAATATATATATATATATATGAAAGCCAAAGTTTTTGGTTTTGCCACTTGACATATTCTTAGAATTTAAATTTTTTTCTCTTATTTTATTTTATATATGACATATTACACTTACAAATATTCAAAATTTATGAAAGTCAAAATGATTTTAATTAGTCAAACTACAATATTATCTATAATTATAACTACTTAATGCAAAGTCACAATTTGGAATACCAATCTATCTCCAAAACTCTCTCCATTTTAAATATGTTGGAGCTTCTTCTTTTCTTTTTATTTTTTTTTTAAATTTTAATAATAAAATGGTGTTTTTGTAAAACAAAAAGAAAAGAAAAAAAGAAAAAGAAAAGAAAAGGTGTGGTTTGGATTGGTTCATAGTCTGACCCAAAAAAATGTGTTTCTCTTATGATAATTATCATATAAGTAGTTTTTGGTTTAGACTACCAGTGTTTAAAATTTCATTTAAAGTTATCCTATCCAACTTTACAAAATTTGGTTCTCAAATGTATATTATATTTGCTCACGTGAGATTTATAGTGGCAACAATTTTTAGTTTCTATTTGGGTACAAGTATAACTATCAAGCAATTAGAAATCAAATTTGGGAAAATAAATTTGGGCACTGTACCACTAGTTTTTAAATGATTCACCCTTATGGACCGTCCAACACCATTCCAATTAAAAAAACCAATGAGATGACACACATTCTTTTTACTAAAATTTTGGATTAATTTAAGAGTAATGCTATGTTCCCAAATTTTGTATCCCAAATGTGGTTTCAATACATATGGAAGTGAGACCACCTTCGATAACGGTTAGACAACTTCATCGTTGTCGAATCAAAATCAAGTGGACCCACTGTTACATGTGTTGAGAACCACATTTGAGAAAAATAATTACACTTAATATAATGTTTTGGAAATTATGTCCTTATCAATATTGACAAACTAATAATATTTATTTAAATTTCTATTCTTTTTTATACATATTTAGTGGATAGGAATTTAAATATGATCTAATAGGTGGTTATCTCTCTCTCTCTCTGTTATTTCTCTCTCTCTCTCTCTCTCTCTCTCTCTCTCTCTCTCTCTCTCTCTCCGGTTAACATATTCTTAAATTAAATACGAATCTAAATTGATGGAACAACTACTTAAATTCTAAAAAATAAGAAAATTAGATTAAAAGTTCAAAATTTAAGACAACGATGCAATTATAAAATATCTATGAGAGACAATCTTTAAGCTAAAAAAAAATAAAAAGTCAAATATACTTTGTTGTGGTTTGAGAAAGTAAGCAATATAATGACAAAAGTTTATAAAAATAGTAAAATGTTATTCCCAGTTGATATAGTAAAAAAAATTTCATTCAAGTGATACGAGCATATAACTAAGATGAATACTAAATAAATAAAATAAACTTATTTAATTTGTAGGATAATAATATGTATTTTATTTACTGTTCATGTCACTTCATACGTAAAATTAATGTAATTTTTTTTTAATCATTTGTAGTATCTTCCTTTTCTTTTACTCGTGCAAACACTATTTTTCTATCGTAACTATATCGTGCAAGTGCACAGGGTCATAACTAGTTTAACTTATCAGAGAAGTGTAATATTTTATATTTTGAATCATTTACATCCTAATCTAGAAAAACGCTTGAAACATATCCATTAAATAGTTGGAATGTTATGTATATATATGTGTATATATATATATATATATCATTTAAATAGATATACTTTAGGATATTGTTAAACTTAATTTTTTAAACCAATCTATAAGTTTCAGGAAAAGTCTTCGGTACACCAAGGTATTTTTGGTGTATATATATATCAAAGTGATTTGGGTAGAAAACATTTGTTCTCGAGTAGGGAACTTTTACTTCGTGATTGGAAACATTGTGTAGGTATACCAAAGCCACTTTAGTGTATCAAAGTGGTACTCTAAATTTCATTTGTCTTCAACCTATAAATATACAAATAGGATATTTTCTATCAAAATATAAACACAAATATTTATATATTGTTAACCACTTGTCACATAAAACTAGAATGTGTCACTCTCTCAATAAATCCTTTCACTTAAATTTCTTATTTAGTGAAAATGTGAAGGGACATTTTATGGAAGGGTTAAAGACATTTTATACCTTTGTGATTTGAGTGTTGTGTGTCAATTTGGTCCTTGCATTTCTAATTTGGACAATTTGAACCTTCAATTTTCCAACTTGTATATAGCAATGTGATCCCCTCTGTTAATTTCCGTCAAAAACAAAACGGAAGTTCTCTCTCTCACTTTAAGGGTCCCTTTATATATACACACACACATATACATATACATATGCATATACATATATACATACACGTAATAGATCCACAAACAAATAGAGCCCCCAAGAACCGAAACCACCCCATAAATACAACCTTCAAACAATTTCAGCTCCGTAGCCAGCAAAACTGAATCACACCCTGTCACGCCCCGACGTAGCATAATTCAGGAAAGCATTTAATTTCCTTTATGGACTCGTAGGTCGTGACAAGTGAGTATGACCAATTGTCCCTGCAACAAATAACTTAACAACATTTCTAAAGCAAAGGATACTAACAGAACATAAGCTCCGAAATAAAAAAACTTACTAAACTATTACAACAGTCATAGTCTTAGGCACAAAACGCCTTATTCAAAAGTCCAAACTAGTTTATTACAAAACCCAAATTAAAAGACTTAGGAAATATAAAGCAGCCTCCTGGAAAGTCTCCTGACTCTAAGTAGCATAGTCAAAATACCCTGGCTTCTCCTGACCCTGAAAATCTGGACATACAGTCCAGGACGCATCAACGCCGTCAGCTTATGAAAGCTGGTGAGCAAAATAAACAAGTGCTCGCAATGTATATATAAGCATATAAACAACGGTGCAATTTAACTTTTAAAAGCAATAACTTCAAGGTTCCAATTCCAACATAAGCTACGGGGGAATAAAGAAAGCAATAAATATGTGACCATGCGTGAATAATGTAACACCTCATCTTTCTGACTCTTTTCTCTCAACAAAACTCAACACAACCAAACCATTATCTTAGATACCAGGAATACTATCCGATCGATATCCAAAAGAGCACACCAAACCATCGCTTCAGATACCAGGAATAATATCCGATCAATATCCGAAACAAGCGCCTTAGATACCAGGAATAATATCCGATCGATATCTAAGCCGTACACAACACTACCACCATCGCTTCGGATATCAGGAATACTATCCGATCAATATCCGAAACGCGCGCCTTAGATACCAGGAATACTATCCGATCGATATCTAAGTCGTACACAACACTGTCGCCTCCAATACCAGGAATAATATCCGATCGATATTGAGGTCGCACAACTAGAACGCCACTCTTTACTCTTTTCACACAACCTCAACCCTAATATGTATGTCAATGTTTCATAAATAACACCATTAATAAATCACATGAATGTCATCAAACTTTAAACATAAAGGAATTCACAGAATTAAAGAAATAATACGCGTACGGGGATTGAAAATTCGTAATTCATTGCCTTAATCATTTTAAACATAACTAATAGCATTCAAAAAAAAACTGCTACTGAAATCCTCGTTTTCTGTCCAAACGGTGCAGAATCTGAGAAAATTGCATTAGACGAAAAGTGTGCAGAATCGAGTTTTACTTGGGACAACGCGGGCAGAACCTTAAATTTCATTCGTTTTCCTAACAAAAGTCTGAAAACAAAATTCTGCTACTGTTAAAATTAAAAGAGAAAATATTAGATTGAATTTCTAATATACTTTGAAGTAATGCCATTAAAAATGAGTTATAATTTGTATACATGAATTACATATCAACAGAAAGCTCTTTGAGTCTAGTTTCCAACGCTTCAAACCGTGCGCGTTTTCGAGTTTCCTAGAGGAAGATATGGTCGTTTTAGTAAAAGCCGTCAATGCTGAAAAATGTCAATCGATTGACAAAAGTGTCAATCGATTGAATGACATGTCAATCGATTGGAACACATGTCAATCGATTGAATAACATGTCAATCGATTGGATATGTTTCCAATCGATTGGTATCAGCAGTTTCTCCCCTGTTACGAATTTGAAGCCTGTTTTTGACCCATTTCTCAATTCTGTTCCAACCAAGACATGTAATATATGGATTTCTTCGTTTTTCCGCGTAGATTAAGAATACGCGATCGGTTTTAACTAATTTCAATCGTAGCTCTCGGATTTCACGTAAAACCGAGAGGTGACAAAACTTTGAATTAATGGTACGTCGCGATACGGATGAATTAAGCCGTAGTATTCGAAACACAGCTTATTGGGACTAAGATCTTTCATTCCCAATTCACAGAATTGATTTTGGTTAACTTTTGTAAAACTCCAATTTTTAAGCTTTAATGGTGTATCTATATATATACACATATACACACATATATACACTGAAATATACATATATAAACTTTGGGAGTGAGTTTATAATACTCACAGAGGCTAATTATACAGAAAATTAAAGGCCGAGAACTTCCGCCGTAATGATCCGTCGTTGAGAGATTTTTCCCGATCTTGATTTGATCTTGAGATATATATATATAACTATGTATGTGTATCTGTATATGTATATACTGTATGTGTGTTATGTGTGTTATCTGTGTGTGTGTGTTATCTGCCGAGAGAGAGAGAAAGAGCTGCAGAGAGTCTGTTGAGAGATAAATGAGAGATGGATCCAATGGGGGGAATTAGTGGGTGTATAAATGCTATGAACTCAATTAGACTCCACTCACAAAACACTACACACACATTCCACTAAACACAGCACACACTGCACTAATTCCTTGGGTGTTTTTCCATGTGTACACAAGATACCCTTGTGTGTGTTGAGCTCACGCAATGATACACACACACAGGTAAAAATATACTGCCCATTCCCAAAACTGGTATTTTACGGTTGAAATAAAAATACAGAAAATTATATTAATGTAGGAATTCAATTCCCGGTTATACAAAAATATAAATATCGATTTTGAAACCATAGAAAATGTTTTAAAAATTACGGTTTGACCCCAGATAATTATTACAAAGAGAAATTAAATTAAAATACTCATGGAAATAAAATGCAATATTTATTTATTAATGATAATAAAATACAGGGCGTTACACCCTACCCACCTTAACAGAGATTTCGCCCCGAAATCTGAGCTAACTAATCCTGAAACAACTCGGGGTATCTAGTCCTCATGTCTGACTCTAACTCCCATGACGCCTCTCCTTCGTCATGATGCCTCCACTGAACCTTAACCAAAGGAACGTCTCTTCTTCTCAGCCTCTTGATACTCTGGTCAAGAATCCTCACAGGTCTATCCTTGTAGACAACATTCTGACTCGTCTCAATATCATCAAAATTAACCACATGTGAAGGGTCCCGTATGTATTTCCTTAACATACTAACATGGAACACATTATGAACACCAGACATCTTTGGTGGCAACGCGAGCCGATAAGCCACTTTCCCAACACGCTCCAAAATCTCGAACGGTCCGATGAAACGAGGTGCCAACTTCCCTCTCTTCTGACCAAAACGTATTATTCCACGAACAGGTGAAACCTTAAGGAGTACGTGATCTCCAATACTGAACTCCAAGTCCTTTCGACGTCGATCCGCATAACTCTTGTGTCTACTTTGTGCAGTTTTCATCCTTTCCTTGACCAGTGAAATCTTCTCATTGGTCTCTCTCACCAAATCTGGTCCTAACAGTTCTGTATCTCCCACTTCAGCCCAACACAATGGAGATCGACATGGCCGTCCGTACAAAGCTTCGAACGGCGCCATTCCAATACTCGAGTGATAACTGTTGTTATATGCAAATTCAACCAAAGGTAAGTGCGTCTCCCAAGATTCTTCAAAGTCAATTGCACAAGCTCTGAGCATATCTTCCATAATCTGATTAACACGCTCGGTCTGCCCATCGGTCTGAGGATGGAATGCAGTACTCATCTTGAGCGAAGTTCCCATAGCCTTTTGCAGACTTTCCCAAAATCCCGAGGTAAAACGTGCATCGCGGTCTGATACAATTGACACAGGCGCACCGTGCAGTCGCACCACTTGCTGTAGGTACATTCGACTCATCCTTTCTACTGGGTAAGTCATATTGTACGCGATAAAGTGTGCAGACTTCGTCAAACGATCCACAATTACCCAAATCGCGTCATGATTCTGTTGTGACCGGGGTAATCCAACCACGAAATCCATAGTTATGTGCTCCCACTTCCATCCCGGAACAGGTAAGGGTTGCAACAATCCCGAGGGTCTCTGATGTTCGGCCTTCACTTGTTGACAAGTCAAACATTTAGACACAAACTCGGCTACTTCTCGTTTCATCCCTTCCCACCAGAAGTTTCTCTTCAGGTCTTTATACATCTTTGTTCCTCCTGGGTGTACTGTCAGTCTCGATTTATGTGCTTCTTCGAGAATTTCTTTTTTCAAACCTCCTGAATCTGGCACACACAATCTGTCTCGACATCGGTATCCTCCATCGGCCCCAACCTTCCATTCTGTCGGGTCCTTCTCTAACATCTTGGCGAACCATGCTTGAAACTTCTCATCTTCCTTCTGGGCTTCGATGATTCGACTCACAAGTGTTGGTTGTACTACCAAGCATCCAAAGTGTTGCCCGATACTTTCCTCAGAAATCTGCACATCAAATTCTGTTATTGTCTCCAAGGCTTTCCATTCCCTCAACATCAATGAAGCAATCATTCCTTGAGGTTTCCGGCTTAGGGCGTCAGCGACTACGTTTGCCTTACCGGGGTGGTACTCTAATGTGAAGTCGTAGTCCTTGATCAGTTCCATCCACCGACGTTGCCTCATGTTCAACTCCTTCTGAGTAAACAAATACTTAAGGCTTTTGTGGTCTGAGAACAAATCAAATTTCTCCCCATAGAGGTAGTGTCTCCAGATCTTAAGCGCGAACACTACTGCTGCCAGCTCTAAATCATGAGTTGGGTAGTTCAATTCATTCGGCTTCAACTGTCTTGAACCATAGGCGATAACCTTTCCGTCTTGCATAAGGACACATCCCAATCCTTGATACGAGGCGTCACTAAAAATAGTGAACTTCTCACCATCCCTTGGTATCGCAAGCACTGGCGCTGTTGTCAATTTCTCTTTCAATTTCAGAAAAGCGCGTTCATGCTTATCAGTCCATTCAAACTTCAAATCTTTCTTAGTCAAACCAGTTAACGGGGCTGCTATCTTTGAGAAACCTTCCACAAATCTCCGATAGTAACCCGCCAGTCCCAGAAAACTTCTGACTTCTGTAGCATTGGTCGGCCGAGTCCAATTCGCCACTGCATCGGTCTTTGATGAGTCAACCGCGATTCCTTGTTGAGAGATCACATGCCCGAGAAACTTAACTTCCTGAAGCCAGAATTCACACTTGCTGAATTTAGCATACAGGCGGTGATCCTTGAGAGTCTGCAACACGATCTTCAGATGTTGTTCATGCTCTTCCTCTGACTTGGAATAGATCAAAATATCATCAATAAAGACAATAACGAACTGATCTAAGTATGGCTTGAATACTCTGTTCATCAAGTCCATAAACACAGCTGGAGCATTTGTCATCCCAAACGGCATTACTAAGAACTCATAGTGTCCGTATCTCGTCCTGAAAGCAGTCTTAGGTATGTCTTCCTTCCGCACCCTCAACTGGTGATACCCTGACCGTAGATCAATTTTAGAAAAGGTCGTGGCTCCTTGCAACTGATCAAACAGATCGTCTATCCGAGGTAAAGGATACTTATTCTTGATAGTAACCTTATTCAGTTCTCGGTAGTCAATACACAGCCGCATTGACCCATCCTTCTTCTTCACAAACAACACTGGTGCTCCCCAGGGTGAAGTACTTGGACGAACAAAACCTAACTTCTCAAGTTCTTGAACTTGTTCCTTCAGCTCCAACAACTCTGTAGGGGCCATCCTGTAGGGAACCTTGGTTATAGGTCGAGTACCTGGCACTAATTCCACACAGAATTCTATGTCCCTTTCCGGCGGTAATCCTGAAATATCTCGGAATACTTCCTCGAACTCTTTGATTACCGGTATAGATGATACTGTCACCTCTGCACTGACAACCTCAATGTTTGCTAGGCATCTAGTGAGGAACATATCACCCGAAGGGTTACATTGGAAATCGAAGAGTTGATTCCCCTCGTCCGCAAATGTGATCTTTTTCTTTGCACAATCCAACTTCGCATGATTCTTCTCGAGCCAATCCATTCCCAGGATTATATCGAACTCCTTCATCGACAGAACCACCAATCTCGCCAAAAGGTCGCGGTCTCCAAACCGAAGAGGACAATCCTTACACACATGTAATAACTTGACTGTGGTCCCTAAGGGTGAGACAGCACTCAAAGCTTCCTCTAAACGATGCGGTATGATACCCAACTTCTGAACGATCTTAACAGATATAAAAGAATGTGTAGCACCCGTGTCGAATAAAACTTTAACATGAGAGTTAAACAAAGTTAGAGTACCTTCCACTGCTCGTTGCTCGGGCGGTCCCTCCTCATTGGTACCTTCTTCATACCCTGTCTCCTCATAGCCAGCAGCCTCGGGAATGACAGCATTCAGACGGGCTTGTCCTTGCTGACCATAGTTACCTTTCCTAGGAGCCTTGCATTCTGGACTTATGTGACCTGGCATGCCACAATTATAGCACACAACTCCTGATCGATCCGAACGCCTAGGTGCTCTGCAATCTTTAGCTCGATGACCGGGAACTCCACAATTGAAGCAGTTGTTGTTTTTGGCCCCTTCTATTGCTAGAGGCTGATATTGCTGAACTGCTTGTGTCTGTTGAGGTTTCTTCCCTCCATCCCAGGTCCTTTTCTGTCCTTGAGGGTACCCTGGTTTCTGTCCGGGATAACCCTTTTGCGGAGGTCGATTTCCAAGCGGCTTCGAATTCTGACACCCATCATTCTCTAACCCCGTAGCCAATCTCACCAGAGCTTCAAATGACTGGCCCAGATGCCCCATAGTCAAATGTCTGAGAGACAGGTTGAGACCTCGGTGATACTTCTTGATTTTCCTCTGGGGTGTGTCCACCATATGTGGAGCAAAGCGAGACAGACGCTCAAATCGAGTAGTGTACTCTCGGACAGTCAGATTCCCTTGAGTCAACTCCATAAACTCTTTTTCCCTCTTGTCCTTCTCTTCTTCGGGGAAATACTTCTCGAGAAACCTTTCCTTGAACACCACCCACGGCATTCTCCTTGCAGCTTCTTCCCCTATGGTCGCCTTTTCTGCATCCCACCAATCAGCCGCTGCATAAGACAACTGAAAGATAGCCAGACGCTTCTTTTCCAGATCAGTGCACTCTATGGTCTCAAAGATACGCTCCATCTGACGTAGCCACTGTTCCGCTTGCCAGGGTTCATCAGTTCCAGCAAAATACTCAGGTCGCAGAGCGCGAAACTCCTTGAGAAGCTTGTCTCCAGTCTGGTGGGCTTGCCTCCCATTCCCGTTGTAATCCCCATTCTGATTATTGTTCCTTGCGTTCTGATCACTAACCCTCTCCAACCTCCTTACAAAAGCTTCGAACATCCCGGTTGGATCTATTACTGGCGGTGCATCTTCAATAGCGGGACGATTCCTGAGATTTCTTCTAGCCATCTGATCGAGAGAACGGTACCTATCCATCAATCAACAGAATTCGGTCAACCTCTTGAGAAGAAAGAAAATTCTAAACGATAGAAAGCGACTAGACACGGAATAAAGTCGAACTATCTTATCTCAATTCTATCTTAACGGGAGATCTTATGTGGTCTGGACAATTGGTCGAGCCATAACCTGGCTCTGATACCAAAAAGCCTGTCACGCCCCGACGTAGCATAATTCAGGAAAGCATTTAATTTCCTTTATGGACTCGTAGGTCGTGACAAGTGAGTATGACCAATTGTCCCTGCAACAAATAACTTAACAACATTTCTAAAGCAAAGGATACTAACAGAACATAAGCTCCGAAATAAAAAAACTTACTAAACTATTACAACAGTCATAGTCTTAGGCACAAAACGCCTTATTCAAAAGTCCAAACTAGTTTATTACAAAACCCAAATTAAAAGACTTAGGAAATATAAAGCAGCCTCCTGGAAAGTCTCCTGACTCTAAGTAGCATAGTCAAAATACCCTGGCTTCTCCTGACCCTGAAAATCTGGACATACAGTCCAGGACGCATCAACGCCGTCAGCTTATGAAAGCTGGTGAGCAAAATAAACAAGTGCTCGCAATGTATATATAAGCATATAAACAACGGTGCAATTTAACTTTTAAAAGCAATAACTTCAAGGTTCCAATTCCAACATAAGCTACGGGGGAATAAAGAAAGCAATAAATATGTGACCATGCGTGAATAATGTAACACCTCATCTTTCTGACTCTTTTCTCTCAACAAAACTCAACACAACCAAACCATTATCTTAGATACCAGGAATACTATCCGATCGATATCCAAAAGAGCACACCAAACCATCGCTTCAGATACCAGGAATAATATCCGATCAATATCCGAAACAAGCGCCTTAGATACCAGGAATAATATCCGATCGATATCTAAGCCGTACACAACACTACCACCATCGCTTCGGATATCAGGAATACTATCCGATCAATATCCGAAACGCGCGCCTTAGATACCAGGAATACTATCCGATCGATATCTAAGTCGTACACAACACTGTCGCCTCCAATACCAGGAATAATATCCGATCGATATTGAGGTCGCACAACTAGAACGCCACTCTTTACTCTTTTCACACAACCTCAACCCTAATATGTATGTCAATGTTTCATAAATAACACCATTAATAAATCACATGAATGTCATCAAACTTTAAACATAAAGGAATTCACAGAATTAAAGAAATAATACGCGTACGGGGATTGAAAATTCGTAATTCATTGCCTTAATCATTTTAAACATAACTAATAGCATTCAAAAAAAAACTGCTACTGAAATCCTCGTTTTCTGTCCAAACGGTGCAGAATCTGAGAAAATTGCATTAGACGAAAAGTGTGCAGAATCGAGTTTTACTTGGGACAACGCGGGCAGAACCTTAAATTTCATTCGTTTTCCTAACAAAAGTCTGAAAACAAAATTCTGCTACTGTTAAAATTAAAAGAGAAAATATTAGATTGAATTTCTAATATACTTTGAAGTAATGCCATTAAAAATGAGTTATAATTTGTATACATGAATTACATATCAACAGAAAGCTCTTTGAGTCTAGTTTCCAACGCTTCAAACCGTGCGCGTTTTCGAGTTTCCTAGAGGAAGATATGGTCGTTTTAGTAAAAGCCGTCAATGCTGAAAAATGTCAATCGATTGACAAAAGTGTCAATCGATTGAATGACATGTCAATCGATTGGAACACATGTCAATCGATTGAATAACATGTCAATCGATTGGATATGTTTCCAATCGATTGGTATCAGCAGTTTCTCCCCTGTTACGAATTTGAAGCCTGTTTTTGACCCATTTCTCAATTCTGTTCCAACCAAGACATGTAATATATGGATTTCTTCGTTTTTCCGCGTAGATTAAGAATACGCGATCGGTTTTAACTAATTTCAATCGTAGCTCTCGGATTTCACGTAAAACCGAGAGGTGACAAAACTTTGAATTAATGGTACGTCGCGATACGGATGAATTAAGCCGTAGTATTCGAAACACAGCTTATTGGGACTAAGATCTTTCATTCCCAATTCACAGAATTGATTTTGGTTAACTTTTGTAAAACTCCAATTTTTAAGCTTTAATGGTGTATCTATATATATACACATATACACACATATATACACTGAAATATACATATATAAACTTTGGGAGTGAGTTTATAATACTCACAGAGGCTAATTATACAGAAAATTAAAGGCCGAGAACTTCCGCCGTAATGATCCGTCGTTGAGAGATTTTTCCCGATCTTGATTTGATCTTGAGATATATATATATAACTATGTATGTGTATCTGTATATGTATATACTGTATGTGTGTTATGTGTGTTATCTGTGTGTGTGTGTTATCTGCCGAGAGAGAGAGAAAGAGCTGCAGAGAGTCTGTTGAGAGATAAATGAGAGATGGATCCAATGGGGGGAATTAGTGGGTGTATAAATGCTATGAACTCAATTAGACTCCACTCACAAAACACTACACACACATTCCACTAAACACAGCACACACTGCACTAATTCCTTGGGTGTTTTTCCATGTGTACACAAGATACCCTTGTGTGTGTTGAGCTCACGCAATGATACACACACACAGGTAAAAATATACTGCCCATTCCCAAAACTGGTATTTTACGGTTGAAATAAAAATACAGAAAATTATATTAATGTAGGAATTCAATTCCCGGTTATACAAAAATATAAATATCGATTTTGAAACCATAGAAAATGTTTTAAAAATTACGGTTTGACCCCAGATAATTATTACAAAGAGAAATTAAATTAAAATACTCATGGAAATAAAATGCAATATTTATTTATTAATGATAATAAAATACAGGGCGTTACACACCCCCTAATAAAAGAAAAACTGAATCACAGTCTCAAGACCCAACCCAAGACCCATGTACACAACATAATTTCCTAGGTCAGCTCAAGACTTGCAACTTACAACACCATTTCAGGTCAATTTACCAATGAAAAAGAAAGAGTCCGAGAGCAACATGTTTCAATCCACACCTCAAGCATACTCTAAATCAAACTTCAATATGTACTAGAATATGCACAATTAACCTATGCCTATGACAGAATTGATCAAGCGAAGCTCAAAAATTGAAGCAAGCCATATCAAGTAAAGCAAACGAAATCAAACCACTTCCAAACATCAATTCCCTATGATCAAATTCACTTCAACAGAATCAATAGAGTACAAACCCATTTCAGTATAATTGAAACTACACCAAACCCATTCGACCAAAACTGAAGATATCCAACAAATTGGGCTGTTGCAAGAAGACCAAGCTATATGATCTCTGACTCGGAGAGCTGTACTTGCTTCCATGGTCTGCCTCTAACCTCGAGTTATCGCTTTATAACATCTTCAAGTGCCATGGAGTCCATATCTTGTGGGTTTTTTCACAAAAATTCAAATCAAGAGTGAAAAACAAGCAGAGAATCAAGTGAAGGGGTCGAGGTCTAATGGAAGCACCGGTTAGAGACTGGATATCTGGAGCTAAAACCGACGGCGGCGGCGATGGGAGAAGATCGACCGACGACATTGACAATTTCTGTGTTGCCAATTGAGATTGGAATTGGATGAGGCGGTTGAAGAAGATGGTGGAAAAGTTTTTTTGGGAGGTGACGATGGTGGTAGCGGGTTTGGTTGTCTTAGCGTAGAGGCCGGTGGTGGCTGGGAAGAGGGGAAAAGCAGGGGGGTTGGGTCGTGGGTGCTGGTGGGGGAAGAGAGATAACATTCGTTTTGTTTTGGACAGAAATTAACGGAGGGGACAACATTGCTACAAGTTGGAAAATTAAATGTTCAAATTGTCCGAATTAGAAATGTAGGGATCAAATTGACACAACACTCAAACTATAAGGGTGAAAAATGCAATTCACCCTTTTATGGAACTTAGATTATGTTATATACTTCCAAAACTTTTAAATTCCAACAGGCTCATCACACTAATTCAACACGAAGAGATATTAACCCTATTAACAATATTTAACTTAGAGTAATATTTGGGGCACTAACAACTTCCACTAACACTTACTAACACACTCTATCTCTCTCCTAGTGGCACTGTGGGGTCCGCAGTGGACCTCGCAGAACCACTAGGAGAGAGATAGAGTGTGTTAGTAAGTGTTAGTGAAAGTTGTTAGTGCCCCTAGCAAGACCCTTTAACTTAAATAATTTTTTGTGAGTTCCAAACAAAATTAAGTAATTCTAATTTCTTTATGAGAGTCATATTGTTAGATAGGATTTTGACCTATATGATATTTTGTTGATAATACTGATACATTTTTTTATTTTTAATATATACACTTTGTATGTTAATTTGCTTATATGATTTTTAATATTTTGAACATCACTCAACTTTAATTCATCGCAATAATTTCTCCCGTGCATTACACGGGTTTAAAAACTAGTAAAAAGTGAATTGAAACACATTCCATATCAGTTTTTCCACATTTAATGTGATATACGGAAATATATATGCACATGCATATATATATTTACAGCAGATATATATGTCTAATGAGTAAAATTGTCCATAAAAAATCTAATTACGTGGGTCTGGACCTATTACTATAAACATTTGACAAGCAAGATCTATTGATATACTAAGAAAATGGGATGTACTTATTATTGCTACATAAGTAGGCTAGATAGGGACTTATCACTAAATTTCTAAAAGAGAGTATTTTTGTTCACCCAATTTCAATTCACCATTGCTCAGTCAGTCCTTCACTGAGTGACATATGTTTCATTCCAGTAACTATATTGATAGTACATGGGCAAAATGAAAATAAAATGGGACACATGTCAGTGATGTAACCCAATAAAAGCCTGAATGAGCAGTGATGAACCAAAAAAGAGAGCAAAAATGCTCTTTTTCTAAAAAGGTAACTTTATAAATAGTTTTAGATTTAAGTGATCGATCCTTCTCAAGAAGGTATGGGATACATTCCAAATTCCGCACATGCAAAGTAGTGATTGGTAGGAATAAAGAGAAAATTACGCCCCAAAGGAAGTTATAATTAATTGTATCTTTATTTTGATATTCAAACTGATTTAATGAGTCTTTAGTTTGTATAAATACCACCACAACAAGGGGCACCATTAGACTCACTCCATTGAGCAAACTCAAAGGAAAAAAATTTTAAATTGTTATTAGCTTTTGTTAGAATTAATGGCCAAGTTTTCTTACTCCTATTTCTTTCTCATTGTCCTTATTTTCTCAGGTATGAACATTAAAAAAGAGTGTTGATCAAAATAGAGGTTTATACACATATAAAAGTCTTCTAATGAGTGATCCCTCATTTTAAGAAGAGTAATGCTAAGGGTACAATTATTTTTTATAACTCATTTATAACCATCTCTATCTCTTTAGGTACTGTAGAGTCCGGTTAAATTTCAATGGGCTCCAGTGCCATTTAGAAGAGAAATAGAGATGAGTTGTAAAAAATAGTTGTATCTCTAACATTGTTCTGATAAGAAAGTGAGGACTTCTGTTCTCGGTCATTGGATCGTGTTTTCGTTAAGGGTGCTTGTGTTATTTTACTGGCGTGGTCTGAATTAAATGACGATTCAACAGCCACAATAAAAGTCATCACTTTCTTTAAATGAGGGATCCATCATTAGAAGGAGTTCCATGTACATATAATTAATTATTCGGATGTTTTTGTTGCAGTTGTGGCAGTGGCCCATCAAGCAGATGCTGTAAAAAGATGTGGAGTTACGTTGCACCCAGATAGTTGTCAACTATACGAGTGTCGCAAGGAATGCTATCAGAAATACAATGGAAATGGAGTTTGCACTCCTATAACTTTCGGCACATACCGGTGCAATTGCTTCTACAATTGCAACTGATTGGTCTCTCTCTCTCTCTCTCTCTCTCTCTGACAGAAATTGCTGAGTTGATGCTAATAAAGAGCACAGTCATTAGCATAGATTGATGTTAACTAGCAGAGTCGAATCTTTGATTTCTTTTCTTCTTCTTTACAACATCCAGCAATTTCTAGAGGATAATTGAGTTTTTCGTCCAAAATATATAATGTTGTCTTTGATCCAAATGATTTTATTGTTCTTTTATTTTTGTTTGCTCCAATCAGATAATTCTTTTCCACACAATTTCTAACCCCTTTGCAGCAAGCAAATTAGGGAAGTACTGGGAAACAATCAAGTTTGGTGCTATAAATAGAAAATAATAAATGCAGTAAAAAATACAACAATAAATTTGTAAAGTTTGGTGTTCCGACAAACCACACTTATGAAATTTGTGAGGGAAATTTAAAAATCATATCATTACTAATTGTATTTTATTATAATTTTTTTTTAAGGAGAGAAAACCATGGCAATATTAGGAAGCAATGTTGCGGGTGCAATGATGTGACTGCGTAGGGTTCTAGTGAATTACTCCTTATGTCCCATATGTAGTCTTTTTGGGAATTTTAAATATTTAAGTAGACATTTTTTACAAAAAAAATGTTACACCTATAATATTTTTCACTATTTTTTCCACAATCACATCTCTGACCCTTGATTTTAGTGGTCCGTGTGAAATCCTCATAGAGTCCCCCAAAATCAAGGGTCATGATGTATGATTGTGAAATGTTGTGAAAAAGGTTGTGGGTATAGTATTACTCAATTTTTAATTTTTTATTTTGTTTTTTTTAATTGTGGTGAATTTTTTAACTTTTCAATATCATCCACTTTGAATTCCAAAAGAGAGCTCTTTTGCTCACCTAAATTTGGTTCACCATTGCTCACCCATATGTTTATTGCCTGACGTGTGTCTCATGCAAGGGAAAAATGTGAAAGCGACATATGTCAGACAATAAAGGCATGGGTGAGCAATGGTAAACCAAATTTGAGTGAGCAAAAGTGCTCTCATTCCAAAATTATAGTATCACAACTAAGAAAGAGAGAGAAGAGATGTATATAATAGGGATTATTAAAAATCAATTAAGTTCATTTGAAATTTTAAAGGACAGTTAGTGTCACAGCTCGGTCTCACAATAGTATAACCAGATCCCGTGGCACGCCACCGAGGCTACTCCAATTCATTAGCATTCCCAAAGAAGTAGTTTAAGAACACTCGCAGCGAAAAAGAAACATAACTCTCATTCTAGTACGTACTAGAGTCAACCAAAAATAAACTTTTCACCCGGAGGGTTCAAAATTCAATTCAACCAATTTTCCTTTAAAAGGGTCCCAAAAGAAGCCTAAGTTTGTAATTAGAACTTTTGAAAATGTTTGAAAGTAGGAGAATCAACTAGGCTGGCAGGGGGCATCTCGACCGGTCGAAAGTCCCATCGACCAGGTGACTTTGCTAAAGTTATAAGCAGAGGGGCATTCGACTGGTCGAATGAGTCCCTTCGACCGGTTGAATGGGTCCCTTCGACTGGTCGAAAGTCTCTTGACAACAAAACCACTAGTTTTTGTCCAACTTTCGACGCGACAAAAAGTGCACCATCAAATTATGTTTCTTCCGAAACTTTATGAAAGTTATTTAGATATACATATATCAACATGTCACTTGAGGGAAAACGTTTACTGAACACGTTAAGGATACTGTGGCACAAATCTCAATAATGCTACAAGTCTTGAATAAACATGAACTATCGGCTCCTTTACATACTTAAATCCAAACTCATGTGAAAAGACATACGCGATATTTTATAACGTTCAAACACAACCAGAGCTTCTATTATCCAAATTCTATTACAGAATTATCATTCGATTCTATTACAAGTTCCTTAATCAAAATAAAGGAATTAAACGATTCGATTACAAAACTAAGAGATAAATATCTATATGCCGCCTTCTAAGTGAACTCCCAACATCTCACGATCGTTTTCCCGATTCCTCGCCAGAATTCATTCCTGCAATGGTTGTTTGAATAACCACACGTTTTCAATTTGTTTTAGCTAACGCTTAATGAATAAAACAACAAGTGTACATGAATGATAAACATGCTCGCATTCACATCTCTACATTTCATACTAGTCTCTGGAGCCTCATGTGTACGTCCCATACTCCCAATCCGCGACTCCTCGCCAATACGTCCACCCAAAAGGGTTAGGGCCACGATTCTTCTCTTCAATCATGCGACCTTCACAAAATGGCTCAGTAACCACGTGCTCCTTTGACCCAAATAAGCAACTCAACATGCTCAAATACATATCACCATGCTTGCGGTAAACGAAACATGTCACCGTGCTATTGGGCCTACTTATCAATATAATTGCTTAATATGAACTACACAATATGTATCTATAAACTAATTCATAACTCCTAATTAGTCTCTGGAACTTTCTACACATCTAATTCATAGCTTTACGAGTGAAACCTCAAAATTATAAAATTTTCCGACTAAGTACTGTTTGGTTGCTAAAACACACATTTCTACATTATTTTTCAAAAGTTGCTAATTAGCCTACCAAATTAATAGCGTGTTAATTCGTTCTCACCAGAATACTAAAATTAACAACAGAAATATATTCTAAACAGAAAATAGTACAGATAGTGAAATACACAGGTAAACATTTATTTTCATATAAACATTTAAAGTATTCCACAATGACCGTCTTAATCTCGGAGAGACGTCACAACGACAAAACATCCAATTCACACCGTCTCAGAGGGTTCTCTAACACAGACACCCAAATCAACTCGTGAGTCAAACTCACACACACACACGTGCCAAAATGCACAACACATTACATTATCAGGTATGGCAATGTAATAAAATGCAATAACACAGTTACAGGTGTTATAATTCTCTTCTCCTTAAAAGAAGGTTGTCCCCAAACTTACGCCGTCTCTTAGCTTGACTTTTCCCACATGCTTCCCAACACTTGTCTTTTTTATCACAATTTCTATCTCTCCACTACGATGTTACAACTCATGAGGAAAAAAAATCTTCAAGTTTGGAAGAAAATAATCCCTCTGGACCTCGTCGATATCCACTTAAAGTGTCAAATTGAACACATCCAACCAATCCACATTTCTCCCGAGTAAGAACATCAAGACTCAAGTAGAACACGCTCATTCCTTTATGATAATAGATTACACCACGTCTCATACTCATTCTATCGTACCTTCTCTGAAACTGCAAACTTCAATACGCAACCCAAGAAGATGAGTCACCTCTCCTCACTTTTCTTTCTTTCCGACCTACAGTCACTTACAAACGTCTCGGACCGTTTAGCAATTTCTTCTGATCCCATATTTCCAACGGAACTATCATTGAGTACGAACATCCGTATATAATGCATTAATACATTGATTCTTCAACCAATTGTTTGATACCTTCAGAATTCAATCTCTGATCTTTTCCAACTATGAAACCTTTGTGTAACACTTACACGCTCAAACTTCTTTCTATTTATCACCATATGTCAACGTTTCCCTTCCAAGCTATTCCACAATGGTAACCCTCGATATCTATAACTATCATTGTGTCGTCTCTTTTTCTTCTGACTTCCTCAACCAACTCATCAATATATTCCCCATGCATTCAATATTCTGGATTCTAACTGCAAATCTTTGCTATAATTAAACTTCCACAAGTAACACCCTATTTACTCGAGCAAAGTCAAAATGTCGTAACATCTTATCCTCCAATTATCCTTTCACTTGAACAAGCCATCGATTTACAAACAAAGAAATGATAAGAATTTTAATCTAAAATTTTCACTAAAATAAATATGTTTTCTTATTTTTGTTTTAAAACAAACTTCTCAAATTTCTCGTAAGCTTTTCTTCTATATCACCTCACTACCGGAGAGACGTCACAACAACAAAACATCCAATTCATACCGTCTCAGAGGGTTCTCTAACACAGACACCCAAATCGACTCGTGAGTCAAACTCACACATACACACACGTGCCAAAATGCACAACGTATCACATTATCATGTATGACAATATAATAAAATGCAATAACAATTACGGGTGTTATAGTTATAGCTACTTTTTCTAAATGAAAATGAAATCAAGTTAAAACTAAAAATTTAAAAACACATCAACTTTTGATATTTTTAAAATAAACAAATAAAAAAATTACATTTACACCCCCATCTTCTTCCTTGCCATCACCTCCACCAGCCGCTACCACTATGGCTGGCCACCACACCACACCACACGACGACAACTACCACTACTAACCACCACCACAGCACCACCACCAGCCACCACCACGGCCACCACCACCCCTCTTTCTCTATATATATACATGAGTATATATCTCTCTATCTCTTCTTTCTCTTCTCGCCACTACCACCACGGGCCTCCTCCATCATCCACCTCTGCCACTGCAAAAAAATAAAAATAAAAATAATTGTAGGTTAAAGCAACTGTCCAAATGGCAGGAGCAACTCACCAAACGGAAAGAGTAACATTGCTCCTTATGTTTGGTGAGTTGCTCCCGATATGTTTTGTGAGTTGCTCCTTCTGTTTGGACAATTGCTCCAAAAATATACACCTTGTTCCACCACCCCCTCCTCCACCCCAACCTCATTATATATTCTCTCTCTTTGATCTCTTCTCTACCTCTTCTCATAGCCACGACTACTACGGGCTACCTCGCTCATCCACCATCACCACTACAAAAGAAAAAAAAAGTGTAGGTTTTTGGAGCAATTGTCCAAACAGAATGAGCAACTCACCAAACGTATAGAGAGCAACTTATCAAATGTAAGGAGCAACGCTATTCTTTCTGTTTGGTGATTTGCTCCTTACGTTTAGCGAGTTACTCCCGATAATTTTTGTGAGTTGTTAATGCCGTTTCGACAGTTGCTCTAACCTGCAACTTTTTTTCCTTCTTTTCTGTAAGCCAAGGGTGGATGAGGGAGCAGGCCCATGGTGGTTATGAGAAGAAAGATAAGAGATAGAGAGAGATTGGAGTGGTGGTGGTGGTGGTGTTGGTCGTGGTGGTGGCTGGTGGTGGTAGTGGTCATGGTGTGGTGGTGGCTGGTAGTGGTGGTGGTGGTGGTTGTGGTGTGGTGTGGTGGCCAGCCATGGTGGTGGCAGTTGGTGGAGGTAGTGGTGAGGAAGAAGATGGGGGAGATAAATGTAATTTTTTTATTTTTTTATTTAAAAAAATAAAAAGTTGATGAGTTTTTAAATTTTTTTTTTAACTTGATTTCTTTTATTTTGAAAAAGCAACTGACTGTCTTTTAAAATGCCAAACAAAAGTTGAATGATTTTTAATAATCCCTATATAATAAAGAACAAACTTGGAAAATGCGAATTAAAATACATTGACTTTTCAAAGAGTACTCTTGCAATGGAACATTTAAAAATGGAATCAACGGGTCGGAGAGAGTATTAATTAAAAGAATTATATTTTCATATAGTTTTACAAACTATTTGACACATACATACTTTTTTGGATTCTTTTTAATGTAATTAATACACGAATAATAAGCATAAATGTTACATCTATTTTAAATATTACATATTTATGTGTAGCTGTTCACATTTTGTATTAAACTAGGGATCTAATTGTAAGTGATATTTATCTATACACCCCTGCCCTACCCTATAAATAGGGATCATATCAATAAGAAAAGTCACTTCAACTCTTAGTTTATATTCTGCTCTCTTTATTCTCTCTCTATTATAACACGTTATCAGTACGATAGTCTCTCAAGAAGAAAACCCTAGGTATTGAAATTAGTCTTTCATTGTTCTTCAATGCATAGAATCAAAGATAAGAAATAATTTAGTTGACTTCTTCTTCGATTCAGAGAAACAATGGGTAAGAGATCTTAAATCTTAAGACTATTGTTTGTTTCTTTGTTTTCTACACAAAGAAGATCTGTGATATATACGTATATATATATATATATATGTTAGAAGTTGAAGTTCTATATAAATTAAATAATCCAGATCCCAAAGATCAGTGACGTATATTTTGGAACCTGAAGTTCCATATGAAATAAATAAGTCAGACCTGCAGATCTGTATTAGAACTTGAAGTTCTGAATAAAATAAATAATATAGACCAGAAGATTTGTGAAAATTACATTAGAACCTGAAGTTCTATATGAAATATACAATCCAAACCTACAGATCTGAGATAGATTTATTACCATCTAAAGTTCCCTATAAAATAAATAATTTAGACCTGAAGATCTGTGAGAGATATATTATTTTTGTATACATGTTAGAAGGATATCAGAATCTAAAGTTGTATAAAAAAAAAAAGTAGAATCTGAAGTTCTGTATTAAATAATATATATTTTTGTATCTCTAGAACCAGAAGTTCTATATGAAATAATATATTTTTTATGGATCATGGTATGATTGGACATCGGTATCATGCGTTTTCATATTTGAGATATCATAGGATGTTATTTGATCAAGGTAAACTCCCATGGTACTGATCCTAATAATAGAACCTGAAGTTCTAATATTTATTTTCATGCTAGGGTTAACTTTTGTAAGTTTTTAACAACCCTAAAATGGTTAGGCCATATCAATTTTTTTTAAATTCGATTCAGTCACAACTTATAACACCCACATTCGTGTTATTGCTTTTGCATTTCATTGTCATGCATGATAATGTGATGTGGCGTGTCCTATGACACATATTTGGGTGAGTTTTGACTCACGAGTTGATTTGGGTGTCTGTATTAGAGAACCCTTTGAAACTGTGGTGATTTAGAATTTGTAGTTGTGACATCTCTCCGAGTGTGAGACGGTCATTGTGGAACACTTTAAATGTTTATCTGAAAATAAATATTTACCTGTGTATTTCAATATCTGTATTATTTTCTGGCTTAGAATATATTTCTGTTGTTAGATTTAGTATCCTGGTGAGAACGAATGAACACACTATTAATTTGGTAGGCTAATTAGCAACTTCGGAAACGTCATATAGAAATTCGCGTTTTAGCGACCAAACGAAACTTAGTCGAAAACTTTTATAATTTTGAGATTTCACTCGTAAAGCTATGAATTAGCTGTGTAGAAAGTTTCAGAGACTGATTAGGAGTTATGAAAACTCGTGGGGAGGTAAACGTAATTCCCCGAGAATGTTGCCTATATATAGATAGAGATGAACTTAGATTTTTTTTTCATAAGTTAACCTAAAGTTCAAGAGGAGGCCAAAAGGGGGCTAGAGGGAGATTTAGGAGCTTAGAGCTTTGCGACGCCAAACGACGACCTTCCGTCAGTCTGGTTTCTCCCAGATTTTATATTTGAGCTCCTCGAGGTAAGAGCTTCGTTTTGATACCTATTAGGGCCTGTTTGGCTAAGTTTTCTGAAAAGTTATTTTTTAGAATTTTTCATAAAAGTTGATAAATGGAACTCTGATCCATAGGAATTGTACTAGACGGACTTCTGCACGTTCTTTGTGCACGGGTTTTCTTCAGATTGAATTATAGGAGCGTTATTTGGAGGTGAGTGATTCAACTATGTTTTGGAATGATTTCTTGGCATGTATTCATGTTATGTTTGAATAGCATGTATTAATTCCTAGAGATATATTGTGTAGTTCATATTGGGCATTTATATTGATAAGTAGGCTCAATAGCACGGTGATATGTTTTAATTACCGCGAGCATGGTGTCATGTATTTGAGCATGTTAAGTTGCTTATTTGGGTCAGAAGGAGCACGTGGTCACCGTGCCATTTTGTGGAGCCGATATAGGCATTAAGGTCGCACGATTGTTTGTAGAATCGTGGGTCTTACCCTTTCGCGTGGACTTATTGGCGAGGAGTCGCGGATTGGGAGTATGGACGGGCACGTGAGTCTCCGGCGACTAGTATGAAATGTAGAGATGTGAATGCGGACATGTTTATCATTCATGTACATATGTTGATTTATTCACTAAGCTTTAGCTTAAACAAATCGAAATATGTGTGGTTATTCAAATAACCATTTCAGGTGTTAATGCTGGCGAGGAATCGGAGAAGTGAGTACGTGGGTTGGGAGTTCGCTTGTGAGGCAGCTTGAAATGTTAACTTTGTAGTTTTGGGGACAATAGGATGTTGTAATAAGACCTTTTCCTTGTTTTAACTCATGTTTAATTTGGTATGTTAGAATGGATTTTAAACCATTGTAATAGTTAGTAACATGTTGTAATTATGTTTGGTAATGCTTTAATACAGTTAAGATTACTTTGGTTTGAGTTTGCCTTGAGTTTGGATTGAATGGTTGATCATTGGTGTTAGTTAGAGGAAGCTTTTAAACTTGTTTTTTGCAGATTGGGCTGCTGCCAGGGGAGCAGTCGACTGAACCCCTGAGCCTGTTAGTTACTGCTTCTTTTTTTTTGCAAAAGCAGTCGACTGGACCCCTCAGCAGTCGACTGGACCCCGCATCAGTCGACTGGACCTCCAATTTCAGTCGACTGGAATTGCTATTAAAATCCCTGCCCTCCTCCGTCGACTGCGCAGTCGACTGAGCAGTCGACTGAACCTCTGGTTTTTAAAATGTGTTTTGTTTTTCCGCTGCGTGTGTTCTTCAAACCTAATTTTGGGAACGTTAATGAATTGGTTTAGCCTCGGTGGCGTGCCACGGACTCCGGCTCCGCTATTGTGGGACCGGGCTGTGACATTTAGTGGTATCAGAGCATAAGTTTAGAGCCTTGGGAACGAGTGACGTTATATATGCTGAGTGACGTCGAGTGGAGTGTGTAATTGTGAAGATAATGGTTATCATTGTAGAAATGCTTCATGCATTAGCATTTGTTGATTGTAATGAACTGTGCACATATATCTATATTGTGGCATAGCATGCATGGTCATTATGCACTGAATTCAACAGGGGAAATATTTGAAATGTTATGGCTGACCCACCAAGAGAATTATCACCGCATTCGCGGATGGACCAAATAGTGAACATGGTGGGAAATTTCATACAAGCGGTAAGTGAAAGAGAACAGATGAACGTTCAGCCTCCACAAGTGGAAATTCGTTATGTCAATGCACCATCGGCACCGCGACCTCAACACACAATCGTGGAACAGTTTCATAAGCGAAAACCGACGTTGTATCATGGACAAGTTGACATAGATTTGGCCGATCATTGGATGATGGACATGGAAAGACATTTCCGTCAGGTAATATGTACCGATGAGGAGAAAATTTTATGTGCATCCGATACGTTGATGGGTGAAGCCTTGGACTGGTGGAACAACGTACTTGAACAAGGGAAGCCAACCACGTGGGAAACATTTAAAGAGGAATTCAACAAACGTTTCTTCCCGCAATCTGCTTATACTCAGAAACGTCAAGAGTTTGCGAGTTTGGTTCAGGGAGATATGACCGTAGGTGAGTATGTTTCTCGTTTCAATGCCTTGTTACGATTTGGGAAAACTACTGTTCCGACTGAGAGGGATAAAGCTCATAAATTTGAGGAAGGACTTAGAGAGAATATCCGTGGCCGTGTGGACATGTTGCAACACCCGACCGTTTCTCTCGTTGAGGAAGCTGCCCGTATTGCTGAGAAAAGTGTCGACAGATATCGACAGGGACAACAAGAGAAGAGAGCAAATGACAGTCAAAGTAAGGGTCAAGGGAATGCGAAGAAACCATTTACGCAAGGTTCGGGATCATATATGAGTAGTCAAGGAGGGAGTACGTTCATGGACGACCCGAGACCGTTGTGTCCAACATGTAACCTGCGACACAGAGGAACCTGCTATCAATTGATCACTTGCTATATTTGTAAATAATTGGGGCATGTGTCTAGAAATTGTCCTTTGAACGCAAATTCGACTACACCAAACACAACCTCGAACGCCAAGAGCTATAACCCAAAAACGAGAGGAAAATGTTTTGAGTGTGGACAACCGGGACACATAGCAAAGAACTGTCCGAGTAAGAGACAACCGGGAATGAGTACCGGGGCATCGAGTGTGCCAAGCGGGTCAAGGGTAGAACCTCGAGTAGATAAAGGGAAAGGAGTCGCGCAACAACAATGACGATACTTCCAGCTCAGGCCGGGGAATACGGATGAAACCGTTGTATCAGGTATTCTTCCTATTTGTTCGTATCCTGCACGTATACTTATGGATTCTGGTTCAACGCATTCATTTGTATCACGTGATTTTGTTAAGCATTTAACTGTTAAGTCAGAACCGCTAGGATATGACTTGTGTGTATCGTTGCCTAGTAGTGAACCGCTAGTTACTTCTTCGATATTCAAGTCATGTGAGATCAAGATAGGTGATAAAGTCTTGAGCGTTGATTTGATTCCGTTGACGGTGAATTACTTTGATGTTATCTTGGGTATGGATTGGTTGTCGGTTAATCAAGCCAAAATCGATTGTGAACAGAAATGGGTTAGTTTCTATCCGTCAGGACGAGAAGAGTTTACTTTTCAGGGTGAGGGAGTGATCGTATTGCCGTACTTGATATCGGCGATTCAAGCAAGTAAGATGTTGAAGAAGGGTTGTTCGGGTTTCTTATGTTCAATTGTCGACACGCGAGTTCTTGGACCACTGATAGAAGACATTTCAGTAGTTCGAGAATTTCTAGATGTTTTTCCCGATGAGTTACCCAACGTATTGATTGAAAGAGAGCTTGAGTTCACAATAGATGTAGTACCAGGGTCACAACCGGTATCCAAAGCACCGTACCGAATGGCACCGATAGAGTTGAAAGAATTGAAAGTCCAGTTAGAAGAACTGTTGGAGAAAGGTTTTATCCGACCGAGTGTTTCACCGTGGGGAGCTCCAGTCTTGTTTGTGAAGAAGAAAGATGGAACAATGCGTATGTGCATCGACTACCGAGAGTTGAATAAGTTGACCATCAAGAACAAGTATCCGTTGCCGCGAATAGACGACTTGTTTGATCAGTTGCAAGGAGCGCAAGTATTTTCGAAGATCGACTTGAGATCCGGTTACCATCAGTTGAAAGTCAAAGAGGAAGATGTTGAGAAGACAGCTTTCAGGACTCGATATGGTCACTTTGAATTTTCGGTTATGCCATTTGGAGTGACTAATGCACCAGCTGCTTTCATGGACTTAATGAACCGTATTTTCAAGGATTGTTTAGATGAGTTCGTTATCGTGTTCATAGATGACATCCTAATCTACTCCAAAAGCGTAGAAGATCACGAGTATCATTTGCGATTAGCGTTACAACGATTGCGTGAAAAGAGATTATTCGGCAAGTTGAAGAAGTGTGAGTTTTGGTTGACCGAGATAGCTTTTCTTGGACATATAGTGTCGGCAAAAGGAATTTCTGTAGACCCTCAGAAGATAGAAGCAGTTACCAACTGGGCGAGACCAACGAATGTGACAGACATCAGAAGTTTCCTAGGATTAGCTGGGTATTATCGGAGATTTGTAAAAGACTTTTCGCGTATAGCAATGCCGATGACACAGTTAATGAGGAAAGATATTGCTTTTGTTTGGAGTCCAGAATGTGAAGAAAGTTTCCAAGAGTTGAAGAGCCGACTAGTGAAAGCACCAATTTTAGCCGTTCCGTCAGGGACTGAAGGATTTATTATTTACAGTGATGCATCATATAGAGGTTTAGGTTGCGTGCTTATGCAAGGTGATAAAGTCATTGCGTATGCATCGAGACAACTTAGACCGCACGAGAAGAATTATCCAACACATGATCTAGAATTGGCCGCCGTGATTTTTGCATTGAAGATTTGGCGTCATTATCTATACGGAGAGAAATGTGAGATCTATACGGACCACAAGAGTTTGAAGCACCTGTTTACACAACGAGATTTGAACATGAGGCAAAGGAGATGGTTAGAGTTGATGAAGGACTATGACTTGTCAATTCAGTATCATCCGGGCAAGGTGAATGTTGTCGCCGATGCTCTTAGTCGTAAGGTACCAACCAACACCGCATCAGATTTGACTTCTCAAAAAGAACTGATACGGGATATGGAGAATTTGGAGCTTGAAGTGATTCCGAGGATTGAAAGTGGCTTGATGTTGATGATGGTGGCACAACCACTCTTGATTCACGAGATCACGGAGAAACAACTTCAAGACGTGGCTTTGAAGAAGATTTGTGATGAGATTCCGATGGGCAAACAACCGGGATTCACGTTTGAGAACAATGTGTTGAGATTGAGGGGTAGAATTTGTGTACCTAGTGAGAAAGAGTTGAAACGGAACATCCTAGAGGAAGCACACAACACAAAGTATACCGTTCACCCGGGAAGCACCAAGATGTATAGAGACTTGAGACATGTTTATTGGTGGCCGGGAATGAAGAGAGAAATAGCACGCTATGTTTCACGATGTACGAGTTGTCAACAAGTAAAGGCCGAACGCCAAGTACCCTCGGGATTATTACAACCGTTACCGATAGCCGAGTGGAAATGGGAACACATAACAATGGATTTTGTTAGTGGGTTTCCGAGGTCGAAGAGATCGAATACTATTATTTGGGTGATTGTTGATCGTTTGACGAAGTCGTCGCACTTCCTACCGCTTCGAACGACTAAGCCGATGACGTTAGCTAAATTGTATATTCGCGAAATTATGAGACTACATGGTATCCCAATTTCTATCGTTTCGGACAGGGATAGTAGTTTTACATCAAAGTTTTGGAGAGCCATGCAAGAAGCAATGGGTACCAAATTGCACTTTAGTACAGCTTTTCATCCTCAGACCGATGGTCAATCAGAAAGAGTAATCCAGATTTTGGAAGACATGCTTAGGCTATGTGTACTTGATTTTCAGGGTGATTGGGAAAACCATTTGCCGTTAATTGAGTTCGCATATAATAACAGTTTTCAGTCGAGTATTGGGATGGCTCCTTATGAAGCTTTATATGGTCGTGTATGTCGTTCACCAAATAGTTGGACAGAGGTGGGAGAAAGAAAGATTGAAGGGCCGAAAATTGTACAAGAGACGACTGATAAGATAAAGGTAATTCGACAACGGTTACTGACAGCCCAGAGTAGGTATAAGAGTTATGCCGACAAGCGCAGACGGCCGTTAGAATTCGATGTAGGAGACTTGGTGTATTTGAAGGTGTCACCTTCAGAGGGAATAACCAGATTTGGTAGATACGGGAAGCTCAACCCGAGGTATGTAGGACCTTTTGAAATCATTGGAAAGGTTGGACCCGTAGCTTATCGTTTGAAATTACCAAGTGAGTATGCTCAAGTGCATAACGTGTTTCATGTATCATTGCTACGTAAACAATTAGTGGAAGATAGAGATCAAGTAATGACTCCGACATCGAATGAGATTCAGAGTGATTTAACGTATGTTGCGTATCCGGTAGAGATATTGGATCGAAAGGATCAAGTCTTACGAAATAAAATAATATCGAAAGTGAAAGTGTTATGGCGTAGCCAAACTACGGAAGAGACGACGTGGGAGATAGAAGATGAGATGCGTACTCAGTATCCGCACCTTTTCGAGACATGAGGTATAAGTTTGGGGACAAACTTCTTTTAAGGGGGAGAGTATTATAACACCCACATTCGTGTTATTGCTTTTACATTTCATTGTCATGCATGATAATGTGATGTGGCGTGTCCTATGACACATATTTGGGTGAGTTTTGACTCACGAGTTGATTTGGGTGTCTGTATTAGAGAACCCTTTGAAACTGTGGTGATTTAGAATTTGTAGTTGTGACATCTCTCCGAGTGTGAGACGGTCATTGTGGAACACTTTAAATGTTTATCGGAAAATAAATATTTACCTGTGTATTTCAATATCTGTATTATTTTCTGGCTTAGAATATATTTCTGTTGTTAGATTTAGTATCCTGGTGAAAACGAATGAACACACTATTAATTTGGTAGGCTAATTAGCAACTTCGGAAACGTCATATAGAAATTCGCGTTTTAGCGACCAAACGAAACTTAGTCGAAAACTTTTATAATTTTGAGATTTCACTCGTAAAGCTATGAATTAGCTGTGTAGAAAGTTTCAGAGACTGATTAGGAGTTATGAAAACTCGTGGGGAGGTAAACGTAATTCCCCGAGAATGTTGCCTATATATAGATAGAGATGAACTTAGATTTTTTTTTCATAAGTTAACCTAAAGTTCAAGAGGAGGCCAAAAGGGGGCTAGAGGGAGATTTAGGAGCTTAGAGCTTTGTGACGCCAAACGACGACCTTCCGTCAGTCTGGTTTCTCCCAGATTTCATATTTGAGCTCCTCGAGGTAAGAGCTTCGTTTTGATACCTATTAGGGCCTGTTTGGCTAAGTTTTCCGAAAAGTTATTTTTTAGAATTTTTCATAAAAGTTGATAAATGGAACTCTGATCCATAGGAATTGTACTAGACGGACTTCTGCACGTTCTTTGTGCACGGGTTTTCTTCAGATTGAATTATAGGAGCGTTATTTGGAGGTGAGTGATTCAACTATGTTTTGGAATGATTTCTTGGCATGTATTCATGTTATGTTTGAATAACATGTATTAATTCCTAGAGATATATTGTGTAGTTCATATTGGGCATTTATATTGATAAGTAGGCTCAATAGCACGGTGATATGTTTTAATTACCGCGAGCATGGTGTCATGTATTTGAGCATGTTAAGTTGCTTATTTGGGTCAGAAGGAGCACGTGGTCACCGTGCCATTTTGTGGAGCCGATATAGGCATTAAGGTCGCACGATTGTTTGTAGAATCGTGGGTCTTACCCTTTCGCGTGGACTTATTGGCGAGGAGTCGCGGATTGGGAGTATGGACGGGCACGTGAGTCTCCGGCGACTAGTATGAAATGTAGAGATGTGAATGCGGACATGTTTATCATTCATGTACATATGTTGATTTATTCACTAAGCTTTAGCTTAAACAAATCGAAATATGTGTGGTTATTCAAATAACCATTTCAGGTGTTAATGCTGGCGAGGAATCGGAAAAGTGAGTACGTGGGTTGGGAGTTCGCTTGTGAGGCAGCTTGAAATGTTAACTTTGTAGTTTTGGGGACAATAGGATGTTGTAATAAGACCTTTTCCTTGTTTTAACTCATATTTAATTTGGTATGTTAGAATGGATTTTAAACCATTGTAATAGTTAGTAACATGTTGTAATTATGTTTGGTAATGCTTTAATACAGTTAAGATTACTTTGGTTTGAGTTTGGCTTGAGTTTGGATTGAATGGTTGATCATTGGTGTTAGTTAGAGGAAGCTTTTAAACTTGTTTTCTGCAGATTGGGCTGCTGCCAGGGGAGCAGTCGACTGAGCAGTCGACTGAACCCCTGAGCCTGTTAGTTACTGCTTCTTTTTTTTGCAAAAGCAGTCGACTGGACCCCTCAGCAGTCGACTGGACCCCGCATCAGTCGACTGGACCTCCAGTTTCAGTCGACTGGAATTGCTATTAAAATCTCTGCCCTCCTCCGTCGACTGCGGAGTCGACTGAGCAGTCGACTGAACCTCTGGTTTTTAAAATGTGTTTTGTTTTTCCGCTGCGTGTGTTCTTCAAACCTAATTTTGGGAACGTTAATGAATTGGTTTAGCCTCGGTGGCGTGCCACGGACTCCGGCTCCGCTATTGTGGGACCGGGCTGTGACACAACTATATTATATTTTGATCTCGTTTGTTTGTAAATATGATCAATGGCTACATATGGTATTGATACCTAGATTATGTGTTGCAGTCATCTAACAATGTTGGGGTTACCAAACGGGCCTTTATTTATTGAGTTTTTAATTCTTGCACAACATTGGCTCTTTATCATTGATCAATGTTAAGTTCAGTTTTCATTATTTAAACGAAGTAAAGGTCCAAATGTTGTTTTCTAGTTAATAGGACTTGTTGCAAAGTAAAGAGTTAATTCAAACTGAAACTTTCACATGATAAGATCTGAAATCCTAAAATATTCTAATTTTTATCATGCCCAATTGCATCTCTTCGTTACTTGTTTATTTATTTATTTATTTTTCTCCCTTTAGATATCGAGTCTTACAAAACTTGAATTTAAAGCTCTTGATGTCAATGGAGGGAACTGTTTGTATTGACAACTTGATGCCAAACTTCACTTACATTCTAAAAAGTTGGGTGACGCTATTAAAGAAGAAAACAAAATGTGTCCTGAAGAGAAAACATCTACACTTATTTTCTTGCATCACCATATTCGTGATGACCTCAAGAACGAGTACTTAACTAAGGAAGATCCTTTACGGATGTGGAAGTCCCTGAAGGATAGGTGTGACCATAAGAAGATGATCATACTTCCCAATACATGAATAATTTCTTTAGTTAGAGTTGTGTTTTTTAATTACTTATTTGCATGGGACAAGTTTTATTTGGATTATTTGAATAACTGTTCGTTGAATAAAACCTCTGATAGTTTATTATTCTTCACTTATTTTTATTTTTTTTTTAAGGTATAGATCTTGGGATAGAAAAATGCGAGGGTGATATATGTATGGTCGATAGTGGGACAACCCATACCATACTTAAATGTCAAAAGTTTTTTTCTACACTAGAACTTAACAAACAAAATGTGTCCACTATAGCTGGATCTGCACAAATTATTGAAGGCTCCAGAAGAACCCATATTTTGTTACCAAATGGTACTCATCTATTCATTCAAAATGCGTTATATTCAAGTAGTTCCCAAATAAACTTGCCAAGTTTTAAAGATATAAGCATGAATGGGTATCATATTGAAACTAAAAATGAAGGTAACAAAGAATTTTTATGCATAATTTCTTATGTTGGAAGGCAGAAGCTTACATTAGAAAAATTTTCTATTCTCTCAATGGAATTATATTACACAACAATTGAGATTATTGAATCACATACCATTGTGAGCTAGAAGTTTAAAGTGAGCTAGAAGCTTAAAGACCCAAGTAATTTAATTCTTTGGCATGATCGTTTGGGTCATCCTGGATCTACAATGTTGAAGAATATAGTGGATAACTCAAATGGGCATACTCTAGCAAACCAACATTTGATTATTCCTAGTGGACACTTTTGTATTACTTGTTCACAAGAAAAAAATTTATTACTAGACCATCATTTCTTAAAATTGATTCTGAGTCGCCATCCTTCTTGCAAATAATACAAGGTGACATTTGTGGTCCAATTCACCCTGCTAGTGGCCCATTTAGTTATTATATGGTCTTATTAGATGCATCCACAAGGTGGTCATATGCATGCCTACTCTCTACACATAATCTTGCCTTTGCTAGATTACTTAGTCAAATTATCAAACTTAAGGCACATTTTTTGAAACAACCAATTAAGTCTATTCGCCTTGACAATGCGGCCGAATTTAACTCTCAAGTTTTTGATGACTATTGTTCATCCATAGGAATTGATGTTGAACATCCTATCCCACATGTACACACATAAAATGGTTTAGCAGAATCCCTAATTAAACGTCTTCAACTTGTTGCGAGGCCCTTTCCTATGCAATCTAGACTCCCTATTAGTGCTTGCTGAAATGTTACTTAGAGTTAGACCCAATTCTTATAATCAGTTCTCACCTGCACAACTTGTGACAGGTTGTCAGTCTAACAATTCACACTTGCAAAAATTTTGGTTTGTAGTACATGTTCCTACACCACTCCCAAAACGTACTAAGATGGCCCCCAAAGGCGTTTGGGAATTTATGTTGGTTTTAACTCACCTTCCATTATTCATTGGCTAGAACCATTAACAGGTGATGTATTTACTGCCAGATATGCAATTGCCAATTTGATAAGACAGTCTTCCCGCTCTTAGGCCCGGGGAGAAAATGAAATTAATAGAAAACAACTTGTTCTTGAATAACAGCATGAATTATCGTGGACTACTTCTACTTTGTCTTATCTAGATCCAAGAACTTCTCAATGTGATTATGAGGTAAGGAGAATATTGCATTTACAGGAAATTATAAACCAATTACCTGACTCATTTAATGATGCAGCTAAGCTGACAAAGTCACATATGCCAGCTATGAATGCACCCGCTCGAATTAGTATCCCTGTAGGACGAAGTGCAAATATGGCAACAAATGAATCTGTTGCACGCTAGAAGCGTGGCAGACCTGTAGGTTCCAAAGATTCAGTTCCCTAGAAGCGGAGAGTGAATGAGAAATCATGCCCTAATAAAGCTCCAGAAAAAAATGCTCATAGCGCTCTAGAAGAGGTTATGTACCAAAAGCCCATTTCCCTAAAATCTCCGCAGAAGATAATGCCTTAAAAAAGGCACTAGTCCCTGAAGAGACTATGACTCAGGTGCCTGATGATAGTGGGATCTCAATATTCCATATATTTTCAGAAAAAATGTGGGAACGAAAGAAATTAGTCATCGATCGATTACATATCTACTTATGCAGTAGCTACTAAAATATCCAAGGACGGTGATGAAAATGATGATTCTGAACCACGTAGTATAATGAATGTCGACAAAGAAATGATTGGCCAAAATGGAAAGAAGCAATTTAAGCAAAATTGAATTCTCTTGAAAAATGTGGTGTATTTGGACCTATAACACAAACACCAATTACTGTAAACCCGATAGGTTTTAAATGGGTATTTGTGAAAAAAAAAGAATGAGAAAAAAAATATCATAAGATAAAAGGCACGTTTTGTAGCACAAGGTTTCCTGCATAAACCTGGGATTGATTATGAAGAAACATACTCCCCAGTTATGGATGCAATCACATTCAGATATTTAGTGAGTCTCGCAATTTCTGAAAACCTAGACATGAGACTCATGGATGTAGTAACTGTATATCTATATGGGAACTTAGACACAAATATTTACATGAAGATCCCTGGAGGATTGGCTTTGCCGGAAGCAAAACCAAGGAGTGGGTACTCGATGAATTTAAGATGTGCATTGTACGGTTTGAAACAATCTAGTAGAATGTGGTACAATCATCTTAGTGAATATTTGTCTAAGGAAGGGTATGAAAATAATCCCATTTATCCATGTGTCTTCACAAAAAAATTTGTAAATGGATTTGCCATAGTAGCAGTTTATGTAGATGATATAAATTTAATTGGGTCTCCAGAAGAGCTTGAGAAAACTGCTAGCTATTTAAAGAAAGAGTTTGATATGAAAGACCTTGGGAAAACAAAATTTTGTCTCAGCCTGCAGCTCGAGAGAAGTACTAGTGGAATATTAGTTCATCAATCAAGCTATATTGAAAAGATGTTGAAGCGCTTTAATATGAACAAATCTCATCCACTAAGTACACCCATGGTTGTCAGGTCCCTAGATGCAAGAAAGATCCATACCGACTAAAAGAAGAAAACGAAAAACAATCCTTAGTCAGCAAGTACCATACATGAGTGTTATTGGTGCACTATTGTACTTGGCTCAAAGTACAAGACCAGACATTGCATTTTCTATGAATATGCTTGCAAGATTTAGTTCCGCACCCACCTATAGGCATTGGATTGGAATAAAACACATTTTAAGATACCTTCGTGGGACCATTGATATGGGCTTGTTTTATTCGTCTGATATATCTAATTATCCCCACTTAGTTGGTTATACAGATTCAAGTTATTTGTCCAACCCTCATAAGAGTCGCTCACAAACAGGCTATGTATTTATGAACAATAAAACAACTATTTCTTAGCACTCTACTAAACAAGCTTTAGTAGATACATCCTCCAACCATTGAAATTCTAGCATTCCATGAAACAAGTCGAGATTGTGTTTGGCTAAGATCATTAGTCCAACAAATACGAAGTAGTTATCAATTAACTTCACTCGTAGATGAGCCGACTATAATCTATGAAGATAATGTTGCATGAATTGCTCAAATTCAAAGAGGTTTCATCAAGGGATATCGAATCATACACATTTCACCCCAATAATTCCTTTGAATTCAACCCGAAGTATCGAACCGAACCCGAACTATATATTTTCGAAGTTTATTTTAGTTTGGATTTCAGTATCAAAATCCCCAACCTAAACTTGAACAACCCGATCCAAAGTTGTCGATTCGAAACCGAACCAATCGAGCCCATCCTTACTAAGTATACGCGACCCAAAAAATTTCCTTCTTTAGAAAGATTCAAGAAATACTGTGGTGGAACTTTAATTACGAAAATACACTCTCCAGCCTTAGCTATTACTCATTCATTGTTACATGTATGTCTTTCATGTTATTGCAAAATTTCTAGTAAATTCCAAATTTTCTTGAAAAAATTTTCTCATTTTATTGAAAATTGCACAGAAGATAACGGATCATGGGGAATGAGGTGGTCCAAAATATTGATATCAATCACAAAATAATTGGTAGGGCTACTAGTACGATTAATACTATTCATACAACTTCTAAGGTTGCAGCTCTAGTATTATTTATATTTATAAAAATCACAAGTAATGTTAAGATTTCTAAATTTGATTTGTAACTTATGTGGCAGTTGGACAACCCATGTTCTAAATTAATTATCCCACTGCCACAAAACTAAATTTAAAAATCATAACATCATCCATAAACCAATACAAAGCAAAAAGGTATATGTCTATTTGTATGGAAAGGTAACTATATATATATATATATATATGGACATATATTACCCAAGGTACCTTGTTAAGAAAGAAACTTCAATGCAAGGAGATTTTCTCCACACATCATAGTGTTCTCTAAGCATCTCCCTTGCCTTGTCTTTCAAGTAAGAGGCACAATCCACTTGAAGCACCATACAAAGCTTTGTCACAGTACCAACCCTCAACATCTCTTGAAGTACCACACTTGTCCCAGTAAACTTACTTATCGATGAGATAATCAAAATCGCTCTGTCATTGGCTGTGGGAGAGACCTTCAACAGCCTCTTAGTCACCACCGCGATGCCACCGGCGTGGCTCAGAAGTTGAGACCTCCCATCAGCACAAGAACAAAGGTGAAAAAGTATTCCCAAAATTAGCTCCGTTGTTCTCCTCTCCGGCGACCCCAATTCAATCTCTATGAGCTCGAAAACGGCACCTGCTTCCACCATTAGTATTCGGTTTCGTCCCCAAGGACAAGTGTCTAACAGTACTTGTAAAGCTGAAATGATCCCTTGTTGTGATATTCCTCCTTCTCTTATTATACTCACAATCCTCTCAAAAAAGTCAAACTTTAATCTTGATAACACATTTGAGCTTGCCTTCGAAACGATTGTTTTCAATATTGACATTGCATGGCTTTTTATTGTAACATGATTTTCAATATCATGAAGCCCCAAAACCCATATCAAAGCATCAATAATATGATCATTTTCGACAAGAGAATGCTTTGTTTCACTTGATGTGCAACGAATAAGGTAGAGAATACTTACAGCTTCCTCTAGACCATTTTTTTGGCCATTTTTGTAACATGTTACTATAAATGTGACCATGGCCTTAGCCAAACCAGATTCAATCAAGCACTTTCTATTCCTTTCACTCTCTACCGTGAATACCTCCAATTTTCTAAGTGTTGTTAGTTGAAACTTGGGGACACAAAGGTCTTTAATGAGGTTGATGATATAAAACTTGTTGAGAGGAGGTTTGGGGCTCGCGATTCGATCTATGCCTTTGGATGAGTTCTCGGTGCACCATGCTTGGATCAAACGGAGGAGCGTGTGGTTCGGAGTCAACTCTGAGTCTTTTGGTAGGTGCTGTTTGGTAACCGGACAAGATGTGTTGTTGGCTTTGAATAGCCAGTGTTCGATGCTCTCTCTATCATATGTTATGCCGGTAACCGCGGTTACCGGATCTTTCATGATTTGTAGAGTGATGGGGCAGATGAAGAATTGAGGAATTTCAAGATCATCCATGAAAAAAAATAAAGGAAATTAATATAGAAAAAAAAAACAATATAGTATTTTTTTTTTTTTTTTGTGAGATGTTTATGATAAGGTTATCAATGAAGCTCAAAATATAGAATTAATTAAAGAGTGGAAGTGTGGAAGGACAATCAAGTGTTAGATGGAGTGGTAAGAGAAATGCAGCTTTTATTGACATACTTGAGAGAGAGAGAGAGAGAGAGAGAGAGAGAGAGAGTGTTGGTGAAAATGGGAATGGTCGTCTCTTTTACTGGTCAGATATTCTCACAGGGTTTTTTCGGTGGTCAAAGAAAGAAAGGGCTGTGGTGTCAAGTGTACTTCTAACATACGTGAATGATGATCTATGAACATTTGACTCTAATTCGACTTTTGTTTAATGCCGATGACTACAAAAACCAATGAAAAAGATTGGTTTTCAAAGTTTCATATTTACATTTGCTTTGGCTGCTAGCTATGCCGTTTTTATTGTTAGGCCAGAGAAAAGAATGATGACAACTAGCTACATACAATTGAATTAGGAAAATGCTAAGAATCCTAATTTGTTTATCTAAGAGTATCTTTAATGCAAAATGCTATATTTTTCATATCAAATTTATATTTTTGGTATAGTTACAATGCTAAAATCAAGGATGGATCTAGGGGGTTGGCTAAGGGGGGTGACCGTCCCCTTAGATTTGGCAAAAAATATTTAATTATACTAGTATTATTCGTAAATACAAGTTCTCGCCCCCATTAAAAAAAAATTTCTAAATTATTAAGCACCCCCCCCCCAGACTAGATTCCTAGATCTATAGCATTGTGCTCCAATGGTACATGCTAAATGAAATATAATTTATTCTTTGTATTGAAAAAAGTTAAGATATGGCCTTGTTGGCATGCCAAATTATAGCATAACCCTCCAAAAAAACAGCTCCAATGGTGTGCCAAATGTCATGCCATAATATAGCAATGCCAAAAGTAAAGTCAAATTTGGCACATGATATAACACTGCTATAATTTGGCATGAGCTTTGACATGTCATTGGAGAAGAGTTTTTTGAAGGTCATGTTATAATTTGGCAATAGCATAAGGTATAGCATGCCCATTGGAGATGGTCTAAACTGTTATAGTAAGGCTATGCTTTCTAAATTTTGATTTCTAAATGCTTTCTTAATACACGTGACAGTGGTCCATTTGATTTTGATTGAATGATCTTGAAGTGGTCTCATTATTATTAAAGGTGATCTCTCCGCCAAAATATATTTGTGGAATTAAATATAGATTTGTGTTCTTTTGTTTTATAAATAATGAAGAATTTTAATTGTTCATATATGTCATCCAACATCTTTTTTAGGTGAACCATTTAGGTGTTCCTACTATTTCTCATTTCTCATTAAAGTAACTATTTTACATTTTAGCCTATTTTTATAAAATTTATAAAATAAATAAAATTGGCTGCTCAGTCATGTCATGTTTATGCGAATGGAATTTAAATGAAAGAATGATCTAAATTTGAAAGAAATTTTGGATCCAACCCAAAAATTTAAGTTATTAGGCAGAGATGCTCAACATGTGTATCTAGCCATAATCAATTCCATGTTTATTCATTGTGGGAAATATTATCTAACACGCTCCCTCACGTGCAGCCTCTTCTTGGGTTTGTCATGTGTCCCTCTTTGGATCTTATTATCGTATAGCATTTTGTTGGGTCTGTCATCGTGGGGTGTAGGCTATTTTTTTTTTCTTCAAATAGTTGGGAATAGGCCTAGCTCTGATACCATGAAGAAACTATAGATGTAACCCAAAAGTGTAAGCTACTAGGTGGAGAGGTCCAACATATACATCTAGTCATAGCCAACCTCATGTTTATTCAATGTGTGACATATTATCTAACAAAATTAAGAGTCTTTTGTATCATCTAAGATGTCTCACTTTAAGAGCCATTTTTGAAAAGTTAATGTACTTTAACTATACAGTTTTCAAGTTTACCCTTTATTTAAAAAAAAAAAACTCTTCCATTTATTATTTTGCGTCTCTGAAATTTCTCAATTAAAGAAAGGGCAATACTGAAAAGTTCAAAATTTTCATGATTATATATTCTTTAGATTGTTGGAATTCTGAAGGGTCTCTTAATTTGGGGCAAAAGATATAAAACTTTGTCTTAAAGAAACATAACATCTAATAGATACAAACTTATATATATAATACGGATTAAATATCAGAGCTCAGCTCTTTGGTGTTTATTGGAGGGTTTTGTTAACATGTGCCTTTAGGGTATACGTTAAGGTTCTAAATATAGAAATAAATAAGGGGTATATATAGTGTGGGTTTCAGTGTTCGGCATGGGGTCAGTGTTTGTCTCCCTTATTTATTTCCACTTTTGAAACCTTAACATATGCCCTAAGACACATGTTAAGAAAAACCCTTTATTGAAAAGTAAGATAACTAAATTACTAAGGTGGCTCATACCATATAAGCTTTGATCAACTTGGGTCGAATTCAAAATGGATATGCGAATTTCAATCAGCATTTATATGTCAGCTAACTTTTTTATGAGAAAATACTATAGAAATGTAGTGAGTATAAAATTCTGAAGGTTAACGGCTTGTTAAAATTTATTTTTATCATGTGGGACAATAAATGAACGGTACGTAGTGCTTCACAGAAAAAAAACACAGATCGAAGTTGGGAAAACATCATTTAATAGTATTGCTTTTGAAATTTTCAATATCTGCAGAAAGTTTGAAAGACAACTAGTTGCAAATGAGTAATCGTAAATTTTCAAATCTATAGACACTTTAAGGAGAAAAAACTAAAAAGTGGTGTTTTTCCCTATCCTTTGTGGCTCTTTTTTCTCAATCTCTTCCCCTTTAGGGAAAAAAAACACAAGGATAAAGCGAATACATTCATTCTATTAGGTTGTGCTTGGTTCTTGAGAATTGGCGAGGAAAAAAAAATAAAAACATAGAGAGAAATATTTTCCTTCATTTGGTTCATAAGGAAAATGATGACAAAAATAGAAAGAAAAAAGAGTAAGTTAAAATTAAATTAAATAATTTTAAGTGATGAAAGTCACCTTTATTCAGATATTCCAATTCTATTTCAAAAAATTTTAATTTTTAAGTGAAAGAAAATATAAGAGAAAACACGATACTTCTAGTTTTTCTTCTTATTTTTTTTTTCATTTTCTTTTCCCTTACTACATACATGAACAAAACAAAGCGTTAAAGTAATAATTTTGGATTGGCTCGTGGATTTGGTTAATTTTGTATTGGTTTGCTTAAGCGATATCAACGTTTTGAAGCATGCTTTCCAGAGGTGTAGGTTGCTCGAGCAAGATCACCACGTCAAGGGTCAGGGGATCGAGGATCTAGAAAAATAACCTAGGGGGAGCTTGGTAGAAGCAGAAGTCTACGGGGCTGCCCCTGAATTTTTTTTTTTTTTTTGACATATTTATACAAACTTTGTATATATTTTAAATAGATGATATAAACTAATACTATAAAAATTATCACAAAAATATAAGGAGGAGGGACTTTTATAATTAATCAAAAGCATAAGATAGAGGGGGCTTATTATGATAATTTTATAACATCATGGGGTTTTATAATTTTTAGGGGGACTTAACTGTAAAAATTATATTTTTTCAAGGCTAATCTATAATTTTCAAAAGTCTAGGGGGGGCTTGAGCCTCCCTTTGACCCTCATTGAGTCCGCCCTTACAAGGGATGTAAACGAGCTGAGCCGCTCAACAAGGGTATGAAGTTCGATTCGATAAAGGCTAAGTTTAGCTCGCTTATTTGAGCTCGTAAACACGATCGATTAAGGCTTGCGAGCTGTCTCGTGAAGAAGCTCGTTAATAAGTTTGATAAAAAATTTGTATAGTGACTTATATATATTATATAAAACTATATAATTTTAGAGAAAATATAAATAAGCTTGAAAAGAGATTGTTGTATTATTAAACTATATAGTTTAAAAGGGCGCGAAAAATCTGGTTAAAAAAACTCGCGAATACTTAAAAACTCGGCTCATTTGAGCTCGCGAGCAAACTCGCGAGCTTATGAAAATACTCACGAGCAGGCTCGACTCGACTCGTATACACCTCTTGCACGTGTGTGTATTACGGGCTTCTAGGAAGTTTATTACAGCGTAGTTATAGGTATTTCAATGATTATTATTGTTACGCATATACAAATATTTAACTGCTTATGCTATTTAATTCGAGGTCCATATCTATTTTTGACAAATTATCATGCATTTGTACCAGTAATAAGTTAGTTTAGGCCATTTAATTAAAGGTTGCATTTACTCTTTGGAGTTTGGAGTTTGGAGTATTTCAATCACATTTAATTGAAGACACAAGGACCAAGCCAACCTAGTCTAATTGGTATGACATCTCCTTTTTAAGTGGAGAGATTGAGGGTTCAAATTTTTTTTAAAGAATTCTTTTGTTTGCCCTCAAGTTATTCGTCAGTCAGAATGAGTGGCTCTTATTGGACTTCTTGTAAGCTACTGTGGAGTTTTGGGTTGGATTGGATTAAAGTGGAATGGGTGTGTGTTGTGTGTGTTTATCTTGCCATAATCCAAATATGTATACAAATAAATAAATAAATAATAAAAAAATTTTGAAGACGCAAGTTTGGATGGAAAAACGAGTGCATGGCGTGACCCATGGTTCAATTAGTGGAAAATTCCAACTCCAAGAGACATCAATCCTCATATAATTGTAGTATCAAAAAATCAACATGTAATTGTGCCATCCAAACACCAAATAAACTAAAGCAAGTCAAAAAGGCAAGTCAATGGTCCAATTGACTCCAACTTAATTACACTGACACTAACGCGTTACAGACATTCATTTGAGTCTTTTTCTCGTGTTCACAGAACACAAATAAGATTGAACCAATTTGATGGACTAGTTGCCTATTACATTAGTAGGTACACAAATCCATAGATATTAGGATGGATATAGTGCTGTATACAAGATGGGTGGTTCACTAATCCCTCCTGAAAATGTTTAATAAAGGCTTAAATCGGCTAACTCGTTTAATAAACTATTCAAGTTCAAGTCTAGTTTTTAGACTCTTTGATTAATAAATAAGTCAAACTCAAGCATACATGAGATCGAGAGCTCCTGAACACATTTGAATAAGGCTTGTCAGTAGGCTTGTGAAAAAACTCGTTAGTTTCCCACATCGGATGTTGAAGGGACTTGTGGTCGGTTCATATGTGTGACGAAATCTCACCTCATGAGCTAGCTTTTAGGGTTGAGAATGCCTCACTCAACACTGGTATCAGAGTCTATGTTACAACATCTTGGCCCAACAATCACAAAGTAGAGGCTGTCGAGGGTTTGTCGATCTAAGGCCCGATGTGTGAGGGGGAGATTGTTGGGGTTTCCCACATATATCGGATGCAAGGGTTGGTAGTCAGTTTATAAGTGTGAGGAAAAACCTCACCTCATGAGCTAGCTTTTAGGGTTGAGAAGGTCCAAGACTACCGAACAGTTAATAGGTTTGATAAAGAGTTTGTGATATGTACACAAAAATGTTCAACCAATGAGAATCAAGCTCTGTCACTACACCAAGGAATGCCAGATCATCCAGAGACCAATTGTGTCATTTGTGGCACTATCCTGAGCGGTACACCTAGTGTCACAAGGTCCGACCAACAGGTCGGGAATGCTACGTGGGCTTGGCCCGTAACTGGCACAGCACAGCCTAGCCCCAAGGCATGATCTAGAATGTTCCAGACAGTTTTCTACGCCAGTTAGAAGACTAATTGGATGTTTAGAAAGTTTTCTAATCTAATTAGGAAACTCATGCGATTTATGGTAATCAATCCCAATCGGATTGCATTGGCTTATCAATTTACTTACCATGTATGTGGAGGTTTCTTAAACTATAAAAGGAACCCCTCACCCCATATAGGGGGGATCACAACTTTACTTTGAATGCACATACATTGCCCGGCCGACCTCTGGTACTTCCATTCCTTTGTTGGTTGACCAAAGGCCGTCGATGATTTCATATCATAGTGCAAGTGCTCCGACACACATGAGGACATAGGTCCCTTCGTTAACAGGGTGAACCACATACAAATTTCTCTTATCTTCTTCTTCTTATCTCTTAACCCAAATTTTGGCATCATCAATTTGGCGTTGTCTGTGGGAAATCGATAATTGTCCATCAACAAATCTCTTGACTGATCATCATGCCGCCGAAAAAGAATAAGAAGACTGCTCAGCTAACAGGTCAGGCGGATCTACTGGTTGTGCAACCGGCAGTTCCCATGACTCCAGGGCAGATCAGTACAGTATCCCGACTGGTTAGCCAATGTGGTGCTGGTCAAGAAGAGCAATGGAAAGTGGAGGATGTGCATGAACTTCATCGACCTGAACAAAGCTTGTCCCAAGGACTACTATCCACTGCCTAGGATAAACCTCTTTGTGGACTCCATAGCCGGTCACATACTCCTCTCCTTCATGGATGCCTACTTGGGATACAATCAGATTAGCATGTTTCCCGGGGACAAAAAGAAGACTTCTTTCTTCACCGACCAGGGGATATATTGTTACAAGGTGATGCCCTTTGGCCTCAAAAACGTCGAGGCAACTTATCAATGCCTGGTCAATTACATGTTCAGAGATTTGATCGAAAAATCGATGGAGGTGTACGTCGACGACCTCTTGATCAAAAGCCGAGATTTGTCCGACCATCTCGAGCACTTGGTCGGGGCCTTCAGCATCTTAAGAAAATATTAAATGAGGTTAAACCGGGCTAAGTGCACATTTAGAGTCTCATCCGGGAAGTTCTTGGGACATTTAGTTAGCAGGCGGGGAATCGAGGCAAACCCCAAAAAATTCAAGCTATCATCAACATGTGATCGCCCAAGTCAACAAAAGAAGTCTAGAATCTAGCTGAGCTAGTGGCCGCACTAAACAGATTTGTTTCCCGAGCTACCAACCGGTGCCTGCCGTTCTTCAAGATCCTCCGCAAAGCATTTCAATGGTCGGAAGAGTGTGAAGAGGCATTTCAGGATCTCAAGAGGTACCTAACATCACCTCCTCTGCTCTCAATGCCCGTAACAAAGGCGGAGTTGTTCCTATACTTGGCGGTATCGCCCTCGGTAGTAAGCTCGACACTTATCCGAGAAGAGCACGGGATACACTTCTCGGTTTATTACACGAGCCAAGCGCTCTAGGGTACAGAAGGCAGGTACTCCCGCATCGAGAAGCTCGCCTTCGCCCTTGTCACCTCTGCCCGAAGATTCTGCCCATACTTTCAGGCCCATGTCATTGTGGTCCTCACAAATCATCCACTGCACTAGATTCTCAGTCGACCTAAAACGTCCAAGAGACTCATTAAGTGGGCATTGGAGTTGGAGGAATTTGATGTGGTCTACAGACCTCGGACAGTAATCAAAGGATAGGCCGTAGCGGATTTTCTCTTAGAGTTCACATATCCAGAAGATCCGGTCGAGGAGCTCACCCCACCCGAATCACCGCCTGGCCTACAACCTGGTACCCCGACCTGGGTACTCTACGGGGACGGGTCCTCCAACAAACAAGGCAGTGGGGCAGGAATTTTCCTGACCACCCCCGACGGAATCCAGCTGGAGTATACACTAAGGTCTACGTTATAGGCCTCCAATAATGAGGCCAAGTATTAAGTATTGTTGGTCGGGTGGGGCAGGAATTTTCCTGACCACCCCCGACGGAATCCAGCTGGAGTATACACTAAGGTCTACGTTATAGGCCTCCAATAATGAGGCCAAGTATTAAGTATTGTTGGTCGGGTTGTAATTAGCCAACTTGATGAACGCACAGCAAATCTAGGGGTACAGTGACTCCCAGCTCATGGTCAATCAAGTCAACCAGGAGTCTAAAGCTTGGGAAGATAACATGGTAGCCTACCTAGCCCTTATCCACACGGTCTCAAAGAGGCTTAAGGGGTTCTCTGTTACACATATCCCTAGGGAGGAGAATACGAGGGCCGACCGGTTAGCCCGCCTTGCCTCATCCTCTGAGTTGGACCTACCCAAGATAAGGATAGAATACTTACCCGAGCCCAATGTGGCCAACTCAGGAGGCATGGAAGTCGAACCGGTCACTTTATGGCCCAGCTGGATGGATTCGATCATGATGTTCCTCACAACTGGTGGCTTACCGGACGAAAAGGATGAAGCCCAACGGGTAAAGTATCGGTCGGCCAGATATCACCTCGATGATGGTATGCTCTATAAAAGGGGGTACTCTATCCCCTATCTCCGATGCGTTCACCCCGCCTAGGTTCAAGGAATCTTATATGAAATCCACCAGGGGGTGAGTGGAAGCCATGTTGGAGGTCAGACGCTTTCTCATAAAGCTCTATTATAAGGGTACTACTGGCCGATGATGGCCCGGGACTCTCGGGAGTACGTTAATAGGTGTGACAAGTGTCAAAGGCATTCCAACATGATCAACCACCCGGCACAGCTCCAAACACCGATCTTCAGCCCCTGGCCATTTGCTCAGTGGGGCATTGATATCGTCGGTCCCCTTCTAATGGCAAAAGGCCAAGTTAAATTTGTCATCATAGCTGTGGACTATTTTACAAAGTGGGCAAAAGCCGAGCCCTTGGAAACAATCACCGAGAAGAAGGCTTCGTTGAAAGAAACAGTCTTAGCACGTTCGGCATACCTCGAGTACTAGTAAGTGACAACGGAAGACAGTTCGACACACCGGTATTCAGGTAGTTCTATTCGAGTTACGGAATATCAAATCACTACTCTTCTCTCGAGCATCCTCAAGCCAATGGATAGGCTAAAGTGACAAACTGAACAATTTTGCAGTCCATTAAAACCAGGATTGAAATGCCAAAGGGCTCTGGCAGAAGAACTACCGACCCTTCTGTGGGCCTATCGTACCACTCCTCGAGCGGCAACAGAGGAGACTCTGTTCTTACTTACCTATGGCTTTGAGGCAGTGGTCCCCATAGAACTTGGACTGCCAACATACCAGGTGGCCAACTTCAGCGAGCAAGGTAACGAGAAAGCCCTCAGGGGAGAGCTCGACCTCATTGAAGAGAAAAGGAACCATGAGTATCTGATGGTAGCAACCTATAAGCAGTGGGTTTCTCGACACTTCAACAGCAAAGTCAGGCACCATAGTTTCCAGGTGGGAGACCTAGTCCTTAAGGTAGTGAACCAGTCTACCAAGACCCCGAGTCACGAAAAGTTAGGGCCAAACTGAGAAGGACCCTACAGGATGACCCGAGTCAACCGCCCAGGAACCTACTGGTTGCAAACTCTAGACGGGCAGGACCTGTCTCACCCTTGGAATGTGCAGCACCTTCGTAAATACTTTCAATGAAGCACGACTCAGTGTTAGGAACTTTGTGGCTCTTTCTGAGCAGTTTTATCTATATATTGAATAAAAATCCTTTTTGCAAATAGTTCTTCACCAACTGTTCCATCGAAGCAAAAGACCTCGGGATCACACCCGAGGCACCGCGAGATTACACCCGAGGCACCCAAAAAAGACCTCAAGATCACGCCCAAGGCACCAATTTTGCTTAGGCACTGAACCTACGATGGGGAGCAAATTCCCCTAGGTGGCTGATGATAACAAACTTCAAAAAGACCCCGAAACAACCAACGTTCTGGGTCGATTCCCTATGGTCACTCCCTCTACGAACGCCCGCCTTAGCACAAGCTTGGGGGGTAGGGGGATACTGGACTAAAACAAAAAATCACACCGAGCACTAACAGGACTTGGAATTCTAAAACATTCCTAAGTACCTATAGTGCCCAGAGAAACCGTCCGGGCAGTAGCAGGACCAAATCCTACACTACACCGAATGGAACCTATAAACTAACAGAACTTGGAATTCCAAAACATTCATAAGTATGTACAGTGCCCAGAGAAACCATCCAAACAGTAACAGGACCAAAATCCTATACTATACTGGACGGGACCTTCAAACCCCCAAAGCAGTCAATAGGTCGGGAAGTTTGAGAGTACAGGTCCATAGAAGACCAAGTATTCTCCACCGGTCACAGTCCTATACCTTTTGCTAAGGCAGGGTTTTGGAAAGGCTCACAACCAGTCCAACACAGGCATACAAGTACAAGAATATCGACAATAGTCTCTGCAAAAGACGACCTCAGAGGGCCTTTTCATTGCTTGTTAAAAATATGTACAATGCCTGGGGACAGTTATAGTAGCCTCCCAAAAAAAACAAAAAATAAATAAAAATAAAAATAAAAAACAAAACAACAACACATATAAAAGACAAATACAAGGTCAGGAGCTATGGGTCGTCCACAACAACAGCCTCCTCAGTCTCTTCAGCCTCCCTGCCCGGCGTAGCTTCCTCGACCGGTGTACCCTCAGCAGTAGTACCCTCATCGGTGGCGGGCTGCACGTCCCAATAGTCATAGTCCATCCCTTCGTAGGTTGAGATGTCCCACTCGGGATAGTCTCGGGCCAGTCTTCTTTTCAAGTCCTCATAGCCCTAAAAAAAGTCGTCGTCAAAGGCCTCCTCGGTAGACCCTACAGCCGTCGTCTCATACAAAGCCTTCTCCCGAGCCTCCGCCGCTGCAAGACTAGCTCGGGCCGTCTCCATGTCCGCTAAGGCGGTCGCCAGCTCCGCCTGTGCCACTCCCAGACTCAGAGCCAGACCCTTGATCTTGTCCTTCTCTACGGCCAGGGCTATCTCCTTAGCCTCCAAAGTTGCCCGCTCTTGTGATAAGGCAGCCTCAGCAGTTGCGGCCCTCCTGGCCAAGGTGGGAAGGAAGACCTCGGCTCCAGTAGCCATGCAGCCGATCTATAGAAAGCATGCATAAATTGGTCAGTTATTGTTATACAAAAGGTGAAAGAAGAAAGCGATAGGGCAGAATTACTTACAAAGTGGAAGAAGGTATACAGCCACCCCTAGAAAGCCTGGGGAGACATGTTGGCGCACATCTCCACCTGACTTTGGAGAAGACCCGGCCTGATCCTCTCACGGATCTCCGCTGACTCCCCCAATGGTATCCCGAACGACAAATCCATCCCGGGGGACTGACGTCTCTCTAGGTTCCTGGTAAGCCATCGGTCCATGACTTAGGCACCCAAGCGACCTTGGCAGCTAATCTTTTCCTTCTCTCTGCCATCTAAGCGGCAGCAGCGGCCTTCTTGGCCCTCAACACCTCTGGATCTCTCCTGGGACCCATTTCTGCAAAAAGGGAGAAAAGAAGGATAGGAGGTAAGTACTGAGAAAGTAATGGAAAAATAACCAAGGCAAGGAAGTTCACCCGAGCGAAGAAAGATCACCAGGGATGATTGGAGGAAAGATTGGTGCATCGAGGATGATTGGAGGAAAGACTGGTGCATCGACGGGCTAATTCGGCTCGTACGTAACCTTCCGATCTCCCGACCGGGTCAGTATGTCCCAGACGTTAGTGGCCAGGTCTGCCAAGCCCCTGATCATGTCCTAGCACGCCTCGGGGATGCTCGGTGGATTAGTCGACCACACCGCAAAACAGAGAACAAAAATGTCAGTCCCGTTACTACAATAAAAGCAAAAAAAAAGAAGAAGAAGAGACGCAGAATGGGGGCTTACTCCTCAACTTCCCCGCCTAAGAAGTTCTCAGTTGAATTCCCGGGGCCTCCTTACAGAGCCAAAAGGGTGGACACTTGGAAGGATTTATTCTTCCACCCCTTGTTGTTGCTCAGGCAGTTGACAATGACCTTCCTCCCCTGTCGGGCTCCCAGAGAGAAGAAGCCGACCTCCCTATGTAACAAGAATGGTCAGTGGGTCCACAGGAACTCTTGAAGGGTGAGTTCATACCCGAGGAGTTAGGGCAAGAGGGAGATAGATCCCATCAGGAACCTCCAACCATTCAGGGCCAACTGGGCGAGAGCGATCCCAAGATAGATCAGGACGTCCCGAGTGACCGGATGGAAGGTGATGAAGAAACCAGCCATGAAGGCATCCTTGTAAAGGGTCACGAACCCCGACCGGTATATCTGAGCCCCTCTGGCAATTGCGGTCAATGAGCACTGGTCGGGAATGTCGCATTTACCCCGAATTCACTCCAAGTCAGTGGCACGCAAACTTGAAGGAATAAACTTACTGGCGAAAGCCACTTCAGGACTACTCGGGATAGCACCTCATTGCTTGATCCTTGAGAGACAGAGGCTACTGGGGTCTCTTGACCAATCTCATCGTCCGACACTCGAATAGGGATCCTACCCTCGCTATGTTGGTTAGACGGGGTCGTAGAAGAAGGGCCTAAGCTCTTGTCCGAGGTCCCTGTCCGTGATTGTTCACCCTCTGACCGGGAAGACGAGTCAAAATATGAATGACACATCTCTAAGGCTTCTGTGATTGGGCGAGGGAGTAGTTGGCGACATATATAGGGGTCAGGGACTCAAGTCGGCTTCTGTGATTGGGCGAGGGAGTAGTTGGCGACATATATAGGGGTCAGGGACTCAAGTCTAAGTTACAAGGGGGAGTTAAAAGCCTAAAAGGCAGAGTATACAATGCATTCAGCGTCAGGTAGTACTCGATTAAAACCACCACTGGACACCCCGACTGATTTAAGTGTTTTCACACTGCCTGATCTAATGAAAAAGCATAACCTAAGGAAGAAGAAATCCCACTCCCTCACAAGCCCTAGCGGATTTCTATTCTCCAGCCTCCCTTGGGAATAAAAAGAAACGAAGGAAAGCAAGCAAAATAATGAATCATAAGGCTGGAAGGGTGAAGACTTACAAGAGTTAAGCATAGAGAAGAGCTCAGGAGGCTTGACCGGGTGCTTTCTCTTTTAAACCGCTTGGTAGTCTCTATCTCTGGACAGCAAGAACAACAAAAATGAACAAGTGTCCTTTTTATATATGTAGCATGTATAGTCCAGATCAAATCACATCAAACGGCCAGGAAATTTCCTACCTAAACTATCTGACAATTGCTCTATGGGCACGTGAATTGACGTCTCAAAAGGTGCGCGCATTAAATGCACAACATGACAGTTCGGTTACGATGCAACTATTCGGTTACACTTACACTGACCTCGTTAGATCCTGACCATACCAATCATTCCCTAACACGTGGCAACTACCAACCCCAATTTCCCGAGGCCACCGTTCAGTCCAACCCCCGACTGACCAAGGTAGCGGGTTCGGTCTCGCGTAATATCCCGGGTAGTGTCCCGAATAGTCTATTGAATGGCACAGATTTCCAATCCTCATCCAGTGGAGCATCGTATCAGGCTCGAAAATGGGGGGCAGCTGATATGTATAAAAATATTAGGTCAAAGCCAAACTACGCCACCCCAGCTATGAGATGCCAAGTCATCCAGAAAGGTCGCTCGCTACATAACCATCCCCGGTTGTCCATCCAAGACCGCCCGATTCGAGCCCATAACCTGGGCTTAAGATATGGTCTTATTCCACGGTATGCGTAGCTCGGGCGCGTAACATTACTTATCCCACAAGTTTCCAGGTGGTTTCCTATCTCAGCTAGAAGACTAATGAAAAGTGCAAGTTGTTTCCTAATCCGTTTAGGAAATCCCCCATGATTGGTGTTAATCGATTATAATTAGATTGGGCTTCCTAATCAATTTACTTACCTTGTACGAGTAGTCTCTTTCACCTATAAGAGAGACCGCTCACCCCCATCATGTGGGATGGCATTCTCAACACACAGAATTGCAACTTCATATTGCACTCGTACTCTGCCCGGTCAGTCTCTTGTAGCTCCAAGCCTGTTGGTTCACTAAAGACTCCCGGTGACGTTCACATCATAGTACAAGTGCTTTGACACACCACATGGACGTAGGTTCCTTCGTTAATAGGGTCGAACCACATACAAATTCCTTTTGTCTACTTCTTACTTTCTCTAACCAAATTTTGGCATCATCAGTAACTTTACTTTTCTTTTCTTTTTTTTGCTAACAATCAGTAACTTTACTTTGCATGCACATACATTGCCTGACTGGCCTCTGGTAGCTCCATTTCTTTGTTGGTTCACCAAAGGCCGCCGGCGATTTCATATCATAGTGCAAGTGCTCCGACATACGCGTGGACGTAGACCTCTTCGTTAACAGGGCCGAACCACATACAAATCTCTCTAGTCTTCTTTTTCTTATCTCTTAACCCAAATTGTTATCATCAGTTTGTGTACTTACCTTTACATAAATATATTGTTAAAAGGCTTGATAAAAAGTTTGTATACTGACCTTTATATATACATATATTAAAACTATATAATTTTAGAGAGTTCAGGAATAGGCTTAATAAATGACTTGTATACTGACCTCTTTATATATATATATTACAAAACTATATAGTTTTAGAGGGCTCATAAAAAAGCTCATGATCAAGCTTGAAATTAAGGCTCATTTAATCAACAAGCCAAGCTCAATCATATACATGAGTTCGACTCATTTAGTTAAGAATTCAAGCGCAAGCCTGGATTTTAGGCACATTTAGTAAGCAAGCCAATCTCAAGTATACATGAGCTCGGCTCGGATATAACCCTAGATGGATCATATTCATAGCCTAGTATAATTCACATTTTGAATAAGAATAGTGTTATAGTTCCCAATTTTGGTTTTTAAATTGCGTAGGGGTCATCTGAATTTCATATAAAGTTATTTTATGTAGTCTCATTGGCTTATTATCTATGATGCAAATTTAAAATTCAAATTGGAAAATCATTGTGCTATTAGTTCAAAAAGTGTGCATGATTAATATTACAACCATGCATCCATTATAAAACTTTTGCTTGCAAAAAGATAATGCTACTTATATATATATATATACTTACCTGGATCTAGACTGGATATATAATTTTAGAGAGTACGTGAATAGGCTTAATAAAGGACTTGTACTGACCTCCTTATACATATATATTACAAAACTGTATAGTTTTAGAGGGCTCGTGAAAAAAGTCACGATCAAGCTTGAAATTAAGGCTCATTTAATAAACAAGCCAAACTCAATCATATACATGATCTCGGCTCATTTAGTTAAAAAGTCAAGCTCAAGCCTGGATTTCAGGCACATTAAGTAAACAAGCCAAGCTGAAGTACACATGAGCTCGGCTCGTATATACCCCTAGATGGATTATATTCATAGCCTAGCAGAATTCACATTTTGAATAAGAATAGTGTTATAGTTCCCAATTTTGGTTTTTAAATTGCACAGGGGTCATCTGAATTTTATTTAAAGTTATTTTATGTCGTCTCGTTGGCTTTAGGCCTGTAAATGAATCGGATCTGGACTGGATCCACATAATTCAGATCCAGATCCATTAATAATTCTACTATCCAGATCCGGTCCATTTATCTATTGGATCTGCCTTATTTAATCCATATCCAGATTTGACCTGGTCTAGATATTCGGATCCATTTGTCGGATCTAAAATGGGAACTTAGCTGCTTATATGTATTCTAGTATTACCATAGAAACTATTGTTTTTATTATTTTTTCTCTATGCATGCACAAAAATTAACTCATCAATACACTTAATTAAATATGTAGAAAAATCCAATCTTTAAATCAAACTAATATACCACTGAAAGTAAATATGTATAATCTAGTGTATACTATTACGTTGTTCAATTTTATATGTAATAGTAATCTTATCTAATGTATTATTTGTATATTTTTTGTGCATAGTTTATTCTTATTCGAATCCAGATCTTAGGCGGATCAGATACCACAAAATCATATCTGATCCGTCAACCTAACATTCTAAACGGATCTGGATTTGGATATGGATTATGATCCATCAAAAAGCTCAGATCCATCAAAAAGTTCTGGATCCGGGCCAAGATCCGGTCCATTGACAGGCCTAATTGGCTTATTATCTGTGTAGCAAATTTAAAATTCAAATTAGAAAATCATGGTGCTATTAGTTCAAAAAATATGCATGATTTATATTACAACCATGCTTCCATTATAAAACTTTTGCTTGCAAAAAGATAATGCTACTTTATATATATATATATATATATACTTATTTGGATCCGAACTGAGTATATTATTTTAGAGAGTTAGTGAATAGGCTTAATAAAGGACTTGTATACTGACCTCTTTATACATACATATTACAAAACTATATATTTTTGAGGAGCTCAAGATCAAACTTGAAATTAAGGTTTATTTAATAAACAAGCCAAGCTCAATATATACGTGAGCTCGACTCATTTACTCAAAAAGTCAAGCTCAAGCCTGGATTTCAGGCACGTGTAGTAAACAAGCCAAGCTCAAGCACTATACATGAGCTCAGCTCGTATATACCTCTAGATGGATTATATTCATAGCCTAGAAGAATTCACATTTTGAAAAAGAATAGTGTTTTTAAATTGCATAGGGGTCATCTGAATTTCATTTAAAGTTATTTTATGTGGTCTCATTGGCTTATTACTAGTGTAGCAAATTTAAAATTCAAATTAGAAAATCAAGGTGCTATTAGTTCAAAAAATATGCATGATTAATATTACAGCCATGCATCCATTATAAAACTTTTGCTTGCAAAAAGATAATGCTATTTTTTTTACTTACCTGGATCTGGACTGGATACATATAACCCCCCCCCCCCCCCCCCCCACACACACACACACACACACATACACAGAGATGGATACGAGGGAGGGGCAGGGGGGGCAGTGGTTTCCCCTAGCTTTTGTGAAATTACACTTTTATACATGTATTTTAAGAAAATTTTAAATTTTATTAAGCTTTGCCCCTCCAAAATAAGTAAACTTATTATATAGCCCCTCTAAAAATTATTAGTTAGGCTAAAAAAAGATTTTATATGTTGTTAGAAATAAGAGAGAGTGGGAGAGAATGAAGCGATACAAGATTGAGTATTGTATTGAATTGTGTATTTAATCATACATAGTGCATCTTTATATAGGCTAGTAGACCTAGAGTAGAAAAGTGGGAAGTACAATGTGTAGTACAACTAGTAGTACAGAATGAATCTAGACATAGTGTGTGGTAAGGTGCAACAATGGATGAACCTAGATTAATATTCTACTAATATTCTAACATATGTAATATGAATTGGCCTAATTATTCTTCATTCTCTCAAAATATGAAAAGAAAAAAAAACTTATTATATGTAATATATTAGCCTAATTACAAACAGACCAAAAAAAAATTGCCTCAGGGATCTTATACACAACCCCCCCCCCCCCCCCCCCCCCCCCCCCCCTGGCTGAGATCCTGGATCCGCCACTGCATACACACACACACCCCAGCTCCAACCCAACCCGAAAGCCTCCACACTGGCACACAGCAAAGCCCAACAAGGGCCACTCATTCCTACTAAAGAATAACTGGGGGGGGGGGGGGGGGGGGGGGGGGGGGGGGGGGAGGGGCAAGCAACTAGAATCCCCTATGGGGATATGAACCCTCTCCCTCCCTACTGGAAAGAGAGAGACTATGCCAATTGGGCTACAGCCCGCTCAACGATAATACTACCTTCTTCTTTGTTTGTGTAAGGTAAACTTTACAAAACAAAAGCGACTATACAGAGAAAATGCTCCTCCAATACAATGGCAATTATTTAATTTTATAATAACATAATGTCACACCCCAACCCACCTCGTGCGGATTAGGACTCGTGTAACAATGCTACAAGTGCCTAATTACATTAATTAGTAAAGAAACATGCAATTTACTAAGGAAACACGTGTGCTAAACGACATAAAAAAAACTCTATTGTGTCAAAATAGCCTCAAGGGAAAAATAGTCTTTAATAAAGTATAGAAAATTTTATACGAAAAGATAGGTCTTTGAGTCCTGGTTCCAACGCAAAAAATGGCGCACGAATCCGAATTTTCTAGAGAGAGTTATGTTCGTTTCTGTAAAAGCCGTCTGGCTGAAATTTGACCAGCGGATCGATCCGCCCAAAACCGGATCGATCCGCCCAAAACCGGATCGATCTGGTTTGAATAGAATGAGATCTCTGGTCCCTCCAGAAGCTCCAGATCGATCCGCCCATGATCCAGATTGATCCGGTTTTTGCAGAACTTGATTTTTAGCAGAAAACCCCTATTTAACAAGTCCCAACACATCCAAAACCTAACCAAACCTTAACGACTCTTTCAAAACCATTTCAAAACTTATCTAGATACCTGCAAACATCAAATAAACATGAGAAAACACCATCACAACTACAACCACAAATCCAAGCTCTTTCAAACATTCAAACCATTAACATAACCTCATTAGGATCAAACCAACCCATAGACACAATTCTTTTGAATCAAATCAAGTTTTGGAATTGAACTCATGGTAAAAACTAATAATTTATGAAATCTTGTTGGAAAAGAACCCAAAGCTATAACCAACAATATAGAACATTAGGAAACCATATCAAAACCAATTCCAAACATTCTTAAACATTACCAAACATCTAAATTATGAACTCCAACTCTCTAAAATCAAGTTAAGCACTTGAACTCAAGTTTCCATTTGACCAAGCATGTATTTACATAAAACCTTCCGACAAGGGAATTTAACCTCGCAAAACATGTGTCTACAAGACGGAACTTGTCCGAAGAAGTTGCGACACATACCCGGACTTGCTGGAATAGTCCAACTTAAAAACTAACACAAAACTAAACATTAACATAGAAAATTTCAAAAGTTCCTACAAATTCACTTTAACCACATCAGTCATAGAATCCCAAACTAATTCCAAATCGCTCCAACACTGCAACCACAAGTCAAGGCTTCAAACATAACTACAAGTCCTAAATCTCTCCCCCATTCCCGAGCACGTTACTTCCTCTCCAAATATTGTTCCGTACCTGCAGTAGTTGTTATTTATCACAACAGAAAAGGAAAACAGTTTTCTTAAGCATTACGCTTAGTGAGTAATATAAACATGATTGAATGTTTAACATGTGCAATGCTACTAATAACCACATATCCCATATTTATAATCGCTGAGTCACCGGTTCAATGATTCATTCAGACTCGAAGACCCTCCCTTGGTCCCGTGGTCACTTCTATTCCTTGGACATCTGTATTTATTGGATTCTTCCTCTTTACCACTCTTATTACTCCCAACAATGAATCATTTCCCAGTGCTCATTGATTACCACATAAGCATATAAACATATAATCACATAAGCATGGCAACTTTTCACATATTTGACATGAAATCATAAATCCAACAATTTCATATCTTCTAAACATGCTTTCAACAACCCAATTTATATAAGAAACATTGAACACCTTAAACCACAATCATTCTTAGGATAGAAAACTCACCTTAGCAAGATTATACCCAAATTAAGCTAGAAAGTGATGAATTGCACCAAATCCAAGCTCAATTTCTACTCTAAAGTGAATCCTACAAGAATTTGGCAACCGTATGTCACCGAGTAACGTGAGCTACCAAAATTATGACAATTAAAGCGTAAATTAAAGGTATAGAAACGATCGTCTCACCTCCACGAGTCCAAAAATGGCTTCGGTTCGCGAATTGGATGAACGGCGGCGATGGAACGGCGGAAAAACGACGTCGCTGGCGATTTCTCCGTTCTCTCCCCGAGGTCTCTCTTTCTTTTCTTTGACTTTTCTATAAATTGGGAAACTCCTTAGTCTCTTGACACACATGCTCTATGCATGTTGTGTTGTCATTACCACATTTTACCATCTTCTCATTTACACCCCCAAAATTCTTAAGTTCTTATTATGAAATCCCAAAACATTCTATTAACTACCCAATTAACTAATGAGTGTTTGTCTAAGTCTCGTATGGGTCCCAACGTGGTCCCAAATATTTTGTGAAGTTGCTAACGTACCTACTAATTATGAATCTTTTTCAGTTATACCATTATTTGGGTATTCACCCTAATACCAAATGCTAACACATATATCAACATGTAATATAAAATCATTTAAACAAATATTTATGTAGCCACATAAATGCAATTAATCACGTAAAATGAAAATATTTTTATTAGGGCCCTTCATTGGATCCCACCTCCAAACCTGTCACTCCTTACTGGGGACTTTTCCACGATCGAATCCAAAGCCTCCCCTTATTCCGTAATATATACTAATTATATTAATTAATGCGTATGAAGATAATAATTAACTCCTTTTTTCGGGTACTGGTGTGACACATAAAGTTTGATGTTTAAATCAATGTATATGCCAAATGATTTAGCAAATTCTTATCGTAGTAAAAAAAAATTAATGATTTCTACATATTGCATCAATTTCATGGGCCTACGACACCCATAGGATGCCCTACTGTGGATATCGCAGGTTATTCTTTTCTTTACCCACGGCTTTTCAAAATCAATTTCTAAAAACAAAGGAGTCGCCACTTAATTTTTTTTAAAAGGGAAAATTAAGAAACCATTTTAAAAGCAAACTGATCTTTTGCAAAACCAAAGATAAACCGGGTCCGGGGATTATGGAATGAAAGGGGAAGGAGCCCGACGGACTAAAACACCCCCTTTCATCCTATCTCGCGATAGGCCTCTACTCAACATCCTTTTTAATCAAATTAATAATCTAAACATGCCCTCAATTAATACATATATAGGTATACATAACACAAGCATGTTGGAAATGGTGTAAAATTGCTAACGGCAACATATCATTCATAAGCCACGTAATTCAAGTAGCAAGCAACATGATATGCAATAGAGAACTAGAAAACATACCCGAGATCCGGCCGCGAATATTAAACGTGCAATGCATGCAAGAACAAAATAAATCTATGAAAAGGTCTCTAACACATATATACACATAAGGCAAAACCTAGGCTAAGGTGTCGCACATGGAATCGAAAATCAATATAAATCAAATAATAGAATTAAACTAGAGAAGAGATGAGAAATTGTACCTCAAATGCGCTACAAAACAAAGATTAGTCCACATGCTTCACATAATAATATGATATCAAAAAATCAATCCCAATTCTCTAGCTTAGATCTATTAAGCATGAAATCCAACTTTATTCAATAGCTAGTTCTAATCATAAGCATTGATGTACATGAATGAATGAATGTGAATAAGCATAAAACATGGATTTATTCATTTATTTGGATCACTTAGCCTCTGGATTTAAACTAAATTATCTTTATTCAAAACATGATTTGGGTCCCAAGACATTAGGGAACCATTTGAGTTGAAATAAATAAGATTAGACAAAAACAGTAGCAGTTTTTATGAATTACAGAGAGCAAACCAGATCTTAAAAAATAGAAATAAAATACTTTCAACGGTTGGATCTTAATGATTGTTGGATATGTTATGCCTCTGTGAGTCTAGTTTCTAACCCAAAAAGAAAATTGAGGTTTCAACGGTTAGATCTCCGGGAATACGGAAAATACTAGACCTCACTCAGGATTTTACAACTCTCTGTCCAGAGATCTTGTATGATTTTCTAAAAAATAGCAAACAAATCTGAATTGCTTCATTCTTTTTAGGGAACCTTCCTAACACATTAAGGTTCTTATAAAAAATTATTAGAGGTCATGAAAACTTGGTTAGATCTCTGATCTATCAATTTTAAAACCGGTTTACTGTTCTGAAACTATTCTGAAATTCTGGACAGATTGTGGTCGTCTCACAAAATTCATGATCAAACCATTCTAAACATAAAATCTTACCAAAACAAAAATTACAGTGGTAAAACAATGTGTTATTGACACTTTCCCGTTGGTTTCACTTGATTTCAACGGTTAGATTTCGAACTAAAAATCTTTGATCGAAAACAGTTTGTGAAATCACTGTTTTTGTTTTGCTAGTTCAACTTTATTTGTTAACCCCAACTATTAAATCATGAAGTTGGACTTAAACTAAATCCTCTCTTCTACCATTTAATGGTCATTGAAGACTAAGGACCTATTTAGACTTATGGACTTTTAATGAAGTATGAAATGGACTTCACAAAATCCCAAACAATGAACTCAAACTTATGGACCAAAACTTGAGTTCAAATCATTACTCCTACCACTTGGTGGTCATTGGAGGATAAAGACACACATATATGTAGGTTTTAGATGAAGTATGAAGAACTTCTCAAAACCCAAGGAAGAGATTAGTCCAAGCCATAGAGATGGACTTAAAATAAAACATTTCTCCTACCATTTGATGGTCATTGGAGACTAAAAACATCTTCAGACCTATGGACTTTTAATGAAGTATGAAATGGACTTCACAAAATCCCAAACAATGAACTCAAGCTTATGGACCAAAACTTGAGTTCAAATCATTACTCCTACCACTTGGTGGTCATTGGAGGCTAAAAAAGCAAATCTAGTCTAATCTCCATGGAACATAGTATGAATTCCATAAGATTCATAGTAAAGAGATCCTAGTCATGAGTTGATACTAGCATCTCACCAACTATGTGTAGATTAAAATCATGATTCATTTTAATCTCCATATGGATCATAAGATCATAGGAAACTAAGGAATCAAATTCAAAGAGTTTCAATGAGATATGGAAGATCTCATGAACCTTATGAATGAAGTAAAAACAAAGGAAATCAAAGTTTTATTTAGGAACACAAATTTCTTCAAAACTAATTTATCTCAAACCCAAGGCATTAATTAGATCCAAATTAATGAGATGTCATGAGATTCAATCACAAGTTCTTGGTGGTGTGTGATGAAATGGGATAAGAAGAGAGGTTTTGAAAATGTGAAAAGTTCCTAGATCTAAGAACTTGTGATAGAATTATCCTAATTCTACCAAGGATTAAGAGGTTACCTCTATGACCTCAAAGAATTCTTCAATTTCTTGTGAAGTTCTCCCAAGATCTTCAAATTCTTCTCAAAACTCTTCAAATTCTTCAAGGAATTCTTCTCTTCTTCTCAATTCTCTATCTAATTCTCTCTCTAAACTCAAGTATATCTCTTGTATATGTTTGTATATTGATTCAAAAGCTTCCAAGTCCCCTTAAAATGAAGATAAAGATCTGTTTATAAAGGCCATCATCTCAAGGATAAATGGGTAAATTCGGGTGGAGACCCATGTGCAAAGATTTCTTCTAGAACATGTAAGAAAAGCAGTCTGTTACAGCTAGCGGCACTCGACGGCTCCCGGCGGCACTCGCTGAGTGCCGGGCGGCAACCCGTGAATGCCGGCGCGGCACTTAGTGAGTGCCGCCGGGTTTTCCGGGTGCCGGGGCTAACTGAATTTGCTCCTTTTTTGAATTTTCAAAAGGAAAATTAATCAAAACTTAATTTTGTGATTTATCTTTATATATTTGTGCTAAAATGCACCCATGTGGGTGGTATGCACCCATGTGCATGGTATATTCTTCAATATACTATGCTTTTCTTATTATTATTATTATTATTTTTTTTTTCAAGAGACAATTTTCCTTTATTTAAAAAAAAAACTCCCCCCCCCCCCCCCCCCCCCCCCCCCCCCCTCTCCCTTTTTTATCATTTTCATTTTATACTTCCAAAACCCTTTTTTTTATTGAGCAAATTTTCAGACTGATTTCCTCATGTGTTCTTCAATGTTCGGGGTTCTCCCGAATACCCAAATCCTCTCTCTTCTTTCTCCTTTTTATATTTTCTATTTTTAATCTTGAAATTTGTCTTGAAGAATCAATTGAAGATTTTGAATTTCCTGGAAAATCTTCAAATGTCACCAGCCATTGTCATCATCGGTCTTTTGAGAGGTAACCAATCCCTAGATTTGACGTTTGGTCAAAATCGGGGTGTCTACACCTACAGAATACTTAAATTACAGTAAAAATTAGAGGGGTACTATGACGATAGAACGAGATAATTTCGTCGTACATGGTACGTTCTATAGAATATCAAATTGCAGTGAAAGTTGGAGGGATACTATGACGATCGAAACGAGGTAATTTCTTGTCAATTAGAGTTATGCACATCAAAACTAACAAGGAAATATCTTTACGTTACCATATATTGATGCTATGAGTCTATGATCTCATATTTGGTTTCGAAACTAATGTGGAAAGAGGACTACATGAATTAAATTTTGATGAAGATTCTGTTAAACATAATAACATATTAAAAACATGGAACACAAGTATTCAATTTACATACCTGGATTTGTCATCACAAGAATACAAGAAGATGACGATGAAAGACTGAGGTTAGGGCTTCCTCTCCTTGCTCTCTTCCTTTATCGTCGTTCACTTGATGGAAAAATAACATCATAGCTTAAGAGAGGAGAGGAGACCTAACTCTGATTTATATAGAAACTTAATTGGACCTTTCCATCACAGGCATATAAAACCCAAAATAAGTTTTACTAATAGGGTCATAAAAGTCCATATCCCATATAATTAAGGTGCTCCCCGCATATCCATTAAAGCTATGATTTTCAATCCATTTTTATAAAACGAAACAAAAAGTAAGTGACCCCAAAATCTCACATTCTCCCACATGGGCGAACATTTATAAAAACAAAAAATTTTGGTTTAAAAACAAATTTTGACTTACGGGTGAATACTCAATATGGTTACATTATGTTAGCCTTAAGGTATATTAAGGCATATTTAATTATGTTTTGATGATGGCAAATATGCTATGATAATTACATGATTCATATTGATTCATTCTTTGTTATTATCATAGTCATTTTCATGCTCATATATAATCTCATGTATTAAAATTGTATCAATGTTTTAACATCTTTGTGTGCATGAGATTTAATTGATGTAGATCAAGATTACAAGGAGCTCAACAAGGATCAAGCTTGAAGACTTAAAGATATTTCATCCTTGGTTGAAGTCTAGGACCACCATTGTAAGGCATCTTGATCTCACACTCATAGGGGCTCAAACAAACTCTAAAAGTTAAAGTTTTGGAAATAAATTTTAAATGGATCATCTTTAAATCAATGCCCCAACCAAATGGAAAATAATTAGATGTTGAATTTTATATGGTTGGAAAGGTATTTGAATCTAGTTTCCAAAACATCAAACGGATCGAAAATCCGAGTTTTGTAGAGGGAGTTATGGCCTTTTTAGTGGAGATGTGTCAGGCTGTCAAACTGGGAAGGGCAGTCGACTGGGCAGTCGACCGAACTGAGCAGAATGCTAACAGAACCCTCTGTAAACACATTCCAGTCGACTGCTTTAAGGGGCAGTCGACTGCTTCATGTTTCAGTCGACTGAATCGACCTGAAAACACATAACGGCTAGTTTTTAAAGGGGCTTTTAATTACCAAATGTGCCACCAACGGCTATAATCTTCCAAGGCCTATAAATACATGTTTTCCCAAGCTATTTGGGGTTGAGATTTTGATTGGAAAACATAGTATTAATCACTCATCTCTTTGATCTTTAAACATTATTATTTGAGCCCTAGTTTGAGTGAAAAATCAATTTGCTCTAGATTTCAATTGTAATTCTTGAGAGAGCAAATTGTAGTGAGCTTTTATTTGTATTATCTACTCACTAAGGAGTTATTGTGTGAGCTTCAAATTGTCTTATCCACTCTAGAGAGAGAGAGTTCAATTTGTATCAAATCAATTGTAAAGGTTGAGGGTTAGTAACCCTTGTATGCAAAGAAGAGGTGTTCTTCTTTGGAAGAGATCATAGGCTCTTGTAAGTAGATCGGATTAAGGAATCCTCAAGAGGTGTTCTTGAGGGGTGGACGTAGGCCGCGGGGTGCGATTGCCGAACCACTTGAAAAATCGGTTTGCAAGTTTCTCTTCCCTTCTCTCTTTACTTAATTACTTGTGATTGTGTTTTAATTTGCAATTTCTTTTAAAAGGTTAATTTCCGCTAAAACCTTATTCACCCCCCCTCTAAGGTTTCCACTTTTGGGCCAACACATTATACTCATAACCACTGTTTTAAAAACCGGACCGAACCGGCCGGTCGAACCGGTCGAACCGGCCGGTCGAACCGGTTGAACCGTCGACCGGAACCGCGAACGAACCGGTTTGAACCGGGAACCGGGAATAATGGTTAAACCGTTCGAATTTTTGAAAACCGGTAGAATATACGGTTGAACCGGCGGTTGAACCGGTAAAACCGGTAGTTGAACCAGGAACCGGTCATTTTTTGTTTTTATATATATATTTTTTAATTTTTTTAATTATTATTAATATTTATGACGTCATGGTTCAACCGTCCGGACCGGCCGGTTGAACCGGTCAACCCGTGAACCGGTCACCTTTCCGGTTCAAGGACCGGTCCGGTTTTAAAAACATTGCTCATAAATAAATGAATAACCTTAATTAGCACATCGTACTTAATGAAAATGGCTATGTCTAGGTCCATCAGTTGGGCAGGGGTATCAGACAAAATGGCTATGTCTAGGTCCATCAGTTCTAGGGTAATCTCAATGTCACTTTTCTAGGTCTTAAAATTACCACTGTCTATAGGCACGACAGAATTGACCACAGAAAAATTAATTACTAAAAGAAACAAAAATTGATTAATCAATTTATTGATCAATTAAAATCAAGGCAAAATAAAAAATACAAACTATTGTATAACACATGCATTGAGTCCAGAACAAAATTATAGTAGATAAAATACTTTTCTCTATATAATGCGAGTCCTTGTTGCATCATCATAAAATCACCTTTAGGCAGAATTTATAATACGCTATAAGGTTTTCCGTTTTCTTATCTAAATATTTTAATGTCCTACAATATAATGCGAGTTATTAGTGCATCATCATAAAACCACCTTTAGGTAGAATTTATAACACGCTATAAGGTCCTCAATTTTCTTATCTAAATCTTTTGATGTCCCATAATATAATGCGAGTCCTTGGTACATCATCATAAAATCACCTTTAGGCAGAATTTTTAACATGCTATATGGTCCTCCATTTTTTTGTTCAAAAAACTTTAATGTCCTATAATACAGGATCTACATAAATACCAAGCCGCATCACCGTGTTAGTCATCTTTAGGCAGAAAAATATGATACGCTATTAGGAATATACAAATTTTTTTGAATAATGGAGTGGATGACAAAATGCATAAAATTTCTAGAAAATTTCATCACCTTTAAGCAGAAGAAAATTCTAAAATTTAATGCACTATGCTTATGTACCTTATTCCACTTCCTAAATTACAATACACAATTACCCCCTTTGGGTTAGTGATTGCGTATACCCGAAGAAAAGTGCCTACTGCACCAGGCCACTTCATGAATTTTATTTTAATTAATTTATTTATTTTTGTACAGATGCCCCTTATATGTCTATCAATTCCAGTCACTGCCCAAAGGAATTTGGATTTCAGGGTTCACTTCAATCAAAGTAACACATGCCTTAATTTAAATATCTTCATAGATATATGTAAATATTTATAATATGAACCCAAAAAGTGCCTAGGTACACTATTTTGTAAGTAATGCTGATCAAATAATTAATGCACCGTTTTCTAAGCATGAATTAAGTCAAATTCACCAAAATATGATTCTATTTTGTAAATATGCACAACATGGTGACTGATTTATAAATATTTCACCACACTCTCAAATTTGGGCATTGGCTTATACGAAATAGAAATAGAAATAGATAAGGCAGTTCATGACTACGAACTGGTTATGGTACAATTAAGAGGCATTTATGTAAATTCAAAGTCTTAGCACAAAAATAAAATCCACTGGCCACACCTCAATCAACTTTAGTTGCCAAAAAAAAAAAAAACTACAAACAGCTCGAGAGAGAAAAACAGAGGGACGTCCAATTCCTTATTTCTCCATCCTTTCAGAGGTTATATTGAATCACTGATACATACACAATATATATATATATATAGATAGATAGATATTGAATTCTAGAGAGAAATTAAAAAAAAAACGCCCAAGCAATTTCTTGTGTGCCAAGCAAAAATAATAATAATAATGATAATAATAATAATAAAATTATAATTTTGATCAGAAATGTCTTTTCTCTATGTAAATATTGGTTGTGATGATGCCAAAAATTGGTAAGCAAGATTTATGCGAGAAGATAAAGTAGAAAAAGGTTTGTATGTGGTTCGGCCCCATTAATGAGGTGACCTACGTCCACGTGTGCGTCTAAGCGCTTCTCACTAGCAGATCACCGGCGGGCCTGGTGAGCCAACAAAGATGGACGGCACTACCAGTAACACCGGCCGGGTATATGCGTATGGGTGATGAGTTCTCTAGCGAGTAAGTATATGCTCGGAGAAGTACTTTTTTGTATCCCTCTAAGGAGGATAGGTGGGCTCTTTTATAGATGTAAGAATCCACCTTTACATGGTAAGTTTACTAGATTAGGAAGCCTAATCTAATCACAATAGATTTGCACAACATTAGGGGAGTTTCCTAAGTGGCTTAGGAAACCATTGATTCTTTCTTGATAGAGTCATGGCCGTATAAGGAAACGATGGGAGACGCCATCTACTCCGCGCCTACCGGGGAGTCACTACGCCCAGTCCCCGAGCTGCCGAGTATCCTGGACGGTTACAACTGAACACCTCGGAAGTGTGGGCTCCATGCTCCCATTCCGGACTAACCGGGCTATCCGCTGACCACGTGGTGGTTGGACAGTTACAGAATATTTCTGGACGTGTCAGCTGCCCCCCATTTTCAAAGTGGAGATGACGCCTTGCCAGATGAAATTTGAAAATTAAGAATGTCTTCCAGATACCGACCGGGAAAAGACCAGGACCCCCGTCGGAACAGGGTCGGTCTGTAATGACCGGTCGGTATATCGACCGAACGGTGACCCTGCAGTACCGGGCCCCCCAGCGCCACGTGTCCACTGGTTACTGGTCTGGTTCGGATCCAAAGCTGCCAGTTTGGAAGTAACTGAATCGTCCAGGTGGCAACCGAACCATCACGTCGTGCATTCAATGCTCACGCTTTTTGAGACGACGTCCCACGTGCCCGAAATGACAATTTCGGCGGGAGAGCATGTGAGCCATCCGATCAAGTTTGATCCTAATCGTTCGCGATGCCTATATAAGGAGCACCTGTTCAATCTGCTTCTCACCGCAAATCATCAACTAAATTGCCCGAGAAAAACACTCCGAGCTCCTTCTTCTCTGCTGTTTTCGTTTCTCAAACTTCCCTCAAACGGCTTTACATATTGATCTGTCATCTGATGAAGGGCTTAGAGCCTTTCGAAAGGATTGTCACATTCCGGACGATGTTGAAGTCCGTCCGTACTTTGAGGGGGAGGAAATAGCCTTCCCTTTCGTCCTCATCAGCAGCTATCTGCTGCTTATTGTGGGACTACGTTTTCCCCTCCCGGTCTCCTTTTGTGACCTGCTTGAGGGGTTGCGCATCCCACTCTGCAAGTTCCGTCCAAACGTCGCCCGCCTCCTCTGGGGAATATCAGTACTAAATGAGCGACTTGGGTTGTTCCTCCGTTCCGTCGACGTCGCCAGGTGTTACATCCTGGGCATCGACCACGGGGTTGCGCCCCAGGGCCAAGGGGAGGGACCTTGTCCGAGGTCTGGACTTCCCGAACAAAAACTGGCGGCGGTACCCTTGGGTCGTTGTCTCCGGCAACTGACTGGAGGACGCCATTCTCTGCCCTCCTGCGGTTTTTGATCCCGACCTCTGCAAACAATCCTTTGCTGCCTCCCGCGGCGCGGCCCCTACTGCTGATGATACGGAGGCGATTGACCAAGCCATCGAGGCCGGCCTGTCGTTCTCTGATTTGGTCGGGGGGCATGCAGATGATGCAGGCGCCGGACCTTCCTCCACGGCCCACGTCGCTGCGGCTTCTGGGTTGCGCCGCTATACTCGATCCATGGCCACCAGCCTGCGCGCCACACATAGGGTCGGATCACCCAAGGGGCCAATTTCTCTGCCCACCAGCAGTGACTCCACCTCGTCTGGGGATGCAAGCCCGCCACCAGGCCCATCCAGGAAGGGAAAAGAGAAAGAAGTTGGGGAGGGGTCTCCACCTCCATCAAAGAAAAGCCGGATGGATCCCCCGATCGGCCTTCACGTGCCTAGCTCTTGGACTGGCCTCTCCCTTACTAACCTGGAGGGTCGTCTTCAGGAGGTGGAAAAGCAGACCGCTCATCTGCAAACAGGTTCGGTTATGCAGGGAGTGGATACTCACACCATCGAGCTTACTGTGAAGGGGCTGGAGGCGAGGTTGGCGGCCCTGGAGGAGGAGGTCAAGGCTCTGAAGGACAAAGGGACTTGAAGGCCTCATTTTTTTTTTTTTTTTTTCGGGGAGGCTATTATAAATGCCCCCGATCTCTGTACAGTTCACCTTCCATAGCAATAAAAAGGTCCTCGAGGCCACATCTTTCTTTCACTATACTCCTTTAACTGTTTATTAACTCTGTGCTACGCTGGGCAGCTAATACCCGACCGGTGTATGAGTGTGCCCGGGTTGCGGCAACTCGGGCCCGGATCACCGCTGCTCTGTATTAACCAATCGTTAGTCAGGTTAGAACCTAACAATGGTGACGTGGTCGTAACCGAACCGATTGCTGGCTAACTGAACCGTCTTGTCACGCAATTAATGCGCGCGCCTTTTGAGGCGACTCTTCACGTGACCGAAGCGACAGTTTGGGCGGGAAATCTCCTGGACCGCTGGATCCGTTCTGATCTTGGCCGTTCAGGATCTTTATATAAGGAGTACTTGCCTCATTTCTTGCATCTCTTCTTGATCTTCTACTTTCTGCTTTCTTCCCTCTTCCTCCCGTCCTTTTTCATTTTGGAGCGAGGCTGGAGAGAACGAATCTTGTGAGGTTCGAGAGGGAGTGGGATTTCTTCCTCCTTAGATTCTGTGCATTTTTTGAGTCGGGTGGAACTTTAATTCATCTGAACCGAGTAGGTGTTTCTTGCGCTGTTATGGAAGAGTGTTACCTGGTGCTGAGGAGTGTCTACTCGTTACCATTCAGGTTAGTGACTCTGCCCCCCTGTATATAAGGCTTGGGGTTTCCGATCCATACGCAGGTCGTAGTTTGTGTCCGTTCTCTTCCGTCGGAGTGCCAGAGATTGAACACTCCGGCTTCAACTCTTCGTCGAGGTTGGAGAGTGAACAGTATCGGTCAGGATCCCCCGGTGCCAGTCTGGACCGGCTTCCTGAGTCCCTGACCGACCATCAAAGTGGGGCCAGGATTCCCGTTCGTCTGTCTGACAGTGAGTCTACTCAAGAGGCCCCTGTTGCCTCCGTCTCGAGGGGTTCGGGCGACGAGTTGCCCAGGGGGACTGATCGTGTAATTTTTGCTTGTGAGTCCACTTCTTCTGTACTGCGCTCCCAAGACCTTCTCCGGATCAGGGAGAGATATTCTCTTCCTGATGGTTGCGCCCTAGCCGTAAACCCCGGCGGCACGCACCTCTATCAGTCGGGGTTCGTCACCCTGTTCGAGGACGCTATGATGGCAAGCCTCCGGCTACCCCTTCACCCTGTAGCCCGGGATATCCTGATCTATCTCGATATCGCTCCCGGGCAGTTGGCCCCCAACGGGTGGAGGTTCCTGATGGGGTGTATATCACTATGGCCTCAAGTGTTTGGGTATGAACTCACCCCCCAGGAGTTTCTTTGGGCCCACCGACCATTCCCTGTGCACCAGGAAGTGGGGTTTTTCTCATTTTCTACCCGTCCGGGTAGGAAAATTATTGACAATTGCCCTAGCAACAACAAAGGCTGGAAGGGCAAATTCTTCCAGGTGTCTACCCTTCGCCTCTGCGATATGGCTCTGGGAATCCAACTGAGGACATCCTGGGCTGGGGAGTTGAGGGGTAAGACCGCCCTTCCGACCTCGTCTGTTATTTTGGTCTTTAGGAACACGGTGGATTACTGACTGATTTCATTCTTCTGTCCACAGCTGGCTCGACAGAACCACCCGAAATCCCCGAGCTGTGCCAGGCCAGGATCTGGCGGCTAGCAGAGTTGCCCACCAGTGTTTGGAACATATTATCCCGAACAGGGGACTTTGTCGAGACTTATTCCCCTCAGGAGCCCGTTCCAGCCCCCAGCTTTACACCCGTCATTCCCGGTGAGTTTTCAGGTTGCCTTATGCGTTAACTATGCACTTGTCTTTGTTGTTTCTCACACTTCTGACCATGCGATCTTGCTCTTCTGCAGAAATGGCCCCCAAATGCAATTTGGAGCAGCTGAGGGAGAGACAGGCTGCTGTCGCCGCCGCTGCTGCTACTCGGGTGGCGATCGCCCAGGGGAAGAGGCCAGCCACCGAGGCCCTGGGCGGTGAGCGCCCGCTTCGACGCATCCGCCATGGGACGGTCAACCGTCCGGACCCTATGGGGACATCGGCTCCCCAAAGGTTGGTTGTTAAGGAGCCCGCACCCCGGGCTGATATTCCATCCGGTCTGCCCATCGGTAGGCCTGGTGAGGTTCGGGAGAGGCTAAAATCTGTCCTAATCCCGAGCCAGGTGGAAGCATGCGCCGGGCTATCTCCCCAGGACTTCCAAGGGTGGTTGTATAGCCTTTCCCATCTGGTAAGTGTTCTTTCTCCCTTCAAATATTGGCCTGCTTCCTTTTTACTTGCCTAACTGATCTTCATCCTCTTGCCGCAAGTTGGCTGTATGGCCGCGGGATCCGAGTCCCTCCTGTCTTCCCTGGCCGGGAAGGCCGCCGCTGCTGACGCCGCCCTTTCGAAGGAGCGGAAAGAATTGCAAGTAGCAAAAGCTGCCTTGGCCGTCGAGACAAGCAAGACGAAGTCATTGGCCTTGAGTTTGGGTACGGCTCAGGCGGACCTGGCGGCGGCTTTGGCCGAATTAGAGGTTTCCCGGGCCCTCACTGCGGCAGCTAAAGCCCGGGCGAAGGCGGCGGCTGAGACACCTGCTGCAAGGGCCTTGGAGGGTGCGTTTGATGATGGCTTCTTCCAAGGTTATGACGATCTGAAGCGGCGGGTAGCCCGGGATCACCCCGAATGGGTCCTTTCGGCCTACGAGGGGATTGACTCGGATTATTGGGATGTCGGTGAAGATCCCATAGCTGGTGAAGCTCCTGTGGTTGGTGAAGACCCTACGGCCATCGCTAAGGCCACAGAACTCACCCCAGGCGGGGACTTAGGGGACGAAGGACTTGCCGTACCAAGGGAGCAGACCGGGGAGACCGAGGATGTGGTCAATGTGGAAGACTGACTCCCCGGTTCCTCCTTGTTGTTTTTTATTTCATTGCTTGTAGTTTTTTTTTATTTTTGGGGAGGCCACTACAACTGCCCCCCCAGGCTTTGTACATTTTATTTGATTAATGAAAAGACCCCTGAGGTCAGCTTTCCATCAACTTTGTAGTGTTTTTGTACATATACCTTTTTGCTAGTATCCGTTCGGTTTTTGGCCGACCTAACACATGCCTTAGCAAATGCTTTAGGACCGTAACCCACAGAACACCTAGTCAAACGATGTAATTCCCTGTTTCAGCCTCAACATTCCCCTTATCCCCCTGCCCCCCAAGCATTTTGCTAAGGCAGGAGTATGGGAGTACGGGAGTAAGTAGCCGTAGGGAACCGACCTGGAACATGGGTAGTTGCAGGTACTTTTGAAGCTTGCCATCGTCGGCCACCTAGGGGCTTGGCCCCGTCGTCGGCTGGACCTAGGCGAAACTTAATTAATTTCCTGTTTCTAGGTCTAGTACCCTTTTGTCCTCGACCTTCTTGCGAAGGCGGGGGCATGCAGAGGGGCGACCATAGGAAACTGACCTGGAACATGGGTGGTTGCAGGAGCATTTGAAGCTTGCCATCGTTGGCCACCTAGGGGATTGGCCCCATCGTCGGCTGGGCCTAGGCAAAACTTTAGTTAATTTCCTGTTTAGGTCTAGAACCCTCTTGCCCCCGAGGTTCCTGTTAAGGCGGGGGCGTGCTGGGGACCGACCATAGGAAACTGACCTGGAACATGGGTGGTTGCAGGGTCCTTTAGTGCCTGGGTTCAGAGCCCGAGGTCCTTTCTGCCTCGGGGTGTTTCCCGAGGTCTTTTCTGCCTCGGGGTTAGGCCCGAGGTCTTTTTTGTGCCTGGGCTCGGAGCCCGAGGTCTTTTCTGCCTCGGGATTTTGCCCGAGGTCTTTTCTGCGTCGGGTTTTAGGCCCGAGGTCTTTTTTGTGCCTGGGCTCGGAGCCCGAGGTCTTTTGCTTTGCACGGTGTATTGACCGGGGTGAATTTTCAAAGCAAACTTTATCAATTTTATTTGAAAAATAACAATCTGTAATAGTTGTCCAACCAAGGCTACACGAAAAGAACTTGTCCTATAGCACTAGATTCCCGTAGCCAGATGCTACTGGTAATACTTGCGGAGGTGTTGCACGTTCCAGGGATGACTGAGATCATGCCCGTCCATGTTCTGTAGCCAGTAGGTTCCCGGTCGGTTAACCCGAGTCACAATATACGGTCCTTCCCAGTTTGCTCCCAATTTTCCATGGCTTGGAACTCAGGTAGACTGGTTCACTGCCTTAAGGACGAGGTCCCCGACTTGAAAGCTACGATGCTTCACCTTGCTATTATAATACCGCGAGACCCTTTGCTTGTAAGCCGCCACCCTGAGATAGGCCTGGTCTCTTTTTTCTTCCACCAGGTCTAGTTCTGTCCTGAGGGCTTCTCCATTGTCTGGGTCATTGAAGGTAGCCACCCGGTATGAGGGCAACCCGAGCTCTGTGGGGACTACCGCCTCAAAATCATAAGTTAAGAAAAATGGGGTTTCGCCCGTAGCTGCCCGGGGTGTTGTGCGGTAGGCCCACAGGAGGGCTGGTAGTTCTTCAGCCCACAGGCTTTTGGCATTCTCAAGCCTTGTCTTAATCGACTGCAAGATTGTGCGGTTGGTCACCTCGGCCTGACCATTGGCCTGTGGATGCTCGGGAGAAGAGTAATGATTTAGTATCCCATAGCCCGAGCAGAACTGTCTAAAGATGGGTGTATCAAATTGTCTTCCATTGTCGCTGATCAGGACTCGTGGGATACCGAACCGGCTGAGGATATTCCTTTCCACGAAATTCTCCATTTTCCGCTCGATTATCGTTGCCAAGGGCTCGGCCTCTGCCCATTTGGTGAAGTAGTCAACAGCTATCACGGCAAATCTGACTTGCCCTTTCCCTGTCGTTAAGGGACCAATAATGTCGATTCCCCACTGGGCAAATGGCCAGGGACTGTGGACCGGTGTTTGGAGTTCCCCCGGTTGGTTGATCATGGAAGCATACCGCTGGCACTTATCACATCTTCGAACATACTCCTGCGAATCTCGGCCCATGGTTGGCCAGTAGTAACCTTGTAACAGGGCCTTTCTGGAAAGCGCCCGACCTCCGATGTGGTTCCCACACACACCTTCATGGATTTCAAACAATATTGCTTGCACTTGCGCGGGATGAACGCAACGGAGGTACGGGATAGTGAATCCCCTCTTGTAGAGGACACCGTCAAGGATATGGTATCGGGCCGCCCGGTACTTGACCCGCCTTGCTTCCTCTTTGTCGTCCGGCAGCCTTCCTATTGTCAAAAATGTCACGATTGGATCCATCCAACTAGGTCCCGGAGTGACCGGGTCAACCTCCATGCCCTCTGAATTGATCACACTTGGCTCGGGTAGGAATTGTATCCTTATCCCAGGCAAGTCTGACTCAGATGACGAGACGAGGCGAGGCGAGCCAGCCGGTCAGCTCGGGTGTTTTCTTCTCTAGGTATCCGAGTGATGGAGAATCCTCAGAGTTGATTGGAAATCGTCCGGACGAGGGCCAGGTAGGCTATCATGCTGTCCTCCAGCACTTCGTATTCTTGGTTTACCTGATTGACTACGAGCTGGGAGTCGCTGTAGCTCTGGACTTGTTGGGCACTCATTGAGGTGGCCAACTGTAACCCGACCAAGAGGGCTTCGTACTCGGCCTCGTTGTTGGAGGCACGAAACCCAAACCTCAGAGCATATTCAAGCTGGATGCCATCGGGGGTAGTCAGGATGATCCCGGCCCCACTACCTTGCTGGTTGGAAGAGCCATCGACATGTAGCACCCAAGTCGGGATGCCGGATTGCAATCCGGATGGTAAGGCTGGAGGCTCGGGTTCTTCGACCGGGTCTTCTGGGTATGTAAACTCGACCAGGAAATTAGCGATGGCTTGTCCCTTGATGGCCGTCCGAGGTCGGTAAGTTACTTCAAACTCTTCCAATTCCAATGCCCACTTAACGAGCCTCCCGGATGTGTCCGACCGAGAGAGAATTTTGCGGAGGGGCTGATCGGTCAACACTACGATGGCATGGGCCTAGAAGTACGGGCGGAGCCTTCGGGCTGAGGTGATGAGGACGAAGGCCAACTTTTCTATACGGGAGTATCAGATTTCCGCACCTTGCAATGCCCGGCTGATGTAGTACACTGGGAACTGTATCCCGTGCTCTTCCCGGATAAGTGCCGAGCTAACCGTCGACGGTGACACCGCCAGGTACAGGAACAGTTCCTCTCCGGATGCCGGTGTCAACAGTAGAGGAGGTGAGGCCAGGTATTTCTTGAGTTCCTGGAATGCCTCCTCACACTCTTCGGACCACTGAAAAGCTTTGCGGAGGATTTTGAAGAACGGCAGGCACCGATCGGTAGCTCGGGACACGAATCTATTAAGTGCGGCCACCCGTCCAGCTAGGCTTTGAACTTCTTTTGTTGATCTAGGTGACCGCATGTTGATGATAGCTTGGATTTTTATCGGGGTTTGCTTCGATTCCCCGCCTGCTGACTAGATGACCGAGGAACTTGCCGGACGAGACACCAAAGGTGCATTTGGCCGGGTTCAACTTCATCTTGAAATTTCTCAAAATGCTGAAAGCCCGGCTAGATGCTCAAGGTGGTCGGGCTCATCCCAACTTTTGACCAGGAGATCATCCACGTACACTTCCATGGACTTTCCGATGAGGACTTTGAACATGAAATTGACCAGGCACTGATATGTAGCCCCGGCGTTCTAAAGGCCGAAGGGCATGACTCTATAACAGTACGTGCCTTGGTCGGTGATGAACGTCGTCTTCTCTTCGTCCCCAGGGTACATGTTGATCTGATTATACCCCGAGTAGGCGTCCATGAATGAGAGGAATGAGTGGCCCGCTGTTGAGTCGACGAGGAGGTCTATCCTGGGCAGCGGGTAACAGTCCTTGGGACAGACCTTGTTGAGGTCGGTGAAGTCTACGCACATTCTCCACTTCCCATTGCTCTTTTTGACCAGGACCACGTTAGCTAACCAATCGGGATAGTAGACCTCCCGGACAGAGTTCGCCTTCAGGAGCCTTTCGACCTCCTCACTTACTGCCATTTGTCTCTCGGGGGCCATGCCCCTCCGTTTCTGCTTCACTGGGCGGCAGTCCGGGCTGACGTTGAGATGATGGGACATCACCCGGGGATCAATCCCGAGCATGTCCTCATGACTCCAAGCGAAAACGTCCTGGTTTTGCCTCACGAACTGGGTCAACTTTTCCTTCAAGGCAGGCTCCAGTAGTGCGCCTATGTCGACCGTGCGACCAGGGTGTTCTGGATCCATCACAACTTGCTCCAACTCCTCCATAGGTCCTATCACGTCCTCTGGTCCCGGGGGTCCATTTCTTGGACGTTCAGTGTCTCGGTGATTGCCCCCCGGCGCAACGAGCTAACATAACAACTTCGAGCCGTGGTCTGGTCTCCTCGCAAACATCCGGGTCCCTGGGGAGTTGGGAATTTCACGATTAAGCTGTATGTGGAGACAACTGCTCGGGCCCTGTTAAGGGTCGGCCTTCCGAGGATGACATTGTAGGCCGAGGGGGCCTCCACTATCACAAAATTAGTCAGCATGGAAACCTGCTGCGGGTAGGTCCCCATGAGAACTGGGAGCTCGATCGTACCGAGCGGTTGAGTGCTGTAGCCGTTGAATCCGACCAGGGGAGTAGCAACCGGCCGGAGCCAATCCCGGGAGATCCCGAGTTGGTCGAATGCCGCTGTAAACATTATATCGGACGAGCTGCCTGTGTCAACCAGTACCCTCTGGACCATATAGTTAGCTATAGAAAGCGTCACTACTAGCAGGTCGTCATGGGGGCAGTGGAGGCCCTGTACATCGTCGGTCGAGAACGTCAGAACGTCAGTTGGTGATGAGCCGGTGGATTGGACCTGCCATACATCCGCTCGGGATGCTCGGGCATGCCTCTTCCATGCCGACTGAGAATCACCTCCACCAGATGTTCCTCCGGAGATCATGTTAATGTGGCCGAGCGGTGGAGGGGGCTGACCGGGAGCTTGGGCTTCCTGTCGGGGCCGTCGGTCCGTTGTGACAAACTCGGCAAGATGTCCCTGCTCGATCAGCCTCTCGATTGCTATCTTCAATTTGAAGCAATCCTCCGTTTCGTGGCCGTGATCCCTGTGATAACGGCAAAACTTCTCCCGGTTTCTCTTACCAGGTGGGGCTTTGAGTTTAGCTGGCTGCGGAAGCAGCCTCTGTGCCTCTGCGGCGGCCATTACCTCATGTATAGGTCGGGAAAGGGGTGTAAAAGCCATTAGGGGCTGGCCTCTAGCATCTCTTTGATCTTGCTTCGGCTTCTTTCCCGGACCCTTCTCGAATCCCTCGCGCTTGCGCTTGGCTTTTGGGGATTCGTCTTCCGCCTGGCTGGCGCGTTTTGCCTTCAAAAACTCCTCGGTATCTATATACTTTCCAACTCTTTCCGAGAGTTCCACCAGAGTTGCCGGTCGGTTGCGATGAAAAGACGTGGCCACCTTGGTGTGTTGAACTCCTGAACAGAAGGGCATGATTGCGGCCGTCTCGTTGAGGTTGCGGATCAGGAGCCTCTGCTAGTTGAAACGATCCATATACTCCCTTAAAGATTCACCCTTCTGCTGCTTGACAGCTAGCAGCTGGGTGTCCGGTTGCGATCGGTCTAGCATCCCGACAAACTGGCTGATGAAGAGTTTGTCGAGGGTTTTGAAGTTTTCAACCGTCCGGGGCTTCAAGGCATGGAACCACTGTGCGGCTGATCCCTTTAGGGTGCTGGGGAAAGCCAGGCACAGCAGCTCGTCTGTCGTGGTGACCAGTGCCATCTGCGCCTTATAGGTGCGGATGTGGTCCACCGGACTCCCCGTGCCGTCGTATGAGCTGAGGTGCGGGGGTTTGAATTTCCGCGGTATGGGAAACTGTGTCACCCGGGTGGTGTAGGGCGACTCTGTTTCTGTATTCGTGAGGTCGTGACAAGATTTGCGGTTTAGCCTCTCGATTTGCTGCTGTAATTCTTCGACCTGGGCTTTGACGTCATTCTGCCCTGCTCTCCTATCCGTGTCTGAACGGTAGGTGGGGTCGGACGATGAGGCCTCCTCCTCAAAGTGCGTCGACCTCGGAGATAGTACCTGACTGTTGGTTCAGGTAAGCCTGTGCCTAAGGTCCACTCGGCTCAGGACGGGAGGATCGTCGTCCGACTCCCGGGTTTTTCGTCCGGATTTTTCTGCCCTTGCTGCGCGCCGTTGATTAATGATGATTCTGGCGTCATCCGCTCGGCGCGCTCGGCGAGGGATGTATTGAGGCACCCTTTGAGAGCGCTTAGTGGCCTGGCTGTGCTCTCCACCTGCAGGTATTCCCGGTTTGGTGAGGACACCGGAGCGGATCGTGTATGCTCTCGCACCCGATCCGGCTGGCTGACGGGGGCGCTTTTCTCAGGTCGACCCTCTGACGCGGGGCGCTTCTCATGCTGGGCCATAAGCGCGTCTATCTGCTGTTGTGCTCGATGCTGGCCCTCCAGCAACTGTTCCAACGCCGCCGTGACCTGTTCGGTGGTCATGGAGGTGGCCCGCGGCTCGATCTGCAGGTTTTCCTAACCGGCTGAGTCGGCGGGGTTGTCGGTCTTCTTACCCTTCTTTGGCGGCATGTCGATCAGTCAAAGATTTTATTGATGAGAAGACTGTGTCGTTTCCCATAGACGGCGCCAAACTGATGATTCCAAAAATTGGTAAGCAAGATTTATGCGGGAAGATAAAGTAGAAAAAGGTTTGTATGTGGTTCGGCCCCGTTAATGAGGTGACCTACGTCCACGTGTGCGTCTAAGCGCTTCTCACTAGCAGATCACCGGCGGGCCTGGTGAGCCAACAAAGATGGACGGCACTACCAGTAACACTGACCGGGTATATGCGTATGGGTGGTGAGTTCTCTAGCGAGTAAGTATATGCTCGGAGAAGTACTTTTTCGGATCCCTCTAAGGAGGATAGGTGGGCTCTTTTATAGATGTAAGAATCCACCTTTACATGGTAAGTTTACTAGATTAGGAAGCCTAATCTAATCACAATAGATTTGCACAACATTAGGGGAGTTTCCTGAGTGGCTTAGGAAACCATTGATTCTTTCTTGATAGAGTCATGGCCGTATAAGGAAACGATGGGAGACGCCATCTACTCCGCGCCTACCGGGGAGTCACTACGCCCCGTCCCCGAGCTGCCGAGTATCCCGGACGGTTACAACTGAACACCTCGGAAGTGTGGGCTCCATGCTCCCATTCCGGACTAACCGGGCTATCCGCTGACCACGTGGTGGTTGGACAGTTACAGAATATTTCTGGACGTGTCAGGTTGCAATAGAGATATTATCCTACATGGTATCCCAAGCCAATTATGTAAATATTTAAACAGACACAATTTAAATATAATAGTATGTGTTGTGTGTGTAGGAACTAGGATGACCCCCATTTAGGACTAAGGAATTTACTCAGCTTCCAAATTACATCAAGCAACTGTTCTTTTCTGACAACATAGCATCCGGAAATATATGTTGTTTATTCGGTTTTGAAATCAATAACGTTGGGTCACTAAAAGACACAAAGAATTTTTACAAAATAAGTGGAAAGTTTATGTGGTAAATTGGAATCTGCCACAATTATCCACTAAAAGACACAAAGAACTTTTACAAAATGAGTGGAAAGTTTATGTGGCAAATTGGGATCTGCCAGCAATTAATGGATAATTGCTGGCAGGTCCTAATGTACCACATAGACTTTCTACTCATTTTGTAGAAGTTCTTTGTGTCATTTGATGCCCCAAGCATTATTCTTTTGAAATATCCAAAGTCACGCCAAAAGTCATGATTTTCTAAAACTTAAATCAATCAAAACAAAGCTTATATATTTACTGTATAAACTCTGTTTTTGATCAGTTCTGTTTCTTTTTTCTATTTCGCTGGGCATATATTGTCAAAAATCGGTTCTTGCCCTGATATGGTGGCTCTGATACCAGTTGCTAGACATAATAACATATTAGTAATATAGAACACAAGTATTCGATTTATATACCTAGATTTGTCATCACAAAAATACAAGAAGATGACGATGAACGTCTGAGGTTAGGGCCTCCTCTCATTGCTCTCTTCCTTTATCGCCGTTCACTTGATGGAAAAATAACGTACTTAGTGTAAGAGAGGAAAGAGGATCTAACCCTGCTTTACATAGAAACTCAATTGGGTATTTCCATCACAGGCCCATAAAACCCAAAATAGATTTTACTAATCAGGTCATAAAAGTCCATATCCCATATAATTAAGGTGCTTCCCGCATATCCATTTAAGCTATGATTTTCAATCCATTTTTATAAAGGAAAATGTTTGGTACACACTTTTTGACACACTTTTTGACACACTATGCTTTATACACATGTGTTTTGTGCTGTTTGAATTTTTCACACTTTTCTGTGCATCACTTATATAGCACAAGGAACATGCATTTAAAGCTGTGTCAAAAAGAGTGTCAAAAAGTGTGTATGTAGCACAACTCTTTTATAAAATGAAACAAAAGTAAGTGAGCCTAAAATCTCACAGATTCAAGCAGTCTCACCTTGTACTATATATTTTGGAATTAGATCACAGGCCCATAAAATCCAAAATAGGTTTTACTAATTGGGTCATAAAAGTCCATATCCTTTATCATTAAGGTGCTCCCCGCATATCCATTTAAGTTATGATTTTCAACCCGTTTTTATAAATAAAACAAAAGTAAGTGAGCCTAAAATTTTACAGATTCAAGCAGTCTCACATTGTACTATATATTTTGGAATTAGATTTGAGATACAATTAATTTTTTTTTTTTTTTAGTATATAGGAAAATAACCATGTTATTATTTTTGGTCCGTAAATAAATAAATGAAATGGTAGTGGTATCCATATTGTGTTTTTGAGCAATTACTTTGTACTATAAAATAATATTGGCTAGACAGCATACAAAAAAATATTGGCTAGACATTTTATATCTTGTTTTACCAAAAGTTCTAGGGTGCATTTGGAACGAAAATTCCAATTTCGATTCTGATCCGAAAATTTTCGGTTTTGGCAACATAAAATTAATTCCAAATTCAAAATTTTCAATTTTTAAAATTTCCAAAAAAAAAAATCGGATTGGAATCGAAATAGTTCTACAATTTTTGAAAATTCCAAATTTCTGATTCAAAAATATTCTAAATATTTTTCGATAAATTTCCAAAAGAAATTCTGACATATTCAGAAATATTATGACTTTTTTAATGGAATATATAAAAATACATATATACGATGTATCAAAATGGGGGTATGACAACTATTTAAAAAACTTTTGTCCTAAAATCCAATTTACAAAAAAACTACTAATCAAATTTGGAAACAATGATATATATATATATATATATTTGATCGAAAAACAATGATATGTTTATTGTTTTATTTGTGCCTGAAATTTCTCAAAATATTTGAAAATTTCCGATTCCGAAAATGTTTGAAAATTCGGATATTTCTGCAAAATTCAAAATCGGAACATAAATTGCCAATTCAAATTTGAAAATTAGCATTGGAAAGACTTTTTACATTTCAAAAATTTTAGAATTTTGTTTAATAATAATTTTTGCTCCTATCCATCCAAAATACAACCGCTTAACTGATATTAATGAACTTTCATCCATTCGCACTCTATACAAATATACATATGTTATTATCAATAGTTGATAGTTCCCGTCAAAGTCCTCCGCCGGCTTTAATTCTTTATGTATTTATTTGGATGCTTAGAAATATAGAAATTTGACTATAATGATAATGGGACCGGCTTAATCGCATAGTTATTCCGACTTCGCCTTGTCTTATTTGATGAGTTATACCAATTCTTATTTCGTTAAGGGGAAAATACCTTTTATTCTCTGTGGTTACACTCATTTTCTCATAACCCTTGTGGTTCATTTTGTAACACTTAACCCCTGTACTACGGACTGAAGTGAGACTGTTAACTTTTCTAACGGTAGTCCCACTTCAGTCATTAGTACAGGGGGTTAAGTGTTACAAAAATGAACCATATGGGGGTTATGAGAACATGGGTGTAACCATAGGGGGGTAAAAGGTATTTTTCCCTAAATAGTATGTATAGGGGCTTGGGGGTATTAACGTCATTTTCTTTTTTTCCGTTAGAAAAGTTAACAGTCTCACTTTAGTCCATAGTACAGGGGGTTAAGTGTTACAAAATGAACCACAGGGAGTTATGAGAAAATTGGTATAACCACAGGGGGTAAAATGTATTTTCCCCTTTCATTTAATATTTGTCAATCCGACTCCACTGTGGGCCGGGCTAGGAGTTAAAAGAAGGCAACCTTCTTTGGTCACCAAAATCCATTAAATTTTAAGGGTTTTCAAAATTTGAATTTTTTTTAGTACATGTGATATCTTAGTCCAAATGTAGTTTAGCTCACCCTAATTAAGTATTCCAAACTCAATTTAACATTATATATTGTTGATAAATAGATCACAAACTCAATTTGATACAATACCTTGCTAATAAATAGACTCCAAAATGTATAATTATTACCCCAAAAGGTAATACTGTTCTTAAACAGACCCCTAATTTTTTTTTTTTAGGGACAGCTGTATAGGAGCCTCCCTTTTAGTAATTCATCCCGAACCTTCAAATACTCAAAATCGACCCTGACTCCACTCTACCTCGTCACACCTAACTAACTATCATCTTTCATATACCATTATAGAATAGCAAATTTTAATGGTCCTAAATGGTTCCACTTGCTCCCCCAAGTGGGTTGGTAGAGTTCGAATCTCTTTATGGGGAGTGGGAGGGATTTATTCCTCATTTCTATGTAGAATCCAACCCTTCATCAATGCTTAGGATTCTCTTAGAGCTCTGTACTTGAATTGTATGTGTGTGTGACGTGCGCTCATCCAGATAAGTAATAAATTTAAAAAAAAAAAAAAAAAAGGAACGCTATATGTAAAATATGTCTTAACCACAAAGTTATGCAATGATCATACATAGAGTAATAATTATATTATTAAATGGGTAGAAGCATATAAGTTATTATATAAAAGGAATATTTTAGTAAATAAACTAAAAATTTATAATCACGACAGACCGGGTTTAGAAAATATTTCCAGGTATATGTGGTTTTAATTTTAGGGCAAGTTTATAGTTAGCAGCTTCTTATATGAGAATGTGGGTTTTTACCGTTGGATGAGCATCTGACAATAAATACATCTCCAAGCTCCAGATTCTTGGGAATCTTATGATCAAATGCTCAACTAACGATTAAACCCCGCTTTCTCATATGAGAAGTTTCTCATAATCGACTTACCCTTAATTTTAGATTATCAAACCCACTCCTAAAAATCCTCCACCAAACCCGCTAGGAGCAGAGTAAGGTGGAGATAATATATTCAAGTTTTTGCGTGTAAGATTGGAAATTAGGCGAAAATACATTTTAGTATTTGGTACTCACACCAAAGTTTTATTTTAGATCATGTATAGTTAATTTCAATGATCAACTCCCCAAATTTGTAAACTTGTAACATTTACTGATAATCTTTAATGGTGTAAAAAAATAGCTTGAAACAATGTGGAGGGCCATAAAAGAAAAAATAAGATAAAATACTAACTTGTATTCAGGTCCGGTCCTGATAAATTGGGGGCCCTAGGTGAATATTAAAAGACGAGGCCCTTTGAACAAAGGGGGTATGGGTGCAGCGCCCCCAAATCGAAATTTTTTTGGTTTCTTTACAAATGTTTGTGTGTATAATTCTATATCAAACATATTATAGAGTTGATTTGCGTGTTTTCTTTCATCATTTTTAGAATTCGGAGGTTTTGTAATTATAATAGTACTTATTGCATGCATTGAATTTTGAACTTCTTCTCCTCTCGCTAGCCCTTAGTAACTCCACACGTGCTCATATTATTAACTTTTGTTGATAATAAAAGTTTATCGCTGATTATAATTTATGAAGTTTGATCTAAGTTATAACTAAAATAATTTAGGTTGAGCATGATCGGGTAAAATATTTAAGGTGGGCTGGATTACAATAGGTCACGTACATTTATTTTTTCCAATGTTTGCTTCGACTCCATTACAATTTATTCAACATATTATAAAGAAAATTTTATTTTGAACATTACTCAGTATTTTCCGGTGCCCTGTTAAATAAAAAATGAACAAAATTTAAGCGACAGCCTATCCCGCCTATAGATAAGACCGGCCCTGCTTGCATTTAATATTACAAGACTCAAAATAAAATTTTGGAGGCGTTTCATAGTACTAAAACGTGTTTAACCTTATTTTTTGATTGGTCCACATATACTGTTCTCTTGGTCCAATATGGCAGCTGGTATTTCAAAATGTTTCTTTCTGAGCTTCTCTTTCGATTTGAATTCCCCCCCTAGTATTAATGCTGCTACTGCTTTGTCTCCTCAGTCAATTGATTTGAATTTGCCTACGTGCTTTATGCTTTATATATATATATATATATAAATACATATATATACAGTCAGGCTATAAAGAGGGCGGACGTCCTTTCTTTATTAAAGAGAGGACATCTATTTTGACCGTTGGATCGTGTTTTCATTAATGACAGTTTTGTCATTTCACAATTTTTAAACACAATCCAACGGCCAAAATAGAGATCCTCTCTTTAATAAAGAGAGATGGCCCTCTTTAGAGAATCTTTGTATATATATATATATATACACACTAGTCGACATTCCGTATAAACGCAACAACAATTCTTAAAATAACTTGTATTACGCTGTAACTTTTTAATAGTCGATTTTCCATATACTTAAACACCAAATACAAATATAATCAAAATCCATAAAATTGCTATAAAAAGTTAACAAATAAAAAATTGTCGAATGCTTAAAACATCAAATAAAAATACGATCAAAATCAGTAAGTTGCTATTTAAATTTACAACAAAAAGAAATTCTAATAGCAAATCAAAACAAAAGGAGAGAGAAAGTATAATAAGTTATAAAATAAAATAAAATAAAGAAAGAAAAGGAAAACACAATTTAAAAAGGATAGATAGATGTAGATACAATTAGTCACAATTTAAAAAAATTAGTGGTAAAACTTAAAAAAAAAATTAAGAATCGGAATCCCAATATACATCAACTTTTAATTTGAAATTAAAGTAAGAGTTTTTAATGTGGAGTTTGTAGGCATATACATAGTTAACATACATTTTCCTTACCTATATATATATAAGATAATATACATATATATATATATATGTATGTATGTGTGTGTATGTGTATGTGTGTGTGTGAATATAAGATAGATCAAAATTAATGAGGTGGAATTTGAGGCTTCTTGAGATGGAACATTCTCATTATTGATTTTGAAAGTATTAAAAAAAAAAAAAAAAAAAAAAAAAGAAGAATTAGAAAGAAATGAAAAAAAAAATGAAAAATCAAGGAAATGCCACATAGGGTTTTTTTCTAAAGGGGAGGATGGTGACGTGGGTAGCCTATTAGAAGACTTTTTGTTTTGGTATTATATATATATATATATAATAGATAGGAGGGGCTCTTAATTAGGTGGAATATATGTGTATGTGTATGTGTGTATATAAGATAGATCATACATATATATATATATGTGTGTGTGTGTGTGTGTAATAGCCTATATTTTTCAGTAATTATTAACACGAAGAGATTCTATATACTTCCTTTGACCATACTTGAAATTCTATCTTTAATCGATCGATGTCCATTCGAGCGATCGAGCATTTTTAAGTTCAAGCGATCGAAATCTATTCAAGCGATCGAAACCCTACCCACCTGAATTTATGACATGGTCCCTACTTCAATCGATCAAATCCCTTTTCAATCGATCAAACCTGACCGAATCACTTTCGAGCGATCAAGCATATTTCGATCGATCGAACTCGCCTGTATATTTCATCTTTAGTTCACGCAAATATTGCCACCTGCCCTTCTTTCTCTTCTATATATATGTTGGGTCATTGTGTGTGTAAGGGTTATTTTGGTGACCAAGCTTTGTTAGAGAGAGAAAGAGTTGGTTTACATATTTATATGCACATTCATATATATATATATATATATAAATACACACATATCTATATATATACTCAATTAGAGAGAGAGACAGACAAAAAGAAAAGAAGAAGAAGAAGCAGAGGAGAGAGAGAGAGAGAGAACAGAGACAGAGGAGAGAGAGAGAGGAGGCCACTCTAGAAGCTTTGAAGCTCAAGCTTGCAAAACACGCCCTTACAACTTTCGGTCAGTTCCAAACTCACTCAGTAGCGTCAGTGGAATGTTTTACAAGTTTTTGGATGTTTAATGAGGACCCAAACACGCCCTAACAAAATTTGGACGTTCGCTGCCAGAATCTGGAGAAGACAACTTTCGAGCGATCGAACTAGGTTCAATCGATCGAACACGCTAAGTCTCAATCGATGAAAATGACTTCAATCGATCAAGACCACCTTTACTTCAATCGATCGAACTTCACTTTCTTCGATCGATCGAAATGACTTCAATCGATCGAACCTTAACAGAACTTGGATATTTTCCTTTAGTTTATAATTCATAATGCTTAGCTGTTTAATGACGTTCCATGTTTCTATTATGTGATATTTTATGGATTACGGAGGTAATGGATATGATAATGAGATTGAGATAACATGGTGAGTAACGTTGTAGGGTTCGGAACGTTAGTATTAATATAACGTGATAACGAGATAAGGTTTGAGATATAACAATGAGTAACATTGGATAACCCCGGTGACTGCGTCAGTGGGGTATTAGTTACTTTCAAGGTTGTGTTTAGTCGAGCTGATGAATTCACTCAAGTTGAATCCAATAAGCGTGTAACAAGGATTTAACCAGGATTGTGGAAGCTATGGGTGCACAGTTCTCGCAAGCGTTCTTAAAGGCGGTGAACAGTAAGAGTTCTTAAAATCGGTGAACAAGAGTAGTAGTGGCACGCCCATAGTTTGTATCTGCCAGAGGTATGTATGTACAGTACTCGCAAGCTTTCTTAAAAGTGGTGAATAGTAAGAGTTCTTAAAAGCGGTCAACAAGAGTATGGGTACATCCATAAACCAGTCGTTATATGAGAGCGATGTGTAGTGCTCACAGGAGTTCTTAAAAGTGGTGAACAGTAAAAGTTCTTAAAAGCAGTGAATAAAAGCACTAGTATGTCGTGATGATATAATTAGTTTAGTATAGTCAGTCGGGATTGGTACAATCAGTCTTAGAGTTGGAAGATGAGAATCGGTTAATGATGTGTCTGAATAAAAGAGGAAGAGATATCATTTAGTATCACTACTTTATATCGTTCATACTGGTAATGACTTTATACCTATGATACTGTGAGAGTTTTTATTCACTCAGTTGAAGTAAGCTGACGGCGTTTATACCTGGACATTCCCCGTCCAGACTACCTTTTTCCTATTAATGCAAGTGATAGAGCCTACAATGATGGCCACTATCCAGAGTTGGATTATGCAGAAGGTGGCCCCACTAATGACGATTATGCTGGGGAAGATTATTACGCTGACGATTATCTTTACGTCAGCTAAAGATGAAGAAGTTATATCTAGTTTATATTTCCGTTATTTCTATTAAATTTTGTTAGTTAACGGGTACTTGGTCATATGTTGTCTCCAGAACTGTTGTGATCTTGAGGACCACTTTGACATTGTAATGGATATAATTGTTATGATATATTCAGTTGTTTACTATTTATGTTTATTTTGTTAGACTAGTACTGTGGTGTGGACAATTAGTGATATTCACCCGTCATTCCCTATGGACCCAATTTATTTTTCTCTATTTTTGCTGCTCCGGAGCGTGATAGTGTGTGTGTGTGTGTATGTGTGTGTGTGTGTGTGTGTGTGTGTGTGAAATCAAAATTAATTAGGTGGAATTTGAGGCTTCTTGGGATGACACATTTTCATTGTTGATTTTGAAAGTATCAAAAACTTAAATAAGAAGAAGAAGAAGAAGAAGAAGAAGAATTAGAATTAGAAAGAAATGAAAAAAAATGGAAAATCAAAGAAATGTCACATAGGATTTTTATGGTGATGTGGATAGTCCAATTGTAACACCCGTACCCGGGGAACGGGTAAATTACTGTGTTAATATGCATTAATTAATATAATTAGTGTATAGAATGGATTAAGGGGAGGCTTGGACTCGCCCATGTAAAAAGTGTTCAGAGAGAGACACTAGTTGAACAAGTCCCCAGTGAGGTGGGACGGGTATTGAAATGGAACCCAGCGAAGGGTAAATTGGTAATTTGCATTTTAAATGATTAAATGTATTTTATATGCTTACATGGATATTTGTTAAGTTGCTTTCATAATATCATATTAATATGTGTTAGCATTAACTTGGACACCCAAATCAGGGTATAAATGCAAAAGATTTAAAATTTGTAGGTGCGATAGCAATTTCACAAAATATATGGGACCCACATTGGGACCCATACGGAACTTAGACAAACACTCATTAGATAATTGGGTAGTGAATGAAATATTTGGGGGATTTCATAATGAGAACTTAAGAAATTTCGGAGATGTAAACGAAAAATGGCTAAAGTGAGGCATTGACACCTCATGCTTGTGCATGAGTGTGTGTGTCAAAACATGAGACTTGTCTCATTAATCACTGAAATTAAAACAAAAGAAGAGGAGAGCTCACCGAGAGAGAAGACGGAACCGTCACCGACGACGTTTTTCGCCGTACCGTCGCCGCCGTTCGCCGGATTTACGATCCGAGACCACTTTTGGACTCGTGGAGGTAAGAGGATCACATGCACGTAATTTGCTTTCATTTTTGACAATGTTTTTCCGGTAACCGTTCTTGATAAATGATATTTGTTGAACCAAAACCATGTAGGATTTACTTTGGGTAAGAATTGAGCAAGATTTGTGAAAGAATTCTTCATTTGTAGCTTGAATCTGGGTAGATCTTGCTAAGGTGAGTTTTCTAGCCTAAAGAATGGTTGTGTTTAACTATGTTCAAGGCATCAATGATGTAGAGATGTAGAGAATGGTCTTATTGTGTTGATTATTCATGTTTAGAAAGCATGTAGTTACTAAATTGTGAATTGCATGTTAGCTTTATGAAGATTATATGTGCCTACATGTTTATGTGCTTATATGTTGATGTGGTATTCAATGAGCACCGGGAAAATGATTCATTAGTTGGGAGTAATAAGGGTGGTGAAGAGGAAGAATCCGAGAAATACGGAAGTCCAAGGAATAGAAGTGGCCACGGGACCAAGGGAGGTCCCGGGTCTGAATGAATCATTGAACCGGTGACTCGGCGATTACAAAGATATGATTTATGTGTTTATTGTTGCATTGCACATGTTAAATATTTAGCCATGTTTAGATTACTCACTAAGCGTAATGCTTAAGAAAACCGTTTTCTGTTTCTGATGTGGTAAATAACAACCACCGCAGGTACGGAGCAATATCTGGAGAGGAAATAGCGTGCTCGGGAGTGGGGAAGAGATGTGGGGCTTGTAATTAAGTTTATAACTTGTAATATAATGTAACTTGTGGGTTAGTATCCTTGACTTGTGGATTTAAGACTTGACTCGTGGTTGTATCCATGGAGTTAGTTTTGAAGTCCCATGACTCATATGGTGAATGTAAATTTGTAGAAACTTGTGTTATTCTCTATGTTGATAGTTTGAGTAAGAATATGGAGGATTTGAAGTTTGCCTTGTAAATTCTACGTATGTCCTTACGTTTCAACTATAACTATGGGTGAGATGGTTTGGAAATGGACCCTTCCGGCAAGTCCGGATATGTGTCGCAACTCTTTTGGATAAGTTCCTTTTTGTAACTATATGGTTTGAATGGTTTTGGAAATGATATTTGGAAAGTTTCATGCTTATGGTTGTTCTTGGAAAGAGTTTAGATTTGATTCACTTGTTCGATTCAAATGAGAATACATTCATGGATTGAATGCTTGGAATTGGTTTTGATATGGTTTTTTAATGTTCTATGTGGTTGGTTGTAGCTTTAAGTTCATTTCCAACAAGGTCTTATGAGATACAAATTCTTGACATAAGTTGAACTTCAAAGCTTATTTTGATTCAAAAAGAGTTATGTTCATGAATGATTTGATCAAATTTTAGTTGTGGATGTGAGATACATGCTTGGGTAATGCTTAAACATGTTTATGAATGTATTTGAAATGTTTTCTTAATGTCCCAAGAAGTTTGGTTTTGGTTTGGGTATGAGTTGGGTAAGTTTTAGCAGTGTTTTTAGCAGTAAAAACATGTTCTGGGGAACCCGGATCTATCCGGGTTAATGAAGGGATCGATCCGGCCTTTTTAAGGAACATTCTGCGAGAAAATATATAAGATGGATCGATCCGGGTTTATGAGCGGATCGATCCACTTGTATTTTTCACAGCACGTCCGCTTTTACGGAAACGCGCATAACTCTTTCTAGAAAATTCGGATTCGCGCGCCGTTTTTTGCGTTGGAACCGGGACTCGTAAATCTATCTTTTGGTATAAAATTTGATATACTTTATTAATGACCATTTTTCCCTTGAGTCTGTTTTTGGCACAGTAAGCTCTTTTCTGATGGTTTAAATCATGTTTTCCTTAAAAACTAACAAGGTGTAGTGTTTATTAGTGTATTTTGGGTGCGTATATTCTTGTTACATGTGTCCTAATCCACACGAGGCGGGTTGGGATGTGACACCAATAAAAGGCCTTTTGCTTTGGTGTATATATATATATATAATAGATAGATAGGGAGAGACTCTTAAGTGCACCGGATAGCCTAACGAACTTTAGCATGATTTATTATACTTGGTAGAATATTTCACTTAATTAGGTAGTCTATTGAATTTTCTTAGTCCATCAATATTCAAATTTCTAGAGGAAAAATATTCTGTTAAGCCAATCACTTGGGAAATTAGTAGCCCAGTACTTGATATAGCCACTATATTTGAAATTATGAACAAGCTATAATGCCAGTGTACAATAAATTTTATTTTCTTCTAGTCTAAGGGTGCGTTTGATAAAATTGAAAATTAAGTGCTGAATTTTAAGTAGTGAAAATTTTAAGCAATCGAATTTATAGTACTGAAAACAGTTTTTTAAGTACTAAAATAGATTGCATTCAGTGATTATTTTCAGTAAAAAATTTTTAACTTAAAGTTTTTAGTGATTTTTTAGCTGCTTTTTCAATTAAATGATACGTTATCAAACGCACTGAAATAAAATAAATGCTAAAAATTTTTATTTTTACCACTTAATTGGATTATCAAACATACCCTAAGTTCAAACTTTAATATTAATATTGCTATTTTAAAGTATTTTAATACTTCAAAACTCCAGGACCATTCTGTTCAAAGTTTGACTTCAACAGTATGGTCCACAAAATTAATTTATTTTCGACGTGGAATGTGGCTCGTGTCTTGGAAAATTAACATAAATTAGAATGTTATTATAGTTCCAAAATTCGGTTCACCGAAAGTATTTTAATGAAAATTAAGTGGTTTCCATTGTAAGTTAAAATATTTGAGAAATTAATAAATATGTAATTAATTCTGCCAAGGCACTGCATTACTTTAGTATATACATATTTATTAATATTTACAAATTAATAAAGATGACCACTTTGTACTTTTTTTAACAAAAAATGACCTATATGTAAATATTGTGCCATAAGATGATCATTCTGTAATTGTGTCTAAAAAATTAACCTATATGTAAATATGATAAAACAACCACTATATGTAAATATTGTGCCAAAAGATGACTATTCTGTATTTTTCTTACAAAAAACCTATATGTAAATATGATGTCAGCAACCATTTTTGTTGACTTTTTTAATGAAATCATTTGTAATTATGGTTGAAAAAGTTGACTGAACTTGAAATATTTAAGCCAAATTTGATTGAATCCTCATTATTACATTAAATAAAATTTCAAAAGTTGACACGAATGTGATTATTATTTGACTTGAATGTAATTATTATCTGAAAATAGAATTGGCCTCTAACAAATCAATATATCCTTATGAAGTTGTACACATGTACGAGTAATTATGATATCCTAAAGGGATTTTATGGTATTTGACCGACTATGCAATTACCGTAAAGGACAGAACAAACAGAGAAATACTGAAATTGGAGAATGGATTTCAGAATTGGCACACAAACCCAGACATTTTCTCTTTTATGTATGTTAGTAAAATTTTTTGTCTGATAGGATAGCATATACGCGTCCGCACGCACACCTTACATTCATACAATACACGTGGACGGAGCTACGATAAGACATAGGGTTATCTGACTCAACTGAAATTTTAAAGAGAAAATTGTATTTTTGCGGATTATATTGATACATGCAAGGGGTCGGATTTTATTCGTAAGGGAATTTTAGTTAAAAGTCTTTAAAAATAGAATTTTTTTAGTTTAAGGTCTAATCTATTCTTTATTTTAGTAAAAAGAGTCCATCAACAAAAAAAAGTCATGTGAAATTTTCTCATAACTTATGTAAAAAATTGAACTAGTTATGTAATTAAGTTTTGCTAATTGATGTAGCAAAAATCCGCACCGAGCGGTGATTGGTTGATGTCCCTTGAACACCTGCAAAGAAAAGGCGAAGGGTGTACCCTCAGCCTCCTCCGACGATCAAGTTAGATTATGAAAGAATTTGAATACACTAGAATGAAAAAATGGAGAAGGATTCTGTACTGCTACGTGAGTTTTTGCTGTGTATATATATTGGCTTGAGGTGTAACTGTCTATACTTTTCAGGAACACTATTCCCACTATCCCACTATGTAGTAGTGGGCTAAGCTACCCATTACTTGGGTTATGATCATGGGGTTATGCACACCATTTTCTCCTACTGTGATCACTGATGATTGATCATGGACTGAGATTATGGGGTTAACCCATTCCTGGGCTCCACGTGTCGGTAGATGATTGGGGTGATATTTTTGGGGCATATCAGCTACTCCCCCCCAAAAATCCTCTATTCTTGATCGTTGGATAGAGGACATAAGGGAGAAACGGTACGACTTATCGACATTTGAAATATGACGTTTCTTTTTCCAAGAGGTGCCTCAAAATTTGGGAACTCTACCGTCGGAACGTCACTTCTTTCATCATTGTGACTCTTCTGGCTGCCTTTATACTAATAGGTTAGTAAAACTTTATTCCACTTTCCTTCTTCTCGTTCATTTGTTGGAGCAACTAGAGATTTCCTACTCTCTTTCATCCTTCTAGGTCAGTAACTTCTCTCCTCCTTATCATTTTCTCCTTAATTTTATGTCTTCATCCGGCACCGAGAGTATTGAAGTCTACGGTCCTTCGGGGACTGTGACAGTTGAGGGTCGCGAAATGGAGGCCCAATCCTCTCAACGACGCCCGATCGAACCTTCTGGACCTTCGGAGCCGTCTACTGTAACTTCTCAAGGGTTACAACGAATTAGGGATAGATATTCGGTTCCCTCTGACCTTGAATGTAGGGTTCCTGGCCCCGGGGAAGTTTTCAGGCCCCAAGAGGGAGAGGTTGCTTTTTATACTTACTTTTTCCGTTTAGGGGTCAGGATTCCTCTACATCCTTTCTTCTGTGATTTTTTGAGGTTCCACCATCTCTGCCCTTCTCAGCTGGCTCCCAATGGATGGAAGATGTTGATTGGTTCCCTAATTTTAGCAGACCGCAATGGAGTAGACTTAGATTTAGGAACCCTTAGAACAGTAATGCAAATCAAATCTAAAAAGGGTAGTGGATTCTACGTTACTGGCGAGAAGAGATTTCAAGCCATCCAAGATCTTCCAACTTCTCATAAGGGTTGGAAAAATACCTTCTTTTTTATCAGGGATTATATTGGGAACGTTCCCAGGAAAATGGGCAGTCCCCGTAAGATTCAGTCTTTACTCTGTTTTCTTCACAACTCTGTTTATCTGAGTTCTGATAATTACTGTAACTTCTGCAGCTCCAGAGACCAGAGCTCGGGCACTTATTACTGAGGCTCGTCGCGAGAAACTGAAGGCGTGGCTAGCACCAGAGGTTAGGCTGGTAGACCAGATAATTACACAAGAAGCACTTCTTTCAGCCGGATTGATAACGATGGACGAAGTTAGTGCGAGAGTGGCCAGAGCACAACTAGTTCGTCGGAAAAGGAAACCGGTTAATCCACCCAGCTTTGATGCTCACATTCATGCCGCTCGTAGACTAAGGCTGATGGATGAGCCAGATGACAGCGACATTCAGATTCTTCCTCCTTCTTCTTCAGTTCCGGATTCGGAGTCACCCGATCTCCCTCAACATGTAGTCACCACACCACCTTCCATTCGGCAATCCCCTCGGTTACATCCTCAGGCCACCTCGACCAATCTAGACATTGGTCATGTGATGAGCAGTGAGAAGACAGCTGACGCTTCTAAGTTACCTTGGGGCCCTGGGAGCCTAAATTGTTATATCCAGGGCTACCTTAAACAAGCCGCTGATAGATTCCCGGCCCAGATCGAGGCCAGGAAAGCTCCTGAGATGACCCTCAAAATCACTGAGTACTTGACCAAGGTATGTCCGTTCCCTTCTCGGGTCCGGTTGTTTGTTGTGATTCTTTCATACCGCACATATTTAGATATACGCCTATTTATATATATATATATATTTTATTTATTAGGCATTATATCTTCAATCTGCCTTGGGGAGGCTGAATTGTGAGGGTGCTGACCTCGAGAATCAATTGAAAGAACAAGTGGTGAAAAACTCGGAGCTGTTGTCCCAAATCAAGAAGCTGCAAAAGAGCTTGGAAGAGGCCAATATGGAGAAAGCAACTTCTGATTCTCTGTTGAATGAAGCCCGAGATAGCGCTCAGAAAATGAGTGCGGACATCTTGGCAGAGAGAGAAGGTAGACAAAAAGACCGTGCTGCCTTCTTGGCTAAACTTGAAGTCGAAAAGAAGAAAGCCGCTGAAGCTTTCTTCAAGGAGAAGTTGGATGAGCTTGTAGCCAAAGGCACTGACTTTGCTCAAGACGGGTTTGACAAGGGTTGGGAAGAGTGTAAGGCAAAAGTCATGGAGCGCTTAGGGCACCTCAAGGCTCGTTTCCTTGATCTTGATCCATCTCTGTTGGACCCTGATGTGGAGTCAATGTCAGAGCTTACCGCCAACCTTGGGGGAGAAACTAGTTCTGTAGTTGCTCTACCAGAATCTGATCCATCAACGAGGCCTGACATCTTAACTCCTGCACAAGATTGTGCTGAGGACCATTCATCCTCCCTTCCTGACGCTGATGCAGCGGCTCCTCAAACCTGACATCTTTTTTTTTTTTTTTGAGATTATACAATTTCTGTATAAATATACGCAGTGTGGTGGTGTTATGACTAGACTTTGATTTTTGGTTGGCATGACGTATTTTGCTGCACTTAGTTCTACACACTGTGTATTGCTTAGATTCAGTGTGAGATGCTTGTGAGGACGTTATGCCATACAAAATCCATGTTTGTGCTGACTCAAAACTTAATAACATATTACGGAATCTGCAGCTACATATTTGTGAGTCACCCATGATTTTGTGAACTCATTACACTCAGATAAAACTCGTGATCTTATGTTTACTTCGGGATGCACGATCCTTTCACTTTGTGAACTCATTACACTCATGTTAGGCTCGAGATCTTATGCTCACTTCGGGATGCACGATCCTTTCACTTTGTGAACTCATTACACTCTTGTTAGGCTCGAGATCTTATGCTCACTTCGGGATGCACGATCCTTTCACTTTATGAACTCATTACACTCATGTTAGGCTCGAGATCTTATGCTCACTTCGGGATTCATGATCCCTTTATTTTGTGAACTCATTACACTCAGGTGAAACCCGAGATCTTATGTTCACTTCGGGATGCACGATCCCTTTATTTTGTGAACTCATTACACTCAGGTAAGACCTGAGATCTTATGTTCACTTCGGGATTCATGATCCCTTTATTTTGTGAACTCATTACACTCAGGTGAGACCCGAGATCTTATGTTCACTTCGGGATTCATGATCCCTTTATTTTGTGAACTCATTACACTCAGGTGAGACCTGAGATCTTATGTTCACTTCGGGATTCATGTTCCCTTTATTTTGTGAACTCATTACACTCAGGTGAGACCCGAGATCTTACGTTCACTTCAGGATTCATGATCCCTTTATTTTGTGAACTCATTACACTCAGGTGAGACCCGAGATCTTACGTTCACTTCGGGATTCATGATCCCTGTATTTTGTGAACTCATTACACTCAGGTGAGACCCGAGATCTTACGTTCACTTCGGGATTCATGATCCCTGTATTTTGTGAACTCATTACACTCAGGTGAGACCCGAGATCTTACGTTCACTTCGGGATTCATGATCCCTGTATTTTGTGAACTCATCGTGCCACATCAAATTGGATGAAACTGTGCGCATGAAGGCTTGTCTTGGATATTTACAGAAAATTGGGAATTGCGTATTTATATAGAATGAAAATATGCGTTTTTACAATAGCTAGGAAAGTAACTTTTAATTAAATGAAATACTTTCTAAGGTGCTCTGCATTCCAGGGTCTCGGAATTGGCTTTCCACTCATGTCTTCCAACCAGTATGTGCCTGGCCTGTTAATCTTAACTACTCTGTAGGGTCCTTCCCAGTTGGGGTTTAGCTTTCCGGACCCTGGCTCTTTCGTATTGGGGAAAATTCTTCTCAGCACTAAATCTCCCAATTGAAAATACTTGGGTTTGACTCCCTGGTCATACCGTTTTGCAACCCTTTGCTGATACGCTGCTATTCTTACCAGAGCTTTATCCCTCACTTCTTCCAACAAGTCCAAATTTTCGCGAATGGCTTGCTCATTGTATTCTGAGTTACAGACTGCCGTTCTTGATGAAGGCATACCGATCTCAACTGGAAGTACTGCCTCAGTACCATATGCTAAGGTAAACGGTGATTCCCCCGTTGCAGTTCTCTGGGTTGTCCTGTATGCCCACAGTATCACGGGGAGCACGGACAACCAGTTACCTTTAGCCCGATCCAACCTTTTCTTCATGGCGTCAATAATTGAACGATTAGTTACCTCAGCTTGTCCATTAGCTTGTGGATGCCCAGGAGACGCGAAATGATGACTGATGTTTAACCCTTTACAAAATTCCTAAAATGTTCCCCCCTCGAATTGTGTGCCATTATCCGTTATTATCACCTGTGGGATACCAAAACGGCACACAATGTTTTTCCAAGTGAAGTTCTTCATTTCTCTTTGGCCGATCTTCACCAGTGCTTCTGCTTTTGCCCATTTGGTAAAGTAATCTACAGCTACTACCACGAACTTCTTACCCCCAATAGCCCTTGGTAACGGCCCAATTATATCCATCCCCCATTGCATGAACGGCCAAGAGCTAGTCATTGGTATCATGGGTTGGCCTGGACTGTGCTTGTAGTTGGCAAATTTCTGGCATCTCTCACATCTCCTAACTAACTGTTGAGCATCTTCCCTCATATTCGGCCAAAAGTAACCCAACGTCAAGGCTCGATGAGCCAAGGAGCGCGATCCCAAGTGATTTCCACATATACCTTCATGAATTTCCCGAAGCACGTAGTTACTTTGATAGGGAGTTAGGCATCGCAGCAGAGGTTGAGTGAAAGACCTCCTATACATAACTTCCTCGTAAACGGCGTACCTTGCTGACTTAAGTTTCAACTTTCAAGCGAGCAACTTGTCTTCTGGTAATTCCCCTTCAGTGATATATAAATAAATAGGCATGATCCAAGTGTCTTTATAATCTTCTGAGCTTACCACAGACACTCTTGGTGTTTGGAAGATGCTCGGCCTTTCCTGGATTCCAATTTAGATACCCGTTTCGGAACTCACCTCCAATGCTGATGCTAATTTCGACAAGGCGTCAGCACGAGAATTGTCAACTCCTGGTATTTTTGTTATTATGAAAGTGATGAACTGTTCTGCTAATCTTTGTGCGATCTGATTGTATGACCTCATTCTATCATCTTTCACCTCAAATCCACCTTTCATCTGTTCCACCACCAGTTGAGAATCACATCTGACCTCAATATGCTCCGCCCCACATAACTTGGTCATCTGTAGCCCGATAATCAAGGCTTCATACTCTGCTTCATTATTTGAAGCTTTGAAAGCGAAAGCCACTGCCCTCTCAATCTGAGATTGATCCGGTGCCTGTAATACTACGCCTGCACCACTCCCTCTTCGGCTAGATGCTCCATCAGTATATACTAACCATATTTCCGTATCTTCTTTCCTGGTTTCACCGTAAGGCTCTTCTTGGAATTCCGCGATGAAGTCTGCTAGGGCCTGAGCCTTGATCGCAGTTCTGGGGCTGAATCTAATATCAAACTCTCCCAGTTCGATAGCCCATTTCATAAGCCGACCCGAGGTATCAGGTCTGTACAACACAGACCTGAGTGGATGTGCGGTTTATACCACTATAGTGTGTGCTTGAAAATAAGGTCGTAACTTACGTGCTGATATCAACAAAGCAAACGAAAGTTTTTCAAGTTCGGGATACCTCTGTTCGTTCTCCAGTAGCGTCTTGCTGGTGTAGTAAATGGGCCTTTGAACTCCTGCATCAGATCTCACCAATGCCGAACTGACTGCGTGGCTTGAAGTTCCCAAATAGAGAAAAAGCTCCTCTCCTTTGACCGGAGTACTTAACATCATTGGGCTTCCCAAGTAACTCTTCAAGCTCTGGAACACCTTCTCACAATCTTCTGTCCACACGAAATCTTTACTCCCTTTGAGTGCCCTAAAGAAAGGTAGGCACTTATCAGAGGCTTTCGAAATGAATCTGTTCAAGGCCGCCAGCCTCCCATTAAGGACCTGCACTTCTTTCCTACTTCAAGGCGATCTCATCTCCCGAAGAGTACGAATCTGGTCTGGATCTGCTTCAATCCCCCTTTCGGACACCAAAAATCCCAGGAATTTGCCCGCTGAAACGCCAAATATGTATTTGGCTGGATTGAGCTTTAGGCCATACCTTTCGAGCATGCCAAAGGTCTCCCTTAAGTGCTCTATGTGATCCGTCTTGACCTTACTTTTCACCAACATATCATCAATATAAATTTCCATCGTTTTCCCAATCTGGCGGTGGAACATTCCATTGACCAACCTCTGGTATGTAGCGTCAGCGTTTTTCAAACCGAATGGCATGACCTGATAACAGTACAGTCCCCTTTCCGTTATAAAAGAGGTCTTTTCTTCGTCGCCCTGATGCATCCGTATCTGATTATACCCTGAATATGCATCCATGAAGGTTAACAACTCATTCCCTGCAGTTACATCAACCAAACGATCTATCGGGAAACTGTCTTTAGGGCAGGCCTTATTGAGATCCGTGTAATCTACGCAAACTCTCCACTTCCCTCCTTTCTTGGGAACTACCACAGTGTTAGCTAACCACTCCGGATAACATACCTCCTTAACGTGCCCAGCTTCCATTAACCGATTCACCTCTGTATTTATGACTTCATGCCTTTCAGCCGCGAAATTTCTCCTTTTCTGACGGATGGGTGGGTGCCTCGGATCTACCATAAGACGGTGCGAAATTATATTCGGGTCTATTCCCACTAGATCCTTTATAGACCAAGCAAAAACATGCTGATGTTTCGTCAAGAACCGAACTAATTCTTCCCTGAGAACTCCTGTGAGACTAGCTCCAATTTTTATTCTCCTTTCACGATCTCCGCTATTCAAGTTAACTTCTTCCAAGTCCTCTCCTGGCCTGAGACATTCAGGTCGTTCGTCTCGGATTTCGGGCAGTATCTGTTCTAAGTTCTCACTTTTCCCTTGCTCTTGACTTGCTTGGCCTACCCGAAGCTGTAATTGCTATTTCTCCTTGACATTCTTGAAAGACGCAGCATGGCACTCTCGCGACGCTTTTTGATCTCCTCTGACAGTTACCACCTCCCCTCTGAGGACGAGCTTCATACACTGGTGGTACGAAGATGGGATGATCTTTATGTCATGAAGTCATTGTCGTCCCATTATAGCATTATATGGGGACGGGGCGTTTATCACTGAAAATTCTTCTAATTCAGACAAGTAATTAGTGGCCTTTCCCACGGTAACAGGTAATCTGATCTCACCAACTGGTTCAGCAACCTCTCCACTGAATCCCGTGATTTTCCCTGTTGAACTCTTCATCTGACCAAGATCAATATCCATCTTATCCAAGGCATGAAGAAAAATGACATTGATGTTGCTTCCGTTGTCTATTAAAATTCTCCTTACATCGTAATGCGCGATGGAAAGAGTTACTACCAATGCATCTGCGTGAGGAACGAGTATCCCCACCAAGTCTTCATCTCCAAAAGTGATTTATGGGGTCGGGATTCTGAACCTCTGTTCCATACTGAGCACTCGGGTAGGCCCCCATTGAACTTCTCGGCTAAAGCGCTTCCTGGAGCGGTTGGAATATCCAGAATCCCTAGTATAACCATGAATTGCGTATATAACATTAGGCTGTGGTGGTTGATCTGCCTCACGCTGTCCTGGCTTCTCCTTGATCTGTTCCTTTCTAGCCTGATCTCTCCCAGGATTTGCTTGGCCATTCTTCCCGATGTATTCCCTGAGGCAACCCCTCCGGATTAATTCCTCGACTTCCCTCTTTAGGATCCGACATTCATCTGTAGTGTGACCATGATCTTTGTGGAAGTCACAATATTTACCTCGGTCACGATTTCCCGGTTCACCTTTTAACTTTCCAGGCCAGTTCAAGTGCTCTTTACCTTTGACTTGCCTCAAAATCTGAGATAGTGACGCATTAAGAGGCGTATAATGAACCGACCTCGGTGATCTCTCCCTATTACGAGTCGTTCTTCTCTCCGAGTGGTCTGGGGATCCCTTCTTCTTCCAATCTTCTCTTCTTCCTCTAGAACTACCTCTTGGTTCCATCAATAGCTTACTATCCCTCCGGGCCATATCCATGTCCTCAAGAGTTATGTACTTCTGAGCTCTGACCAAAAGATCCGAGTTATCCAGAGGTGGTCTTTTGGTGATAGATTTCCAAAATAAACCGGGCTGGAGGCCTGCCCTCAGTGCTGCGATAGCAAATCCTCCTTCACAGCCGTCAACGTTCACCAATTCGGCATTAAATCGGGTTATGTATTCTCTCAACGATTCCCCTTTCGATTGCTTTACGGTGAGAAGGTGGTCTGGTCCTTTCTTAAGCTTTCGGCTCGTGATAAAATGATTAACAAACTTTGTTGCCAACATAGCAAAAGAAGAAATTGATTTTGGGGGTAACCTTCTGAACCAAGTGAGAGCCGCCCCTGTCAGGGTGTTAGAGAACACTCTACACAACAAAGCCTCACTACAATCATACAAAGCCATAGCATGCTGATAATGACACAGATGCTCAGTAGGGTCGGCCTTTCCATCATATGCTTCCACTTTAGGCAGGGTAATCTTTTTAGGCAACCGCTCCATCATGATGTGGTCAGCGAACGCGGGCTCCGTTATTCCTAAGACCATCTTCCATTCCTGATCCGGCTCCTGCACGGCCTCACTCTTTGATTCTGCCCCATCTTCCTTCAACCTTTCCCCTCTATGACTTCGCAGATCAGAACTTTGTTGTAAGTGTTGATCTTTCTGATCCCAGTCCTTTGCTCCCGGATCTGTCGTTTGGTCAACTTGTTGCTTAACCAATCTCTCCACGGTTTCCGTAAGAGACCTGATCTGTTGCATCATACCTTCCATCTGACCAGGAACTGCCTGACTTTCACTAGTACGGTCCGTCACCTGGACCTCCTGATCTTCAGAATTTCTGGACTCTCTTCACTCCTCCACATTACGGGGTGGATTGGCTTCTTCCATAAGTGAAATGAAGCTCTTCCTGAGTTTTTTCAAATATGAGAACTTGACTGCGTCGTTCCCACAGACGGCGCCAACTGATGTAGCAAAAATCCGCACTGAGCGGTGATTGGTTGATGTCCCTTGAACACCTGCAAAGAAAAGGCGAAGGGTGTACCCTCAGCCTCCTCCGACGATCAAGTTAGATTATGAAAGAATTTGAATATACTAGAATGAAAAAATGGAGAAGGATTCTGTACCGCTACGTGAGTTTTTGCTGTGTATATATATTGGCTTGAGGTGTAACTGTCTATACTTTTCAGGAACACTATTCCCACTATCCCACTATGTAGTAGTGGGCTAAGCTACCCATTACTTGGGTTATGATCATGGGGTTATGCACACCATTTTCTCCTACTGTGATCACTGATGATTGATCATGGATTGAGATTATGGGGTTGACCCATTCCTGGGCTCCACGTGTCGGTAGATGATTGGGGTGATATTTTTGGGGCATATCACTAATTATGGACTTTTGACCCAAAAAAAAGTGAGTTGTCCTTTAAACTCAATTAATCCAAAATGAAAAATTTTTCACTAAAATTCTATTTCATAAATTGACTAAACTAATATAACATAAAATAGGAGAGTGCCATCAGTTTTGTAATTTAACTAAAAAGGAAAAAATAAGTCAAGAAAGTAGTCTCTCTCAAATCTGTCTCTTGATGTATCACGCTCTATTTTTGTGTAAACTCGCATCCACTTCACATACGAAAACTCACAAACATTCACAATCACTCTTGATGGATCTCATAGTGTCAGTGGGTCTCACAATACCACCCAAAAATATTTGCGAGTGCTTGAATGTAAAATGGATATGAGTGTAGCATTATCCATCGTCTCTTCTTTTTTCAACTTCCAGATTGCTTTTAAAGATTTAAAAGTAATTTTGCTATTTTTATACGGATGACATATATTGAATGAACCCACTAAAAAAAATAAAATTCTTGCATATAGCAGTGCACATGCACATACTTTTATATCCCATACTATGGGTGTGTTTGATAACCCAATTAAGTGATGAAAATAAAAATTATTAGCACTTATTTTTTTTCAGTGTGTTTGATAATATACCACTTAATTGAAAAAGTAGCCAAAATACTACTGAAAACTTTAAGTGAAATTTTTTTACTGAAAATAATAACTGAATGCAATCTATTTCAGTACTTGAAAAACTGTTTTAAGTATTGCAAATTCAATTGCTTAAAATTTTCAGTACTTAATTTTCAATTTTATCAAATACACCCTATACTTGTCCTCGGAACTAAATAAAAAATATATTTTTTTTTGTTATTTATGAACTTTGAGTCTCTCAATATTCCATCCTTATGCCAATCTCAATAGTCTATGGGCCAAGAAAATAAAAACATTAAACATGGGCCATAAGGCCCATCATTTTATCTAACTATAACAGTCCTGAGCCTAATTATCGTTGAAATGGGCCCATTGGCCTAAATTTTTCATCTGGAGTTATTCCTCTTTGAATCCCCACCTCCACCGGCCGGTGGACACACGCAGAGAGAGAGAGAGAGAGAGAGAGAGAGAGAGAGAGAGAAGGTAAAGTACTCCGACTGACTGTATTCTCATTTTTTGAAGTTCTTCAATTACTTTTTCTTAATATCTTCACGTATTTGCTCGATTGATCCTCCTGCAGTTTTGAGGAGTGTGAAGTCCAATTAGTTATCTATTTGTTAGGAAGCGGGTTTTGCTCTAAGCACCAACTAATCGATAAAAACTGAAGAAAAACATTAGTCTCAATTTCCCAAAATCGTACTTCAATTTGAAGATCTTCTTTTTAGACATCCCAGATTTGATATGGAGTGTTTTTTTTTTTTTTTTTAATACATAAACTGGAACATATATATGTAGAAATTACATCTACTAAGCGGCACACACACACCTATAAATATATATATATATATATGTACAATGGAGGAAGAGGGTATCCCTAATGAAAGACAGCTTGTGCTCCCCGTATGATTGAAACTTCATTTAGGTACCCAGTTGCTTAATCTGTGCAAAATCTGTAGGAACTAGAAAAAAAAAAGTGAACCCTGTATGCTTGTTAAATGTTCTGAAAGAGTCATTTTATTGCATTAAAATAACCTTATAGTAGTATATCTCCTTTATACTTGCTTTGTCCAAAGGAAGCCTCTATAATATTATTATGCTTATTTTTAGCTTAACTGTGCCGATGACCTACTTGGAGATTGTAAGTTATCCATGTTGTTTGCATTTGTCAATTGTCTTGTTGATTATTTTTTTTTATTTTATTTTACCGGTATTGTGAAATTCTCTCCAGACTTTCCACATTCAATTACACTGTATATGTGGTTCCTTCGGCTCTCTCATTTGGTTGTCTTGTCGTGTGGCGTAATATTTAAATGAATGTGTGATATGATCCCAGCAACATAGGCAGCCAAATATTTTCTGAATTATGTTATGACATCATCAAATTAGTTCCAAATCTGGGGAGATTTGAAGTCAAAGAATCCTAGTTGTCTGCATTTGTCTTGATAAATCATACTCATTTATATGTTTATATCAATAAAAAGGCCACTCGTTTATTTCGAATGTTTTGTTCACTTTACAGGTGCCATAATGCAGAAAAGATTCACACATTAGTGCTCATTGCTTTCATGACTTCTCCTGTGAGTTTCACCACTCCTCAGTTATTTTTTAATTTCTAACAATCAGAATGTCTCTGAAGTCATAAGTATATTTCTCAAAAAAAAAAAAAAAATTCATTAGTATAAAAAGTTCAAACAATATAGTCACTGAATCATTTTCTTAGCCTGCTTGAAATGTTATACTTAGCAACTTTTGAACCATCCCATTTTTCCAACATTTCAGGGCAGCCAAACAGAACCTCCCAGCAGAATTGGTGATCGGTCAACCAGTGATGTTGTTGTAAGGTTGCGATCAGAGGATGGTCGAGATGATTGGGTATACTGCCATTCCCATATCCTTGTAAAGAATAGCAAGTATTTTGCTGATCGTTTATCCGAGAATTGGCCCACGTGCCAGATCATTGACTCACGCAATTGTGTTGACCTTTACTGTCAAGAATCTGACTTTGACTATCATGTCACCATCCTACGAATCTTCTATCTTGGAACTTATAGTTCTTTGACTGACATGTGGCATGGTGTTAAGAATGCCCTTGGTATACTCCAAGTTGCAATCAAGCTTGGTTGCCCAAGAATCATTGCTGCCTGTGTGGAGTACTTGGAAGCGGTACCTTGGGAAGAGTCCGAGGAAGAGGAGATTTTGAAGATCATACCTGGCATGGGACCACAAGTTGAATCGGTTATTTCCCGTCTCCAACCAGTCAATCCGACGGTTATAGTGAAGATGTTCTTCTCTGCCATCCGATTTGCCACATCATCACCCCCTCCTCACTTGAATGATCTTAAAATCTCAGCCCAAGAGCAGCTTGAGTACATGCTTACTGAAGATGATGATGCCCCTTTACTAATAGCTGACGATGAGATAAAATTTGAAGTAAGAGTATGTGTTAAGGGACTGTTTGCCAGATTTAACAGTCTAGTGGAATCCTTGTTATGTGAACCCAAAGATTCAGTACCTGAGTCTGGAAATTTGCAGTTTTTTCATATATATTTAACAGATTTATCATGGGCTTGTCAGATTTTATCTAAATTGGAAATAATGAAAGAGTTTGTCAACAGTTGGGTGGATGCATCAGAAAATATAGTGAAGGATCTTGAGCGAGTTAGTCCCAAAGTTGAATTTCTCAAGATGAAGTTGAAGGTTACGGAGGTGACGGGGAAGGTTTTAGAAGCAATAGGCTATGGAAATGTCATTCTGCCAACAGCAAAACGGCTTCACATGGTGAAGATTTGGCTTCCCTTTGTGAGGGTTATGAAGCCTCTGATTGATTCTGTACCCAACGATGGTGAGGATGCTTTGCAACTTAAAATGGACTGTGAGATGTGGCAATCTTTGGAATCCGCATTTGTGTCTATAATTCTTGCACTGCCATCAATGGATCAGGCAGAGATTTTGAATGAATGGTTGAGAGATCAGAATATTAGGTACCCAGACCTGACCGAGGCATTTGAGGTGTGGTGTTACAGGTCCAAGGTTGCCAACAGAAGACTGGCATTGCTAGGGGCATCAATGGTGTGAACAACACACACTCAGTCTCGGACCCTTTTCCTCCATATTGGTATGTATTGTCTCTTTCTAAATCAATCCATTGAAAAGTCATAAAATGTTCTTTTATTTCCTGAATAAGAGCATGCTTAGAAAGGGAAAGTGCTGAGGAAATGTGGGGTTTCCTGTAGTTTGATCTGCTTGTTTTAGTAGGACACTGCAGCCCCTTGCAACATTATGTGAATGCTGTTTTGTCACCTGTAAAGTTTGTTATAGTTGATGTCAGCTGATCCTGTATTGTTTGTATAATCTGCTGGGTCGTGATTCATTGAACATGCTTAACACGAATGGAAAAATGAGCACTTTTGTCCAATTTCTTTTTGTTGGTTTTGTGAGTTGTACGTCCAATTCAGTTAAATTAATCTAGAAATTTTGGTGATTCGTGTATGTATAGGCATTTTTATCCCTATTTGGATCCTCTCACTGAGTTTTGGAAGGTAGGTTTTATATTTTGAAATGCTATAAAAAGAAGTGAATAGAGAATTTCTAATTCAAGGGGTGTCCAATATTGCCTAGTATGAATCATCCTGTATAAAGTTTTGAGTGGGGTGTGTGTGTGTGTGTGTGTTTTCCTCAACCTCTCTCTTAGATTTGAGTCGACTCATGCAAAGCTGGTCATCTTCATATGCTATGAGTAATTAGGAACTTCACCAACAGATTAATAGGTATTTGGCATCTTCAACTTACATACATCAAACGATCGATATATCTCTACAATACCAAACCTGCTCTCAAGGACAGAAGTAGTTTGAACCGGAGCAAAGCCTAGGTCACTTTCTCAACCAAGACAATCTCCATTTTCGAATTGAATATAGCAGCCTAAAGCTGTTTTTGTTGATCTTTCTGTCGTAATTTCTTGTCAGTGGCTGTTCTACCATCTTCTAGATACATAGTGTGGAGCTTGATGGTAATGTATTCCTAATTCTATGATGTGGATTTCGATTTATTTTGTAATCCTTTTTCTTCCTAGGAACATAGTGAAAATCTCAGCAACTCTGTGGACGTAGCATGGTGTTCTTTTAAGTCATTTTCTTTCCCCTTTTTAGTTTCCCACGTGTCTGGGCGGGGTTCCCTAACACTTCTTCTTTTAGACGGAATTCTCAAGAAGCATTTTAGGTCAATTTCAATGGACCTTAACCCTCTTCAACCTATTTGATAAAAAATTTATACCCTTATGCTTCATTCTGCGTTTCCACAATTGCCATCTTTGTATCCGAAGTATCACAATTTGTATACATGAAAATGGCAAAAAAAAAAAGAAAAGAAAAGAAAAGAAAAGAAAAATATATTTTTCCTCAGGCTAGTCCCACCACCCTACAAATCAGCGAGACCACCGCTAGATAATGACCCATTGGGCGAGGAAAAATATTAGCTGAAGAAGACAGGTTTTAATCTCTTAGTCTTGGACAACTATGGAACCCTATCACCATTACAACACACAAGCCCTCCAAAAAGTCTTCTTCATTCCTTGCAGTGAGGAACAAATAGGTCATTTAGGAAATTAGACACATTCTTTTATCTAAAAAAAGAGAGGAAATTAGACACATTCTCAAAACCCAATTCGTGTGAAATTTTACAAACAGTATGAACATACAGAACTGTTGTGCTAAAAATAATCACCAGAGAGGCCATTCTGGAGATTGGGGGTTTGGTTATATAAGGTAGTGCATGTTCATTTATTTCTAATTTCTTAGCAATGAAACAATTATCACCCGTGACATCACCATTCTCTACTTACCTTACTCATTTAAGAAAATTAGACCCAGTCCAGGATAAGGTCTTCAGCTCTGTGGTCCAAAGGACCAAAACAATTAATAATAATCTTTCCAAAAATATATAATAGATGACACAACTATGCGTACCACATTATTCATTGTATTTAAACATACTAATATCCTTGCCAGAGAAGCTAAACAAAGATGTAATTCAACTACACATATCTATCCTTCTTCCTTTGGCGTTTGATTTGATCAAAAGTTGGTGTGATTAGAAGATTGACTTTTGTTAATATTTTTGTCTTATGCTTAAAAAAATCAACATATCCTTCTACCAAAAATTTTAAAAACCGAATAGCAAAAGACTTGGGAACTTTCAACAAAAAGATTTTTTCTAGTAAATAATATACTTTTTTTTTAAAAAAAAAGAGACTTATTCTCTAGGTCTTTTTGAATTACTTTCAATTGTCTTAGTGTTTGAAGTTTCTAATACTCTAATTACCCATATCTAGTCATGCATATACAATACAAGATTGCAAACAGATTCTGCTTAAGTAACTAGCACCTTGTTTTTGTGTACCCTTGTCTGAATGAAATTAGGACATGTAACTGAGCTTTAAATTAAGATCCTCTAAAATGTGCCAAGGAGCTGTAGCCTGTAGGTGTTTACAACTTTACATACAGATATAAACACGTGTGTGTGTGTGCGCCCGCGCGCGCGTATTATTATTATTATTTTTATTTTTTTTGGTTCATCTTGATAATGATAAGCACATACATAGCCTTATGTTGTTACGCCACAAGGTAGCATGAATATTTCGTGCTAGATGTTGCATGAATCTCCTATTAAAACTTTGAGAGCTAGGACTCCAAAGAACTACTTAGAGTTTAGAAGAAAATGCCAATTGAATATGAAGGTCAATAAAGGTATATGTATATAGTTAATATATGTATTAAAACTTAACTATGGAGCAAACTGAACAAATATGTATTCAGTGTAATGAAATGCAACTTACATCTCAGAAATGCCAAGGGATGTACTGAAAAGGTTGATAGAAAACAAAGTAAGACAAAGTTAGGCATCTCTACTGAATGGATTGACATAAACCTAGTGGAACTTTGTTACATTCATACAATAAAATTACATTTGTTCTTCATATGTTTCCCGTACGCTTATTCATGAAATATCGAAATTCGTTTCTATACCCCCCCAAGTAACTAACATTTCATATTTCATTATACCAATCCATCTATCCATCAACAAAATTACAAAAATAATATACAATCCTCAATCATATGTTCTAAAAGTGCTAAACTATCTATAAAGAACTCATAATGGTTCTCTGCAATGTATACACCTGTACTAGGTAAAATTTCTCCTTCCTTTACACTACCCTGCACTTTCCCTTCTCCCCAGCAATGAAGGGAAATTGAAAGAATCAAAAGGGACCATGAAACCCTGGCAATACTGTGTTTCCCCTTCTTTCTCTCTCTCTCTCTCTCTCTCTCTCTCTCTCTTCAACATTGCCGCCTTCAAGTTATCAAGCCACGTAGTCTGGCAACAACTGAGCTGCAAATCTCTTACGGTTCTGAATGTTGATGCTCTCGTACACGGTTGATGAGTGAGAAGACGTAGGTGTGCTTATAGTGCCAAACTCATTCTGTTCACCGATTTCCACTCTTCTTCCCAATTGCATGTTTGGATTAGGGAAGAAATTCTGATGGGTACTTGAAATTGAGAGGTTTTCACAGTGTGGGAGACCAAGAGTAAGAGACACACCATTTCCTGCATATGTTCCTGGAAATTGCTCGGCATTAAACCTCCCAATTTCCCCAATCGTGTATGACCCAAACCCTCCAACTAAGTTTGTTGGAGCTCCCATGAGTGTAAAACCATCTCTGCTCTGTCTCTCATTTCCAAATTTCATCGCCATTTGCTCATTATTCGCCTCACTGGCCTTGAAATCCATGTTCATTGATTGAAAACTAGTTGGGGATTGCAGGATTTCAGAGCTCCTTGGTTTCTTGGGATTTCCTCGGGTAATTCCTTCCATTTCCGATGACCCAATGAGGTTAAAACCAGACTGGTTATGAATACTTGTTCCCGTGGGAGAGGTTGAGGCTGTGGAGATCGTAAATGGAGGAGTGGTCTGGTTTGTGGGATTGTCTTGTTTGAACTTGAAACTGCTGTTTTTATTCTCTTTCACCGGACTTTTCTCTTGTGGAGCACTGGATTTTGATGCTGAATCTTCACTTTTGCTTGTTTTGTCCTCTGATCCATTCTGTTCTTGTTCCTTAATTTCCTCCATGTACATTTCTTCAACCATTGGTTTCCAAAGCCTAACTCTAGCATTTATGAACCAGTTTGACACCTGCATTACCATAAACCATTACAACATATTTCCATAATAAAACTATCAAGTCTCTCTTTGGTTCTTAAATTTAGTTAAGGGAGAGGAACTTTTCTTTGCTTAATAAGGAAAAATAGGAAGCAATAGAAAATGCAAAAAATAAATCAAAAAACTTAATCTTGTGGCTCACTTTACGTTTAGAGTTCCTATTATATGTTGAAAATGTTAGATACTAGAGTAATTAAGCATGGAGGAAATATTTAGAGTAATAATTTTCTTTTCCATCCCTAAATGTTCAAGAATCCAAAAATTTTCTGTTACCTGACTCCTTGTAAGCCCTGTTTGTTTCGCAAGCATGTGTTTGTCCGAATCCTTGGGATAACTGAATAACAAATTCAAAATTTTCAGTACTGCAATTGAAATTTTGGAAATTGAAGAAAGATTTCAAATGGGTTCAGAGAGATGACGGTGCTCACGGGTGGAGGAAGTGTTCGAAGAGCCAAGCACGAAGAACAGAAACAGAACGTTCGGGCAATCCTCTCTGGGGTCTCCAAGCATTGTGTTGGATCATTCCCAATTGTTGCAGAGCTCTTTGTTGTCGAAGCTGATGATCGACGAATTTGAGCCTTGATCCTTCAGTTTTCCCACCTCCCAAACAGTCCTCTTCCCCTAAGCTCTTGCTTGAAGATTGAATTTGGCTGGTTATGGCGTCTTTAAGGCACCGAAACTGCTTTGAGATTGTCTGAAGAGCCAGAGCTGTGTATGTTTTGGCAGAGCCAAGTCCAGCAACTTGTTCAAACCATGATATTACTATCTGCATTTGGTGGTGGTACTGTCTGTACCGCTGCTCCACCTTCAAATCCCAATATTTGATCGGAGAAATTTTTAGATTTTGATGTTGTAAGAAGGGCAACAATTTGTCATTAGCAAATTGCTTGATAACATTATATATGTAGTTAATTATGTAGTGATACATCAAGCTTTCATAACAAAAAGCGAAAAAAAAAAAAAAAAACAGAGTTGTGATGTATTTAACTGAATTGTGGATCTAAATACTCCTTCAAATTGTCACACGCGCACTTATTCAGAATGATAGCTTTGGGGAAAAAAAAGAAAAGTCCAGCTTAAATTGAAAAACAAAAATTTTGCAAAGGGAAAAATAAATAAATAAATAAAATTCTTTTCTTCAAATTCAATCAATTTCGAGAGAGGATAAGGTGAAAAGAACACTTGACTGTAACTTTCTTTCAAAATCATTTGATTGGTACTCTTCCAAAGATCTGTTCCAACTAAATTGAAAGAGACCCAATTCCAAAATTCATCTTAAAATACTCAAAATATTCTACAAGGCCAAACTTTTTTTCACTCATATTTACTTGATATTTTCGAATCAAACATTAAAAAAAAAAAAAAAAAAAAAAAAAATTCAACTAAACATAACCATACCTCATCAAGCATGTTGACAAGTTTTGCCTTCTTCATCTGAATTTCTTGTCTCTCCGCCGTGGTCAGCTCTGCCCCGCGTGTGGCACTGCTCTCCCCACCATTCAGTCCCTCCCCTGCCGTGGACGCTGCCGCCAAACACTCCCCAATATTCTTAGACTGCCCATTATACCCTTTACTTGATGATTCATTCTTGACAACCTTACCAACATTCACCACCTCCTCAAGAAGCTCCTGAGCCGCCTTCAAGTAATTGGAGCTCAATATCACACTCTGAATTCCATTAGAACTGTTTGAGATCGCCGGAGCAGACGAAGGTGACCCACCGGAAACCCGCCCATCGTCAGGCGGTGCTGCCGGAGACGGAAGTTCAATCTCAGACCTGTATGACCCGTGACCCGATTGCTGGGAAGAGAGGCTCAAAGACAGTCCTTGCTGGGCGCGTGTAACCTCACGCGCTGCCGCTGCAGTGGGCTCGAGAGAATTGTACAAACTGTACTGAACACGTGGCATGAAGCCATGGAGGGACGAGAAGTCGAGTTGGGAGTGGGGATGATGGGATGAGGCGGTGGCGGCTGCGGATGTGGTGGTGGCCTGAAGTGGGATGCCGACGAGCTGTTGGGTGTGGTGATTGGGAGGCGCGTGAGATGATAAGTTTGGTGGGTTGAGGAGAGAGTGTCCGTTGTTGGTGGAGGAGGAGTTTAAGAAAACGAAGTTGCCCTGTGTAGGCGGAGGCGGCAGTTGTGTGTCAGAGTATCCAACATAGCCAGGATTCATCAGAATCAGTGTTTGTAAACCATCTCCTTGGATTTCTGAATTCCCATGATAGAACGTCGCCATCGATCTCTGTGTATATATATATATATATACACCCCTTGTATCTATCACTGAAAAGGGTCTACGTTAGGTTAGGCTTCACATCTAAATGAACCAGTATATATACGTACCATGTATATACATACATACATATATATATATATATATATATATAGAAAACAGTGAAATAATCGGTACCTATTTATTGGAGATTATGACAGTGAATGTGAAATTCAACCCATCTGGATGCTCGATCAGACCGTAACTGTCAAAACTGTAGAGAATTTAACAGTACTGTAGGAGTCTTCGATGTCAGGTAAACCCTGAAAAGTACATGAGCTGATTCATAATCAAAGAGTGATGATCGATCAGCTTAATTAAGCAAGTAGGAAAATTAAAAGGAAGAGGGTGTGGAAGTGATCCTATATCTACAATTCCGTTTAGAGAGAGAGAGAGAGAGAGAGAGAGAGAGAGGAAATTGTATTATGTATGTTACAGTATTTGTATATATATATATATCATCATATGGGTACCTGGTGATGGAAATCCGAGTGTGTCACGTGCTAAAATATCATCATCTGCAAAGAAACGGGAATTTTAGGTTACAATATCTCAAAACCCCCGTTAAAAATTTTGAGAGAGAGAGAGAACTTTTGCGACCATGCAGTTATGGCTAAATATAGAAGAGAAGAAGGCTACATCAAAACACAAGGAGGGTCATACCACATGCTCCAATCTCTCTCTAGTTCTCTCTCTCTCTCTCTATTGGATGATATATATATATATATATATATCTGAGAATGAATCTATGGATCTATCAGTCTGTTCACTTAGAGGGGAAAGCCCTTTGTCAGACTCAAAGTCATCTCTGAAACTCTCTCACTTTAAAAGGAAAAAAGAATGAGAGAGAGAGAGATGGGGCTAAAAGGCTAAGATAAAGATACTCATCTTTATTCACTCATTTATCCACACATTTATTAACTTAGTGAAAAGAAAAAATAAATAAAAATAAATAAAAGAATGACATGAAATTATCAAGTGTGAATTCATTCATGTGCTTTGTACATGTTCTTGATGACCTCTCTCTCTCTCTCTCTCTCTCTCTCTCTCTCTCGGGGTTGGGGGCCTTTTGGGTGAAGTACCTGCGAATAGATCAAAACAAGGGAAGTTCACTGATTTGACCCTCTTTCACAAATCATTTGATGCAGCCAGACTCCTTTGATGAGCTACAAAGAACTTTTTAGAGAGAGAGAGAGAGAGAGAGATCAGATGGATGTAGATGTGTATGCGTGTGACTGCTTATGCCTAATAAACAAAAGAAAAATAGATGTTACTTCAAAGTATATGTCAGATTGAAAACATCTGAAAAACGAGGAAACGTCTCCCTCCACTCTAAAAGCTTGTATATATTATACTTAATTTATAACATATACTTTAAGAGAAAAGAAGGAAGAAGATGATCATGCTGAAGAAGAACAAGATTAGGATTGAGGGGTCCTATTGTTCATTATTACTACTACTAAATATCTTTTTGTCTTTTTTTCTTTTTTCTTTTTTCTTTTTTCTCTCTCTCTCTTTTTTTTAATGTGTGGACGAAGGCGAGTGTTTGAAGATAAAGCAATTAAATTGCCAAGGAATACAGGGCCAACCACCATAAGACCTACTTTAATGCTCAAAAAGCTATATATATACGCATCTTTTATGTGCATAAATATGATTTAATATGCATGTGTAAAATGTAATGCCATGGTAAATTAAGCTGCGCATCTCTCGTCATTTTTTATAGGGTTAATTAATATATTTACATCCTCTTTGGTTTTGCCGGTTTTAACTTATTTATCCTTTGTGTTTTAAATTTTAACACTAATTACCCAAGTGATTTCCGACTAAAGTGTATGTAATCGTGAGCTTTTCAATCCAATTTAAGGGTTTTACACTTTGACACCTTAATTTGAATAATAAAATGTCTCTTTTACCCTTGATAGTGAGATAAGTCATAAGTCATTTGCTTTGGGTGTCAAACACACAACCTCTACCAAGAAAACTCCCAAAAATGTCAAAAGATCTTTCTCACTTAATTTGAAATCATATGTTTCTTCCTAAATATTGAATTGAAGTGAACAACTTGTGTTCTTAACACTATTACTAACATTTGGGGGGTAATTTGGTCATTTCAACTTGCTCTATTAACAATTTTAACGGTTACATGTTAGTCTGATCATGAGCCACATGGGTATTAGTGCCAAAATTTAAAAACAGGGAGATAATGCCAAACCACAAGCTGAGGTGTAAGTGTATTACTCTTCTTGATAATGGAGATTAACATTTTAGACAATTATGTATTTATAGGAGTAGAATACATTGAACTAAACTACATCATTCGATAGATTATGGAAAATTTTACACTCTCCTCTTATAAAGCTCTCATTCATTTTAAGTTGGACAACAGAAAAAGGGAGGAAAAAAAATAAAAAGAAAAATAAAAAATAAAAAGCCCCTATTAATTCACTAAACTTATAGGAGTGCAACAAATGTACTAGCAGTGGCGTAGCAAGAATATTTTTTTTTCAGTGGTACGTGTGATTCAATAACTTAACACGACATCAAAAGCTAATTTTACACATTAATCGTCTTCACTAAAATTAACCGAAAACTTTTAAATCTTAAAACTACAAATAAAAGAAAAAGAAACTTGAGTACTTATTTTCATTACTTCAAAAAAAAAAAAATGCTCCAATTTAAAGAATTATAAAAACACATTTTTTTACAATTGTTTTTGGCATTTTTCATATTTTGATTTTGAAAACGGTGTATGGTAGTCTCATTGCTTATGCCGTTAGGTATATCTTACTCAAATGGGTTAAATACAATAGATGAACATATAAATTGAATTGTGAAAAGAGAATGGAGTTGTCTGAAAATCTAATGTTATAAATTAATTTGACATCATTTCTTTTATTTTGCCTTTATATTAATGGGTTCAAAATAGTAAAACTAATTTGTAAATCATAAAAACACTTCTAATAAAAATTAAATTAAATTAAAAAAAATCTCAAGTTCCAAACCCTCTGTCCTGTGGCTCCACCACTAGGTATGAGTGAAGGGTATTACTGGTGCATGGTAATATAAAAGTAAATATAGAGAAATTCTATCCGCACTTAAGTATTTTACTTTCTATATCCACTTACTCTTTACACCCACCATTTTAATTTAATTTAAAATAATTTACTCTCTATACCTGCCCTTAATCCCAAAATAATCCTAACGTATTACTCTCTGTACCCACCATCCTCCCCTTCTCTTCTATTTCAAAATCATCCAAACAAATGGGTTTTGATCCCTAATCTTATATATACACATTTATGTATTAGACAAATACATAACTGTACATTCGAATATGTGCACAAATCCAACACGATTAATCCTAGTCAACTACTATGTACGTGTACTGAATGAGTGGATTCATCTTTGTAAGAAATATGGATAAATTGATTTGTGTGATGTTGCATTTTGGATTTCAAAATTGAAGACTGCCATAATTAAGGTCATTCAAACTATATGTAAAGTTAGTTGTGTATCATGTATATATATGATACACCCAAAATTGGCTCTATCCTACAACCGAACGATTCAACTCAGCAGCCAGTCTTTGTTCCGGTCAAATCATGCACAACTCCTCGGATAAGCATCAGTCCAAGCAGTCTATTCTACCCGAGACTCACCATCCCGAGCGGTTCATTCACGATCAGACCAACAAGTCAGGAAGACCACACTGGCACGATCCGTACAGGCGCAGGCCAGCTGGGCCCACAACACATGCCTCAGAATATTCCATGTAGTTTCCTACTCAAGATAGAAGACTTATGGAAAGTGGACATTGTTTCCTAATCCAATTAGGAAACCCCCACAATTAATGTCAATCATGCTCAATTGGATTATATTTCCTTATCCATGTATGGGTAGGTCTCTTGCATCTATAAAAGACACCACTCACCCCCCTTCAAAGGGACCGACTTTTTAGTATATACAGCACCTCTATAGCAGTCACCAACACGCCCGGCCGACCTACGGTAGCTCCAAACTATTGTTGGTTCACCACAGGTACCCCGCTTTTTACAGTATATATAGTGAACGTGCTCATACACATACGTGGACGTAGGTACCTTCATTAACAGGGTCGAACCACATACAAAAAACCAGTCTCTCTCTCTTTAATCTGCTTTATTTACCTCTTACCAAATTTTGGCATCATCAGCTTGGCGCCGTTTGTGAGAACGACAAGTTCTTCATCAACAAATCTCTTGGCTGATAGCCATGCCTCCAAAGAAGGGGGAGAAGACTGCACAGCAGGCCAACCAGGATGTTCCGCCGGCTATGGCAGTCATGACATCTGAGCAGATTACCGCGACCCTCGCACAACTCTTAGAGGGCCAGCATCAAATCCAGCAACAGATCAAAGCCCTACTGGCCCAGCAAAGCAGTCCTCCAGTGGCCGGGAAATGACCCGAGAACGTTGCGCACGGTCGGGGACCGATCTTGACCAGACAACGTGCCCGAGCCAACCTGTCCCGTGTTGAGGATGCCAGAGACATCAACAGTAGTCGTGCTGCCCGAGAGGAAAGGCATGAGCGTATGGCCTGGGAATCAGTCCAGGGTCGCTCAGTCAAGAGCCGAGGTGTCCCTAGGCACACGATGAAGCGGAGTCATAGCCAAGCCGGATCCCAAGGGACAACACACTGCCATGGGAAGGAAGCCTCCACCACTAACCCGACCTGCGGCCCGGATACCGGTCGGGAGGTGTGGTGGCACGTATCAAGGACTTGCAAAAACAGATTGATGAAGTAGCCAAAAGGCTGGGCCAGAACCCTACTCAGAATCACGCCAATACCGAGACAGAGTCACCCTTCTCTATCCAGATCACGAGGTTTTCCATCCCGCGCAAATTTAAGCAGCCTCGCCTAGATCTCTATAACGGCTCGGGCAGCCCGGTAGACCACGTCCGGACCTACAAGGCTCAGATGGCCCTAGCTACCAACTCCGATGAACTACATTGCCTGGCCTTCCCCAACACTTTGAAAGGCTCGGCCGTGCAATGGTTATACTCCTTGGAGTCCCGATCGGTCCGCAGTTTCAAGCAACTCAGCAAACAGTTCGTCAACCAGTTCGTCAACTAGTTCGTCGGTATCCATGAACGCCAAAGCTTGACATGCAGCTACTAACAGTCATACAAAGGAATGATGAGACCCTCAAGGAATTCACCGACCGGTTTAATCAAGAAAAGCTTGGCATTTATGATCTTGATGAAACCGCCGCTATTATAGCCTTCTGCTCAGGAGTTCAACACACTAAGTGCGCTACGTCGTTTCATAGAAACCTACCGGTAACCTTGGTTGAACTCACAGAGAGGGTTGGAAAATACATTGAGACTGAAGAATTTCTAAAGACCAAAGACCCCGGGCACGTAAGCAACGAATCTTCCAGAAGTAGGCAAAAGCGAGATTAGCCCGGGAGTTTTGACAGTTCTTTTAGTTCACAGCAGTCAGGGTCCGGCAGTCTCGACCCGACCTCCAGCTCACAGCAGGCAAGGTCCGGCAATCCCGACCCGATCTACAGTTCACAGCGGTTTGAGTCCGGTAGCCCCGACCTGACCTTTAGTTCGTATCAGTCAGGATCCAATGATCCCAACCTTGAATCTAGCTCAGAGTAATCAGGAGTCCGGTGATCCCGGCCAGACCTCCTGTCTCTAATAGTCTCGATCAGTCCAACTACAATGATACTTGCCCGACCATCACATGAGGCTCCGCAGATTGTCAAAGAGCTCTTGAAAAGACCTTGGGCTCCGAACCCAGGCACAAAAGATCTCGGGCTCCGAACTCAGGCACCAAAGACCTCGGGATCACACCTGAGGCAAAAGACCTCGGGGTCACGCCCAACGCATCGGCTTCGCTTAGGTCCAACCGATGATGGGGACGAATCCCCCTAGGTGGCTGATGATGGCAAGCTTCAAAAGACCCTACAACCACCATGTTCCAGGTCGGTTACCTACAGTCCTAGCCTCCATAAGACCCTCATCTTAGCGAAAACTTGGGGGGCAGAAAGACACGATGGACTAAACAGGCAATCACACCAGGTACTTACAAGCCTTGCGGTAACTAAGGCAAACTCTTAGACAACCCGGGCGCCTACAGTACTCAGAGGCAATAACTCTACTTAGGTCCAAATTGACAATAGAGGTGACTAAAATCTCTTAGGTTGGTCGACAATAGAGGAGCAAAAAGACCCTAAAGCAACGTGATTTAGGTCGGCTCCACCAACATGGTCAAACTCTTCTCCCAACAGTCTTGACGAACGTTGACCGGGCGGAAGATAATCATCCTGGGGAGTTAACTAAAAGGACCCTAAAAATAGGTTGGTTTTTCCAATATTGTCAAATTCTTTTACCCACAACCTTGAAGAAGGTTTACGGGTAGAAGATAACCATCCTGGGAGCTTAACTTAAGCAAAAGACTCCGAATTAAGCCGAGTCTCAACTCCCGGCCAATTCTCGAGCACCTAAAGACTCCGAGTTAGGCTAAGTCTCAACTCTTAGCCAGTTCCAGAGCACTCACAAAACTTAGAAGCTCCAAGGCAGCTTCCCCGAGCACTCAGATAGTGGCAAGTAACATCAAACAGATTTCCAAACTTGCCCCGATATAGCATTCGGCCAACCTTGAAAATGGGGGGCAGTTGATACACCCAAAATTGGCTTTATCTTAGAACCGAATGGTTCAACTCAGCAGCCAGTCCATTTCCCGGTCAAATCATGCACAACTCCTCGAACAAGCATCAGCTCGAGCAGTCTAGTCTACTCGAGACTCACCATCCTGAGCAGTTCATTCACGACCAGATCAATAGGTCGGGAAGACCACAATAGCATGGTCCGTACAGGCGCAGGCCAGCTGGGCCCACAACACATGCCCCAGAATATTCCATGCAGTTTCATACTCAAGATAGAAGACTTATGGAAAGTGGACATTGTTTCCTAATCCAATTAGGAAACCCCCACAATTAATGTCAGTCAAGCTCAATTGGATTATATTTCCTTATCCATGTATGAGTAGGTATCTTGTATCTATAAAAGAGACCACTCATCCCCCCTTCAAAGGGACCGACTTTTCAGTCTATACAGCACCTCTATAGCAATCACCAATACGCCCGGCCGACCTACGGTAACTCCAAACTATTGTTAGTTTACCACAAGTCCCCGGCTTTTTACAGTATAGTGAACGTGCTCAGACACACACGTGGACGTAGGTACCTTCATTAACAGGGCTGAACCACATACAAAAAACCAGTCTCTCTCTCTCTATCTCTCTCTCTCTGATCTGCTTTATTTACTTCTTACCAAATTTTGGCATCATCAATATATATATATATGTATATGTATATGTATATGTATTCAAATATGTATATATGTAGGTGTATATACATGTGTATTACGTATATATTTGACCTCAATCCAATACAGATATGGTAAGGAGAAAGCCTTGATGAATTAGGGTTTGTTGAGATAGGTAGGTGTAAAGAGTAAGTTTTTGGATTCTTGTTGTGCATTGGTCCTTATATGTCGTTTTGTATAAGGGTAAAAGGATAATGAAAAAGATTCATTAAATGATAGATGTAATTAATAAAATAAGTGGATATGAATAGAATCACCTGTAAATATAATCTATAATCAAAGTAATTTTTCCACAATTCAATAATTACACTTGCAACCCACTATTATAGTGAACTTTATTTTTTGTTGAATAAGAATGCATTGTAGATGTCCGTACTAAAAGTCCCCCTAATGGTGTATCAATATATATAATCCAAACATGTAAGTGGCACACATCACATCAACATCATCCAAGCATCTGTGCCATCTCTTTCTCTCTCTCACACACACATGTATGTCATTTTAATATTGGTAGGGGATAGCCCCAAGTTGTTTGTTTCAATTTTCTTATCATGCATTTTTGCTGGTTGCTGCCGCCTCTTCTACGACTCAAAAATCCCAACTTTCCTTTCTCTAGAAAATGACTACAACTAGAGAAAACATAGGAAAATCTTCACATTTCAAACTAAAATAATTCATGTTGTCTGAAGGAGGGAAGTAGCTAGCTAGAAAACATCAAAGTTAAAAAAATAGAACGTAAAAACCAAAGCAGAGTTTACATGTGTACCAATCACCAAGCAAATACATATGTATTGATAAAAAGTAAATCGTATCATCAATGTCACTTAATCCTTTGTTCTACTTAGATTTTTTTAGAGTCCATTTGGTAACGTTTCAGTTTTTCAATCTTCTGTTTTTAATATAAAAAATAAAAACGAAAAAATGTGTCTAGTAATTGTTTTTGTCTTTTGTTTTTGAAAAAGAAAATGGAAAATGTGTATAATAATCATTTTGGTTCCCTTTTGGGAAATGGCAAATTACACTTTAGTCCATTAAATTATATACCTGTTTTCAATTGGATCTATAAATTTTTTTTTGCAATTGGGTTCTTGAACTTCAAAAATTCAATCAATCAGACTCAAATTCTGACACTGTAAGCTTGAATTATTAGAATTATCATGTACGTTGCGAGTAATGCTTACCTGTCACATGTTAAATTAAGACAAACACGGGAGACTATGAATGGCTAAAAAATGATTTAATTTTGGGTATGATTGAATACAATTTTGGATCTAGTCAAACGTGTTTTTGAATTTGATTGAACGTGATTTCGGATTTGATTGAATGCGAATTTTTGCACTATTCACAATCTCACATGTTTGTCTTAACCTAACATGTGACAGATAAGCATTACGCGCAACGTACGTGGCAATTTCTAATAGTTTAAGCTAACAGTGTCACAATTTGAGTGATTGAATGAATTTTTATAGTTCAAGGACTCAATTGTAGAAAAAAAAAAGTTTATAGACCCAATTAAAAACATGTTATAGTTTAATGGACTGAAGTGTAATTTTCCCTTTAAAAAAAGTAACAACAAAATTTGGGTGGGGAAATTAAAAACATGGTATCAATTTTTGTTTGACAAAATGTAAACAAAATTTATTTCCCATTTTTAAAATTTAGAAAATTAAAAACGTTACCATATAGGCCTTAGACTATACAAAATTTTGAAGTACGGCAATGTCTATTCGCTTGCAAGCGGTCTGTTTATACTTTATGAGAGCATTTTTGTTCACTCATTTTTAGTTCACTATTGTTCATTCGGCCTTCACTAAATGACATGTGTCTCATTTCATTCTCATTTTATCCATGTACTATATATTAATATTATTAAAATAGGACACGTATCACCCAATAAAATTCTAAATAATAAGTGAACAAAAACGCACTCTTCTTCTACGATTGGTTGTTTATGCCCCTCTTGTCAACTCGTTGAAGCCAAACTCTAGCCAAAAGCTGGATGATCCCATCTCACCAAACTGGCTAGTGTGGACTCGAACCACGCATTTAACGGGTCGGTAGGAGTACTATCCACTAGGCCATGTGGTTGTCTTACGTTATTTATCAAAAGTTTTCATAATTTTATAAAAATAATTTAGTCTAAGCCACAAACTATTAATGGACTGCCTCAATTTCATATTTGGAGTCTTATATTTTATTTTGAAATGTTTTAAAATTATGTTTACATTTGAAATGTCAATGCGTAATATTTTATATTTTTTCAATTTTACCCTTACTACTTAAGATAAAGAGTAATTCTTCATACAACCTTCTAAAAAGATATGTCTATCTCTCACCTGTGATGTCATTGGATTCCACAATGACAGAGGAGAGAGATAGACACATCTTTTAAGAGTTTGTGTGAAAGTTGTATGAAAATTGTCACAAAAAAATTACTCTAAAATAAAAGGTAAAAGAGATATAATTTGAAGGAAAAAAAAAAAGAAAAAAGAAAAGAAAAATTATATAATAATGATATTCTTTTAATAAATTAACTACCAAATATTAACTCTGAAGGGATGGAGGGAATATAAGGTTTCATAATTTAAGCAGCAGCCATCATGAAGGCATGACGGAATAATTAAAAATCTTTACATTCTTTTTCACAATTTCACACTGAATTTTTCGAGCTTGTTGGCCACGCAGATAACAGGAGAGAGAGAGAGAGAGAGAGGTTGCTTTCAGAAGTGGGGCCATGTCCTTAATAGCCACAGCAAAGGTTGTTTCTTTTTCTCTGTTGTGTGATTCCTTTCTTCGGTAAGAAACCCGTTTAAAGACGCAACAATTATTGGGCTCTTCTTCAAAGAATATTATACTAAACCCCACCAAGAGCCAGAAATAAAACCCAAATTACTTGGGCTAATATGTCCTCTTGTGGACTCCCACCACCATTGTCATTTATGTCCACGCGCTTCCTCACTTATATATTGTCTACTTTTTAATCTAATTTAAGCTGAAATACCCTTTTTCTCACAATTCTATTTCTTTTTTCTTTTTTTTTTCTACCTTTTATTATCAATCGCAATAACTAAGACCTTCAATTTGTAAAACGATTTCAACTAAGGACATTCATTAATAAATAAAATGATTAATTTATGGCCTTAAATATTGTCCTCAACTGGAATTTTCCTCATTTGTGCTCGTAACCAATATAATAATTCTAGAGCTTTAGTGATGCAATTTATAATAGTGACTAAAATAAAATTTTGAAAAAAAATAGAGGGTACCAATTGTTGGAAAATTGGAAGGATACGGCTATGATACTGATTGAGGCGTGCAACAGTTTGCACTGTCCTTAAGAACAAATCCGTCCCTCAGAGTCAATGACTCGATGCACAAGGTCTCAGCGCTATGCTCTTCAGGATTCATCAATCAGTTTCTTCCAAACGTGCACTCGAATTGAAAGAATATATGAGTGCTCAGAATTGCTCCAAAATAATAAAATGGTTTTTTTAAGAATCACAAAAGAGAGGAATTTTTCTATTTTTAAATGGGAAGAGGGAAGGCTATTTATATTAGAAAAATTGCCCAACGGTCATTTTATTAAAAAATAGATTTAATAGCCTCCAACGACCATATTTTTAATATAGGAGTTAATAGATTTAATTGCCTCTAACGACCATATTTTTAATACAAGATACTAGTCACATTAATGTAAATGACTTTGTTTACATTTTTAAAATAACAAACTCAATGTCCAAATAAGAAGAAACTCAATAATTCCAACACCAACTAAAGTGTATTTTACCCTCCAATTTACACACCGCGTAACCATGTCCTTAGGGGGTCTGTATGATCACATCTAGTCTAAACCATTCCCTCACACAATAAGGTTAATCTGATTACTAAACAAATGTTTCAAGTGTTTGGGGACTCGCAGAATCATTTATAGGATTTGTAGTTCAAACAACTTTGAATATTCACACATCATTTCATTGAGTAAAAAGTATGTGCTCGACTAAAATCACTTTGGAAAATATTTTGTTTTGTCGAACTAGCAGACAGAAGATGAAAATTTGAGTGTGCCTGCACTATCTAATTATATTTGAGACATTTTCAAATAGGTCATTGGGGGTAAAAGTGAGTCTTAGGGTTGTATACGAGGTGAGCCGCTCAATAAGGACTTGAGGCAGTTTGAATATAAAGTTCGTTTAATAAACGAGTCAAGCTTGATCACACATGGATTTGGTTCGATAAAACTCGCGAACAGTTCGATTAAGACTCGTATAATAGACTCGTGAAAAATCTCTTTAATATATTTGATAAGGGCTTGTTTAATTATATGTATATAATAATTATAAAAATATAATATATGTACAATGCAAAGTATTTAAAATTAAAAAAAAAATCTTACATATATTATAATTATAAAAATATAATATATGTATAATGCAAAGTATTTAAAATTGAAAGAATATTGACATATTACAACATGCATAGTCCTAAATTCACGTGGCAAGTAATTATTTTAGGTAAATATATATATATATATATATATCTATTATACCAACTGTCAAATATTGAGTTTGGTCCGTGTGTTTTGGCTGACAACTTATTAGGGGTGTACATGAGTTGAGTCGCTCAACAAGGGCTAGAGGCTCGGCTCTGCTCGGCTCGATAATAAACGAGTCAAATTCAAACTTGAGCAAGATACCAGCTCTTGAAGGTCGGCTCGAATTCGAAAAGCTTAGCTCGAGTACAGTCGTAAATACAACCTCACAAGAGTTGAATATCAATTTCATTCTTTTCCATTTATTAACAAAAATGTACATGTCAAAATTCAACTGCTTAGCTAATATATATAATGTAGAAGTAAGTGCCTCAGGCTTTCAATTGTGATAAAAGTTGAAGAAAATCTTGGTGAACAAAAATTGTGTACTCCAAATTAATATGACATGTAAATTAAATTTATAGCCATTATGATCAGGATTATGGGTTTACAAGAACCACAAGTTTCACAAACCTGCTCAAATAGGTTGTTCAAAGGTGGAAGAGAGTTTACTCTTGGTTACGAGTTTATACCCTACAACTCTCTTAATATATTGTGTGGTTAATTAAGATCATGTCACGTTATTTTAAAAAGTGTCAATTGTAAGTTGAATTTGAAATCATTGCGCACCGCAAAGGAATCAAAGAGTACCACAGATTGAAATATGGTCAAATTCAAATTTATAGTGATCATCAAATTTGAATTGGTTAAAATTACAATAGTAAATTATGAGAAATTCAGGATATTTTGGTAAACCTCGAAAATCTAAAGTTTGGGAAATGTTGCTTAATTACTTTTAATATATCTAGTGTAACGGTAGGCAAAATACTTCTTTTTTTTTTTGGCCAAATTGGTACTGTATAACATACTTAAAAGCTGAAATAAATTTTTTTTTAAAATTGAAAGAAATTAAATATATATATATATATATATAAGAAAGAAAAAGAATAAAACTGTATTTTGGATTGAATTTTTAAATTATGTAGAATATACATGCATTTGAAAACCTGACTGGAGAGAGGTAAGACAAAGATAAAGAGTTGTTAGAAAAGAAACACAAGGTTTGAGCACTTATCAAGAAAAAAATTAGGCACACTCCCTTTGGATTGAAATTGTCATTTATGGTAAAAAAAATTGTATTAAAAATATATATTTTTTATTATCAATGACAATTTCAATCCAAAGAGAATCACCCTAAAACCTTTCTTGTAAGAAAGAAGGGGAAAAAGGTGGGACAATCACTTTTTTTCTTTTAATAATTTTTTTTTTTTTTTTTTTTATGAAAGGGACAATCACTCGTTTGACTGAGTGAAATGGGAAAGAAATCAAGAGTTAAAGACTCACCATCCGTGTCCACTAACTATAATTCCACAACGACAAGTGAATAAGTTTTACCTCTTAAACAAATATAACACTATATCATAATTTTTTTTTATTACTTACTTGGATGATTCACGTCATACACGTATGTACGCACACACATACAAAATTTAAGTAGTAAAACCTAAGAGATAGACCCGACACGAGCACACAGTAGCGGTGGGCAAACAGTCGGTTCGGTTTTAAACCGAAAATTTCGATTCGGATTGTTTGATTCGGGTTGGGAATTTTGGTACTGAAATCCGAACTGAAATAAACTTCAAAATTATAGTTCGGTTTTGAAATTTAAGTTCGAGTTCGGTTCAAAACTTCGAGTTGAAACTCAACCGAAGTTTTTTTTTTTTTGGTTTTTTTTTATGGAAAAATTATATATTGTAAATCAAGGATATTAGTTAACTACATGCTTAGTAACCAAGAATAAAATCTAGACTTAGCTCTATGAACAAAATATATATATATATATATATATATAGCAAGCACCCCAAAACATCTTGCAAGAATAAAGGAAGTAAGGAATAATTCTAGATCTATATAAAAAAAAAATTAAAAAAAAACATTTAATAATCAAGATCTAGACTTAACTTTAGGTTTACTCTTTAGGTTTAGTCCTAATTTTGGGAATTTGTTATTTATATGTTTTAAAAACTTCAAAAATTCCTTACTTTGGAAAATTTCATCAAAAAAAAAAAAATTTCAAAAAATTCGGTTCGGGTTCAGGTTGAAAAACCTTACCGAAAACCGAACTGTACTTATAACTTCGGTTCGGTTTCAAATCGAACTTAGTTTGGTTCGGGTTCAAACAGAACTAAAATACTTTGAAACTTCGGTTTCGGTTCGAAACTTCGGTTGGCCCGA